>JASKOS020000017.1:0-1328080 GCA_030770465.2 Perdita meconis
TAACCCTGACCTAACCCTGACCTAACCCTGACCTAACCCTGACCTAACCCTGACCTAACCCTGACCTAACCCTGACCTAACCCTGACCTAACCCTGACCTAACCCTGACCTAACCCTGACCTAACCCTGACCTAACCCTGACCTAACCCTGACCTAACCCTGACCTAACCCTGACCTAACCCTGACCTAACCCTGACCTAACCCTGACCTAACCCTGACCTAACCCTGACCTAACCCTGACCTAACCCTGACCTAACCCTGACCTAACCCTGACCTAACCCTGACCTAACCCTGACCTAACCCTAACCCTGACCTAACCCTGACCTAACCCTGACCTAACCCTGACCTAACCCTGACCTAACCCTGACCTAACCCTAACCCTGACCTAACCCTGACCTAACCCTGACCTAACCCTGACCTAACCCTGACCTAACCCTGACCTAACCCTGACCTAACCCTGACCTAACCCTGACCTAACCCTGACCTAACCCTGACCTAACCCTGACCTAACCCTGACCTAACCCTGACCTAACCCTGACCTAACCCTGACCTAACCCTGACCTAACCCTGACCTAACCCTGACCTAACCCTGACCTAACCCTGACCTAACCCTAACCCTAACCCTGACCTAACCCTGACCTAACCCTGACCTAACCCTAACCCTAACCCTAACCCTAACCCTAACCCTAACCCTGACCTAACCCTGACCTAACCCTGACCTAACCCTGACCTAACCCTAACCCTGACCAACTACATGTAAATATCAGTCAATGTCGATAATTCATATTGAAAAGTATGAAATATTCCAGACATAACCGTCACAAATGAAGTCGTGCACCCAAACACAACCGTCGACTCCCAAGATTACATCCGGATTGAAGATTGGTAAGATCAGGGTTGAAATCCGGTTAGGTCTGGGTTGCGTGAAGTTACGTTAGGGTTGAATCCGGTTACGTCAGGGTTAGGGTTAGGGTTATGGCTGAGTTGAAGCGTCAGTAACAGCGCGTGGCGCCCCCACCACGCTCGCTCCGCTCGCGAAAATTGTACTTGTGGGGTACAATTGATTGAAATATTGAAGAAATAACATCGGAACTGGTTAGGTCTGGGTTGCGTGAGGTTACGTTAGGGTTATTTCTGGGTTATACTTTTAAAAATTGAAGTTTTATGTAGAATTAGTAGAAATATTGAGGGAATTCTGCCGCAGTCGGTTAGGTCAGGGTTACATAAAGTTACGTCACGGTTATTTCTGGGTTGAAATGTAAAACTTGTAATTTTTATGTAAAATCAATAGAAATCTTGTGGTTTTCGCGATGCAATTGGTTAGGTCTGGGTTGAATGAGGGGTTTCAGGGTTAGGTCAGGGTTGAAAATTGGGAAAAATTGAAATCTATGTAATGCAACAAAAAAAAAAAACAAAAAACCAGGAATTGAGAATTTTTTGAAAGAACGCCCCCCCCACGCTCGCTTCGCTCGCGAAAACACTTGTTCTGTTCTCGAAAAGTACCAATTTTGAGAAAAAACAAATTAAAAAATTAAAATTGGAAACAAGAAAGAAAACCAAAAAAATTGGAAATTTTGAAAAAGTCAAAAAACCAAAAAATGAAAATTTTTGATATTACGCCCCCCGCGCTCGCTTCGCTCGCGAAAACACTTCTGTCGGCTTCAAAAAGTGCAAATTTTGAAGAAACAAAAAATCAAAAAATTGAAGATTTTGAAAAACAAAAAATGAAAAAAACAAAAAATTGAAAATTTCGAAAAAGTACAAAAACAAAGAATTGAAATTTTGAAAAAATCAAAAAGCAAAAATCCAAAAAAGTCAAAAAATTGAAAATTTGGAAAAATGAAAAATAACATAAAAAGCAAAAAATCGAAATTTTGAAAAAATGAAAAAAAAATTGAAAATTTTGAAAAAATCAAAAAAGCAAAAATCCAAAAAAAGTCAAAAAATTGAAAATTTGGAAAAATGAAAAAAAACAAAAAAAGTAAAAAATTCAAAATTTTGAAAAAAATAAAAAAAACAAAAAAAAATTGAAAAATCCAAAATGTTAATACTCCCATTAACAAAAGAAAAATCCAAATTTTCGAAAATTGAAAAATTAAAAAAATTGAAAAATTGAAGAAATGAAAGTTGCGAAAAAGCAAACAAAAAAATTGAAATGCAAAAAAGGAAGTGGAAAGAAAAATAGTTGTAAAATCACAAATCCTGGAGATCTTGTTAACCAAAAAAAAAAAAAAGAAAAGTGGAAAATCTCTTGACATGAAGAAACTAATGCTTCAGTGTTTGGCGCCCCCTCCGCGCTCGCTCCGCTCGCGAAAATTGAGATTGTTGAGTTCAATAGTTAGAAATATTAAAGAAATAACGTTTGAAATTCGTAGGTCTCGGATGCGTGAGGTTGCGTTAGGGTTATTTCTGGATTGAATTCTAAAAATTGTAATTTTTGCTTAAAATAAATGGAAGTATGGAGTATTTCTTGTTGCAGTCGGTTAGGTCTGGGTTGCATGGAGTCCCAGTGGGTTCGGTCAGGGTTGAATTGTTGAAAATTGAAGTTTTCGTGCAAAATGAATGGAAATCTTGAGTATTTCGTGTTTCAATCGGTTGAGTCTGGGTTGAATGGGGTTGTGTCGGGTTAGGTTAGGGTTGAATTATTGAAAATTGAAATTTTTGTGCAAAATGATTAAAAATCCTGTGAGTTTCGCGTTGCAGTTGGTTAAGGCTGGGTTGAATGAGGTGTGTGGAGGTTAAAGCAGGGTTAGAAGTTGAGAAAAATTGAAAATCTGGGCATATTAACAAAAAAAAAAAAAAAAAAAAAAAATGAGTTTTTAGGTAGCGCCCCCCGCGTTCGCTTCGCTCGCGAAAACACTTGTTTTGGCCTCGAAAAGTACAAATTTTGAAAAAAAACAAATTAAAAAATTGAAATTGGAAACAAGAAAAAAAACCAAAAAAAATTGAAATTTTGAAAAAATCAAAAAAATCAAAAAATGAAAAAAAGTAAAAAAATGAAAATTTTGAAACAGTAAAAATCAAAAAAAACAAAAGTAAAAAATTGAAATTTTAAAAAAATCGAAAAAAATAAAAAAATTCAATTACAAAAATTGTAAATTTTGAAAAATGAAAAAAAGAAAAAAAAGTAAAAAAATTGAAAATTTTGAAGAAATTAAAAAAACAAAAAAAAACAAAAAATTGAAAATTTTGAAAATCAAAAATCCAAAAAAACAAAAAAATAAAAAAATTAAAATTTTGGAAAAATGAAAAAACAAAAAAATGGCAAATTTCAAGATTACGCCCCCCCCGGCGCTCGCTTCGCTCGCGAAAACACTTATTTCGGCCTCGAAAAGTGAAAATTTCGAAAAATGAAACCCAAAAAAACAAAAAAGTAAAAAAAAAGCAAAATTAAAAATTTTGTAAAAAATCGAAAATTTGAAAAAAGTAAAAAAAACAAAAAAAAATTGAAAATTTTGAAAAAAACAAAAAACAAAAAAAAACAAAAAATGAACATTTTGAAAAAAATAAAAAACAAAAGAAGTAAAAAATTGGAAATTTTGAAAAAGTCAAAAAACCAAAAAATGAAAATTTTTGATATTACGCCCCCCGCGCTCGCTTCGCTCGCGAAAACACTTCTGTCGGCTTCGAAAAGTGCAAATTTTGAAGAAACAAAAAATCAAAAAATTGAAGATTTTGACAAACAAAAAAAAAACAAACAAAAAATTGAAAATTTTGAAAAATCAAAAATCCAAAAAACAAAAAAACAAAAAATTGAAAATTTTGAAAAATCAAAAATCCAAAAAACAAAAAAAATGAAAAAAGTAAAAAATTAAAAATTTTAAGATTACGCCCCCCCGCGCTCGCTTCGCTCGCGAAAACACTTATTTTGGCCTCGAAAAGTGGGAATTTCAAAAAATTAATTAAAAAGAAAAAAAAGAATTGAAAATGGCATCAAAATAATACAAAAAAAAAAAAAAAAAAAAAAAAAAAACAAAACAAAAAATAATTAAAAACAAAATCAAAAACCATAAAATAACGATAAAAAACAAAATAAAAATGAATAAAAACAAAAATCAATTATAAAATACGATAATTACAGTCAAAAACAACAAAAAAAACAAATTTACAATTAAAAATGACAAAAAAACAGAAAATTAGAGTCAAAAACAATAAAATAAACTGGAAAAACAATTAAAAAACAGAAATTTACATTCAAAAACGACAAAAAAAAAAAAAAACAGAAAATTACGATAAAAAAAAAAAAAAAAAAAAAAAAAAATACCAACAATTAAAACACTAATTATCAACAAAAACACTCAAAAAACTAATTGGAACTCGCTCTCGACCCCGTGCTCGCTTCGCTCGCACCAAGGCTTGATGGGTGTGTCGAGAGTTGCCCCCTCCCCACCCTACCACTCGTATTGTGTATTGCATTTTCTCTTCGAGTTTCGTCGCACGCTCTCCAGCGTTTCTTCGCCTCCTCTTCGCCTCCGCTTCGCCTCCTCTTCGCCTCCTCTTCGCCTCCTCTTCGCCTCCTCTTCCTTAGCGCCTTTTCTTCGCCTCCTCTTACAGTCCTCTTCGCCTCCTCTTCGAGTACAACGCTCTCCAGCGGATTCGATCTCGGGACCTCCGGACTACCAGCCCTCGACGCTGCCCCGCTGCCACCGAGTCGTTTTTAGCTACCGCAGCGAGACCATGCTACGAGTACCACCGATTTCACCGTTTTTTCAACTAATTTTTCAATTATTTCTCGTAATTACGTATTTTATCGAGCTAATTATGTTAATTAATCGATCGACTAATTAATTAAATAGACGCCAACATTTATGACATCGGTATGTATATTGACGCAATTTCCGCGCCACTTTCTCCCATTTCTTCTAATTAAACAATTATTTATACTTTATCCTCTTCCTGTTATTAGTCATTTTTACTATTATTTACTATTATTTATCAATATTATCAATTTTATCGCACTTTTCTTCCTCGCGCCGCTCCCTGCTAATGACGGTTCGCTCCTGTCCGCCGCGCTGTCGAGACGCTGTTGTTGTTCGCGAGTGCTTTTCCGTTCTTTATTAGTGTTTCGGTAATTGTTTATTGTGTTTCATTGTTTCTTTCCTGCATTTTACGCCATTTACTACCATTTTTATTGCATTTTTCTTGTCGCGACACTGTTTTTCACGTCGTTTCTAACCTCCTAACCTTTTTACCTATGTTTCCTTATTATTCTTTATTTTTACGTTTCTCTCCCCCTCTTGTTTCTTTCTTTCTTTATTTATTTATTTATTTTTTTATTTATTTATTTATTCATTCTTTTTTCTTTTCTTTATTTACTTTAATTAGTTCTTTATTCCGTTCGATTCTAACCTCCTAACCTCTCTACGTGTTTTTCATTATTATTGCTTGTTCCTTTCTTTATTCCTTATCTATTTATTCTCTTTTCTCATTTATTTATTTCTTTATTTATTTATTTACTTATTTATTTAGTTATGTATTTAGTTATGTATTTAGTTATGTATTTAGGTCTGCTTATTATTGTACGTTTTTTTTCCTTTCGCAGATGTACGCTCTACTGTTATACTGCTGCGCGCTGTGTAATCCAAGCGTACCTGTCAATTTTTACTACGGAGCCCTGCGCTACCTAACCGCTTTACCTCCTGCCGAGGCTATAATCTGGTACGTAACAATCTTTTAACCTGTGATATGCTCTATGCCTTTTAATAATATTGCGCTTCTTTCTTTCTTTTCGCAGCAATTTCCTGCCGACGTACTGGACTCTACGCTTGCAATTTCTGCTACGTTAACCTACTGCTGTACTATTGCTCCTTCTATGCGACGCCAGAGTTACCTTGGGTACGTTGTTTACAGTTATATATGCTACGATATCTACCGAGTAACGAGTAATTTCTTAGTACGCTTTTCATTTTTCTATTGCGTATGCCTTCTTTAATCCTTTCTTTTATTATTCTTATTGTTTTGTTAATAATATATACTCTGCGATACGTATATTGTTTCTATTTTCAGCCCTATGAATGATATCGTAATAACTTGTTTTATATTGTATTATAACTTGTTTTTCCTAATAATTAATATGGATTCGTTCCTGTACTTTTCTTTCCTTTTAAATAATTAACGCTACTTTTAATCACGATAATCAACTATTTGCTAATTTTCTTTTCACGTTTTCTCTGCTGTTCTATGCTGTTAATTAATGCGTTTCTTAGTACTTTTCTCTCCTTTTCTTTACTTTTATTTGCGCTTCGCTCTTATGCTTTACCTTATTTTTCTATTATTATTTATATGCATTCTACAATTATTATTATTATTAGGATTATTAGGATTATTAGGATTATTATTATTAATTAATATACTATTATTTTTAATTATTATCTATTCGCTTTCCTTCTTTCTAATGACAGTTCGTGACAGTTCGCTTGTCGTCTCTGCACCGCTAACGCGCGATGATATGTTTACGAGTTTTTTTTCCCTGTTTATTTCATTTAATTCTTTACTTTTCCATTATTTTCGTTATTTCTATTATTTCTTATCTCTTTTTCGCTATTTACCATTCTAATTCAGTTTCCGTCGCCGTCACTATTTTTGACATATATTCTAACCTCTTAATCATCAATTTTCTAACTTTCATTATTTCTTGTTTCTTTCTTTATTTCTTAACCACCTGTGTGTCTCCTCCCCCCCATTCTTTTACCTATTTATTCTTTCTTTTCGTTTATTTATTTATTTATTTACGCTTGTTTTTTATTATTGTTTATTTACACTTGTTATATTGTGATTACCATGTCATTTTCCTTTGCAGATGTTTGCGACGACGTCTTTCCAGTATCGTATTTATACCATTTATGACCACCCGAGTTATCTTTGGTAAGTTTAAAATTCGATACGAGTTACGATATTTGAAATATAACGCCTTCTCTTTCTCCGCATCTTTTAACTTCTTTTTCAACTTTTCTTCCTACCGCGTATGTCTTTTTCGATGCGTTTTCCCCGTAATAATACGCTATCTACTTTTCTTATAGTTGATGAGTTAATTATATATAGTGTGCGCGCGCTGTGTTACCTACATAATTACTTTTTCTCGGGTTCAACGATAACGTTCCTTTTCTAATAATACTTTTTTATATGCTATGCGAGTTGCTTTTATTTTTACTATATATTATTTTAAATACAACTAATTGTACTAATAATCTTTTGTAATGCATTTTCTATTCTACGCTTTCTATTCTACTTTTCTCTCCTCTCTCGACTCCTTTTCTTTACGCTTCTTTTGCTTTTTTTGCCGCTCTCTCTACGCTTTCGACGCGCTACTTTTATTATATCCATACTTTTAGTACGTACGTTAATGTTTAACGCTATATTTGCAATAATTAATAATGGTATTAAAAATATTTTAATTAATAATTGTACTAACATAATATATTCTTTGTTTCAGTTTTGCGGTTAGGAGATTTGGAGATGCGGTTTACACGGTCGTCTAAATAATTCTACTATTTAAAATAATTCTAGTAATATTTAAAATAATAATAGTACTAATATTTTATTTCATTATTGTACTAATAATACTTGCGTTTCTCTTTCTTTATACTACGTAAATTAACGTGTACTATGTATTTTGATTAATAGTAATTATACTGATTTTTAAAATACCACCTTCTTATTTACTTTTATCCTCGTTTCTTTACGCCCTTTTTTTTTTACTTTTCTGTTACTACTTCTGTTTCTACTCTTACGTTCTATATTTATTTTAGACTTTTTCGCCACTTGTGTTACATCCTTTTTTCTCTTTTTACTTGCTGCATTTCCTTTACACTTTTTTATATACTATGTAAATTCATTTTTACTGTATATTTAAAATAATAATAACAACAACGATGATTGTACCAACGTTTAAAATAGTATATTTTTATTTACTTTTCTATATTTCTTTACTTTTCTAATTTTTTGACTTTCAATTTACTTTTTCTTTTTAATACTATGTTGATTGATACGTTTTTCTCACCTTTTTTCTCCCTTTTTCAAATACGCTACGTACAATTATTATTTACTATGTATTTAAATGATTATATTAATATTTGTGTTAAATTTTTTATGTTAATATCTGTTGAATATGCAAACGCGCCCTTGTGGTCTATGGTGGGGCTGCTGCCCCCCCCCCCCCTTTTGTGTTTCTGCGACTCTCTATGTACTTTTATATAACCTTTGGTCTTGTTTCAATGCGACACGTGCTTCTATATAACCATGAGTACGTGATTCTTTTGTGTCATCTAATCCAATAAAGTTCAGTTATTGTGAATAAACTCTGCGTTACATAATTTTCTGAACCTAATAACCAACAATATCTTTAGTTCTTTACTTTTTTTTTCTACTTTTCTTTTTACTTTTTCTATCTTTTACATTTCTTTTTTTATTTTTTGTTGGAATATCGTTTAAACTCGAATTTTGGAACTCGCGATAATAAAATTTATCCACCTTTTCCTATACGAATCCCTGTTTCATTATGAAAAACAACGTTATTATTACGTCCTCCTATACGAATCCATATTTTATTAGGAAAAACAACGTTATTATTACGAGATATCGTCTCTCCTATTCCTTCTACGAGCTGCTTGCTCTCTACAACTTGTACATAATTAATTATAAACGTAATTAATAAATTCGTTCGATACCGTGTTCGATTCTAATACTTTTTTTTTTTTTTACGTCGCGATACATTATTTTTACATCATCTACGACTGCTGGGGTCGGAAAATGTCCGACTCCTGTAACGCGAATATTATTATATTTTCTAATACCTACTACTCTAACACGGACATCGTTCGTTTCTTGCGATGCCTTTTCCGAGCAATTTCATTTATTTATTTATTTATTTATTTATTTTCTTTTTCCTTTCGAAACGCGACGCGCGACGAGGCCCTACCCTGAAATGCGAAATACACGGAAAATACGCGTCGCTATCTGCTCGTCCGAACGACGAGTTCGCTTCTGGAAATTACAACCGCTCGTCCGTGCATGCTAGAGCGAGCGGAGGAATTTTTTAAGCATGCGAGACTTACTACTTGGCGACTGGACGACTCGACGACCGCGGGAAGAGGGCTGCGCGACGATCATGATTTTTACCCAAGGGTGCTGTTTCTTGTTGCTGGCCATAACACTGACTTGAACCTTTTCGCGGAACAGAAAACTACCGACAGCCAAATCGCACTACCAAAACAAAACGTTGCGCGATAACCGACTCTACGACCGCTTTGCGCGCGGCCACAAATTTGCTACTGCAACAAATAATATTTTATACATTTTATTTCATTCATCCTCCTCCCTTAGATTATTCGTTTCAATTATATTGTATATCCTGCTTTTCTTTTCTGTCAAACAGTACCGAGTACATATTTTCGATTCAACAAATTTCAACATTTTATTTCACGGAATCGAAATTTTAACGATTAACACCACGAAATATTTGCGTCATTTTCTTCATTCTAATAGTTTCGGAGATTGAGGTTAAAAATGTTTGTCGATGGGAACGAAATTACAAAAATTATCGAAAATTTGCAACAATAATATTGACACCCGGATCACTTTCACTATCAAGTTTGGAAATAAATAAATATAAAAGAATCACTTTTAGAAATAATAGATAATTCTAAGACGAATTTGCGAAAAAGACAGCAGAATGAAGCTGTCAATTTTCACGGAAATCTGTTCCACGCGGATCGACCACAGTAATAAATATTTCTCACAATATCGACACACATTTCTCCGTGGAGAGGACAAAAATCTAAACAGCTTTCGTCGCAACCTTTTTTCTATATCTGTAATAGTTTCGGAGATTGAGGTTACAAATGTTTGTCGATCGGAACGAAATTCGAAAAATTATCGAAAATTTGCGACAATAATATTGACACCCGGATCACTTTCACTATCAATTTTGGAAATAAATAAATATACATCAGTCACTTCCAGAAATAGTAGATAATTCTAAGGCGAATCTGCAAAAAAGACAGCAGAATGCAGCTGTCAATTTTCACGGAAATCTGTTCCACGCGCAGCGACTACATTAGATATATCTCCTACAAGGTCGACAAACATTTCTCCGCGTAGAGGACAAAAATCTAAACAACTTTCGTCGCAACCTTTTTTTTATATCTGTAATAGTTTCGGAAATTGAGGTTAAAAATGTTTGTCGATCGGAACAAAATTCAAAAAATTATCGAAAATTTGCGACAATAATATCGACACTGGGGCATAACTTCGCTTATCAATTTCACAACTCAATAAACATAAGACGAATCACTTTCAGAAATAAATTATTAGACGAATCCGCGAAAAAAGAACAGCAGAATGAAGCTGTCAATTGCTAATGAACTCTCAGTTTCGCGCGTAACGACCACACTAAATATTTTTCCCACCGAATCGACACACATTTCTCCACCAAGAGGACAAAAATCTAAACAACTTTCGTCGAAACCTTTTCCCGATATGTAGAATAGTTTCGGAGATTGAGGTTAAAAATGCTTGTCGATCGGAACGAAAATTCCAAAAATTAAAAGAAACAATTCAACGACCACCAGAATAATAGCACTCGCGACAGTTTCACTTATCAATTTCAGAATTAAATAAACATAAGACGAATCACTTTCCGCAATAAATAATTCCAAGACGAATCCGCGAAAGAGACAGGAGAAAGAAGCTGTCAATTGCTAATGAACCCTCTGTTTCGCGCGTAGCAACCACACTACATATTTCTCCCACCAAATCGACACACATTTCTAAGTGTAGAGGACAAAAATCTAAACAACTTTCAGCTAAACCCTTTTTCGATATGTGCAGTAGTTTCGAAGAATCAAGTTAAAAATGTTTGGCGATCGGAAAAGATATTCCAAAAATTATCGACAATTTGTGACAATAATGTCGACGCTCGCATCGCTATCACTATCCATTCTGAAAATAAATACACATAAAAGAATCACTTTCGGAAATAATAAATAATCCTAAGGCGAATCTGCGAAAAAGACAGCAGAATGAAGCTGTCAATTTTCACGAAAATCTTTTATCCACGCGCAACCAACGCATTAAATACGTAAAAAAAGTATTACATTCGAATGGTATCGTATTAATTTGGTAATTACGTATATAATTAATATTGTACAAGCTTTACAGTTTACAGTTAGCGATGGGGGAGTGGAGAGGCGCAGCTCGTAGAATGAATACCTATTGATACCTAACACAGTCGATTTCGCGTTTTTCATAACAAAATATGGATTTGTATACGAATATAGGTTCATTTTCTCGTTACAATTTTCATCGTTTACTCGATATTACTATTTTATTACGTATACGAAGCTACCATAGATTTCCACGTTATATGCGTACATAAATTTGATATTTGAAAAACTCAAATTTGAATTGTGAATTTTGAATAATTCGTAAATTTAAGAATGAATAGATACGCGAGACGATTGGGGTTAGGGGGATATTGTTGACAAAAAAACTTCATAATTGATATAATTGTAATTATTATTTATTTAATCGGGTCGAGTACGTAGATAATCGCGCAATGTACATCCTATAGAGTTAAAAGTTTCAATTAATTGTACATGGGACTGGTCTACGACGTTGAAATGACAGCAGGTATTTTAGCAATACCAATTATAAAAATAAAATATATAAGAATGTAATTGTAACGCGCAAGCGAGAATACGCCCCGGATGTGCGTTACGTATAATACTCGTGCATATTAACAAGCGTATAACAACAATAGTGCATATAATTATGTAAATAGAGGTTTCAGCGAAATAGCGCCCATCGTATCAAATTTTTTATTTTTATCTCCCTATCGTCTTTGCTAATAGTTGAAATTTTTAATTCCTTTGGCAAATCGTCAGACTCTTTTATCACAGAAACATTGTTATTTTTGTTACCAATAGCGATCAATATATTTAATCGCATATCAATATATTTATTTTATATATAATAAATTATTTTATGTATAATAAAATATATATAAAGAATATATGTACTATGGTTTTGAGAAGAAAATCAGTAATAAAAAGACTCGCATTTCTTTGATCGGTAACGTAATTTCATTATTACTATTTACTTTTTTCATATTTTCTTTGTTTCATTCTTTGATTCCACTTTTTAAACTTTTTTTCTTTAACTATTTATATGCTACATACATTCCAAGTTACTGTACGTTTGAAGTAATAATTATACTAATGTTTAAAATAATTGTACCCATAATATTTTAAGTTATTGTACCGATTGTACTAATATTTTAAATAACGATAGTACTAATATTTTAAGCAATAATTACATTACTAATATCTACGATAATACATTTCTGATGCCATTTTCTCTATTTCTTTACTTTTTCAACTTTTTACTTTTATTCTTGTTTTTTTTTCTTTTTTTCGCTTTGCGCGGATAGATTAGCAGAGAAAAGATCAAGATCAAGTCCTTTTTTTTCTCTCTTTTTTTTTTATGATAACAGATTGCGACAAATTAAGAGACAATTTCTTCTTTTTCTTGCTCGAAAACCGACTTTTTTTTCCCAATATAATTCGTATCTCTAAATCACGAGTTTCCAAATCGTCGCAGTGGTGGAATAAGGCCAGCAACAGCGACACGATAATTATAATTAACCAATAATAACTGTTTTACCCAAAAGATCCCCCCCCTTTTTAGTACCCATTTTTTATTAACCAATATTAATTATTTTATCGACGAGGTCCCAATATTGTACCAATTCTAAACCAATATTAATTGCAGAATTGCAACTTTTTCTTTCTATCGGTACTCGATACCGTGTGGTTTTCGCGCGTTCGTTGCAGGACCACCTGAGATCCGAAATGTCCCGGGTCCAATATTGTTATGCAACTACCAGTGAGAGCACCCTCCTTCCGTCTCTCGGGACTGGTCGCCCAGAAATTATTCGCTTTGTACAGTATGCGTGCGTATCGATGCGCCGATCTCGCGCTTGTCGCAGGACCACGCGAGACTCGATGTCCCGGGTCCAAAATTATGCAACTACCAGTGAGAGCACCCTCCTACCGTCTCTCCGGGACTGGCCGCCCACGTTTTGGCTCGGGTTCCCGGGTTCGCCAATTGCATTACCCGTACTTCGGATCAAGCCGAAGCCCCTGGGACGATACTCGCTTTGTACAGAGTATGCGAATCGATAATTGATACAAAACTCTATCAATTATTAAGAGAATCAACCATTCTCTTTTTTTATGTCTTACGATCGAGTAATATGCACCACACAGTTCGAGTTTGGCTTGGCTCGCAACGTTAGGACCTTGTTCGTAAAATAATTAATGGTAATCGTTGAATTACACAAAATGATGCGAGTACTTTTAATAATTAAGATTACATATCAAAAATACTATTATTGGTTATTATAATTGTCTCTTTCTGCTTTTGGCCTAGTTTCCTTTTTCTCGACCCTCCTCCATTTGGAAACGCGCTTCGTTTGGATTTCGTTTTTCTACCGCGTCCAAGCATAATTTGTCGCATTCGTTATACATATATTATAAATAAAAAACATACGCTTGCGTTACCAAAAATAATAACTTGATCTTGAAAATCTCGGCTGCTTCATCCAAGCGAAGCAAATTCAAAGCTAAAATAACTTGCCTATAAATAGGGAAGTTAATTATAATAAACCCATCGTAAAAGTTAAAAAGATTGATAACAAACAACGCTCGATTCAACGATTATTACTAACCAATTAATCAATTTACTTGAGAGTTTCCATTCGATATTTCCTCCTTTCTATATATTCATAAATAATAATTATGAAATAACGTTACCGATCAAAGAAGTGCAAGTTTTTTTTTTGCTACCTATTTTGCTCTCCAAAGCAATATATCGTTTATACATATTTTATTGTATTTACATAAAATATATGTATTGATACGCGATGAAATACAATATATCGATCGCTATTAGTAGGAACAATAACAATATTTCTGCGAAAAAAGTCTTGGACGATTCGCCAAACGAATTAAAATTTTCAACTATTCGCGACAAGACGAGACACGGAGAAAAAAATAAAAAATTTGATACGACGGACGCTGCTTCGCTGAAACCTCGATTTACATAATTATATGCACTATTATCGTTATATGGTTGTTAATATACACGAGTATCAGATGGAACATACATCCGGGGCGTATCGTTGCTTGCGCGTTACAATTACATCCTTATATATTTTATTTTTACAATTAGTATCGCTAAAATACCTGCTGTCGTTTCTACGTTGTAGACCAGTCCTATGTACAATCGATTGAAACTTTTAACTCTATCGGATGTACATTGCGCGATTATCTACGTACTCCACCCGATTAAATAAATAATAATTACAATTTTACCAATTATCAAGTTTTTTGTCAACAACATCCCCCACCCCCCTCATCAAACGTACGTATTCATTTTTCACTTGCAATTTTTACGACTAAAACCGTTTCTAACGAGTTCCAAAATTCGATAAATTAATTGTATCGTTGAAACGTAATACTCATTTTTAGGAGCGATACAAGCTCGTAAAATTTAAATCGCAAAAGCTGAAAGTGAAAAAGTTGGAGTCGCGATTCGCGTTGATAACTCTTTATAGCAACGGAAAGTTGGTGCGCGATGCAACACCTTGCCGAAGATTGTTCCGTGGTCCCAGTGGCCATTTTTGGGCCTTTCCGGGCTTATTCTTGGTTCTTTTTTATTCGCCACACTATTCCGCAAACGCGATGGAATTGTTGCGACGCAACTCTAAAAGGAAGAAGAAGCTAACGATGCAAATTCAAGTTAATTAAAAAACAAAGCTAATCGAGAAGGAATACTGTCGTGATAGTGAAAATATTTACCCGAAATAACGCGATTAACCTCGCAACGCTAACGCAGAAAGAGGGGAATGGAACGATTAAACTACGTTAAAGACAATAATGTAAACTCTAATACGAAGAACGTTGATCTCACAAAATGACTAGATAACATTGGAAAATCTATTCGAAAGGAAGTTAATCTCGAGAAGGAGGATTCGATCGCGTTCAAAATTCAGACGCGACGCTAATGTTCGGACAAACTTTTGCCTGAGATTCTGTAATTCATTCGCTTAAAAGCGCGACGAGATTGTAGCCTGAAATACGAAATACACAGAAATACGCGTCGCTATGCTCGTCCGAACAACAAATTTTTGTAAATTACAACCGATCGCCCGTGCATGCTCGGGCGAGCGGAGGAACTTTAAAGCATGCGAGACTTACTACTTGACGACTTCAGGAAGTCCAGGGGATGCGTGTTTCTTGCTGGCCATTATTCTTTGCGTTCCGGCGTTCCAACACTCGCGCTCGTTGTCGACTCTCCGACTCTGGATATTCGCTTCCACTTATTCCACTCAGACTCTACGTATCGATAGTACAACACTTTTTGAAAAAAAAAAAAAAAGTAAACTGAACAACACTGACTCGAACCTTTTCGCGGAACAGAAAACTACCGAGAGCCAACTCGCTCTACCGAAACAAAACGTTGCGCGATAACCGACTCTACGACCGCTTTGCGCGCGGCCACAATTTTCCTGCAACAAATAAAATATTATTCTATTAGACGGAGCAATCAATCGGTACATATTTTCGATTCGATGCGTTTCAATAATTTATTTAACAGTGTCGAACTTTTTTTAAATTACCACGTAATATCTGCGTCGTTTTGTTAATTCCGTAATGCGTTGCAATTTATAAGTTAATGAAAAATTTATTGTTTGCAGCAATTTTTAATATAATTTATCCATTTTGTGTCGCCAATTTAAATTGCTTAAGAGTTGGAAGCGAAAAAAGTACGCGTCAATCTTTAATAATTCATTCGTTTTAACGCGAAAACGTCGCAAAAAGGCCAACGAATGTGAAAACCGGATATGAATTGAATAAATATTGGAAATCCAAATAAATTTTTCTAAAAGCAGCAGCAGCAGCAGCAACAGTTCGAAACGAAAAATCTACGCTTCTATTTTTTCCCCTCGCTTCGTTTCGACGCGAAAAAGCACAAAATTCAATAAACATTGTTAAAAATTAATAAAAATGTAGATGTAAATTATACCCATTCTCGGTTCCAGAAAATTCTTCAAATTCTTCCGTCGGTTGTGATATCGCTGCACAGCCCGTTTCAATTTATCGCCGACATCCGTTATAGCGGTGGTTCCCTTCTTATTTTGTGCCACTGCGTACATTCCAATTTCGGATCTGAAACAAGGACGAGCTAACGTCAGGAAAATTGCTAAAAAGCACGGAAATATCGCGACTAAGCAACGCTTGAACGCGGAATTCAGTTTGGAAAATCGAAATTTACCGCGAAAAACCACTACTTTCGCCAACGCGCTCTCTCTCTCTCTCTCTCTCTCTCTCTCTCTCTCTCTCTCTCTCTCTCTCTCTCTCTCTCTCTCTCTCTCTCTCTCTCTCTCTCTCTCTCTCTCTCTCTCTCTCGACGGCTGGTGGATCTATCTTGTTTGCCCGAAATTTCTTTCATATTTTCGCTGAAAATATAATATATACTGACGGTAATGCTGCTACCGCTAACAATATAGAGTATAGAGTATTACTACCGATATACGGTAGAATGGTTGAGTTATAACAGCAAAGCGAAACTTACCCGATTACTCGAGCAAGCGTTGAACGCGTCCGACTTCTCCGGCTGAATGATGTCGAATGATACCGAGTCAGCGAACGACGACCGATCGCGACCCTCCTTTACCGATTCGCGCGTGCGCGCTGTAAACACCCGGCAACGTTGCCAACGTACGAAAGACAAGGACTGCGAATACTTATGACTTTACCTCTTGAACGATTCTATGTAGAAATTTGAAAAAAAACCGATTTCACGATATTACGACGCGAGTCGATGAATTTTCAGAGCTTGGGTGTCGTAAACGTTAACGAGAGATTTTATGACCCTATGCGGTTACCGAGGGTCGCGCGATCCCTCGCGCAGCGTCCAGGTGCGAACGCAACGAATCGCGGCCGGAAGTTACTTCCACGAACGTTTAGTTCCACGAATTGTAATTTGCAAAAACCATGCAATGTTACAAAAAAAAAAAAAAGACCAACGGATTGTTGAGAAGAATATTTATGTTTATTAAGAATGGACGAGCAGCGAGCAGGTAGTTTGGAAAGGTGACCGTTTACAACCCCCCCGTAAGCTCCGAAAATTCATACACTCGCATCGTAAAACATGATAAAAGCACTTGTTTTTTCAGGTTTCTACGTAGAATCGTTCAACGGGTAATTAAGTCGTTCGCTACCCTTGTTCCAAAGACCCGGTCGACCTTATCGCACCGTTACCGCGGGTGCTTATTCACGCCGCGCATGTGCGAGTTGGTCAAAGAGGGTCGCGATCGCGATTGGTCGTCGTTCGCCGACACTCGCTATCATTCGACATCATTCGGCCGGAGAGGTCGGACGCGCTCGACGCTTGCTCGATGTCGGGTAAGTTTTGCTTTGCTATTATAACTCAACCGTTCTCCACCGTATATCGGTTGCAATACTCCTTTGCATCGTTACCAGTAGTAATTCGCCATGATATTTCTTTCTCTTCTCGTTAGCAATTTTTGTCGCTTTAGCTCGTCTCTTTTCGTCATTGTTTCAGATTCGAAACTGGAATCTGCGCGCTGGCGCGAAATCAACCGGCGACGCTACATGGAAGTTGGCGATAAATTCAAATAGGCTGGAGCGGTATCAACCGACGGAAGAATTTCAAGAATTTTCTGCAATCGAGAATGGGTATAATTTACGTCCATCTACATTTTTTGATTCTTCTTTATTGCTCCGTTTTATTTATTTTTGACAATGTTTATTTGACTTTGTGCTTTTTCGTGTCGAAATCATAACGACAAACATTAATTTTTCATCCAGTTTTGCCAACCTGTTCTTTTTTAAAATCTAATACATTACGGAATTAACAAAATCACGCGGGTATTGCGTGTATTAATTTTCTTAAATTTCGACGCTCTTAAGTAAAATAATATTGAAATTTATTGAATTGAAAATATGTGTTTGGTACTATTAAAAAAAAAAAAAAAAAAAAATGGCAGGATATACAATTGGAACGTAATAAAATATTATTTATTGCAGCAGCAAATTTGTGGCCGCGCGCAAAGCGGTCGTAGAGTCAGTTATTGCGCAAGGTTTTAGCTCCTTGTTTGGTAGAGCGAATTGGCTCTCGCAGTAGTTTTCTGTTTCGCTAAAAAGTTCGAGCCAGTGTTGTTCGGTTTACTTTTTTTTTCCAAAAAGTGTTGTACTATCGATACGTAGAGTCTGAGTGGAATAAGTGCAAGTGGATATCCAGAGTCGAAGAGTCGACAACGAGCGCGAGTGTTGGAACGCCGGAAAGCAAAGAATAATGGCCAGCAAGAAACACGCATCCCCTGGACTTCCTGAAGTCGTCAAGTAGTAAGTCTCGCATGCTTTAAAGTTCCTCCGCTCGCCCGAGCATCCACGGGCGATCGGTTGTAATTTACAAAAATTTGTTGTTCGGACGAGCATAGCGACGCGTATTTCTGTGTATTTCGTATTTCAGGCTACAATCTCGTCGCGCTTTTAAGCGAATGAATTACAGAATCTCAGGCAAAAGTTTGTCCGAACATTAGCGTCGCGTGTGAATTTTGAACGCGATCGAATCCTCCTTCTCGAGATTAACTTCCTTTCGAATAGATTTTGCAATGTTATTTAGTCATTTTGTGAGATCAACGTTCTTCGTATTAGAGTTTACATTATTGTCTTTAACGTAGTTTAATCGTTCCATTCCCCTCTTTCAGCGTTAGCGTTGCGGGGTTAATCGCGTTATTTCGGGTAAATATTTTCACTTCCACGATAATATTCCTTCTCGATTAGCTTTGCTTTTAATTAACTTGAATTTGCATCGGTAGCTTCTTCTTCCTTTTAGAGTTGCGTCGCAACAATTCCATCGCGTTTGCGGAATAGTGTGGCGAATAAAAAAGAACCAAGAATAAGCCCGG
Source organism: Perdita meconis (assembly GCA_030770465.2). Classification (NCBI taxonomy): domain Eukaryota; kingdom Metazoa; phylum Arthropoda; class Insecta; order Hymenoptera; family Andrenidae; genus Perdita; species Perdita meconis. Next base: position 18,998 of record JASKOS020000017.1, read on the forward strand.
AAAGGCCCAAAAATGGCCACTGGGACCACGGAACAATCTTCGGCAAGGTGTTGCATCGCGCACCAACTTTCCGTTGCTATAAAGCCTTATCAACGCGAATCGCGACTCCAACTTTTTCACTTTCAGCTTTTGCGATTTAAATTTTACGAGCTTGTATCGCTCCTAAAAATGAGTATTACGTTTCAACGATACAATTAATTTATCGAATAGATAAATAGATAAAATAAATACATTAATTTGGGGGGTAACTGCTCGTAGAATTAATATCGGACGATATCGCGAAATAACAACTTGTATTTCGTAAGAAAATATGGATTCGTGTACGAATATAAATTAATTTCTTTGTTACAATATTCGTCACCCGCTGCTCGATATGATTATTCTTATTAGGTGTACAATAAATTTGAATTTTATATATGTTTAATTTACTTGATTAATTTTATTTATGTTTACAAATTAACATGAATTTCAATTTTGGAACTCGTTAGAAACGGTTTTAGTCGTAAAAATTGCAAGTAAAAAATGAATACGTACGTTTGATGAGGGGGATGGGGGATGTTGTTGACAAAAAACTTGATAATTGGTAAAATTGTAATTATTATTTATTTAATCGGGTCGAGTACGTAGATAATCGCGCAATGTACATCCGATAGAGTTAAAAGTTTCAATCGATTGTACATAGGACTGGTCTACAACGTAGAAACGACAGCAGGTATTTTAGCGACACTAATTGTAAAAATAAAATATATAAGAATGTAATTGTAACGCGCGAGCAACGATACGCCCCGGATGTATGTTGCGTCTAATACTCGTGCATATTAACAAGCGTATAACGATAATAGTGCATATAATTATGTAAATCGAGGTTTCAGCGAAGCAGCGTCCGTCGTATCAAATTTTTTATTTTTTCCTCCGTGTCTCGTCTTGTCGCGAATAGTTGAAAATTTTAATTCGTTTGGCGAATCGTCCAAGACTTTTATCGCAGAAATATTGTTATTGTTCCTACTAATAGCGATCGATATATTGCATTTCATCGCGTATCAATACATATGTATAAATGATATACTGTTTTGGAGAGCAAAATGGGTAGTAAAAAAAAAAAACTTGCACTTTGATCGGCAACGTTATTTCATAATTATTATCTATGAATATATAGAAAGGAGGAAATATCGAATGGAAACTCTCGAGTAAATTGATTGATTGGTTAGTAATAATCGTTGAATCGAGCGTTGTTTGTTATCAATCCTTTTAACTTTTACGATGGGTTTATTATAATTAACTTCCCGATTTATAGGCAAGTTATTTTAGCAAGTTAATTTGCTTCGCTTAGATGAAGCAGCGGAGATTTTCAAGATCAAGTTATTATTTTTGGTAACGCAAGCGTATGTTTTTTATTTATAATATATGTATAACGGATGCGACAAATTATGCTTGGACGCGGTAGAAAAACGAAATCCAAACGAAGCGCGTTTCCAAATGGATGCATCGAAAAGAGGGGGGGGGGGTCGAGAAAAAGGAAACTAGGCCAAAAGCAGAGAGAGACAATTATATTAACCAATAATAGCATTTTTGATATGTAATTTTAATTATTAAAAGTACTCGCATCATTTTCTGTAATTCAACGATTACTATTAATTATTTTACGAACAAGGTCCTAACGTTGCGAGCCAAGCCAAACTCGAACTGTGTGGTGCATATTACTCGATCGTAAGACATAAAAAAAGAGAATGGTTGATTCTCTTAATAATTGATAGAGTTTTGTATCAATTATCGATTCGCATACTTTGTACAAAGCGAGTATCGTCCCAGGGGCTTCGGCTTGATCCGAAGTACGGGTAATGCAATTGGCGAACCCGGGAACCCGAGCCAAAACGTGGGCGGCCAGTCCCGGAGAGACGGTAGGAGGGTGCTCTCACTGGTAGTTGCATAATTTTGGACCCGGGACATCGAATCTCGTGGGGTCCTGCGACAAGCGCGAGATCGGCGCATCGATACGCACGCATACTGTACAAAGCGAATAATATCTGGGTGACCAGTCCCGAGAGACGGAAGGAGGGTGCTCTCACTGGTAGTTGCATAACAATATTGGACCCGGGACATTTCGGATCTCAGGTGGTCCTGCAACGAACCCGCGAAAACCACACGGTATCGAGTACCGATAGAAAGAAAAAGTTGCAATTCTGCAATTAATATTGGTTTAGAATTGATACAATATTGGGATCTCGTCGATAAAATAATTAATATTGGTTAATAAATAATTGGTACCAGAAAGGGGGGGGATCTTTTGTGTAAAACAGTTATTATTATCGTGTCGCTGTTGCTGGCCCTATTCCACCACTGCGACGATTTGGCAACTCGTGATTTAGAGATATGAATTATATTGGGGAAAAAAATGTCGGTTTTCGAGCAAGAAAAAGAAGAAATTGTCTCTTAGTTTGTCGCAATCTGTTATCATAAAAAAAGAGAGAAAAAAAGGACTTGAACTTGATCTTTTCTCTGCTAATCATCCGTGCAAAGCGAAAAAAAGAAAAAAAAACAAGAATAAAAGTAAAAAGTTGAAAAAGTAAAGAAATTGAGAAAATGGCATCAAAAATGTATTATCGTAGATATTAGTAATGTAATTATTGCTTAAAATATTAGTACTATCGTTATTTAAAATATTAGTACAATCGGTACAATAACTTAAAATATTATCGGTACAATTATTTTAAACATTAGTATAATTATTACTTCAAACGTACAGTAACTTGGAATGTATGTAGCATATAAATAGTTAAAGAAAAAAAGTTTCAAAAGTGGAATCAATGAAACGCAAAGAAAATATGAAAAAAGTAAATAGTAATAATGAAATTACGTTACCGATCAAAGAAATGCGAGTCTCTTTATTACTGATTTTCTTGTCGAAAACATAGTACATATAATCTTTATATATATTTTATTATACATAAAATAACTTATTATATATAAAATATATTGATATGCGATTAAATATATTGATCGCTATTGGTAACAAAAACAACAATATTTCTGCGATAAAAGAGTTTGACGATTTTCCAAACGAATTAAAAATTTCAACTATTAGCAAAGACGATAGGGAGATAAAAATAAAAAATTTGATACGATGAGCGCTATTTCGCTGAAACCTCTATTTACATAATTATATGCACTATTATTGTTATACGCTTGTTAATATGCACGAGTATTACACGTAACGCACATCCGGGGCGTATCCTCGCTTGTGCGTTACAATTACATTTTTTTATATATTTTATAAATGGTATTGCTAAAATACCTGCTGTCATTTCAACGTTGTAGACCAGTCCCATGCACAATTAATTGAAACTTTTAACTCTATAGGATGTGCATTGCGCGATTATCTACGTAGTGGACGCGATTAAATAAATAACGATTACAATTATATCAATTATCAAGTTTTTTTGTCAACAATATCCCCCCAACCCCAATCGTCTCGCGTATCTATTCATTCTTAAATTTACGAATTATTCAAAATTCAAAATTCAAATTTGAATTTTTCAAATATCAAATTTATGTACGTATATAACGTGGAAATCTATGCTAGCTTTGTATACGTAATAAAATAGTAATATCGAGTAAATAATGAAAATTGTAACGAGAAAATGAACCTATATTCGTATTCAAATCCATATTTTCTTATGAAAAACGCGAAATCGACTGTGATAGGTATTCATTCTACGAGCTGCGCCTCTCCGCTCCCCCCAACGCTACAAACTATAAAGCTTGTACAATATTAATTATATACGTAGTTAATAAATTAATACGATATCATTAGAATGTAATACTTTTTTTACGTATTTCATGTGTTCGTTGCGCGCGGATAAGAGATTTTCGTGAAAATTGACAGCTTCATTCTGCTGCCTTTTTCGCAGATTCGTCTTAGGATTATCTATTATTTCTGAAAGTGATTCTTTTATATCTATTTATTTCCAAAATTGATAGTGAAAGTGATCCGGTTGTCAATATTATTGTCGCAAATTATCGACAATTTTTGGAATTTCGTTCCGATCGACAAACATTTCTAACCTCAATCTCCGAAACTATTGCAGATATCGAAAAAAGGTTTCGACGACAGTTGTGTTTTTAGACTTTTCTTCTCTACGCGGAGAAATGTTTGTCGACCTCGTAGGAGAAATATTTAATGCGGTCGTTGCGCGTGGATCAGAGATTTTCGTCAAAATTGACAGATTCATTCTGCTGTCTTTTTCCTCGATTCGTCTTAGCTTATTTATTGTTTCCGAAAGTGACTCTTTTATATTTATTTATTTCCGGAATTGATAGTGAAAGTGATGCAAGTGTTGACATTATTGTCGCAAATTTTCCATAATTTTTGTAATTTCGTTCCGATCGACAAACATTTTTAACCTCAATCTCCGAAACTATTGCAGATATCGAAAAAAGGTTTCGACGACAGTTGTGTTTTTAGACGTTTGTCCTCTACGCGGAGAAATGTTTGTCGACCTCGTAGGAGAAATATTTAATGCGGTCGTTGCGCGTGGATCAGACATTTTCGTCAAAATTGACAGATTCATTCTGCTGTCTTTTTCCTCGATTCGTCTTAGATTATTTATTGTTTCCGAAAGTGACTCTTTTATATTTATTTATTTCCGGAATTGATAGTGAAAGTGATGCGAGTGTTGACATTATTGTCGCAAATTTTCCATAATTTTTGTAATTTCGTTCCGATCGACAAACATTTTTAACCTCAATCTCCGAAACTATTGCAGATATCGAAAAAAGGTTTCGACGAAAGTTGTTCAGATTTTTGTCCTCTACGCGGAGAAATGTTGTCGACCCCGTTGGAAAAGTATTTAGTGTAGTCGATGCGCGTGGAACAGATTTCCGTGAAAATTGACAGCTGCATTCTGCTGTCTTTTTCGCAGATTCGTCTTAGAATTATCTATTATTTCTGAAAGTGACTCTTGTATATTTATTTATTTCCAAAATTGATAATGAAAGTAATGCGGGTGTCCATATTATTGTCGCAAAGGGTCTAACCGGATAAGAAGGGGGAAAAGTGCCCCCAAGCCAAATTAAACTTTATATATACCAGTCAATAGGTCTCTCAAAAAGACCCCTTTCTGCCAAGTATCAACCTGATACCCCCACTATGGGGGTGGTTGTGGGCTAAAACGTAATTTACAGTTTATGCTTGATTGCTTCTGTTCCCTGCAATAGAAAATTGTGAAAAAAATCAGGAATATGGTACTCTAGTAGGCGCATGTTTGTGAATTTTTTCAGAATTTTTACTTGCAAAACCGATTTTTTGAAAATCAAAAAAGTTTAAAAATGTCGATTTCAACCTGAAGTTATCTTCTTACCACTTTTATATTTTTACAGTTTTAGTGGCTTTTTATGGTTACTAACATATATTTTTTGTAGATTTTTCCAACTCGTGGAACATACTTTAAATAACAGTATAAATATCCAATTATAAAGAAGATCATGGGAACGCATGGTCGATTATAAACCTATAAATTTGTGCCAACTTTACTTTTAATTTCTTTTGCTATTACATTCAATTCAAACTTCGCATCTCTGAAGCTGAAGTTAGCGTTGCATAAAACATGATTTCAGGTTTTTGAAAAACGCGCCCGCTTATCCTTAAAATGGCGGCTCCCGGTTAATCGGCCACACTCTCCTTTTACCCACTCTAGGCCACGCAAGATGGCTGACAGTCCCCCTTTCGCAGCGACACTCGCTGCTCGCTACCCTGCTGACGACGTACCATCTACTTCGTGCTCCGTCCTTTGGGTCTATGTTGTGGTGAACGTATTCGTGTTAATCTGTGCTATAAAGCAGTTTGCCTGAGTTTGCCCAAGGCAGGAAGGAAGAAGGAATAAAAATGTCGAGACGACCGGAGCATTTGGCACCGCCGGAAGTGGTGAGGATGAAATTGGATTGATCGATTGTTTTGCGGTCGTTGCAACGGTTTCCTCTTTTTCGTTACAGTTCTACGATGAATCCGAAGCTCGAAAATATACGCAAAGGTACGCTTTTTTCGTGCCCGATCTTGTCTTCTCGTTGCTACCTAACGAACCATTTACCATCGACTAGTAATTTTATAGCTCTCGAATGATAAATATACAAGAAGAAATGTGCCAACGTGCTGTGGAACTTCTTTTGATATCTAACGACGAGCCTCTTTTGCTTTTGGACATCGGATGTGGCTCTGGCCTGAGCGGCAGCGTAATCGAAGAATACGGGCACGCGTGGATCGGAATCGACGTATCCCCTGCGATGCTTGGTGAGTGCAAAGGGCGTAATTCTTAAGTAATTTTTTATTCTTTTTAATTTTTCCTTCCGCGTCCACAGGCGTAGCTTCGGAGAGGGAAGTCGACGGAGATTTGATTTTGGGAGATATGGGACAAGGAATGCCGTTTAAAGCGGCAACTTTTGACGGAGCTATCAGCGTTTCTGCGTTACAATGGTTGTGCAACGCGGATAAAAGTTGGCACGATCCGCCGAATCGCCTATATAAATTCTTTTCCACGCTCTTTTCCTGTCTATCGAGATCCGCCAGAGCGGTGTTTCAGTTTTATCCAGAAAACGGCCAACAAATTGAATTGATTACGACGCAAGCTACCAAAGCAGGATTTTACGGAGGCGTTGTAGTAGATTTTCCAAATAGTACGAGAGCCAAGAAATTTTTTTTGGTCTTGATGACCGGTGGGCCAGCCGTTCTCCCGCGTGCTTTAGGCACCAACGATACCGAATCCGTTGTTACGTCTAAAAGGTTCATTTTCTTGACGAACCAAACATTTTTGTAACTATAGGTTTTTCCAACTTTTCTTTTTTTAATTTCCCCTTCTTCTTTCTAGGGAACGAATTAAAAAAGCACGAGGCAAGCCTCTCGAAAAGAGTAGAGACTGGATCGCTGAAAAGAAGGAAAGACGACGTAAGCAGGGAAAGAAAGTTCGGGAAGATTCCAAGTATACGGGGAGAAGAAGATGCGGCAAATTTTGACGCTTTTATACATTTTTTATCGCGTTTAATAATAAATATGTTTCGTTCTCAAACTTTGGCAAGTACGAAAAGCAGTTATCGATAACTTTTATTTTAATTTTGAGAAATCGTTCGGCAGGATTGGTAACAATCGACTATACTACTGTGTATAGATACGGATAATTAACTACTTTTGTTACGCCTGGTGAAATAACAGTCTTGACTAAGGTATTGGAAAGAAAAAAATTTCGTATTTTCGTACGCGCGTGTTTCGTTCGCTTTCAACTTTGTATTTACTTTTAAAACATACATGGCTACGTGTGCGTGACGCGTGAACGCGCGGAATCGCGACAACGAAATGCGGTGACTCGCTTGATCGCAACTTAATCGGATATCGTAAACAGTGATAAACTTTTATAAATTTTAGGATGTACGGTTTTCTTTAGTTCTTCTCGATCTAACCAACGGTGTTTTATGCTGGGAGAAATACCTCCTTTCTCGTATTTTGCTAGGAAATAAAAAATTTTTGCTCCGTCTCGTCCATTATTTTGCGCGTTCTTAGGATATTTGTACCTACAAAAACCGATCGGCGCGTTGCCATAGAATTTTACCTTCGTATCGTTTCCGCAAAGTTCGTGTACGGTTCTGCGTGCAGCCTGAAAAGATCAAGGTAGGCGTCTACATTTTCTAGAAACAATTTGTCGAAAGATGATAGAGATACGTATACGTATATGTATATATTTATTTGTAATCCGTCTTACCTCGATCATAGATTCTTCGTTCTTTCTCTCGCTTTGCGGAGGCATCCAAAAATTAGTATTTCCTACCCGCTGTTCCACTACCAACGTTAAATGTTTATCTAATTTACGATTCAAGGATACGAGCTTGTCGTTTTCAACTTCTAGAATTTAAAAAAAATTAACGATATTGCTTTCGTAGCGAAAGATATCGTGTACTTCCGAAGGGTACGTCGATTAGAGTATTTACCGTTTATTCTCGATGCAAATTTAAAGTTGGTTAATTCTTGTTCGCTGACATCTTCGAAATCTCGCGTCGTTAGATCGATGACTCTGTCCGTTTTGGCGTTCGCCGACGTTCGCTTATTCATTTCTTTTTCTTCTTTTTTCACTCGCATCTCATAATCTGACATCAAACTGTTTTCGTATTCTATTTGCCGTAACAAATTGTGATATTTTCTTTCTATATCTTGCGGCGATTTTGTAATTATAGGGTGACGTTCTACGCAAACGGCACTCAACACGTCCCATTTTTCCACAGATTCGGTCTTTTGTTCCAACAATGTCCGAAATATAACCTTGGACGTTGGCAGCGTACCACCTACGTATAAAAGCTTTGCTTTTTATAAAACGACTTGCACTTTTACGCCTTCCTTTTTCTTTTTAAATAATTTGTGCGTACAATTATTTAGTAGCAAAAATGATTTTCCGTAGAACGTGTAACTTACCCGTTGTTAACGAAGGTGTACCGGTAGGTATACGCAAAATTAACAATTTTTTAAACATCGTTGTTCCTGATTCCTCTGCTCCTGATTATTCCGTACGTTCCGTCGCTCTCGCAACCGCCGCCGCCATAATGGCTCCGTGTGGCCGTGTGGCTCCCTTGGAGAGGAAAAGATAGTGGATAGTGCTCTAGTCGGTCGTAGGCTCTAGTGATAGTTCGTTCTGTATTATACATACGACGCGTATGTGTGTGTGTATGTATGTAACGATCGTGTCATCATTATTTTGACAGCCGCTCAGCGAACAGATCCGAACGCGATAACCTGCAGCCAGTGCAGGAATGATAAACAGACCTTTCGCCAACCTCCTTCTAGGTTACGTTAACGCGTCTCCTCCCATTCTACCAATATTCTGCCGACGGTACTGCGCGTAACAGATACTGCATACTATTTGCCGAAAATCTGTCCTTGTGTCTGTCAACGTGCCTGATCGAATTCTGCTCAAAATCTGCTAGTTCGTATATGTCGACGTCCCTAGTCAAATTCTGCCAACGGTGTACCAACGGTAGTACCGCGCGCGACGCATCCTGCCGTCAAAATGTTACTAGTCTCTTTCGATATTGCGGTATACGTACAGAGCAGCGGTAGACTGATTATATTATAGGGTCTGCTCTTCGGTTTTGGTTGCGGGGAGAAGAGCGAAAAAGATGAACAAGCAATAGGAACGTGACACGATCTTCCAAATTTTGTCGTTTAGGAAGCGTTCAAAATTTTTGTAGATTCGTTGTTGTACGACGCTGTGCAAATTGATTAAAAATGACGAGTAAGCTTTTTTGAACCAATTGGACATCAGGTTCGACGTAAATTGGTGTACTTGCAAACTTACGAATGTATACGATGTACAAGTATTGTATAGATGCGTATGGATTATGGATCGTAAGTGTGCATACGATTCGTTATATGTATAATTACGCGAACGTAATATTTGATGAAACGAAGAAGAATCGAGCGTAAATAAGGTACCGGTGAGTACGTAACGAGCGTTCGTGCATCTAAATAATGCGTATGACGTATACATATATATGTATAACTACCGCGTACGGAAGTACACTTGTACGACGTAGTATACGTATGCATGACGTATGCATACGTATGTGTGCGATGCGCAATAAAACGCAAGCCAGTAGGGACCGGTAAGAAGGTGTGCGCGCGGTGGCGCGAGCGTCGACGCTGCGCGTGCGTCGTGGCGCGTATGCGTGAGCCTGTCGTGTGCGCGTGTGCGTGTGCGTGCCGTCGAGAAGAACGGACGGACGAACTTTCGAACAAAGTCGATCAGTTTCGAAAATGGCTGCCAAGAGTGGTGGTAACGATGAGTGGTCGTCGACGATGAAACCGATATTAGCGGTATCGCAAGGATCGTTTGACAAAAGCGAAATTATTGAATTGGCCAAGAGTATCGTGAAAAGGTAAGTTTTTTTTCCTTCGGTTCGTCGGAATCATTGTGCTTCCAGCGACTCGTTTCGATCCATTGACAGCCCTGAAACGGATGACTGTTGGTCGATCGTTGTTCGATTGATTTTCACCTTTCTTTTCTTCTCGTCTTTCAGCGAACACAAATTCGTGTCTCACGAAGAACAGTATGAAACCTTTTACGTATCCGTGGCTGCCCTCGCGGCGGATTATCTCAGCGGTTGCGCCAGTACTTGTAAGTTTTTTTTCGTATACAGTCTTCTTTTCCTCTGCGTACACGGAATAATTTGATTCGTCCTCTGTGTATCTTTTTTGCATTTCTTTTCGTGTTCTTTGCAGTTTCCAAAAGTCAAATATCGATAGTTTGCCAAGCGTGCAGAGTTTTACTGGCTCGCCTGGTGGAAAAATTGTCTCGACATGGAGCTCGGCCGGGAGAAGGGGCTCCTACCGCTTTCGGTGTTAAACAGTTGTTGTTACCGATTCGTGCTCTGTGCGCTGGACAATCGTTGCTTTCTTCGGCCGAAGAAGTAGCTCTGTTGGCTACGATTAAAAATTCCAAAGTACCCCTGTTACGCGAGAATGTGTACGTTAAATCGCCTTCGCCTGGTAACGAAAAAGATGCGTCTCGATCTTCCAAAGATTCGGTACGACTACGCGGAGACTTGTCTGGGAGTGTTTTGGAAAGATTGACGGTGCCGCTGCAAGATTTTGCCTTACCGGTACCGCTCGTGATCGAAACTAGCAACGAGAGCGGCGTTAAAAGTACGAACGAAGGTGCGGTCAAGGAAGTTTATTCCGACGCGAAGGTTCGTATTTCTTTGTTGCTGTAGTCTACGCGCGTGTACGTAGGTACGACGCGTTATTAATATTACGGACAAGATAATATCGATGGCGTTGCGGTCGCGCGTTGTGCGTGCTTTGTTTTCTGATTGTTACAGGCGATGTTCGTCGCCAACAATTTGAACATCCTTCGTAACATGGGCGCTGGCGACATCCTCTTGGACGTGTGTCTTAATCTGCCGCATCTGTCGCGTTACACTCGCAAATACCAAGCTTATTTGAATAAAAAAGGTTTCAGTTTGCCCGCAAATGCTTCGGAAGCGCACGCTATTCGTCACAGTCTGCACTCCGTGGGAAGCGACGTGAGCATTGTACACAACGTCGTGTCTTTGCCGCTGCTAGAACCTTTGACGCCAACTAAATTGGAAAAGCTATCGACGTTGACCGTCTCTTGCCTTTACTGTTCGATCGCTTGCGCGACCGCCTCCAGCATCGTTGGAATAACGAACGCTGTGTCGCCAAAGTGTAGCACGAATACACCTGCTGGAGCCCAAAGCACCGGTCAATGCGCCAAAAACATGGAAGAAGAGTACGACGCTTTAGCGATCGCGGTTGTCGAGAAGAGCTTGGAAATTTTTGGACTGGTGTCGAACGTGATCAAAACGAGCACTCGAGCGGGTGGTCATGTGAGCATAATACTTTTATCGATGACTCTCTCTCTCTCCCCCCCCCCCCTCTCTCTCTATTTCGATTAACGAGGTTTCGTTGTCGTTGCAAAACAGATTATGCAAAATCATCTGCTGATCGGAGTGTGGTTGTTGGTGGCTGGCCTGCAAGCGCAACTATCGGTAAGTAGTTTTAGCGCGGCGGATAAAGGCAAGGAAGAGAAAATCGGAAAATCACCGAGTAAAGCGCGCGACGGAACTGCTCGAGTGAATCTCATGAAAGTGTAAGTACGTTGTCGATGTTTCGAGGCCGGTGGCCGATCGAGAAATGGTGGTGTATCGTGACGAGAAAGTCGATCGTAAATCCCTCCTTCTTTTTATCTTTCAGTCAACAAGGTTTCGGTGTTCTTTCGGTGGCCTTGGCTTCTCACGCGCTCGCGTTGATGAGCGCTCTCTTGGAAGACGTGTCGGTCGAAGCGGTCAACGATTGTTCGACGGTTCCTCCGGAACCAGCGCCGTTGGACATATCGTCTACTGCTAGCGCGCTTCAGAGGGCTGTCACGTTTCTTCAAGCCGTGCCGCTCAATCATTTACTGTTTTATTTGGCTACGATAAGTTATAGGAAGGTTGGTAGCGATCGATTTTCAGCCTTGGCAAAAATGATCGTGCTCTTTGCTAATTAATTCCTTTGCAGGCTTGTACGTTGAAAAGAGTGCAAAAGCATCCTTTCGAAGGAGATGCTTTGAGTCAGTCCGATTCCACGACGTATTACGAGGATTTGTTAAGCTGTTCGGATAATTCGACCGACGAGGGTAAGCGTATATTGTTTTTTACGTATGTGTGCACGACCGTGTTCGTCTTGTTGATGCGCGCCGATGATTCGTTTAAAGCGCGTCCACCGCGTAGTACGTGTATAAGTAGAGTCGTTTATCGTAATTTCTTCGAAATGGTTTTTTCGATACTGTTGCTGTTTTTAAACAATTCTTTCTCTATATACATTTTTCCGATCGTTAACGCGAAAGAAAAACGCGACGATATTAATGGAACGATTGCATCCTCTCGCTATACAGAAAAAACTGTTATGTCGATAGAGGAGGACAGCGAACCGATTTTGGGCTTATGGTTCGAGGAAACGATCGCTCCTTCCGACGGATCACCGACGAATGGCGCGAAAGAACCCAGCAACGAAACTAGCGCGGAACGTACCGTCGCTGCTACCATTGTCCCCGACAATCGCGAGCCACACGGCGTAAGTTATATAGATCGGCGGTTATAGTTCTCTTTCTACGAATGAAATTGCGAGCGAAAGAGTTGATTCGTTCTTCTTCGTTTGTTACAGTACATTTCGTTGGCTACAAAAATTTTCCAATTTATGAATCAACACTTGATCTGCAGTACAAGTTCGTACGTGAGGGAATACGTAGTGAACGGTTTGGTCGAGCAACAGATGGTTATATTAGCGGCGATAATCAGGGATTTGGATCACGAGACCGCTAGAACCGAAACTGGTACAGTTTTTCGCGGCGTAATCTGTTTTTCTGAAAAACTTGCCTGCCAACGCGCGCTATATGTAGAAACAATATCTATAAACAACGTTCGAATTTCATTTTTCTAGGTACCATTTCAGTGTTCTACGGTGCTACTTTGGGTACCATGTATTCCGAGTTTTCTCAAGCTTTAAGTCGATACACGCACAACTTGCTTGCCCGGAATACTTTGAGCGAAAGTTTGCAAAATACGCTTCTTCAACATTTGGGCGTAAATCCCTGGTCCGGTACGGACAGTACCGCTGCTTCGTGTACTTGGCCCCTTCAAGTGTATCCCAGAACTTTGAGCGTTTTGGCACAGGTGCGTGCGTGCGTGCGTGCGTGCGTCCTCTATCCATTTTACGAAATGCGCTATTTACCTGACACTCTTTTCGTTCGATCTCTACTATCGTGCAAATCACTCGCTGTAACGTATATCGTCGACAGGTCCTGTTGTTGAAGCCTCAATCGGAAAAGGAAGCAGCTTGCATCAGTATATGGCATCGTTTGGTAACGACCATAGTGGAGAACGTATGCGATCCGTATTACATATTCGAAGGAGAAAACGAAGGTAAGTGAACTCTCACCGCCGCGCCTCGCCTCGCCTCGCCTCGCCTCGCCTCGCCTCGAATGTCGCGTATTTGGAGACTCGTGACACTGAAACAACCATCTTAACGTTTGCAGACTTAAACGTGGAGCATGCTCAACTGGTTCTGATTTTGTTTCACTCGTTGAGTTTGATGCAAAAGAAATCGGTGTTACTCGTAACCGGAAGCGGTGCTGTGCGTTGCAGCGAAGCGGTTAAAACTCCGATGAAGGATTCTCAATTGCTGCACTTGTCGCGATTGTTGTTGTTGCTCGAATACATGATGAAACATTTGTACGACGCGCCTCCAGCTTTGCTGGAACAGGTGAGTGAGTCAGGAGATATAGTCGCGTTGCATCGTAACTCGTTATTACCACGGTTTAAGCATTTGGAATAGATCGTTCGTTCGTTCGTATCTTCGTTTCTTTTTTTCGCGTCTTCCCTCCCTCCCTCCCTCCCCCCTTCCTTTCTTCCGCTCTTCTCGTCTAATCTTGTTTTCGAAAATGCTTGTTCCTCGAACGAGAATACGACGAGCGCGCGTACGTTACCTATTGATACCGCGTCGAATAACGTCGTTCGCCAAATGCAAAAGTAACGCCAAGTTCGCGCGCGTGCGCGTGAACTAAACGCGACAAGATACCAGGGCCACCAAATCGAAAGACACGTTTGAGTGGTAGTAAGAGTCTTGTACATTTTTTCGTTACGAGACCCGCGGCGTCGTTATCTTTTCCATGTTTTATCTTTTCGCGTTCGCAAAGAACAAAGTTGCAACGTTGTATCGGCACACATTTTCAGGTTCAGTGGAATTTATTTTCGGCCACGAGCTTGGTTAGCGACGCGAAAGATGGAAATAAGCAAACCTCCCGAATTTTTACACCGTGGACAGAAATTGAAGACGATTATCGTAAATTTAGTACGCAGGATGAATTTTCGATGAAGCCCCGTTTCTACAATCTTTCTACTACCGATTTCAACAATCAAGACACTCCGAAATTAGATGGATTGGTTGGTATCGCGATTACGACACTGCCGAGCGAAGCTAAGAAATCGTTTACGTTTCTTGCGTCTCGGCAAAAATCTGTTAACGGTATCATCGCTCGCTTGTGTGTACATTCGCAGGCTTGTAATTTCATTTTGGGAGCACCGGATAAGATGAAGTACCCGCTGTTGGTCGATGCGTTGATCGACATTTTGAACGTATTGAATCAAACGGACGTACAGCAGAAGAAGGTGGGAACCGATGGCAAAGACAGAACGCCAACGTTCACGGGATTGTGCGCGATCCGATATTGCTTTTCTATATGTTGGAGGTAGGTGGTAGATCGAGCGTTGCGAAGCGTAGCGAATGATCCGTAGTGGTGATCGACGGTTGTCGATGAGATCCGAATCAATCGATGAAAGCCGTATCGCTTTTGCACTCGCAGATTGTTGCTAATGTTGCCGCCTTCTACGCCGTACATGGATAAATTGGCTCTCGGCGAAGAAATACCCGCCGGGCCGATGTTGCTGCATTCGTTGATCTGGGGACCCAGAGCCGCGTACAAAACTTTCAACGGCTGGATGAAGGTAACGTTAAACTCTTTTTTTTTTTTATCGTCTTCGTACTTCTCGACTAGTGCCGAGTCTTCTTTCTCTTTTTTTTTTTTTTTTTTTTTTTTATAGGACTGCCTGGTCAGACAAGGAATGTACACTCAATACGCGGAAAACCTTTTGAAAACGGTATCGTCTACCGTCAATTCCATCAAATACGACGTTACGGTTGCAAAAAATTGTATTGCTGCGTTGAAACCGGAAACTAATTTCAACGATGAGGTCATGCCGAAGACGGCGCTACCGAAACTCAGTTCTTTGTGTATTTTGGCTGCTGTTATCGGAAAGTTGCAAGTTCTTTTTGACGAAAGTATTTCGAAGAGTCAGAACGAGAACGTTGAAAATTCTAAGTAAGTCGAAATTAATTGTCCACGACGTATAGTAGTAATTTCATTTTCATGCGACGAATGCTGCCTGCTTCTCGTAGGAGTCCGCAAACCGCGGAATCGGCTAGCACGAACGCTACCAAGATGATAATCGGTATTCTTCCTCGTGTCCTTTCGTTAACCGAATCTATCTTGTGCTCGTGTCTTTCGAGCATACTCCACCAAATGGTCGAATCGTTGGAACAAGACGGTAAATACGGGCCGCGAGATTATTCGATACTGAACGATATCGTTGCTACGGCAGGTGCAAATTGGGCAACCGAAGCGTCGTTGAGCACTTTCCTACCGAATTCGGTCAAATCTGTCCTCGACAAATGGAAATCTATCAACGTTGTTCACATTCCTTGGGTAAGTCGTCGAAGGTTGCACTGTGGCGTGGTGGTGGTGGTGCTTCGATATTAACGTTTCTCGTGTCTCGATGTCAGAATAATTACGCCAACGACATTATACCGGCGGAAAGCTATATTTTGGCGACCGTGAACCATCACGTGAGTTCGCTGTCCGAATATCCAACGTTCTCTGTTAATCCGTCTTTGAAGAATCTGTTGCACAGCCTGGTCGCTTTTATGGTAGAATACGTCACGTAAGTTACGATTCAACGTTTCTTTTTTCTTCCGTTTCTTTTTCTACCACTACCTACTCTATACTTTGCGTACACTATTATTTCTTTTCTTCTCCTCGACAGTCCCGCTACAGCGCCAGAAGGTTCGGACGTACGTTCTCAGGCGTTGGATATTTTGGTCGCGCTGTCCATGGATTCTCGTACGGATTACCTGCAGGTCATGGCGTTCAAAGCGTTGACGAAACTTGTCGGCGATAGCGACAGTGAAACGCGCCAACTACGAGAACATCTTTTCGTTTTGCGTCACACGTACAATTTGATAATCGAATACACGAACGATACGCGTGATCCCGTCAGGTGAGAAGGAGTGCCTCTGTCGTCGATCGTCGTCTATGTATATGTATATGTGAACGTTCGTTACGACAATTTATCCTCCGGTTCTTTAAACGTTTCAGCATCGTCGTAGACGAGACGATATTAAAACGCTGTATCAAGTATTGGGAACAGTTATTAGAAAAGCCTGTTGGGTGTAAGGCTTTGGACATGTTCTTTGCACCGAACACCAACAGATCCCTCGTATCCGTTCTTTTGTGCATAACATCCTCGCGATCGTCTCGACAATTCGCTACGCACGTCTTACGTTTCTTCAATATGTTGTTCAAAATGGGTAGGTAAACGTAACGATGTTTTTGCGCGTTCGCGTCTCTCTATCTCTAGCCTTTGTTATGTTAAGCGACGGAGAAAGGAAGCGACGGATCGTTGGAGCGTCTTTGCCGATCCGTGTCCAATTTGGCGCACGTAGAACCGGACAAATTGCAGACGTGGCTGAAACAAGTTATCCTAGGAGCAACGACTATTTCGCCGAGCGCATCCTCGACGAACGTACAAACGTCTGCCGCGACGGTGTCTTCGAACGCGTAAGTACGAACGTAAAGTTGCGCGTCGTCCTGTCTCTCCCTTTTTCTCACTCTCCCCCTCTTCCCTCCCCCCTCCTCTCTCTTGGGCGCACGCACAATAACAAGGACCTGGACGAACATGGACAGGTTGGTTGCTGTTACCGCTTCCAGCGGTACGAACGAAGACGCGCAGAAACCTGACGAAGCGAATAACGCGTCGAACAACGAACAAGTTCAGTGGGCGATTCTATTGTCGGACGGTTCGACGAGCAACAATCAATCGACGAGCATCACCGACGATCAACAACAACTTCAACAACAGCAACAGCAGCAACAACACCAGCAGCAACAGCAACAACATTCCGTGTACGAAAATAGCCGGCTTCTACGAGCGCTTACGAATTACATAGTGAAGGAAAAGAGGTGAGTCTCTAGAGTTGCACGATTCTCTTCTTACTTCCAACGAACCGGACGTCGAGATCTTCGCCGGTGTCGTCGTCCGCGTTGAACGTTATCGTTATTTCAGCGGCGTGGACGAAGGTGTGCCTGTAACGATTCTGCAAGCTCTTATACCACTGGCTTATCATATTCTTTCACCCGCGATCGAGGGTACCGGATTTTCCGAATTACTCAACATTATGTCTATGTTGGCGGACGCCGGCTCCGAGAAAGGACATTCTCTGCTGTTCAAAGCTGCGATCGAATGGGTTGAGTTGTGGTAAGGTATCGACGCGTTTTAACGCGTTTTAACTGTTATTTTTTAATAACGACGCGACGAAAAAATGTCGAGCTTACGTCGTGGGGATTTGTTTTCTCTGTACGCAGCAAAGAGCAACTGACGAACAAAGATCTTCTCCAAAATTTGGATAAACCGTCGTCGTTCGTCGAAGCCGGTTGTTGCATATTAAATTATATAGCCGACGTGGTGAACGCAGCGTCTCCTCGGACCTTGCATTCTCAGGACCGAGCGACCAGTCCTCCGTGGGAGGGTAGCACGCCAACCAACGACGTAAACGACAGCGACTGGGTCGACGAGATTCCGCACGAAGACGAGGACAGTGCCGCGGAAGATTCCGACGAGGACAGCCTGTGCAACAAGCTGTGCACGTTCACCATCACTCAGAAGGAATTCATGAATCAACATTGGTATCATTGTCATACTTGTAACATGGTAGACGGGGTCGGTGTCTGCACGGTATGCGCTCGCGTTTGTCATCGCGGGCACGACGTCACCTACGCGAAATACGGCAACTTCTTTTGCGATTGCGGTGCCAAGGACGACGGGTCGTGCCAAGCGCTGACCAAACGCAGCCCCCAAACGTCGGAACATCAAAGCAATGGTAGCATCGGTGCTGGGAACGCAACGGTTGCGTCCACCGGCGGTGTCGTAACCACCACCACCACCACCACCACCACCGCCGCCGCCGCAACAGCCGCAACCACAACCGCAGCCGCTACCGGAAGCGTGCTCGCATCGACTCTCGAGAATCGAGATCTAACGAGTAATTTGCGTCGACGAACGTCCAGTCCTTTGTACTTTTACGACAGACAGGAGAGACAGAGTCGCGAGAAGCAGAGAAATTCGTATTTAACGAAACAGTTAGGTAGGTAATCCTCGATCACTTTTTCCCTATTCTTCTCTGATGGAAATATATTAGCGACGTCTCGTCGGACTCGCAGGGACCTCGAAGGACTGGATCCACGATCACGTATGGAAAAGCGGTCTGGTTTCGTCGTTGGTCGATTTGACGCGCGCGTTGGTGCCGGCCGTGGATGCGTCTTGTCGAAGAAATTCGGCGGTCGGTTGTCACGTTCGTGCTCAAATGGCTCTGAAACAATTACACACGGCCGAGAAGAAATTTGAATACACCGATCAGTTGATGGTGCGTGCATTCAGCGTATGCTCGCGTTTAATTTGTTCGTTAACGGGAACGACGCGCTTCTTTTTCAGCTTGCCACGTTGGGATCGCAAGAAGGTGCTTTCGAAAATGTTCGCATGAATTATTCCGGAGATCAAGGACAAACTATCAGACAGTTGTTGTCCGCGCACATGATACGTCGCGTCGCTATGTGCTGTCTTTCGTCACCGCACAGTAAAAGGCAACACTTGGGTGAGTTGTGATTATCCGCTTTTTCTTCTTTTTCTTTTTCTTCTTCTTCTTCTTCTTCTTCTTCTTTTTTCTTCATTCTTTTCCCTTTTCGTTCGTTGACGCGTGGTCGATAATGCATTCCCGGCTTTTTCCACGTTTTTTTTTTTTTTTTTTCGTCGATGCAGCAGTGTCACACGAAAAGGGGAAGATAACCGTACTGCAGTTGAGCGCACTGTTGAAGCAAGCCGATTCGTCGAAGCGAAAACTGACTTTGACGAGACTCGCGTCCGCGCCGGTACCCTTTACCGTGCTGTCGATAACTGGTAATCAATGGAACGAGGATTTCCTGGCTGTATGCGGATTCAAAGATTGTCACGTGTTGACCTTCAACACCTCTGGGACCGTGTCCGATCATCTGGTTCTTCATCCTCAACTGGAAACTGGCAATTTCATCGTGAAAGCTATCTGGTTGCCCGGATCCCAGACTCAGTTGGCATTGGTTACCGCGGATTTCGTGAAAATCTACGACCTCGGGAAAGACGCTCTATGCCCTCAATACTATTTTCTCGTACCAACCGGAAAGATACGAGATTGTACGTTCATGCACGCGGAAGACGGAGTGTTTTACTTGCTGATCATGTCCTCCGCCGGTTACATTTACGGTCAGGCGATGGACGAGGAAAGCTCGGCGAAGCACGGGCCCTTTTACGTGACCAACACCCTCGACGTTTATCACCCGGAGATTAAGGACAATGGACAAGTCGGCGGCGGTGGCGTGTCGATTTATTATTCGCACGCTTTCCAATTACTCTTCTTCAGTTACGCGTGCGGTAAGAGTTTCGTCGCGCCTTTCAAACGCATCAACACCGACGTAACGGTTTTGTTCCAAATCAATCCTAACGGCAACAAAAACTCGAACGGGAACAAATCGAACAACAATCAACCGCAACCATTGTGTCAATGGAGCGAGGTCCCGAATCATCCCGGATTGATCTGCTCGGTTCTACAAACTAGCAACAATCCCGTGATATTGATGATCAAGCCTGACACGATAATGATTCAGGAAATAAAAGTTATCCCGGCGAAGGCGAAGATAATGGACATGGTGACGATAAGACATTCAGGCTCGAACGCGGAACATCGTACGACCTTGATATTGTTGTGCGAAGACGGGAGTCTGAGAATCTACATCGCTGGATTGGAACACACCAGTTACTGGATGTCGCCCGCCGTTCAACCGATCGGTACGATGGCCACGGTGAAGCCGACGCGAAAGAAGAAAACTACCAAAGCGGGGAAACCGACGAGTTTGGTCTCTTTTCCCATCGACTTTTTCGAATATTGCCAAGCGATGAACGACGTCGAATTCGGTGGCAACGACTTGCTGCAAATTTATAACGTCGCGCAAATAAAACACAGGCTGAATACTACTGGAATGTACGTTGTTTCTACGAAAGCGATGGGATTCAGCGTCGAAGTTAGCAACAACGACGCCGTTTTGGTTATGACTGGGATCAGAGTGCTGCTTGGAAATCAAGACCTTCAAAGGGCTCCGCTCTACATCGAGGTATTGCTATCATCGTGCATGAGTTTCGCGCGCGCGCGCGCGCGACGATATCCTATCGTATCGTATAACAACGTTTCTTTCTTTCGCGTTCGTAGGTATTTGGTAGAAGCATTCGCACCGCTCTAAACAAGAGTCGTTGGTTCGATATTCCGTTAACACGAGAGGAGAGTCTTCAAGCCGACAAAAAAATAACCATAACTTTTGGACCGTCTCAAGACCCCGAAGGCGTCATCATGGTCGATTCCATTAAAATGTACGTATACATGGACAATTGGTTCCGGTTGTTTTGCTTTCGATTTTCGATGCAAAACGAAAATATATACGCGCCGTTTTCGTGGTGTGTTGTTGTTGTTTGTTGGTCAGATACGGCAAAACCAAAGACGCTTTCGGATGGCCCGAGGAGGCAGAGGATACTCCGACAGCAGGCGGTGGTGGTCAGTCAACGTCGGCACCGGTAACCACGATAAACAGCGATACCGACAATGCTCTTGCCGTATCCGCTCCTTTGTCTTCCGTCGACAGGTACGTCGATAGCAATCGTTTAAATACGCTCGAATCTGCTCTCGAAATCTGCTTCATATATTCATTATTCCATAATGCTGCTTTAGCTCCACAAAGGACAATTTCCTTAATGTCGAAAGGTAAGAAATAGAACTAAGAATGTACTGTCAGCGACGACTATTCGCCGCGTATAGCGATCGACGAGAAAGGGATAGTTTCTCTCGTTTGTCGAACGAAAAACCACTCTATTCCAGATATTCTTTTATTCTAGATTAATCGCAGGCATTCTCGAAGTTTTGGAACTGTCGTTCAGCGTATCGCCCAGCGACGAGAACAAGCTATCGTTGAGAGCAACCGCCGTCGACGTTGCGTCCAAATTATTAATACTACCGACTCCGCCGTCGGTACAAATCCACACGACCGCTCTTCTCGCGGCTCTGCATTCGTCCAAACAGGCGTATCATTTGCACAAGGTAAACGTTGTGTAAACGCGTGTATTCCGTTTCGTATAAAATCCATCGATTCCTCGCGAAGCAATAAAGAAAATTCCTGTTTTTAGGATCACGTCTTGTTATCGCACGTGCTGGATTCCTTGAAACTGATGAGACAGCTTAGCGATCCGCGCGACATAGACGCAGAAAACTTTTACAGACTGGTACTTATCGTTCGAAGTATCTCGGTTTCACGGCCGCAAAACCTTGCCAAATTCACCGAGCAGTATACCACGGGCAAACCGACGGTCGACGAAATCGACGGTAAGAGGAAATTCTTTGCTTCTCCTCTGCTTCTCCTTGATTGCGCGTGTATATACTGATCATATATCCGTGTATCTGTGATCGTACTCTGTGTTTCTCATTCGACGCATTTAGTACCGATCTTCGAGAAGGACCGACAAGACGCCAATCAGTCTTCTAAAAGCGTAGACGAAAGTCAGCAACATCTGGTCGTGCAACTTATGGAAATACTTTGGTCCTTGCACGCGGCCTATCCGAAGAACATGGCGCTCGCGCCGGTAGTAGTACCAGGATTGACTCACGCCGAAGGGACCGTTCACGCGATCGTCGAAATTATTCATGCGTTTGCAACGTGCGACGTTGAGAGGAACGTGCCTTTAGCAGCCAAGTTGTATCTGCAGTTGTTACTTTCGTCGGACACTGCGATCAGTTTCAGCGCGAAACAGGCGATAATTCGTGTTCTCAGACCGAGATACAAGAGGAGACGCGTTTATATATCGAATCCGCCCAACTCGTACAACGTTGCAGGTAAAAGACCGAATCACGATTGTAATCTAGACTCCGAGTAATCGTCACGATTTCTCCTCGAATTCGCTTTCGAAATCATTTTTTTCTTATCCGCGCAGGAGCGGCGGCTGCATCGGACACGGAAGATAAAGCTGCGTCGTCCGCCTTGACAACGACGACAATCGGCACAGCAGCGGCTGCGACGACAACGGCAACGATGACTACGACGACGACAACAACAGCGACAACGATATCGTCGTCGGCGTCGTCGTCTACGTTGCTGCATCGAGACACAGCGGCAGCGGAGCAACAACAATCGAACGTCGTGCCAATCGGCGGCGGATCGGTGGTCGATCAATTGGCGATGATGCTCGCTCCAGGCGGTAGTCAGGGTTCGAGTGGTTTCGCCGCGGCGACTGGCGGCGTAGCAACGGCATCGTCCTCTTTTGCCGGGACCAGCAGCACTTCCGCCGGTGGAGGTACCGGCGGCGTCGGCAGCAGCAGCAGCAGCGGCGGCGGCAGCGGTGGTCCGGTTGCTAGAGGAACCGTAAATTCGTTGGAGTCGTTGTTGGGTTCTGGAAATTTCCTACAGATGCTCGACATGCCACCGGACACCGACGACGAGGCGACAATGATGGAATTGGCGATTGCGCTCAGTTTGCAGGATCACGAAGGAGGAAGCAGCGATTTACAGACGCTCCGACAGGGATTCCAGCAAAGTTTGTCGAATTTACAAGGTTTGGAGAGCCTTCAGAGTTTGAGTGGATCGGCGTTGCAAAGTCTGCAAGCGTTAGCGGCACAGGGATCGGTTCAAGTTCCAAGTACGAGTCAGGTAAGAAAGGAACGAGAGTCGAATCGGGAGACGGTAACGCGTCGCATTCGACGACGGTAGTACGCGCATTTGTTATGTGTCGTCAGGGTCAAGAAAGCGGTGGACACTATTCGGACACGACCGCTTCCGCTGGAGGTTCGGACGACGAAGGATCAACGGCTGCTACGGATGGCAGCACTCTGCGAACGTCTCCTGCGGAACAAGTGAGATCCTTTTCACGCACGCACCGATTCCTTCGTAACGTACATTTTCCTGCGTTAGGGTGGCAGCGGTGGCAGTAAGGGCAGCGAGAGCGGTGGAAGCGACAGCGGCGGAAGCGCCGTCGACAGCATGACGGGAGAGCATAACGTATCGGGAAGAAGTTCCGCGTACGGAGACAACGTTCCCGATTCGATACCTCCGTTGGGAAACATCGGAGCTGTCGGCCAAGCGCCGCGTTCCGAAACTACTTCTGTGAGTTTTCGCGCGCGCGACATTCATCCTAGATTTATACCATCGACTCTGTGGCAGCCACGGTTCCCATGATTGCCAATCTTTTCGTATCAGGTGAACGAACAAGAGGAGAACGTCGGACAGGAGCACGTCGTCGCTGAACACGAGAACGAGACGAGTTGCGAGGTCACCGCGACTCTGCACACCGTTCGATTGTTGCTGCTCGACAGGTTGATGCAGTTTGTACCAAATTTGACCAACGTACCCGGTGTCTTAGCCATTCCCTTTATGCAGGTTTGTATTTTCATTTTCTCGCGATCCTAACTTTCGTAGATGACGCGCGAACCTTAACGGTCGACCATTTTCTTTTTCTTCTTCTTAGGTACTGTTAATGTTAACGTCCGATTTAGACGGTCAAGAGGAAAAGGATAGAGCTTGTGTCGAACGATTGCTCGAAATGCTGGTGAAAGAGCTGGAAATGGATAAACCGGACAAGAGGAACATATGCGAACGCAATAATAAAAGAGAAGTTCATTTGGTTATCATACAATTCTTGAGTGAGTGTTAGACGTTGAAACGTTGAACAGCGTCGTTTCCGTTGTTTGCTTTTCGTTTTATCTGCGTTCGCGTTGTCGCAAAATCGTGAAACACGACTTGAATGCTATGCTTGCAGGCGTTTTGATGTCCCGATCGAAATACACCGCCAAAACGCAAACGGAGAATTCGAATTTCGTGTCCCAGATGGCAGCCACGATACTCGGTAAAGCCGGAGTGATCGATTATTGCTTGACGTTGTTGATAGCGTTATTGGGATATTGGAAAACGTGAGTACGATGAATGCGATGCGGTCGTAAAACGGCGCCCGGCGCAACGCGGCGCGACGCAGCGATCGCGAGACGTATTAACGACGCGTTCTTTTTCTCCTTTGTTGGGTATGATAGTACGTCGACCGAAGAATCAGGAACAATCATTGGCGGTCAGTTGTTGAAAGAACATCTCACCGCTTCTCCGCCCGATATGTCGCCGTTTTTCTTGCGGCAATACGTGAAAGGTCATGCCGGCGACGTGTTCGAGCCTTATCCGCAACTACTTACAGAAATGGTTTTAAGATTACCCTATCAAGTGCACAAATACGCCGAAAATGCAACGATGCAACCGCCAGCTTTCGAGCAATCCTGGTATTTTTATCTTTGCGAATACATGATGTCGTGTCAAACGCCATTCGTTAGACGGCAAGTGCGCAAGTTGCTCCTCTTTATATGCGGCAACAAAGAGAAATACAGACAGTTGCGCGATTTGCATACGCTGATTTCGCACGCTCAGGTAAAAACAAGTTCTTTCTTTTTTACATGCTTTTCGTTTTTTCGTTTCTGTCAAAACCTCTTGTAACTTTCCTTTTACGTTTGGCATCGTTCAACGAACAGTCGGTACAACAATGCTGCGCCGACGGTGGATTCGATCCTCCGCAAACGCGTCCGCACTCTATCAGTTTGCCCTACGATTCGTTGGTGGAATTGATCGAGCATCTCAAGTCCTGCGTCGAAATCGCCACCAGTCGTACTGGAAATTGGCAGCGGTTTTGCCTCGAACGAAACACGGTGTTGTCGTATTTGTTCACTATATCGACGCTTTTGGACGAAGGCGTTAGCCCCACGGTGTTACAGCTTCTACAGTTCGCCATATGTTCGAGTAACAAATCGAAGGAGTCGTCGTCGAAGGACGGTAAAGCAAAGGTGAGGAGGAACGTTAGTTGCGCGCTACTTGCGCGCTACTTGCTCTCGAGTCTTGCGCGTAGCGATAATTTTGTGGAAAATATAGCGACGATCGTCTCTCGTTTTATTCGATTGCGGGTTTCTCTGTTTCCGGTCCACGATAGGAATCGAAATCGGCAACTGTAGGAACCAAGGAGAGACGGGAACGCGAAAAGTCTGAAGACTCGGACACGGAAGCGAAATTTGAGGAAGTTCAATGCGTAGCGTTGGTCGAACAAATCCAGAAGCAAGTGTCGCCGAGTTTGCTGTCGAAATTTGTTCAAACTTTCTTGCTCGAGACTAACAATACCAACGTTCGATGGCAAGCGCATTCTCTGATATTAGCCATTTACAAGTAAGCAAACCCAAAGGGTTCCTCTTGTCATTTTTATCGTCGTCGTCGTCGTCGCGACATTCGTATACGTTGCGATTATATTACACGCTGATCGTCGTCGTTGTTGTTTCGCAGAAATTGCAGTCCGACCGATCAAGAAACTTTACTGGATCTTTTGTGGCGATTGTGGCCTCTGTTACCCGCTTACGGACGAAAAGCGGCACAATTCGTCGACTTGTTGGGCTATTTTTCTCTCAAGACGCCTCACGCGAGCAAAAGAATGCACTCTTACATGGAAGAAGCGGTTGCGGTGTTGCGAGCGCAGAATCAGCTACTCGCGCGTCACCCGAATGCCAATCTCTACACGAATCTAGCACAATTTGTCGAACTGGACGGATATTATTTGGAGAGCGAGCCCTGCTTGGTCTGCAACAATCCCGAGGTTCCGATGTCTACGATAAAACTTTCTTCGATCAAAGTCGACTCGAAATTCACGACGACCACGCAAATCGTGAAATTGGTTGGAAGTCATACGATCAGTCGAATCACTCTTCGCATAGGCGACCTCAAGCGAACGAAAATGGTGCGCACAATCAATATATACTACAACAATCGTTTGGTTCAGGCGGTGGTCGAGTTGAAGAATAAACCCGCCATGTGGCACAAAGCGAAGAAGATTACGTTGGCTCAAGCGCAAACCGAGATCAAAATGGAGTTTCCCCTGCCGATCGTTGCTTGCAACTTGATGATCGAGTACGCAGATTTTTACGAGAATATCCAAGCTTCCTCGGAGACTCTGCAATGCCCACGGTGTTCGGCGAACGTGCCGGCGAATCCAGGCGTTTGCGCCAACTGCGGCGAGAACGTGTTTCAGTGTCACAAGTGCAGAGCCATCAATTACGACGAGAAGGATCCATTTTTATGCCACGCCTGCGGCTTTTGTAAATACGCGAAATTCGACTATACGCTTACAGGCAGACCTTGTTGCGCCGTCGATCCGATCGAGAACGACGACGATCGGAAAAAGACCGTAGCGACCATTAACGCTCTTCTCGAGAAAGCCGACAAAGTCTACAAAACTTTGATCTCGAACAAACCGACTTTGGAAATGTTGTTGGTGAAAATATCGGAGCATCGGTTGGATCGTGGTTTGGACGACGGCGGTGGTAGCGGCGCGACCGCTCAAGTATCTACCGGAAGTACGCAAGTCAATAGAGCCATACAGCTGCTCGCTCAAAAGTATTGCGGCGAATGTAAAACGTTGTTCGAAGAGTTGAGTAAAATTATACAAAAAGTTTTGGCTTGCCGACGAGAACTCGTGGCGTACGATCGTCAACAACGGGGTCAGAACATTGCCGTCGTTGCCAACGCCGCTGCCAGCACCAGTTCCAGCGTCGTCACCGCCGCGATCACCACCACCGTCGCTGCCGCTGCCGCTACCGCTACCGCTACCGCTACTTCGTCGTTGACCGATACATTCTCATCCTCGTCGTCGTCGTTGTCCTCATCGTCGTCGTCGTCCACGTCGTCCACGTCGTCGTCGTCGTCGTCGTCGTCGTCGACTTCGACCTCAACCTCGTCGTCGTCCTCGTCGTCGTCTTCGACGTCGTCGTCATCGTCGTCGACGTCGTCGTCGTCGTGTCCTGGTGTCGTCGTCAAAGACGAATCGCCAACAACGACGACGACGGTCGGATCTCGAACGGGTATGGCGCAATACCAACAACCCGCGACTGTCGCGTCTCAAGCTGTTGGTCGTTGTTACGGGTGCGCGACCGCAGCGACGGAACATTGTTTAACGTTGTTGCGCGCTCTGGCTACCAATCAAGTTGCCAAAGAGGTTCTTTGCAAGCAAGGATTAATTCCGGAATTGGTCGAACACAATTTGAGAAAAGGTACAGTACAGATGCAAGAGGAAGTTCGACAATTACTTTGTCTCGTCACCAGAGACAATCCCCAATCTACCAACGAACTTTGCTCTTTGCTGACCGATAGAATCACTTTGATGCTTCGCGGTCGCGTCGCTACTTCGGATCTGTCGTTCGCGGTACGCCACGAAATGGCGTTGCTGGCCGCACTCGTTCAGAAAGAGGACGCGTGTTGGGAACAGAAATTGCGTTGCGTGATGCAATTGTTTTTAATGGCTTGCAAGGAATCGAAAAGTCCAGTCGTTATGGAGAGCATCATTTTGCCGTGTTTGAAGATATTACAAGGACTGGTAAAACCGGAACAACCGATTTCAAAGAAGAACAAAGATAAAACGATTGAGTCGCTGGCGACGGTGCAACCACCCGAGGGTATCAGCATCGACGTGAACAGATGGTTGTCCGGCGATCCGAAGCACACGTACGCGGAGTGGGTTCGTAGGATGCCGACGAGAAAGGTTGAAGGAACGTCCGGTGGTGGCGGAGGCGGAGGCGGAGGCGGAGGCGGAGGGGGCGGTGGAGCTGCCGCGGGCAAACCACCGGCGAGAAGAGAAGAAACCCGCGTGTTGTATTTGATGGAAAAGTACGGACACCGGTGGCAAAACAGATGTGCGAAACATCGAGGAGTTGAGCCGCTGAAGCTGGCCGACGGTGCTTGGTCGAAGGAAGTCTTGTTCAATCCGAGTTCCCGACTCGCGCGACAAGTCGCCTGCAACATGATAGAAAGTTTATGTCAGGGAACGGAACGAAAAAAAGAGGTGCTGGTTTTGCTGACGCGTTATTTGGAAGAATTACGCATGGCCGGAGAGAGTAGCGCTGAGTTTCTTGCTTTGTATCAGAGTCTGATCAAACAGTCGCCTTGGAAACAATTCTTAGCGGTACGAGGCGTAATGACTTTACTCGCCGATCTCTTGACGAGAGAAATCGAGGAACTCCATCGATTGGAAGAGACGACGTTGACCAGCGATCTGGCGCAGGGATACTCTCTGAAGATGCTAACGGAACTGATGGCAACGTTTCTCGAGCAAGAAAACATTAAACAACAATACAAGGGGCGTCTGGTGGGTGCGGTACTCAACGGTTATCTCTCTCTAAGACGGCTGGTCGTTCAACGAACGAGACTGATCGACGACACGCAAGAGAAGCTGTTGGAGCTTCTCGAAGAGATGACCACGGGCACCGAGGAGGAGACGAAAGCGTTCATGGCGATTTGCGTCGAGACGGTGCAAAAGTACAGCGTCGAAGACGTGCGCACGCCCGTCTTTATCTTCGAAAGGCTCTGCTCGATCATTTATCCGGAGGAGAACGACGTGGGAGAGTTTTTCCTGACTCTCGAGAAAGATTCGCAGCAAGAAGATTTTCTTCAAGGGAGAATGTTGGGAAATCCTTACAGCAGCCTGGAACCCGGACTCGGGCCACTAATGAGAGACGTGAAAAACAAAATCTGTCAAGATTGCGAATTGGTGGCTTTGCTGGAAGACGACAACGGAATGGAGCTGTTGGTCAACAATAAAATCATTAGCCTGGACTTGCCGGTGAAAGAGGTGTACAAGAAGATCTGGGTGATGGAAGGCGGAGAATGCAACGCTATGCGCGTGGTGTATCGCATGCGAGGATTGCTCGGCGACGCGACCGAGGAATTCGTCGAAAGTTTGAACGCGAACAGCGAGCAAGAAGTAAACAACGAGGAAGTGTATAAAATGGCGAACGTGTTGGCCGAATGCGGAGGGCTGCGAGTCATGTTGAACAGATTAGCCGCCATACAAGACGCGAATCGAGCTCGACCCCTGCTTCAGGTTCTACTCAAACTGTTCCGACTTTCGGTAAAAGTGAAGAAGAATCAACAAGTACTGAGCAAGCCAGAGCTGGGCGCGGTGACGGTGTTCCTCGATGTTCTGCAGCGTTGTTGTCTCGGGCCGAGCGAATCGGAAAATTCGCAAGCGAAAGTGACGGAACAGTTGTTGGACATCATGGAGACGATTCTGACGCACGCAGCCTCGCAACCCTTGGCCAATTTCGAAGCGTTTTCGCGCACGCTCGGCGGACCGGAACACATAAAGGCTCTGCTCTCTTGCGCTCAGTCGACCGCCGTCAGACAAAACAGCAGCGTGTTGGCGCATCTCGCGCGAGTCCTGGCCGCGCTCACTTACGGTAATCGGGGAAAGATGGCCCTCCTTTGCGACCACTTCAAACCCGTCTTAAATTTCTACAAGTTCGACTTTGAACACACGACGGAGGACGAACAGAGGCTCGAGCTGTTTTGCGTTCTTACTCAGGCTATCGAGCGAAACGCAGTCGGGAACACGCTCAAAGATTACATCATAAGCATGGGAATCGTCAAGGACGCTTTCGAGTACGTAACCGCACACGCGCCGAGCGCGAAACCCGCGTTGCTGCGAACCGACCGATTGAAGGACTTCATCTCGAAGCCGGCACTGAAATACATCCTACGGTTCCTCACCGGCTTAGCGACGGATCACGAGCCGACGCAGCTCGCGGTGTCGCAAGTCACCATCAGCATAATACACCGACTGGAACAGGTCTCGTCGGACGAGCACGTCGGTTCGTTGGCGGAGAACTTGTTGGAAGCGCTGTGCACGAACAAACGCGTGGCCGAGTTGATCGAGGAGGCTCGACGGCAGACGCGCAGCGAAAAGAAACGGTTGGCGATGGCGATGCGGGAACGACAGCTGGGCGCGTTGGGCATGCAAACCAACGACAAGGGTCAAGTGATGGCGAGTGGAACGATATTGCAGCAAATGGAGGATCTAGGCGACGAGACGGGATTGGTTTGCGTCATCTGTCGCGAGGGATACAAATTCAAGCCAAACATGGTAAGTGAGTTTAGTAAGTGGAGCAGCCGCGTCGAATAAAGTCAGTTTTTAGTTCCGCGTAACGCGCGCTTTTTACGTAACGCGTCGTTTTCAGGTCTTGGGCATTTACACGTTCACGAAACGCTGCAACGTGGAAGAGTTCGAAACGAAGCAAAGGAAAACCGTGGGCTACACGACCGTTACGCACTTTAACGTCGTTCACGCCGACTGTCACATGTCGGCCGTCAGATTGGCACGAGCCAGAGACGAGTGGGAAAGCGCGGCCCTGCAAAACGCAAACACCAAGTGTAACGGGCTTTTGCCACTGTGGGGCCCGCACGTTCCGGAATCCGCGTTCGCTAGTTGTTTGGCGATGCACAATTCCTATTTGCTGGAGTGCGCCGGTCACCGCGACATATCCTACTCCTCGACGATTCACGATTTGAAATTGTTGTTGTTGCGATTCGCCCAGGAGAAAAGTTTTCACGAGGACACCGGAGGAGGAGGACCTCAATCGAACATGCACATGGTCCCTTATTTGATTCATTTGGCTCTTTACGTCGTTAACACGTGCGTGTTTTTTAATTTTCGCTTTACTTCGACGAAATTAACCGTCGTACCTGTTTTCGTTACACAACAACGTATTTCCGTAGGACACGATCGGCCGCTCGAGGGGACAAAACTCTGACGAGATACTTGGACACGCCACCGGGAGCGAGTTGGCTGGAGAGTTGTTACGAAGCCGAGGGACCGTTTTACCAGTGCACCATATCTCTTCTGTTTCTGACACCGGTACGTTGGAAAACGTACAGGATCATTCATTTGAACAGATTGATCGTTCTCGCGCATCAACGATACGTTTCGCCTTCGGCTGCCACCAAAACGATCGCCGACATCACCGTAAAAAATTACGCCGTATACAAAAGCGCCTTGGTCTTTTTCGGTCTGGTCGATTGTATTTACGCTAGTTTCTTCAAGGTAACTCACTCCCCGTTTTATATTCCCGATCCTTTCCCGCTTCGACACTATTCGAAAACACCACCAAACCGCGTTCTCTCGGTTTCTTTCCGTGTTGCAGAAAGTGAATGTATTGTCCGACGATCAATGGCCGTCGGTTCTGGCCGAATACATCAGGCATAACGACGAAGCTATGCTAAAGGCTTCGGAGCGCGCGCTCGCTATTTATCGGGACGAACTGTTACCCTGTACATCTTTCGAGGAGTTTTGCGACGTCGTCGGTAAGCGAAAAGAAAAGTAATTCGCGTAGACGCGTACGCGTTTCGCACTGATTATTGCAATGCGATTTTCGTTGCAGGTTTACTGGAGGAAATCACGAATCCTTCTACTTACATAAACGATATCTTGCGGAGTCTCAGTTAATAAGAGAAAGGACGACGTCAACGTCGCACACGGACGAAACGTGCCAAGAGTGCTGTAATATCGTCGAGGAAAAACATCTCTTCCCTCTCTAGCAAGCGATACGGAATTATTTTTCCGTCATTTCGAATTTTTTCCTCCTATTATTTTCATCGCTTTTAATAGCTTCATAGACTTTAATTGTGTCTCCTCCTTACATTCTTACTTGAACGGGTAATATCCCTTACCAGGCACTTTCGACAACGAATCATCATCCGTTGCTCCGATAACTAGTAAAAACGCGACCGTAATCGATCGAAGACGCTCGCTCTGTAAATCGCGAGTTAATCTTTACTTTCGATACGGAGGAGAGACGATTCACTCTCAACTGTACACACCGCGCGTGTCGTTACTCGATTAATGTGATTGTACGTTAGAAAAATAAATCTGTGCTTTGATTAAATACAAAATACGTTGACGCGTAAACGATACTTTTACTTTGCCACGAACTTTCGAATTCAACGCTCGATGAAAAGAAACAATTATAAGCAACGATACACCACCCAATTTCAGGTACGAAAATATATTTGTTTCCAATTTTTCTCCCTCTCTCTCTCTCTCTCTCTCTCTCTCTTTTTTTTTCTTTTTACATAAACGTTACGTTACAAGGATTCATTTTCGACTGGATTCATTCGTCCTTACATTCGCGTGTATCTCTATATTTAAAAACGAGATAGCCGTTCGATCATACGCGAAAGCGACACTAAAAAACGATCAACCAACTACACACGACCGCGAGTACCGAAACAGCAAGGAAAATAGATCGTTCTCGTTGATGCGTAGTTTAGTTTGACAAACAACAATGTTTCGCACTTGCGCGTTTATTCCTCGCTTACAATACTTTGAAACGCAGCTACAGTCTATTCGAATCAACGAATTTCTAATTACGTTTCGTACGGACGCGAACGTCGCGAGTCTAAGTAATACGGTTTTCGACGTACCATTTCCGAAACTCAATCGCGCGCAAGAAAACGAAATTGTATTTTACAATGATTTCGCGGAAATCGAGAATCGACCGTCCAATTTCCGACGAACGTTAGCGATACGATGAAAAACGAGGAAAGTCTAATGCGATCTTACAATAATTGTTCTTCCATTCTTTCCTTCTTGGCGTCTGTCTTTCCCTTCTTCGTTTCTCCTTGTTTAAAAAACAGCCAACGGCATTTTCCTTTTACGTGTCGCTTTTCCATAATTTAATGGTTTTGTCATTCTCAAGGGCTGCCGAAGCTATGATATTATCCGTTGGATGGCACGTCGTGCAAAGTACAACATCTAATAGCCGTAAAGAGAGAAAAATGTTGATTAGCGACAAACGCGTTGTTGAAGCATCAATGAACGTGATACGCGATTCGTTGCTCGTCGTCGTTACGTACCTGTATGTCCTTGCAGTTTCTGAACGATTTCCTTGGTTTGCAAATTCCAAATATATACCATGTTGTCTTCGGAACCCGAAACGATCCACTGTAAAACGTTAAATTATTGGTCGCAAAAACAACGCGCTGAATACGTGGAACGATCGAAGGTATAGAAAAATTAAACGTACCTTTCCCCCAGTGACGGAGAAATTGGCAAATATGCAATATTTTTCGTTTTTATGGCCTGTATAGGTTTTCAAACACTTTCCTTTGCTGTAATCCCAAAGTTTCAACGTGTTGTCCAACGTAGCCGCTAAAATGTACTTTCCGTTCGGTGAAAATTTGACGAAAGATACGGGTGGATTGTCGTCGTCTATCAGAGTCTTCAAACATTGTCCCGACGCTGTGTCCCAAATTCGACTACACAATTAATCGCACGCCTCTTAGTACAACTTGGACTCGTTTACTGGATTTATAATTGTATGCGTACAAACGTACGCGGTGCCTAACATACGTACCACAATCCGTCGTAACTACTAGAAACGATCAACGATCCGTCTCTGTTGAAATGCACCGCGCTAACGGGGTCCGAATGAGCCGGCAACGTTTTCAAACATTTTCCAGTCCTCACGTCCCATATTCGAACGCTTTCGTCAAACTAATAATATTCGTTTCATCAACGACGATTCATCGGAGGAAAACAAAAAAAAAAAAGAAAAAAAAATGAAACGCAATAGGCTCACGCGAATCTTCGCGCACAATTGTTAAATTTGAACCAACTTGACCAGCAAACTAGCCCTTGAGTCGTTACGTACAATGCGCACTAAAGCGACATTATGCAGAATAATTAAGGGATACACAATCTTGGATCTTACGCCGTCAAAGCGTACAATGTTTCTCTAGGTTTGCTAGTACACGGAAAAAGTAACGGACACTTACCGAACCAGAAACTATAAGATTGGATTGTGGATTGAAGTTACAACAGAAAACGTAATTGCTGTGACCCTTTAACGTCTTTAAACACTTTCCCTAAAAACGAAGAGAAAATGCATTTAGAAAACCAAAGAAAGGATAGGCAAACGCGCGATACTCACGGAACTCAACTCCCAAATTTTTAAAGTTTTATCGTCGGAAGCGGATACCAATAATCTGCTGTCGCTGGACCACGCTACGTCCGAGATGCCAAGTTTGTGACCAGATATATTTTTTTCAAACTTTCCATCGTACGATCCCCATATTTTGATCAACTTGTCAGCCGCTGCAAACGATAAACCAAAGTAAGATCGTTTCGATCGTCGACCACCACCTGGACGAAGCGAAAGATAAAATAAGCAAATTGAACATGTAACTTGTATTTACAAGAACTTGCAAGCCACTCTCCGTTGGGACTAAACTTGACGGACGAAATCGCTTTGGTGTGACCCGCCATCGTGTACTTCAACGCGTAGTTGGGTTTCTAAAAGTGGTCAAGAAGAAACGCAATGGTTATCGACGAAGCAAATAATCGGTAACACAATTCTCACAAAGAATAAACGAAACGCATTCGCTCGTGCTCACCAGCGTAGAACTGCTTTTAGTTCCAGCGGTAGGAGCAGCCGCGGTATTATTCACGGATGTTTGGTGCCCCGGCGATGGACCGAGTGGTACCATTTTCGCACGATTCCACGCGTCAAATGTCTACAGAATCACACCGACGTCGCATGCATACGAACCAAGCGTAAATCAGCGTAAATTACGATCGATCACGCGGACAACAGTCGAGAGTAGCGGACGGAGAGACACCGATCAACACCGACGCACGATTCCACACGATTCTCGATTCTCGCTGATTCTCGCGTCTCGCGTGGCGGCGACAACTGCGTAACTCGTCACTAGAGGGCTACAAGACTTTATGGCAAATTTACACATTTACACTTGCCGTCGCCGTCGCGTTTTCGTCGCATTGCGGTTGCGTATACACATATACACATATGTAAGTAATGCACTTACTTACAATACATACGTATAGTACGATGCAAGTACTACAGTATATACTGTACACGTGTATTGTATTTTATACAGGGTGTACACAATATACGTTTAAATATTTTCAGAGGTGGTTGCGGGGAGCTCAAATGGAACACAAAATGTCCTATGACATAGTGTCCGATCTGCTTTCGATTTGCAGTAATAATACCTTAAAGTTTGTTACCCTATACGCTAAACTAATAGTCCGAAGATTCTGAAACTTTACAAGCACATTGGCAAACAACAATAGAGTAAAAGAGTCTTAATGCATTTTGTTGCATCTCTTATAGTTTAACTGTTATAAAGTTTTAAAAATTAGGGATGTTTAGTACGAGTGAGCATCGCCTAAACGGCTGCTTGGTTCCATGTGTTTGCCTCGTCGATGTGCGGGAGTTAGTATCCATTTCAAAACCATACCGCTAGCTTCAAAGCACTATTACCAAAGAGTAGATATAACAAGAGGCGACACTCGAAAAGAAAACCACTTTTAGAGAAAGACAAAATAACACAGCGTTTTGATCGGTAATTTCATTCTTAGAAAGAGACGAAATGACACAGCCAATTTAAAGGGACACTTGGAGTGTCGCCTCTTATTATACATACTCTTTGCTATTACTGCAAAATAGAAACAGATCGGACTACTATGTCATAAGTCATAAGACATTTTGTGTTCCATTTGAGCTCCCCAACCACCCCTGAAAATATTTAAACGTATATTGTTTACACCCTGTATATTTCAGTGGGAAATGAGCATTTTTCCTCGTCGCATTTTTCCCTAGGAGTAAGAATCAACTGGACAGGGAGTCTATTTTTGAGTCGTGCGATCACGTGTGACCGTGCAAGAAGTCTCGCATGCGGGATTACTAGCATGACCTGTTCCCCATCTCAAAGCTGCATGTTCATAGGCGTTCGATTAACACATGTGACTGCACCCGCTGTACCCTAAGTGAGCGTAAATACCAAAGTAGTACCACAGTATAGGATATTCCTATACTGTGGTAGTACATACATACATATACGACTCCATTGACTGGCGCCAACCAACGCTACGCCATCATCAACGTGTGATTTGGGGTGAGTACGAAACTTTTAAAAAAATGCATTTACGCTGCTGCATTTGTTAGAGGGATGGAAAGGAGAATATGTGCAGCTTATTTAATATTCGGAACAATTCCGAACGAGCCACATATGTAAGTAACGAGGGCCACGAGGATTCGTAAAACAGTCAACCAATCGAATTCCAGCGTCGTCGATATTTTGCCGAAAGATAAACAACAAGCAGAAGCAACCGGAGGCAACAGCTGATCAAGACAAAAAGATAAAAGCAAAGGAAGAGAAGGAAAAGGGATATGCAGTCGCGAATAGAGTCTGGCGCGGAGTTATTGACAAGATTGTACGACAAACCGAGTTTGCACGGTCTCGACGATACGCTATTCGTTAAAGGACCTGGGAATACGGACGTCGTAGAGATCGACGGTGAACGTTCTGCAGGAAAAACTCTTCTTCTTTCTCAACTACTGGCAAAGTGTGTTCTACCTAATCGGTATGGATCGGTTCGAATCAACGGTTGCAACGCGTCAGCCGTTTTGATAAATACGGATCATCAGTTTCAAGCATCGAAACTGTTCGAATTAATGAGGCATATCGTAGACGCTGCCTACGCCGTCGCCGTCCCGGCGCTGAAAAGCTTCTCCGTTGACTCGGCCAAAGCGGACGTCGCGCGAGCTTCTTTGCGAAATTTACGCGTCATCGAATGTTACGAGAGCGAACAATTTTTTTTAACGTTGCGTACTTTGGACGACGTATTCATCGGTAACGCCGAAATTGCAATTTTAGCTATCGACAGCATAACGGCGTACTATTGGCAGGATCGCGAAAACAGCGGCAGCATCGTGACGATCGACGCCTACACGAAGAACCTGTTAAAACACATCAGAGCACACACAACTCGATTCAACGTCGCAACGATATACACCAGACTTCGGGAAATCACGTTCGATCGTATCGGAGGAGAGGAAACAGTCGAAACGGATTGGTTGGAAAGGATGGTCGATCGTCGAGTACGTTTATGTCGAACGCACGGTTCCCAAGGAGTAGCGTGTACGTACGAGAGAGTAGGACTCGTTAAACGCTTGCGTTATCGCGTTTCATCGAACGGTATCGAGTGGTGGAAAACGGATGAAGGAGAAAGATAACAGGTCGTTCTACGTTGTCGCGTTTATTCGAAAAGTATATTGGTTGTTAATTAAAAAATAACTTATCCACTACGTCCAAAGGATTTAACAACCTTGAACCTCCCAGCAGTATTCGCAAATTGGTTTTGTCTTTATCGTTGGCCAACGTGATTTCGTGAATCGTTTTCGCTTCCTCCGAAGCGATTCCTCCCACGACGTATATGACAACGCAAGAATCGTCCCGAGGACGACGCTTCGTTTTACCTCTAGAGAATAAGCTGCGACGCGAAACGAACTCAGTTACTCGAAACGATAAAGGAACGGGGTAATCGATTGGACGGTAGAAAGTTGAGTTGTTCGCGCGCGAATACTTGCCTGAAGCCAGCCGAGACGAGCGAAGACCTTCGACGGAGATCCTTCAACTCCCTAGGTATGCCCGTACAAAGTATGTCCTTGGTTATTTGCTCCAAAAGACTAACGCGCCGAATCGTTTCTACCGCGTTCGGCTTTATCATGCAGAATCTGTAAAGACAAACGTATCCGGACTCGATAGTTTCTCCGCTCTCTCTCCCACTCTCTCTTCTATTGGCCGTTTTTTTCGACAAAGGACAAAAGGTATAAGGTACAAGAATGTTGCAGACCTGTAATCTTGTAGCGCCGAGCGTTGCTTCGCGACCAAACGCAACGTGTCCATGATACGCGCCGCTATCTTTCGCGGCATTTCCCGCGCCGTAGCCGCGTTGTTAGTTCCTGACACGCAGATACAACTCGTGCAAGTTACATACGTAGGTAGGTAGGTATTCGAAGACGAACGATATACGCTCGAACGATTGAGTACCTTGCAGCAGCAGCAGCAAAGACCGTCGAAACGTGGATGCGGACACAGACGCAGAACATGTTCCAGACGGATGCACGAAATCTTCGAAAATGGCACTCGCGATTGATTCTTCGAGGCAACGTTCCTGTGAATCGGCGAAACGAATTTGCGTACCCGCAAGACCGTAAACGTGTATCAGTAACGCTAACAAATTTTCA
Source organism: Perdita meconis (assembly GCA_030770465.2). Lineage (NCBI taxonomy): Eukaryota > Metazoa > Arthropoda > Insecta > Hymenoptera > Andrenidae > Perdita > Perdita meconis. The sequence goes on from JASKOS020000017.1 coordinate 57,369, forward strand.
ACGTCGAGTCCCCTGTGAACTCGCGTTCGTACAACGTCGCTTAGCTGAAAAGAGGACAATAGCTTGTCAACGAACAAACTTGTTCTACGAGAGCGAAGCTTAAAAATTCGTCACGGCGAATTACTTGCGTGAGAAAGCTCGAGGATTCTCGGCTGACGGACAGATTTTGTAACGCCAGTTTCTCCAGTCCGGTAAGCAATTCTAGTTGACCGATCTTGTGCGAAGTCGATGCTTCGATTATCGCCAAAATAGTCTAAATATTAGGGAAAGAAAAGCGATCTCAGTTGGGACGCGAGAAAAGTAAGGAGAGCAAAGCGACAGAATTACCTGAACGTTCTCGGTGCCCTTGATCGTGAAATCGATGCCTTTCGTCGTTCGAATCTTATCGAGCATCTTTTCCAAACTGTACCCGGATATCCTTACAGGCGTTCTCAATTTCGGACTATCCTCCGTCGAAACTATTATATCCGTGAGAGATCGATTGGCCATAGCCAACACCTCCTTTTCGTTTTCCGAAACAAAAAGATCCATCGTACTTTTCTCCACGCTCGCTAAACATCCTGGTACTTGGAACGGCCGTTGCACTCCCTCCCGACGCACCAATAGCAACAATTATATTCTTCGACGATTTCAATTCCATCGTAGTTTCCGCGCGATTGCGATTGCGATTGCGATCGGTAGAAAGTATAGGAAAGAAATAAAAGAAGCAGCGCGGTACCTCGATCGTTCCAAGCATGGAGGACACGCCGATTGCAACGTCGTTGTTATGACACGGTAAACGCGGAAGGGTTTGTAGTATTCTCGCGAGGAACGAATCCGCGTTATTGCTGGCAGGCGTGCAGAGATCCAACGTCCTGTCGATCAAAACGAGAGACACTCCCGTTCCCGAGTCTCTCGACGCACGCTGCTGCGTATATATGTAAAAAATCGATCGGTAAGTAAATCGAATCGTTTCGGAGGCCGCGCTACTCACGTTTCTAGGATCGGCGTCGATCCTGTAGCTTTCCAGACGTTCCGCGAGGTAATCGCTCAATTTGCCGATCGAATAAACGTCCACTTTGGCGTTGACTGCGTCGAACAACCGGTGAAACGAGTCTGCTAGGAAATCGAGCGCGTCGTGCGCGTCGTTGGAAATGTTTCCGTCCAAAGGTGGCATCAGATCTCCGAAAGGAGGCGTTACGAACAGACGTTCGTTGAGAAAGCAGAGGAACAACGGAACGTGGACAACGTCGACTAAAGGCTCCTGCGGAACAATTGGACAATAAGGATAACTATAACGATTCGGTGCTCGACGGCACTCGACGGTACCGCGCTCGAGCAACGTACTCGCGACAAATCGTTGGCAGACATCCAACTTTTAACATTTTTCTTCAACGCAACGTAGTTCAGTCTTCCTTCTGTCTCCCGTCGAAACGAAGCGAGTCGATCGGTGGAGCAACAAGGAACGCCGCAATATATCGTGCAGTCGTGGAACCTATTCTTCGCCAGGATCATCTTGATCGTTCGCTGATAGAATGCTGGATCACCGGCAGTCGACACGACAACAGCTTTGTCGGTACCTTTCATCTCCGCGTACTGAAAAAACCAACAACACGCCGTTAAAAGCGTGTCGTCGAATCGATGGAACACGATAGATTTATCGTACTCTGGACGTACTCGAAAATGATACATGCCCAGCTCGTGAACAGCGATCGCTCCGGCATCTTTTAACGCCAAATAACCTTTGCCAGCCGTGCACCAATGCAAACATTCCGCCGCGAATCGATCGATGTATACGACCGAATCGCTCACGTTCGCGAATACGTTTGTCCAACATTCGGAGGCGAACTGTCTCGCTTCGGCGATAACGTCGCTCATTCTTTACTATTCTTTCCCAGTCGGTAGGAAACAACGCTTTCGTTCTTTTCGCGAAACTCGGCAGCACTCGGCAGTATACTGTGGCAATTGGTGGCAGTACGCACTGGTACGCACAGCGCGTAGCAAGTAATATGTACTCGCGACAAGCACGTTTGTAATGCTCCAACCAGCTTCAACGGAATCTATCTGCGACGCATTTTTAGCATCGATTTTATGCTACCCTTGTCTTTCGAGTAGGTATAAGTACTTTTTCGTCGTCTTTACTTCGGAGCACTTTGAAGAGGTTAGGTCTGAGTTAGGGTTAGGGAACAAATCCGTTGGAGTCTTTTTCGGCTTTTTCGGATGAAACCAGAAACCAAAAACCACCAGAAACCACGCTCGACCGCCATGCCACCATCGACATTAATCGACTGCCATCGACCATCGACCTGCGAGTCCTGCGACCACGACAGATACCCAATATCACTGAACTGTAAACTACCTGGAATGAGCAGTTCAGTGGATCAGGATAGGAGAAACCGTGCCGACAGAGAAGGCTATACGGGGTATCTTTATTATAGAGGGTTACAATAATAATAATAATAATAATGTTTATTAACGGGATTCACCCTTTAGTACAGTAAAAAGAAAAACATAAAAGAAAACAGTGATTATACGGGGTATCACGTATGTATGTATGTATGTACATACATACATACATACATACTTACTGCTCGTTCCAGGTAGTTTATAGCAGTTTATTGGTTTATAGTTCAGTGCCCAATATCCACTCGCAGCTCGCAGCAGCTCGCAGCTCGATTCGAAAGCTCGAAATTCGTTCTCCATGTCGACCGGATCGAGATTGATCGAGATTCGACGTTCGATTTAAAGCGCAAGCGCAGCCATTTGTCCAAGTAAATCCTAACTGAACCTAACCTAAAACAGAAAACGATGGCAAGTAGGCGGGGATTTTGTTACGAGAGAAAAAGGTTAACAGTAAAAATCGATGATTTCGAAAGGAACGCGTAACGCGACGCGATTCGGAGATACGTCGAGATCGAAGCAGCAGTTTTCATCCCGTAGACAAGGATTGAACGTTGAACGGAACAACGGGGGATCAGTCGATAGTCGGTGGTCCTGTATGTCACCGTTCGAAAGTCGTTCGAGAGAAAGTTTTTTACGGCAGAAGAGAATCTAGAGAGGATCGTTGTACGCGTCAGTCGAACGCGATCAAAATACATAACTGTTAGCCGTAACTTGCGACCGTCGCGTACCAGCGAAGCGCGCGACTCAACGTGTGCGACATTTAACCGTTTTGGGGGACGATCATTCGTCGCGAGAATAACTTGGGAAAACTGTATCGTAGAGATCCTTGGCCAGCAGCAACCGTCGGCGCCGCCGTCGCGATGTCGTCGACGAACAGCGACGGACAGGCTTCGGGAACGTTGCAAAGAGACATGATCGAATTGGCTGGTCATCTGCGTCAGGAGCGTCTGTTCGTCAGTTCGGAACAACAGAATTTGCAAATATTGAACGAGAAGGTACGTAATCGACGACGAGAGATCGCGTAAAAGTTTTCAATGGTCGCAATGGTTTTAGGTGTTGCACGCGTCGTCGAATCTGGCACAACAAGCATGGATCACGGCGCAGCAAAGAGTGAATTTGAATCGACTGATAATGTCCAGACCGGATTGCACACCGGCGACCTGCTGTCAAAGAGCGAACGCATTGGAGAATTCGCACTTTGTTGACGCGTACAAATATTTGCGTTACCAAGCGTGTTTGTCATACGGGGAGTTTCTAGGCGCGCTCCGAAAATCTCCAAAATTTCTCGCTGCGTGTTTGGTCGAAGGAGAGAGGTTGTCGCCGGATTCGGTGCAGAACGTTGTTCAGTCGTTGGCGGCTGGTTTGTATGGTAGCTGTTTGTTGCCGGAAGACAAAATGTTGGTGCTCCAGCTGCTGAAACATTTAATGGTGTTGCAAATCGTTCCATCGGACAATCCTCGACGATTGCTCAGACACGGGACCTGCGCTTTTTCGAAACTGTACTCGGTGTTTCACGAGGGTCTTTTCTCGGCTAAATTCTTCCTGACCGCAGCCTTGCACAACCCGATCGTACAGTTGCTGATGGAGGACGAGATGTTTCTGGACATCGATCCGGACAAGGCGCCGGTCAGATTTCCACCGTCCGAGAGATGTAAGAAATTCGGAAAAGAAGGTACACCCGAATACGAGACCAAGTTGCAACGTTACAGACTGTGGACGATCAATTCTTTGTTTCGCATCGCGCAAAGGTTCATCGCGAGTATACGGGAAAATATGCACTGCTTTCCCAGTAGCGTGCGCTGGTTAGTGAAACAGATGGCTGGACTTTTGGGGAAAAACGGGAACGTCGATCCGAAGGAGGTACACGCAATGTGCACCGATCTGGTCTTCACGTATTTCATATGTCCCGCGATAGTGAATCCCGAACCGTACGGTATCACGGACGCTCCCATCAGCTACGTCGCGAGGTTCAATCTCATGCAAGTTGGGCAGATTCTGCAAATGCTTTCCCTAATGAAATACCAAACAGTCGACAGCAAAACGTACGATCTTTACAAAAAGTTTGACAAAGATTCGGTCTCTTCCCTGATAGACGTTATGGTAGAAGGTGCGACGGAAGAGCTCGAGGAGGAACCCCGGGTAATCGACGACAACAAGCTTCGCGGTCTTTTCCGATCTGCAGCTTTGTTCACGGAAACGGAACTGAACTGGTTGATCGCGTTTCTCCAAACCGTTGCCATGGAGAACAGCGACGGCCACGATGGCGACGGCGGCGGAGGAGGAGCAGGAGACGCCGGCACACCGGAAAACGCGTCGTTCGACTCGAAGAGATTGATCAACATGCTTTCGCAATTACCTCCTGGATCGATAGCGACCAATAAATTGGCGAACAATGTCTACACCGAAACGACGAGTAAACAGCAGCAGCAGCAGCAGCAGCAGCAGCAACAACAACAACAACAACAACAACAACAACAACAACAACAACAGCAGCACCACAACCACCAACAACTGCACCAGCAGCAGCAGCAACAACAACAACAGCAACAACAACAACAACGAGGCGGTCTTTTAGGAAAAGGTACGATTTCGTTCGATTCGCCGAAAGTTGTTACATTCTGTATCGTTTGTTCGTTTACCGTGTATCGGTTACACAGGGAAAGGACGCGGAACGCGAGTATCGTCGTCATCTTCGTCGTCGAATGCGACCAACGACGGAGGCGATGAAACGAACGGTATCTCGACTCCCGAAGAAGAATCTGTTGACAAGAATCATCCCCAAGAAGTACTCGTAATTCCGTTCGGACCAAACGTCGGTGAGTTGATTGGGCTTCTCAGCGAACAAAAGGTAAGGAGTACGTTTCTCGCGCTCGATTTTCGCCGCGATTGTTAAACATTTGATTTTTCTCGTCGATAACGTATCGCAGGTGTTGTGCACGGAGCTCGGATTGAACGCGGAAAACGGATCGATCGTTTTGAATCTTTCGGACGACACGTCGATGCTACATGCCAGGCGAGAAAGTTGCGGCGGTGGCAGCGGCGGCGGTAGCGAACGCATGGAAACGTTGGAAAAGAAGACCCGCTTCTCTTTGTCGCACGACGAAGGTAGGCGACGTCAGCGTACGCGTCGCGGAACAAATATTAACGCCGAACGCGAATAGTTTTGTTCGAAGGTTTCATCGGAAATACTCCGGACAATTTAGAAGCGGTATCGGAAGCTGCTTCGAATCACAGCGTTGCTTCGTCTCTCGAACTAGAAACGGAGGATCAAAACGACAATCTGTCAGACATGGTATCCGCCAGCGTTTCAGGTCGAGGATCACCAAACATATCAGGTACTCGTCGTAATCGCGACAATCTTAGGTCGGGCGCACACGAGCTTCAAATCGACGTTCGTCGCTCGTCTATTGCATGTTGTCCTACCACCGTCGCTACGTCTGTTGCATATTATCCTAAGACGCACGCAGCGACGGGTGCAGCATCGATTTCTACGCTTGTGCGCGTCCAGCCTTAGTAGCAGAGAAATATAAACACGCGTACTTGCGTTTTCACGCACAGGTCGCGACACGCCGTCCTCTCAGATCACGGAAGGAGACGAAGGACGAGCGGTAGGCGAAGCGCGACAGTTGGATCTACCACCACCGAACATACCAACGAAGCAAAGTCGATCGGAGATAGACGACAAATTTTGCAAGTTCGAAATAAAGAAGTTGATCGAAGGTAAGATACGTCGGAAGTTTTGTAAAGTAAACGCCGAAGGTTTTTTTTCGATCGTTATCGCTTGTGTTCTTTCGATCGTTATCTGTGTTTTTCCAGGCGATGAAACCGTTTCGATGGTGTCCGACACGTGGTCGACGGACGTTTTGGCCTCCGACAGCGAAACGGTGGAACAACAAGAAAAGTTATCATCGTATCCTCCTTCCGAGCAAAATCATTCAATCTCGTCGGGCGCAGGAACAGCAACGACAACATCGGCAACAGCAGCAGCAGCAGCAGCAGCAACAGCAGCAGCAGGAACAGCAACTTCGTCGGAGTCGACGCCGCAAACAGCGTTGGACGCGAGCGAAACCGCGTCGGAAGCGTGGAGTACCGACGTGTTGGCCAGCGATTCGGAGAGACTGACCGAAGTCGACACCGACGATACGGCCAGCGTCGCCAGGTACGTTCTCTCGGCGAGTTGATTTCGTTTCGATCGTCGTCGTTCGTTCTCCATTCGCAGGTCCGACGATACCGCGAGATCGGAAATCGAGGTCGAAGCTCGCAGCGAAACGGAGGCTACGGAAGACACGTCGTCGTCGCAAGCCGTTCCTCGTAAGAAAGCAAATCGTATTCGCATTCACGCACGCACGCAAAGTGCGTTAAACATTTCTCGTTTCACGTTTCGTTTCCGTTTAGAAAGCAGCACGACATCGGCTGAACGAGCACCGACGAATTCCCAAGAAACAGTAATGACGACGATGACGACAGCGACCACGACGACGACGGCGACGGTGACGGCGACGGCGACGACAACGACGACGACGACGAATCGAAGCAATTCCGCACGATTTACGAGGACACTCGCCACTCATTCGCCCACGTCTTCGTCGATATCCTGTTCGGACACGACGCTGTTGGAATACGCGGATAAAAATGCGAACAACGTCTGTAGCGACACGAAGGATAACGCACGATCGGTCTGTCTCGGTCGTCTCATGAACGATCTTCGCATCAACAACGACGACGACGACGACGATGACGACGACGACGACGACGACGACGAAGAAGACGACGAAGACGAGGACGACGAAGACGGCGACGACGACGACGACGACGAGGCGGAAGACGACGAGCGCATAAAAAAGAGTCGAGTGGAACAACGACAGTGTACGAAGCGAAATCGTATCGGAGCAGCAGCGGCGGCAGCAGCAGCAGCAGCCGCTGCAGCAGTCGCGCCGTCGTTGTTATCGGCCAACCGCACGTCTTTGTCAGGTTTCTCGGTCACGGATTCCCCGTCTTCGCGCAGCGGTGACGCAAAATTAGAGGTTAGTCGGTCGTTCTCATCAACGATTATTTTTTCACAGCGCATTAACCCGACCGGACGATTTGTCGTTCGACGTTTTATCGCAGGAATCGAAGAACCGACGAGCGACATCGATCGGTGAAATGGTTCGCGAAGCCGGAATCGGTTCAAGTATCGGCAGCAGCTCGACGTCCAGTAGCAGCAGTTTCGGTTCCGAGACACGAACGAAGAATGCGACTTCGGCACTGCTTCGACTGTCGGCGACAGACAACACGTTGACGGTGAACGGAAACTGCGACGCTAGCGACTCCGGTAAAACTCTCGCGTCCAGCTTAAGCGGGAACGGTGGTGGCGGTGGTGGCGGCGGCGGCGGCGGCGGCGCCATACCGAAGAGCATCAGTTTCGACATGACCGCGGAACGCGGGGACAAGGAATCGTTAGACGACGATCAAAAAAACAAAAAAAGTTTCTTCGGAAAGTTGAAAATGTCTTTAAGGAATCGACGGGGTAAGTCAGCGCGCGGTGGTAACGAGGACGTTGCCGTCGTCGGTGGCGACAGAGATAGTAGCAGCGTCGGGAGATGTTACGATCGAGAGTCGGGCGGCGGAGACGGCGTGGACGCAGGGCGCTACGGGAAATTTGGTAGCAGAGCAACGTCGACGGAAGACGCATCGGTGGAAGGGGGGACGAGAACGTCAACCGGCGGCAACACGAACGCCGACGACAGCAGTAAGTATCGGTTTCGTTCGATCAGTCGGTGGCGGTCGGTTCGATAAAAACGATTGAAAACTATTCACAGACAGCACAGACGACATTTTGGCGAAATACAGAAGAAAGCCGAGCGCGGCCAGCGATACTGCGTCGACGGAGAGCAACAGTCATCATCATCATCATCATCATCACCATCATCATCATCATCATCACCGGTGCAATCGCACGAAAGAGATGTCCACGTCGGCGACGACGACCAGGAAGACGGCGACGACGACGACGACGACGACGACGACGACGTCGACGACGATGGAGGAGGAAAAACTGGCGGCAACGGACTCGAACAACGCAGAAGCGTCGTACGCGTTCGCCGACGCGAAAAGGAAGTTGCGCATGGTACTGAGCACCGCCGACGATCTCGAGCACGCGTGTTGGACCGCCGCGTTCCAGGTAGGCGCAAGAAGCGGCAAACGCCGCGCGTAGACGCGCTCTCGCGACGCGATGCTTTTTGTTCGCAGCGAAACCGTTGGTCGAAGAAGGAGAACGAATTGGTTGCGTTTCTGCAGTTGCAACTGGCCGAAGCGATAAATTTGCAGGACAGAGCGTCGATAGCGCATTTGCACGAAACGTTGCGTTGCGTGAGATGCTTGAATGACGAGGGACGGAGAAAACTGTTGGGTTCGTTGCGGGAAGATTACAAAAGACGATCTCCGTACGTGGCGTATTTGATCAGATGTCGGCAGGGACTGCTGTCCACGTTGGCTCACTTGGACAGGTACGTCGATATCATCATCATCATCATCATCATCATCATCATCATCATCATCATCATGTTCATCATGATCCTCATCCTCATCATGACTTCATCATCTCCGTCGTCGCGATCTCGATCGAAGATCGCGTTCGTCGTTTATTGCGCGCGACTAACGATGTTGCGACGATCGTGCGAAGGTTGCGCGTGAGAATAAAGTGCGACCGGGACGCCGTCAACAATCATCTCGTGTCAGCGTGCGTGAGAGTCTTTTCGGAGAAGAGGGAATCGCTTCTGTCGCGGTTCTGCGACGAATTCAAAAAGTTGACGTTGGCCGACGAGAAGCAAGATCTGGTAGAGAGTTTCCTGGGAAAAGTCGACGCGAAGATGGCCAACGATCCGATATGGCAACGTAAGGCGGGGTGGGGGGGGGGGGGGGGGGGTAGAGAGGAAGGAGGGAGGGAACAAGGACAAGCATGTTTATTTTTTTTTCGCAGACGCAAGCGAGAGTCAATTGGGGCTGGCGCGAATCGCGGTGGAGCGAACGGTAATGGCGCGCGTTTATCATAACGCGCTTCATCCGAACGGAGACGGAGACGTGTACAGGGATCAGTTACTTCACGAGCACGTGAAGAAATTGGCGAAAGCGGTGACACCGCACCACAAGGATCTGCGAATTCCAAAGATGTACCATCAAGAGTGTCCTTGGCCGTGGGCTCAGGCGGAATTGGCAGCGATATCGGCGTACAAAACACCGAGGGACAAGGTGCGATGCGTGTTTCGTTGCGCCACCACCATCATGAATCTGTTATCGATGGCGACCGAGAGAGGAGTTCCAGCCGCCGACGATCTGGTTCCCGTGCTCGTTTATGTGATCATAAAGGTAAGAGGGAAGAAGCGTTCGCTTATACGTTTTCGTCCGTTTTCGATTCGGTCGCGTCGACGAGAAAAAAGGACTCGCTATCGAAATTTTCAGACGAATCCGCCGTCGTTGCTCTCGACGATACAGTACGTGGACAGCTTCTACGGCAACGGACTGGAAGGAGAAGAGCAATATTGGTGGACGCAATTTTGTTCCGCGATCGAATTCATAAAAACTATGGATTAATCGGCGGCGGCGACTTTGACACGTCGCGTCGAAATCAGCGTGGATGACAGCGTCGACGACGACGACAACGAGGAGGAGGAGGAGACGAAAGCATCGTTGGAAAGCTCGTAGAAATGATCGACGATCGATTCGCTCCGAATTTCCGTACGAAAGGATGAAGGATAGAGAGAGAAAGAGCGAGGTTTTGCAAAAAGATTGCAGGAGGCAAGAACGCGTTTCAATAAAAAGTAGGTATATTTTTGTTCGTCGCAACTGGCGCGCGATCGTACAAGCATGTACATACGCGTGTGTATAATACAATCGAAAATAACCCTACGATCCCGATTTGTTATTCCTTCCGATAGTTGGTTACAGAGTGGGACAGGGGGGGGGGTGAAAGAATGGGAGTTCGTAATCGTAGGGAAGGAGGGAAGGGAACCATGAAGGAAAGCACGTTCGCGCCGTTCGCGAAAAAGCGTGTTCGAGTGACGTAGCGACTAACAACAACGAGAACAATAACAACAACAGCAACAAGACAACAACGCGTAGCGCTTTGACCGATATTTTTTTCGCGGTCGGCGCGCGCGTGCACGATACGTATACGTAACTAACTTGGAGCGTACGAGGGAGCGGGAGGGCGAATGCCCGCATACCGTCTCGAATTTGGATAAATCTCAGATTCGGCATCGTTCGCGGAGATCCGACTAGCAGCGGAAAGCGCGTTCGAACGCACAGGCGGTTTCCCGTCACCGCGACACGACGAAGAGAGCACAAGATTGAGCAAGAACGATGCGCAGGAAGCGCACAGCGTTCAGGTAAGTACGGGGGCGCGCACTTGCGTAAAAAAAAGAGACTGAAAGCGAAAGCGAATGTCTCTAATCAGTAGACGACCACGCGATCGCGTTGCATCGAAGACAAGTTTTGTTTTCTCGTCTCGTTTCTCTTTGTCCGACGTTTCAGGTGTTCACAGGCACCGCGTCGCGGTGAAAGTGCCTCTTGGCGCGTATGTATGTACAGGGTGTATAAAACGTAATGGACACCCGTGATAGGAGTGAAACTAGACCTCGTGGTCGATGGACATTTGTAAAAGATTCGCGCCGCAAAATTGTTTATAACAATGAAAATGGTTGTTAAACTTTTTTATTGCATGAATCTATTCTACTCGACGAGTAGAGAAAAAGTCTCAAAGGAGCCATATGCCGGAAATGCACCGTTTAGACGCTATAAAGCGTTAAAGTTTACGCAAAATTGTGATTGCGTAGCGCTACACACGCAAAGCGAAGCGCCGTTCGTATACGAGGGACAACTGCAGTTCTGTCCTACTTCACAGAGCTAGAAAATCGATATCGACGGAGCGATTCTTCCTCTCTCTCTCTTTCTTAGTGGTTCCTGTCCTTTTTGATCTTACGCACACGCGTGACTGTTGACCTCCGAACGGACGAAGCAGGGAGTGCGAACGAGAGAGGCAGGGTCCACTAAGAAAGAGAAGGAAGACCGCTTCGTCCGTTCGAAGGTCAACAGTTAGGCGTGTGCGTAAGATCGAGAAGGACAGGAACCACTAAGAAAAAGAGAGAGAGAGGGAGAATCCTTCCGTCGATATCGATTTTCTAGCTCCGCGCGTCAGCTGTGAGGTAGATCGAACTGCCGTTGTCCGTCGTATACGAACGCGTTTCGCTTTGCGTGTGTTGCGCTACGCAATCACAATTTTGCGTAAACTTTAACGCTTTATAGCGTCTAAACGGTGCATTTCCGGCATATGGCTCCTTTGAGACTTTTTCTCTACTCGTCGAGTAGAATAGATTCATGCAATAAAAAAGTTTAACAACCATTTTCATTGTTATAAACAATTTTGCGGCGCGAATCTTTTACAAATGTCCATCGACCACGAGGTCTAGTTTCACCCCGATCACGAGTGTCCATTACTTTTTATACACCCTTACATACGTACCAGCGATAAGGACGCGCGCACGGGGATGCGTTTCCACGTTCCGACCGGGAGGAGGAGAAGGAGGAGGAAGAGCAGCAGCAGCAGTAGCAGCAGCCTCTTCGCGCGGTCGGAACAAAGACGGAAATCGGCACGGTGGTTTCAGCGGCCGTCCCACGCACGCGGGCAAACGCAGAAGAGGCATTTAGTTCGTTGATATTATCGCACGGAACCGTCGGAAAAAGGATCGTCGTCGTCGTCGTCGTCGTCGCTGTCTGTGGATGCGACGTCGGAATAAGGTAGGACGACCGACGACGACGAAGCGGCCGCCACCGCAGCAGCAGCAGCTGATGGTGGCGGCGGCGACGAATCGGACGCGGCAACACATCGATCGCGAAAGACATTAGAAGAGGATGATCGTCGTCGCAACGGCGGCAACGGCGGTGGCGACGATACGATCGCGTTGAAATTCTCGGGCAAAGGTGGCAAGACGTTGTTCTGAAAGTGCCCAGAAACGTTTCCGACTGGTCGATAATTGGCGACGACAATGATCTTTCCGCTTCTGCTGCGCGCTTTTCCAACGCCAAAGTAGCGGCTGCTCGCCCAGACGAGTTGCGTAAAGTGACCTGTAGAGAAAAAGGGAAAGCGAAAAGAGGAGAAGGGGGGGTGGGGCGAGTAGCAGTAGTAGTAGCAGTAAGTAGTAGTAGTAGTAGTAGTAGTAGTAGTAGTACTAGTAGTAGTAAATATAGCACCACACTAGCACCGACCGGCATTAACGTTGGCGTGAAGGACGTCCGGTTCTTTGAGAAAATCGTACTGCTTGACCGCAGAATACCAGTAGAAAGCGACATCTTGTCCGGTAACATCGGCGAGAACGTCGGCTCCTCCGGGTCGACAATAGAGATTTTGTCCGACGTTTCTGTCGTTTCTGTAGTAGAAGGCGTTGGTATGCGCCAAGCGGTTGGCCCACGTTTGCGCGTACTCGCAGAGCTACAGGGGGCGAGGAGGAATCATTTTGTAGTAAAAGTAGCGGTAGTAGTAGTAAGTTGAGGGGGGGGGCAGTTTTTACCTGAGGCGACATGGTCAAGGGCGGCGCGTTGTGTCTTTGTCGATAAACGTTGTGCCAGCACAAGCATTCGGTGATGAATTCGCTGTCCCTCCAGTCGGTTTCGAGGTCGTTGCCGTCGCGAGCGACGGTCATTGGTTTGTTGCCGAGAATCTTGGAGAGAGAGAGAGAGAGAGAGAGAGAGAGAGAGAGAGAGAGAGAGAGAGAGAGAGAGAGAGAGAGAGAGAGAGAGAGAGAGAGAGAGAGAGAGAGCGTGCATAGGGGAGGATATAGCGCGTAGTCACCTTTTTCAATAGTTGCGGTCGGTTGTCGAGAAGAAAAGGTTGGCGATGGCGGTGATTGTCGTCGTAGTCACGGTCGGTAGTGGAATCGTCACGAAGGTCCGAAGGAAAGACGTCCTGAGAGGAGGTTGGCGTCGGCGGGGGCAGTCGATCGGGTTTGCGCAATTGGGAACGTTCGACTCTCTTTCGAAGATTCTCCAAGGCTCTGGCTTCTTCCCTTTTTCTGGAAGGAGGCCAGTTGGCGTTGGAAGGATGTATCATGGCAACGGCGATGCATGGCGAGTCCTGTAATATTTTTTGGAAGGAGGTGGTTGCGGCGCGATAACGAGCGAGGAGGAAAGGAGGAAAGAAAGAAAGAACCTTTCGACGATCGGTGGCGGCAGCGGCGGCGGCTGCGGCGGCATCGAAAAGGATCGGATCAAAATCAGTAGCGGAACGCACGGCGGTAGTGGTCCTGGCGAGGAAGCGACGACCAGCAGCAGCAGCGAAGCATTGATCGACCGCGGTGGAGGCGGTAGCGGCGGCAGTGGCAGGGTTTTCCGTAGCAAAAGGAGATGCGGCATAGTCGAAGTAATACGATCGAAGAAACGTCGAAGGTAGCGGCGGCGGCGGCGGTGGTAAAAGCTCCGCAGTCTCTCGATCGTCGTGGTCGTGATCGCGGTGGTAGTCATCGTCATCGTCAGCGTCGTCGTCGTCACGGCGACGGTAGTAGTCGTTTCGCAGGAGACGATTGCGATTGATTTCGCGGAGCTCCATCGGGATCCGCGCAGACGGAGCGTCGAGCGTCGACTGCAGTCGACTGCGACTGCAGTCGATTGGTCGTGAATAGGTGTAATGGTAAAAGCGGCGGCGCGAGGACCGCATTTTTTGGGGGAGGTGGCGAGTGGCGAGGTAGAACGCGCGGGAAATTATAGCGAAAATTGAGGAGAAAATGTGAAAAATTGTGTCGTATAGAATTTGTGGAAAATGGTAAGTGGAAACTGTGCGTGGAAAAATGTAAGAAAAATCGCCTGGTACCGATTCGGTTACCCGGGAAAAAACCGTATCGTCAGAACGGGCTGATTTGATGAAATACATGGCACGAGGCAGGCCACATAAAACAAAAGGCTATCGCTATATGTACAGGGTGAGGCACTTAAAACCGGCCACTTGAATAACTTGGCTACTATTGGTGATAGGAAAAAAATGCATCAAGCCAAAATTATTTGGTATCGAGGGGCTGATCATCCGATGTTACTAGTTTTTTGATAGATGGAGGCGCCAAGGTGATATGAAGGTCATCTCTGTTTTTTTAAATGGAACGGCATGTTTTCTTACTTACATTTTGATAGAATATTTCAAGACGAATACAATGACCTATTGGAAAGGTCATTCGTGGTCTGGGTTAAGCCAATTGTGATGGAAAAATATTGTGAGTAAAAAAACATACCGTTCCATTTTGTTCGCGCACCGAACAGTTTAGAAATTGACCGGCTGGTCGCAGGAACGGGAAAGAAAAGGTCCAGTCTACCGCCGAAACGAAACACGTATCTTTAACCCGATCACTATGTATAGTTCACTTAATTAATAAATCTTTATTTCTATAGGACGATACACGCGATTCTTAACTCTAAATTTACAATTAATACTAGAGAGTATGGAGAGCACTCCACGAAAATGTCGCCTTGTTCTCTTTTGCACCGCCACGCTAGGCAAGGACTTTCAACGGTCTGATCGTTGGTAATCGGGATCGGCGGCGACAGACGGACGTAATCAGCGCGATTACGCCAATTACGTGCGCTCGTAATTACGCGGGACTCTCGCGGCCAATCAGCTGATAACGCCGCCGCCGCTCTCGATCCCGATTGCTCGCGTCTTGCGCAAGACGCTATTCGTCGCGGTTTCGGCTGTCGCGAATGCCGATTTGTCGGCAGCGGTCGCATGCGCACTGGCGCTCGCGCTGCGGCGTCGCTCGTCTCCGGCCAATCCCGAACACATTTTAAAAAAACAGAGATGACCTTCATATCTCCTTGACGCCTCCACCTATCAAAAAACTAGTAACATTGGATGATCAGCCCCTCGATATCAAATAATTTTGGCCTGATGCATTTTTTCCTATCACCAATAGTAGCCAAGTTATTCAGGTGGCCGGTTTTAAGTGCCTCACCCTGTATACGAATCGTCCTCACAGAGCACACGATATGGTGATCCTGGGGATATCCCACCAGGATTTCTTAGGATATCCCAGTGGGATATCCGTTTTTTTTGTTTTTTTTTTTTCTGTGGAGAAGTGCCTAACGCACACCCCTGGATCCTGGGGGGGGGGAGATTCAGGGGTAGTGTGGGGCTTGCACCCACTAAAACTCCACGGTGGCCGGGCTCGGCGCATGACGGGGGGCCCCGGGAACTCTTGGAATGCTTCGGTGCCTCCCTACGCCACCTCCACCGTTACGCCTCATGGGCGCCTCGCGCTACGCGCCCAGCACCCGCGGTCCCTCCTCCTTCCCTTTTAGTCGCCTGTTACGACAAGCAGGGACTACCGTGGGCGTGTTCTTCTTCCCCGCCGCACAGGGATAGGTGCCGTCGGAGAGCCACACTCCGACGACGCCACAGCTGGGCCTTGCAAGTGAGAGGCACCACCGGGTCCCTGGCCCAATGCCCCTCAGTCCCGGCGGTCCCGCGCAAGGTTAGGCGGACTTAATGACCAAGCCCGTCGCCATAATGCGCGCGCAGGGACCACCTCTCCCCGCCGGACGACGGAGCTCGTTGCAGATGTGTGCATCTGCATTTGTGTTGAATGTATATGTGAGCTTAGTTCGCTCCAGATTTACAGAGGACGCTGCGGTAACTTCGGGTTCGACTTTAGTACATAGGCTTGCATACCCTCAAAGAGGATTAGATAGAGTGGAAGCTCCCATAAGAGCCCTATGTAAAAGAGTGTAACCTCGTTTCGCAGCGCTCCAAACGAGTCGAAACCGAACTATTCATCCATCCCCTTGCCCCGCAGCCCCCAAAGACAACCCCCTCCACAACCCCTGCTTTCACGGTTCGATTCACAGTAAACTCTATGACTAAATTTTTATTTTTTATATAATTCCAAGTTCAGGTTTTGAACTTGCAATTTCATTCTAGACTATAAAATTTAAAAACTTGAAATATCAATTTACATACATACATGATAGAGATTATTAGGAAGAAAATAAAATACAAATAGAAGATATATTTACATTTATTTTTAAATGTATTATAACATACAGTATAAACAAAATATCTCACACACATACACACACACGCTCGGTATTTTGTGTATGTAGATGTACAATTTTCTTTAATTCCACAAAATTTTAACCACTCTTTTTGTCTATAAAATATTATATCACGATATATTAATAATAATATAAACCACGCGTGTAAATGGAATGCTCGAAATAGCATACTTCTTAAATCAATTTTATACTTACATATATGTGGTTCCTTTGGAATTCCAAATAAACTTAAATTATTCTCCTTCCCATCTTTATTGCAAACGCAACACTTTACGGGCATTGTTTCACTAAATGTATTAATACAATACGCAAAACACCAAATCCAACTTGCAATCTTTATCCTCAATAAGTGAAAAATGGAGTGGTGTAGCTTGGCTTGGCGTGGGTAGCGTCAGCACGCATAACAAAAATTCAAGAAAGGAAATAGGACTTGTCAAATTATTTCAGTTGCGACTCAACAGATGGCGTTCTAAAAAGAGGTTACAGAACCTTCCACTCTATCTAATCCTCTTTGGCATACCCTGGGTCATGCTACCTATAATCGAAACCATCTCAACAGGCGGCTCAGGGTCACGAAACCCCTCACGCGCCTTTCTGGAGAGTGCCCCCACTGCGAGAGCCACCGTGCGCGCGGAGGCACTTGCCACGTATGTGAATATCCGTGAGCGGCTCTCCTTCTCTATTACCTTTCTCGCTTCTTCCTATGTCTCTCCACTCAGTCCACGCTCCTTCACGTTGCGTCCTTATTTTTCCCTATTTACCGCTCTCTTTCCTCGTGGCGTGAGGCGACGCGACGTCGGGGAAGGAGGAAGGAGAGTCCACTCACGGATATTCAACCACGCGGCAGGTGCGTCCGCCCGCACGGGGAGCTGCCGTGGTGGGGGCACTCTTCAGAAAGGCGCGTGAGGGGTTTCGTGACCCTGAGCCGCCTGTTGAGATGGTTCCGACTATAGTGATCCCGCATATGCGAGAATTCTCGCACAACTAAGGATGATTCGATACAAGTAAATACGAGTATATACTCGATACTTTTGTTTCGATACCAAGTACTTTTAGTATCGATACCTATAGTTACGATGCCAAGTAGGTATCGGAAAAAAGTACTCGTATCGAATGAACCGAGTGGAACCGAGTATCGACCACTGATCTGGGACCCGATTTTTGAGTCGTGCCAGAATTCTCTCATGCGGAATCACTAGCATGACTTGTTCTCCATCTCAAGGCTGTGTTCATAGATGTTGAAGTAACCATACGAGAGTTTTCGCCTTTTTCGCAGCCGAGGTGGAAACTAGGAACGAATTGCGGGAGCGTTTTGAAATAGTGGCTTCAATTTACATAAGATGGATGGGAAAAATATAGATGCAAGTTACATTTTCTTTCATGGACATCTGCGAAAACCGCGAAAATTCTACACTCGCATGGTTACTTCGCCTATGAACATACAGCCTTGAGGATGGGAAACGGGTCATGCTAGCACTGAACTATAAACTACCTGGAATGAGCAGTACGTGTATAAGCAGCCGTGCCGACAGAAAGGGCTATACGGGGGTATCTCTGTCTCTTTCTTATACACGTCGCGCGGGTCATTTAATTACGCGCAGTTAGTCATTTGTTATATTTGCAACAGTGTATTAGAAAAGGACAAAGATACCCCCTATAGCCCTCTCTGTCGGCACGGTTTCTCCTATCCTGATCCACTGAACTGCTCATTCCAGGTAGTTTATACACTACTTTCAACGAGACGAGTCACAACTGTTACCAACTTCATCAGCGAAAAGCATGAATACATGGATAATATGCCATGCATGAATACGAGAAATTATCCATGCATTCATGCTTTTTGCCGATGAAGTTGGTAACAGTTGTGACTCGTCTCGTTGAACGCAGTGTAGTTCAGTGCATGCTAGTGATCCCGCATACGAGAATTCTCGCACGATGCAAAAATTGGGCCCCAGCGGTGATATTGGCCCGCCATCGTCCGCGCCATCATTAATCCGCTGTACTCGCTCCCCGATTGGTCGGTGTTTTTCATTAATAACTCAGTAACAAAGTCGCAATGAACATTTTCGCTGAGGAAAAAGTTGTTTAGGATCACTCCAGCAATCCCCTTTTTCGACTCTTATACATTGTTTGGGACACCCTATATAGTAATTGAATGCGAATAATCTTTGTTATTAAGGCTGTCGGATACTGGGTTACCGACCTCTGGGGGCAAAAAGAAAAAGGTCCAAAAAAAAAATGAACTACGATGTGATATAAGATACTTCATGGCAATGACCTATGGTCACGTGGTTAGAAGATAGTACCGTAGCAAGTTTACCTAGAGGCCCGTGTCCACATAATAAAATATATACATACAACTTTTATTGATAAACAAGCAATTAACTTAGCAGAGTGTTCTCTATGATAACTGCAATAACAATCAATGCTTTGTAAACATTTAGAACTTAATAATAACGTTTAATATAAATATAGGAATACACCCAGGGTCCACGTAATTTACGTCGGCCCTGATTCAACCTATATATGGCAAGGCCGCGAGCAAGGTCAGCCATGTTTATAAACAAACAGCTCGGATTTCAATACATCAGCCGATGCAACTTTTTGCAGCGAAGAAACACTATTTGTTTATGATTTTTTTTTAAGAATTTTTTTGTTCAATTCCGGAGGTCGCTACAGAGCCCTTTTTTGCAATTTGGCTTTCAAAACTTCGTAAAAAATAAATGTCAATGTTTTTATAGAAGAAATTTATTTCAGGACCTTTTTTCAAAAAAAGGGCTCTGTAGTGACCTCGGCCTTTTTTCCCTGAATAATAATATAATAATTATTATGCGTTTTGGTTCCTATTCTGTCCGAAATCCTGCATCAGCCGTCCCATAAGAAATACACGGGGCCCTTTTAGTTTACTTTTCCACCCCTACGCGCCGCTAATCCAGTATCCGACACCCTTAATACTACTTTATTTTCCTTATCCTATTTTATATTTTTAGCACATGAAATATATTTTTATATTTTCAAGTATATGAATTTTTTAAGTTTTTGTGAAGTTTGGTTAAATATATTTCCATATTTGCATTTATTACCTTTAAATGAGATTTTATTTTGCAATAATTATTGTATAATTGTATGGTTTTAATATTGTATTTATAATTTTATAATCTTTTACTAAAAAAGTATGATACTTTACACAACATAAAAATAATTCTTATAGTTGTCTGGTTGTCTGCTTTTTCACCATTCAAAATTACCGCCGCTGTGCTATCAGTCAAATAGCGGCGCATCACGTGACCACAGACGCCGACAACAATGGGATTGGCATGCAGTGTCTCTACTGGTTATTCCTATACTGTGACTGTAGTGCACGTCGTCGTCGCTGGTCGTCGCGCGCGTCGCAAGGCTCTCGCAAGTTGCAATTGCAATATCGCAATCATTACAATTGCAGATTGCAGAGTGCGTATTGGTGCCACTAAACTATAAACTACCTGGAATGAGCAGTTCAGTGGATCGGGATAGGAGAAACCGTGCCGACAGAGAGGGCTATACGGGGTATCTTTGTCCTTTTCTAATACACTGTTGCAAACATAACAAATGACTAACTGCGCGTAATTAAATGACCGCGTGACGTGTATAAGAAAGAGACAGAGATACCCCGTATAGCCCTCTCTGTCGGCACGGCTGCTTATACACGTACTGCTCATTCCAGGTAGTTTATAGTTCAGTGATTGGTGCTGTTTGGTGCGTCGTGGTGCGTCGTATCGGAAATGTCGTAAATGAGTGTCGTGCGGATCGTATGGATCGTGCGCAAATCAGCTCAATCTTTTGTGGGTGTGGATCACCGATTTGATCAATGGTGTGGATCTTGCGTGCATACATTGATCATACATACATATGTGCATACATGTGCACATACCTATGCGTGCGTACGACAGTCGAGACATTGAAAGTATACCTGTCAAACAAATTTTTCAAATATATATGCGATTCAGTTCTCTCTCCCTTTTTATTTAACTATGTAAGTCTTTTTATTTTCTATAGATTGTTTAAACGTTTGTTGAGAAAAGCAAGAACACCGTAAAGGACAGAGAAGATGGTTGGGCCAGATTTACCAGAGATTCCGTCACCGTTAAAGAGTATACAACATTATTTAAAAGTTGCATCGACTCACGATCAACGAGATCCTGTTGTTAGTTATTGGTGTAGGTGTTGGCGATAATTCGAACGTTGTACGGTCTCGCAAAGGATCGTCGACCGTAACTCCGTATCGTAAAAAGTTATGTGTTGTTACAGGTCGATTGTACGCTGCTCAGATTGGTTTGAAGCTATCGACCAAGACGCCAGAAGAAACCAATTTTTTACTAAAATTAATGGACTGGCTAGAAACAACGAAAAAAGAACTACGTGACAATGAAGCAATTACAAACGACGTGGCTGCTCAAGCACACTTGGAAAACTGGGCTCTTAAGCTATTCCTTTATGCTGATAAAAATGACAGACTGGCAAATTTTAGCAAAAACATAGTGCAAAGTTTTTTCACGGCTGGATTGCTGTACGACGTTTTGACAGTATTTGGCGAATTAAGCGAGGAAGCTGTACAGAATAGGAAATACGCGAAATGGAAGGCAGCGTATATTCACAATTGCTTAAAGAATGGTGAAACTCCTGTACCAGGTCCGTCGTCGGACAACGCGGATAATGCAGACTCTGGTAAGAACTTGGACGAAGGTGAGAAAAATGTTGGCGAACTTGTTAAATAAATTGTTAGACTCGTTACGTTCTAAGCGTATTTTAACCATTAACCGTTAACAGATCCAAATGACGACACGATTAGTAGAACGCGGTCGAAAGAGGAAGAGTATGACGATTCGGATAGAGGAGTCGTAGAGAAAAGACCCGCCGAGAATTTGGATGAGAAAGAAAATTATGATGCGACTACAAATATTGAAGGTATATTGAAAGAAAAAAAGATTTCGATCGGTTCGTTTTTCCAGCTTACGAATGACAAACGTCGATATGTTATTAGGAGGAGTGGAACTATCGTTGGAGAAGATGAACAAAGCGCAAAAGTATATTAAGTGGGCTGGAAGTGCCTTGAATTACGACGACGTATCCACGGCTGTATCGAATCTTCAAAAGGCACTGCACCTTTTAACCACGGGCGAAGAACTGGCGTGATGATGTTTTATAAATGGAGAATCGGTAAATCGTTCGATTCGTTACAATCGCCGACTTATACTTGGCTTGCATCGCTTGTTAATAGTACTGTAAATACGATGAATGCGATTTAATAGATACAAAGGTAAAAATGATAAATTATTTATTGAGACCCGTTTGCATATATAATTACAGTTGTGTCAAACACCAAGGATGATATTTATATTTATCTTTGTACGCGTATAAAATCGAAAGTGAATCGACATTCGAATTTGAACTTGTTACGTTAGGATACGTGTAACATTTACAACTGTTACAGTTCCATAATACACTGTTGGAAATGAAGATTGCGTTGCGACAACTTTTGCCGAAGAAAAAGGTATTATATCGGTACAGGTAAAAATCGAATTGCACACTCTTTTGTACACGCGCGCGTCAACCCACACACTCGCCACTTTGCAAAACACGTATTCTACTTATTGGACTTGGTAAAACTTATTACTTTTACACGTTTAAACGTCCGCTTTTATATTTGCATGCGGATATTGCTTGAAGGCGCATATAAAGTTCATAAGTGAAGCTACTATATAATAAATAGTACTGTTGTAAATATGGTTTTTTGTAGTTAAAATATTTCGTATCATTCTTACATACTAAATATCTTATTTAGCACGTGTAAACGAATAATATTTTCGATTCGTGAACAGTTTCCAAAACATTGTACGTAAGTGTGTGAGAATGTGCTTTGTTCGCATTTATTCTACGTCTTTATTCTCGCGTTACTTTCTCGTTGTTCCTTCGACATCTTGGACTATGAAGTAAGAGGCAACATTCGAACTAAAAGAAATCCTTTTTAACGCGACGCGAATGTAAGTATTCGTCGAAGTTCGTAGTAGTACTTTGAAGGTAGAAAGGCAGCAACGAGAAAATAGAAAGATTAACGCGAAGAAAGAGCACGCAGGTTACAATATTGATATTGTTAATTATATTACCTAGAGGAACGCATACACGTATGTAGATATCATGTATGTACATATATGTATGTGTACGTATCAACTATACAGGGTGATTCTCTCGCCAGTGGACTCAAAGGCAGTGCCGCCGCCTAAACATAAACACGAAAACCCTGATTTCAAGAGATCGATATCGATCTTGAGGTCTCGGCGAGAATGAGTACTGTAGCAGAGAGAGAGAGAGGAAAAGAAAACACAATAAATCGTCTCTTAATCGACAGATGAGTATAAAAACCGGGTTTTTTGTCGCTATGTTTAGGCGGCGGCACTGCCTTTGAATCCACTGGCGAGAGAAGCACTCTGTACAGGGTATCCCAAACAGAGTACGGGAGCCGTTAAGGAAAGATTCCTGGGAGGATTCTAAACAACTTTTTTTCTCAGCGAAACTGTTCTTTGCGGTTTCGTTAACGAGTTATTAAGGAAAAACATCGACCAATCAGAGAGCACGTATAGCGGACGAACGGTCGTCCAGTGGCCTGGCACCTGGCACAAGCTACACGTAGCGTTCACGGCTGTTCTTTCGCTATACACACACACACACACACACACATATATATATATATATATACAGGGTGGGGCAATAACTATTAGCATCTCAGACATCTCAGAAACTAAAGTTTCACAGAAATATTTGCTGAAATAAAATTGCACAGTATGAAGGGGGCCATCTGGTGGCGATAATAGTTTTTTTGCAGGTGGAGGTACTTCGGACATTTGAAGGTCACCCACCTCCATTTTTTTAAATGGATCGGTATGTTTTTGCTTCCGTATCATGATAGAGGATCTTAAAAACGAGTTCAACGACCTATTACATAAGGTCATTGAAGGTCATAGAAAGTAGAGAAAGACGATTCATTTACTACCAAAACCGTAAGTATTATCTCCTTTCTCTACTTTCTATGACCTTCAATGACTTTATGTAATAGGTCATTGAACTCGTTTTAAGATCCTCTATCATGATACGGAAGCAAAAACATACCGATCCATTTAAAAAAATGGAGGTGACTTTCAAATGTCCGAAGTACCTCCACCTGCAAAAAAACTATTATCCACCGGATGGACCCCTTCGTACTGTGCAATTTTATTTCAGCAAATATTTCTGTGAAACTTATAGTTTCCGAGATATCTGAGGTGCTAATAGTTATTGCTCCACCCTGTGTATATGTGTGTGTGTGTGTGTGTCATTGCTCGGTGTTTTTCGTTAATAAGTCGTTAACAAAACTTTCGAGGACATTTTTGCAAAGGAAAAAGTTGCTTAAAATCACTCTAGGAATCACTCTTCCGTTAACGGCTCCCGCACTTCGTTTGAGACACCCTGTACATGTATATCGAGAACACATTACTTCGAATGGCAGTAGGTACCGTGCGTCGGAGCTAACGTTTTGCGATCAACCATGAGCGACTAGACTAAATAATATCAACGATACTAGTTTTTCTCACGTTGACGGTTTGAGTAGCGTGTAATCGAACATATCGCATATATACGATGCTTTTGACGCGCTTAGTTTTCGATAGGTTGTGAAAGTATTGACTCTTGCGTGGGAAATAAATAAAGATCGCCGAAAATTGGAATACTTTGAAAAGGTGTGCCGCGCGGGAAACGAAGATGCACGAAGTTCGGTCGTCGCGCGAATCAAACAATCCTGCAAGTAATTAACCAAGAATCGAATACATTAACTCGATCGCGAAACTCGCAGCGCGTATGTAATTAATGTTGTCTGCGGCAACGAAAGGAAAGTGACGGTGCGACGGCATCAATATACATATATAGACGAAGGAGTAGGAAGAGGAAAGATTTAGTCTTGCTTTTTGGTCTTATCGTCGACTCCGTTCGCCGTTATCGGTTGCGCGTCTTCTCGTCGCAGTTGCCAGTCTATCACTAGTCGTCCTGTTAGCATGAAGAAGAAGACCTGAAAGAACGATCAAAGTCGAACAGATTTTTGCTGCTTGTATTTGAACGTTATAAAAATTCTCCTTGAACGCTCACCAATGCCGGAGCGATTCTCTCAAATTTATCGTTTACCATATAGTGAGAGTACACAGCCATTAACATCAGCAGAAGAAGTACCGCGTTTGACGCGTTTTTTATTCTGTCTGAAAAGGTACGTTGCGGGGATATGATTACGAATCGAAAGGAAGAGAATGTTTCGTGGCAATGGGCTTTCTCAGTGTACGCAAAGGCTAGTGGAATTGATAAAGCAAAACTGAAAGAGAAATGTTTTCTTACTGCTCGGTACTATCGCCATCGCGAGTCCACAGATAATTTCGAGAGATCCGACGACTCTTCTGTACCATTTACTCGGTACTTTAAAGTCCAAAGTACCAGACAGAGGAAACACTTTAGCATATTTCACATACTCCTTCCTCTGAGAACATAGTAAGAGAAACGATCGGCTAATGAAAGGATGGCAGAGGGAAGAACGGGGAGGTTGTGTGTTGTGATTCGTGTAAACAAAAAAAAACAAAAAAAAAAACAAAAAAAAAATATGATCGCAATTTATGTTTGGCTGGTAAACATCGCGCGCTGGCACTTGTACCGATATCTGGCGCGACACCAAAAACTCAATAGTTTGCTATAACTCGAGACATTGGGTAACTACGGCAGACTAAAATAATCTGAGGAGTTGTATCGATGAAAACGAATTCTAGTGAACTTTGATCGCGTTTCAAACAAGAGTGTTTCTGGGTTCCGACAAGAGTGAAAAGCTTTTGCCCTGCATCTGGTCGTCGCGATTCTTCTTCGTACCCATGCCCATATCATATACTATATAGATACAACTAGCATAGTATATTTCTGGATAATTTTCATCGAATTAAATCGATGCAATTGCTAAGCGAGGGGTATAGTATTTGGATATTGTCTTACATTTCCAACTGTCCAACTGTTCGTTCGTTGGTTTGTTGTCTCGAATCTCAGTCACAGCAGTTATCGATATTTACCCTCTTGGATAGAAAATGAAATCGAGTTTGCCACGCAACGGCAAAGGTGGGCAAAGAGTCAAAGAGAGAACGTTGAGAACGAGAACGAGAACGAGAACGCCTAGAAATCGAACGCTTAAAAGTAGGATGAAAAACGAAGGACGAGAGTTAAAAGGAAAGGGGGGAAACTTGAAAACGGAACACCTCGCGACAAAGTTGTGACAGGTAGCGCAAGATCGTGGCGCGTCGCGTTGACTCTTGATCGACTACCGTACCAACCGCCGAGGGAAGTATGTATTCCGTCGCGAGACTAGGCTACGCGGATCAGGCGATTTATAGGCGATTAGCGATGCGCGACGATACGGCAACGGGGAAAAATAAAAAGCAGGAAAGAAGAAAATTGTGGGATAGGTTGTAATTTCGTTACATAATAACACGGGGAGAATGAATGCAAGTTCTGACTCACCAAGTCCTTGTGAAGATCCTTGCTAATATGCGAAGTGAGCTTCATCGTACCGACAAAAACGAAGAATATACCAAGGAGAATTGAGAGAGATTTCAAAACGATTGAGCCCATGTTTTGACAGTGCGAAGCGGTCACGAAACGATCACGAAACGATCACGAAACGATCACGAAACGGTTAACGACGCGAACGCTAGTCGCAGTCGCAGGTCGCAGATGGTAGCAGAGAAGAATCGATTCGGAATCCGGGCTGGACGAACGACGATCGACGCGAACGGACACGAGGCGTTTAGAGGCGTTACACGACTCACGGACGCTCTCGGTAAACCTTCTACCTGCTTGCCTCTCTTAACTATACATACTGCAGATTTTCAAAATTTACTCTCACTAGCGCTCTTAGGAATTATCCGAATCTTGAAATGCTGACTATGTACACGATGCATAGATGGTTCTTCATGCTTGTCCTTTCTTTCTCTTTCTTTTTCTCTCTCTTTTACTCGCTTTCGGTTTTCGACTGCGACAGCGCAAAACGGTGCGACGCTAGGACGCTGCGCGTCGTCGCCGCGTCGCCGACGCCACCGTCGTTCGATGTATGTACCTTTTCGTATACATATATGTATGTAAGTATGTGTGTACTACACATGTAAGCACTGCGACTGCTACTTGAACAGTGGGGATTTTTTAAGTACTATTGCGGTGGTATCTTTTTTTGATTTCGTAAATGAAAAGGGAACACGCGATAAAAAGTTACTCGTAATTTTCTATTGCCATTTTACAGTTAGATACATATGTAACTTTTCGTCGGGTAATCGAGTAATACATACGGTGATCTGTTTAATAAAAATATTTCCAAGATAGCAGTCGGTTATAAAAATTATATTCAAAACAGTCTCTGATAACTTTATTTTTAATTTCAGAGTTTACAATCAAGATCAAAAAATAGGGTTTTTCGGATCTTGATGTTTTTTTTTCTTCTTCCAGTTTTTCCCATAGGTGAAACTCTATAAATTTATTTAGATCGTTACAAATCATTAAAGCTCATTATGTACACAAGTTATTTACAAACATTTGTTTCGTATTAATTGCGCATTTCTACTTTTACGTTTACTTTTCTAGTTTATTGTTATTCATGAGAACGGTCATATTCGCGTTATTATTAGCCAAACGTACGGGTTTCCTGCGACGCGCAAACACCACTACTTTTCCATGAACGTTTATCGACGATTCTCTTAATCGACTTCCCTTTTCACCTGTGTTGCGTCTGCTCGTCATCTCCTTCGCTTCCATCGAATCGGATGCAATAGCGCCCGCGTTTCCTTTTTCTTCCTTCGTTGCGTCGCTTTCGCGTTCGTTGACGTCGTTGTCACCGTATACGGCGTTTAGATCGTAACGGTTATTCTCTTCGGACGCGGTTTTAGGAGCATGAGAAGATGCTTGTAGAAAGCCATTGTCCTTGCTACAATCAGGTACTAAAAGATTATCCGATAGACTTTTCGTCGTAGTGTCGGACACTATAACGGTTCTTGACGCGCGTCCGGTCTCGTTTACGAGACTTTCGACGTTTTCTGCGCATTCTTTCGAAACAGGTGCAGGCGCAAGCGCAGGCGGAGACGGAGACGGAAGCGGAGACGCCGTTTTTTCGACTTTGTCGTTTTCCATTTCCTTTTTATCGTGCGAATCAATTTGATCAACATTAGGCACGCGAGACTCGAGTTTATAATTATTCCCAAGAATGACTTGGGTAGTTGGCGAAGTTAGTTTATCCGGCAGTGACGCCCCTCCAGCATTTTCTTCGGTTGAAACGTAATTACGAATAAATTTTTCAATATTTTCAACGTTTTCCACATTTTCCAGGTTTTCCACGTTTTCGTTAGTGTTCAGACGTCTTTTGTCCGACGACGCGACGTCGCGTCCTGAAAATATTTCCGATTTTTCGAACAAGTTTGCTGCTTCTTTCGTGTTATCGATTTCTCCGCAAAGATCGGACTTGCTACAGATTCCCGGTTTATTTTCAAAGTGTTCGTGCGCAGAGTTATTTTTGTTCGTACTATTGGTCGAATCGGTTAAGATTTCGCCGTCTTCCAATTCTGGATCGACGTGCGATTCGTCCGCGCGATCTCGCGACGATTCCTTCTGGAATGTCCTCGACGCTTGTACTTTTCTTTGTCCTTCTTTACCGAGCCTTTCATCGAGACAGTCGCTTTTTTCGACGTTCTTTTTCGATCCCGAAACTTTCGGACGTTTCGGAATGTCCGCTAGTTTTTCCACTTTTTCTAGTTTTTCGTTACCACACTTTCTGTGAGAATACTCGTGTTTTTTGTTCTCTCGTTTCATCGATTTTTCCATGCTTTTCGGTCTTCGAGATTCGTATTCGTCGTGACGACTGCCGTTGTCTCCAACGTTAACTCGCCGATCCGTTGCGAGACGTTTTGTTCGATCAATCGTAATACGAGCTTCGACGGACGATTCTTTTCCGACAAAGTTCAAAGTTTTATCTGCGTTCGTTCGGAGATCGTAACGTTTATCAAACTTCTCCCCGTGACTAGTATACTTGTTGTTATTGTGATACTTGTTTCGGTTGTATTTCTCTTCTCGACACTTGTCGTGGACAGATTGTAGCCGTCCACGTAAACGATAATCGTCTTCTCTTTGTTTTACTCGGTAACGCTTGTCCGCGTAGATTCGACGATTCTGTCTATCGGAGATCTCGACACCGCGATGCAACGCGTTTCTCTCGTCCGACACGGACGCGGACGCGGACACCGAGTCTTTAATCGTTATACCGTGATTGTGCCGTTTCGCAACATGTCCTCTTGCAGATTCTTTCTTCTCGCACGAAACATAGCTCGTATCTTTTACAGTTTTCCTCCTCTCGATTATACATTTTCTAACAACGTTTCTGCGTTCGCATTTTTCCGCGTCGGCGTCCGGTTCCTGAACGCGTCTCGCGTCCAAATTTTTCACCGCGTCTTTTAATCTCTCGGACAAATTATCCAAAGATTCAAATTTACCCTGATCCATGAAATTTTTCTCTTGTACGAATTCAACGATTCCGCAGTCTTTTTCCGACGTTCCACGTAAAGCTTCTTCTCCCGTCGACTTGATGCGTTTCACGGATACAGGTCGATTCGTCTCTTCGTAAGCTCTTTTCGATTTTCGTTGAGATCTCGTATCCGTCTCGTCCGCCTTTGCACAATTCGTTAAGAAATCCTTTGCCGCTACGGCTGGGCTTTTAGCGCGTTCGCCGTCGGAACGCTGCGCAATCGCAGACGCGTGAGTCTCCTTAGAAGTAGAGGAATTGGTATCGCGCAGAGAACCATTTTCTTTGTCGCTTTCTATCGCGTATCCTTCGACGTTTTCGTCGTCGTTTTCGTCTACGTTCGACTTGTGCGATTGTTTCTCTTTCTTTTCCAAATTTTGCTCGTCGACGATCCGTTTACGCAAACGTTCGCCAAAAATTGTAATAGGAGTCAAAGTGGACGCGCCGTGTTGGTCTTTGGCGCGATTACGCGGCGGCGAGCCGAGCTCCGCAGTTGTTGCGAGCTTACGTTTGGTAGGAGAGGAAGGAACGTCGATCGACGCATAACGACTCTTCGATTTCTGAACACAGTTGTCGTTCGTTTTCGCGTACGCTCCTCTCTTGAACGTCGAGTCGTCGAGCCTGCAAAAGTAATACGGTCGTTGTTAAAACGTCGTCGCGGATTGGCGCTGCGACGTGACCAATAAAACTGAAAAGTAACGTTCGTTTCAAAATTACGTACTTCTTCCTCAAATCGTCGATCATCTTATCCTTACGCGCGATCTCTGCTTTCGCGGTTCTCAATAACGAAAACAAATTCATTTCCAGAGTTTCGTTAATTTTCTGGCAATGTTGCAATTTGGCCGTGAGTTCTGTAACTTGCTTCTCTAATTCGACTGGTTCGCGCGTAATAGTTTTTTTATCGTTCGGCACGCTCAACTGTAGAGAATCGTAACGATATCGTATAACTTCGAGACGTAGAACATAACCTAACTTTGAGAAAAGGACACAGAGTTGCAAGGCTTTCAATACTCACGCTTTCGTTAGATTTTATATTAAAATTCGGTAAATCTTCGTAAATATCGATATCATCCTCCATGTTTTTCATTAAACGACGTGAGAACGGAATTGAAAACGTTTCATCGTGGTTTGATGCCGTTTTCACTTTCCACAACTCCACAACTTGCTTGCCACCTTGCCACACAGTTGCCACAACCACAACTCACAACTGTTGTGCTGTGTTGTGCACTGTGCACTCGTAAGTGTCACCGTTGTGACCATATCAGTTGTGACTCGTCTCGATAAACGGACTATACATATATAACAACTTTAAATATTCTAATTTCAAATTATTACTGATTAACTTTAGACTATATATGTATATATAATAGGAGTTAAATAATGGAAGATTACTTTGGTATTACATCGAATATCTTTATTGAATAATACAAGTTTATAAAAATTATTTCTAGATTTCTGTAATATTATTATTTTTTATAAATCCAGAGAGTGCGAAAAGAATCAAGGATCGTGAGAAATTTCTCACGACCGGCTGCCCGAAATTTGACACGTTGCTTCAAGGTGGTATTCCTACGCGCGGGATTACACAAATTTACGGAGCCGCGGGTACAGGAAAAACTCAGCTGGCTTTGCAATTGTGTCTGACGGTACAATTGCCAATAACAGAGAATGGTTTTGCCGCGGGTGCTGCTTTAATTAACAACATTCATAACTAAATATTTTTTCAATCTTAATTTCACGCTCGATATACATATAATAGGCGCTGTGTACATCTGCACCGAATCCCATTTTCCGTCAAGGAGATTACAGGAATTAATAAACAAGCTAGAAATTACTAAGAAACATGGAATAAATGGAGATTGTATATTCGTGGAATATGCTTCAACTATTGTAATATCATAATTTGTTTCTGGCATCAATTTTAAACATCTCAACATGCCATTCAGATTTTTATCCTTTTAGGACGAATTGAAAACATGTTTACTTCATAGAATTCCAATATTAATGTCTGCACACAAAATAGGATTGATAGTCATAGATTCGGTTGCTGCACCATACAGAGTAGAAGATTATTGGAAATCTAATTCTAATTATTCTAGATCAAAGAGTTTAAGATCGATTGGACAACAATTACACAAATTGTGTAAGAATAATGTCTGTGTGATTTCTATTAATCAGGTAAAAGAACATTTCTACTTTGATTTCCAATTAATTGGAATGACGAATACCTTGAAGAAAATTTTTTTTTTTTTTTTTTCCAGGTAACAACAGTTATGGGGAATAATATACTTGATGATAATTCGAGCGAACGACCAAGTTTAGGGACAACATGGTTGAGTATGATAACTAGCTCCATACAATTTTATAGAGTCAATTCTTCAAGATACGCTTGCATCAAATTGTCATCCAGTTTGCCAGAAATAATTATTCCTTTTGAAATAGAAGGATCCGGAGTGAAAGGAATAGACTGCACAAAAAAAGAGTAAAACATGTAACGACCGATATGTTTATTCTATTTCATGAGATTATAAATATCAGAAAATATATTTTCATCCAAAATTCGAGCAACATTTGTTGGTAACCAGTCGTTCCTTGGATCAGTGGCTTGAAAGGGATCTACGCTTCTTACATCCAAGTTTTCAATGTCGTTGTTCAATATCAACCTAAAAGAATAAATAAGCGTTGATAGAATTAAGCCTATAACATGTTAGCGCGTAAATAAAGTACCTGAAAGAATGTAGAAACGTTCTATATGGTTCTATGTCTTTCCTTTCGCTGTAAGTGTAATCTCCTATCACCGTGTGACCAATATAAGAACAGTGCACCCTTAACTGGTGCCTTCTACCAGTCCCAGGGCAGAGTAACACTTTGGTAGCTGGTTTTCCTCTTCTGAAACCTCGTTCCAATACTACCAGTACTGTACAAGACTCGCGAGGCTTTTCGCAAAAAATACTATCGCCGACGCACATTTTATGGTTTCCTTTTTTCTCCCTTGCATCGATACCTAACAAAAAAGCAAGGCAACATTATTATCGGTAATAATACAATTGTTCTTTGATCAAAATATTTTTTACTCATCTGCCACCAACCAATGGCTTTGTTTATAATAAAATGAGATTCATTAATATGACCGTGAAGCAATGCTAAATAAAACTTTTTCGCTGTTCGTGTCTCAAATGCGCTCGATGCGACCCTCGCAGCTTGTTTATTCAACGCTATACATATAACTCCGCTGGTAGCATAATCTAATCTATGTACAAAATGAAACTCGTGAAATAAATTTGGATTAGCTAAATTTGGTAAGATCCTTTTCAATTCTGATTGAAGCGTGTCCTAGAAATCAAAGCGTCCATCAGTAAATAAATATTTTCTTATTGTTTACAAGTGCTTTGTACCTTTGTCTCAGGATTGTCGCTATTTATATACATATCATAAGGTTTAGAAACTACTAAAAAATGTTCACTTCGATGTAATATATTTACACAGTTTCTCTGTTTAATGTGCATAAAATCTTTAAATTGAAACTTCAACAATTTTACGAGTGTTTGTATTAGTTTAAGAATAAATATACTGCAAATATATAGGACTTTATTTATATTCATTTTGTACAATATTCTTCCCCTACAGACGAAATATATACTTAATATTGAGATTGCTGCTATATTTCTTTTGAATAAAATATCTACATATTACATATGCTTGCAACAAATACATTTAAATTTGAATTGCAGTTTAAACAATTACATTTTTTCTGCATTTTTTGTTATATATATACATTTTCGAATTATAATAACAATGCTAAACAAACCGAATCCATCGTTTGTAAATGGTTGTAAATGCAACTAAATGCAACAAACCGATGATAATGATACCGCGGTTACCATCGCTGGAATATATTGTATATGTATTATGTATGACATGTATTATCAGAATTTTGATCAGAATATTATGCAATTGAATTTCTTATATTGCCAGTCTGCCTCATGTGTTTATATTTGAAATTCCATTGATAACTTCACGTCAATTGCATCCAATGATGTAACATGATTTTCAATAGCCTGAACCTATATTAGTATGCCCTTACATTTAATAAGTTATAAAAAAGGAATCCCTTTGGAAACGAAAGAAAAATATTTTTTTTCATTAAGTTTAATACTTTGACTTTATTTAAAAAAATGTTTTTCTTTTATTTCTTAGAGATATTCTTTTTTACAATTTATATTAGTGTAGGGGCACACTAATAGGTACAGGCGCAGGGACCATTACCCTATATAAGTACATACATGTATTGTACATATAATTTTAACGACGACGATTTTTTACGTATGTATATATAATAAGTAAGTACCTCAAGTCCAAAACAATAAGTTGAGTATAGTTTGTGTATGGTATGTATGTACATACATACATACATTGCATACATACAATCGTCATACAATCTGAACAAAATCTTTCGAGCGTTTTTAAAAAAGAAATTTCATACGTTATTTTTACAAATAACGCGTGTAGAGTTAGGTGTGTTTCGTTACAAAGTAGCAGAGTAGCAGCACATAAGTTGGCATTCCTGATTTCGATGGGAGACCGTTTGAAAGAGAGAATTTGTGGTGCGGGTGAAGTCTTATTCGGTTAGCGTAAAATCACTGAAAATCACTCAACAGCTGCAAGCTGCGCAACGGTTGAGTCCGCTGAACGCACTCATTATTTCTTAAAAATGTTCCGATCGAAGAAAGATGTTGATCGACACGTGAGGGACATTTTTATCAAAGTTAAAAACTCGGACGAGGTAAGGTTATTTTTCAACGAAAAAGTCGTTATTATCAAACATCGCCGGATATTGTAAGACATCGTATTCAATTCGAATTTGCGCTCATTTTTCTGTCGCGATTTTATTGTTATTCTGAATGAACTACGTACAGATACCACTGTAAAATGCCTTCTATTTAATGTCAAGTGTATTGTGTAGACCGAAGACCTTGACTCGTTTCTCAAAACGACACGCATCACGTATATATGCATTAACCTCTAACAATTTGGCGGCTTTTAATGAATCGTGTGAAAAAAAATTTTTTTTTGGAGTACTTAGGGAAATATTATTTATCATTTTAAATCAAATATTTTTTTTTTCAGCTATTAAAACGATTTTCGATGATATTTCATCAATCGCGATTCAGTTCTACTTTATTGTCTAGTTTAATTTATAATTTAATTATATATTATATTTTATTAAATTATAGAAAACTCTTCGATGTTACAACATAGCAAAGCTATATTACCAAGTTGGAGACTACGAGTCTGCAAAAAGATATGTTTCTAATTATTTGGGAATACGTGATAACTCAGCAGCGGGTCACAAATTATTGGGTCAAGCTTTCGAAGCTTTAGGAGAAATGGAAGATGCTTTACTAAAATATAAAACGTCTCTTGAATTAGATCCGAAACAAGATGATCTTGTTTTAAAGGGTAAACGCTTTAAATCTGTATTATCTTTGTCCGAAAAATATGCATTCATATTTTTTAATCTATTATTTCATCTAGTTTGTGAACTTTTAACCAATGCGGATGTCAAAATGGACGAAAATAAAATAAGATATTGGGTAGAAAGAGCAGATAAAACATTTCCGCACCATCCGGTAGTCTTTCAATTAAAAGAAAAAATGTTAACCATGGAAAAAC
Organism: Perdita meconis; assembly: GCA_030770465.2. Classification (NCBI taxonomy): domain Eukaryota; kingdom Metazoa; phylum Arthropoda; class Insecta; order Hymenoptera; family Andrenidae; genus Perdita; species Perdita meconis. The sequence goes on from JASKOS020000017.1 coordinate 92,077, forward strand.
CGAGTGGTAACAACGAGGATTTGGAAAAACTTATTACGTGTATGTAGCAGAATTCCAGTCTTGACTTTTCTTTTTTTTTTTTTTTTTTTTAGCCATCTCAAGTGCTATATTCGTATATCAATGCATTCTTTTTTAGCCGAATTGTCGGTGCGACAAACAGACGTACTTTTACATGTTAAATTGTTGAAGCACTATGTAGGAAGTCGCAGGCTCGAAGATGCGTACGATCATGCTGTTGGAATCGAAGCAACGCACAGCCATAGAAATAGTATTGTTTGGTATCAATCGCTAAGCGAATTACTAATAGAATGTAAAGAGAGCAAGCAATCAGATTGGACATTTTGGGTTTTTTATATTTCTGTATTAGAACGATACGCGGCGCTTTCTTTGAAAGAACAGGGTAATATAACAAGAAAGAGCGTATCGGATGCTACACAGGCAGTATTCAAGTAAGTAACGTTTCTTCGGTTATGAATTATTGGGAACGATCTTCTATGTTCCGAGTTGCTTTATTGAATTATTTCTATTGCAGTTTCGATCAGAGCTTAAACGAATTTAAATCAAAGAATTTTTCTAACAATCCTGCTTTCACTGAAAACATGTTGCTACACATGTGGGGTCAGTTACATTTTCATCTGGCGTGTTTGTTTCTGCGAAAGACCAAAGGAGGCGGAGATAACTGGTCCGAGGCAGAACGATTATCCAGGCCGCTTTTGTTAACCGCGTTACACGTGGCGCCCATAGATCCCACCGCCGTGTGGACGATGCATTTGAAAGATCGACTGAAAAGTCAGGTGCACGTATGGTACAGAGAAGGATCGTACAGATGTAGTCAAACCGGTCACGTACTTCAAGACTATGCTCGAGATAACGTGAAAAAATTATTAGACAAAATCGATAAGTTTTCTACGAACGCGTGGCGGGAACGAGTTTACGATAGAATTTTTGTCGGTCGAATGTATCAGGATGGTAAAACGACGTCGTACTTTTCAAATTCGGCAGTGTCGAATCCACCGTTACGTTTATGTTCATACAGTGAACTGAAACGATACGACGAGATCTCTGAAGAAGTCTGGCCAGATTCTTTGCATCATCAAATCTGGCTCGGTCTAAGACCTCAGCCTCGTAATTCTCAAAATAAAAACAACGGACCGCATCCGAATCAGATATCGCACGTCTTTTGCGAATTACAGTTCTCCATCTTCAATCTAAATCAGGCGGCTCCTGACAGTCTCAGTCGCCTCGACGTCGACGCGTTTTTGAATGCAGCGATCATCTGCGCTTCCACGGTAATCGAAGATCAACACCTAAGCGGATTCTTGAATCCTGAAAAATTGCCCACTCTACCGGCGGATCTAACTAATACTCTTTGTACTTACGCTCAAGAGAAGTGGTGGGCCTCCGCTTACAAAGTCTACTCCATGGATAAACAAAAGACGATCGACGACGATCTAGGCGAAATAAGATTGGAATTGCAACGAGGTTTGGAAGTCGTTCGTTGTATCGGAAATCACGGATTGCATCCTGTTCTTCTCGTTCACTTGGCACGGATTTTCCATTATAGAGCCGAAACGTTGAGAGAAACGAATCAAGAAAGCAGCGAAATATCATGCTTGGAGGCTCGATCCGAGATGTATTGGTCGAATGCGATTCCGCTTCTCGAAAGATTACAAAACAATCGGGTTCTTCGCGTAACGAATTCAAAGTTCTTCAATTACCAAGGGAAGGAAATGAACAACGCAGAGTTGAACAAAGCACTGGAAGAGGGTAAACTGCTTCTGGCTCAACGTTTCGTACGCAACAATTTGTATGAAAAAGCGATCGACGCGTTGCAAACATTGAAATGTCCGGAAGCTTCGTTCCAACAGGGTCAAATGTACGAAATGCTGGCGAACGAGATCGTTAGCTCTATGCCCAAAGAAAGTTTAACGTCCGAAATGAGATCGCAGCACATTATCATGCTCTCGAAAGCTAGGGAATGCTTTTATCTGACGTTAGATCGGTTGCGTAGTCCAGGAACGAATCCAGAACATCCATTGAATTCCCAACTTTTCACGCACATTGCCGATATAGAAAATAAATTGAAGAAAATCGATCCGGATTTGTCACGCGGTGATTTTAGTAAAAACGAATGCGACGTACTATCGGAAGAAAGTTATTCCTCGGCTCACAGTGCGATCGATCAACCGGTTGTGAACACGTTGCCAACGTTTTCGGGACTCAATGCATCTCTCAACATACTTTGTGGTGTACTGAGTACACCTCAGAAAAATAATCATCGCACTCCGAAGCAATCGAGTACTCCTTACAGGCCGCAGCATCAAGATTTGTTGGATGTGTCGCGAAATCGCTCGGAAGCGCGTCCAAGCCCCGAGCGTCTCGACGCTCAGATTCGTTCGCTGAATCAAATGATCCATGCGAAAGAGAGCACGATACAATCGATAATCGAGCAAAACAAAACTATATTGGAACTGAATAAAACGGTGATGGAGAAAGTCGAGGAATTAGCGAAAGAAGTGGCGGAGTTACGGAAAGAGATTCAGAAGCAACGTACCCAGACAACAATTAACGTTAATCCCAATCTGGAAGAAGATCTGTGCGTCTTGAACGAAGACGATTACAATGAATTGAGTTACAATACGAACCAATCGGGGGCGGCGACTTCGATATCCGGAAACCTGTTTACACCGTCGCACAGACATCCGTATTCTCAATTGGTTTATCCTTCGGCTACCGCTTTCCAAGGATATTATCCAGGAGGGATGTCGTTCACCGATCCGAGTGCGCAAGCTATTCCTTCTCTGTACCCTCCGAGCGTTTATCAAATGCCGGTGCTCTATCCGAATACTAGATCGAAGATGCCCGAGAATATATTGCAACAGGGTCTGTTTCCAACGAGATTGCCGGATCTGATGCCACCGACGAATCATTCGTTGCAAATCCCGCTTCAAAAGGTGGAGACGCCGAAAACCGAGACGATTGTAAAGGACGCGCCTGTGAATAAAGTTCCGCCGGTTAACGTGGTCATTACTACTTCTGATACTCTTCCGACTTCGGCGCCGGTTGCGCAGCCAACGCTCAGCGTAACAATTCCTCCGCATTTTAGGCAAGGAAGCACTTCCACGGCAGCCTCCATCGAACAGTTTGCTCCCCACTGTTACCAAATCTCTATGCCTTCTCAAGCTACCATACCGACCACGGTCAATCTGCCTCCTCTGGCCACAGTCCTGACGACCACCCCGGCAACCATTTCCGTGCCCGAAACACCACCGAAGACGGATAACGCCTACGTTTTCTCCACCGGCTCACCGAACATCTCGAATCAAGAGCACGATCCGATTCCTGACTTCGTTCCTGTTATACCGTTGCCTGCAGAGGTGAAAGTTACCACCGGGGAGGAAGGCCAAGAGACGTTGTTCTGCGCGAGAGCCAAGCTGTTCCGTTTCGTGGAGAACGAATGGAAAGAACGGGGCGTTGGAAACGTGAAGCTGCTCAAAAACGACGAAGGAAAGGTTCGCCTGTTGATGCGTAGAGAACAGGTATTGAAAGTGTGCGCGAATCATTATCTCACATCCGATATGGAATTGCAAGCCAAAGCGAATAACGAGAGAGCGTGGTTCTGGGTGGCGCATGATTACGCCGATGGCGAGTTGAAAGTAGAAAAGTTCTGTATCAGATTCAAGACTGTGGAAGAAGGTCTGTCGTTCAAGGAAAACTTCGACAAAGCTAAAGCGAATCTCCCTGAGTCTCCTCAGAAATCGACTGAAACACTAAGCACTAGCAAAGTGTCCACTAAAGTTGATATTACATCCGCGACTTCTCAAAATGTAAAGAAAGAAACTAAATCTGTGGAACAAGTTAACGAGAAACAACCTGTGCAGGCGACGAGCACTCCTTCCGAAGAGAAATCAAAATCAACATCAACGACAGTTATTGGAGGATTTTCGTTTATGTCACCGCCAATTATACAAAAGGTGGCCACCGCTGAACCTGCGAAAGTTATTAGCAAGCCCGATGTTAGCCCGTTTGCTGGATTCACTTTGAATAAGACGACAACTGTGGAGAACTCTGTAGCCGGAGCACAAAATAATATCGGAGTAATATCAACATCAACTACGCCTCAATCGACTACTTTCTCGTTCGCGAAAACAGCTGCGCCTTTGCAAACGGAACCTGACGCAGCTGTTAACAACGAAAACGTTTCTATAAACGCTTCGCAGTCTTCGCTTAGAAGGCCCCATGCTCCAGCTCCTGGCGCTGGTTCCGCCGCGTCTGCAGGAATTCAAAGCACAGACGGGAGGATTGAAAACGAAGAAGTGTTGTTCGAAGATAAAATTAGTCTACAATTCTGTAACAATGATACCAAACAGTGGGAAAGTAGAGGCGTTGGTCAACTGAGAATCTTGTGGAACTCCAAGTCTGGCAGAATTCGATTACTTATCACCGAAGAGAGTACTTCAAAGGTTTGCTACAACTACAATGTCGCAGCCAAAATGAAATTCGCGTTGAAAAGCGGTAGCAACACTGTCGTCAATTGGAACGTTCAATACGGATTGGATAATAAAACTGGAATGTTCGCGGCAACGTTCAAGACGTCCGCTCAAGCTTCTAAATTCTGCAGCACGATTACGAACAGTCAGCAGAAGATGGTGAAGGACTGTGTCTCCGCCGAGAATTTGAAAAAACAGGAGACGTCTCAAAAAGTACAGAGCGGCGAAGCTCAACCCTCCTTGTACGAAATGTTCAAACCTGCAACAGGTTCCTGGGAGTGCAACAGTTGCTACACGAGAAACGGTGCGTCGGACGCGAAGTGCTTAGCTTGCGAGGTACCGAGACCTTCTGCCACGAACAAAGTCAGCGCTCCAGCTGCAACAACCTCGAATCAGGTGCCGCTTTCGCAACTGTTTAAACCTGCAACAGGTTCCTGGGAGTGCAACAGCTGTTACATGAGAAACGGTGCGTCGAACGCGAAGTGTTTAGCTTGCGAGGCACCGGGACCTTCTGCCACGAACAAAGTCAACGCTCCAGCTGCAACCGCCTCGAATCAGGTGCCGCTTTCGGAACGGTTCAAGCCGCCTGCTGGATCGTGGAACTGTAAAACCTGCTACGTGAACAATACCGCTGAGAATAATTATTGTGTCGCCTGTGACACTCCGAAAGACCCTTCCATGCCACCTAAACCAAAGACCGACGGATTTCAGACTGGTAACATTTTTTCTGGCGCGACTCCCACCTTTACTTTCGGCATTCCTCAAGATGCTGCAAAGAAGAATGCAGGCGGATTCACTTTCAGATTTCCTGCGTCGAACGATGCTTTTGCCGATTCTAAACCTGGATCTTTGACCACCTCGGAGTCGGACTCAAAAGCCGACAGCACGAAATTCAGTTTCGGCGTGTCGCAACCACCTAGACCAAGCACTCCGCCGAACAAGGAGTCTCCGTTTACTTTCGGATCGCCAGGAAAATCGTTTGGTTTCAACTTCGTGGCGAAATCGCCGACAAAGTCTCCCGGAGGCGGTGAGAACAGCGAGGAAGAGGTAGTAGAGAGCGACGACATTCACTTCTCGCCAGTGATACCGATGCCGGATAAAGTTGAAGTGAAAACGGGCGAGGAAGACGAAGAGGTTCTTTACAGCCACCGAGCAAAGTTGTTCAGATACGATAAGACGGTGAACGAATGGAAAGAACGTGGCTTGGGAGACATTAAACTGTTGCGACACAAGGAAACCGGTAAACTGAGGTTGATCATGAGGCGGGAGCAGATCTTCAAGGTCTGTTTGAACCACTTCGTCCTTCCCAATATGGAAGTCAAACCGAAGGATGATAAAACTTGGTTTTGGAATGCTGCCGACTACAGCGAAGGGGAAGTCGAGCACACGCTGTTCGCGTGCCGTTTCAAAGCGCCCGACATCGCTAAGAACTTCAAGAACATCCTCGACGACGCGCAAGCGGGAAAGAAACTTCCAGCTATTGAGAACGACGTGGAAGCGAACGTGGACGCGCCTGCCAAACCTTCCTCGACTCAGGAGATCGAAGTTTTGTACGAGATGAAAGTAACGCCCCAAGAGAAGGAAGCCGCGTTAAAGTTGATGCTTCCAGAAAACTTCTACGCGTACAAACAGAAACCAGATTGCTCCGGGTGCAGAGGATGCAGAGAACCTGCTGTACCTTTGTTCCAGGATACAAAGTCTGAGAAAGTAGATCGGAAAGCGTCCAAACAAGCGGCTGTTAGATGCAACGTTTGTAGAAATACGACACCCTTTTCTTGTTGGTGTACCAATACAAATGCACAGAACGCGACTTCGAATATTTTCAAAACCGGATTCTCTGGTACAAACGCCGCCGCGCCATTTGGAATCAATTCTTTTCCCACTCCCTCGACTATATCGTTTGGAAGCGCCGACTCTAACGAGAAAAAGGTCACTGGTTTTTCATTCGCGATGGCTCAAAGTCAACCTTCTGCAAGCGATGCGCAAAACACTGCAACCAGCAAGCAAAATATCTTGGCGCCTGAGACTCTCAAGATCTGCAATCCTGAAACGCAGACGACGCCGTCGTCGTCTCCTTTTATGGTGCCGACGTCAACCACGTCAACCACGTCCACGACATCCATATTCGAAGCGGCCAAAACGGATAATCTTTTTGGCACGAGCACAGGGAAGAACATATTCGGTGGAACTTCGAAGAAAGACGCTTCGACGGCAAAATCCGTCTCCTTCAATTTAAATACAAGCAATTCGGAATCGATCTCCTCGAACAACTCTCAGCCGAAAGCTACAACCGCAGCCACTACAACCAGCGCAACGGCTGTGTTTGCTACAAGTAATTCGCCTTTGTTCACGACGAACGCTACGCCGGCGAGTACATTCGACGTGTCCAGCAAACTTACTAAGTCCACGTTTTCGTTCAGTCCGTTTGGAGCTGCGAAGGAGTCAGCAGCCTTTGAAATGTCGAATCCTACGGCGACTAATATCTTTGAAGTGAAAACGGCAGCTCCTCAGGAAAATCCGTCACAAGAGGACAACAACGGCATGAATTACTTCCCGGCAACGGACATATCATTTTCAGCCCTGGCGGCAAAAGCTCCTCAACAAGCATTTAAAATAGGTGCGCTATTATTAGCTAAACATAATTATACGAAGTTTCGAATTGAAAAATGATTTTTTTCGTGGGAATATTTTTACAGATCCGAACTTCTCGTTTGCCGGCGCTGGATCGACCGTGTTTGGCTCTAAATCACCTGCACTTGCCAACAAGTTTACGAAGGAAACGAAGGAAGTCGCGAAGGATAAGAAAGATGAGCACGAGGAGGAGGAGTGCGATGAAAATGAAAACGATCAGGAGCCCGATCCTCATTTTGAACCTGTCGTACCGTTGCCTGATATCATTGAGGTACGGACCGGAGAAGAAGACGAAGAGAAAGGTAAGAATAAAAATGAGGTTCGTAGAATATTGAATTTCGATGGGAGTTCAGTGTTAAACGTTTATCATTGCGTTTGTCTTGTTGCAGTATTTTGTGAAAGAGCCAAATTATACAGATATAACAATGAAACTCACGAGTGGAAGGAAAGAGGTGTTGGAGAGATGAAAATTTTGCATCATTCAACCTATGGAACTTACAGATTATTGTTGCGCAGAGACCAGGTTCACAAAGTTGTGTGCAATTTTCTGCTTACTCCGACTATAGTCTTTAGTAAACTCAATACCTCGGATCGAACTTGGGTATGGGCTGGCATGAATCACGCCGAAGACCAGCCGTGCCTAGAACAGTTAGCAGTTAAATTCAAGAGTCCGGACCTAGCAGCGAAGTTTAAGGAAAAAATCGACATAATCCAACAACAAAGACTAAGCGAAATCCGTAAGGAATAAGCCACAAACCTGTTATTCATAACGCTTTTTTTCTCAATCGCTTTTGACTGCATGACTGTGTATCCATCACATATTACGCATCACTGTATGATACATATGTCTCCCCAGTCGTTCAACAATGTTAATTATAGCTTTATTCGCAAAATGTACTATTATTTTAAGACTATTATAATTTACTCCGACTTTAAGAAAACATTTCACCATTTTCTCCCCATAAAGATACATATATTTTATATTTTGAAAATATTTCTTGGTGCTTTTGAGTTTCAGCTTGATTGTGATATTTGATCGTGATATTTGTTCTAACAAACAAACAAACAAAAAAAAAGAAAAAGAAAAAGAAAAGAAAAAACACACGTTTGTAACATTGCCCCATCAAGTCGTTTTTAATCTTATACTCGTAATTCTTATAATAAAAACGAACAGACATTAAGAAATTTGTAAATTTTTGTTATGTTTTAGCATAAATAAAATTCGATTAAGTTAAAACTTTGGCAAGTCGGTGTATCATTGTAGTAAGATTTGTTACGAGGGTGAACTCTTTTATCGATAATAATTTTTACATAATGTTTTTTGTTCTGTTTATCTCACTCATGTAAACTAAGTTGTATAAATACGTATTTTCGTGATAAGACACTCTAATAAAATTATATAAAACAAAATCCATATACTTTTTCTTACTTGTTAACATCAAAATTTATGTTCACGCTAAATTTATTTATAAGGTAATCTAATGAAATAAGTACAGTAAATAAATAAACAAAAACATGTTGTAATTAATCAATAACTAACTAATGGATGTGTCGTGCAATAATGGTGCTTCTGCAATTGTAGGTGATAAAAGCACGGAAAACGAGCCAGAAGTGGAAGAACCGGACGATGAAGAAGGTGAGGAAGAAGAAAATGAAGAAGTGGACGAGATTGAGGGTGAAGAGGAAGAAGAAGATGATGACGAGGAGGACGAGGATGATCAGAATTCAATTGTTTTTGAAAAGAGAGCCACGTTGCTCGCTAGGAAAATCAAAGAAACTAAATGGAAGCCTGTAGCTTTAGGAAATTTAATTATTTATTACGACTCAAACATTTTCGGTGAAAAAATAGTATTAAAAGCGGACGAAACAAATGAGGACGTAAGCATTACAGTTATTAGTATGGACACACAGATGCAGGTAAAAATGTGTAACTCGTTTGTATTCTGTAATATGGAACGAGTAGATATTAATTTGATCGAGACTGAAAACCTTGATTTCTTCATTTAAGGTCGACGGAAAAGAATGTATTTGGACGGCAGTCGATTATGCCTTGAAACCAGTGGCAAGGCGCACTTTGAAGGCAGTCTTTTCGTCGGTTCAAGCAGCACAACAAATGTACAAACATTTCCAGGACGTAAGTAGGAATTTGCATAAAACAAAACAATATAGATTGACGATGAAAGTTAATTGTCGATATTGTTTTAAATAGGGAGTGGAATATGCAAAAGAAGCAGACATCAATGAGCCATACATCGAGGAATAATGTTTTCTTATAAAATACTTCCTAACAAAAATGTTGTATCTTTCTTGTTTTTTAGTCTGAATTCAATTTAAAGAAGCAAGATGCTTTCGGCTAGATCCGTTTTTATGGTGATATTTATAATACTTTACGATTAGACATATTATTTAAGAGTGTAAAAACAAAATGAATAATTTCTTTTTATCGCTATCGGCACGGTTTACTCGTATAAAATGTATACGAGATAACAGATGAAGGAATTCGATTGCAATAAGTCGAAGCGTATCAAGCGTGTCGAATTTTTCCCATTTTGCACATAAAAGACACTTAAAAAAATGTTAGCATATTTTTCGTTTTGAAGATCATTTATAAACATAATTTATTTAAGTTGTATGTAAACTAAGTAAATTTTATAGCCATTCTCAAACATTCATCGAGACTTGTACAATGAATATAATAGATAGATAAACAAGAAATAAGACTAGTAATTTAAGAATATTGCATAAGGAATTCAAACGCATGATTAAATGTATAAATACATATATACATATATATATATATATATATATATATTGAGAAGCAATGATTTTATGCTTTTTCATATGTAATTTTTAAAATAAATTGATAAGGAAAGTATTAATACATACATATATACATGAACCAGCAATGTTTAAATAAGGAGACACTTAATAAAAGATTTTGTTGAAACGTGCGTGTTTCTATACTATGTATTTTCCTGTTAAATTAAATTTTATAAAATAAAATGAAGCCAACGCTTTTGTATTGGGTGAAGAAACTCTTGCCACGTCACTGTTATAATCTCTCTTTCCCACTTTGATAACTGTAGTATATATAGTGCACTCGGAGAGCATCCGCAATTGTAGTGGGACCAAGTGGGACAATTCGTGCCTTACACACTCCAACTTTTAAACTGTATAGTTAATTTTTTTCATTTTATACGGAAAAAAACTTTACTTTGCACGATGTCTATTGCAACAAAAGGTATATAAATAAATTACTGTTGGATGTATTTACTATATAAGAATAAATACTAATTGTTTGATAGTATAATATGTTTACTTTCATGTTTTGTGGTCCAATGAATAAATGTAATTAACAAAATGCATAACGCGTATTTTGTTTTGGACAGTATACATCGTAATTTGACTTTAGTTATGCATTTTTTTTGTTTTTAAAATTCTATTTTTAACAATGTCATCGTATATGTTGCATTGTTTTTCTTTTTTCAAAATTTGCAAGTCTGCAACCTTTGGTCCCAGATCTAGAATTGATAGCGCAGTGGTACTCATTCAATACACACCAATGCAAACAGTGTATATATTAAACAGATAAGTTTTACTGTTAAATTGACTGTAAAATTGTTTATCACATTAACATGTACACCATGAATAAAATTGCTTTCGTAAAATCTGTGAAAGTAAGCAAAATAAATTAATAAATAGAATTTTATTCATACTATACCTTCTTATTTCTATAGGTATTTTTATCGTTGCTGCAAAGCGAACCCCATTTGGTACAATGGGTGGAGTATTCGCCAATAAAAGTGCAACTGATTTATCAGTAGTTGCTGCAACATCTGCTTTGCAATCGGCAGGCTTGAAGCCGGAACAAGTAGACAGCGTAGTCTTTGGCCATGTACTTGCAGTGCGTATCTAATTTTTAAACTCGTAAAGCAGTTCTTGAAAACAGCCAAATATAACACATACTTATTCTTTTGAAGGCGTCGTCTTCCGATGGAGGTTTCTTGGCCCGTCATACTGCCTTAAAGTCTGGGGTTCCTTTGGAGAGACCAGCTTTCTCAGTGAATAGATTATGCGGTTCTGGATTTCAGTCGATAGTCAGTGGTATACAGGTATAATTTTTTTCTACGACGAGTGAAAAAAATCACTACCAAATACAATTTTTATGTAATATACACTAAAACAATATTCACAACTTTCAGAGTCTTTTAGTAGGAGAATCTAAGGTGGTTTTAACAGGAGGTGCGGAGAATATGAGTAAAGTTCCTTTTGTTGTAAGAAACGTCCGTTTTGGTACAGCCTTGGGGCAAAAATATGAGTTTGAAGACATGCTGTGGGTAGGGCTACTCGATTCTTATTGTAATTTGCCCATGGGTTTAACCGCGGAGAAGCTGGGAGCTCAATACGGCTTGAAGAGAGAAGAAGTAGACGAATTTGCTTTAAGAAGTCAACAATTGTGGAAAGCTGGTAAGTGTCATAACTCCGTTATTAATGCATTCATGATAAATGTGGCTCAGAGAGCACTACATCTGTATGTCCTTTTTTGTGCAACAGTGCATGCGCAATTAATAATTGCATCATTTCTTTAAATATAAATGCATATCTTTTCTTGCACAGATCGATTCCTCTGTCCATTCTAAGTAAAAAATTATTAGGGGTCATTTCACGCGAACTCAGACACTTTTTGGAGTAACATCTCGGATTTTGCTGAATTTTGGATATGTTTTAGTTTTTGGGGGTATATAAAGGTGTGCGAAAGGATTTTTGAAAATTTTTGAAATTGTGGATATTACAGCTCTTTGAAGTTTAGTGTTCACTTTTTTTCCATCAATTTTAGCTCTCAAAAAATGTCTTTATTGAAGAAGATGTTCAAATACTTAATGACTATGTTGTAAACGTATATACCGTTCCGACATTGTTGTCATACCAGAAATTGATTTGTACGAGTAAATATTTCGTTATTCCATAGCAATTTACGTTTCGTAACTTGTTTTCATTTCCTACTACTGGTTTTGGAACAAACTACTGGCTTTTGGGTTTGGTAAATATACCATATAGTGTTGCAAATTGTTATTCAGTTTGTAAAACAGTTGTCGTTCGCATTCCGGTCACACAACACAAAAGTGTTGTACGTAGTTTTCTCACTCGAGTTACGATACGTAAATTGCTACGGAATGATGAAACGTTTACTCGTAAAAATCAGTTTCTGTTACGACAACAATGTCGAAACGGTATTTACGTTTACAAAATATAGTTATGAAGCGTTTGAGCATCTTCTTAAATAAAGACGTTTTTTGAAAATATCTCGAGAACTAATCACTTTTTTGCTATGATACCCTAATAATTTTTTACGTAGAACAGAGGAATCGTACGTTATCTGAGCAACAAAAAATATGCGTTTCCATGCACAAAAAAGGACATACATAAGATGTAGGTAGTGCTCTTCGAGCCATATTTATATCTTCCTCTTTTGGCACTTTTTTCATAAATGCATTAATACCGTTATTAACTCCGTTATGACCTGAAAGAATTGCGTGGACCACCTTGTATACTAAACTAATTAATAATTAAACATACAAAGGTGTTGAAAGTGAGGTTTGATTGTTTCAGCCAACGATGCCGGCCGTTTCAAAGAGGAAATTGCGCCAGTAACAGTAACGACCAAAAAGCAGGAAGTTGTTGTTACAACGGACGAACATCCACGCCCTCAAACAACTATTCAGGGTTTAGCTAAGCTACCAACTATTTTCAAGAAGGATGGTTTAGTTACAGCAGGTTCTGCATCCGTATGTGAAATGATGTTATTTCTTAGTGTATAATTTAGATTTCGTGTATTTCGAATGTATTAATATTGCAGGGCATTTGCGACGGTGCGGGAGCAGTTGTTTTAGCCGGCGAAGAAGCCCTTAAAACGCAAGGGCTTACACCACTGGCGCGTGTAATCGGTTATAGTGTTGTCGGCGTGGATCCAAGTATTATGGGAATTGGACCTGCACCAGCTATTAAAGATCTTCTTAAAGTTACTAATAAGAAATTGGACGATATCGATCTCGTTGAGGTAATTATTTTTAAGAGAGTACTTAGATACTAGACTGCTGTGACGAACGGATCTTTTTGAGTGTAATTAAAAAAGCTACTACTATCTCAAGATATTTGCACGTTTTGCGATTCTTTAATATGAATATAATACACATTTTGAAACCAAAAAATGTCGAAAATAACGCCGCGCGTTTAGACGGTGAATATAATTCTGATTGTATCAATCATCTGAAAATAAAATCTTTGTGAGTATCCTTAGACTCAAAATCTACAATGTGGAACTTTGCGGAAAAATGTTAAGAAAAATTTGCGAAGTTATACAATAAATATCACTTTGTTTGAATTTTTTCTAAAATTTTGTAAATAATGTTTAATAAAATTGGTTGGAGTTATGTATTCTTAATGCGCGAGGAGTTCCACCCTGTAGAGAAAAAGTGTTTTGCAGGTTTAGTTAAAATTTCAGCTAAAAATATTGATCCTTTCTTGAATTACACTTCGTGGTTTACTTAAGTTTGATTAGTTTGAATATTTCTTGGTTTCAAAATGTGTGTCACATTTATATGTATATTAAAGAATCGTAAAACGTGCAAATAGTTTGAGATATTAGTAGCTTTTTTAATCACGCTTAAAAGGATCCGTTCGTCGTATCAGACAAATAATAGCTATTTATCCTCTTAAGGAGATATTGTGTATTTACGTCTGTCCATTTATTTATGTATGCACATTAAATGTAATATTTGTATTAACTAGATCAACGAAGCGTTCGGAGCTCAAACTTTGTCATGTGCTAAGGAGCTCAACTTGGATATTAATAAGTTAAACGTTGATGGAGGAGCTATTGCTCTTGGACATCCATTAGCTGCATCTGGTAGCAGAATTACTACACATTTGGTACATGAACTGAGGTGCGTTGATAATTAATGATATTTTTGTTTTGGTCATTTTAATTGATGGAAAACGTTACCTTTGCAGGAGGCGAAAAGGAAAATTGGGAATCGGTTCTGCCTGCATCGGTGGAGGTCAGGGAATCGCCGTTATGGTGGAAACTCTTTAATGGTAAACGATCGTGACTCGTGATAAGAAACTCGAATTGTGCAATTAAAATTGTTAATTTAAAAAAAAATACTAATATTAAGCTCGTTCACGTTTATATTTTTGATATGCTATATATATACACAAGTAAAAGTTTATTGTTAATAAATATTTTATATTATTATTGCTACGTATAGTAGAATTTTTGTATAAATATTTTTCTACGATAAAATTTGCGTATACTTTACGAGACACTCAGCTATCCGTAGACGTTTGTAAAACCGTAAAAATGGAGTACGACGTGCGTAAAATCTAAAAAAGTATAGATAATATGCTAGAATAGTATATTAATCGGTGTAAAGTCTAAAGGAATTATCTATACTTACTCGAACGAAAGTTTCTAAAGATAATTCCATAATGTTTCCCGCGCATAAAATGATGGGCCGCTGGGCCCTCGTCATGATGATTTGTATACCACGTTTAAAGTCTACAGATTTGTTCCACCAATTATTCGAATAGGCAGCGAAAATTACACTCGTGCTCTGTAATTACAACTTTCTAACATGCGAGCCTTTTTTTTTTTTTTTTTTACATTAATTGCAAAATCCATTTGCCAATATTACGTACATGAAGATACAGTTCGTTCCCGTGCCAACAATATATAAATATCTGGTATGTCATGCAGCACAAGTACATTGCCATACCAAACAGAACCGACGGAATGTAATCTTTCATCTGTAAAAACGACAAACGTGTGACAATAATCGACAGCGGCCAAGGTTGAGAACGAAGTTCAATGTACAGATTCGATATACCTGCGCTATGTTGAACGCCACGAAACAGATAATGATACAGTTTACGAGAAATTGGAGGAAGATCGCTGTGCCGAATATGTTCTGGATCTCTTTCGAGAAACTGTAAATATTTCCATTATTCGGCGAACAGATTGAAAGAACCGAGAACTGAGAACACGAAATCCGTACGTTCGTACCGAGACTCACTCGAAGATGATATTACTGTGCTCGACGCAGAGCTTTAAATCCTCGTAGGATTCGTTGCAATTATTTGCGACGAATTTCTCGTCGATATTATCTATCGAAGCGGTCAATTCTTTCCCTGCTTCATTATTTATCGAAACGATCTTACGATTCAAGAGCGTCAACTGGCAACAAGCGATCCTGATAAGGCCCGTTATCAAATTGTCTATCGCTACGTTGTTAAAGCAACAGATCAAAACGGCCACGGTTTGGTGGCACGAGGTGATTTGAAAGGACGGCGTGGTCGTCGCATTGTAAGGATACCATCCTTCCATCGGTAGCTGCTTCGATCTTCCTGCGACCGCGTCCATGATTGGAGTGATACCCCAGCAAAATATAGCCATTGTACCTAAGCTTTGATAGGCAACATGATGAAAAATTCCTTGCCAAGTGTAATACGTGACGATGCGTTCATATTTAATATTATGTCGACTGAACATTTCGCTCGTAGTCACGTTTATCAGAGCTTGAATATGATTGTGTCGAGTAAGGAGAAGGAACACCTGTTTGCGTGATTATAACAATCATTCGATCGAATAAAATCACGATTTATTATAAAACAGAACGAATGTGATAAATCGTTTCATTTTAATGAATAAAATGATGAATGAGAAAAAAAAAAAAGAACATGTGCGATGGCCGGGAATCGAACCCGGATCAACTGCTTGGAAGGCAACTATGCTAACCATTACACCACCATCGCACGGTGTTTGAACTTTCGAATCTTGCCGTCAAATTGGCACAGAAATGGCACGAATAAATGGCCACTAAAGTGATTCTTATTTACTCTTGATAAAAATTGTTTTCAAGATTTCTTCAGCGGCGCGCATTAGAGTAGTTATTATTTATTCACAATTCTCTTGCCTTTCGGCTTAAACATGGATTCATTATTAGACTCTGAAGCATTATACTTAACATTTTTAAATATTAAGACTTCAAAACTCGAATATTAAAACATTACAATAATAAAATATTATATCATTACAACATTATTAGGACATTTCAATATTAAATCACTAAAAGAAAAAGCTGAAGTATTGAAAAATTGAAATATTAAATACTTATAGCGACTCGACTTTATACGTGTCTAGAATTAGTAAATAAACTATGGGTTGCTAATGGTACGGCAGATAGAAGAATTAAATTAATGGAAGATTATCATGAATTGTTCACAAAAAATGAAAAGCAAAAACAATAAGTTGTTCAAATTGTAGAAAATTATCACCGAAAGTTTCCTGACTATAAAAAAAGAAGCTTTGTTCCGAAGGCAACAATTGTAAATATTGCTTGTTAGCGGTTAGCGTCAGTGCGTCAGTATCCTTTTTACAGATGTCGGGGATGAACGGTTTTGGGTCGTCTCGCTTTCAAGGGTTTTATGACCAGGATTTAGGCTACGAGGGGCCGTAAATGGGCTTGTATGAGACTAATGACCCATTGGTCATGCTGGCAGTCGATGGCTGATGACCGCATTGGGTCTCGCGGCTGTTGAGTGTCGATGGATTGATTGTTTGTGTTTAGAGAGAGAGAGAGATAGTTTGGGAATGGCAAAGCGGCCCTACGCCGCGCCGCGCCGTATTGCTATAAATTAGAGATACATATTGTTCTGAAGGATCTGGCCACGGAGTGGGGAAGGCTTTGCCTTTTGGTAAGAGGACTGTGACGAACCCCACGGCACTTACCCCAGAACCGTCGAGGGACACGTTTCCTAACAAGTAATTATAATTTAATCATGATTTTGGATTTGCAATCGGATTACATTTTGCTCAACTCTGAACGAAACCTTGGTAGATATTTTCAAAAAACCAACTTTCTGTGTATTAAAGTAATTATTTTATCCTTGAAGGGCCCAGGGCACGTTTCCCCCTTATCCAATCAGGCCCAAACTTTACATAAACATATTTTTCTTTATTAATTCTAACTATTCTATGGAGTGTCGCGTAAAAAAATTTGAAAGTCGAAAATAAGAGCCACCCTAATCCATAGTAATTGAAACGCGATTTCAATTGCAGACTATAGAATTAAATAATACGAACCTTATAGGCGTGAGTCGCGTTAGTCATCAAAATCGTTGCACCCGCAACTATTTTCTCCATGTTCCCCCAGCTTATAACGAGGAAGGCGAATTCGGTAACGAGGAAAATTCCCAGCATGAAGATGAAACAGCAAACGGTGTAGAAGAAATACAGATACCGATACTTGCCCTCGGTGGGCCACATTCCCATATAATAAATCATCGCTAAGCTAATTTTCAAATGTGTGTTCGGTTTGATTGGCCTCAGGTTTGTTTTCTCGGAAGCGAACAAGTCCATCCTCTCTGCCAAATAATTCTGCGCGACTTTAGAGTTTCCCGAGTATAGAACACTTGATGGAATTATTATGGAGTATCGGATGGTATTTTGCTATCGCTTTCTACGATCGCAGGATTCTAATCCACGGCCAAACAGATTACAGGACGACCTCGCGACAGTCTATAATCGCGTAGGCATAGGACCGTAGGAGAATCGCATCGCGCTCTAATTATGATGCATTGCGAAGGGCAACGTGATTGCATGTTTCATTTGATGATAGCGAATCGATGAGTGGGAGGGTTTCCGAACCATAAATTTTGCAAATTGCGCTGTCCAGGAGTGCCAAGAGTTCCACGCGAGGGGAGATTGTCGTTCTTTGTTCTAACAGCGCCAGCGCAGTGTTTGGACTTTCGAACTTTGTACTAGTGCAGTGGAAATTGTGGTATTGAATACAGTTTATTGCGTATTTATAATGTGAGTAATGTGATAAGATTTAATGAAGAATTGGTGAAATTCCTATACAATACTTTGTTCTACATTAACAATCTATCGACTGGGAGATTTAAAGAGTTGAAATTATAATATAATACAAAATCTATCGCAATTCTTCGAAATCGATTTTCTCGAAAACGAACATAGAAAAATGTTACTCCAAAATTGCTGGTTATTTTGAACCGACTTGAAAAAGAAGCTTCTGAATTCAATCCGTATTCTTTTTATGTCTATTCGCTATTCGTGCATAATTCTTCAACCGATACTCCGATTTCAATTGAAAAACATTTTTTTTTATTAGTTTTTAATTAGTAATATATTTTTTTCGTTAAAACTTTTTTTGATGTCGGTTATAATTTGTTTAAAAATATATTTATTACACATGAAATCACTGCAGTTCGGAATAATAGAGCATCGTTCACTTAATTTCGCTGAGTGTCCAATACTATAATCTAAGACCTATAATCGGACTGGTTTAATTAATAATAAACAACGCATCTGTCGACGACGCGGATTAACGAAGACCTATTTTTCGCGATAATTTTCTATATGTGTGTATATCACAACATCGGCTGATATAACCGATTATGCGTGGTATCTTGCGATACTGAAAGATCAACAGAGTGAAGTGCTATTTAATAGTCATAATATTTGAAAAGAGAAAATCCTACTCCGTACTTTTAGGTCAGGACTACACGGCCGTTTCACACGCTGCGCGTTCGCTCGTTCGCTCGTTCGCTCGTTCGCTCGTTCGCTCGTTCGCTCGTTCGCCAGTCGCGTTATCTTCGCTAGAGTAGAAAAATAAGCGTTTTGCGTGCGTTTTGCGCGCGTTTTACACGCTACGTACGCGTAGGGTGAATACACTAGAAATCGACCATATTTTAGTAGTCGACCACTTTTATTGTTTAGGTTAAAAAACGAAATATTTGAATAAAGCATTTTAAATCTCTAACTTGAAAATACGACAAAAAGCGATCTTAAAAGTAAAGAAAATAAATGCTTCTAAAATGATTGTTAAACAAGGTTCGATTCTACATGTACACGGTGTCTAAAAATTATGTCATGGCCACCATAGCGTGATTCTACACCTACGATTTAGTAAAAATTGATCTAAAAAAACTCCCCGCAAAATTGACCTTGACCTTGAAAATCAAGGTAGAAAAAACAAATTTTTTTTGTTTTATTTAATCGTGTTCTATTGGTCATAAGGACCAACTTTGTTACAGAAACCATGGGTCGCATCTGAACCGTTCTTTTAAAAAATGATGTTGCATTTCTTATCATTTTTGCAACTTCTTTATTTACAAAATGTTTACATTCCGCAACGATATATGTATAAGTAAATAGCTTACTATTGACGAAGCAGCGGGGAATTACGCGTTAGTTCGGGAAATATAGCGAAATGCAGTGCGAATTAGTGAAAGGCGAGTACCTTCGGTAGAAATTCCAGATCCACACGTTTTTTAACGACTAGATCTACAATTTGGCGATCAAGTAATAATTCAGGTAGTAACATCCTTAATCAAGAAAATGCCAGAATCTGGGTTCACGGAAATCTACACGCAATAGTTAAAAAATTGAATCAAAGACGCAAATGATGCGGATCACAATTTGCACTTTCTCCGATCTCGTTTCTTAAGTGAACTGCAGGCTGCAGGCCTGCAGGCTGCAGGCCTGTAGGCGAACATCTCAGATCAGCTGAACAATTGCTGGCGACTAAAATAGTAAAAATAGTCCATTTTCTTAAGGAATGCTGTGAAATTTGTGCGATAATGAGCCTTATTGAATCTGATACGGCAAAAGTGTAGAAATGTGTAGAAAGCACTGTGCGCGTACGGATGAATGGTGGGAGTAGTTTCTGTTTATCATTGACTGAAATGATTATTGGATCACGCGTATCATGCCCAGACGACTGACTGTCGTGACAGTGGACACGCACTCCTCGATTGTTAGTCGCGGTAGCTCGGAGTAAGTTGCTTCAGCTACCAATTTCCTACACATTTGAATACTGATCGTTAATAGTTCGAAGCGATGGCAACTACCGCGGTACTCAGCAAAGATTTGCCCGACATCGAAGTGAGTATCGCCATTAATTAATGCGTTCGAACATTTAAGACGCACGCATAACAACGCAAACAACGCAAACAACGCAAAACGATTTCTTCGCAGAATTTGCTTAGTCTGAATCCGAGGATCAAGCCGTTCGGCAATCTTGTTCCTTCGGCGCAGACGAAAGAGAGCAAGAAAAAATGGAAAAGGAACATCCACGAGAAATGTAGCGTAAGTTATTGGAATACGATAGCATAGCGACTTTCGTTTTCTGGAATTGGTGATTACAGTCAAGTGTCATCGATAACGTCACAAACTAGAATACTTGTTCGTTTTAGGATAACGCGTATTATATTTCCGTAGTATAGAAGGTTGCGTTATTTTTCCAGAAATGCCCGCCTTTGACCAACAACTTCGACGACATTAAGCACACGACGCTGAGCGAACGTGGCGCCTTGAAGGAAGCCGCGCGTTGTTTGAAATGCGCGGACGCGCCTTGCCAAAAATCATGTCCAACTCAGCTGGACATCAAGTCCTTCGTCACTTCGATATCCAATAGAAATTACTATGGAGCGGCGAAAGCGATTCTGTCTGACAATCCTCTTGGTCTGACCTGTGGAATGGTGTGTCCTACCAGCGACCTTTGCGTGGGCGGATGCAACTTGCACGCGTCGGAAGAAGGACCCATAAACATCGGAGGTCTTCAACAATTCGCCACGGACGTAAGGCTAAATTTCGAAACGCTGGCTTGCAAGGCTCGCGGTCGCTACCTTGTTTCGGTGTCGGTGTACGACCGAATCGTTTCGTACACTACAATAAAGTAGCCTCGCAGCTTCGCTCCGACAATCTTCCTGTTCCCCAGGTGTTCAAGAAAATGAACATTCCTCAAACCAGGATCCCAGGGCAAACTGTTCCATATGCGGATATTAAAATCGCGTTGCTGGGCTGCGGTCCGGCTTCGTTATCCTGTGCGACGTTTCTCGCGCGATTGGGGTACGACGACGTTACCATCTTCGAGAAGAAGAATTATATCGGAGGTCTGAGTTCTTCGGAGATCCCGCAATATCGACTACCGTACGATGTTGTCAATTTTGAGGTGGATCTTGTGAGGGATCTGGGAGTGAAGATCGAGTTGGGGAAAGCGCTGTCTGAGGAGGATTTAACTATACAGGTTTCTGTGAAATTTTCCCTATTTTTATATGCATTTGGTATAACATAGATCTCTAAAAAATATTTGACACGTATTTTTTTTTTTTTTTTTTTTTTTTTTTATCGGCAATCATCCATGCTGCCATGCTGAAGGGATGAAAATCACCCTGAAAGTTGGACTGAAAAACATGTTTTGTCGAATATCTCGGAAACTATTGGACGTAGATTAAAAATTCAAATAGCAAACTTGTGTGTCTTTTAACGGCGGATTTGACCATATAACAGATTTTTAAAAACATTGATTTCTTTCAAACAAATTTTTAATATTCATATTTTTGGAATTTTTAAACATAAAGTATGTACATATTTACATATAAGGAAACACGGGAATGTAAGGTAACATGGGAGTGTTCGGAGTGGGGAACATAATGAATTTATGACGGGACCTGAAACGGACCCCAGGCCCCAGAAGTCGGAAGCATTGACCGAATTCGACGAGTCTCGCTTTAGTGACGAACGTTGACCCGAACGGACCATTGCGAGGTGTAGTGGTACCATTTTCAGTTTCTTACATACATATATGTATATCAAGATAAACTAATGTTGTTACGAGATCAGAAAGTTTGGGTGCAAAACTCTTCCAAATTCTAAAACCGTATTCGTCTAAAGGTTGAATAAATCCAGTGGTATTTTTTCGGATAGTTAATACCGTGATACTTTTCATGTATTTTTGCCGAATAATAAACATGCTTTCGTTAATTCACAATCAATTATCCACGCCAAGATATAGAGAATTATTTATATACGCGTGGTTTCAGTGTGGTTATATAGAAATTAGACCAGATCATTTTGAAAATCCTGTAGTTTTTTCCTTCAAACAAATCGAAACTATGAACAGCTGTGATTGCATAAAACTTGTCGTACTCGTATGTTCCTGGTGCCGACGACATACATCTGTGTTTTACACATTGCAATAATTATGAAGATTATTTTACACATATAATGACTAGTTTCAATTACTTTTATATACGACTATTGTTTATCTTGATATATACGTTATGTTTACAAATATTGATGAAAACAGATTAACGTTTTATAAAAAAAAAATTCCAAAAATATGAATATTTAAAATGTTTTTTTTTTTTTTTTAAACAAGTCCATTTTTTAAACATCTGCTTATATGCATGGTCAAAACCACCGTTAAAAGACACACAAGTTTGCTATTTGAATTTTTAATCTACGTCCAATAGTTTCCGAGATATTCGACAAAACATGTTTTCACCCCTTCAACATGGATGATTGTCGATAAAAAAAATACGTGTCAAATATATTTTCGATATCTATATTATACTAAAAACGCATAAAAATCGACGCGTATGGATTGGGTAATGTCCCTTGTTAGTGATGGGATTTTAATCACTTCGAATCACTTTGAATCAATGACGAAAAATTCGTATCGTTTGGAACACGATTCTTTAGTTTAAAACTCTTGAAAGTATTGAAAAGTGTTGACGGTCTTGAAAGTTTTTGAATTCTTGAACAGTCTTTTAACAGTAACTACTTTTTAATAATGATGATGATGATGATGATGATGATGATGATGGTGATGATGATGGTGATGATGATGGTGATGATGATGATAATAATAATAATAATAATAGCGTAGATCTATTTCTGTAAATCGATGTCTTTGCAGGGTCTTCGAAGCGCCGGATACAAAGTGATTTTCTTAGGAATCGGCCTACCAGAGGCGAAGACCATTCCCATCTTCTCAAACCTGACCGAAGAAATGGGATTTTACACTTCGAAGAGCTTTCTACCAAAAGTAGCTGCAGGGAGCAAAGCAGGAATGTGTGGTTGCAAAAGCGCACTACCTTCGCTTCACGGAATTGCCATAGTGTTAGGAGCAGGCGACACAGCTTTCGATTGTGCGACTTCCGCCCTGAGATGCGGCGCGAGGAAGGTGTTCGTGATCTTCAGAAAAGGATTCACCAACGTCAGAGCGGTTCCCGAAGAAGTAATACATTTTATGGAATGAATCATTCAGTGTCTGAAATGTATCATTCGGTGTCTAGAAAATTTAATTTCTCTGTGGATATAGTTTGATTTAGCCAGAGAAGAGAAGTGCGAGTTCATTCCCTTCCAATCGCCTAAGCAAGTGATTACTAAAAACGGGAAGATAGTCGCGATGGAATTTTGTCGAACGAAGGAGAATGAAAACGGTGATTGGGTGGAAGATGAGGAAGAAGTCTGCAGGCTGAAAGTGGACTTTGTAATATCCGCTTTTGGGTCGGGATTGGAGGATCCTAGTGGTGAGAATCGAAGTCGCTTTTAGATGATCGTTCTTTCTTTTGATCACCGCAAGTTATGTTATTCCTTGGTTCATCTAAACGCATTCTTAATGGTGGAATTTCTTTTTTCTTGGTCGAAACTGTAAACTTAATCTGAAACATTGTTTAGGGTAACTGGCCCAATTACGGAGTGATTAGTGGTTCCGCGAGCTTATTGTTGCTAAAAAATCATAACAAACTATTGATGATTCCTAAAAATCGTGTCCTTCAGCAAGTTTCATTCTCCGGAATCCTCAAACAATAGTTCTTTTACGGAATCATTAACAACGAACGAAATACCAAAGAAAGAAAAGAAATCGTCCGTTATACGCGCTCTCTGATTCGGTGATGGTCGGTGTTTTTCGCTAATAACTCGTTAACAAAGCCCTAACGAAGATTTTTGTTAAGGGAAAAGTTGTTTAGAATCACTCCAGGAATCGCCGAATGAATTTATTTGCCAACCTAATATTTCAGTATAGTTTTTCGATTGAAACAGTTGCACTTGAATAGACCTTTCAAATTATTAAACTTAAACTCTAGATCACAAAACCTTAAACCTACTATAGTTAATTTCAAATTAGTATCCTAAAATACTTCCGGTTGTATTTCTTTGGACTTTAGCTCCCTCAATTCTTTTCGCTTCTCGTTCAAATAACCTACTAAAAATACATAGTTCTTTGCTTATACCACCATTTAACAAAGCTCTCAATCTCTGCCGTCACCATTCCTAATATTTCAATATTCGTAGTATGTATAATTTATATAACGAGTGTGACTAACTTGTTATTATAGATTATATGTAGACTGTAGACTATAAACCAAAGGGTTAAGAAAATACCCAAAAATCGATGTTTTCGACCAAGAAAAAAAAAAAAAAGAGAAAGAGAAATTCCTATTCTGAATTATAGTGCGAAGAGCCATGGAACCGGTAAAGCTGAACAAGTGGAATTTACCGGAAGTGGATGTGGAGACCATGAGCACGTCTGCTCCTGGTGTTTTCTGTGGCGGAGATCTTGCTGGCGTTGCGAATACTACTGTCGAATCCGTGAATGATGGAAAGACCGCTGCTTGGTACATGCACAAGTTTATTCAGGTTGTGTTTCTCGAGTCTCGAACCTACAGTTTTTCCTTCTTGGATATATTTTATAACTTCCTTCGTCGTCCAACAGAATTCCTATAATTTCGAAGTGGCAGAGGTTCCCCAATTACCCAAATTCCACTCTCCCATCGACGACGTGGATCTATCCGTCGAAATGTGCGGTTTAAAGTTCGAAAATCCTTTCGGTCTCGCCTCTGCACCGCCAGTCACATCTAGCACGATGATTAGGCGAGCTTTTGAAGCGGGTTGGAGCTTCGTTGTTACAAAAACCTTTTCTTTAAACAAGGTAAATCTTTGTTTGAAAATTTCCGGAGAAATTCAGGAGAAATTGTGATGACGGAATGAATCTTTTAGGATCTCGTGACGAATGTGTCGCCACGAATAATTAAAGGAACGACTTCTCGGCACCATTACGGCCCCGAGCAGGGCAGTTTCTTGAACATCGAATTGATATCTGAGAAATCGGAGGAGTATTGGTGCAGGAGTATCGCGGAATTGAAGAAAGATTTCCCAACTAAGGTCTGAAAGGATTACATAAGCGAAACTCGAAAAACCAATGATCCATGTTGATGAAAATATTAATGAGAAAAAATTGATTGATAGATCATTATAGCCAGTATCATGTGCACTTACAACAGAGCAGATTGGACGGAACTCGGGCAGAAAGCGGAAGCCGCCGGCGCCGATGCTTTGGAACTAAACTTATCTTGTCCTCACGGAATGGGAGAGTCTGGAATGGGCCTAGCTTGTGGACAAGTATGTCGATCATGATATATCGCAACCATATTAAAAGTTATTATAATAATTGAGGCGTTGCGTTGATTGGAGAAAGGGGCACATACATAGGTTACATATTATGACACGCCAAGAGAATCGATTTCAGAGTTTTCATTGCAGCATTATTTCATGAAAAATAATGTAACCACATTCAATTATCGTTCTTGAATCTAATTACTAGACGTTGTTACTACGGTTGTTTATGCAAATTTATATTTTTAAGAGCATAGAAAACGAAAATTTTTAAATGCATTTGAGTAGAGGCGGATTTACATATTGACTAACAAAGGAACATATCGAACCCGCACACCCCGATTTTCATGCAATTTATGTCACAGCTAGTTCTCAGATAAATATTTCACATAAAATACTAAATTAAAATAAAGAATATATGTATATAGAAGATATCTTGAAAACATTTTTTGGTTTGATTCCTCTTGTTTCCTTGCATACTTTAACGAGAGGGTTTTCAACATTTTTTTTTTTTTTTTTTTTTTTTTTTTTTTTAACTGTATTTGTAACAAATTTTCATTATTTGATCCGCAGAAAATTAAACAAAAATTGCACTTACAACTGAATAATTTCTCAAAAAAGTAATATTTCGCGAAATTTTCGTGCTAAAAGGCGTAGAATAAAATAAGGAATCAATAAAAAAAAAAAAGTTTTTAAAAATATCTCTTACAGTTCCTAAGAAAAGATATATTTTATGTGGAACGATACAATTTTCTGATAATTGGATGCAAAGTTAAGGAAAAACAATGTAAGTTTTAAACCAAAATTCGAAATTTTCCTTAAGTAATACTATAATGAAAAATTTGAAAAGGATTTTCTAGGCATAGCATTTTAGTCTATTGTTCTTTTTTTTCATTCAATGTCTCAATTACATGTTTGCAGGACCCTGAATTGGTCAGGAATATTTCAAGATGGGTACGAGCAGCAGTAAAGATTCCATTCTTCGTGAAACTAACACCAAATATCACTGACATCCTCTCAATAGCCAAAGCAGCCTACGAAGGTATTGTTCTAAATTCTAAATAACTGAATTATGAAGTAGCTTTGATTTAGTGATAAAAAAATAAAAAAATAAAATTGCACCAGGTGACGCCGACGGAGTTTCCGCCATAAATACCGTGCAAGGTTTGATGGGTCTGAACGCTAACGCAACTCCATGGCCAGCTATCGGCGTTAAAAAAGCTACCACCTACGGCGGTGTATCGGGAAATGCAACCAGGCCGCAAGCTCTGCGAGCAGTTTCCTCGATCGCGAGCAAACTTCCCGGATTTCCTATCCTAGGAATTGGTGGCATAGATTCGGCCGACGTCGCTCTGCAATTCCTTCATTGCGGTGCGTCGGTTCTGCAGGTAAAAGATACATTCGATTTTCTTGTACCTTCGTAGTCGAGCGTTTCGGTTACCAATTGCATCGAATGACCTTTTAACGATAAACAGATCTGCAGCGCCGTGCAGAATCAAGATTTCACTCTGATCGACGATTATGTAACCGGCTTAAAGGCTTTGTTGTACTTGAAGAGTTTGGGGCAAGTGAAAGATTGGGACGGACAAAGTCCTCCTACGTTCAAACACCAAAAGGGGAAACCGGTTTCGTTGCAACACGCTCTCGGCAAAGTGAGTACTTGTCTTTTAATTCCGCGATTCGCGTAACTTTGCTAATCAATTTAACAACGTAGATACGTTCTTACCATTATACAGGGTGTTTCGCTTAAAACAGACCACCTAACATTTATTTATTTATTTATTTACGGGGAAAGCGGACGTTCCAACTTTGGAAAGAGTTAGGATGCTTTGAGAGGACTTGCTATCTTTTTTTAAATCGAAATGGAGGGGGTTATTCTTATTTTTTGAGTATTGACATACATTGAGATTTTTTGAGGTTGTTATAAAATCTGATCCTAGTTATTACAGTTATTTTATCTGGTTAAATATAGAAGTTTTGGCGACCTGTGTGATTGTGAGCGTACAACGATTCTATTGATAGTATTAATCGTATTGAATTAGGTAACGTATGAGCCCCTTGGTTGACGAGCGGCGGGGCGCGGCGCGGCGCGGCGCAAGTCCAAAATTATGAAAACTGAGTTTATTACAGGAATGATAAGTATAAAGAATACTTGTTTTGTTTATCAAATTAACTTGCGTATATCTTTTTTTATGTTAATAAAAAATAAGAGTCAATTTCATATCGTACAGGAAGTGATTGTAAAAGTACATGCACGCACGCACGCACGCACACACACACACACTAATAGTGAAAGATGGAAGCACTCTTGCATCTAGAATATCTAGCCACATGGTATTTATCAGTATTCAAATCCATATTAGTATGATTGCACCACTTATTTAAATTTTTAACCACTGATTGGATGACTATAGGTGATCGTGTACCGAATTTATAGTTTTGTATGTCTTGAGGTCGTCAATCTTGAATAGCTTTTGCAATATCGTTGACAAACAATAAGAAAAGTAACCATTGGCCGTTAGGCCAATGTTGGGGTTTTGCGATACACCAGAAGGAATACATATTGTTGTATCGAGAGACGCTATCGCCTACTCTGTCGCGTCGGTGACCCCTCGCCCCTCGCCCCTCGTATCACAAACCTTAGTTATATTGCAAACATTTTTTGGATTTGACGAGATATAAAAAATATCGAAGAGGCCTGTTTTAAACGAAACACCTTGTATTTCCAATTAATTGATAAATAATAATAAGTTGAGAATGAATATGCATTTTAGAATGTTCCGTACTTCGGCGAATATCAGAAACTTAGAGAGCAAAAGATGTCAGAGATTAAGGCGAACTCGAATCCGCTCGACAAGATCGTCGAGGCGACTAGACCTGCTCCGAAACCGATTGCACCTGTTCCGACTGTAAAAGACTTGATCGGCACAGCGTTGAGTCGCATCGGAGCCTACAAAGACTTGAACGTCAACGAGCAAGTGGTAGCCTTGATAGATGATGTAAGTTTCTTGATCGAATCGTTTTAATTCGCCTTCGTCGCTACGCGATAACGCGAGATTAATATTTTCCAGGACATGTGCATCAACTGTGGAAAGTGTTACATGGCTTGCGCTGATTCCGGTTACCAAGCGATTCAATTTAATTCAGAGACTCACATTCCGAAAGTGACCGATGACTGCACTGGTTGCACCCTTTGTCTCTCAGTCTGCCCAATCATTGATTGTATTACGTATGTTTTCCCGCTTTTCTGGACCCCGATTTCTTAAAATTGCTTCAATCGAATCTCTGTTAATTGTTACAGAATGGTGCCGAAAACGATTCCTCACGTAATCAGAAGAGGAGTGCCGCCGAAAGGTTTAATAGAGCTTGCCGAATTATCAAGCACGATTGCATGAAACACATTGTACAGAAAATTCCAGTTGCTTTTATTATTACGTATGATATACAATAATCTTAATTAAATGATTACAAATTGAAGAAGTCCGGATTGTCGATCCATTCTAAAGTTTCCGGTTCCGAAGTGTCGTAAATGTATTCTTCGCACTTGTCGTGCAGTAATCGCCGTCTAAAAAAAAATAATTGCAGAAACTCTCTGTGCATCGAAGTTGGGAAAAATGTAATCTCATTACAAATCACAAATCGCCATTAAAATATAATTACTAATTCAACTATAGTAAAACCTCGATTAACCGACTACATATACCATATAAAGTATTAAAAATTAACGAACGATTATTAAATCATAGTTACAATTGAAGTTACAATTGAAGTCCTATTTTACTCCTAAATATATACATCTACTTGTATGATTCATACATTCATTGGGTAAGAAAATTCTGGGATAATTGAGGTTCTACTATATACATTATTTTTTGTAAGGGGTGATTCAGGGGCGATTGTTTAACGATTTAGTCGAGTGGCCAGTACTTTAGTAATTTACTATGAACGAACACTAAAATTTAGCCGAGTAATTTAGTAAAACAATGTAATTACTTGCCACTCGACTAAATTACTGGACGCGTCCGAATCAACCTTAATGGTTCATCTTTATTGACTACGTAGACAAATTGTATTCCGTAATAACTAACAATTACAGAAATTCATAATTGAATGAACAATTACGCTTTAATCAGAATTCATGGTTTGTAATCAATTACATTTTGCTCAACTCTGCTATGCATTTTCTTTTCGTGAAAATAATCACTGCCAAGTACATTACCTCGCGTATTTTTTACAGCCTTTAATCGGATAATCCCACCTGTAGCATTGCGGTCTCAGAACGTTAAAGTACGTGGTTCCAATATCGACGGCGACTAAGCTATGGATTTGTTTGAGACAGTTGTAGAACTCCGAGTCGCACTCGCAAGTCGATCTGTTTGCAGAATACAGTTTGAAGCAGTGCGCCAATGAGCATTTTTTATAAAAATTGAAATCTACACCTTGAATATCTGAAAGTTTAAGAAGTCCATAACGATGGTCGATAGGTGAGAGTGCGAAGAACACCTAATTCGTAAGCGGAGGAGGTAGGTCTAGAGTCTAGAGTCTAGAGTCTAGAGTTTCGTTCCAATCCCCCATACTGCTGCAATCTATTTTTTCCAACTTTTTTTTTTTTTCTATTAATTTTTATTCCTTCGTTGCTTTACGTTGCGTGTATTAAAGCATTGTTTACAGATGTATAACTAATTCTTATATTTGTCACAGATATAATACAAAGTTTAAGTTTCATATTAAATTCTTTTTTACCATACACCTGTGAATATATGATTATAATAGTATCGATTATAAGTATGTATTATTGTTTACGATATAATACAATATTTATTATACTTTTTACAATATTACAATACGACTCCTATAGCTTTCATTCGATGCGCACACTGCTAATTGTAAGAATTAATAATCCGTGAATTTAAAGTTACAAGCGTTATTTTGTAATAGTTAATTTGTACACAGTACAATTGAAACGTTATATCTGCAATAAATATAAGGATTAGTTATACATCTATAAAGAATGCTTCAATACACGCAACGTAACAATGAAGCAAAAAAAAAAAAAAAAAAAAAAAAAAAAAAAAAAAAAAAAAAAAAAAAGTTGGAAAAAATAGATTAGACCTCTCGCTTACGAACTATAGGCGTTCTTCGCACTCATCTACCTACTATCGTTGTGGATTTTTGAAACTTTAAGAATAGATGCTACTGCAGGTTTGTGCAGGATCTGCCCGGTCAAGTTTGGTTATTAGGGATTTGTTTAACATGTAAATAATGTAATGTGAGTAATGTAAATAGAAAAGGGGCGCTAACTCTTGAAATCTGCCTTTGGTTTCAAGTCAATGTGGTCACGGTATGGTCACGAGTCAATAACGCAGAACCAATTTCGCAGTTATGTACCTCGTAAAAATACCATTATTCAGAAGGCCGCCGCGTTCCTCCCCGGCTGCAATTCCATACGGACAGGAGTCGTGCGCCCTGCAACAGGCGTCCGTCTGCTCAAACAGACCGAGGTCGTCCTTATTCGGCGATATGTCGCCGTCGCCGCACCAATACGTTCCTGAAGTAATATAATTACGCGAAGATAATGAATTCCGACGAAGCGATATCATACAATGTTATTTGGTGACATAACACGTAACGATCCCGCTCCTATCGCTCGTAGGATTTCGCGATCTGCTGGAAAAATCCGCCTCCTTGATCTTCGATTTCGCGCGGAGTGACGTTCACGTTCACATACCTGGAAATATCGCTTTGATTCGGCTCTTGAACGGGTTCAGAATGTCGGTGATCGTGGTACTGTTCTTTTCCGAGAACTCTTCCGAGTTTTTTTCCGAGCTATTCAGATGCGGAAGGTGAGACGCGACGCCTTTCAAATCGTCCTTGATGATCGATATTCCTTGGTTCAACATCCGTCCGGTTTTTATGAACGTCTGGACCGTTTTTTCCAGAACACTGACATAGGTGGGTTTCCCAGAGTCCGAGGAATTTTGGCAACATCCAGTCCCGACGATAGAAATAATCGTCGCGAGTAAAAGAAACGCGTCAAGTCGCATCGCGTTCGAGCGAAAAAAAATTGAAACAATTCGTACGATCCCAACGCGAGCGTCGAGCAGCTACTGGCTCGCCAGATACTGTTCGCGCCTTTTTTAACCGAATCGATAACTTTCTGCGACGTTTTTCACTTCCCCGAAGGATGCGAAGAGCGCGTAGAACGCGCGAACTGGAAACGAATTGTTGTCGTTCAACACCTGTGTAAATTGTTCTGCCGTCGAAAAACAATAGGCGCAATAATTCGCTATCAGTTTTTTTATTGCACGTCGCGCAATGATCGGATGATCGTCGCGATTTTTGCAACGTAACGCGCGTGACGAGGAATTCCGTGTCTTCGACGGTTTACGCATCCAGTCCGAAGAGCATGAATTACACAATCGAAAACGTGGATTGCCGTTGATTTTATTATATAAAACGATCACGGAACGGAGTATAGATTACAAAGTTACAGATCTGTCAATACAATCGGCGTCGTAAGCGTAGAAGGATGTACATATACGATACACTGTACACTGTACACTGTACACGAAAGACGTGCCTTGCCGTGCCAGTCTGTTTATGTTGTGTCGCTCGGGGATTCGGTCGTGCTTAATCCATCCTCTGTGACACAGTCGCAGTCGTCCGTGTCGATTGTATGTCGATGTCGATCCTGAAGAGTGCGCCGTTTTTGAAGCCTCGAGCACCGAGGGCAACAATGATTCCGTTTCGACCAGCAGACGCGGTGATGGACGGCGGAACATTGATGGCAAGTGACGGAACTTGCATCCCACGGATATATAATTTCATCGTTGCCGCATATTTCGCAAAGATGTCCCCTGCAAGCGCAGTGAAAATTTTACGTCTCGATTTGATGCTACATCAGAATATTTCCTATGTTATGTAAAAATCGCAAATCGTGATTCAAGTGTAATTACTAATTCAATAACACATTATTTTGTGTAATTGTTCATTTTTATACAGGGTGAAGCACTTAACTTGATCACCTCGAATAACTTTGAAATTATGCGTTGTACAAAAAATGATTTTTACAAAGGTTGCATGATATTGAAGAAAACATCGCGTGGTGTAGATACACGACTTTCTTATAAGTCGAAGCGCTTAGAAGATGATTTTGAAGGTTAAGCTTATTCATTTCTAAGTAGAAAAGTATTAATCATTTTTTCTCATAAAGCTAATGATTAACAAGATATCAGCAAAAGTTTGTTCTGCATAAAGTCGCGTTGAAAGCTCAATGTCACCGAGTGACGAGTGATTCGTCAAGACGGCAGTGTCTATTTGACAATGTTTATTTTTACTTTGATACTGTTGTCTACGACTTTTGTGATACAATTGCTAATAAATAAGGTGATAAAGGTGCAACAAGAGTTGAAATTGCTTATGTTAAACACAGGGGCAGATTTGAAAGTTGGCGCCCCTAGGCTAACAAGTGTTTGCCTGAGGTGGATTTTGAACAACTTTTTTCTTACCAAAAATATTAGGTGGAGTTTTGTTAACAAGTTATTAACGAAAAACACCGACCAATAGACGCACGAATACAGTGGATGAATTTCAGCGCGGGCTCCAGCTGTTAATAGTATTGGTCCGCTATCGTCCGCGCCATCATTAATCCGCTGTGTTCGCTCCTCGATTGGTCGGTGTTTTTCGTTAATAACTCATTAACAAAGCCTCACCTAACATTTTCGCTAAGGAAAAATTATGTCCGTTAACTCGATCTATTAATGAATGAAAAAATGGCATTTTTATTTCTTAATTTCGTTTTGAATCTCTTTCCTTCGCGACAGTACGTTTCCTTTGATAATGAAATGATACTGAATTGCGGAGAGCTTATGTTGATAAACATGTTGATAAGGCATGTTGATAAACATTGTCAAATAGACACTGCCGTCTTGACCAGGGTCGGCGCTAGTATTCTTGGCGCCCTTACGCAACAATTTATACAGCGCCCTAGAATTTAACTAGACTCCTTACAACATCATGGGAAAAAGAGGAAAAGAAACATACAAACAAAAGACAAGTCTTATCAGATTAGCACTAAGTAAAAATTAAAAAACATTTTTTCGCGACCAAACTGTTCCTATCTTTGACGACTGGCGATTGGCGATTGGCGATTGGCGATTGGCGTCTCTGGTATTTTAAGGGCCCTTATGCCTTGCATTATCTGCATAATGCGTTCCACCGGTCCTGGACTTGACGAATCACTCGGTGACATTGATCTTTCAACGCGACTTTATGCAGATTAAACTTTTGTCAATATCTTGTTAATTATTAGTTTTATCACAAGCAATGTTTAATACCCTCTGCTATTTTGACCTTAGAACCTAGATTACAATTTCAATATTGTTATTTTTGCACTTATACATGTTAAATTAAAGATTAAACATGGATTTACTCAAATATCGCACAAATTTTAAGATTAGGTTCACATTTAAACATTATAAAAACCATAATAGATACTCTTAAGTGATCAGGAATTGGGTCCTTGACCGTGCACTTTAATCCGAATTTCTGGTTTCTAATCAGATTACATTTTGCCGAACTCTGTCCTAAATCCTAAACTCTAAACCTTCAAGGTTCACCTGGCTTTGCATAATTCGCATTCCTCCGTTATGTGAACGTGCATCACATCGTACGCAGACCGGATTTCTTCCAAAAGTGTTCCGTTGTTTATGTCTATGAGATCCTTGATGGAATAATTCCCAGAATTTTCAATCATATGAGTACGGATCCCGATTTTCCACGGTAGTCCCTGGTTATTGGCTTCTGGGCAAAGAACCAAGTACCGCTTCATCATTTGCATTTCGTCTCGCATCCTCTGTTTCAATTAATGTCTTGCTCGTTTAATCTTATCTTCAACTGGTATTTTTTTTTTTTTTTTTTCTATGACAAAGTTTACCTTTACTAAAGACAGGTCTGGGACCAAAGTGAATAACTTTGGGTTCAGATCTTCCAGGGGTAAAACGGATCGCTCTTCTAAAAGAGTCAAAAGTTGCGCCGCGGCTCGAGAAACGAGTCGCGGCTCCATGTCCCAATTTCTAATTACTCTCGCAGGAATTACCATTGCGGTATTCCAGTGGCATCTTTGGCAATAGTACAAGCCGCTATAGTCGCAAAGTCGGGGTTCGACCCATGCTGAATCTATGTTTATAAATTATGCGTTACAAAAAAAAAAAAAAAAAAAAAAAAAAAAAACGCGCGATTAAGTTATATTTAAATATTTATACTCCCGTTCATAAGTATGTGGACACTTGCTCTTTTCAATAAACAACTCATATACAGTGTAAATTTTTATTACTGTAAAATGATTTTTTCCGCTAAATTCTATTACGGATACGTATAAAAATAATACTTATGATCCGGCTATCATCAAGTCCAAAGAAGCAGAATCCAAAAACAGAAATCGAACGGAGAAATGATCATTAACATTGAAATAATAAATATCAGTAACCAAGATGCCAAAACTAGTCAAAGCAGGTTATACAGGGTGGGGCAATAACTATTAGCACCTCAGATATCTCGGAAATTATAAGTTTCACAGAAATATTTGCTGAAATAAAATTGCACAGTACGAAGGGGGCCATCCGGTGGCCCCCGGTAGATAATAGTTGTTTTGCAGGTGGAGGTACTTCGGACATTTGAAGGTCACCTCCATTTTTTTAAATGGATCGGTATGTTTTTAAAACGAGTACAACGACCTATTACATAAGATCATTGAAGGTCATAGAAAGTAGAGAAAGGCGATTCATTTACTACCAAAACCGTAAGTATTATCGTCTTTCTCTACTTTCTGTGACCTTCAATGACCTTATGTAATAGGTCGTTGAACTCGTTTTAAGATTCTCTATCATAATACGGAAGCTAAAACATACCGATCCATTTAAAAAAAATGGAGGTGACCTTCAAATGTCCAAAGTACCTCCACCTGCAAAAAAACTATTATCGCCACCGGATGGCCCCCTTCGTACTGTGCAATTTTATTTCAGCAAATATTTCTGTGAAGCTTATAGTTTCCGAGATATCTGAGGTGTTAATAGTTATTGCCCCACCCTGTATATGAGTATAGAGTATACAGTGGTTGGAATATTAAAATTTAGTTAATTTTTATTATTGTTAGGGAGATACTCGATGCATTATTGATCAAATATATTCTCTAACATATTGTAAATTGGATATATAAAATTTAGTAGAATTTATTCAGGGTTTTACAACTTCTTCTAGATAGTTTCTGCACTTAAAAAAGTGTCCTCATATTTATAATCGGTAGTATATAACAAAGTGTTAAGACTTTGCCTTCCTCTTACATGTTACCTGTGTTTTTGAAAGGACTGCCAAAACAAGATAACGATAATCCTTTCGAGAAAGCTTGTAATGAAAATATGATTTAACTTGTATGATAAGAAAAACCAACAAAGTTAATCATTGTTGAATGAAAGAAAGTACGCACGACAATGTGTCAATATTATTGTTCTTGAAGACTCAACGTGTCTATTAATAGTTTTACTTACTGAATGTTATTTGCACTTTACATTCGGCGCATCTATAGCCCTGATTCGATAATCCTTGCTCCGGACAAATGTCTTTTGTGTACGTGTAACCACCAGCTTCGCTGGCAACTACGTGAACGCAAACTCTACAAATGCTGTTTAAACATTTCCAGTGGCAACAGAATTTGCAATCTACAGAAAGATACAAAAGTTGGGTACTATAAAGATCCTTGTACATTTAGCGATACACGAACAGGGAGAAAACCTCACCGCTACACATGTACCAAGACTGAAGCATGGTCCAAACAGCTCCGCTACAATGATCGCAATACACTGGACCAGAAGTTGTGATATAATATTTTTGTGGCACTAGGTGATGCCCAAGGATCACTTGGGTTTCCAGTAAATTTTCCTGAGAAGTTTCTCTCAATTCCTGTACCCTCAAACGTAGTTCGATCAAACGTCTAACCAGCCATTTTCTTTCGTCCGAGCACTCTGCGCTTTCTAATACCATTTGCTTGCATTTCTGTACCATCTCTTTGAGATCCTCTTCGCATGTTGCCTATAGTGCACAGCGTATCTCAGTACAAATACAAAAAGAGTTAAACGCTTCTTTCGTACCTTGGATAAGGAGAGTATAGCTTCTACGGATTTCAAGGTGAAAGGAACAGCGCTTTTGCTGTCTGAGCTATCGTCCGCTTCGCCTGTCATGTAGTCAGACGACGAAGAAGGCGTCGATGGCATTGTTTCAGAACTATTTGCTAGCTGCCTGGACTCATGATTGTATTCGTGCGACCCATTATTTCTTAAATCTACCATTTTTCATGGATGTTGAAGTACACAACTTACAAGATATATTTCGAGTAATTATTGGTTTTTCTGTTCTTTAACTGATACTCTTTAAATATAGAAATATCACATTCTTGAAAAGTTTATAATATACTTGGTTAAGGTAACTCATCAGAGAGTATAAAAGAGAGTGTTTATTATTTCTCGTCAGACGATTTGTTCGCTTGTCACTGTCAGCCTATTTTCCAACATTCCGCGCAAATTATGATTTAATATTGTCATTAATTTCCGATTCTTTTAACGAAACGATAATGTTACTTAACTGGAAAAAAAATGCGCACAAACAAGTACCAACAAGTACTAGGTCTTTTACTATAGACCACTATAGACATATAGATATGACCAGATCAGATATGACCAGATACGACAACCACCGACATCCGTCTGACAGATGTCAGTTGTGTTGAGGTTACTTCAGGTTACTTCCATTTCTGTTTACTATCGAGGATTTATAACCTTCATGAAAGCTTCAACAATCAATTTATTCCTTTATACATGACGAGATATTAGGTAAGAAATTTACTACAAAGAAATATTGCATTAAAATTTAGAGATATAAACTTAAATTCTGTGTACTAAAAAAATTTCAGATACTCTACTGTACTCTACGATCATGAGCGCCAAAAAGGTTATAACTTTCGGGAAAATCAGCAAAGATTTCAACCGAAATCAAGCCCAAAACATGGAAACTATAAGCTCTGGATTCGGCACATTCGGTAAAAAATTACCGGAGACAAATGTAACGAAGATGAATGAGATTAAACCGGAAGACGAGGAGGAGGCACAAAATCTTAAACAGGTTATGGGCATAACAGGCTTCGGTAAGAAAGCCAAGTCCTTCGACGTACAAGAAATGCTTGAGAATATCACAAAGACTATTAGTAGCAACAGAACTACTATCGAGGAAAAGGAGAAAATAACTGAGCATCTTGAAAAACTCGCGGAAAAAGATGATAGCGATAACGATAGCAACCATACTAAAGACGATGACGACGACGGGGATGATGACGATATCATTGGACCTCCGGTGCCGTCTGATAATCAAACTTCAGTAGATTCGGCGAAAACAAGGTCAAAAGACAACAACGACGACAGCGACGAAGACAACGAAGAGTCCGATACGGAAGAAGCTCAACTGAAAGACACGATTCCGTGCAGTCACGAAGTTACAATGACTCACGGAACAAAAGCAGTGACTGCCATTGCAGCAGATCCCTCCGGAGCTAGGCTAGCCTCAGGATCGATAGATTACGACGTGTGTTTCTGGGATTTTGCTGGAATGGATTCGTCTATGAGAAGTTTCAGGACTTTACAGCCCTGCGAAAATCATCCAATCAAATGCTTACAATACTCGATGACCGGCGA
Organism: Perdita meconis; assembly: GCA_030770465.2. Classification (NCBI taxonomy): domain Eukaryota; kingdom Metazoa; phylum Arthropoda; class Insecta; order Hymenoptera; family Andrenidae; genus Perdita; species Perdita meconis. The sequence goes on from JASKOS020000017.1 coordinate 130,200, forward strand.
TGTTATATTAGTAATTTCTGGCTCTGCACAGGCAAAGGTTTTAGATCGAGACGGTTTTGAAAAATGCGAAACTGTTAAGGGCGATCAGTATATTACAGATATGGCGCGTACAAAGGGTCACACAGCTGGATTAAATAGCGGTTGCTGGCATCCATTTACAAAGGAGGAATATCTTACGTGTTCGCAAGACAGCACATGCAGAATATGGATTCTGTATCGACCTCGTGCTCATAAATATTTGATTAAATGCAGAGCGCAAAACGGAGTGAAAACTATACCAACGGCTTGCGGTTACAGTCGAGAGGGAAACGTAGTTGCTTGCGGTTGTATAGACGGTTCCATACAAATGTGGGATCACAGAAAAAACTTTGTCAATCCGTCGCTAGTTCAGAGAAACGCACACGCACAAGGCGCTGAGATATCGAGTTTAAGCTTCTCTTATCTCGGCCAGATGCTCGCAACGAGAAGCTGCGACGATACGCTCAAACTTTGGGACTTGAGGGCATTTAAATCGCCAGTCTTCGAAGCCAGAAATTTGTATTCACGGTACGACACGACTGACTGCATGTTTAATCCAGACGATTCGGTTGTTATTACCGGAGAATCGTTGAGCAAAGGCCAGACTACTGGCAGAGTTTTATTTTACGATACCAGAACTTTCGACTTAATTAATCAAATCACCGTAACGAATTCGCACGTGATTAAAACGCTCTGGCATCCGAAGTTGAATCAAATATTCGTTGGTTGCGGAAACGGAATAGTCAAGGCGTATTATGATTCGAAGAAGAGTTTGAGGGGCGCGAAATTATGCGTTGTGAAAACGCATCTGAAACAGAAGCACATCGAAGTTATGTCTACTCAACAGATCATAACGCCGCATGCACTTCCGTTGTTTAGACAGGATCGGCCTAAATCCGTTCGGAAACAGATGGAAAAGGATCGTTTGGATCCGGTTAAATCGAGGAGACCAGATTTACCGATTACTTCTGGACAGGGTGGAAGAGTTGCCTCGTCAGGAGGAACTCTCAGTTCCTACGTTATTCGAAATTTGGGACTCAGCAAGAGGATAGAGGACGACCAAGATCCCAGGGAAGCTATTTTGAAATATGCAAAGATTGCAGAAGAGAATCCATACTGGATTGCTCCTGCATATAAGAAAACTCAGCCACAGACAATCTTCCAAACGGACGAGCAAGAAGGAGCACCGAGTGCAAAGAAACAGAAAACTTAAACAATATTTATTGTATATAAACTCTTGTATCGTTTAACGTGTCATGATTTTTTATGTATAGAGAATTTGGTGTCTGTTAATAAACGAAGTAAATTTGTTGTAATTCGATCCTTTGAATGTTTTAGAAATAAATTTCTAAGTGGTTTGTAAACATTTAAGAATTTAAGTAGAAAAGTAAATAAAAAGACGATCGGTAATTTTATTGTTCGAAAAGTTGATTAATTATCATGGCGGCTATGATGCGATATTTTCGTTCAAATTTTGACAAGAAACAAAAAATCGAAGTTTAGGATAACGAAGATGTCGAATTATGAATAAATGAACATGAACTGTATAGTAAAAATTGTACTTTAGACGATTAAATAACAATAAACGATTACACGATTTAAGATACTCGTAAATTTTGCGTTTCAATTCGTCTACTTTGACTTTCAGCGAACAATTGAATTACGACGAAACGTCGGCGAGTTTCGAATGATTCGGAAAATGGAAAATGGTTGGTAGATGAGAACAAATGAGAACAGATGAGAACAGATGAGAATACATTAGTTTTAAGCTCATTTGTGGCCATATTGTACTCGAATGAAATATAGATCGAGTGAAAATTATGGATAAAATAATAAAAATTGATAACTATATAAAGGAACGTACCTGGTTTGTCGATGCCTGGGAAGCGTACCATTTTCCAAGGTCGCGTTACCTCCCAGTTTCAGCATTCACACTTTCTGTAATAAAAAGAAAAAGCAATTACATTTATAACAGTCGAAAGCGACTACCTTCCTGTGTAAAATAAGTGCTTGCTGAATGTTGTACGATTGAAAAACTGTCTTTTTTACTTTCACTGTTGCTGAAAGCCGATAGAATCATCGTAGGTTGTAGAACGTAGATAAAAAAAAGCAATAGAAAGCTTAAGCTTTCCTCTCGAAGACGCATAATATAACGGCTAATCGCAGCATCATGATCTTAAGCTCATTTTAAAAGCGGAGGGTCTGCCGATTTGATTGAGCCCTGAATGAACTTGCTGTGACAATTTATGTTTAAATTTACCGCTTCGCATAAAATAAGGCGATTACGTTAGTTTGCTTTTTTTATAAATGTTTTACCTACGAAAGGAATTATTAATGAACGTACAAACATTAAAATTGACTCCGCAATGAGTAATAACAAACTAACAAGTAGTGGTGCGTCCTGTTTCAAAGAAGCGAGCCACGCGGTTGGAAATTATGGTTAGCCACTCAGCCGCTCACGATACTGATTACAAATGTACGTTATAACTTCCACAGCTGCAGCTGGCTGCAGAAAATTCATTTTCAGCAATGTGGTCAAGGTTCTAACGAATACATTCGTATAAGATTTATCGTGACTCCACGCGAATCGAGTTTTGTAGCTCTAATTAAAGTCGAAAATGTGAGAAAAAACAGGGATTTACAAAATAATATTTTTCAAAGTGTTACAATAATTTTATGTCATTAGCCTTTCATGTACCGAGAGCTAAAAGAACACTCTTTCACCCAACATAAATACTTTTGAATAAATTCCAACCTAGCGAAAAATATATAATTAGCTAAATATCGAGAATTTTAGAGAGAAGCGCGATCAGTTTCGATCATACATTTACATTTATTAATATGTACATTTATATACATTTATTATTAATGCTACGAAGGAAACTGATGTTTCTGATGAATATAAAAAATCAGTTGAGCAGGCAGTTCGTAAATTTTGTTATCATTTATATGTAACGTATAAAAACTGTCACCGAATAGTGAAGAAGTTTAAGGTGAAACATCATGAGTGATTGGAAAAACAGTTTGCTATTAAAAAATGTACAAGTGCTATGAATCCTGTACCATCAACATCTGCATTTAGATAATTTGCATATCTTTTAGATATATATTAGTCATATTAGTTATTTTAATAATATTTTGAATGAAAAAAAAAAAAAAAAAAAAAAAAATGGGTATGACGGTACTTTTAATATTGGCCACGAAAGTGCGATTCCCGGACCACTGTGCACTGTGCACTGTGTCGCCGTTAAGTCCCACCGCAAGGGGTGCAGCGGACTGCAGCGGACTGCAGCGTACCAATGAAAGCGAAAGGGAAAGGAGAGAAGAGAGCCGCGCGCGTGTTCATAGAACGACGAGGAAATCGAGGACCCCGAATCTAAATAAATCGATCAGTAATAAATAGATCGAGCAGAGTCCGCTTCCTACTGTTTTACGATTGGATAGCAAGGGGAGCAGGGGACGGGTTGTCGGGGGGAGAAGGGGCCGTGTATTTGTGGCGTACGAGTCGGGCAGCTGCGATCGTCTTCTGGCAAACTTTATCGTGACACCGTTTTGTCCGTGTACGAGCGAGTCGGCCGGTTCGCGTACAATCGGTCGGATTGTTTCCAGCGCGCCGTCCAATCTAATCAATCGACGCGGGTCCCCCGATCAATGCAGTGATACGCGGATCATAATTCCTCCGCAACGGTGTGCATCTCGTCCAACCCCCGCGGTGCATCGGTGCTGCACGTCGTTCCTGACGACTGATCACCCCCTCGCGCGCCCGACAATCACTGGCAAGTAACCGAGATGCGAATCATTCAGTAAATTCTCGAGGCCGCTGGACTATATTCGTTGCGGACGACGCGCGGGGCCGCTTCCGCGTACATACCGCGAATTCCGGCTCGGCTCGGCTCGGCTCGGCTCGGTGCGGCGGTCGGCGCGTTCCGTCGCCGGTTATTTTCCTTTTTTATTTTTTTCGTTCGCGTTAAAAGGAAAGGAGAGGAACCGTCCGATGACGAGCGACGAGCGACGAGCGCTTCGAGTCGATCGGCGATCGGCGATCGGCGATCGGCGATTTGTTATCGATTAGTATAACCGGGAACGAATTCGCGATAGACAGACACACATGCTCGAGAAAATAGACGGACTGACGCGAGGACGGGACACGCGTCTGAAAAAGGAAGAAGGAAAAGCATGACATTTTAGACGGTCGCGTGCGCTTAGGCTCGTTGTCACCGATTCGGATCGGTGGCGTTACGTAACTCTGGAGCGGATTTTTCACCAAATTCCATCGAATACCTCTCACTTTTATTCGGTCGTTTCGATATATTTTAAAATATTCGCCAAGTGGGAAAACGTCGACGTCGAAGGAAGTTGCTATCGTCTCGCGCCCGCGGAACAAGTGCGACCGCGGTGATCGCCGGAAGTGAAAGATCCAAACCGGATGACCGCGGCCGCGAACCCGCTTGTGTACGACGATCGTGCGCCAAGACACTTCGAGATTCGAGTGCGCGCGATTCCAACGTGAGACGCACGTATTTAGCACGAATGACCAAGTGGTCTCGAGGAAATTCAAGCCTGTGAACTAATTCCATTTATTTCGCATTACATAATCGATCACGGCAACACGGAAATCACACTCGGCTCCTTCGGCGACGAGGCGTCGAGGCGCCCGGATTGATGCCGCCCCGCGAAGTGACCGCGAACCTAAATGTGTTTCAGATGTAGAACAGCATGGCGATCAACATAAAGTTCACGAAATTCGACAACACGCCATGGGGATTTCGACTGACTGGCGGAAGCGATTTTCCGCAGCCGCTCACCGTCATCAGAGTACGTAAAGTGTTTCAGTGGTCCGAATTTCCCTCGTCAAAAGTGTGGTGAAAATGAAAACGATTATAATAGATCGGCTTCATATAAAACGGATTTTAGTGCATGCAGGGAAGTGCAAACGGTTGCCTACTAACAGGAATGCAATTTTCTAACGCGTCGGTAAGGTAGGAGGATACCCTTTTTCTTATAGATTTCTGTGTTATCGACATTATACAATTTTGCATCGAGTCGATTTTTTTTTATTCCTGCAACAACTTTTTGTCGCTCGTGTGTATCGGGGCTAATACTTACACTTACAGCACACCTAAGGCTCGGTTCAGACGAACGCGAGCGATTCGCAGTGATTCGCTGCCGCCGTAATTTGCCGCTGCGTTTTACCTGAACATGGATTATATGAAACAGTTGACGCGAATCGCGAATTCTTGCGATAACTAGGTGGCGTGTAGCGTGCTTGCAATCATTCGGCGGCGCGGCGGGCGACGGCGGTAAATCGCTTGTGTGAACTGCAAATCACCGCAAACTGCTAATCTGAACCAAGCCTATAAGAGCCTTTACACTTTACACACGAGCGGACAAGTAGCGATGGGCATTTGAGTCTAAACTTCGAAACGATTCGAAATTTTTCAAGCTTCTGGAAATTCGAGTCGTTTCAAACACGATTCGAAGCTTATGTACATACAAGGAGACCCTGCAGTGTGTATTCCTTGGATGTTAATGAAATTGTAGTGAACGAATCTAGAGAATATGTGATGACATTCTTAGAGTATTTTTTTATAAACAAGTAAAATGTAAAGTTACAGTTACAATTAATAAGGTGATACGCAATGTAAATTCTAATACGATAAATATCTTAATGATTTTAATAAACATTTGCGCCATTTTGGAAATAATTGCATTCGTATAGTTCTAATTTTATAAAAATTTCAAGATATGTGAAGCGAGTTTGATTTTGAGTAACTGCGATATGATCTACATGTATAATGTAAGAAACATATGTAAAAAGAATTCTATGAGTCACCCAAAGAATTTGGGAAGTTCAACGGAAGTGAATGTGCCTGCAAGGAATGTAAAATAGACTCGATATTAAATTTCGACGTTGATATACTTTTTTCAAAAATATAGGATTAGTTACATATTTATAAACACCTCTAATACGCAGAGAATAAAAGTAAAGGAATGAAAACTATTGAAAAGAAAAAGTTGAAAAAAATGAACACAAATGATGATTTCGAAGTTGGGACTCTTCGGCTTAAGAGTCAGGTGCTTCTTCCACCAGTGAGCTATCAGACTCGCGGCCTTTTGAACTTGATAATTTAATTGTTTATAAGAAATGCGCAGCGGCGCAACATATTCTACAGAATATCATCTTTCATTACAATCCAACAAGTATGTACACACTGTAGGGTCTCTTTGTTAGAACTTTTGAATGTCTTGGAAGTCTTAGATAAATCTGTTGAAAGACTTGAAAAGTCTTGAAACTCTAGATAGATTATAAAATCGTAAATTATGAGAGTTTCGATAGATATTGAAAGCTTAATGAATATTTGATATCTTACACGCTCCGGGCGATCGGAAAACGATTCGGCGATCTGTAACCGATTCTGTGACCTACAGTAGTGTGAAGCTCGTCGATACAACATTGACCATTGTATGTATTTGAGTATTTTCACGATATCGACGACCTTCATAGAATGTCAAGTTCATGCTTCACACCAGTGTTGATCGCCGAATCGGTTGCAGATCGCCAAATCGATTTTTGTTCCCTCAGCGACTTGTCATTCCTGTGTACACGTTTTTACCTAAACTCCCATAATTTAACTACTTCCTCTAAAAACTTGAATAAAACGTTTCGAAAGTTTGCCTAAAGTCTAGAGCGTCGATAGTACAGCGACAAGTAAATTCCGCATCGCGCTATAAACACTGTGCTATCAGAAACAGCCGAAACGCGTTCCGAATCTGCATCCGCGTCCCGCGCGGATCTCTCGGATATCTAAATCCCCCTGATAGAAGAGAAATGTTCGCCAGGTGACCGAGGGGAGCCTCGCGGAATGCATGGGTCTGAAGGTCGGCGACGTGGTGGTCAGGCTGAACGATCAGCCGATCAGCGCATTGACTCATGGTCAAGCACACGAGGAGCTAATGAGAGCAGGCAATAACTTTGTTCTCGCTATACAAAGGTGAGTATCGACGCGCGACGACGCGACGCGACGCGACGCGACGGCCCGGATTAACCCTGAAAACAATTGTACCAATGTCAACGACACGCCGCGATACACGCCCGGATCCTCTTGCCTAACCGCGAAGCTTAACTTGAACTACTTTCGACGCCGCGGAGGAATTTTATCTCGTCTACCCGGTGACTCACGACCCCCGAACCCCGAAGGGGACCCCGGCGCGGCGGCGCGGCGCGGCGCGGCGGGTCGGGGACGATCGGCGATCGAGTCGATCGTTCGACAAGCACGATCGCGGACGGGTGCGGGTTTCCTTAGAAACCCAACGTTGTCCCTGCGCATTATAATAATACCGGCGCTGCGCGGCGCGGCGCGGCGCGGCGAGAATATCCCGGCGTACGGGCAACGTGTGGCAACGACGAATTGCAACACTTATAAATAGGTGACCCAGAATGAAATCTGTTTATCATTGGTTGGCGATTTTATTGCTGGCATTTACACCGCGCGCGCGTTCGTCCCCCCGAGATCCCTCATTACCCTTTTGCGCGTGAACCGGCTCAGAAGCACCGGGTCTTCGGAAAGCCGAGGCGAGCGAGGAACGATCTAATTCCGCGAGCAAACCGCCGCCGCCGCCGCCGCCGCCGCCGCCGCCCTGCGCGTGGATCTCGAGCTCGAGGGAAATTCGTTAATCTGGCACGCGATTCTTGCGCAGAGGAGACGATCTGCTGAAGGCTGTGGAGGCGCTGTCCGACGAGAACATCGTTCCCTACAAAATCCCCGTACGTATTCGCCGTTACTCACTCAACGGCAACGCAAAATTAACGAGTCTCTCGCGCTATTAGCTCGCAGACCTGCCGCCCGTTTTCCCGGAGAAGATCCTGACCGAGGAGACGGTGATCAAGAGCGAGGAGATCACGATCGAAGAGCAGATCGTGGAGGAGGCCAAGACAGAAGTTGAGCCGCTACCTGACAAGCCGAAAGACGCCGACAGCGAGATCGTGCCGAATCAGAATCTCACGGACGACGAGATCGCTCAGCTGATTCTCGAGGAGGAAGAGCTGCTCAACGACAAAGGAGTTCTAGGGTATAATATGCGTCAAGCTTTTCTTTGGCCGAAGCCTTCGAAGCTTCCGAGTCGCGGGAAACAGTAAGGACTGACCTAGGCACTCCGGTCCTGGCATTCCATGCTGTTTTCGACTGGGTTGCCAGAAACGCTCAAGCCCGCGCTGAAACACCTTGTTTACTTCGGTCTATCTTTAGGGAAATAGTCGGTATTATTAGACAAACTTCGGTATTATTTCGCAATACTTGTATTTCCTGTCTGCTCGTTACGCACGATTTTCACGATTTCGATCGGTCATTCGTTTTCTGATATCTTGGAGAACGCCAGAGAGCAACGCGCGTCATTGCTATAATACGTTGGCCTAACAGCCAAACTCAACGGGATTAAATATTCGCGATCGCGATCGAACTAATCATTCAGCTCTGGGAATTCGTATTAAACATTGTACCGATCCAGATCGGCGTTCTCTTTGCACCTGCGGACCGGTGAAAGTAGGAGGAATACTTTGCAGACCAGCTGACGACTAACGATAAGACAGAAATAAAAACAAATGTAGATAGAATATATAGGGTGAGTCGCCTAATATTTAAATCTACAACATCTTCAGACGTTTTTTAGACGTATGTTTCACTGATATTTCTTTCAAATTTATTCTAGTGTAACGAAGTTAATATTTCATACATATATCGTTGAATTTGTCTTTTTATTGGCCGATAGCTGGATTCGTGTGTCTTATATATGCTAACCTAATCGAGTAGTTTTTTGATAGCATTTTTTTTTCCATCAGAATTAAAAATATTAGTCTTATTATATAACTGTGCAGGGTGTAACAAAAATGTAATAAGTCCTTGATAGATGTTATTCCTGAGGTGATTTTACACGACTTTTTCCTTGATGAAAATATTAGATGGGGCTTTGTTAACGAGTTATTAACACAAAACACCGACCAATCAGAGAGCGAGTATAGTGTACGAATTGCGGCGCGGGCTACAATTATACGCCTAGCATTGGTCTGCCATCGCCCGCGTCAAGGTTCGTCTACCGTTCTCGCTCTCTGATTGGTTGGTGTTTCTCGTTAATAACTCGTTAACAAAGCTCCACCTAAGATTTTCGGTAAGGAAAAAGTTGTTCAAAATTACCTTAGGAGCCACTTTCTTTCAAGGACGTGCAACATTATCGTTACACCCTGTATATCAAATTTCAACTTGACGTTTTTATTTGGAAATTCGTTTTCTTCCCAGGAAAGACATACTTTCAGTTTTATATAGTTGTAAATAATGATACACTAATGCAAATACGTTGTATTTAAAAAAATCAAGGATGACCTTGAAATTTCGAAAAAATATGGCTTCAAGAAAAAACATCCTCTCCGTCGCTATAATTGCTTTTCCGAATTGAATATATTTTATTTATATGTCTATTTTATTTTGTATGTCCGAATTTTTTGATTGAAAAATACTGATCAAGATCCTTGATTACGAATTAATTGCAGAGTGAATTTCAAGAAGCTAAGGCCCCGCGTGACGTCGTTAAAGCAGTCGAAGGTAATCGAGGAGTTGCAGAACCTCGCGACCGCGGAGCCGCCGTTGGTGGAGCAACTGCGACGCACCTCGGTGTTCCTGCAGAAGCCGCAGCGGCCGCCGCCGTTGCCGAAGAAGAAGCAGGAGGAGGAGGAGGACGAGGTCGAGGTCGAGTCGTACAAGGTGGTGATCAAGAAGCAGCAGAAGCGGAGCTTCACCGATCGGCTGTTGCAGAGTGGGCTGCTGAAGCCGGAGGACGCGAAGACCCCGGAGCCCCCGACCCCCGAGGTAAACGGCATGGACAGTAACGAAATGGACGAAGTAACGAAAGTGGAGGAGGACGACACCGGGTCGTCGACGTCGTCGCCGTCGTCGCCGTCGTCGCCGTCGTCGCCGTCGTCGCCTTCGTCGGAGGCGCTCGACGATGGCCCGTGCTCGCCGCACCAGGAACTCGAACTCGAATTGTCCGTCGATCCTGGGACATCTTCCCCGTCTTTTGAAACGTTTTCCCCGTGTGTCGAGGCGTCTCCTCCGTGTCCGGAGGCGTCTCTCTCGTCTCCTCTCGAACCCGAGAACCGCGTGACCCCGTCGCCAACGCCGACGGAATTCCCTAGACGCAAAGAGAACGCTGGCGCGGCGCGAAAGGCGCCCGGCAAGCGCAAGGTGATGCGGTTCTACGCCAGGCCGCACTACTTCCGACGGTGTTTGTTCGGCAAAAAGGGAAAGGTCAGGCCGTCGTTCAAGGACGACGGGTCGTTGGGTCAACCGCGTCAAAGTCGTCGCGAGTCCAGGATAAAAGGTCATTACCTAGAGAACTACTTAAAACGGGAGGACAACTGGATGCGGCGCGTGGTCGACGGGCTGATTGAGAACCCCGACACCTTCCCCTCGAGCAAATCCTTCGAGAAACTGTTGTCCGGGAAGGAGTCCTCCCTGTGGAGAACCCGCTACGGGGAGAGGATCCTCGCGCGGAGCGTGCAGTTCGTCGCCGTTCGCCTCTGCTCCGACCTCTCAAAGTTCCTCGACGGCCGCAAAGACATCCTCGATTCCTTCGAGTCCACTCCCCCGATTCGCAAGCGTTTGCATTTCAAAGGTCGCTACTTCCAGCGCGTCTTCTGGCGCAATTTCGCCCGCCTGATGGCTTACATCAGGGGCGTCGCGGCGCCGAACGATTACCGACTGCGAGACAGAAGGAGGAGCTCGATGATCAAGATGAAGGGCCGGTATATGGAGAAGTGCCTGCTCCAGGCTTCCTTCCTGGACAGGCAGCTCCACGACCTTCAGCTGGGTCAGTCGAAGCGCCCCGTCGTCTCCTCGAAGAGGAGGCTCTTCGCGCGCACGCGTTACGCCGAGAGAATCCTGAAAAAGCACTTCGAGTCCCTCGGTCTGCTCGTCGAATACATTCGTTGCCAAGTTCTCCAAAGTATTTCCGATTCTTCCGCGGTCGAGATTCGCTCGCCGTTGAACTGGTGCCAGAAAGAGGCGGAGGACGAACGCGGCCTGTCCAATTTGATCCGTTCCTCGAAAGATTTCATCGCGACGGAGGTGTTCCACCGCGGCAGTCGACGCTTCTCGAGGTCGTGCAGAGGCAGCATCTCCGTTGACTCCTCCCCGAGCCTCGCCGTCGCCACGCTCAGGACCTTCGGCTTGGATTCCGGATGGCTGCCGTCGAGGCTCGTCGGAGGAGCGACGAAGGCGGAGAAGGCGATCACCGAGAAGAAAGCGATTCAGGACGGCGACCGCGACGGTCGCAGGTTGTCCTTCGTCCCGACGATCCTCTACGAGGGTCTCACGAATCGCATCGGCGTCGATTTCACCAGATTGGTGGCGTACGCGTTCGTCCCTTGCACCTCGATCGTCCTGCTCTACATGTACAAGTAATCGTCCCGGTCGATCGAACTGTCTCTCGTCTCGGAAAAGGTCGTGCTCGTTCTCTAGATGCTACCGTTTTAATCATTACGATTATGTTTAGATTTAAAAACGACGTCACTTGTTCTAGGACATCGCTAACAGACGATAGATCATCATGGGCCATCTGTAAACGTGTAAAATGAAAGAAAAAAAAAAAAAAGAGAAATGAGTGTTCGTCGTTCGTATAGTGTGTGTTCTGTTTCTTCTGTCCAGTGTAACCGTAACACGTTTCTCGTCGCTAGAGGTAGATGTACTTGTTGCCGAGGCTGCGTCATCTTAATTACTTAACTTATTAATTACTTTCGATATTCGCGCGGCTCTCGGCAAGTACACGTAACCGTAGTACGCACTTAAATACGAAAAGTGATCGCACTCGCACGTCGATTCATTCGCATCTAGCTTAACGAGTCTTGTCGGATCTCGCGTTATCATGCACGCGCTGATCGATGCATGTAATTACAGTAGGTGATTCAATCATTATAAACGAACCAAAAAATTACACGTTTTGTATTGTCGGTCATTCTGTTCTTGACATATTGATAAATGTTTTAATCCTCTCTCCGTGAATCGAGGGTTTTTCATGCTTGAGAAGAATTGGAAAGTGTGTTTCTCCACTTTGTACCTTCGTGATAACAATGTTGTTAATCAAATTAAAATATCCATGGTTGTAAGGTAAAATGACGTATGTCGCATTTTCAAAAAATTTGAGTTTATCTCTCAACTGAGATCTAGAAAATAGAATTCATATTTTTATAAGAGAAGGAAAGCATTAAAATGAACAATAATTATTGTAGAAAAATATAAGAAAATTCAAATACATAGGACAGTATTAATGTATAAAACTTTAAAGCCAATATCTGGAAAATGAAAACATGTTACACATGTTGTTTTGCCTTGAAACCAGAGATAGAAGTTAAACTATTTTACACTAATCTTAATTGGGAAGGTTCACGGTTTGCGATCGCAAAGGTTTTGTTCTAACTAAATTTCCAATTTCATTTTTATTGAAACTTCAATTGAAACTTCAAAGTGATAATTTCGAAGTGTTCATAATGGTTTGATTACCCTCTGTGTCTATCTTACACGTGTCTCACTGTCAATTGTATGCACAAAACAATGGAATGTCGAAAAGAAAAGAAAAGAAAATCCTTTCGAAATAAAACACCTCTACATTCGATAACCCTTGACTCCAAGAGAAAGGAGTTGCTTGGACGCAGCTTCTCCATCGTCTTCAGCGACGACTATCCTTGACATCCTCTCCGATAACGTACGCAAGGTTTTCACAATGATAACGATGAATCGAGATGCGCACAGAATTTAATAGAGTGTCCGAAAATCTGTCGATACTCCTAAAAGTTTCCCATCATGGTGGTAAAACATCGAAACTTCCTTTCTTCTTCTCAAAAAAAAACCTCAAAAAATTATTAGCCTAATCATCACTAGGGCAATGGTCCCTATTAATGAATCTGCACCTATTAGTGTGCCTTAATTTATAAACAAGAATACCTTGAAGAAAAAGAAGAAAAACAATTTTCAAAAAATTAAGTTGGACTATTAAATTGAATGAAAAAAAATGTTTTTCCTTTATTTCTAGAGGTATCCTTCTTTTACAATTTATTTTAATATAAAGGCACTCTAATAGGTTCAGGCTCACTAATAGGAATCAGTACCCTAATTAATGGAATTCAATTAACTCCTCACTGACAATTTCTCAATTTCCTAGTAGCAGCACAAAAAAAAAAAAAAAAAAAAAAAAAAAAGTTCAAATATTTTTCATTCACACATGAAAAAATAACCTCCTCATCTCCGTTATTAAAGATTAAAATGAATTAGCACTCGATCAATCTTCTCTGCACGACAGACCAAAGCACCCTCAAACCCAAAGATCTCAGACCTCCCTTCGCGCATTCTGTAGCGAGTTCTCTGAATTGAAACCTTTACCCACCTATTAATCCCTTTACCTAACCCAGACCTAAATTTTGAGGACCACTTATTATATGTAACAGCGGCAGCCTCTAAAATGTTTGGGTTCATCAAGCGTAATTGTGACCATTTCAGCAATCCTGCCACTCTTATTAAACTGTACAAGACCCTAGTTTTCCCTCACCTTGAATACGCCTCAGTTATCTGGCGACCCCGTTTTCTTAAACACATAAATCAGCTGGAGAGAATTCAACGCTTCTTCTTCAGGTTCCTTGCATACAAGGAAGCAAGTCCTACGAGTGTCAGAGACCACGAGGGGAATCCCTATCATGAAGAAGCACGCTTTCAGTACCAGGCGTTTTGTCTTAGATGCAGTATTTCTGTTGAAAATCATTAACGGCTTCACTGACTGTCCTGAGCTATTGGGTCTCATTAATTTTCACGCGCCATCCCATTCTCTAAGGGCACCCTCCTTATTTCACCCACAACACCACTCCTCCCGATTTGGTCAGACAAACGCAATAGTTGGAGTGTGCATGTAATGACCTGCAGAATTGTGTAAACCTTTTTTCTCCTCCTCCATAAGCGACTTTAAGAAAAGCGTATATAAAACTAAGCTAAACTGAAACCGACGGAGAACGCACAACCCGCTTGGTTTCACCAACGCGCCACCTCGGCGTAACTCCCTACATCTTTCTCTTATTATTGATCTAGTCCTTTTTTTTATATTCTCTATGTTTATTTGCTTAACCATTGTAAAAAAGAGGTATTTCCCTGTTAAATGATATAAATAAATAAATTTAGGCGACCCCGTCGGCGACTCCCGAGCCCGGCCATAGATCGGATCAAGAACGTGAAACGGATTCGCGTCCCCAATCAAAAGCCGAGTCAAAGCCGGAGGAAAGCGAGGGTGAGCACCAGGCGACGGACACCGCGTCGGAGAACGCCGAGCAGGAAGTGACGCGCGAGGACGAGGAGGAGGAGCATTCGACGCAAGAGATCCTGAGCGAGATCGAGAAGGAGATGGCGGATGTGGCGTCGAAGGTCGACAAGGAAAAGATCAAGGAGTTGGTCACCACCGAGATCGACTTGGAGAAGCAGTTGGAGAACGTGCAGCGTCAGTTGCTCGCGCTGAAGCAGCTACCGAGCGAGATCGAGTGCCACCTTAGAATCGTCTCCGAGCAACTGCAGAAAATCATGGAGCTGAGCGGCGTCGAAAACGGCGCCGCCGCCAACGACCAGCCCCGGCGAGGTAAGCTCCATCGTTAAGATTACATTTTCCTGGTTGCTCTATGCTCGATCGGTATCTTCGCGTTTGCATATTTTTGAATTTCGTGCGGTTGCGGCGCTTGAAGCGGTGCCAAATTGCGACGCTTCAGGTTTGTTTTCTGTGTCTGCACTTTCTGAATTAATGCGGAACCAACCAACGCTATCCAATCGCTATCTTTTTCTATTTCACAAAACGAAAGGAGATAGCAAGTGGTTCACTCTGTACCAGTTCAGTCAGTGCAGGAACAGAAAATCAGAAAACACACCTTTGGACGAATGTCTTTGGCGTAGGAGAATTTGGGAGGAGTTTAGAAGGGGTTTGGTACATGTTTGGGTCGATGTTTTAGATGAGGAAGAGGAGCAAGAGGAGCAAGAGGAGCAAGAGGAACGGGATGAGTACGAGGAGGATGAACGCGAGGAGCAGGAAGAGGAGCAGGAGGAGTTGGAGGAGGGAGATTTTACGGAGTACACTGAGGATATTTCTATGTTTTCGGACGATCATCCACGAGTAGTGATCCAACATACTGAGGAGTACGAGGAGTCGGAGGAGACTATGACCCAGGAACTTGAAGGAACTTTGTCCGTGAAGAGCGAGGAAGGAAGCAGGGTGAAGAAGTTCGTGGTGTCCTACGAGACGAAGGTCCTGAAGTCGCCGAGTCCTGTGCCCTCTCAAGGTAAATTGTCTTATATTTCAATTAGAAATTATAGAAAATGTGACATCTATGGTATTTAGGTGCAGTAGAACCACGATTATCCGACTTTCAATTTATCCTCAATGTTTATTATACAGGGTGTAACAAAAATGTTGCAGTTCCTTCAAAGGGGTGATACCCGAGGTGATTCTAAACAACTTTTTCCTTAGCGAAAATGTTAGGCGGGGCTTTGTTAACGAGTTATTAACGAAAAATACCGACCAATCGGGGAGCGAGTACAGCGGATTAATGATGGCGCGGACGACGCGACGGCGCGGCGGGCCAATACTACTCGCAGCTGGAGCCCGCGCTGAAATTCATCCGCTGTACTCGCTCCCCGATTGGTCGGTGTTTTTCGTTAATAACTCGTTAACAAAGCTCTGCCTAACATTTTCGTTAAGGAAAAAGTTATTGCAAATTACCTCAGGAATCACTCCTTTCAAGGAACTGCGACATTTTTGTTACACCCTGTATTATTCTGGGTTTTAATTATATTCCTCTTCAAAAATCGATTAGAATTTTACATCATTAAACATTACAACAGCACATCATTAAAGATGTAGAACAAAAAATGTTAGCGTTGAAGTAAATAAGGAAGTACTTTAGTGTATTTTAAATATTTTACAACATTGATTATTTATTTTTTTGTTAATACACTTAATTGAAATTTAGCTTTGAGTGGTCGACTACTAGTACTTTCACCCTACTACTACGTTTCCAATATTCTCTCCTTAAAATTGGAACAGTTTTTTAAAGAAATAAAATACGTGATTGGGTAAAATAGATCAACAACAGTAATAGGGTTAAGGCATTATTATACCTATAAAGGTACAGTAGCATTCTGCGTAAAACTTGAACAACGATTTAATAACAGAACTAATTTTTAGAATTTTGTGTTCTAAATATTGAGTCGATTAATCGAGGTCCTACTATACATATATGTATTATATCTGTGGCTGAAAGGCAAAACGAGGTATGTAACATTTTCAAAGAAATTGATTTTAAGCGATAACTGGGATCAAGAAAATAGAATTCATATTTCTACCAGAGAAGAGATGCATTAAAAGAATGTTTTCCATTAAAAATAAGGATAGAAGAAAATTCGAGTACATAAGACAGTACTATTGATGTTTAGAACTTTAAATGCGAATATCTTGAAAATGAAAACATGTGACATGTTTTGCCTTATAACCACAGGTATACAGGGTGTTTCAAATAAACTGCGGGAAACGTTAAGGTGAAATTCCTAGGGTGATTCTAAACAACTTTTTCCTTAGCGAAAATGTTAGGAAAAACACCGACCAATCAGAGAGCACGTATCAGTGGCTGGCACAAACTACAGGTAGCGTTCACGGCTGTTCTTCGTTAATAACTCGTTAACAAAGCTTTCGAGGATATTATTGCAAAGGGAAAGGCCGTTCAAAATCGCTCCAGGAATCTCCCCTTAACAGCCCTCGCATTTTGTTTGGAACACCCTGTATATACGGAAGCTAGTCGAGTGGCTGTCGAAAAACTGAAACATTCGAGCCGTTCGCGATCCGAACCGAGCCGAGTCGAGTACTCGAAACAAACGAGCGCGAGCGGGTAGATGTCCCAATCTCCCAATTACTGCCACTTCCGTTATTTTACTTTATAGAAATGTAACGTATAAAAAATGGCATACAAAAAAAATTGTACTATTAAATTGAGACTCTGATTTGCATAAAAGCAAAGATATTAAGCAAAATTTTCAATAAATGGGACAGAGTTATTACGATTGATAGCTATTGGCTTGCAGTCATACATACAGGACAATTTCGAAGGTGACTGTTATAGAGACATCAGGATTGCTCGCAGATTTTAATTACTGACTAATTAATTCTTCATATTTAATGTATAGAACTATTTTTCTTTAATGCATGAAATGTTAAACAATATTATGTTTGATAGTGTGACGATTTTTAGGCCATACAATACGTAAAATCATTAAACGAAGTCACGCTATAAGTGACAGTAATTGGAACTGATTGAGACATCTACCTTAGCTCGAATTTTTTTCGAGCAGATCGAAAGAATCGAGTGGCTCGAGAAAAACGAGTAGTTGAGACATGTGCCGAACGGCCGACCGGCCGAACGGCATGAAATATGAAGCATGCATGGCCGACTTGGATCAACTCCGCTCATAATTACTCAAGTCGGCTCGGCTCGGCTCGGCTTCCTTTTTTCGAGTACTCGAACAGCTCTAATGGAAGCTCTAGGTAGGAAGCTTTAGAGCACTGAGGTATTGTTTTTCTGTCACTGAGCGTCTAATAGTGTCTATAGTAGTTGAAATTCTTCTTGAAATATTGATAACAGAAACGAAGCGATATGTATTATAGGAAGTTTTGAACCAGACCCGAATCTATCGCCAAAAGATCAAGTTATTCAGGAGTTGCAGGTATTCCGAATAACGTTATGGAATGTAAATGTTACTTTTGTGTCAGATTGTTGAGGAATTTGTCTCCCTGGAATTTTTTCATGCCGTTGAAAAGTATTCTCGATTTTAGAAAAATCGACTATCTTTATTGATCCTAAAAAACACGAATCTAAGGATAAATTATCGAGGCCCTAAAAAAGCATAATTTTTCGTCACACCGTATCTTTGATTTGATTGCATCCTCGATCCAATAGCAACGTAATAAAATCTCAAAATATTAAATCCTTGGTTGCAATCTGTCCTCCCATTCAATCCTAAAAGGCACGAATCTGGAGATCAATAATTTCCTCCTAAGGGACCTTTGTATGATTCATAACACTGTACAATATCTAATTTTTCTCAAGTGTTCTAAATGTTCTAAAAAAATTTGTCCTTGATCTGACTGCATCCTCCTTAAGTGTATCAAAAAATGTTAACATTTCAAGTGAAAGTGGTTGAAATATCGTTTCTCCTCGAATTTCTCCCCAAAGCACGTAAAATCTTCATCGTCAGTGACCACTGTGAAGAATGATTCCTCCCAAAACGAAATTTTAACTTCAATTCCAAGGAAACTAAAACAAAGAACCTCGTTTTTAGCACAAACAGCAGGAAAAGAGAAGGAAGCGTTCGGAAGAGTTGTGGCCGCAGGCTAAACAGGTCGAGCTGACTCTCGGTCGCAGATGGAGGTGTCCGAATGATTTCTTCAACGACGAAATGATCGCCGAGGTTCTATCTTCCCAGGCGGAAGTGATTCGAGGCAGGGCCCTAGGGTAAGTCCGAAAGTCCTCCCTCCCGATCATTTCGACGAAAAGAAAAGACGCCGCGCCGCGCCGCGCCGCCCGCGTGTGGAGAGTCCGATATCAATCGATTCCTTTCACTCGAAATCGAGCGAGTAGCACTGACTCATCGCATTCTCCACGCGTGATGATTTAGTGAAACGAGGCAACAATTCTCGAAGCCAGTCAATAGTCATAACACAATTCATGACGCATTAAGAAAAATTCATGACCAATAACGAATGATTCATTGATGCAGAGTGAACTTCAAGAAATACGAGAAGACGAATCTACCGAACTACGATCATCTGATGAACTCGAGCGTCTACAAAATGATTCATAAGATGGACCGGGAGCCGAAGAAAGGAATTCCAGCCAGGCCTGCCAAAGTGAACGCCGCGGAGGACATAATCGAGAGGGCTGTAGGTATTCGATACGATCTACCGATTATATTATTCCGATTATTCGACGTCTCATCCGCCCTGTCGTTACAGAAATCTCCAGCGTTGAGCGTCGCGGATGACAGGAGCACTCGAAGCATCAGTCACTAAATCCACCAGCGGTTGGGCGAAAAAAGAAACCAAGAGATTTTTCTCCGGACGAAGGAACGCTGAGCAAACACTCGTCTGCACTCGTCTGCACTCGTCTGCACTTGTCTGCACTCGTCTGCACTCGTCGACGAGAGGACTTTGAGAACGATATGAATACGTGCGCTGCGATTCGAAGCAAATACATAAAGTATATGTGCGTGTCTCCAAGTACAAGCATTGTCAAGAACCTTATTGATGATTAAGCGTTAATAAAAGGATTGATTCTTTTTCGTAAAACTTGCTACATCCGAGGGAAAAAAAAAAAAAAAAAAAAACTTACGAGGGAAGATTAAGATCTGGACGAGCGATTTTTAAACAAAACCGGACTAAAAATATTGAGGCCGATAAGTACAGACAAATTCTAAAATGTGTTTATTTGTGTATTTGCTGTTTATACATAGTTGGCCATTTGTATAAAAAATTATGTTAAACATCAAAATCGCAAAGACGTCGGATTGATTTCGTTCTTGTGATAGATTGTAGATCTTGATGAAACGAATAAAAGAGTTTTATGCGGCAATGCTCGCTAAACTTTTTTATTTATTTCATCAAGATCTAAAGTCTATATCCCCAAGAACCTAATTTTTTATCAGAATCAAATTCCTGATCAGCTTACAAGGGACATTACCCAAACCATACACGCCGATTTCGATGCGGTTTTAGTATAATACAGAACTCGAACAAATATTTGACACGTATTTTTTTTATCGGCAATCATCCATGTTGAAGGGGGAAAATCGCCATTAAAGTTGGGGATGAAAAACACATTTCATCGAATATTTCATTAGAGCTGGACTAATGATTCAAACTGGAATTTGTCCGTTTTTAATGGATATTTTTTATTATAATGTCCTCGTAGCAAAGACTCTAAGACTACAAAAACATGTGCAAAGTGTAACAAATTTATTTGCAAAAGTCATTCAGTCGAGAAGAAAGTCTGCTTAGACTGTGAAGGTTGAAAATCAATGTCCTCCGATACTTATAGACTGGGCTCTGTCGATTAGTGTGTACTAACGTTAAGATCAAAGTATCTATTGTAAAAACTTATTCTTTTAGTTCGATAAAACTTTTGTTTTGTTTTTTAATAATATTAATTACATATATCAATAATGATATATGTATATATGTCTAATTCTTACAATTAGATTAACTTTAATTCGTAGTATTTCTTTTGGAGTACCATCTCTGACTTTAGTAAAATTTTTATTTTTACGAAGCAACTTTCAAATGTACGAACACTTTAAAATTGACCATGTCAAAATTAGTTCAACTGAACGCAGCACGTCGAAATTAATCGTCTCAACCAGCTAACAGCTAAACACGGTATAGAGCAGCACGGTCTTGGCGCGGTTGGGATCTATCGATTTGTCCGATACCCTTCAACACTTATATTACCGAATGTTTATTAAATTACGTTGATTGAATACCCCTATGTCCTCACTACCTAAAAACACATTTTCATCACTGCAATAATTGAAAAGTTACAATTGTTAGAAAAATTCATCATAATTTAGGCTAAATGGATGTTTAAAATTGGCTAAAAATACAGATATACGGCCCTTCATTTTTTGTCACTATATGAAAAGATTTTGAGTTAGGAAAGAGTTCATTCGAAAGAAGAAGGTTCAACGAAGCGCGTCAACATATAAGTGTTGAAAGTTCACGGGCATATCAATAGATTCCGGCCGCGCTAGGACGTCGCCAGATTGAATAACGACCAGAGCGCGCTACATTGAACCTTCCTCTTTCAAATGAACCCTTTCCCGATCCAAAATCTTCTCATATGAGGACGAAAAACGGAGGGACGTAAACTCATATTTTTACCGGTAAAGTCAACTCCCTGTGATACTGGAGTTCTACCCCTTTAAGAATTTGTTTATATTTATCGGCCCTAATATTTTTAGTCGTGACCTTCCCTTTTAGTATGCACTATACTATTCCACGATTCCCCCCAAAATCTGCAAATAATGGTAACAGTACCTTTTCCAGAACAGTCAACGCCTCCTGTTCTGTCCCACCGCGGGAGAAAAGGTTTCCGGTTTCCGACAACCGACAAGATACAAAAGCTCCGAACATCGTTCTATCGTCACCGCTTTGTTTTGACGCAACGCGACGCGACAGCCGCGTTCCACAGTTCCACCGTTCCACCGCGATCCCCTTCCGCGGAATCGGACGTCCGACGACATCCGCGCATACTTTCACCTTTCCGGAGTTTCCGACTCTCTTCTGCCTCCCCTCGACCGCCGCACCACACCACGCCACACCGCGTTACACCGCGCTACACCGCGCCGGCGGCCGTGCGTACGCGAGGCTGAGTCACTTCTGCCGTTCGGCCAACGTTCTTTCTCTCCTCTCTCCGTCTTTCTCCGTCTCCGGTCTCCGACTCGGTGGTCGTCCGTTGTGCTCAGGGTCCGAGAACGTGACGTCGGTCCCGAGCAATTTATGTAAAGCATTCTAGGCATGATTCACGAACTAGTTCGCGCCCTCGTGACCGCCACTGGCGCAGAAAATGCACCGCCGCGCCTGGCCGCGCCGTCGAGTCAGGCGACCGACCGATTTCCGCAACGCTCCGTCCTCCTTGGACCTCGCTTCTATGACGCGGTCGCTTCCGGTCACGGAGAACCGAAACAACGAGCGTTTTAAATGGAATCGAATTCGGCTGACGAATCAATGACTAAATGGTTCTGGGAGTCAGGAATTTTTGTGTGCGAGCAGTTCTTGGAATTTCGGATTTGTTTTGGAGAAAGTTAGAATGGGGACTTCCAGATGTCGAACCGAATCGAACATCTGCCGAAGAGATCGTAAAAAGATGATGAAGATTCGAGGAACGTGAGGCGAATGGAAGGGAAATGATGTAAATATTGAGAGAAATGGGCTTTGTCATCTTTTGGGTCGGGATTTTCTCTTACGTCAAGTGGTATCGCTATGCGGAGATTTATAATGTTGGCTCATTTCATAACATAATGTCATTGCAAAATTTGTTATTTTTTTTTAAGTGAAATTATTTGTAGTTATACTAAAAAAGGGAATTTTTTTTCTTGCTGGAGAATATTGATTTTTCGAAATTGTTTTAAATAAACAAAACTACGTATGTATAAAGAAAATTATTTGAAACTTTGTATATTTTTAACATACTTTTATTAAGTAACACAACTTTTTTCGATAGAATTCACTCGAAAGTACAGTGGGAATCAACCGCGGACTAAACGCATCACAAAATTTCGTTAGATATGATATCTGCCTTTTAATAATGTAGTATAAAACATTAATAATTATTATAAAATTATGAAATCGTGGTTCAAGTTTTACTTGCATCCCTTTTGCACTCTTACTGCTAATGCATTAAATAACTGAAACTCTGAACAATAAAAATTGAAGATGTTCTACTTCACCAGAAAAACTTGTAAATTTTCTCTTGACAAAAACCGTCACGAAATTCGCTCCCGATCAAGTGCTACATTTCGGTATTCGTCAAAAGAGGATTCCAGGTTGATTAATGGTCACCCTAATTATAATTGTGAGCGAATTATCGCGACGAGGATTCCTCGAGCAAAGGATACACCGAGCAAGGTGCTTCCCGGCACGGTCTCGGCACCGGGAGCAATGACAGAAGGTGAAGCGGCAGGAATCGCGACTGCTTCAGGGAGAAGGGAACGATCGAGGGACAGAGAGACAGAGAGAGAGAGAGAGAGAGAGAGAAATGTCGGGAATGCCATCCTGATACCACACCACGTCCTTCTCTTTATTCTCCTTTGCTCCTCGCTGACTCCGGCTCCTCGCTGCTCCTCTATTCATTCTATTGTCCTTATCTTTTCGTAGTACTGTTATCTTCTCCTTCGTCCTGACCCTTTCTCCATTGCATCCGCGAACACTAAATTCTCTGGCATCTCTGCTGTGCTTCTGCATTTTCAATCTTTCCGATTTCTTTTACAACCCTCAATAATACAGTAAAAAATCATTTAAACTTGCTACGGTCTTCGAGTCTTTTTCGACCCAAACGAAATAACTGTTAAACTGACAAGTTTAAATAACTATTCCAACAATATAAAGAAATTTTTAAGAAGGTTAGTGTTAATACTTACGTTTGTTATTCTTGACATTCTATAAAAATTTCATTGTCCACATTCCTAATGATTGGACAGCGGATGTTTATGCATTTATAGTAATATTGAATCTGTTAAAATGCATAAAGAATTGCATGAACACAAAAATACATCAAATATCGAAAACAAAATACATTGTATGATCTTTAGGAAGTAAAAGATATTTTTATTTCAGTTGATTTTTAGTTTCCATGCCTTTGAAAATATGAATTTGCATAAACATCCACAGTCTACTATCTAGACGTTAGAAATTCCGATTTTTTAAATATAAATTCTTGTAAATAATTTTTCTGATGGCAATCACATTTCTTATTGTCTGTGAATAAACCGACGACGGTATGCCGATTCCAGGAATCTAAGAAATGCACAAAATTTGCAACTGCTCGTATAATTTAATTTTGACCCGTTTTGTAAGGAATTTTTGAAAACACATAAAAGAAAAGAAGTATATTCTTACTCAGTTAAGATTATCTGATAAATATAAGTAAAAGTTATAATTGTTAGTAACAATTAATCTTCTCCACAGAATTATTATTACAAAGTTTATTTAGTTCTATCCTGTTGCACGTCCCGATTTTTCTATTGAAATCCCGCTTTTCTTGTGTTTCATCAATCCGAATCCCGATTTACAAAAAAAAAATAATCTGGTCGATTAATACTGTTGTCGGTGAAATTTGAAGTCGGTGAATTGTTGTCGGTGGTGAAAACAGTGTCGGTGTCATCTGTTATTTTACAGTCCGCTGAGGGTTGAAGGGATCGAGACGCACGCTCCGCGCTTCGCGCTTCGCGCTCCGCGCTCCGCGCTCCGTGATCCGCGTTGGCGAACGCGAAAGCATCCCCTCATCCCCGAATCTGCGCGCAACCCAAGGACCGTGATGTTTCCTTCGTTTCCCCGTTTGATACCGCGGTTGGCTCCCTCCCCGTCGCACCTTCCCATCATCCCCCTCTTCGCAGACGATTCCGGATCGCGGTCTCGTTCCTTCCCGCGTGTTGGGTCTCTATCCCCATCCCCGCCCCGTGGCCGGAGCCGCGGCAGAGTCGAATCGGATGGAAGGAAGGCAGCCAGGCAGCCAGGCAGGCCCCGCTGGCCGACTGACCGTCCTCGACGTCTGTTATACCTTTACTCCGGTCTGCGCGTTCCTCAAGAACGTACGTGCCGTTCTACCAAACCGCGCGAAACCGCCTCGCAAGGCAGACGTCAACCGTGATCGAACCCAAGTGCAACGCGCGAGACAAACCCTCCTCCACTTGCTTTTCACGGTTTCTTGTTGAGTTTCAATCCGCTTCTTCATTCTTCCACGAGGATTCTTTTTATCAGGACGACCGTGAACACGATACCAGTGATATGGCTCAGCTGATCAGCGTCAAGCTCTCCAGATTCGACGGATCTCCGTGGGGGTTTCGACTCCAGGGTGGAAAGGACTTTGGCACGCCACTCGTCGTCCAGAAGGTGAGTTGCGTTCGGTGCGATTGGTGCATTCGGGTGGTGTGACAGTTTCTATTCGAAGCAGTGAGATTTCGAGGGATTCTTGGACACAGTGATCGAGATCGATTCCTACGTTAGATCGCAAACACGAAGCTGAGATTGGACGCGCCGCGCCGCGGCGGAAACTATTCCGCGGAACGCGATTTTCATTGGACTCGATGACCGTTGACCGTTTATTGATTCCCCGCGTTTCAATTATTGAAGACAATTGCTGACGCAGATCGCGATACAGTGATAACTGAATTCCACTCGATTCTAAAACACTAATCTCTAGATAAAAGCAAAATCGTTAGACCATTGTGGCTTATCGCGGCATCCGCTTTATCTTCCCCTCATGACTTTGTTCTAAGGTTTCGTATGTGTCTCCCGATGACGTCATGACGCGTACGCGTGGTGCCAATGTGCGAAAAATTCGCAAGTGTCAAGCACGAACTCCCGGTGATCCCTTCCACCGGGTTCGCGGAGCTTCCAAGACGTTTGGAGTTTGATCGAAGGCTATTTTCGCGAAATATAGTAATTTAAGGGAGAAGGCTGATCGTTTTTCTGCCATTACGGTATCCAAAGTGTCGTTACGTAATGGACCAGGCAAACGCCAAATTATTTCACGCGCATCGGTAGAAATCGCTGCCAACTACGTGCGAAACTCGCGGCTCGTCGTCGCCCGCGGTGTTTTGGCGACGAGGCGCGTTGTAACACGAGAAGCTTTTGGCTACCGTCGCGCCCGCGACTTTCATGTGAATTTTCAAAACTTTCTTCGTTTATTTCGACGGAGCCGTTGCCGTTGCCGTCGCCGTCGCCGTCGCCGCCGCCGCCGCGCCGCGTCGTCTGCGAACCTCGTTACGAAATCCCCGGCGAAGTTATTACGCCGGAAACGCAGGGATGGATGCTTCCACCTTCTGGCCGCCTGTCCGTTTTCACTGTCACGTTTATTATTACTCGACGAGGAAACCGCGAAGCTACGTATTTTCGGGTGGAGACCTTGATCGACCAACAATTTTACTATCGAACACCTTCGTTCAAGCTCGTATGCCTTCATTTTACCGGTTTCCGCAAGTCATCATTCATTAAAATCAAATCCTAAACGGGGAAAACTCCTTTTTTTCCAGTCAAAATTCAGCATCGTTTACTTTTTTATAGACCCACGTCAATTTTTCGGAGTAAATCAAAGATAACTGAATATAGATCCGCCTATAGTTGATGTTTGTAAACAAATCCTGATTTCTGTAACAAACCACAAGCCTCTGTTTGCCTACTTTTCGTTCTCCCACAATTTGACATTTTCTTCACTGGTCGTGTTTTGCAAAACTCCCGCGAAAAACGATCGACTCCCCTCCCCAGCGGTTTTATCTTGCAATCGACATTTCGAACTTGGCCTTCTTAGCAGCAGCACGTGCTCCGTTTATTTTACGAGGCCGCAAATACTACGTCCGGCCGCCCTCGGCTTTCTCGGAAAGGAGAGAAATACGACGAATCCCTCGGCAGGGGGGTGTCGAAGCGCCCTTCAACCCCCGAGCATTGCGAATTAATTGCGAGCGATCGCGTTATGCGAGCCCCGATTTCATCGCAAGAACCACCGTTACTGCGATTTACAGATAGCGCAGATCCGGGAAAAAATCGTGGACGCGTGTCTCCGACATCGTAAATTCCGAGACGCGATGATCGTTTGCTGCTTTATGATATCGCCGATCGCTCTGTGCGGATATTCTGCGCGAAATTATGATCCGGGCTGCTGGATGGTTTCGTGATTTATGGATCTCCTTGGGGATCCATTTGTTTGGGTTCTTATTTAATGAAGGAGTGATAGAAATCGCTTTCGGAGACGATGATCAACTTTAAAATCGTTTTGAAAGGCTCCAAGTTATTTTTTTCTTGGTACGAGCTTATAGTTGAGCAAAGATCGAAATTTGATCTTATTTTATATTTATCAGTGACAGAATTGTGAGCAGAATGGGCTCGGGAAGCACAGTCGTAAACGTCTAAAGTGAGCGATGAATGGCTCGGAAGTTTACAAAAAATTGACGACAGGTGTTGCTCCGAAACGTAAACCGTTGAGTAACAGTGATTTATGATAGGCCCGAGGCGTTTGCAACTCGGCGCAACATAGTCATGAACTATGCGCCACATTGAGTTAAACTTGAGCAAACAGCCGAAAAGTTTTGCCGAAGATTGTACCGAAAACGTGGGAGTGGAATACCTCGCGTCGGCGCGGAGTAACGAGGAGCGTTTTTAAAAACCGATGCATCGGTTGCGTTTAAAAAGAGAGTAAAATGGAGGAAACAGCGGGAGAGCGAGAGAGGGGGGAGAGAGAGAGAGAGAGAGAGAGAGAGAGAGAGAGAGAGAGAGAGAGAGAGAGAGAGAGAGAGAGAGAGAGAAAGAGAGAGGCAGCGACGCGTCGCTGGTAATCCGAGGCAAATTATTTGGGCGTTCTATTTCTAGAAGGTGCCTTTGCGAAACGCGCGAGCCGGGTCGAGCCCCGCTCCGCGAAGACAACGACGAAGACGTAGGCAAACGACGAGCGCGTCGTCGCCGACGACGAAGACGACCGCAACGACGGAGCCGAAGCGATGCCGTCGACGGTTGTTCGGTCTTCCTGGGCCGCGTTGGTCACCGCGAAAATAAATTTTTCGAGACGGAGGGAGCGATCTCGGTGTCGATCGATAAAAATACCGGATCGACCGACGCCGCCACGTGCGGTCCTCATCCTCTCGCCTCGCTCTCGCGCCGACGCGCGACGCGACGACGAGGAATCCGACGACACCACGGGGTCGTCCGCGATTCACGCGGGTCTGACGACTCTTCGCGAAGAGCCTCCGTGAAATTTGAAACGAGCGAGCGTCAGGTTTTTCGAATCCCGTCGCTGCGCTGGCGGCTGGCGACTGGCGACTGGCGACTGGCGACACACTGTGCTTTCCAACGAAAATCAAACGAGAATCAGATGATCGTGACAAATTTTCTTCGATTCGTGGAGACGAAAGTAGAAATCGAGGAATTTCTACAAAAGTTAAGGAAAATTAATAAATGTCAAGGCAATTCAAAAAATTTCTATGAAATTTCAAAGAAAATCAAGAGAATTTCGGAAATTCCAAGAAAATTGAAAAAAATATAAGGAAATTTCAGAAAATCACTTATTTAAATGCATAAAAAAATTTTTGACGTATCAGGTCGCGAGATATTTCGTCCAGGGATACGTAAGGGTTAATAATTGACATTTTAATATTTTATATTATATATTAAGTACAATCATTAAAGGGCAGCCTAGTTTAGGACGATTAAATTAATTGATTTTTAGGAATTTCTTTTTACGAAACTATTAAGCGAATCATGGATAAATTTGCAAGGTATGTTATTTTATGTTTAGACAATATTGATCACTTACGAGTAAAACAATTAAAGCTAACATTAAACCTAATCTCATAATTTGTGCGATATTTGAGTAAAGCCATGTTTAATCTTTAATTTCACATGTATCAAAATGCAAAAATAACAATAATTAAATTGTAATCTAAGTTCGAAAGTGAAAAAAGCAAAGGGAGCAATTCAAAACAGTTAATAACTATGTAGTTAGTGTTGAGGATCACTTTTTAGCATGATAATTTGTTGTATGTATGATGGTTATATGTATTACTAAGCTGATCAAGAATTGGGTTCTTTGAAGTCCCACCAATTTGTCAATTTTGTATTTCCTTATAGTTTTTGAAGTTCATCGACGACGTAATTTTATGAGGAATAAGAAAATCCTTGGTTTTTTGTTTTGTTTTAGAGAAGAATTGAAAGCTCCAGAATTCCCGTAAATTTGACACTCCAATGATGAGGCCCTATACAGACTTATTCATATAACTGTGTTTCTTATCAGTAGTGCATATGTTGATAATATTAATTTACTTTGTTGTATTCTTTAATTCTTTATATCATAGATATTCCTTTTTTCATCGCCGTATAAATATTGCAAAAGAATTTTAAATTCCTCTTACATATTAGGTATTAAATATTTATGTAGTAATGTTCATGACCAAAAGGTTTCATTTTAACCGCATTTTCAATTCTATATTTATTAAAACTTTGAAGGATAATTACTTCATAAATGATAATTTCAAAGTGTTCATAAAAATTTGCTTCTCCACTATAGTAAAAAAAAAAAATTGAATACATAAAACAATAGTTATACTAAAAATCAGTTTTGTTTAGAGTTTAGAGTAACGCACGAGAAGATGTTGACCCCTTTACAATGATTGACAGTTTCAAGAGAAGTAGAAAATAGAACACATCTAATACAATGCTTTTCTTACATAATAAAATATAAATATATTTCAGTGGCCGTAATATTTTTATTCAGAATAAAATTATTATACTTTATTACGTAAGGAAAGTATTATAATTGTATTTCCTAGTTTTTTACGTTTCTTATCGAAACGATGAATCACTAAAACGAGTCAACGTCCGCATACTTTATCGAATACTGAACCACAAAATACTGAAAACAGATGTGGTGGAGGAAGTCCTAGTATCAGATGGCACCCACTACTAGACCTAGACAGGAATCATAATTACGTAATATCTTTCGTCGTCAAGTAAATAACTAATTAAAAAACCCACAAAATTTGGGTTCCAAATTTTCAATTGCTACACATAATTTTCGAGGAAGTCTATTCTTCTTTGTGAAAGACTACATGGGCTAAAATTTCCAGAAACCGGCGCGGCGCGGCGCGGCCGGCCGGGGCGTTTCGGTTCCCGCAACCTCAAGAGAACAGCTGCACGCGGATTTCCGCGATTCCGCTGAGCCGACGCGACGCAGTCGGTGCAACGTGGGCGCTGTTACGCGATATTTCGTTCGCGAACGATGCATTATCGCCGCGTGGAAGGACTCTGCATAAATTATGCGTGTCGTTAGCTGATTATAGCTTCGCGCCGATAACGCTTTTTCATCGTTTTCGCTCATCTTTTTTTCCTCCTTGCATCGACTATACTTCCAGCGCAACATTCCCAGTAAACTCTAAGAATAATGCTTATCGCCTTCAATTAAGTAAGTAGTTAAGCATAATTCTATTTACATATTCGTATCGAAAAAAATGGAGAATCTCAGAACTTCCTGTCGTTTATAAACGCGCGCGCGCGCCCTTAACTATGGCAATTTCGCGCTTCCAAGAAAATTGTTGATCAGCCTTGAGCTCGCGTATCTAGACTTTAACTGCCGTCGTCGTCGTCGTTGTCGTCGAGCGAGGAAATTTTCCACGTCCTTTAGGAAAATTTATTACCGCAGGGTATCGCGTTTTCGATCGAACCGCGAAACCGAAGAAAACATTGCGCAACTCGTGACAGTAACAGGTAGCCCAGCCTCGCGCAAAAATACCTTTCCCCGTCCCCGAGGGGTGCGACTTCCTTCCGATAAAGGTTAACAGACGAGTGTGGCAATCGCTGGAATTTTGCCAGACGCGTGGGCGGGTTGAGCGATTCGCCGCTGAAAAATCAAGTATCGCGGCGCGTGAAACGAATCCGAAGTAAATTGTACATCGTTCCGGCTAAACATAGAAACAAACTTCGGTAAATACGTATATTTAGCGGTGGACCACCGCCTCGAGGACGGTTTCTATTTTAACGGAGAGACACGGCCCGTTGGAAATATTGTTATTGCGTGTACATGTTTTCTTTTTCCCCCGAGGAGGGGATGAAAGGAATCGAGGGAGGCAAGGCGCAAGGGTGGGAGAAAGACGATCGAGCCCCGACGATATTTTCGTCATTATCGAAAATAAGCCGTCGCGTCGAGTCACCGCCCGCGAATTCTGTTTATGTCTGCGAGGCCCGATTTCGCGCGGCTTCGTTGCACACGATGGCGCGTAATCTTTCCGGGGCGAGTTGCACGGCCGATTTGTTTACGACCACTTGTACAGGAAGTACTGAAATAGGCGGTGCCGTTCGGCGGAAAGCGAGGAAGCGAGCGGAAAACGCGGGACGCGTTTGCGTTTTCCTTTTACCGAAAATCGATCTTGATTATTTAACTCTGAAACAGAGAAGCTTTCGACGATCACCGACGAACCAGAGAAAAGGCGCAACGTTATTCGACTTTCGTAGACGAGTTTACGAGTTTCATGGAAACAATTGAAAATTCAACCTATATTTTGGCTCACCCCGGTATAGAGTGCATAAACTAGGGATCTTCGATTCTCGTTTCGGTTATGAATCGAATAATGAGAATCGATTCTATTCAAAAATCGAAATGAAAAAACTGATTTTGCCAGAATCGGTTCAAATATCGTGAATATATTGTGCCATTCGGACAGTTGGTAACGTTTTTAAAGCTTGAAAAGTTGAAAATTTATAACTTAAAATTTGAAATCTTGACAGTTTGAAACTTAAAAGCTACAAACGTGAAAATGTTATACTTCGAAATTCTGAAAGATTAATATGAAAATTAGAAGTTTGCAAGATTTTAAGCTCGAAGTTTAAACGTGAAAAAACGATTCACTTAAAAATGAAAGAGCAGAAAATCGATTGAAAGGACCGATCTATTAGTAGAAAAAATAGATTTTCTGAAGAATCGTATCGGAATCGAACATCCCTAGCATAAACGCACCCAGTGCATCCGACCTCGGTGCGGCGCGGCGCGGCGCGGCGCG
The DNA here is from genome assembly GCA_030770465.2 of Perdita meconis. Taxonomy (NCBI): domain Eukaryota; kingdom Metazoa; phylum Arthropoda; class Insecta; order Hymenoptera; family Andrenidae; genus Perdita; species Perdita meconis. The sequence continues at coordinate 161,582 of JASKOS020000017.1, forward strand.
GCGCGGCCAGGATGTTGCTGGACGTTGCGCACCGGGTGCAACGTCGTAATTCCGAACGATACAAAACGCCGACGACGAGGATTTTCCACGAGGCGGAAAGCGCAGCGTTCGCAGGGATTCGTTGATCCGATTCTCGAAATCGGCGCTAACGGATCGGCACGGTCCGTCGCCTACAATCGAGGGTTTCGTGGTTCTAATAGGGAAACATTCTACGCAGAGGATCGCGATATCAAGTAAACTTTAGTACTGTTATAAACCATAAACACTGTCAAAATGATCTGTAGAATATTAGCTGCTAATGGCTTGTACAAACACTACAAGTAGCTGAAAAATATTCTGCGGTAAATACTATGATATAGATTTAAAAATCTCTACATTTGGAATTTGGAGTCCGCAGAAATTGTTGAAAAATTGAAATACAATGCGATCTGAGCAAATTTGACCAGTTAAAGAAGCATAGAAAATCTGGAATAATTAATCTGAAACTTGAAATTCTCGAATCTGAAATTTTAAACCTTCAAGTCTCTAATTTCAACTCTAAAAATCTCTAAATCTACGTCTTGAAATCTTTGAATCTCCCACTTTTTAGCCTACAAAGATCCTGTATAAGATACTATGATGAAAAAAAAATGATCGTTACATAGGGTGGCGCATAGGATCTGATCTTGCCGAGTAGCTAGAATCCTTTCAGCCTATTTTCTTGGACTGCACAAGCCATTAGCAGTATTAGCAGCTAATAATCTTTAAGGTTTCTAACAATATCAATATCTACTTGATATCGCGAGCCCTTACTCGGAATGTTTCTAAGATGAAATATTATCCCGGCTTCTCGGTAACCCTGCGATTCGAGAATCGACTCGAACGTCAACTCGCAGCTGCATGCCAGCCAAAATATGTCAAACACACGCGGCTTACATAACGTAAATGGATAGATATAGAACCGTTAAGTGGAATAGGGAGCACTCGAACGGCTCGTGAGCCACGCTCGGTAATAATATTTAGCCAATAAATTAATATCAGCGACTGCATCGACGAGGATGGCCGTCAAGGATCGTTGGCACTGCTCTCCGCTGGCAACAGCGGCCTTCTTCCAATCGTTATCAGTCTCCAACGAAACATTCAATTCCCCAACGCTATATCAATTTCGCGTTATCGATGCGATTGCGAAAACCTGGCCAATGTTCCCCAACGTAGGCCACCCGCGCAGAAACGGGTGCACAATCATCCGCGAACAATAAATCGTTTTAAACTTGACACGGTAGTCGAGGAGGCACAAAGGTCGCATTCCTCGCGAGACGTCGAGCCGCGGATAATGTGCATCTTCGTCCAAGATCGCTGGCACGGCGCGGCACGGCGAACGGAAACACGTGCGGGAAGGAAATCGGTCGTCCGTGGGAGTTCTGGCCCGGTTCCGCTGGATATACCAATTTTCGGGGGAGTTGAGAGATGGAGAAAGAGGGAGAAGCCGTTGCACACGGTACGAAAATGCATTCCGCTTCACGGGGAAAACCCGACGATATCGATGGACCGGAGAGAGGGATTTTTCTCCGGATCTCTGGTCGCAATCTTTTCGATTGTCGTCGTCGGTAAGCAGTAAGCAGTAAGCAGTAAGCAGAGGCGATGAAACTCGTTCGCGATAGAGCTTTTCTTTTTGCGCGCAAATGCAAATGCAGCCAAGGACGCTGCCCGCGATCGTGGGCCGACGCGACGCGACGCGACGCGACGCGACGCAACGCGATAAAAGTGCTTCGACATTGTCCGCTTGCTCGGCTCTTTTTCTCTTATATCGAGGGGTTAGTTTACTCATCGAATCTGGAGTGGAGATTATTATCTATTGTGAATAAGATGAATTAAGGATTCCTTAGATTTACGCGACAATTTTTAGAAACATGGAATATTTTCTGCGATCAATAGTTTTCAGTACTAAAAAATATTAGGTCGTTCAATAGGATCGTGCGATTTCTTATAAATGTAAAAGTTTCGCTTACTATAATAATCAATTAATTTATTCTCATTATTGGACTGCGGATGTTTATGCAAATTCATATTTTCACAGGCATATGAAAAAAACCGATTTAATTAAAAATATTTTTTACCTTCTAAATATCATAAAATGTACTTAATTTCCGATATTTAATGTATTCTCGTATTTGTACATACATATCTATATACATTTTCGACTATTCAAAATCGCCATAAATGCATAAACATCCGCAGTCTACTTATTATTAACGATGACAGACGAAAGTGGTGTTATTCAGAAAATTTCAACAGAAACTGTCTATTTAGGGAATACAATATATTTAAAATAATCCAATTGTACGAATGTGAATAATTGTAAAATTTCTCTCGTTGGTGTAAACGAATTTATTAAGCCATCAAGTATGCAATTTCTCCGACGCGAATTATTTGCCATCGCTATGAAAAACTATACTCCGAGCCAATTCAACAGGTCGTTCAAGGTTCAAGGTCACTATTTTCTATCACTTTTTACTGAAAGAAATGATCTTACGAAGGTTTCTGTACCCCTCTGAAGTACAGTAAAACCTGCTTAAACCTAGGCAGTTTTCTTTCTATAAGCCTAGGCTAATGCCTCCAACCACTATTTTTTGTCAACTTGGACCGCGGGAACTTTCTCGGCCGCGAGCTCGACTCCCGAAACAATGAGCTATAAAAGACAAGGATAGCACTAGGCATTTAAAAATGCTCGTGACTGATTTTCACCTTTTTCCATCGAATTTTCACGAGAGTGACGCCAATCGATTCCTTATACTCGACCGATTAAAAAAAAAAAAACCAAACACGACATAATTCGGACTATTTTTTGCGAAGTTAGAATTGAAGCGTGAAAATTAATTTATTTCATTATTTCGTTAATTATGAACCGAATTATGTCGTGTTTGGTTTTTTTTAATCGGTCGAGTATAAGGAATCGATTGGCGTCACTCTCGTGAAAATTCGATGGAAAAAGGTGAAAATCAGTCACGAGCATTTTTAAATGCCTTGTCTATTATGGCCCCATTGTTTCGGGAGTCGAGCGCTCGGGCTCGAGCGTCCAAAGACATAAAAACCAGTCAAGCGAGAAATCGGAGGTGCGAGATTCACTTCCCACTTCGTTTAAGTCTTGAAATACGGGCCCGATTGCCTGAAGCTTATGCGGAATTAACTGTATTACGTGTTTAGAAGCGTTTGTATTCACAGAAGATACCGTCGTGGAGATGTCGCTATTAGAAAACTACAAGACAAAAATTTGACCTTGAACGGTCTGTTGAGTTGAACCGAAGTATAGCTTTAGCCCGCGGCTTCTCCTGCGTAGATTTTGTTTTAAAATTTGCCTAATTTTTAAACTGTTGAAGCCGATGGAACTGAGATTTTATATTAACATTTTAATACCAATTTATTAAAGGAAATTTAGTTATATAAAAACAGGGTATGGAAAGGAAACCTCAAATTACAACTTATAATTAAACTAAACAAAAACTAACCCAAATCAAGTAGAAATCATCAAATAGAATAGTAGCTCCATAGCTCCATAATTAAAATGTCGCAGGAAACGCTAACAATTTTTCGCGATAAAACGTATCATTTGTCATTCTCCAGATTTCAGGCTACCTTCGTATCAAATTTCATTGAAATCAGTTGAGTAGTTTAATCGTGAAGACGTAACAAACAGCCAAACACACTTTCGGATTTATAATATTAATACAGATTATTCTCGTTGATCTAAAGCATTTTTTGTTATCAGAAAATGAGTTGATTTCAGAGTGCGTAAGTTTGGAGTTTGTAAAAATTGGAAATTTTTACGGGCGTTAAAGGGATTCTTTTCGTTTTCTTTTTTTTTTTCTGAATCGAAGGCTGTCTTTCCAGTAGCCGGTAGCCGGTAGCCTATCGTCGGTCCGTCGCGTCGGTCCGTCGGTCCGCCGCGCCGCGCCGCGCCGCGCCGGTGCAAAGAGAATTGCTGCGGAGACCGAAAGGAAGCCCAGCCCGTGGATATTAATAGAGGCCGAGGCCCGGTGGCGTCCGCCACCGACGAGCTTACACCCGTGGATATAAAAATATCACTTTTATTTCTCACCGCCTCCTCCCGACTCCCCGACTTTTTTACCGTTTTTCCGACGCCACGGCTCTCCTTTTATTTCACCCGATTATTCCGGCCCGTTACGCTCCTTTATCGCGCCTCTTTTGCGCCACTCTTTTCTAATTTATTACCCTAACTCTGCTCCTAATTGCGAGCTTTCATTCCTCTTTCTCATTGTCAGATATTACTCTCAATTATTCCACTTTCCATAATAAGAGAAGCTTCGCTTATTCTGTAATCTCGATGATCATACAAACTTATTATTCATGAAATTTTATTCATGGATCTGGTGTTTGTTAAAGCCACATGGAGTTGTGGTTGTTGGTTCTCCAGAGGCTGGACATCGGTTCTCTGTTTGCATTGTTAGCGGAATCGAGGGAGGAAAGCCAGACAAGGCGGAGTGAAATTGTATCTCGATGACGAGGTCGAAGATTTAGGAGCGGCATCGTAAATGCCGATTCGATTTCGGGAATGAAGAGACACAGTGGGAGGCAGTTGTGGGAAATTTGCCAAAAGTCGGACCAGAAATCAGTCTTCTCCCGTATGTTTGCCCGCCGTTAGAGTAGCGCCTCGTGAATCCGTGGGTAATACGACACCCACGGTGTCATTCTGATCGCTCGTCGATTACGACATTATTGACGATGACGAGGAGATGGCAACAACTGCAAAATGTCTAAAGACTTGGCTGCTTGTGCATTTAATACTTAAGCTTTCTGGAAAAGAACTCCGAAAGGATGCAAGTACATGGCGCTTTACTTTCGAGAAATTAATAAAAAAGTGCCGTAAGAATAACGGATTATCTTATCATTTCTCTTTTTCCTAGTTACGGAATGTTCTCCACATCTTTTCCTTTCAGTTTCACCTCGTATGTGAAGTGGAAAAATAAATAATCCATAGTTTCCAAAAGGTAAACAAGAAATATTATCCCATTAAATTGTATCAGACCTAACCCAAACGTAATCCAGACCCAGCAATACTTGACACTTTTTTTTATTGATTTCTCAAACACAAAAGGCTATATGCACTCAAATCGCGGCTTTTGCGGCTCTTTTATCATCACCTTGAATTCTTGCCGTCTCCTTGTGAGTATGCCCTGCGAAATTCTTTCCATACAGTGTGACGAAACGTGACGAGAACCGCGGACAGACGGCTAGAACGCGATTAATACGCATCGTCACCGCTAAGACGTCATTCTGCAACTTTCAAAACAATGTATGTATGTACACAAAATTCGAAGACATATTTTTGAAATTAGAAAAGGTTTGCAACTAATGCACTTTACTTCTTTTGCCCCGGTCACGATCGAGCGAATTTTTTATTCTCTCCCAACCAATCGCGGAGCGATTTCTACGGTTTCCAAAGTAATGCGCACAAAAACCAATGGCATATTTTGGAAATTTGGAATTTCGGAATTCACTCCGGATAAGAGTTTGTAGATTGGCGAACAGGGATTTCAACATTTCCCGGGGATCCTCGACGTCCTCGTCGGTTAATCCTAGCATCCGGATCCAGCGATCGCAGATGTCTCAGCGCCAGTTTATCTATCCCATTCGCGCATACTCGCGATGCTATTCGCGCGATTCGGGGAACCGTGCAGAAGGCGGCGGCGGCGGCGCGGCGGCTGCTGCGGTGCAAAGTCAACGGCGGCTTTTGTTGTCCTAAGGTGGAGGCAGAAGAAATAGACAGTGACGTCAGACCGAAATTATTGGCCCCCGCGTTCGACCTTATCTTTTCGAACAAATCGTCGAACAATGTGCATACTCTTACGCGGAGGCTGGTGCACACCGTAAAACTCCTTTTACGGAAAGGTGAATATCGATGACGTCGATGTCTCCGATTCCGCAGGATTTTTCCCCAAGTCTTTGCGCCTTCGCGCGAGCTAATCGCATCGCGACTTCGACGCGGCGCGGCGCGGCGCAGCGGCGCCAGGGGAAATGGGACGCGGACGTCTTCCTGGAACGGTAGCCGTTTCTTTTTCGAGGGACCGGGGAACGGAGGTCGTGAAAGTGGACCGGGTTCCCAGGAAGCGAGAGTGATTAGGTCCGATGACACACTCGGCACCCGGAAGAACGTCGCCGACCACAAGAAATCCTTGTGTCTTGGTGACGGTCTTCGAAGCGAAATCGAAAGCCGGGGGGGGGGGATCTCTTCGGTCGATGACGCGGTGCCAACGTCGGGAATGAGCTCACCTCGCTTCTTTGTCAGCTGATAAAGAGGCAGAACGCGAACATAACGACGGCGATTATTGTTATCGCGACGCCGATGTCTTTTTTTTGTTTGTCCCACTTGAACGAGGATCAAGCTAGGCTAATCTTTTACCGTGGCGTCTTTCAGAACGAGAGAAGAATTAATTACTGGGATGGGTTATTTTAGGATTGACAAGGAACGTCAGTGAGCAATCATATTTATCTGTCTCATGTGTCGGGTATCTGTGAGATACTCTAGCAGTACGAGTAATTTACTCTAGATTCAATCACTGCAACACGATCAATAGAATAACTCCATAATCAAATTGATTTTGGGTCTTACATTCTACAAAGGTTTAGAACCCCGATACATAGAGCTCGATGTAATGAGCTCTAAATAATCCCTGATTCTTAATTCATACATTGTCCCGAAATTGCCTAAGGTTTGAGATCTAAGATTTGATACCTTTAATTACAGAATCACGAATTGCTTTCATATTCTTGGTTTTTGACTGTAACTCACTGTATTTACAAACTTATTGTGAAAGAGTTTTTCTATTTATGTTAACAAATTAAATATATAATTTTGCATCCGTAGCTTTATAGTTTAATATAAAGTCACTCGCAAGTTGCGAAGAATTGCAAAGGACTGAAAAGAAGTAAACTGCAATAATTGCAATTGCAACAGAGAAATTGCGATTTCATCCGTAATTGGACCGCAGTATTTCGGAGCGGAATTTGTTCGTGGGCGCAGAAAATTTGAACGGCGACACCTGAGAGCCGCGGTTCGCCTCGCGAAACAGGAACGAAAGGGGACCGGGCGAAAGTATCGGTGACTTATTTCTTTCGACGGCGCGGCGCGGCGTTCCCTTTCATTGGACCCCGAGGGGGGCCCCTGGCCCCTGGCTCCTCGCCCCTCGCCCCTCGGTCAGTGACACCGGTGTCCGCTCGCCTTTTCGTTTTTCGAGGGTGTCGCCGTGTCCCGCGCGTATGAACGGGCCTTAAGACCCCGATGCGGGAGAAGGAAAGAAAACACGTCCCGGGAGATGCATTCCGGCGTGGAAGGTGGGATGGATCCGTCTCTGATAACCCGCCCATTGGAATGCGTACCTCGTACACCTTGGCGTATTCTCCCTCTCGGTTCGACTGCATTCAAGTGCATCCACTTGCGCCGCGTCACACATATTTCGGGTGTATTTTTAGACGCGTCGTTATTAATAATGCCCCCCGGAGGTCTCTTGGCTGCCAAAGCCAACGGTGTCCCCGTGAATTTCCCTGATATTAATGAACAAGGGACGCGAAACGAGGGGCGCGTCGTTTAATTACCGGCCGATCAAATTTTTAATTGCTACAAATGTTCTCTTTAAAAATGTTACTTCAGAAAATTGTAATTTTCACTTTTTTTTAACTCGACGCGTTTAACGAAATATCCAAAGGTTTTCAGCGTTTTCAGAATTTTCGGATTGCGTTGTTTTATTGCCCATCGCCACGATTTTAATTCCTTCCAAAGGTCCTTCCTAAAAATGCAACTACCATTTCCCCAAATTGAACGCATCGAACTCCAGTAACTCGTGGTTCTCAGCGCTTTCAGAGTTCCACTTTTCCCAAACTTCCTCATCTCTCCCGGTCCCTAAAATCCAGAAGGAACTGACTTGCCGAAAATCCTCCGCCGTTATTATTACGCGAAGCATGCGCACGAGTACGCCGAGAGTACGTGTTCCGTACGCGCGTACTCGTTCATTCATCGCGGGTTCGCGCGTCGCGTCGGCAAGAGAGAAAGAGAGAAAGAGAGAAAGAGAGACGTCTCCGGGAGAGGGAGACAGAGAGAGAGAGAAAGCACGGTGGTCTCGTAGAATGAAAACGACCGGCCCGATATGTCATACGTAGAAGAGTATGCCTGCACCTCGGTTCGGCTCCTCCGAAGGTGTACATACGAACGAGCGGGGCCGTGTACGTGTTCGGGGGCCTATTTTTAGACCGGTTCGGGACTATTTTTAGAGACAGGCTTTCACGGTACCCACAGAGCTTAACCCTGACTTACGTCCACATCCTACGTGATCGTGGGCTTCTAGGGACAGAGCTCAGCAGCTCAACGGACCTGTTCCTACTCGTCTGGCGATTCTTTCTTCTCGAAGGAGAGGAACGCGAGAGAACTTGTGGTCCATCGTTTTCCTCCTCCCCCGCCTCCCTCTGTTTCTCGCCATTGTTGATAATAACTGGCACGTCGAGCGTATCCAGCTATTACGGCAACAACCATGACGCAATTTCGCGTTCCTATTTCTGGAGGCAGACGCGCGAATCGAACGACTCACCCTCTGGCCTGATTTCGTCGCTCCGGTGACGTGGGGATCGCGTACGAGGAAAACGACCGAGTGACGGTGGGATGAAATGTCAATCATCGGGGTGCAGATCGATCTGGACATCATTTTTAGAAAGAGATGGTTGATGGTTGGCGACTCAAATCTTGAGGGCGCGGGGATGATTTTTTTAAGGAGGGAACCTGGTGTAATCTGCTCTCCCAAACAGTAAGAACAATGGACTTGGGTTAGGTCTGATTTCAGGTATAGAATGATTGTTTTGAAGCATGAAGCATCGACCTACACATATATTCAAGCACTGGAAAATTCAGTTGAAGGATGCATCGTTCCGCAGAGTAGATCTCCCGATAAAAATTCAACTAATAAATCACTGCGCGTATTTAGAGAAAGAATTAAGAGCAGTTTCGATCACGACTCTATTAATTAAAACTTATTCTGCAGGGGGGAACTTTGAGGGATTCGAGGACGAGCCGTAAGTGGGGTTCTTAACGAGCCTCCCTCGACCGGTAGTATCGATTACTCTTGTTCCTCGGTGAAAAAGATGTCGGCCAAAGCTGCTTAATGGTGTAATTAACCTCGGGAAAAATCGTGGTTAGCGGAGCGCGAGATGTAACGCGATAATTTATGATGATTTAGGGCAATCGTTCATCACTCTATATGATTACTTTCTTTAATTGCTTCGACGTCTCTGCTGGGATCTCTTCGCGATTTTATGAATGGATCCATCGTTAGGAAACTTCGATCCATAGAAATGAAATACTGAAGAAATTCGGATCAAGCGAAAATTGCTACTTTTTGTGTTCCTTGCGAGTTTGGTTACTTACAGCGGTTTCCAAAAGTATTAGCACACCTAATTTTTTTGTAATATATAACTTTATTTAGACAAAAGATATTTTGTTACAAAATGTATCCGTCGTTACTTTACTGAATATAAAACAAGTTTAGTCTTTTCTTTGTTAGTTTAAACTAGTTTAGAGAATGCCGCAGTAAAAATTTGAAAGACGACAATAAGGACCACCCTAATATAAGGTTGCGGTAAATTATCACGCAACACTTTCGTATAACACTCTGGATTCATTATCCCTTCGATAAAAGCAAGATTGTCGATGATTTAAAGGTAACCCAGATTCCCTACCCCATTACACGCCCTACACTCAACAACACTATTGTATGTATATATTCGTTGCCGTGTTTAAACGTTGATCGCAAATTTTTCGGATCAAGCTCTCTGTACTGGCTTTTCTCTGTACAAATCTTCGTCCATCAGATCCACAAATATTAAATTTAGACTCACCCGGATATACGACTTGTTTCCAAATCTCTATTGGTTTTTTAATATATGTTTTCGCAAATTCTAAACATTTCAGTCTGTTGTTATAAAAAAAAAAATGAGGTGTGCCACTACTTTTTGGAGCTTCACTGTATGTAGTTCTTTTTCTGCGAAAAACTCTCGTTTCTTCTTCTCCTTCTTTATGAAATAGCGACGCAATGAATTCAGCACTCCGAATAAAACTTGACCAATAATTGAACCCCGTCCTTCCAATTATCGTCATTAAATATTCCAAATATCAAGCCTCCGGTATTCGTTTAAATATAGTGAATGCGAAGTCTGGACTGCGAAGTCATCTGGCAGCCCGTAAATAGCCTCCTGCCAATGATGAATTGAACCCGTCCTGTTCATATCCAAACCATTCTTGATAGCAACGATGAAATTGTTAATGGATCCCGGTTGAATTAAAATTGACGAGCAAAGTGAAGAGCCTAACGCTCGCGTTGTTGCAGGTTAACAGCGGCTCGCCGGCGGAAGCAGCTGGACTCAAGGCCGGCGATGCAGTTATCAGGGTGAACAACACCGACATGTTCAACCTTAGGCACAAGGACGCACAGGATGTCATCGTGAGAGCCGGCAACAATTTCGAGTTTACTGTACAGAGGTAGCGACAGACACGGCCGCTCTAACTTTCTTTATCGGATAATAAACAAAAGGAAATTTCCATGCAGTTTTATTAATTTATCATTTATTCTCTACAGAGGCTGCACCACGTGGAAACCTCAGGTTTCCCCGTTGAGTTCGACCCTCCCGTCGCCTTCACCCACTTCTATGGGAAACATCACTCCGGTCACCAAAACGTCTTTGGCAGCCAAGAAGCAGGACGCTACGCATATCGGAAGCGGGCACAATTTCAGCCCTAAGCCATTCGTTAGTGCCAATTATTATTATTATTATTATTATTATTATTATTATTATTATTATTATTAGACTGCGGATGTTTATTCATTTAGGGCAAATTTAAAAATACATAAAATATAAAAATGAAAATATACTTTATAACATTTGGAAAACAAAACATACATTTATTTATGATTCTGTTGCAATTGTATGTCTATAAAAATATGAATTTCCATAAACATCCTTAGTCTGATTATTATTATACTGTTATTACATGTTTAGTGCACGCATTAATTAAATACACTGACAAAATAAAATAAAAAAGTATTAAGGGTAGAAATTAATTTCTTTCTGATAATTGAATAAATAAAAATTCTATTAGGAAAAAAATAGAATCGTTCAAGCATCCAAATACTTGTCATTGTTACTAATGACTTGACGTAATTTTTCTAGCAAACAATCTGTGATTTTATCTTTGATGAAGTTACTAATTTGCGAAGAAATTCGTCGGAAAGAACTCATTTCTATACCTAATAAGAGCGAATTGAACTTTGCGATAAAACTACACTACTGTCATTTCCGACTGGTTTTCATGACAGAAAAAAGTTTTATCTTGAAAATTAATTGACCTTCCTCCCTATTATTTATTAATATATGTAATTGTCTATTCGTGTCGCAGCTGAATGGAACGAGCGATGGTTCTATCAAATCCATCGTGAACAAACAGTACAATAGCCCTGTGGGAATTTATAGTGAAGAGACCATCGCGGAGACGCTTTCTGCGCAGGCTGAGGTCCTGGCCGGAGGCGTTCTTGGGTAAAATTTATTGTAACTTCGATTCTTGATGAAGAGAAACTAGAAATTAATTGGAGAATCGTTGCAGAGTAAACTTCAAGAAGAACGAGAAAAACTACAACGCCGAAAACAGCGAGGTGTTTAAGATGGTACAGGAAGCGGATAAAGAACCAAAGACCCCTGAACCCGGTTAGTAATCAGTCGCAAGGACTACCAATAAAAATATCAATGTTCTTGAAAGATAGTTGTAAACGTAGCTAAACTCGTAGCAGTTTCATGGAATATAGACGAAAATCGCTGGAGAATTGTAAGACAACGCGCGAGGAATATCGTTCTTACCAGCGGTCGTAGCAGGGTAGGCAACACCGGTTCTCGTTAGTGATTCTCAAGAGAGTGATTGGAAAATGGGCAGCCACGTTGACCTACAGCGGAAGTCACAAATTGGCGGGCACATTCAAAAAGAGTATAGAGATATCAATCATACCCGCGTTTACCTGTCTGCAAACCATAGACAAGCTACTATGTCTATGGTGTAAACCGTATCTCTCTCCTTTTTCTACTTCTTATCTACTTGCTCTCTCTACTTCCGGTTTAGATCAACATTGCGTCGACCAATAGGAAAGAATTGAAACATTTTCCAATCACTCCTTTGAGGATCACTATAAAGTATACAGTTCTTGTAAGATCACCGCAGTTAAGCTGCCCGCTCGAGGTTCTCGGGAAGAATAATGGGTGGTACCGGTGACCGTTTTTGCCGGGCCTCGATGTTGCTGGTACAGAAAAAAGAGACGAAACGTGGGAAAGAATAATATCTCGAAACGCCATCTTGTAAGCTACAAGCCTTACAGTAAAAGATAAATAAATAAAAATATCGTTCTTTTCTAGAACGAATCTATGCTCCTCCAAGTAAATATTTTACTCGGAACGATATTCCACGCGCATCGAGCAAACTAACGGCGCGGCGCGGCGCGGCGGACTCGCATCGTGAATTAAATGGTCCTCGAAGCGCGAAGCGGAAAGTTCTCCAACGATTTTCCGACTGGATCCAGTCAGGCTGGCTCTAGTCAGGCTGGTGCATGCGGGTACGATAACTTGTTTGCGAAATAGCGGAGCCAACTGCGCAGAGCGGCGTGGTAACGCCGTCCTCGCCGGCTCTGACAGGACTGAGGCCAGTTTCGGCGCCGGAGACGAAGCCGCAGCAGCCGACGACGCCCCAGTCGAGCCTTCCACCTGGACAGAACATTTGTGCCGAATGCGAGAGGCTCATCGTGTAAGTTGATGCACCGGAACCCGGCGATTATCTTGCCGGAAAATCACCTTTTTTCAGCCACCCTGGCGAGAGGAAATAGGAATTTCCGTAGGCGAACTCGGCGCCTGATTTTCCGCGTCGAGTCAAATCCTTCCGAAAAAGAGGAAATGGATTCGATTCGATGCAGGGAAATGAACGCGCAGGGCGAGAGATGACAGGGAAAGTTTCCCCTCGTACGGCGGATGTTTCGATGCGGTTCGTGGATGTGATTCCCCTTGTCAGATCGAGTGACAGATCGGTTTCTCTACTTCCATGCCGCAGTTCATCCCAGAACAGAGTTTTACTCGTCGGTGAGCCACGCCGTCGGGGGACGTGCCACCTCGCCGAGGTCGCCCACGCCTCTATTTCGTGCCCTCCACGGTAACGGGCCCAGCTTCGATTCCAATGAGAATTCGTGGATGCGCCGGCCGCAACGGCAGGAGTCCTCTTCTCCATCGTCGAGCCCGATCAGCGTTCGTTGTAGCAACTGCGACCGAGTGATCGTGTAACTATTCACGTGACATCCTCCTCTTCACGCTTTTATGCGCATCCCGATCCAGAAGGATCGGACGATCTCTTAGCTTCTATCGATTGTCTCAAGCGTTGGGAATCGCGTCGCGCCGGAAGCGGGAAGCGGGAAGCGGGAATCGGCACACCATATTTCTGATAACCTACAGGAATATTATTAGAGATACGCGGTTAATTTTTGAGCGATTGATTTTGGATTTCTACCGAATACAAAAACTGAGAATTACACATAACTCTTACTCCGCTAAACTCATCCGCTACCAACTCTGTAGATCAGTGATGCGCAATCTTTGGATCGCTGTAGGCCAAATAATTAAATATACTGATCAAAAACTTCTAATTTATGGAGACTTCTAATCTATATTACTCTATATTTAGTGCTAATAAAAAGTAAATCAAATGAAAGAAGAACATTTCATCGTGATTCGTTGAAATTAGGTACTGTGAAATTCTAAATACATATATAGGTTGCTCATCACCGCTGTGGATCATCTTAATTAAATCTGCGGTTATAAGGCAATACGCCGCATGTCACATGTTTTCATTTTCGAGATATTCGCGTTTGAAGTTTTGATCCCCAATTACCAATTACTATGGTCTTGAATTTTATTAAAACCTCGTTCTCAAACGAAAAATTCATTTCATAGAGTTTTTCCCTTCTTTTTTTAGACTCAAGTTGAAGCACAAGCTCGCTTTATTAAAAATGTGACTTGCGTCGTTTTTCCTTGCAGCCACAGAAATATTTTCGGTGAAGTTAATTATTTTGACCCTAATGTGCTACGATTCTCGTTTCCCGCGCCACGTTCCACGCTACGCACTTCCGGTTCACCGTAAACGGTACCGAGTCGAGATATCGGCACCGATTAAGTCCTGCCGATCGACGATCGGAGTCGTCTTTTTGTACACATGCACGTTTTATTGGCTATGTTTTGAATGGTAGCACACAGACCCTCTTTGTCGCCTCTGTCTTCAGTCTCGCTTCTTCAGGAAAGGACCTCCCATCTTGCGTTTCCCATAGAATCTTATGGGGATCGATCATACTCGCGATCGTAAGAGCTTCCGTCGCTTCATCCTCATAGACGACAGTCTATTTCTTCATTCTTCGACGCATCTTCAACATTCTCCGCTCCGAGTGACGATTTGGGGCACTGTAGTACACGCTTTCGATGTTGTGATTTTTTTTTTTTTTTTTTTTTTGACATCACTTTTTACTGTTTTTTGTGTCGATGTTGTGTTTTTGTATCTCTTATTTTTATGGACACGATTTTTCTATACTTTTTTCACCTTTTTATTCTATCTTGATTGTGGGTCTGGGATCAGCGTACGAGTCATTTCATCTTTCTGGATTTTATGCATAAAAGAAGTAGAAATTATTAATCTTTATACTGCTAAGACACAGATGTACTTCATAAGCTATTCACTCCACTTTTTAACATTTAAAAGTGCAGTGATAATAAAATTGAATGAAATTGAAAAAGTTGAGTAGCTGGTTTTGTACTTAAGCAGCATGAGGATCGGAGATAAAACGAATTTCACACATTTCATATACATTTCCTAAACATTAAACAAATGTTGCGTTTTCGGCCTCCTTCGTCGAGGTACCGATTTCTCCTTTCTCCGAATACTTAAGACGTGAAACTCGTGGCACTTCCGATAAGAAAGCACTCTGCACTTATTAAACAATTGTTATGCGTAGACCGTGGATCTTTATGCAAATTTAAAATTTTACCTTCAAATTTCGAAATTATTTACTTGATAGTTTCGTAAAAAGAAAATTTTATCCACCTAAACTAGACTCCCCCCTTAATTATAAATAGTCTTCCACTTAAGATCTGTTTTTATTCCTACACTGGCTGCACTAGTGCAGAACGAACCAATCGCTATCTTTTATTTCACGAAACGGAAGGAGATAGCAAGTGGTTCACTCTGCACTAATTCGAACAGTGTAAAATGAAAAACAGACCTTTTGTATCGTGTTTTCAATGTGTATAGGTACATACTCAGTTTAGACTCTCACTATACTTCATTTTTTATATTTCGTATATTTTCGAATCAGTAAAGATACTTATAAAACTGCATAAAAATTCGCAGTCTAATTATCAGATTACCGTGGATATGACTTAACTGCCCGAATATTTCGACAGGGGTGTGTTCGTCAGGATCAAGGATAAGAACCTCCACGTGGAGTGCTTCAAATGCTCCACCTGCGGCACCTCCTTGAAGAACGTTGGCTATTACAACATCAACAATAAACTGTACTGCGACATCCACGCGAAATTGGTCGCGAGGCAGAACGCACCCGCTGGCCTCGTTCCAGTCACCGTGCCACCGTGAGTAATTCATTATTTATTAGCTGCACGCTCGGAAAGCGGAATCTAAAAGTCAAGGAAACCGCGAAGGCTCGGGCCTCGGGCCGGAAGTGGCAAGAGCATCAGTTGCATAAAACCAGAAAGCGGAACGCCGCTAAACGGTTAATTAATTGTATTGCAGGGGCGGAAGAGCTCCGGCCAGCACCATTTCCGCTGCCCTAGCGAACGCACCCTTGTCTCCACCCCTGAGCAACCACGGATCGTCGCCGCTACCATTTTCTGTGAGTGCTTCAAACAGTTTTCCGCGTTTGTTTGTTCACTTCTGCACCGAGTGTCGCTTCGCACTTCGAGAATAAGACGAATCTAGATGCACTAAGGCTTATAGCGTGTGGTTTTCGCTTGGCAAACTAATCGCTTTTCCAGGCTTACAATCGCTCGAGCCCCGATTACGGACCCCAGCTTCAACTGTCCACCCTCAATAGAAACGGCTGCACCATGAACGGCGACCACCACTGGGAAGCGAAAACCTTTACCAGCACGATCACCATACAGACCGGTTGCACAGAGGTTGGCAATGCCCACGAATTTTACTCGGTTTTCACTCCCGAGTCCCGGCAGTCGTTTTCGTCGTCCTCGATTTTAGGGATTTTAGGAATTTTAGGGAATCATGAACAAATACAGCGCTGTTCGCTTGAAAATTTCAAGTTGAAATAGTTTCGTTAATTATTTTAATACACGAAGGAAATGCCAAGGGAAGGACGTTCTGTTTTTCTATTTAAAGTGACTCACTTTGTTCGCGAAGAGTATGTCAAATCTGTTTGAATTATAAAAACGATATTTGTTTTTGCACAATTAAAATCGTGGAAACCGAAAAACAATTAAATATAGAAAGTGGAACAACGGAAAGTGAAAGAAAAATATTACACTGAGGATTTCACAGTCAATTAATATCTGCAATGCATATACCTGAATCAGTGAGTCACTGTATGTTACGTGTCCAAAATTATTGTTTGTTACTAATCGACGCTGTGTTTTACTACTCTGCTAGACAAAATCAATTTTCAAAAGTGTAACTTTTTTCGTAAGAATGCTCATAACTTTAAAAAAAAGTGAAAGTTATTCCAGTCTCCGAATATTTTTTCGAATCATTATATTTCTATACTTCTATCTGAGGTTTCTATTAAAGTAAACAGCACTGTATAAATTAGGCAGAAGCTCAAGTCCAAAGATATTTTTTCAATAGAACAATGATTCATCGAACCCCCCAAAAAGATCGATGAATCAATTAATCTTTATTTAAACAGAATGTCTCGGTAATTACACCCTCGGTTCTATTTCGAATTCGAATGAAAAATACTCGATGAATCAAAGATGGGTACAGGTGTCGAAACGACGGTGAAGAAGGGGAGGTCGAATGATTACGGCACAGATCAGAGTGATCGGAGTGACATTCGACCTGATCGTCCTTCGATACCGACGACTTCCTGCTTAACGATAGTGCCCCACGGTTCCGTCACCTGTCAACCACGAATCCTTTGCCTCGGCGACGACTATTTCGGCAGCCGGTGACTAATTACCTTGGCGCGATCAGGAGTGTGCGTGCTGCCCGCGAATCTATCCCCCTTTTTAATTGCCACCGCCACGTGACATCGTTCTGTCGTTTTATGCATTGCAGCCCACCCGCCTTGGCACATCGCCCGTCGATCCACCCAGTTTCCGATCAGTCCAGGTAATGTCCCAACGCTGTCCCTTCGAGTCGTTCGAAACCGTACGCTCGGTGAGGTACGTCCTCAGCGATCCGATGAAACGCACGCCGCTGCTTTGAACGCAAGATATGTTCCCCAGACAAGTACGTCGAGTCCTCGGAGAACCCGTCCAGAGTCCCTCAACCGCGCGATATTCTCAAAGAAAAAGAAGTTTCCTCGAGTCAGTGAAAACGGGGATTGTGTCGGTTCAGTGGAAAACGCGTGAAAAGTCTGCGAGCTCCGGTATCCCCGACGCGAGAGAAGTTTTCGCGGAGATCGCGGCGTCAAGGCAGCGGAGGAAACGATTCGCGAGCAAACAGTTCGCGAATTAACTTCCCCGTTTTATCGATCAATTTTATCGCCTCGATCTTGTCATATCCGTCGCTTCGCTAATCACCACGCCTAACGATGTCGCGTTCGCATCCACCCCCGTTTGTCGGAATGCAA
The DNA here is from genome assembly GCA_030770465.2 of Perdita meconis. Lineage (NCBI taxonomy): Eukaryota > Metazoa > Arthropoda > Insecta > Hymenoptera > Andrenidae > Perdita > Perdita meconis. The sequence goes on from JASKOS020000017.1 coordinate 179,446, forward strand.
CGTGTGCATAGTACCGCATAGTTTGTTCCGGTCGTTAAGCGCCTCATTCAGCGCCACAGTCATCGAGAGCTAACGACCGAGGAACGAGAATAATGTAAAGTATTATTTCCCCGTACAGGCGCCGTCAAACAATTTAATTGGACCTAAGCCGTTCGGAGGATCCAACAACCTGTCCTCACCACCGCTGGTGAACTCAGGAAATACTCTGCCGAGACCCCAAAGCCAGACTGTCACTGGTAAGTTCTCTTTTCCATCATACAACGCGTCGATTCGTGTCGTTACACCGCGAGGAGACCTAGAGGAACTCGTCGAGTTCGATCGAAATCTCATTACATAATTGCGATCTCGAGTTACGTAAGGCGGTCGATTTTTTCGAGTTGGATTGTTCACCCTTTGCCTCGCGACGAAAATTCTGAAAGACTTCGATTAATTAGATTAACACTAAAATGACAACCTTCCATATTTTTTTTCTTTTTTTTTTTTTATGTTAGTACCACTGTGAAATTGCAGAAGAGATAGAATAAAGTTTTGAGGTTTTAAATGTTGCTGAATATTTTTAAAAGAATTGTGTGCTTTTATTATTCTGTAGACTTTTTAAAAAATGAGAATTCGACCATTAGAGCCACGCAAATAAAATTGGTGTTCTAGAATTGTTTAAAACTGTTGCTTACACTATTTTTTAGTGTATATTTTTAACTGGAGGATATCAAAACTTCAGAGAAAAATTATGAAAATTTAGAGTAACATTTTATTGAATTATTGTTAGGTGTAGAAATAAATTTTTTCAGATGTTCGAGTAAAATAAAAATTTTATTAAGAAAAAATAAAATTATTTGAGCATTGAAATACTTGTCACTGTTATCAATGACCTTACGCAATTTTTCTGGCAAACAATTTTTTATTTATCTAGGATCAAATTACTATTCTAATTGTGTAAAGAAATTCGTCGGAAAGAATTCATACACTGTAATCTCGTAAATTGGAGCATAAGTTAGGAACTAAGTTCAGTATTTTAACCCTGCTATGTTCCTTATAAGTAGACAGTGGATTCTTATGCAAATTAAAATCTTTACAAGCACAAATAAAGTATTTCAACTTGAAAAACAGAATGTTTAATACTCTGAAAATTCTAACTTTAATAATATCGTTGATATTTTGTATATTTTGGCATGTGACGTGAAGTCGATTGCATCAACTCCTTGAATTATAAACTCGTGAATGTAATCGATTCAACCAACAATAATGTTGATTCGCAAACTTACGATCTCTACATAATAGCCATTAATATAAACAGCGAAATTTTGATAGAATATTAAGCAACATCAAATGTTAATAGTAACAATAATTTCTTTACAATTTTCTAAGAATGGAACCATTTGTCGATTGAAAAAGGGTAGCAGGGTGTTAATATTTATTTTCACGTCTGTAGCACGATTAAAGTATTATGACCTCGTTCTAGGGTTAATATCATAATCTTGACTAACGCACAGTATAGAGAATTTCAAAGAAAATCGAAGTGAAAATTTCTAGAGCGCTGAACAATTAAAACTAAGTACTAGAAATAGGATAATGGTCCATATTAATGAGCCTTTACATTTAAATAAGTTGTAAAGAAGAATACCTCTACGAAATAAAAGCAAAATGTTTTTCTTTTATTTCTAAAAATATTCCTTTTTTATAACTTATTTAAATGTAAAGGCACATTGATAGGTTCAGGTTCATTAACAGAGACCCCAGTGAATAAATGAATCAAAGTTTTACCGTGGCATTAAATCTGAGAGAAGAGTAGAGGATCGTGATAAAAATCACGAGGCGAGGGGTGAGCCTTCAGTTGACACGATGGTAGCCTCTAAATTTATCAGTCTGCCTATACTATTTACTATAAAATAATAAAACAGTGCCGCAATAAGTGATCGCAATAAGTAATTCACCATGCCAGTTAAGGGCGTACGATAAAAAAGCTGATGGTCTTGTATGCAAGACGGTTGCACGTTGAATCCGTGTCGTGTCCGGATCGTTACGCGCGTGGAATTCCGCGCCGCGACGCAGCCATTCCGACGATAATTACGGCAGGCACGCCATAGGTATGTCAGAAGCGGAGAGCGGTTGGTTATCAGGAAACGAAAGCGGAAATATCGCGGTCGTATAAATTACCGATGACAAGGCACGACCCGGCCGTTCGTAATCTGGAGAAACGATCTCTGGTCGATCATGTAATCCTAATGGCGGGCCCGCCTATTATCCTTGGCCTCGCTTTGTCTTCGATTGTTGCAAATAGGTCTCTTCTCCGCTCTGCCAAAGCCCCCGAAAAGCGCACCCTTTGGAGGTACGGCGAAGTAGATTCGAGCACCGCTGACCGAGTTCCGAGCTTTTGGCTAATACGCCCCCCCTATTTGGCTTGCGTCCTCGCACAGTGTAGTCTTTTTTTTTTTTTTTTCTATACTCCATCCATTTTATCAGCCCCTACGATCTTTGCATCGTACGGTTCATCACGATCGAACGTCCCACGCGTTTCATACACGTAATCATTTGCAAGCTCTCTTAGCGGAAGGGTTTTATCCGCGGCGTCGTTCTCGCGACGACGACGGCGGAGTTCTGGGAGCTGCGATATTTAAACGAGAACGAATTAGCTTGAACTTTGCGCGGGAAAGAAATCCCGCGGGACAGTAATTCAGAGCACGGATCTATAGAGGAACGACGATGCAGATCGATTGATGCTGAAACTAGATCGAGACCCGAATAGCGAATAAATGAGTCAAGTCTTGTGTGTCGGACAGAAAGAGCATTACGTAACAATGAAGACACTACTGATAAAAATACTCCGCGTGTTTGTTTTCCTCTTGCTTCGATCCGTTTCCTTTGTCTCTCCGATTCGGTTTTCGAGCCGCTCGGAAAACGGTAACGATTGAACGACTGTTGAGCGAGCGCGTCGGCCGAGCGCGGCTTTCCGAAATTCGGGACACCACGATGGGCGACTCGATTAAAACCATTTTTTCTTTTCTTATCTTTTTTCAGCCGGTCCATCTTTCAACCCGAAACCCAGACCCTTCTCCCTCACGTTCGCATGAAAATCGGTAGCTCTCAACTGCGCCGTCGTCGTCCTTGTGCTGACAGCCGAATCGAAACACTCCGATTCTCAATATTATACTTTAATTCGAATTCTATTCGACGTTCACGGCATTTCCTTCTCGATCACGAACGACCGTGACTTTTAATAATTCATTACATCGGACGTTGTAGACTCGAAAGTTCCTCAATTATCGTGCGCGTCCCGAGGGGGGATATCCCCTCGAAGAGGAAATCACGAGCTTCGCGATCGAAGGGACCGTGAATCGATCCGCGGATTTTAATCGACGATCATCACCTCGCCAAAAAGTGTTGACAAATTAAGTGCAATTACGAAATAAAGCGTACAGCCAACCCGAGCAAGCTCTTCGCTCGATACGTGTTCTTCCTTCTCCACTTTCATGTCACACACGCACACACGTCTTCAAGATCCTCCGGAGTCTGTGATACCACCGTTGTTTCACTATGTTTGCTCCCTCGGGAACCCGGAGCTTTCGGAGGGAACTCGTCGAGCTTTCGTACAGCTTTTCTTTCCAGCCAACGATGTCGTTCCGCCGTTGAACGATCACAAAAAGTGCGACTGCTCACTCGTAACGCTTACAATTAGCCAACGCGGTTCTTTTATTGCTTCGGCTTATAGAAACTTAGGCGATGATCGCGTAATCGCTGGGACAGTGCTGTCCGATCGACGCGATCGAAAAGAATCATTATGACGGAGAAGCTTCGTACGCTACAAAGCTTTCAGAATCCCGAAGTTTATTTCACTTTTATGAATCGCGGCGTTACTTGAGTTTAAAGTTGTTCATGATTCTGACCACCGTTTAGGACCCATGACGGTGTCAGGGTGGAAGAAAGGACAGCACTGTTCTAGTCTGTAGCTTTCTTTCGGTTTTAAGTTGCGCTTCTTTTTTATTTAGCATCCTGGACGTGCTCGCGATCCGATAAAACGATCCAAGAACACAAATATAATATTGCAATATTGCAACTGGCAATAATTATTTAATATCGTTAAACTGTGGGCAATGTGTCCAATCGGATCGTAGGATCGCGGGCACGGGCCTTCCAATGTGCTTCTTACTCACCGCTTTCTTTCTTTGTTTTTTTTTTCGTTCTTTCTAACAAACCCCTACGACCCGCCCTCTGTTATTTCGTGTGTTACTGCTGTTTGTTCGCCTTTGTACCTCAAACCCCCGTGGTTCCCGAACTCCCTGGACCCCATGTCTCCCCGAACAACTCCATGAAAATTCCGCAATCCCAGAAAACTCGACGGAAAGCCACGAAACGTCCTGTTATTACGAGATCGTCGAGCAGACCAAAACCGAGCATCGTCCTTCCTCCGTGAAATCAAAGTGCCTTAATTGGCCGCCGCAGAAGCCGATCGAGGACATCACCTACCCCACCGCGAGTCCCTTGTACATCGACCCGAATCCCGCCCTCGACGGGAGGAGCAGGCAGGCGGTGAAAGAGAAGAAGGCCTGCATCGAGGAGGCTTTGTCGAGGAAACGGTGCGAGAGCACGGACCGCGAAGTCGAGAGGGTCACCAGACAGTGTTACCGGTACGACGAGGACCCCATGGATCGGATCAGTTGTCCAGGTCCCGTGTACAGAAAAGTGGAGCTGGTGGAGACGGGGAGACAATCGAGGACGGAGATCACCTCGAGGCCCAGCTCCACCGACAGCGTTAGACGATCCTTGACGCCGACGAGGATCGTGCAACCGATTCCCAAACCATGGACGGCGACCGTCAGCACTGGAAGCAATCTGTATGAGCAGAGCTATGGGGCCACGGACGCGCCGAAGGTCTGCAAGAAGTTCCACTCGAAGGAGATTTGCCAGAGGGAAAGAATATGCGAGAGGAACCAACCATTCAGGGAGGAGCACCGCACGTTTCATTCCACCGTTTGCAGGAGGGAGCAGACCATTTGTGATAAGCCGCCGCTGCCGACGCAGGCGACGGTGAAGCAGGAGGAGACCAGGGAGGAGGTCACGGAGATTGACAAGGAGGTGACCGATTTGAGGTCTGCGGAGGAGATCGAAGAAGAGGAGAGCGGAGACCAGGGATTTGGAGGGGAACACGATTTCATCACTGAGACGAAGGAGGAGGACGTTGATGGAGTTCATGTGAAACAGACGATGACATTCGAGAAGACAGTCTCTCCGTCCCCGGCAAGGCCCAGCACGCCCATGGTGCAGGAGACCGAGCAATCCGAAGAGAGTGTTTGCAAGAGGACGACGAAGCACGTCGAGAAGGAGGTAAAAGACACGGAGGAGAGGACTGTAGTTGAGTCCGCGGAAGTCGTCACTACGGCGGTGGATGTTCAACAGTTGCTGGAGAAAGCCCAACGCGAGGAAGAGGAACGCAAACGCGAGGAGGAGGAGGAGGAAAGGAGGAAACAAGAGGAAGAGGAAAGGAAAAGGCGAGAGGAGGAGGAAAGAAGGCGCCGCGCGGAGGAGGAACGCCGTTTACGCGAGGAAGAGGAAAGCAGACAAGCGACTTACGAGGAAGAGGAAGAAGTTGAGGAAGTTCGAGAACAGCCCTTGGGTAGAACAGTCGTCCGCGAGGAGAGGGTGACGGAAGCCGAAAGCGACACACCTGGACGCAAGAAGCTGATAAAGGAAACTTACGAAGAGATCACCGAGGAAGTCTTAGTCCAGGAACGGGTGAGAAGAAAAACGGAGATCGAAGACAAGAGGAAGAAGAGTTTGAGGGAGCAAGTGGAGGTGCATCAAAGTCTCAGAGATCAGGCGCCCAAAGATCGACGCGTCTGCGCGAAATATCCTCCCGCTCAGGAAGTCTTGGAGACCAATAAAAAACACGTCCAATTTATGAAACAAACTGACAGTGGGCCCAAACCCATCCCCCATTCCGCCCTCCAGAATTCCACTCCCAAGGAGTGGAAATCCGAGATGGTGAACGCGCTGACGACCGTGCCGGATCGACCCTTCACGCCTCTCAGCACCTCCTCCAGCGTCAAGGAGGTGTACACCGAAGAGACGATTTATCTAGACCGCAGGTGTCGACCTAAGCCTCCGAAAGAGGAGCTACGACCGATTTCACCGTTCCAGGAAGCGCTGATGATCGCACCCGAGAGACCTTACACTCCTCTGAGCCGCGAAATCGGGCCCGAGGACCACAAAATCGACAGCAGATCGCAGACACCGATGCTGCAGGGCGACAGAGGTGGTTATCTACCACCGGCTGATATTCTTTACGGCGATGGTAAAAGAGATCCCCCGCCGACTTATAAGCCCTGCACGCCTCGGCCTTTGCCCACTCCGCCGCCCGATTTCCGTTTGAGAGACACTTCTGTGTCTCCAACGAGATCCAGACCTCAGACTCCGAGTAACAAGTGCGCCACAGCTCCTTTGAAAAAACCGGACACTATTCCATTCTATCAGCAGAATCTCGTGGCCACGAAGAAAACCGCCGTTGAGAGTCACACTTATTTGCCGCCTAGAACTCCTACACCGACTCCAGGAAGATGCAAGTCTCCGGCTTCTGGACCTCCGGAGCCTCCTACTTGCTATGTGAAGGCACAAGCTCCGAGGATCAGGGAGGATCCTCCTCCTCCTCCACCGAAACGGAGCTCTGTCCACTTTCCAACCAAGAAGAGCGTTTCTTATAAGATTGACGAAGATACTGACGAAGGACATAGAAAAGCAGAGTACGCCGCTACGAAGACTATAGCCTTCGACGAGAAACAAACCGACGATCCAGGAAAAGAGCCCACAGACGCAGTTCATGCTCAGTACCAAGAAAAACGGTTCATGACCAGCGAAGAAACCTGCGAGCAAAAGCAGTCCATAACAAGGAGATCTTTGGACGTGAAAGAGGACTTTGAACGCTGCGAAAAGCGAGTCCCTTCGAAGCCCTTACCGGAGCCAAGAGAGAAACCACCGAAGCCAAGCGTCTGCGCCATCAGCAAAACCAGCACAGCGAAGCCGTCCTTACCCTGCCCTCTTGCTTGCGGCGAGTCGCCCTCACCGAAGCCGATTTACACCAGCTCCACGGAAGTGCGCCACGTCAGCTACGGAGCGCCTCCAGCTTCGCAAACCTGCCCGGAAACAGGACTAACAGTTCTACCCTGCAAGGCGCACTCCGACCAGGGCATCAAGGCCGGAGTAGTTCTGGTGCCCTGTCCAGGACCCAACACCAGCTGCAAGAAAGGTGGGGTCTGCGTCGTGCCGAATCCTGATCGGTCCGGAGTCTGCGTGTCCCCGTGCTTCGGCTCATCCCCAGGCGTCTGCGGGCAGCCCTCAGGCTGCTGCGGCAAGGAGAGCACCTGCGACGTGGAGATCCCGAACTGCCCCGAGTCCGGGATTTGCGTCGCGCCTTGCGAAGACGGCTCCGTCTGCATCGCCCCCTGCTCCAAACCCGGCAGCGGCAACCCCGCCGCGAGGGCGAAACTCCCTTTCCCCCAGATCCCTCTGCCCTACGAAGACGCTCCCGCCTCCAGTCCTCAGACCAAAAGCTCCTTCGAACCCATCCACAAGCCTCGCACTAACCTGAGTGGGCAGCTCGCGCGACTGACCGCCAAGCAACGGAACGTACCAACCGTGCAATTGTACAAGCCCCAGCCTCAGCCCCAGGCTGAGTCCCAGTCCCAGGCCGAGTCCCAGAGCTGCTCCGAGACGAGGAGCTTCTGCAGCAAGACCCAGAGTTACCGTTCCACCGAAACCCGCTGCCAGTCGGGCGGTCAGTGTTCGACCACCACCCGCTGCCAGCCGGCCGGTCAGTGCACGACCCGGAATCAATGCCAGGACGGTGTCCACTGTTCCCCGTCTAGTGTTACCCAGAGTTTAGTAGACCCAAATTTGTCGTCCCACCCGGATCTAGGTACCGGAGTCGGCGGCCTCGGCGGGAAGAGCGGATCGTTCGCCGGGAGCACCGCGCCGAAACGTGGACGGGGAATCCTGACCCAGGCGAGCGGACCGGGATCGCGATTACCTCTCTGCGCACATTGCAACTCTTACGTCAGGTACTTCCGGGTGATCGTCGGTGTGCTGTTTGTTTGCTCCTTGCCTGCTGTTGGTTCACCCTCCGCTTCCTGGTCCTTCTCTTGTGTCTTTTTCTTTTCTTCAACTCTTTTGGTTCTCGTGTGACGTTCCACACTTTTGTTTCAAGATTTGAGTACTATATTTAATCTGTGTTGAGTTTGCGTTAAGTTTGTGTACAGTTTGCGTTGAATTTTCGTTAAGATTGTGTCCAGTTTGCGTTGCATCAATAAGGATTCTTGGAGAAAGAGATCCGGGACGGTCTTCCGATTGCCCAAGATGTTTGGTACTCCGTTTGATTTTGATTTTGTTGTTTACCGTAATTCGTCTTGTTGCGACGTGATTAACAGTGTCTGTTTTGCACGGTGTTAACAGCTAACGAAGAAAATACTAACCACAAGTCGAACGGTCTCATCGTGAAACCAGTGTGCTGTAAGAACGAGAAAGACTGCATCAGGTTGGTAGAACAGTCAACCGATCGCTGATTTGTTCGATTCCCGTTTTTTTATACATAGATAGTATAGTAAGTAGTACGTGTCGAGTTTGAGTCAGAATCCTTCTCCGTCTTCAGTCTGTCCCGTTTTTCTCTGTGCTTTGTTCTGCTTGTTAGCGTTAGAATGTTGATAGCGAATCGCAAAGTTAATATTGTTGAAATGATTTAGGGGACCTTTCATCACCGCTTTGGGACAGATTTGGTGCCCTGACCACTTCGTTTGCGTCAACACTCAATGTCGTCGACCCCTCCAAGATATTGGATTCGTGGAAGAGAAAGGACAACTATATTGCGAATACTGTTTCGAACGCTTCATCGCACCGAATTGCAACAAATGCAACAACAAGATCAAAGGCGTATGTGCCACTGACTTTTAATATATGTATATACATATATTGATAACTCTGCAGTCGAAAGATGGGATCATAGCAGCGGTGTGCGATAACTCGAAAATTTCAAGACGAACGAAAAATTAAAAGTAAAAATAATTAATTTACAGAGTCTCCCATTATTAAAAAAGATTATGTAAAAACTTTTTAAACACGACTACCCCTCCCTCAGTCCCCAAAAATCTAATTTTTCTCTATTTATGTAAAAAAATGAATTGAAAATTTCTCTGGTTGTAAAAGGACTGACAAATTAATTTTGAAATGTTTTTAATTTTTTATACCTCCCACTCTCCACCTATACATTTTTTTGGAAAGTGATATTTTCTTAGAAGGAATTTTATTTGTGCTATCTTGAATCTTCAATAGTATTATTGAAGATTCAATTGAAAATTATTAATAATTTTGTCATGCTTATATTCAACTATTAACGTGCGGTGATAACGATACCGTCCACAATAACAAAGCTCGCATAATTTCTAGAACCCAAATTACTTCAGAAAGAATTAATTTAATTGCAAAGTACAATATTGCAGACTACAGTAACTCACGAATTTATTCACAAAAAGCATGTTAAATTTGTTTAAATTTTAAACAAGATATTTGCCTTTGCGCAATAAAAATCATAGAAACTGAGAAATAATTAAACGCTGAAGCCGAAAAGACATAAACTGAAAGAAAAAATATAATACTGCGAATTTCACATACGTGAGAACAAACCCGTGAATCACTGCACGTAACATGAAAAAAAAAAATAGTACACCACTAATCCCTAAGCGCAATTCTGAGAAATCCAAATATTTTTGAGCTTCGAGATGCTTTTGGGCCCTGACCTGACTGCCGAAAAAAATTCTCTGCCCCCCTGACCCAATATTTTCGGGATTCTCGCACATCTCTACTACAAAAGGAAGCCAGGCGATTCCTGAACCTGAGTATCGAGTGACCCACGTTCGTCGTTCGACTGCAAAACTCTCAAAACTCGTTCGAATGTACAGCGAAATCGATTTGATTTACAGGACTGCCTAAACGCGATTGGAAAGCACTTCCACCCTGAATGCTTCAAATGTTCCTACTGCGGCAAGCTGTTCGGCAACAGCCCCTTCTTCCTAGAAGAGGGATTGCCCTACTGCGAAGCTGGTTAGTTCAACTTGTACCTTCGTATTTTGATGGGGAGAGAAATTTCGAAACGATGATGTTCTGTTTTTATTTTTTGCGACGCAGATTGGAACGAGCTGTTCACGACAAAGTGTTTCGCGTGTGGATTCCCAGTTGAAGCCGGAGATCGCTGGGTGGAGGCCCTGAACAATAATTACCACAGCCAGTGTTTCAACTGCACGGTACGCAATTAGCGCGGGAACGCTTCTCGAAATAAACCGATCGATCCCCCTGCCGAAGAAAGTTGAAGAAACGAATGGTCGATTACGCTTCAAAGAAACTCCCGTATCAATCGGCCTCAATGCCACAGTTATTTTAACCGCACGCTATTCGATAGAAACAGAATATTTCTAGCTCTAATTCATCGGCAATTTAGGGGAAGACATCCATCAAATACCTCAACCTTTAACCCTTAAATAGGCTGTCGAGAAACAACTACGCTGACAGGGAAACATTCCAAGTAGACGGTCGCGATATCAAGTAGATTTTAATGCTGTGACAAATCTTAAACGCTGTCTAAATTAATGTCGTCTAAAGCTTGAGTCTTCGAAGCTGCAAGGCTTAACCTTAAAGGTTGAGTTTTGAAAGCTTAATGATATAAAATCTCAAGCTCTCGAAGCTTTAAGGTTCAACCTTAAAGGCTGAGTCGCAGTTTAAGCCTTTGAAATTTAAATATTAAAATAGAAATTTAAGCACTGCACTGGTTGGGGTTCAACCCTTGAGTAATTTTAGTAATTTGGTATTAAATGATAATTTTTATTAAGAGAAATTAACAGGTGGTATATCATAGAATATGAAGAAGATGGTTTTTTATTCATTTTATAAAAAGGGCAACCATGAATTTATACTTATCTTAATTATACTAGTCGATATTTGCTCGATTACTAACATCAATGGTATTTCATGGCTCTACTCTATACGTACATCCAGAAATAGAAGAACAGAATCATCGCAAAACTCAATGAACGAGAAAAGTTTGTGTTAACAAACAAAGTCTAATACATATACATACAAAGCATATTTGGAGGCTCAAGTCTTTGAGTTTCAAGGCTCCAGCGTTAAAGGTTGTAGCTCTTACGGCTCAAGGTTTGAACTCGAAGGATTCTAGGTTCCATGGTTTGAACCGCGACTTTCTAAAACCTCAGGACTAAAAGCTTATTTTAACAACCCTAGTCTAAATGAGTTGTAAAAAAATGTTTTATGTTAAATATTACTGGTAAAAATTGTTGAAAAATTGAATACAATGCGTTCCGAGAAAATTTGATCGTTTCAAGAAGCATAAAAAATTTGCTAGAAGAAATTAAAAAACTGACTTAATCCTAACTTTTCAACATAAAATTTTCGTATTTCCAAAATGAAACCTTTAATTTCAACAGTGAAAAATCTTGGAATCTGCAAATTGTCCAACTTTGAACCTTCAAATATTCAGTTTTAACTTTGAAAATCTCTAAAACTGTATTCTTGCATTCGTTTCTTGAAATTCTGGTATCTTGAAAATTTACAATATAAAATCTTCAAATTTTGAAATTCACAACGTGAAATCTCAAAATCTTCAATTTCAACTCTCCTACCTTTTAGCCTAAAAAGATTCTATATTATGTAATATGATGAAAAAAACGATCGCGTTACATTGGGTAACGCAGAGGTTTTGATCTTGCCGAGTAGCTAGAATCCTTTTATCTAGCCTATTTTGTTATATTGCACAAGCCTCTAATTAACCTCCATTAGCAGCTAATATTTTACAAATCATTTTGACAGTATTTAATAACAACTACGAAACCGTTGAACGATTTTGACGCTAGTGTGACCCTAGGCTGACTTCGCAACTTTCTGATTCCGCAGATGTGCAAGAGGAACCTGGAGGGCCAGAGTTTCTACGCGAAGGGTGGACGCCCGTTCTGCAAAAATCACGCGCGTTAAGAGCCACACTTTCGACCCGTAAAACGCGAAAAGATGAGGGAAACGGAGAGTGCGAAGGACGGAAGAGAAAAATAGGAGGAAAAAATCCGAAAAAAAAAGAAATGTCGCAGGGAAGACGCGTGTGTTAGCTTTACGAGCACAAATTCTTTCTGCACGAATTGTATAATCAACGACGATTTTTCTTGTTCTTATTGTATATCTTTTCGGTCGACGACGGTATTCAGAACTAACCCAAAAAAAAAGAAGAAAAAAAAGAAAAAAAAAGGGGGACGGCCGCGAGCGCCAATAAGAATAATTCGTAGGACGATCAACGAACCTATTTATTGCGAACGAGTCGCGCCGATTAGAACGCACGAACTAATTCTATCGATTTAACTATACTTCCTCGATACTTGAAGCTATCGCCTGCGTAACGAGCAGCGTTCGGGGAACGCGAGCAAGCGGGACACCTCGGACAAGCCCCGAAACCGACCGAAAGCCTCTCCCGGCGCTTTCCGTGGTAACGGTAATTAAAATCGAATTACCAAAGGTATCCAGCGTAAGGCCGAGGCTCGGACTACTCGCTAATGAACTTCCAAAGTCAAAAACAAGCCGAGACGCGGTCACGTAACCGATAGCTCGCGGGTATAAAGTCAAACAGAAAGTTTCCGCGGGTAATTAACGGATCGGGCGGCCGGATATCGCGGAGGACGCGCGCCGTTATTGCGGTTTCCGGCGTTCGAGGACCGGGGATTATCTTTTACCCTCGAATGCCTCCGTTGCCGCAGAAAATTCTGCAACGATACGGCGATACGACGAAACGCGGTCTCCCGGATCACGCAAAGGTCATCCGAGCAATTAGTATTACTGACATTATCGCATATTTCGTACTAGCGGGCCGCATCCGACGCGTCGTCACGAAAATGTCGGCTCGGTCTCCTTCGGAGACTTGGAGGATAAGGATAACGAGGAATTGGCGGGACCGTGGCGATGTCACGAGGAACACTTGTTACCTTTATCGAGGAGCCGAGGATCTCGTGCATGCGAGTCGCGTCGTAAATCATTCATTCTACCGTTCTACACCCCTGAAACCGGACGGAAAACGCTAAATCGACTCCTTATCTCGCGATCCGTCTTATCGGGCGCGGTCGATTGCTCGAGACGAAACGCCTACGGAACCGGAAGAGGATCTATACTTGGAAAACGATATGAACGCGTTTCTCTACCCCGCCGTTGAACGGGTTGAATCGACGGGAACTCCGTTCTTCGGGGAAGGGAAACGGGGGAGGCTTCGGGGATCGAGGAACTCGAGCCACTTGATAGCAGTTGCCATATAATATTATAGACAAGGTTACCGATTTCTGTGCCATCTTCGCCGGGCTCGTGTCAGACAGTAGCCAAAACTCGCGAATCGAAGGACGATATCGAAATAGACGTAGTACGTAAGAGGACGCGATCGAGGGGGATGCTCCCCGTCGCGTCGGCCGCACCCGCGCACCCGCGCACCCGCGCACCCCAAACGGGGCGCGACTTTGTGATGAATGTTAACTAAAATCGACTGCTGGCTAATCACAGCACGAGCCTCTGTATCCGTGTTACGTGTTGCTTACAATAAAAATAAACAGTTCATGTAACTTTTACTGCGAATCTTTCTATTCCCGCCTTTTCTAGTTCTACGTCTACGAGAATTTTCCTGCCACCTGTTGGGCGAACTTCCTATACACGGTGGCGTAGAAATCATGGTACGATCGGTCAGGGTGTGATACTAGGTCAAAAAATAAGTCGAAAATATGCAACGAGTGCACTTGATCTTAATTGCTATTTCTGCATAATCATGTTTTATTTATTCACAAATCGTATTATGTACCTACTTACTTACACAATAATATTACAAACTTTGCTGAATTCATTGGGTGGTTGCCCAGAATTAAATATCAAACGAAAGCAATAAAGATTTTTCATATCTATATATAGATTTTAATTTTTAATAATTTAACATTTCAGTTTGTTCGTTAATAATTAAAGCATTTTGAAAATATTCGGTGTGGATGTTAATCTTTTTATAAGGAATGTCTCAATACAATATGTAGAAAATTACGCGAATGCATACTTTATACATTGTTTAAAACATAAGAAATACTGTCATTCGGACTTCAGTTCTTTACTCAAGAATATAAAGAATTGAAGCTGCATATTTGGAAATTTTTTAAAAGTTTTTGGAAAAGTTAGAATTGGAGATCTGCGAACATAAAATTAGAGGTTTGAAGCCAAAAAATGTAAAGAATTAAAATTGATGATTTAAAATTTTCATGCTAGAATTTCAAAGATTATATAGATTTGAGATTTAAAGAATTTTAAATTTTAAATTTGAGATATGAAGAGTTAAAATTGAAGATTTGAAGATTTCAAGTTGGTGATTTAAAAATTCAAGATTGGATATTCAGAAATTGTTAGAAGTGAATTTGAAGGTTTGAAATTTAAAAAATGAAAGTTAAATATTTGAAAATACGAATAGGAAGATTTAAAGACTTAAAGTTGGTGGTTTAAAGATTGACAGTTAGAGGTTTGAAGCGAAAAACTTGCAAAGTTATATGATTGAAAGATTTCAACTTTCAAGAGATTCAAGATTTAAAGGTTTGAAGTTAGAGATTTTAAGATTCGAAGTTGACAATTAAAAAAAGTGATGTTGAAGATTGGATAAACTAATATTAGAGAAGATATAGGAGTAATTTTGATAAAAAATAAACAAGGATTACTAAAATTTCAATACAACGCAGTAATTATTATAATACGATTTATATTGCATAAATTATCTTTAAAAAAGCAAGCCTCGAATAAAAAAAGTTCTTTTCTCTTTTTTTTTTTTTATCACGTAGAATCACTTAAATTTCGATACTACCCAGTATATTTTTTTGTTGTAAATCCTGATCCTAACCTCCCTGTCTACGTCAAAAAATACAATAATGTAATTTAAAGGTGTAGTTTAAAGATTTGAAGAAAGAAATAAAACTAACCAAATAACTTATTTCCCAACGTCGAAACCAAAGCGAAGATAATCGCTAAAGGAATCGCAGAACAAAAGAACGCGTCGATTTGAACGATTTCTTAAGCAAGACCGTGGCCAGCTTCGCGAGGGGAAAGGGTTTGGACGGTTTGTTTGGACCAGCAGGAAAAGGCTCGCAGGTGCTCGCAGGTCGTTCGGCCCGCGACGAGGAAGCGACGAGAAAGTCCGTAAAGAGAGACGTCCCCATCGATTTGTCGTTAGAGTAACCTTGCGGTACCTCCTACCTCCGAAGCCAGACACGCGAGACATTTTTCTAGCGAGGCTTTTTGCAACGAATACGTCACCGCCGCGCCGCGCCGCGCCGCGGACTTCAATGAACGTATACCTATTAATACGCCCGCGGAAATAGACGTTTCAAGGAGCTTAGACCCACCCGGTGCTTTTTCGATTCTCTTTAATCAACGGACTTTTGGGAACGAGCGGAATGAATTCCTCGTGAATGAGGAACGATTTCGATGTTTTCCCGTGAAGGAAAAACCTAAAGAATTTTTGAAACTTTCGAATAGAATTCCAAGTCTGATTGCGAGAGAAATAATTTTAGGGGGAGTCCACCTACACAGTCCCTGACACTCTTTCCACCCCCTCGGAGAAGGAGAAATACGAGCGAAGGGGTGTCGCGTGTCTGTGATAACGATCTGCCTAACAGATATCAGTCGAATTCTTTCGGAGGCTCGCTTTGCCAGCAGGCTTCCGGTGTCCTTGCGGTGTCGCGGTGTCGCGGTGTCGCGGTGTCCACCGAAAAAGCCCATAAAAGCTGGAGAGCAACGAGGGACCCGGCAAACGGGCAACCTGCGCACCTGCGACCAGGTCAAAGCGATTGCGTAGACCGAAACGTGGCGGTGCACCGGTGCACCGGTGCACCAGTGAGAATCGGGATTCCGGGCCGCCTGCATACGCTCTCATCGAAACATTTGAATAGCGGAGCTTCGCTCTGTTCAATGGGAGCAAGTTTTCTCGAACAATACTGAAGAAGAGATAAGCGAAAGACGTTCTGCGAGGAGCAGAACATGAACGCGGAGCTTCGCGAATCTCGAAATGCGGAGAAGATAGTCTATGGTTGTTTGTGAATAGAAAAGTTTAACCATGGCGGGATAAAAAATTGTTGAATATTTAAAAACAAAAAAAAGGCAAGCTGTGTTTCCAATTTTTGTTACTTCGTGTTAATGGCTGATATTGCAATTTTAGGTAACTTGTTAGCAGATTCTCCTTTTTCCCGCCGACAGAAGATCGCGTCATGCCGTGATCCGTCCGCCGACTTTTCTTTCCGTGACCTTGCGAAGTACAATGTTCCGGCATGGCAGTGAAATACTTGGACGGGCCTTTCGTGTTTCGAATGAACGACAACGGTACTGGGCCACATCTCCTCATACAGGTACGAGTCGCGAAGGAGGTACGGAAACGGAAACGGAAACGGAAACGGAAACGAAGCCGCGCGAATGTCGGACACCCCGTCCCCGTCTCCGTCCCCGTCCCCGTCCCCCGGTTTTGTGTCGCGCGGAATTCATTCGGCACGGTTACAAACTTAGCCCCCGCCCTTGAACTGAATACTTTTCAAGGTACGTACGCGGTGAACATATGCACGTGCATACTACCTGCAGAGCCGAACGCGACGCGACGCGACGCGCTTTTGCGTGGCACTGCTTTTAGAATCGCGGCTAAGTGCGACACGCAACAATATCAAAGATCGAAGGAACCGACTTCCTTCTGATAACAACATCCACAAGAATCAAATTAATCCTACTCAATGTTAATTCATTTCCCTCCGGTTGTCGGTGGAAGAAATCCTGAAGAAACACTGATCGATCTATATAGATCTCGCAGAGAAATATCGGAGCCGGTGGAATCGGTTTCCGCTTTCCGCCAAAGAAACCGATTGCCTAGGTGCTCCGACCTTTCGCTCGAAGGAACAATTGGGTTATCTGCGCTGGCATGGCGTCTCCGAAGCGAATGGAATCTTGTCAGTAAATTGAAATAGTGACTCGAAAAATCGGGAGACCAATCGCCCTCGTGGGGAGGAACTAGCGATCGCATAAACATCGGATTGCGCAAAAATGATTTTGCTAACGATTCTGGGTAAGGGGACCAGGCTACTGTGACGACCAAGTCTGAGCTCTAATTATAATTAGAGTGCCGGACAGATGACTGAATTTCTATCGTGATTAGACTGCGGATTTCTGTACAAAAACGTATATGTAGAGTCGACATAAACCTGAATGAAGTGTGTGAGAGAAGATGAATATGAATGAAGTATGCAAAGAAAAAATTGATTTAAAAAAAAAAACGCGTAAAGAAAATGGAAAGTCGTTTGAATCAAACAGTATAACTAATCTACATTCGTGCAATAAACATAATTCATTTCACGTTTATCTTCAATTTCTATATGTATATAAGGAATTGAAACTTGAACTACAGTATGCTTTACTTTCTAAATATTATAACCTGCATTACATATTTTTGATATTTTGCATATTTTGGCATCTTTCAACAGCCTCGAAGAGTTTTAGATAATCCGCAGTCTAATCATGGTTGTCAAAAATTCTAAAAGCTAATCCTCCGCGATCTGAACTTCCGAAAAATCTGAAAAAATTCTGAAACATTTTTCAAGGTTTCTACTTTACGATCCAGTAAATTAAAAAATTTGACCCTTTCTTTCTGTCGGAGAAATTTTAGCGCGAAATTGTTCTCGTGTCATAAAAGATCGAAGGGTGTCGCGAAGGGTTAATCTAAAATCCGCGAAAAAAAAGGGAAGATCCAACGGATATGGAAACGGCACGGCATGTGAATGGTGTCGACAATAGTTGACATCCCTTCGCTACGGATCGATTACAAGATTGTAAGAAAATGTTGCACAGCCATTAGAGCCGAATAATAAAAGTAGGCTAACGTAATAGTGAAAGGGGATACGCTCGAATCCGATTGTAATTAAGGACCTTGGCTCGCTTTTCGGTATCGGAAGCAGCCATTGCTAATGTTCTAATAACACGGCAAATAAATTAATGCCGTTCGCTACGCTATTTTCGCGTGCACGATCGAACGTTCCGCCGGCGCGGCGCGGCGCGGCGCGGCGCCGGCGCCGGCGCCGGATCGTGGAATGCGTAATATTTCAAAAGGACCGTGCGCTCGGTTCGCATTCCAATTAGCGCGAGCGAGTGTCGCGCGTTAAAGGACGATTCGTTTCGATTGTCGAAGAAAAATGACTCTTTTACTTACATGATGCTGGCAGGTTTGCACGGAACGCGGCTGGAGAGAGTACACCGGCGACAATAATGTATTCAAAGATCGATGGAATTTGTGGTGGCGATCCGGTGGCTTCCCTTTGACCCATTACAGACCATTACTCCCCTGGCAGGTAATAATGCATCTGGTTCTCGTATTTTCCCCTGCAATTCATGACATTAGCAAACTTAGACATTCACGAAAGAACAGGAAATTCATTGCTACAATTGCTTTCGTATCAAATACATGCACACGGAACTTTCTTAACCCTTAAGTGGAATACTGGAATCACGATAATAATTTCTATATAAAATGTTGCATCTTTAATAGAGTAGAGGCACTAGAAGTCGACCACTTTTATTCTTTCACTTAAAAAAATAAATATTTCAATGAAGAATCTCTAATTTCAAAATACCACAAAGAAACAGTCATCAAAAGTAAAGGAAATAAATGATTTGTAAAAAAATCTTGATTGTATAAAAAAAAAGTGTACAGTGTAAACGTTTGGAAGAAACGTGTCGAGTTGATCTTTATCCCAAAGGAACGCGTGGCCTCGCTTCGTTTGAAATCTGGGCCTTGGAAATTATTCGAACTTCGAATAAACGTTCGAATAAAGGTACAGATACAGATAAAACTCTTGGAATAAAAAAAAAAGCAAGTATCTTTATTCGTCGAATAAATTTTCGAAATTATCGAATTAAAATAATTTGTGTTATCTTTTTTCGCCGAATCACGAACAAAATTTTTCATCTACCATTCGAACATTAAAATTGTTATTTAGATAAAATTTGGCCCATCTCTGTTTTCGATAGCGTTTCAAGCCCTGCTTTAAACTCACCCGAATTCCTTCTTCCTCCACAGTTCGTCAACAGGATCCCCAAAGGGAGTTCGATCTGCCGGAAGGACAACCTGATCCGCCACCTGCGATGCATGAAGAAGCTGCACGGCTCCATCTACGACTTCAGGTACGATCCAGAACGCATTAGCCGATGCCGGGAGTAGTTATCGATCGTTATCAATGGTGGAATGCATCGGATTAGTCCAACAGGGTTCAACCTACCGTCGGAGTACACGAAACTGGCCGAGGAGTGCAGTCGTTGCGAAAAGGACGACAAGGTTTGGATCTGCAAGCCGGTTGGACAAAGTCAGGGCAAAGGAATCTTCTTATTTCGTGTGAGTATCCTCCAGGATCCTAACATCTGGTTTCACCGAGCTCCGTTTCACCTTTTCCTCGGCGTTTCTTTCCAGAAACTGAGCGATCTCACGTACGACAGCACCACAGTGGTGCAGCGGTACATCGAGAGTCCTCTTCTGATCGGCGGCTACAAATTCGATCTGCGATTATACGTTTGCGTGCCCTCGTATCGCCCTTTGACCATATACCTGTACCAGGAAGGCCTGGCGCGCTTCGCCACGCAGAAGTTTTCCTTGGATCACCTGACCGACTCCTTCAGACACCTCACCAACTTCTCCCTGAACAAGCTAGGCCCAGGATACGCGGAGAAGAAGGAGCGCGTCGGTTCCGGTAGAGAATAACCCTTCTACCCCTGAAGCTTCTATCCGTTTCATTTAAACAAGACAACTACAAGACTTAACATTTTCTGCAGGTTGCAAGTGGACCTTCAGGCAACTGCGAAGGTATTTTGAACAGGCCGGATACTTCGACTGGTTTCTCTGGCAGAGGATCGCCTGTTTAATTAGCCTAACGGTGTTGAGCCAGTCCGCGAGTATACCGCGATCTTCCAATTGCTTCGAGTTCTTCGGGTTCGACGTGCTGATCGATAAGAATCTGAAACCATGGCTACTCGAAGTGAGTAAACGCGCGAAGAGAAAAGCGTTTACAGTTTACGTTTACAGTTTCCCACAACGTCTAACGCGCCGCGTGGGAATTGCAGGTGAATCTGAGTCCAGCGTTGAGCAACGACTGCGAGATCGACTCGGAGGTGAAGAAACCGCTGCTTCACGATCTATTCGATCTGCTGGGTCTTCCCGTTTGCAACACTGGACTCTCCCTGTTCACGATTTGGTCGACGAGCCCCGACGACGACGACGACGACGACGAGGTCGAAGTGTCTTCCAAGTTTCGCGCCGCAAAGAAGAAATCGAAAAGCGATACCGACGGTTTCCTGAACCTTTGCACGGAACTTCGACCTACTGTACGTACAGAACTAAAACGTCGATACGAAGCAGAGTTGGGCATTATCTCGATAAAAAATTATTTAAATAACGGTTCAAATAAAAGATAATTTATCTTTTAAATGAATTATCTTTCATTCGATTTTATTCAGATAAAAATTTTGCCCATCTCTGATACAAAGTAAACAAGTTAACAATGGAAGTTCATCGGGTTTTATTCTAAACGGGACGATATATTTAATCGTCAGCTCAGACAATCATCGCTGAACGATTGTTCGACCGCGTGGACTCGTTACAATCCTTTGATGGTGGACAAGTACATTCCCCGCGGTTTTCGCGGCGCAAATTCGGAACACCAGGACAAAACCTCGGTGTGGGATAATGGCAAGGATTGGAGCACGCCTTGCGTAAAAGAAGGAGGATGGGTTCGCATTTATCCGCTCACTCGGACGAAACCAGATAACAGTGGAACGGACTACGTTCCGGCTACGGCATCGGAAAGCTCTAGAGTAGAAAAGGAGATCAGGAACACGGTTCTTAGTATACAAAAGTAGCCAGCGTTAACTAATCGTTTGTAGCTTAATCCTTTAAGTCCTAGTGGGACTTCAGAGTCCCATTCGTTGTAACGAATCTTTATTAACTGTATTTACTAGCTAAACTTGAGATTTGATGCGTGTTGTGATTTTTAGTGCGTAGAGAAAAAAGTGTTTGTGCAGGGTGTATAAAAATGATGAGTCACGACCACTACAGCAGGATTCTATATCCTCAGTTTGGTGGAAATGGAAAATGATGCAAGAAAGCTGTCGCAACATTTACCGTGACATTGAAATTTAAGGTCAAAGAGTTAAATATTTTTTTTCTTGAATCGCATTCTAGTCACCACAAGGGTCAACTTTACGAAAAAAATGTGTCGTAACTCAATCGTGTCTTTGGAAAATGGTGTTCAAGTTCTCAAGATGTTAAATCTCTGAGGAACAGTAAACAAAATATGTTGTATAATTTTAAATATTGAGTCTAAATTTTAACTTATTTTCTTACTTATTACAAGGTCAAGGTCAATTTTGCAAAAGCTTTCTTACACCATTTTCTGCAAATTCGAGGGTGTAGAACCGCGCTATAGGAGCAATGACAAGCAATTCTTGTACACCCTGTACCATCAGAAGCCAGAAATAAACTTCGTACAGTTAAAACTAATTGTAAGTGAATTTTAAAGAAACTTGACAAATTTAAATTATTTCCAGACTTAAAGGGTTAAGAAGGAAGCCTGGTGTAATTGGCCTGAAATTCAAGCCATTTTTCAGAATTTTTCCTGAGGAAACTATACATGCAATCTTTTTCAAACTTCCAGGCTATAATATTACATACTTAAAGAAGTAAAACAATAAAATTAATCATGATTAAAAATGTATCTTGTTTTATAAATCATATAGAACATGGGTTGATGTAGTTGTTGGAAAAAATTCTCAAAAATGACTTGCATTCCAACCAATTACACCAGGCTCCCCCTTAGTAGATACTGCAAGACTACATAAAATTTTATTTTTCGCAGATATTTGAAAGCTGCCAAAGAAGTGTATAAGAAGAACGGGAAATTTCGAGACGAACAATGTAACGCATTGCTGTGCAAAGCGTTGGAATTAAATACTGAAATATGGCTGCCAGGGAAGTGATTTATCTTTAACTTTAAGCGTTCTGTTTTTTCCTTCGTCTTGAAATCGATATTCGGCACGATACGCTTCGACGTTTTAATCATTTTTACGAACGTTATTTGAACGTATCGTGGCGGTACATTATGTAGATTGCGAAGATATACATATATATCTTCGCAATACAATTTTAACAGCCAAAATAATATTTTTAATAGTCGGGTAGATGGGAAAATCGTATATTATTGAATGTAATAGCGCTTCAAACTTTTGAGGTACTCCTACTCTGCCGGCTTAAATGTGTTCTGGATTATGGATCTTGTACGAAGGCAACTGGCATATAGGATGAAGGTGAAGGCACATCTTTTATTCACCAAGAAATTCCCGGTTTATTGAACGTTTTCTTGAAAATGTACATTAATTCACTCCTTTCGCTGCTAACCTCTTGTCGCGCTCCTCGGCAATCGAAAGCTTAACACCCTTGTCCCTTGGTAAGCTGATGTACGGTTTTGTACCCTTACCAATGATAAATACGTTGTTCAATCTAAAAGAAAAAACGATTCGATTTATGATACTTGATCTAATAACGTTAATTATTAATAATATTCAACTGTCTCCTAAATGGGTAATACTGAAAAGCCTATGCAAAGGCGATCAGTGACCAATATGAAGGAAGTTCATTTTTGCCAACTTTTGACTACCATATTTATTACGCATATCGTAGCTTCGATTATGGCCGTCACGGTAATTAATTCGAATGTTTCGCAATTATTATTATTAAAAAAAAAAAAAAAAAAATATATATATATATGGTGTACAAATAAAAGATTAACGTGAAGAATACCTTGTGGCGAAAGTGTGTCCTTGCGAGTCTTTAATGTGACAAATATCAAAAGACCCAGGATGACGCTCGCGACTGACCACTGTACCGACACGCCCTAAATTCCTTCCGCCAGTAATCATGCACAGATTACCTGTGAAACGAATAAAATACAATCATCGATAGCATCATTTCATATTATAAACGCACATAAAATTGACCCAAAGATGGGCAAAATTTCTATCTAAATAAAATTCGAGGGCTCGAATAACGGATAAAGATAAATTATCTTTCATTCGAACCGTTGCGTTATTTAAATAATTTTTTATCTAAATAATGCCCAACTCTGAATTGACCTAATAATCGAGATAATTTACCTGAATCAAACCGAATGGAGTCCAAAATTTTCCCAGTCGCGATATCTAAGTGAATAGTATCGTTCACCTTGATCAAAGGATCTGGATAACGGATAGTTCTACCGTCGTGCGTCACCAAGAAAGGGATTCCTTTTGGTCCAGTTTGAACGCGCTTCACCTTGCACAATTTGTACTGTAACAAAAAACATTCAATCCCTTAACTTTACTTCACTTTCTTGTTAACAATAAATTACCTTAGCTTCTTCTGCGGTAATTCTGTGAGTGGTGAAACGCCCCTTAACGTCATAAATCAATCGGAAAAATTCTCCAGTCTTCTTAATTGTGATAACGTCTGAAATAATCAAAAATAAGAAACTAATATCAATAATATCCGCAGCAATATTTCCATTTCAAAATATTTATTTAATCAATGTGCACTTTCTGGGTAATACAGAAGGAATATTCTACTCGATCTGTGACCATAGTCAAGAACTTTTCTTTTCTATTGGCCAATGTTTGACTACAGTATTTCTAGTGAAAAAATACTGCAGCTTCGATATGGCCCAACTTTTTTCAATACAAAACAGGCTTCGAAATTAACTGAACGTCTCGGCCGATTCTCGAAGGCGACGCCTCCTTTCTCCAGCTACGCATCATAGTGCTCGGCAGGCCTCAGGCGCGTGGCGCATTGGGGTGACTTTTTTTTTTTTTTTTTTTCTTCAAGACAAGGCATCGTTTAGAAGTGTCTCTATGCTACGCATTTTCGAGAATAAGCATTCGACTAGAAGTTAAAAAACATTTGGAGCGCAAAATTACTAAAATAAGAGCTCCTTGTCCATTCCGCCAGTGTTTTGTTTCTCGCGCCTATCGAGCACTGCAGCTGCCAAAGGAGGCGTTGCCTTTGAGAATCAGCCGAAACATTCAGTTAATTCCGAAGCCTGATATGAAATACAGAAATAAAAGTTCTGAAACTCACCCATGAAACCTGCAGGATAGTTGGGATCGGTGCGGACCTTGCCGTCGACTTTGATCAGGCGCTGCATCACTATTTTGGTTACTTCGCAGTTGGTCAAAGCGTACTTCAACCTGTTACGAAGAAAGATGACAAGGGGAAGAGATTCCCTGAGCTTGTGAGGTCCGGTGGATGGACGTGGGGCATACACACCCCCCAATTTGTCTAACATCCATGCTTTGGGCGCGTTAAGACGCTTCAAGTGCTTCTTAGGACCTCGAGCCTAAAAAAAAATTAACGTCTTTATTAACACCGAGCCCAACATCACGGAATTTCAACAGAAACTATGCAACGTCCATCACATCGGTCGATTCACTTTATATTGATGCACTACAATCTTAGGTTAAATTACCATTTGTTTTGTTTTTATGCGCTAGCTACAATGTGCTGTTTTTTATGCGAATGCAAGTACAGCTCGTGTCACTTTAGATAAATCGCATCGACGAACTTTCCCACGAAATTTTAGAGGGTTCAATACTACAAACCGAACCGAACCGAACTACAGCACAACCTAACCGTTTTTCATCTTTATAATTAGGCGAATTTGAGGAATCATATATGCACAGATATTCACTTTGGTTCCTGTACTTCATATTTTAACTGATTATTTAAATAATAATACATATTGTGCACCCGATGGAAGCGGATTTTACTTTGACAACACGCGAGGACTTACCATCTTGGTTTTCTAAACGGAAAAGAAAAGGCACGAAGTGGCACGAAGTCGCAATGTCTCCGAACACATCAAGAAATTCCTCTCGACGCCACTGCGGGCCAAAATGGCGGCTTGTTTTCAAAACCGGCTAATATTGAGATTGTTTATCAATCGTATCACAAAGCTTCATGCTTTAAAAATAATATAAAACATTTAAAGAAACCGTGATAATGGTTGCGATAATAATCTACTTTGCATCCGGCTTAGCACTCAGATACGCAAAATGATTTATTGCACGACAAACAAACGTTTCGCTACGCTAAACGCTAAACTTCGGATATACTACAAATACTCGAACTTCGATAATTTCGATTGTTTCGACAAATATTCAAAAATTTGGAATATCATGAAATCATGACCAACTTGGAATTCGGAGGAAAATATGAAAACGAATATAAGCATATAATTTGTCTTTTTATTAAAATATATAAAGTTGTACAAAATTATATTAGTTTATTATACTTCATTTATCAATTAATAAAACATATATTACATATTGAAATTACGCAGAACGTATTGCTGTAATAATGTTGTCCAAAAGACTGGATGCGCCGAACCTAAACAGATTCTTGTTCAACCATTCATTTCCTAATTCCATTTGGACTAACATAATCCACTCCAGAACCTCTTCTGCTGTTTTAATGCCTCCAGCAGGTTTGAAGCCCACCTAAACATAAAACGAAATAGTAATAAATATTCTACAAGCGAAGCAAAACTTATTTTCGTTAATCCAGACGAATGCTCTGTACCTTTTTCTGTGTTGCTTCATAGAAATCTTTAATAGCACGGCACATGATTATTCCAGCAGGCAAAGTAGCATTCACTGCCTCCATTCCAGTAGATGTTTTAATAAAATCTGCTCCAGCCATCATTGCAACCATAGATGCTTTGTAGATATTTTCTGGAGTAGCCAATTCCCCGACAGCTAATATAACTTTCAAAGTTATCTTGTCACCGCACGTGGCACGGAACAATTTCAATTCCTCGTATAGTTTGTCCCATTGGTGCATCACAGCCATTGTTCTATTGATAACAATATCAATCTCCACAGCCCCAGTTTCAATACCTATTTCTACTTCTCGAAGACGCGTCTCCAATGGATATTGTCCAGATGGAAATCCTCCGCCCACTGTTCGCAAAACAGTAATATTAGGATTTTAATTTAGATGGAATTATAAAGAGAATATATTACCAACCAGTAGCAATGGCAATTTCGTGTTTCTTGTCCAACTTTTTCATTGCACTTATCACATCTGGCAGTCTTGCGGGATAAACATATACGCTTGCAGTGTGCAACATTTCTTCTGATGTAGCTGGTAATTCCAAAGGATTTACAGCCTGCAATTTTATATTAATACATAGGATATAAAAGGTCGATGCTTGTGGTAAATAATAGTAATTATGCTGTAATTACCTTCCTGCAAAGGGCTTCAACCTTTGCTGGTGTATCATCTGCTCCCAAAGTAGTTAAATCTATGAAGCCAACTGCTTTTTTCCACAAAGCCAGTTTAGCATCTTTGCTCAATGCATTAGCTTTAGCGCGAACAGAAGCAATTTTTTCGTCTATCATAGATTGGTCGAAATTCATGGTAGCTAAAACAACAAGTTAAAATATTTTCATTAAAGTATATAAAAATATAAAATATACTGGACAGTTTTCCAAGTATTTAATTTAAAACATTGAAATACAAAGTTAAATTGCGCACCATTGCTCAGTTTTTGAATATCCATTGTAGTTATTATTTTTAAAAAAACACTGGGGCGTAGAATTGAGACGAAAGAGCACTGTTCATCGGATGAGAAACGGACGAGACTGTGCCTTAAATTTACGAAACATACAGCTTATACAGTTTGATAAAGCTGTTATCGTTCATATAATTTGTGATTAGTTGGGCGTAAACAGTACAAAGGTGTAGATTTTTAATGTATCATATATGTATTTATTGATATTATTCACGTCGCATCGTCAATAATGTTTGAATAAAATGATAAAAGAAAGGTGTAATAAAAATGCGAGGAAAGTTGATTAACAGTTTTTTTTATACATAAAGAGGCATCGATCTTATCGATGAGTTGCAACATTATTTTTGCTGTTTACTTATTGTTTACATAAGGTATATAAAAATCATAAAAATGCAATGAACAGCAATGAAAATTTGAACCAATTTGAACTTTGAACAGGTTATTTGCTAAATCATAAACAAAAATGAAAATTACAAAGACACGAAACAATGTTATCAACTCGAGAAATAAATCTATTATACGTTTCATCAGAGAGGAAATCTCTGGTTTCATCTATGCTGATACTCAATCGGTAATCATTGATATCATAATTTCAATTCCTGCCGCTAGGAACGCAGCATTTTTATTTCAGACTCAGTTGTTAATGTTGGATGCGACACTAAAATGATAATAAAGCTCTGAACTCCAAATCCCAAAATTATGAGATCAAAAATAGCATAGCTTATCAGACGTGGATTAATCCTGAAATTAATTCTTAGAATTGTTAATTCTCTAAAATTTTTACAGAAGGTCTCATAGCATGAGTAATAAACGAGGAATGAAAATAAGGTTTAATTGATATAAATAATTATATATCTCTAGTGTAAATCAAATACTGCATTCAAATATTTTTGGACTCAATTTTAAACTGATTTAAACACGTATATATAAGGGGCGATGATTTACTGCATATAGTTAACCGCAGTTAACCGGTCCAACCAGCAGTCGCGTGTTCAAATCTGGAAAAATCTTTTGTTTCAGATATGCACCCTTTGAAAACTGCGTACTCTCATAATATACGCAAGGACATGCTATATACTGTCTTTTGAAGGGTTGTAGATGTGAGAAAGGGAAAGAATTAGCATGAGTTCGTTTAAAAAATTTTGATCCTGACTAATAATATATCGAGTCTAAAACTAGAAATTTTAGCTACAATAATATATATATATATAGTTTAAACAATATAATGTGTCAGGGAAAAGAAATTTAAGTTTCAAGCACTGCGAATCGAATTCAAATCGATAACTTATAAAAGGTATAATCCTATTACTCTCATTCGCACGCGTTTATTTTATTGTTATTCATAATTGCTGCAGCAATAAGCATATGCTTTATTTCCATCGATCCCACGCGAGTTCTGAGATATTTTATTATTTGTGATCGCATAAGTGAAAGCTAATTATATGATGAATTTTTCAATATATTTGTGAAAATAAGATTGAAAGTAAAATTAGCAATTTGGCAATTTGAAGAATAAGCGAGATGTATCGACAATTGAAATCGATAGTGCGGAGACTTTTAAAAAAATCGGCAAGTAGGATAGCCTTAGAGTAGGGATGAGGGACGGTGGCCAACGGTGGCCGAGAGAGGCTCACATCAAAATGGCCGCATTTTAGTCTACAGACGATTTTTCTTTACTGTTTGCCAATAGCCGTGTAAAGGGCCTGGCAGTGTTCCTTCGAGTGGCAGATCTGTTTCGCCGGAAATTTCGCCGTTGTATTATCTGAAAATTTTCGTGAAATAGAGCAAACTTCGGTAAGAAAATTCGACCGCATAATTCCGCTGCCAAATAGCCGGGCCAAGCCCATTGTGTCTATTGACTGGCTCATTCGGAGAACGAAATTCCTTCTAACACGGTCAATGTCGTCGCGTTTCTCGACTGCGAATCAATTTTTCGAGTTTGCATCGAAACGCGGATAATACGATATACAGTCACGAGTACTGTCAGATACGTTCCAAACTTTGTTAATGTTTTTAACCCCCTCGCTGTAGCAATTTTTTCCTGATAGTCGAACCAATTTTATTGATAGAGAAACGACGTAGAATTTGCGGGAGAGTCACTTGAGAGTTTCATTTTCAGCTACGACTAGATGCATTTTTAATACTCACAGTTCATGACACGTATATGTGTCATTGTACAAAGCTGGGACAGTCAAATAGGATTATTCATTTATTCTGCACGAAATAAACAATTATACTATAGTCGCATTTTATTCAATCACATAATTTTTCAAATAGTTCAACGTATCATAGAATTAATATTCATTTCGAAATAATTTATATAAAGTCATTGCATTATGTCAAACTGAATATTATACATCATATCTTACGCATCTCATTTAATAATCCTTTTAATTCCAGGTTTTGCACAAATTTTTATACAATGTTGCGACATCAACATCATACAATGCAAAACCAACTTCGAGATCATAATAGGTTTGTGTTATTCATCAAAAATTCTTTAATTAATTCTATCTACGAGGTGTCCCTAATTTTAATGTTAAAACTTTGCAAGCGTGTGGAGAACCGATAAACTAAGAAAAAAATTCCTTGAGAATTATCAGTTTTTACTTCAATTTAGAGAAAATTGTGAGAAAAGAAACAAAAAGTGTTTTATGTCCCACCTGTACCGAAAGTACGTCAATATATATATGTAGATCGTGTGCAAAGTCGTCTATTCCAGTACAAGGAGAGAAAAATAACGTCCTAGGGCGGAAAAGTAATACATCACCACCTTAAAATAGAATAATGTGTATAAGAATTTTCATGACGGTTCTTGGTTTTGCTTTGCATTTTATGAATCGATTTTACTCCTAACGCGCGTTAAGAAGCGTTCCACTTAAATAATCAACTTTTTTGCACCTTTCCTATGTACATATAATCGTGCACTTCCAGTCTAGGTAGGACAAAAAACATTGTGTGCAACTTGGGCGCAAAGCTATTGCTATTCGTGCTAGACGATTTGCTATAAAATGGAGCAGAAACCAGCGAACCTTCAAAGAACTTGTTTTCTTAGGTTATTGGTGCTCGACGCGTTCCCAAAGTTTCGATGTTTAAATTGGATATAAATATAAAACCATTTTAATAGAGATGTACCAATTAATCGGCCTCCAAGATGCAGAGTAATCGACCGATTAGTCAGCACTACCGATCAGTTTGAAACACCGCTACAAAATGATTCCAGGGGTGAAATAGTTTTTCTGAGACTGGCAATATATACCAAACAAAAAAAACCGCTACCTTCCTGAACGAGTAAAAAATGTGATGTTCCTTCGTCACAATTCGCCTCTAATAAATGAAAACATTTAATTGTCATAGTTTGAGTTACTTGAATTGCATTATAAACTCAAAGACGAAATTGTTTAACATTGCTTATTACATTTATTTTATTACGTTCTATTTCTCGTTTTAAAGAGTTTTTTATTTTGTTAGCATTAAAAAATATTGATCAAGGTTTTCAATTAATTGGTACTTAGGTTGATATTTAGTTAGTTGAAAGAAATAATTATTATTTTTAATGTTTCATATAATGATTATGTTGCGTACAAATATATGTATACTTGTACATATACATACAGTGACTCACAGTGTTCACAAAGGCTACATTGAATTTGTTTTTGAATACTGAAAACTGAACAACAAGTAAATCTTTCGAGCTGTGAACGATCGAAATTAAAAGGAAAGATTACTATTACCAATTGAATTAAAAAATATTAAACTTATATTAACGACAGTAAAGAGAAAAAAAAATTGTTTTTATTTCTATGACTTGTCACGATATTATTAGTAGCAGAAATTGAAAGCCAATCAATCGGCCTTTTTTGCCGAATATTTGCCGATTAGTCGCCGACTACAAAAGTGGCTGAATAGTCGGCTTACATCTCTACATTTTATATAAATATAAATACAACGATATAATATATTAAATATATTGATGTGAGACATACGAATAAAGTTATTAATACATTATTGAATGGTATACGCGTTGAATCTGTAATCTTGAATCTTTTGTCAGAATGGGAGGTCCGATGCGTCCCATGCAGCAGGCGAACATGGCCCCTTTACATCAGCCGCAGCATCCGTTACCGCATCGGAATCCACATCAACAAATACTGTCCATGCCCCCCCATCAACAACACATTCATCATATGCAACACCCTGGACCGCCACACGGAAATCCAAGGCAACCAATGTTGATGGGCATGAATGCACACAATACAAACGGTACTGAATTACTTAGTGTTTATTTGAAATATTGACGCGCTATTATTAGACGTGTGCTTCGTTCCAGGCACCATGGTTAGCGTCAGTCTGAAAGATCAAGCGAACACTGTCTCTGTGACTCTGCAAAATCCGAACGTCCAACCGCCACAGTATCCTCAGCAACAGAGTAATCAACAAAACCCTCAACCTCCTCCACCCCCGCAACACGTTCAGCAACAACCGCAGGCTATGGAACAGAAACAAGTAATGAACGAAGCTAACAACGGAGAGTCCAGGGATCAGAGTCCGCATACACAGAATCACGTGAACGTGACTAATCCAGTTTTGGCAAACATGAAAGAAAAAACACCAATGTGCTTATTGAATGAGTTAGCACGTTTTAATAAGATACAGCATCAGTATAGGTTGACTAATGAACAAGGACCAGCGCACAATAAACGATTCACGGTAACATTGAAACTCGGGGGTGAGGAGTACGTCGCTGAAGGTCCTAGTATAAAGAAGGCTCAGCATAGCGCTGCGACCGAAGCGTTAACGAGAACTTGGTATCAAAGACCGCCGCCGAAACCTAGAAAGAGAGTAGGGCATCCGGGAAAATGTTTCGGCAGTTCTGGTAATTTTTGGTTACTTTCGCGATCGATATGCGTCAGCAAATTCTAAAGGAAATGTTTTGTTACAGGGAATCTGCCGCCAACCGTTGAGTTAAACGCTTTAGCTATGAAACGCGGCGAACTTGCTATTTATACTTGCAGACAAGTTCCGCCAGCAGGTTTGCAACATTATGTTACGCAAGGGTTGGGACATTTTCCCCGAATATTCAATCCACGTTTCCCTACTTATAACCGCGGTTTCCACGCGGAGCCTCAACTGTATCTTGTCTCGTTAGAGGTACGGTTTCACGCAAACTCTATGCAGTAATGATTGCAGGATTTATTAATTTGTTTAACGATCCGCAGGTAGGGGAACGTGAATTCATTGGCAGAGGTCTAACTGGCCAAGCGGCGCGACACGATGCAGCGAGCAAAGCTTTAGAACAATTGCGGCAATTGCCATTACCGGAGGAAATGACGAATGCTTGTAACACTAGTGAGAACGGTACATTAGGCGATGCAAAAGATCCGATTACTGAATTAAAGAGTCCTGTGTCGTTGGTCCACGAAAGAGCGTTGAAGCGCGGCTTGCCCGTCAGTTTCGAGGTTGTGTCGGAAATCGGCAAGCCTCACATTCGAACGTTCAGAACAAAGTGCACCGTTGGAGATAAAGTTACGTTAGGAGAAGGTCCTTCAAAGAAGGTAAGACTTCGTTCTTAAAAAATACACAGTGTTCACGCTATTTTCTCCAGTTTGAAGCTGACAAAGCTGATTAGTAATAGCTTGAACACCCTGTATATTAAGAAAAAAAAAGAAAAAAACATGTATCATACGTTTGCAATATAATACAGGTATCGAAAAGACACGCAGCAGAATTTATGTTAGAAGAACTGAATCGTCTGCCTCCGTTGCCTTTAACTATTCAAAATCGTCCGATGCGAGTGAAACGCAAGCCACCCGCGACCAAGAAGAAGTCTCGTAACTTGATCAAAGTGATTCAGCCGCGTCCCGAATCCGAAGCCGCGGAGGAGATGAATCCCGTTTCGCGATTGGTTCAAATACAGCAAGCGAAGCGCGAAAAGGAACCCGTTTATAATTTAATCGAGGAGAAAGGTGCGCCGAGGCGAAGAGAGTTCGTCATGGAAGTCACTATGGGGCAGAATTCTGCCCAAGGAATAGGCCCTAACAAAAAGTTGGCGAAGAGGGCTGCGGCGGAGGCTCTTTTAACGCAATTAGGTTACAGTAAGCCGCAACCGCAACCCGCGAAGCCGTCGATAAAGACGGGTGAAAGCGAGAACACCGAGTCGAAGCCTAGAAAAGTCACCTTCTTGGAAGATGAGCAAGTCAACGAGACCCAACCTCATCCCGTAGGAGGTAAGACGCAACAAATAATGCGTAACATTTCATGTCGCCTTGTTACGGAACTTTTAATGATCGTGGCATTACGCTGAGCGACTTGAATACAAATTTATTAACTTTAATCAGGAACTATCGGACGTCAGTTAGTACCTGGACTTTTATTAGTGGACGGAGGTCAAGAATCTAAATTAGGTAGCGGACCTAGTGTACAAATAGTTGCTGAAGAACTACGAGGACAACAGCAACAAAACCCAGCCACTGTTTCTCCCAAAGATCAGTTGAAATATCTCTCTCAGTTATTTAACTTCAGCGTGGAATTCAATGATTTCCCAAAGGTAATCGTCGATATTAGAATTATAATTTGAAACTATATACCAACAGATAACACGTAATCTTCTAATTTGTTATTTAAAAGTTTCATCGATATGGAATAATTTAATGAGATTTCGCTGATTTCGCTGATTTCTATTTATAATTGCAGGGAGCGGTTAATAAGGAATATTTGTCGCTTGTAACATTAAGTACAGATCCACCGCAAGTTTGTCATGGCAATGGACCGACGAGGACCGCGAGTCGTAATCAAGCGGCATTGAAAGCTCTACGTACATTAAGTAAGCTGGGTCTCGATAATGCATCCAATACGCAAACGAAAAAGGATAAAGGTGCGTCTGGGGACGGAATACATATTAGTATTCAAGTTAAAAACAATATAATGGATGGAGCTATCGATAAGTAATTATATAGTATTTAAGACGTACAGTGCATAAGTTTAATTCACATTGCCGTTTTAAGGCATTGCAAAGGAAAAGTTAATGTAAGGATATTTTTTATGAAGTCATTGCTGAGAACGTGGGTTTAATATTAATAATTACGTTAATATTAAACCTCAATATTTTTGAATTGTATCGTGAAATTGTTTAAATTGATGATTGAATTTTTATTCATTTCTCGAATAAACAGACACGGATTTTTAGTGTTCTGTTATATTATTCTTATTATTATTATTATTATTATTACTATTATTATTACTATTGCTATTAATATTATATTACGTGCTTCTAGTATTTCTCTTTATATATCAAGATTGCAGGTTTTTTGTTTTTATTAGTATGTAATGTTGCTTTTGTGTAGTCTCCCTAAATTATTTTTACGTAGTCCTAATCGAATGTTCTAATTTTTTTTTTTTTTTTTTTTTTTTTTTTTTAAATGTATTTACATGTATTACAGTTGTTGAGTGAAGTAATCGAAGGGCAAATGACTCTTCACGGTCTGTCTCTCTCAGCCTTACCACACGATAACTTCAAAATGTTGAATCACCGATGACTAGGTCTCCGCATAGTACGCCATTGCTTCTTTAAACGGACCGCGTATTCGGAAGATCGGTAGCTTTTTATGGAGAATCAATCTTTTGCAGTGCCTTAATCGCGTCAGGAAATTGCTCAAGCACCAATAACTTGACTAACTAACTAAAAGTAGATACAGAGAAGAAATGCCTTTTAAAAAATGAATAACAAGCGGCGGCGATTGATCGGTCGCAGAAGCCTTCAGCGACAGACTTCTGCGACGATTACAAAACTTATGGTACAAAGCGTAGGAATTCGCGTATATTGATTACGTATCGAGTAAATATATTATTTAAATCGTTTTCTTTTTCTACGCTTAAAGGATATTGCAGTGTACCTTGCGAGGCAAGAATTGTTGGTGCTTGATCAAGATTGTGATCCTAACAGAGCACGTCGATTCTATTATATTTATTACGAACAGTCTCGTTGATAGGACCACAATCGGTGAACACGATGAATTATGTAATTAAGACCTCGTAACCGAATGAAAATGGTCATTTTCCAGAGAAGTCGTGGTTTATGATCATGAATACATTTGTAGAAACGTTGAGCGATAATATGGAAATCTGAGATGAAATGCGGCCATCTCTTAATTTCTCTATTTAATCCCTTGGCTTTCTCGTTCTCGTGAGTAGAATGTCTGTTATTGTCTTACTACCTGATACAAGCTCGTATAAAGAAAAAAGGAAAAGACAGAAAGAGGAATCAGTGAATTAATTTCTTTGATCTTTATTTGAATGGAGGTACAAAACGAGAATGACTGACAAAGTCGCTTCACTTCGTATCGGAAATCCGTTCGCCGTTTTGTTGAGCAAAACGGAATCTTTTTTTTTTTTTTTTCTTTTTTTTTCTTTTTATATATATAATTGGTTAATTCGATAATTGTACATAACAATTGATATGCAAAAGAAAAATGCGTATTTTAGAAACGAAATTCGACTAGGGACTACACAGAGTTACGTGTTTTAAGTGTTTCCAACTGAAAGATGCATAGATTATTATCGATATGTGTTCAGTAATTCTGTTACGTTCAGTAAAATAATTTTTGTCAGAATGTTAATCACAATGGAGTTAATGAAATTTTCAGTGATTGATTGGAGGCTTCGAACGCACGAGTTTCAGTTCAAAATTTCTAATAACTGGAAAATGGTAATATGATACGTGTATTTGCGTTATTGCCCCAATTTGCTTTTCTGTGGGGCCTAGAAGCATTCTGGGGTTATACTCGTGTTTTCCAAGGTACTGAGAAGTAAAGGACATTCGAAATTTTCATACATCCGCTATCCAACGAGAGAATAATGAAAGGTGATTTTGGATGTATCGGAAATTATAGGGCAAAAAGAAAAGGAAATATGGTAATAATTCAAAATTTGTTCCGTTGCATCGCGGCTATTGAAAGAATTCGTTGAATTCGAGCTTAGGAAGAGGAGAATGAAAACACTTTTAAACAACGTCATAAATTTTGTCTTATTGCCAAGAATTTATGATTAAAAAAGATTTAATAATGAATGAAGATAATGTCGAGAGGTAGAATTCGCCGTATCCGCGATAATTCATCATATCTAATAATGAAGAAGAATACGATATCGTGCTTCTCGCGGAGGACTTATCTTATACTCATTATTCTAACATTCTTCAAAAAAAAGTCATCGAATGTAAAATTCGATTATAAAACAGAAAGGGAAAAAATAACAAAAAAAAAAAAAATGTAAAAACAATTGTTACATTTCGGAACCATAATGAACTGTTTTGGTTCGTGATACACTACTATGCTTCGGTGTCATGAAATTAAGAAGAGAGGAGAAGAAGAATCGCTGCTTATGCATCGTTTACAATAATTTTTTTCTTTCAGATAACCTTTCGTAACGCGATACCTTCCAACATAATTTATATAGAACACTCGAGAACGAGTTAATAAATGTTCCTTTGTCTCTGAAATATCGCTTCATAGGTGGGCCTTCCTTCTTCGCGTGGGATTCGGTGTTCGAAAATTAAAGAAAAAAAGAAAAAAAAAACGAGAAAAAATGGAACGACAGAACGTATTAATAACGTGTAAACTCTTTTGTGTAGTTTTCTCTTTTCTATTTGGTTAAAGAAAGAAAATATAGGGAAACACGAATCCTACGAACGCGTACCCCTGTTGCAGAACCTATTTTATCCGCGTAAAACTATAATACAATAGTTAGTCGTAACAATAAACGAATAAAGTATTAATTGCTAAGATGTACGAAGTGGAAGTATCTCGACGGAATTAGGAAGAGACGATGAACCCTGATCCTGAGAGATAACGCGGATCCATTAGAAATAAAGGGCCACACATTCTAAACACTCATTTTACAGATAAACGCTTTCCTTTTAAATCTGTAACTATCGGACAGTTGTAACGTCGAAATTATATATTTGATTATCATTAAATGTTGAAATTGCTGATTATTAGCAATTTGCATACGTTTCTTTTCTATTTCAATTCTATATTATTGTAACAGTTCAATATTTGCGTTTAAATAGTTAAGATATTAAATTTATCGGAAATTGTACCGATAGTTAAAGAGGTAATCGTAGTGAAAGCAAAACGATAATAGAAATAAATTGTCTAAAAATTTCTATTAACAAATTATTAAATCTCAATCCACGTTAATTTAGGCTTATATTGGCGCTGTACATGTTTATGTTAGCGAAAACAATTAGAAGCACTTTTTTTAACGATAAAAAAAGGATAACACGATACACGATTATTGTTTTTAATGCTACCGTATAGAAAATGAAAGTAGCGCTTGAAATATATAAGTTGCTCCGTTTCTCTTATTCATTCCTTAAGAGAGTACCAGTCGGTAAAAATGTGATTTCAATAACTTGAAAAGGAGAACGATCCTACCGAAAAATTAAAACGTAGCATTATGGCAGTAAAGATTTTACACTGATAAAGTTTTTTATGCCGAAAGATGATGAACTTCGTTTCGAAAAAGAAAAAAAAGAATGATTGTTTAATACGTAGATATCTACCGCTTATTTAAACTTTATCGGTTTGTATTTGACATCAATAAACGATTGTAAAAATGTTAAAATTTGCATCATTTACGAATATATTTTTTTCAGTCATTTATATATAATATATGTATATCTTACCAGATTTTACTATAGGACGACGGTATTTTTCAAATTTAAATTTTCGATAGTGAACGAGTTGAGATCGACTTGAAATTCGAGACAATCGATCGATTTCCGCTATTATAATTTAACGGCAACATCGATCAAACACAAATTTTGTAGGTTATGTTCCCGTTAATGTTATTCAACAAATAAAATTCCACCGAAAAAAATGTTAAATTAAAGCAACAACGCCTTTACTTATCGAATAATGTTGAATACTACACGATTTAGTATTTCAAAAGCAAAATGATTTCAAATATGTAACCTTTTAGTGAGTGTTGGTGTTATAAAATGAAAGAAGGTTAAGTTGCGAACGCAACGCAATATTTTTTGAACAATCAGTTGCACATTTCTATTCACAATAAGTTACTAAAGAAAATTTAGAGAAAAATAAATTTGAATCGAAGAATCGTGAGCAAGTGAACATGTTTAAGAATACTTTTCAAAGCGGATTTCTATCGATCTTGTATAGCATCGGTAGCAAACCTTTACAGATATGGGATAAAAAAGTAAGAAACGGCCACATAAAACGGATCACGGACAACGATATACAAAGTTTAGTATTGGAAATACTAGGTGGCAATGTTAGCACCACTTACATTACGTGCCCAGCAGACCCTAGAAAAACATTGGGCATCAAATTACCATTTTTAGTTATGATCATTAAGAATTTAAAGAAATATTTTACATTCGAAGTACAGGTAAATCTTATGCGATGAATTATGAAGAAATGTATTGTTGCACAAGCGCAGTTACAATTATTTTACTTCAGGTGATCGATGACAAGAACGTACGCCGTAGATTTCGAGCAAGTAATTATCAATCTACCACTAGAGTGAAACCATTTATTTGTACAATGCCAATGAGATTAGATGACGGGTGGAATCAAATTCAATTTAACTTAGCTGACTTTACCAGACGCGCGTATGGAACAAATTATGTGGAAACTTTGAGAGTTCAGATCCATGCAAACTGCAGAATACGAAGAGTATACTTTTCTGATAGATTGTACTCTGAAGACGAATTACCTGCTGAATTTAAGTTATTCCTGCCAATTCAAAATAAAGCAAAATGTTAAATCAATATGATAATAGTGTAATACTTTCCGCAACACTTAAAAACAAAACGAAAATAAACTACTGATACTTATATTAATTGATCAGCCTTGTAATTCTAATTTACATTCAATATTTATTTAATAAAAATACATACTTTATATGTTGATAAATCATTTTCTTATTTCATAAAAATCTGACATGGTTTTGATGCATTAAATTTTTTTCGGTTTGTGTTTAAAAAATGATATTTTACATATTTTTGCTATATTTTTAATAATTAAATTTACATAATGATTCCGCATAATTAACGCATTTAACCTTCGCGATGGTTCGAATTTTTTAGTATTAATGAAACTCTGGACATTGATAGATTAATTAATAAACTATTTATTTTCAGTGAAGTTTATTATAATATAAAATTGATAAGGTAATCGTATTTCAGTTATAGATGTTACAATAAGTTTCCATAAAATTGAGCGTTAAATAAAAAGAGATTATGTACATACATTAGAAATTGATGAAGATAAGGTAGCGTTTATACATACACAGGGAGCGCATTAATTGCTAATTATTAAGTATTGATTTTTTTAAATGGGGCCGTAGCATGTTCAAGGGGGAGGCTGTTCGTTCGCAAGTACCTGGAACCACTGGAACTATTTTTCGCAGCCGCAAAAACGTTCTCGTTCATCCCTCCCACCACGCGCGTAGTAATACATACAATCGGAAAAATGGCGGGAAAGTTTGGAAAAATGATGATTCATTTCTACCACGATCAATCACTTTCATGGAATCTATCGACCGAGATCCTTTTCTAACGCGACAGACTTGCAATTCGAGTGAAACCCGTTGCACCAAAAATATCCGGAACAGTCTATAAATGGGAATGTAAAAAATCGAAACGAACGGGTGAAAGAAGATGGCGGACCAATTAAGAGTACCGCGCTGATACATTTTATTCTTTATTTGTACCGAAGGGTAGTATTTTAGATATGAGAATTAAAGCATTCGCAGAAAACACCGAATCCTGGCTTAATTAACGAGGGAACGATGCTAGATACCGGTTCCAATCGGTTATGAACGTTAATGTGGTTTAATACGAACTGGATCCATAAATAAAACAATTGGTTATATACATATGTTTTTCAAATCGACGAATGCTATTATATATTTTGTATTGAGCACTCGTTTCGGGAGAGAGACGCCGACGCCCGGCGCCGACGTCGTTTTTAAAGCGTCAACGTTGTGCCGGAGTAATCTCACCCAATCCGGAGACTCATAAGTAAAAAAAATCGTTAGAATAATCAACCCTCTCGGACATGCTGACACGGTCGTAAAGATGCATCGCTGAAAGTCTTATTTATTGAACGTTTTCGACGTTTTGCCATCGAGGTGCTAAGATAAAGGAAAGGGAGAAAGAGGGGGGGACACATAACAATAAGCGATGAATTTAACCGTTGTGAAAGAGTAAGAGGCGTGAAAACCGTTTAACCGTTTAATATACCGATTTTTAATACGTGCTCGTTTTACATTATCGTAAAAGTTGTGTGAAACCCCACGAGGGCGAGAGTTTCTCTTCACGTGGTGGGCACCTCGTGTCAGGCTCTGCTTCTTTTTTCTTTCCCTTCCTTTTTTTGAAATGGGTACGGCGGGTCGCGATTTCGAGCGCGATCGGGACGACGAGCTCCACTGTCGGATTTGTGCCAGTGACATACCAACCAACGACGGGGTCCACATTTTCGCCGAGGATGGTAGACGGCATTACCTGCAGACCAAAATACGAAAATATCTCTACATCTTGGTGAGTCTGATCGCGCTTCATGCGAATTAGCGCGATCAACGTGTGTGCGCGCATACATGTGCACTGTGCACACCATGCTAACGGTTGTGTGGTTGTGTGGTTGTGTGGTTGCGTGTGTAGTGTGTACGCATATACGTCATTTTTTTAATTTCTTTTTCAAAATCTACAAAACACCCCCTCTCCTCTCCAATCCTTCAATTCGATCCCCTTTTGTTGCCTTTTGTTCATTGCTCTCCACATTAACAAATTTTTGATTATTATATACGTCCAAATATCATATAGTTTGAAAATAGATATATCTTTCGATAAATACCGCTGTCATTTCTCATTAATCGCTGAAGCCTAATAAACAAATAAACTCCGGCATTCTTCTAATTTATTAAAATTAATTAATCACTTTTAATACGTCGTAAAAGTGAATTACTAAAAAAAATCATTACAGAAAAATTTTTACAAAAGTGTATAACAAACTTTTTGCATATTTTATCGAGTTAATAATATATGTGTTTAATATGATACATCAAATTTGACATTTATATACATATGCAGAAATACTCTGTCTGATTGACAATTTATGATCGTCGGTATTTGATCAAAAAGAATATGTTAAAAACAAAGATTTGCATAAAATATGGTATATTGATTTAAATTATTGCAAAAAATGATTGAATTGACATTTATAAGCGGATAATTTATACGAGATATCAGGCATTTATAAATAGTAACGCGAAGCGATCCATTTTCATACGAATGTGGAAGTGTTAAAAATTAGCATTTTATTGATTACAATAAGTAGACTGCTATACATATATAACCGTATTCATAAATATAATTCGGAATACGATTCATTTACGAATTCATTTACAACGTTTCCCACATGATATGATTTCTGGAATATTTACATTTACATATTTCAAGCATTGCGTTAAAACTTTACAGCCTCGCTGAAAATATTTAATATTTTAATCTGCAATGTTAGGTTAATTTGTATCCGCTAAAAAATTTACAATTCGTAAGATTTAAAGAGATCTCTCTCGTAAATAAAAGTGAGAATCAATTTTTAATTTTATATTTCGACAAGGCTTTAACAAAAAAGAATATTTATTCTAACATTTTTATTCTTGCACATAATTTTTTCTATAGTTATTATATTAACATTATTTTGTTATAGGTATCCTCAGAAGACAAATTATCAAAAATGGTGTGCGGTACGTGTATGAAAAGATTAGACAGTATTCATTGCTTCGCGATGATGGCATATAGAACGCAAGAAAAATTAAAATTACAATTATATAATAATATTGACAATACAAACACTGCAGAAAACGTAGAACTGGATATTATCAAAGATATCCATGAGACAACGAAAAAAATAGAAGACAGAGGGCTGCTGCACACAATATTAACTAAAGTAAATCTCTACTGTTATATATTTTAAACTTGTTTGCAACTTTATTCTGAACTTGAACAATTGAACAGGGTGCAATAGAAATTTTGGCCGAAGGAGAACCATTGGGACCATCAGAAATAACGCAGCAAGAGGATAAATGCCCTACTCCAAGTATGGAGGAAATGGAAGTTAAAGTAGATCCAATGTTATTTTTACAGTGCGGTATGGAACAATCGGCGTCAGAAACTTCAGAAGCGTCAGATACGGAAGAGAAAGACTCGAGAGTAAATTCTCCAGAACCATTACCATTAACCAATAAGTAAGATTATTTACGTTAATATTAACAATTTGGAAATATTATATATTTAAAAATATAAAATGGTACATTTTTCTCGTAGATTCGAAGAAATAAAAAAGGAGAAGAAGGAAAAGAATAACGATAAGCTGCAAGAAGATAACGAAGAACTGGTTTCTAATATTTCAATGAAACCTCACGAATGTACAATATGCGCCCGATCTTTCATATCTCAAATCGGTCTACAAAATCACTTGTGGTCTCATTTGCCTAAAGACAAACAACTGGATGGAAAGCCTATTCTAAGATCTCAACAAGTTTATTCTACCAACGGCGTGCTTCACATGAACTCCGATAATAATTCATCTGGGAATTTCATCTGTCCAATTTGTAGCAAGAAAATTTCTACTAAAGGAAATCTAAAAGTGCATTTGGAAACTCACCGGCCTAAAGGAAAATATGGTTGCGACATATGCGGTAGAATGTGAGTATTTCTATTAATAAGATTTCATTTTGAAGAAGCAGATTTCGTGAAAACAATATAGCTGACGAAATTCTGAATTTGTTGCAGCTTTAAAACAC
Organism: Perdita meconis; assembly: GCA_030770465.2. Taxonomy (NCBI): domain Eukaryota; kingdom Metazoa; phylum Arthropoda; class Insecta; order Hymenoptera; family Andrenidae; genus Perdita; species Perdita meconis. The sequence goes on from JASKOS020000017.1 coordinate 221,976, forward strand.
AGTCGAATTTATTTAGACACAAAGAATATCACGGCGGAATACAATTTCCGTGTAACGTGTGTGGAAGAGTTTATCCAACAAATTCCACGTTACGGGCCCACAGTATAACGCATTCGGATCTGAGACCACACGCGTGTCCTCTTTGTGATAAGACGTTCAAAAGGAATCAGGACTTAAAATTTCATATAAATCAACACACTGGTGCAAGGCCTTATCAATGTCCGTATTGTCCGAAAGCTTTTGCGAGTTCCGGTAACTGTTTTTCGCATCGCAAAAGAATGCATCCTCGAGAGGTGCATCGAGATAGGCAAAGAGCGGCCGATTTAATGAGATGAACCATGGGTAGCCAATACGAAGAGTGGCTTTAGGGAAAATGTAATAATTTACACAGAATTATCGCATTAGCTGTTACGAAACGAAAAAGAAAACGAGCTTTAGTTCTCTATACATATTAATGGTGCTAACATAAGAAGCAACAGGAATTTTATATACTTTGACTCATTTACAATTAGATTTAGGTATGTTAATTGTTATCGAGAAGCATTCAGTTGTTTGCTCTTACGGCGTAACTAGATCTTCTTTACATACGTATAATAGGAACAAATATATATTTTTCTTAATTTTTTATCTTATTGATGTTACTGGACGTCGTATACTTCCATTGTTGTTGATCAATTTCGTAGTTATTGTTTAGTGACTCATACATAGTACAAGTGATAATAATGATAAGTTTTAAACTCTCTAGTCAGAATAAGAAATTTGTATTTTTTACTCGTTTATCTACATTTAACATATATACATTTTCTTCTTCATCTTTAAGGGGTAGACATTATGATTAGATCGCCCTTAATACGGTTTCTTAGAAACGATTTTACATTTGAGATACTATTTAAATAATTTTTCAATTGGTACAAACTGGCCCATCGGGAATAAATACAATAACGCGTTAAATTTTAAAAGTTAGAATTAAAATTAAATCATTTACACGAAACAAAAGTGAACGAATATTCTGTAGTTTAAAAAAAAAAAAAAAAAAAAACTTAGCCAAATATAAAGTAACTGTGATTTTTTATAAATCGGCAGTAAATTGGAGATGTAAAAGTTAGTTCGTATTCCGATGGGTTGAGTACTACGCGAATTAAATACTATAGATACCAAAGATGCAGGTAGTACAATTAACGATGTTATATTAATCGTTTTCGCTCAAATATTGGGTTTTCTATCAAGCGTATATTTCTTTTTAATACTTGGGATACCAAAATGAACTTATTTTTTGAGATCTTAAATATGTACTAGATATTGTACGTAATATTTTTAAACGCTGTATACTTAGTATTTTTCAGGAAACAAAGGTACAAAGAACATTTTAAACGTTATAGTTATTGTTTATTTGTTTAGGGATTTGAAAAAACGTTATATCATTGGAAGAAATGAATTTATTTGTAAGAAACGTAAACGGATTTGAGCGGCGACAAAAGTTCTAAAAGAAGAAACGTTATTTTGTCCATATAAAGAGCTGTTTGACAGCAAATATTTCATAAAATTCATATATGAGAAGGTGAAAATGACCAAAGGAGAGAGCGAGAAAGAACGAGAGAATGCGAGCATGAGAGTGACGAAGAGAAAAAGGACATTCTTGAGAATGAAGAAAAATGTTGTAGTTTGGGGAATATTTTTAGCGCGGTACACAAATATCATCATTGAATAACGTTAAGACTGTATACGAGAAAATTCTGTGTCAAATTAGAGTAAAAGTATGAATATATATATATATATAAAAAAAATAGTAGACGATATCAATGGCCATACGAAGGATGAATCTAATTTATTCAAGTGCAGTATTAATAGGATTAAGCGTAAATGACGTAGAAGTTGTAGAAGACGTTAAAAATGATCATAATGTTATTCTTTTAAGCAGGATTAACGACTAAAGTAAATGTTAATTGAAGTCTGAGTAGCTTTTAGGGAATTTTAGATAAGTTTAGAGGAGTCTTGTAATTGTAGAGATCATAGCCTGTGCTTCCGTATAATGTACACATTCGCACACGTGCTACATAGTCCAAGAAGAAAATAAAACGAGGGATGTTCGATAATAAATAACCGCAGGAAACTGTACGTCGATCGATACATAGCCGCTAAGTTGCACTTATGACGAAAAACCACGTTGCTACGTTAGCGTATCAGGGTGACCGAATGTTTTCGCTTCGATGAGAAATGCAACGGACCAAAAGAATAAAAAAATAAAATATTAGCTTTATTTAAAGAAATATCTGTTCGATTTTATTGTTAGAAAGGCGAGTAGCTTTTACCGTTTCGGGCGAATATTATTCGATTAAATATTGTAACGACATGACAAATGCGATACACGGTCGCCCTAGCATATTAGGGGTACAATATCGTATATTTTGCGATTATGTTTTTGCAAACGCTTACCAGTTACATAGTTGAATAGATAGAAACGATCGGATAATTCGTGTATCCACGAAAATAATCAATTTTTGATACAAAAAGAAAAAAGGAAGAACAAGATCTACTATGATCTTACTCTAATGGCTCAATTTTTACACCTAGGTCTTAACGCAGGGATGAGCAAATTACCCCCTTCCCTCCAATTTTTATTCCGATCTTAAGACTGCCAAATATTGTTACTTCCAACAAAAAAAAAACAAAAAAATTACAATTGTTAACACGTATAAATTATTATTGCGTAGCTATACATATACAGTGTAATTAATATTATTATACTGTAAGTAAAAGGAAGGGAATATGGTTTCGATACATTTGAATAAGTAGCCTTTTTATCCAAGAGGAATAAGAAAATGTTTGCTCAGCTCTTGCTGCAGGAAGTCAAAAATTGAGTATTTTTCTAAAGTCCACATACAGTACCAGAGATGATTAGTTGTGTAACTAGCAATTAATATCTCAAAAGTGCCAGTAATGCAGTAAATAAACTAAACGTAGTGTACTTCGGCAGACAAATACTGGATTACTTACGGTAGAATCAAGGTACGAATTATCGATAATATCAATTATGATACTTAATAAAATGATTGTATAAAAAGTTTACCTCGAATGTTGTTTTTTATTATTATCCCAAACCCCAGATCATTTTTAAAATAAAATTGTAACTTTAGACCCATGTGTATAGCATTAATTAATTTATTTATTTTTTTAACTTAATTAAGTTTTGCTAAGAAAAAAGAAACATTTCTTTTATTTGTAGCGTCAATTCTTATACATATGAAGGAAACGTGTGTTCGGTCGGTGGACTCAACGGCATAGGCTTTCGTCAAAAGGTAAAGATATTGCCGATAATTAGGATCTTAAATCTGTCAAGAGTGTTTACATTAGTGGCGGCTAGAGCGGCGATACTTTTGGTATCGCTGACGGTTACGGTTTCGGATGTCGACAAAGAACCCGACGCTCTGTTGCCGATCGCCGACGACCGACGCGACGGGACACGTGCCGAGCAGTGCCGAGTGCCGATAGAGACGCAAAATAAAGGATCTGGCCACGGAGTGGGGAGAGTCTTTTGACTCTCTGGAAAGAGGACCGCGACGAAGTCACGGCATTACTTACCCCAGAACCGCCATAGAGATCGTCTCGCGAGTATAGTTTTGCTAACATATTTATATTTATTAATAAATTTATATGTGATCGAAGGGTTTGCAAAATTTATATAAAAGGTAAAAAATTATTTGCTGTGTTTAAAAGCGATAAAAATTATTTATTTGTTGCTAAATAATAGATGAATGCAAGAAAAGCTTTAAAATTTAGGCGCGACAAGTATAGATATACATGTCACCGACTTCGATTACCTATGTGCTCCTGGTTGTTTCATTGTCAGAATTGGTATCAGGAGCTTCGGAATGTTGAACAGATGAGGTAACTCCATTTTGCTAGAAAGAGAGGGCGCGACAAGGACGGAGAATCGTGCCACCAACTTTGATTTCTATCTCTTCTGTTACTCGTATATCTGGTATAAGGAGTACAGAAGAACATACAATTTTCTAAATGTCTTTTAACAATAAATAAACAATTTTTCAGTGGCAGATCCAGGAGCCTTTCTTGGGGGGGGGGGGGGGGGCGAAATGTATAAAAGTAAAAAAGTCTATTTTTTAACCGTCTTTTCAACCTTGATAAGCAATTAGAATAATTACGTGTTATATAATTGTGATTAAAGACTTTATTTTATCAGAAAAACAGATATAAAAGATATTACAATTAATGCGATTACGGTACTTCATAATACAAATTCTGCTCTACGTTGGCGAATTTTTACCAGGCAATATTCTGAAAATATTTTAAAAACTTCTATGCACTAGCGCACTAGTGAGCACGCTAAGCAGAAAAATCTCGAATAGAAATCATGTAACACACTCAGTATATACGTAATAAGTTTTTCGGAATGTGAGGAAATATTTTTATATTTTATTACTCTTGGGGGGGGCGATCGCCCCTATCGCCCCCTGGATCCGCCACTGCAATTTTTATGACTTTTCGACATTGAAGAATAATCTTTATAAACAATCAATTTTTAAATTAAAAATATATATGCAGATAATTGTATATTTTTGATTTTCTATCACACGACAATGTCTATAAGTACATATATAAAAAGAATATTTGCGTATCTTTTTTGCATTTAAAGCATGTTACGCAAAGCTTAGAAGTCGTGAAAATTATTTATTTATTTATTGCTAAAGTAAAGTTACAGGAAAAATAAAAATCAAAGTAGGTGGCAGGATTCTCTATCCTTATTGCTTGTCTTACGTGTCTTTCAGAGTAACCTTCTTTCTATAGCATAGCAAAACTGATTGTGAGATCTTCTTTACAGTATTTCCTATAATATCAATTCCGAGACTCCCAGGAGCACATGATCAAAATTAATGACACGTACCAGGGTAGGTTCACTCAATGTATTATTTTGTTAACGTGTGGGGGAAATGAAAAGGAAGTTAACGTTTCGTCCCGGGATTTGCTATTGGACTCGTCAGTAAGGCTTGCCAGCAGATCCCGGGAAGAAACGTTAACTTCCTTTTGTGGGGATGAGTCATTGACGGCCTTGCCACCAGGGTAAATTTCCGGCGCTGTGGCAAGTTGTTTATATTTCGCGCTTCTGGTTGATTCAATCGCCGTTCGTATATAGTATACATATATAGAAGCTTCCCGATTCTTAGACTACCGTGTCTAAGGCAGGGATCTGCTAGCAAGCCTTACTGACGAGTCCAATAGCAGATCCTGGGACGAAACGTTCACTTCCTTTTCATTTCCCCCACAATCTAACGTAAAAATTGAGAAATAAAATTGTCCTCAGAGATCTCGCGCGGATTGTGCTAATACTAACCCCGTGTTAACAGCTCCCATATAAGAGTGAAATCCATGTGAAACCACCCTGACACGTACTTACATCTAAAATGGCGCGCAATTCAATAAAAGATATACTACAGGGTGTCCATCCCTATTAAAATGGAGGGGAGTGATTTTTATTGAAAACTAACAAAATTTTAGTATCTAATTCGAGTACGATCTATCGAATGGTGGTAGTTCCAATTTCCAGTACTGACCGGAAATAGGATTTTCAGACAGTTGTTTTTTCTTAAGGGGACCTGATATTTTTATTGCATATTCGGATTGTACGTAAAAAAATATAAAAGTTTTGTCTTAAACAGTTTTGAAAAATGATCTCCAATGTATAAATTCACATTTTTCAAATTAAAGATGTAATTTTTAACAATAAATTTGCACAAGTTATACAGGACAATACCTTCTTTTTGGAGAAAAAGCGCTGAACATAGCAAATTGCATTTTAACTTTCTACTTTCTACCTTCTATATGTATATGGTCTAAGGAGCTCTTAGCAGCGGGTCGGCCCTGAGCCCCTCCACCACGATAAGGTGGCCCACCGTCGCGTCGCGTCGCGTCGCGTCGGAGGTCGGAGGGGATTCGAACTGATTCGAACGAGGTCGATCAAACGTAACACTCCCTTAAGATAAACATTTTAACTAGAAAACTTTCTCCGAACGAGCAGAAAACTATGAATATCTTCATTCGCCACCCTCTGGAAGTCTTCCAACAAAAGCTCCTCGCGTGGGTCACGCAATCTGGAGGGTGTCTCGCTTCGAAAATCATTTTCCCATAATAGTCAACGGTGCAGCGATGACAAACTAATTACTTTATACTATACTGACAAGACGAGTGATGTCGGTCATGTTTCACGTTATTCGCGTGAATCGCACTCTCATCGAGTTAAATTAAGATATCAATTTAAAGTTCGTTTAACGACGTGTCCAGGAACGAAGGTCAAGGCTTGCGTGAAAAAAGAAGCGGCAGGATGGAATCGTCGATAAATCCGATGGAATCGGAAGCTGAATGAATCGGTCCATTATCGTGAACCGGTGCAAGATTAATGTTGTCAAATGGTTCGATAAACAAGCCTAATAAGTAAAGATATCGTGGCGACTTTATCATAATCTCAAAAACGTTCGTAACTGCTCAACTGAGACAAGCATTATTTGCAATAAATTTAACAGAATCTCGCTTCAATTTCGTAACGCGGTTCACAAGGGTTTTGAGTCGCTAAATTAACAACACGATTCTCGACGGTTTCGATCGAGAAAAATGAATCAAAGAGCGGTATTCATAGTCAGTTCTTATTCTTAAGCATTTGCTTAAATCCCCCCCCTCATAATATAAATACATTGTAGGGGGAAGACTTAAGAAAATGCTTAAGAATAAGAACCGATTATGAATACCGCCCAAAGTTTCGAGAAATCGGGCGCTGTTGCGCAATCGGCGCGGCGCGGCGCGGCGCGGCGGGGCGTCTCGAGTCTCGACTATGTATGTAATAGCTAGATAAGAATGAAATTGACGGGTACGGAAGGAGGAATAGAACTTTGAAGTTGCATCATAATGTAACGGCACGCGACCGTTTCGCTAAATTCCGCGCTAATCTCCTACATCGGAAAAGAACAGCTGCACTGCCGTATCATTAAGACAAGGTCATCGTGTATGGACACGTTGCCCCTAACAATACGTGTTTAATCGAAGGATTCGACGCTACTCGCGCCGCAATTATGCTTTGCGTTTCCCGGTTTACGTGACTCTGGATTTTGTGAAAAAAAAAAACTCGATGAAAAACTGTCGACGCATAATATGTATGCATATTATTATTGCTCATCGGGATGGAAAGCGCATCAGGAGTTCGCGAAAACTTTGAAAACAAATATCGCGCACTCCTTAGAAGATGCCCCTTCAGGAAAATGCAAATTTTATTGTCACATGGTAATGAGATCCTATGACTTACGCTCAGCCAGGGGCGAATTAAGAGGGGTCCCGTTCTAAGTCATCATTAATTGAAATTTTGATTTCTGTTTCACTTTTGATATAATTCCAAATCATATTTATGTTTTAGTCACGTGATGTGATTTTCTTAATAGTCGTAAATTTTGTGACCGCACATAACAAATAGATGTCGATACCTTTTCATTCTTCTGATACCACGCATACAAATATACAGGGTGGGGCAATAACTATTAGCACTTCAGATATCTCGGAAACTATAAGTTTCACAGAAATATTTGCTGAAATAAAATTGCACAGTACGAAGGGGGCCATCCGGTGGCGATAATAGTTTTTTTTGCAGGTGGAGGTACTTCGGACATTTGAAGGTCACCTCCATTTTTTTAAATGGATCGGTATGTTTTTGCTTCCGTATCATGATAGAGGATCTTAAAACGAGTTCAACGACCTATTACATAAGGTCATTGAAGGTCATAGAAAGTAGAGAAAGGCTATAATACTTACGGTTTTAGTAGTAAATGAATCGCCTTTCTCTACTTTCTATGTAATAGGTCGTTGAACTCGTTTTAAGATCCTCTATCATGATACGGAAGCAAAAACATACCGATCCATTTAAAAAAATGGAGGTGACCTTCAAATGTCCGAAGTACCTCCACCTGCAAAAAAACTATTATCGCCACCGGATGGCTCCCTTCGTACTGTGCAATTTTATTTCAGCAAATATTTCTGTGAAACTTATAGTTTCCGAGATATCTGAAGTGCTAATAGTTATTGCCCCACCCTGTATACAGGGTGAGGCACTAATTATTGCCACCTAGAATAACTCCTCAACGTCTAAATAGCCGCTATCAGAAAACAAGTACCAAAATATAGCATTCCATTTAAAAAAACAAAGGTGACCTTCATATGTCTGAAGCGACTCCATCTAGCAACAAAAGATTAACGCCATACTATGGTCCGTGTTGTCCCATGCAACTTTTGTTTCGGGAAATTTTCGACTACTATCATACTTTTGGAGTTATTCTAGGTGGCAATAATTAGTGCCTCACCCTGTATAATGTGTAAAATTTGGATCCCTTGACCGTTAGGATTCATACTGTTATTATCAGCGAATTATTGCGATAGTGTTTATCGATGATGATCAGCTTATCGATGTTTTAGTGATCTGTGGGGTAAAATAAAAAATGATGTTTATCGCCATTACCTCTGAAACAATTGAAGAAGTACTTCGAAATCTTATAAAACGTTTATATAAATGCTTGTTACATTGCTGAAGGACATCATTTTGAACATCACACCCTTATTTATATTTGGTATTGCTTTATTATAACTTTTGTAGTTCAAGATCATTTCAAGGTCATAATATCCTATGTCGTTGAACTCATCTTGGAATGAGCTATATTATACAATGAAGTCAAAAAATATATAGTTCCAGTTTTAGTATCATCACATTTGCCGCCTTAAATGATACAATTTACCTCTGTAACATTTTCTCCTATCTTCAACATTAACAGAGATACATATCTAGGTATTTTGTTTTACGTGACTCACCCTGTATAATAATTTATTTGATAATATGTAGAAGGCCCCTAGCAAAGATAACTTATAACACCTTTTAACCGTAAATAAAAATTCAGTTCAACGATTTGCATCACAATTATTTTAATAGCAAACGATTCTGAAGATAAAAATCAAGTTCAATTTTCTATTTTTGATTTTATGCAAATAAATTACTGCTTTAATGAATCCGTGTTTAAACAGTTTAATGAAACTTTTATTCGTCCCTTTCGAAAGACTATAATTATGCTTATCTGGAAATTGCAATTGTTTAAGAAATCTTATAACTGTTGCATTCGAGTACGACGGAGATAATATTTTTTTAACCGAGTAGGAGATTAGAATCGTACGATTCTAAAAAAAAAGTGACATCAAATGGCGATTATTTGATAATTTTTTATTATAGTTTGGTAACGAAGAGAAAATAGATTCTAAAAACATTCTTTTTCGATTCGATAACAGGATTTCTTCGTAAACTTTGTTCCACGAAACGGTTGCATTTGAATCACCACGATTAATCAGTTAATTACAGTGTACATTATGGCTCAAATGATTTTAGATCGAACGAAGAAAAAGACCGTCTCACATTATTGATACATACATCGAATTACAGATAATTTTACAATTAAATATTGATAGATTCGATTGTCATATTCACTCTCAATAATTAACTCTGTTTACAAAAAAAATCATGGTACACTCTAATTTACTTCGAAAACTGTAAAGAACGAAATTTAGCAAGTATGTACATATGTGTATAGTAGTTCTTCTATCAAAAGAACACACGTCGCACAGTAAAATACAAGCCAGTATGGAGATAATAAAACGCAAATCATCCACATTTTATTTATCGATTCTCACTATCGACTGATATTTCATTCATTAAAAGTCAGAAAGCCAGAATAAGAAAACGCGAGCTTAAATGAGTATATGCGTATAAACGTATATGTATATATAACAGTATGAGTACAAACTGTTGAATGAGAGCGGAAAACTGATAGAGATCAAGTACATACAAAACGCAGTTTGAAAATTGAGCATAAAGCGAGTTAATACTGTGTGTCGATTACCGTTTATCGATATCGAATCGAAAGATTATTATATAATAATTGATGAGTGTTGGTGCCGCCGCACGCCGCGCCGTTAGGCAACTTGTATCAATGTGAAACAGCCTTAGACCAGGTTTCAGGTCAGAATCGTTTGAGCAAATGTACATATAATATATAGCCCACATACAGTTCAAAGAGGGGATGAGCTCGCATTGAGAAATAAGAAGGGGCGAAAAGTTGAATCGGTGATCGGTGGCGCAGTGAGAGCAGTGAGAGTGAGAGACAGTGAGAGATCACAACGGATCACTGATCACAACCACTCTCTCGCGCGGGTTCACGTCAGTTCACGTGTTCGAAACGAAATAGATAGCTCGGTTTCTAGTTATTTTTTCAGACGAGCCTTTACTATTGGTGGGAATGGCGGAATAACAGATCGCGTCGTCGTTCGTAACGTCCTTCAAACGTTCCTATCGATTCTAAGAGCGCACGAAAAGACAGTATAATACACGGCGTTTGCCGTCGAAGCATGTTAGTTCGTCGGTAACAGTGCTTGACCGATTGTCGTTTAGTGACTGTTGGACACCATTCTCGTCGTCCCCCTCCGGATAACGCATATTATCGCGTGTTTATTTTTCTTTTCTGTTCCTTTAGTTCTCGTTCTTTTCTTCTCACTCGACGCGGGCCGATCGAAAATTTGAAAAAAAAAAAAAAAAAAAAATGTCAGACGACGAGGGTAAATCCTGGTATCACTCGCATCAAAACTGCGTGGTGCAACCACTTTTAACAGGTATTTTTACAGAGTATTTATTCGACGATTAGGTCGGCGCGAAAGTAACCTCAAAGTACAAATACACGGTCTTCCTTTGCCTGAAATTTTATCGCGGAAATGCTATACTGTGATGTAACACGTGGTGTTTCAAAACAATCATGTAACAGTTTAAATCAACGATTTTTTTTTATGCAATTCCTTTTTGTACAGTTCTTACTCTTTTTTTTCTTTTTTTTTTACGAGTGCACTGTTAATTTCTCTTATATTTTTTTATTCTGTCTCAAATAAACAAAGAAATTAATAAAATAAAGTATATTTTTGCATTGTTGTTATTCTGGCGACGTTAACCTTAACCAATATTTTTCATAACATACGAAATTATGTAAATTCGTAGCTATAGTTTCAGTAATATAGACGACAGAGTGTAATTTAAATGAGATTGACGATCGCGTACAATTATAAATATTACGCGTTGAATATTTATTTATGCACGATGTTTTTATTAGGATTCGCAAGATCCTGTTTCATATGTAAATATTGTGGTTTTAGATTTGTATCAGATTACAATGGCATACGCTTACTGGAAAAGTGGGAAGATGAACGATCATGCAGTATTTGATTTGTATTTTCGTAAAAATCCTTTTCAAGGAGAATTTACAGTTTTTGCTGGTTTAGAAGAATGTATCAAATTTTTAGAAAAATTTTCTTATTCGCATAGTGGTAGGTGTATAAGAATTTCTTTAAGTATTTTTATAAATTTTGTGTTTATTAACTTCTGTGAGTAAATGAAATAATTATCCAGATATCAAGTATTTGAAATCAACGATGCCGTCGTCTGTTGACCAAAGGTTTTTTGAATATTTAAAAGACCTTACTCCAAAAGACATAACAATATATGCAATGGAAGAAGGTTCTGTTGCTTTCCCGAGGTTAGTAATAATATTATGTATGCCGCTTGCGTATTGCGAATATTCAGTTGTTAATCATCATCATCATTGTCATCGTTTAGGAAACTTTTTCTTGCTCTTAAGACAGCAATTAGAGTTAACTATCGAAATGCTTATCGACACAACATATTTGATGAAACATGAAACATTAATAAGTTAAAACTTCAATGCAAATTGATATGTTATGCAGAATACCATTACTAAGAGTAGAAGGTCCATTAATAATGGTACAACTTTTGGAAACGACACTGTTAACCTTAGTAAACTATGCAAGTTTAATGGCAACAAATGCAGCCAGGTACCGCATGGTTGCTGGAAAAAATATAACATTGTTAGAATTTGGACTTCGAAGAGCTCAAGGTCCTGATGGCGGATTAAGTGCGTCTAAATACAGCTATATTGGTAAATATTTTACAACCCATCATTCTTTCTGTATAGTATGCATTAACAATATCTCTGAATCGAGATCAATAAACAGTGCCATTCTGTAACAGGCAGTACTGCCTTGGCGATGTGTAACAAGTAACAACTCAGAGGTCAGGTGCAATACCTGCATTCGCTATGCTTTATATTCTAAAAAAATCATACGTATAGATATTATCATCCAATTATTGAGATCTTATCTGATTCACAAAACTGAATAAAATAATCTGTGATACATCAATTATTTGATTTTATTTAATTTAAAAAATTTTTTAAGGTGGTTTCGATGGTACTAGCAATGTATTGGCAGGAAAACTTTATAACATTCCTGTAAGCGGGACGCACGCTCATGCGTACATCACATCTTTCACTGGTCTGGAGGATTTGCAAGAGAAAGTAAGTTAACGTTTAAGGGGGAAGCCTAGTTTAGGAGGGTGAAAATAAATTAATATTTGGAGTTTCATCGTCGGAGTGTCAAATTTGCGGGAATTCTGGATCCTTTAATTGTTCTCTAAAACGAAAAAACCAAGGATTTTCTTATCTTTCATTAGGATTTCAAAAGAAAAATAGATTTGAACAACAAATTTTCGTATCATTTGTGCACAAGAAATTGTCTAATTTCACTTTTCTTATAAAAGTTGGAGGTTCATCGACAATGTAATTCTATAAGGAATAAGAGAAGAATTGTTCAGGCACCAGGATTCCCGCCAATTTGATACGCCAGTGATACGGACTTATTGTAATGCGACCTAAATCAATTTTTTCCGGAAAATTGGAAAATTCAATTTATTTTTACCGTCCTAAACTAGGCTTCCCCCTTAAAATAATAATGTATATTCATTAAAGACATATGTATTGCATTAATGCATATTACTTTTGGTTTGTTTTGCAGACGTTGGCGCATAAAGAAATAGGAGAGGTTTACGATCTTCTAGAATTAGCTTGCAAACACCGAGATATCATTGCGGCTGATGTAGGAACACTAGTTTCGGAAGCTTCTAGCGGAGAATTAGCTGCTTTAATCAGTTACGCTATTGCTTTCCCGCAACGATTTGTTGCACTTGTAGACACATACGATGTAAAAAGGTATGATAGTATGCTTATTTCTTCGTAATTTCAATATTTCGTCATTCTAAAATTGTTTATCAAGTTTTTCCTTTAATTGTAGATGTTACTTCAATGTTACTTTATATATGGGCAATCTATTTCTCTAATGTTAGATTTGTTATCTGTGTTTGAGTGCTTGCATGTGTATACTGAACATTTGATTTAATTTGACAAAATCGTTGAGTAATTATAAATTAATAATTACATAACTACTTACGACAGTTTCTATTTACTAATTCGTCGTACTTTGAAAATCAACATAATGTACTGTCTGTGATGCATGAATAAAATGGTAGAAAAATACGAGTGTCCAAATATAGAGTATAAAGAAAATGTTGTTTAGAACGAAGCTTTAGGTAAAACAGAAGTTTATAGGCTCTGTTGATTACGAAATTTTAGCATAGAGAGATAAGATAAATTTATTGTCGAATCCTCCGTACATTTACCTTCCTTACGTATGATTTACGTCCGTGCGCATACATGTTTCAGTCCGAAAATAAATATTAAATTACCTAGATAAAGTAACTAATTGTTAGAGATATTTTGTGAATAATATTCATCGGATCTGATGTATGCAATTCTAATTACAAATTCACAAAGCAGGCATGATGAAACATATACACACTATATCCTAATAGGAGTGTGTTTATAGCATCGAAACCTCGGCCGAGAGACAAGCGCGTATAACCAGCCTAAATGTAAAGAATAAACGTCTATCAAATGGGTCCAATATACTTGGCCAAAATGGTGTCAGAAACAATCCGATTATATCAGAAACGACTTCTCATCACAAGAATGGCTTTTTAAGACGAGGCGAATTGGGTGAGCTCTATGTGAGGTACGATATTATCCTCTATATCTGCTTTGCAGAATAAATCATGTTTTGTTCAATTTGCCGGTGACGCGAATCGTTGAAACTACCAAATAAAGTAATTACCATAAATAGAAGCGTTTTAAATTCATCCTATTCATTTGCAAATAGAGAAAATCATTCTGCAAAGCGGGCAAATTTATAGTTCGTTACAGCACTCGAATTTTATAAATATGTATGAGAAAGGAAAAATGATTTTATTCAAAGTTTTACAAGTTTCATATTATCTTTACCATGAATGTACGACCTTATATAGTACCCTTCCCAATTCAGCCATGTAACCAAATAATCATTAATTTGATATCACCAATATTACTAAAATACAAATTCTTTAATCTAAAAAATATCGATAAAAAGATACCAAAGTTTAAACATTCTTTATAAAAACATTGTTCATCGTTTTCATATTACATCATTAGCAAACAAGCTTAAATCTTTGACCTGCATGTATTGTCAATTTTTTATTTTATTATTCATAATGAGAATACAAGTTTATGCTTTTTCCATTAACCGATCGCAGTGCATGTTACTTTTCACATTTTATTTTTATGCAGCTACGATTCCTAAACTTTTTTACGGCAGCAAATGTCGATTCATGTATAGTTAATAACAGTGTAAAACTTTTCGCTTAGGAGTGGCCTTCTAAACTTCTGTGCCGTGGCATTAGCGCTAAATGATTTGGGTTATAAAGCCATCGGCATAAGAATCGATAGCGGTGATTTAGCGTATTTAAGTAATGCTGCGAGGGACATTTTTGAAAGAATCGCTGCCAAATATAACATACCCTGGTTCGCAAAGTTGATGATCTGCGCGTCGAACGACATCAACGAGGAAACTATCTTGAGTTTAAACGAGCAGGTAAATATACGTATGACAAAGTAACGTATTCGCGTTTTACTGTCAATTTTCTGTTTCTATAAAATGTATTGCTTCTGACAGAATCATAAAATCGATTGCTTCGGAATTGGCACGCATTTAGTAACATGTCAGAGACAACCAGCGTTAGGTTGCGTTTATAAAATGGTCGAGGTCAATGAACAACCAAGAATTAAGCTTAGCCAGGAAGTTGGTAAAGTAACGATACCAGGAAGGAAGGATGCCTTTAGATTATATGGTACGGACGGATATGCTTTAATCGATCTGTTACAAAGATCGACAGAAGAAGTTCCACAAGTGAAACAGAAAGTTCTTTGTAGACATCCATTTCAAGAATCGAAGAGAGCGTACGTTATTCCGACTCGAGTAGAACCTCTTCATAAGGTAAACAAGAATTTTCATTAATTACCATAAGTGGCATAAGTCATAATAAGTTGAGTATTTCGGAGAAATATAGATTGATAATGTTCTGATAAAATTTAGGTGTATTGGAAAAATGGAAAGTTATGCGAGCCGTTGCCAACGTTGCAAGAAATACGAGACAGAGTTCAGGAGTCCTTGAGATCGTTTAGAAATGATCACAAAAGAAATTTGAATCCTACACCATATAAGGCAAGTTGCAATCACTGATTTATTGTCCTGTAGAATTTTTCTCAATTGTTTAAAAAAAAGAAAATGTTTGTACAGGTGGCTGTCAGTGACGATTTGTATAACTTTATACACGATTTATGGTTACAAAATGCACCTATTGGTGAACTTTCGTGAAGTTATGACTAGATAAACAGAAACTGTTTAGTAAATCGACATAATTATTTCAAGTTAGACGGTGTATTCGAGGGGCCTATGCATCAAGATAAAACCAAGAGTTTCAAAGATTTATTTTTTACACTGTTTGAATAATATGTAATTATACAAGCATTGTTCAACTACAGTAGTATATTATGATAACTTACGAAAGTTCTATAAGCATAGAACAAATTACCTTCGAAATCGGTGTGATCTTGTAGATTATATCTTGTGAAACTAACGTTAGTACTTATCACGAGCAAAACGAATGCGTATTTATTTTCTATTCTTAGTAGGATATGAAACGGATACACGTGAATTAGTCATGCACAAGTTAGGCATAAATAATTTTACATTCGATTGAATACAAGAATTGTACATATGCTGGAATCATTTACGGATTCCAGAAATGTAAATTAGTTGTAAATAACCATTGGTACCTTTTGAATTTTATTTTGAAACATCATTCGAATGTGTTGATGAATCCTGGTTTTTTTTTTTTAAGTTTAAATAACTTATGTTTGTTTTTTAGCGAAAGTATGAAAATAAAAGCAACAAAATAAAAGAATTTTTTTTAGAGGAATGTATTAATTTAATTGGTTAATTGTTTTTAATAGTTTATGAATACGTTCATAAATCATGGATACGAGATTGAGTTCGATTATTTGTGAAAAAAATGTACAAATTTTGAGTATAATGAGGACTACAATGCGTGGAACTCTAAGATGTATAAATATGTACAAAATTGTAATAACGCAGAGAAATTTATTTGATACAATGGTGCAAGTTTTTCGTAATGAAAATGTTACGAAAATTAGTGAATTTTTACTATAAATATTACTGTTTTCCTAGAAGTGTTTATAATTTAATAATTTTGATTTTATACTACACTGTCTTATAGGAAAAATATACACCTAAAACACTTGTACGATTAGCAAGTATTGTAAGTACAATACTTGTGTCATTAGATTTAATGTTTTTCATAATGCAATTTAATGTAATTGAACCAATAAAAATAATTGTTTTTATAGCAAAATAAACGACATTGTGTTTTAACAAACAGTTTACAAAATGAATACTATTGTTAGTCCATTAGAAATTGTTGTTTTTGTGTCTTTATTTTACTGAACCCAACTGAACCTTCCTTGCGGGCCGCAATGGATCTACGCGCGGGGGGTGAAGTAGACCCTACGGTGACGTAGCGTCAATTCGATTCGCTTAGCGTCGGCGTGACGTCACGTACTCACCAACCAACTATCTGTGACCCTATAGATGTGTCCCCACGCGGGTGCTCTCTGGCAACCCTTACCGCTTGCCCTGCCCTCTGCTGCCCTCAAGTAGTCAGTAACAGTCAGTAGTATCAAGTAGTATATCATAGTATATGCTGGTATATGCTCTAAGATTCACTGTTATTCACCTGTCATAAACATCTGAAAAAAATCATGAAAAACTGTTTCTGTTAATAGCAGTTAATAGTTAATCATTAAACATTTTTCGACCTATAACATAGAACGATGGATTTGAATTACATAATAATAATGTATTAGCAATCAAACCGATAAAATTAGTGAAAGAAAAGTTATGATACTTCTAACCTTCAATAACTGAAACATAAGCCGACAGCAATTAACTCATCGCATGTTATTAAGTGTACAAGTTTTATTAACGGAGATGAATAAAAGGTGAAACTGCAAGTAAAAAGTAACATTTTTATTTTAAATGCTGAAGTCAAAAAAAAAAAAAAAAAATGTTAATTGTTATTATTGAAGCATTAGAATATTTTCGTATTGGTCTTTTCCATTTTTCAGGAAAGAATATTAATGCAATACAATTATCGTGAAAATGAGAGCAATTCCACAAATATTTGGAAAATTTATTCCATTTATCGCTTTACTGTACAGCTTGGTTGTTATTATGTTCACAACATATATCAATGAAAAAGTTACTCCGATCTTCGTGTTTTTTTGTATCCAAGTATATTTGAATTGGTACTCTGTAGTTAATATAAGCCGTAAAGCAATAATTATGGAAGTCAAAACGACAGCAAGAAAGTTAATGTACAAAAATGCAACGCATAATGGAGAATACAAATATTGGTACTGCGAGAAGTGCTTCAATTATATGTGCAAGCCAACACAACATTGCAGTTTCTGCAAAAAATGTTTCCACTTTCGGGATCATCACTGCTTTTTTTTAGGAGCTTGTATATTGAGACAGAACATGGGCAATTTCATTTTATTCTGCTTCTACACATCGCTAACTTGCATGTATTCGTTATATATTCTTGGACCATATTTATACGAGCATATAAATAGTGTAATAAATACAGACACAGATTCGTTTAACATATTTCTTAGCTTCTGTTTCCCTGTTGCCTTTGTCAAACTATTATTTTCCAGAGAAAATACTTACATATTGTTGGTGACAATGTTTGATATATTAGTTTCTGTTTTATGCATCTGTTTGGTATATGCAACATGGAAATTGCACAGTTGTATGACAGGAAAACAACGGTACGCAAACATATCAAAAAAACAAAGTTTCAAAGAAATTTTTGGAAGCTGCGGTCTTTTAAATGTCATTATTCCATTCAATGGTCTCGTAGGTACTAAAGAACTTAATGAAAAATATGATCTGAAAACGGTCTGAATGTAAGCTTAAAACTTCTAGCTATGTATAAGCACAGTAGGAAAGTAAGTTATCAAATGATCTTCCATAAATAATAGTGAAAACTACAATTATTAAATATTGATACATTTTTATAAATATCTGTACATATAAGTATAAAACTAAATGCATATTTTTTTTTTGTAATTATTGTAATATGTATTCTAATAAATATCACATATGTTCAATACATTTACACACATTTATACACTTGCACAAATGAAATCATACCGCACTGAATTCTGTACCTAAATCTTTAGAAACTTTTTTTACAAGATATTTGCCAGATATGTTACAAAACTGAAATAATTTTTGTAGCATACATATTCTTAATAAAGATTGTACTAAGAATACAATTATTCAGAAAAATTGCTTTACTTTGTTGGAATTTGTAGGTTCTGGAAGCACGTGGTGCAGTTATAAGTAAAGATTTACACTCTCTGTATATTGAAGAAACAATAACTTTATTAATAAAACTAATTAACATATAGCTTTCTTTGCTTTTTTTACGCGTCTACATTCGCCATATATTACAGTAACTCTTTTGTTTTTCGCAGCCTACCCATTCTCTCACTCACCCACTCAATCATACCAACTTCTATTAAATTATATTCCTAACATACTTTCATCCACAAGTACAGTAAATTCCGCTTAAGGCTAGCAGTCGTCGGGTCCGAAACGTAGGAATCGAATCTCACAAGCACTCACAACCTCCGATTTCACGCTTGACACCAGTCATAAAAACCATTTTATGGGCTCGACTAGCCATGGGCATGGGGCCGTAAGAAGTATGTATCAGTATGTATGTTGTACTTTCAAAATTTTGGACAGAATAAGAAACAAAACGAATACGTGCCTCCGCGCTCCATGTAAACTGAGGGAAACAAAACTGACGGAACGGCGGAAACGCGGAAATCTAGTTACTTTGTCGATCGCGTTTCCGCGCTCTATGTGACTGCACCCTAAACCTAAACCTTTCGTCGGTAATACAGTTCAACGTGAATTGGAAAACTCCATAAGATGTAAAGTCTAATTTAAACCTCCTCAGTGGTTAAACATTTATGGTCTATAGTCTCTCTCATAAACAATATATCGAAGATATTTGATGATGTTTGGTTTGTCATTTTGTCATTTGATTTCCCTGTATCTCTGATAGGTTAGTGACATTCAGTTTAGCTGTGTGCGAAAGCCAGTGAAAGCTAGTCGAAGCACGTAGATTGACGGTTGTTTACAGTTTAATCGTTTCGAATAAACATAAACATAAACATGGACATGGATTTCGAGGAACTTGCCCACGACACGGAGCTTATTGCGAAAATTAAGCAATTCCAAGAAGCAGGGTTAAGGATCGAAGACACGATAAAGTTAGCGACGAATTTAGAAAAGTACGAGGAACTTTCGAACGTTGACAAAATTAAGTACAATCTGCTCATGTCTTACAGTTTAAACAGTATGTTTTGGATGTATTTACGTGCGGAAGGTAAATGTCCGTCGATTAAACAATTCGGAAAATTTTCATACGGATATTTGATAATTGTTTACGTTTGTTTAATTAGGAATCGATCCGAAAGTGCACAGAATAACGTCCGAAAATGATCGGTTGAAGAAGTCTATGGCACGCGCGAAGCAAATCGAGGATCGAAACACTCTTATGCCGCGCTTGAACAAAGAAGCGGCTGGAAGATTCGTTAGAAATGGCTTATGGGAACCGAAAAAGGACAAAAACACGATAAAAACACAGAAATAGTAAGAATGAAGCGCAACTGCGACAAATATTTTAACAAAGTATATCCTAATGATTGTAAGGAGATCCAAAGCATTGTTTTCTTTATTCTTTTGTTCTTTGTCTTTTCAAATATGTTTTTATCATATTATTTTTCTCTTTGGTAATTTATAGAGATGTACCTTCGAGTGACCAACTATTCGGCCACTTTTATAGTAGGCGACTAATTGGCAAATATTCAGCAAAAAATGCCGATTGATAGGCTTTTAATTTCTGGTACTAATAATATTGTGACAAGTCGTAGAAATAAAATCAATATTTTTCTTTAAAATGAAAACATTTTTTTACTGTCGCTAATATAATTTTAATCCTTTTAATATACAGTGACTCGTAGATTTGTTCACATGTATTCCAAAGCTTAATTAACTATTAAATTCATAATAATAATAATAATAATCTTTGTTTTCAATTTGGATCGTTTTTAGCTTCCTGATTTATTTGTTCAGTTTCCATGACTCATTATGTTAAGGCTAATCTTTCTGAGAATATAAACAAATTCAATGTAGCTTTGTGAACTTTGTGAGTTACTGTATGTGTAGAGTGTAGTATAATCATGTCTTTCAACCAACTAAATACCTGAGTACCAATTAACTAGAAACCTTGGTCATCGTTTCTTATTTTTAACAAAGAAAAAACTCTAAAATGAGAAATAGAATGTAATAATATAAATGTAACAAGCAATGTTAAACAATTTCGTCTTTGAGTTTATAATACTGTTATAAGTTGAAAATATTTTTTTGCAATTCAAATAACTCGAACTATGACAATTAATTTATTAGAGGCGAATTATGACGAAGAAACGAAACATTTTTTGCTCGTTCAGGAAGGAAGCCGGTCTCAGAAAAACTATTTTATCCTTGGATTCATTTTGTAGCGGTGTTTGAAACTAATCGGCAGTGCCGATTAATCGGCCGATTGGTCAGCTTCTTGGAGGCCGATTAATCGTCTAGTCGGTACACCTCTAGTAATATACGCGATGTTCACATGGTAGGACATTTTTTATGACTGTTTATTTTCTTCGACCTTCAATGCCAACGAATTTTACTTTAGAAGTAAAACGTATGCAAAAGTTACGTTTGATTTTTGTATTAAAAGGTTCTCATAAAACTTTCTTTTTGTAAACAAAGTCATGGAATCTGAGTGTGCAAGAATTGTGAAAGATAATGAATGCGAAAATGCATTGTTTTCAAGAGGTGGAAACAGTTTTATGCAAATGGATCAGTAAGTTACATTTGTGATTGTGAATGTAAATTTTGTACAATTACTCAATTCTTTGCATAAAATATACATATATAAAGGACACGAAAAAATAGAAAGAACAATGTTTTGTATTTCAATTTTAGTTTCTTAATATATATTTCACAATCTGATAAATTGAATTGTTCATTAGGATTTATTAAGAATTTTTTCTAGGATGAATGAATCGTTTAAAAAACTAAAAGTACAAAGTAAAACAGAAGAAAAAGAGGAACATCTTGCTGGAAATATCAATAATATAATTGAAACATTCAACATAGTACTGATAAAACCGTTTTCATCCGACAATTTGTTGTATTTAGGAACTCCTTTGTTCTTGAACAGTACAACTATTCAAAATTCTTGTACAAACTATGATTTTCTCGGTTGCATAGACGATATTTTCGGATCTATTTCCGAACCCATGTATTCCGTTATTACAAACTGTCATTTAAAAAGTACACTAAACATTAATTCCGAAGTGTATTATTTTCCAAATAATCCGAACACTGTGTATATGTACATAAAACATATATCAAACAACGTTTCCGATAAAAAAAGATACAAAATCACGACGAACTGACTTATATTTGATCAGAATGTCGTGAAAATATTTTATTTCTTTCCCACAAGTTTTTTTGTAGCTTCTACGAAAATATGTGAAACTTCATTTACAGAAAATAAAGTAATATAAAACACGAAATATTAATCATTTACTTTTTTGTTTATCCTGCGCATCTGTTTGATAAAATAAATGTTTGCATACAGGGTGGGACAAAGAAACGGATCATTTACGAAGCGCTTACTGCACGAATTCTTTCTGTTACTCGATATCTCTATCAATTCATAGAATCAGCATTAATTATATTTTCGGGATATAATGAATATATATATTAGCGATTTTAATAAATGATTTCAGAAGAGGACAATAAAAGATTTTTTATTTTAACGTGTTTTGTAATAATCACATAGAAAACGTCTAGAATTTCTTTTGAAGAAAGATTTATATTTATATGAAACGTGTCATCATCTAACTCGCGCATTTAGTTTCGATCATATAGATACGGGTCAAAGGGTAAGTTCTGACCCGCATGCATGGGTCAGGGTACTGTAAATGTGTTAACTGATACGTGTGAAGCGCTAGTGACTAAACTGGTTTATTGTACCGTTAGTATACATACACACTGATCCACACATACACATATCCTGCAGCCGCAGCTGTCGAAGGCTCCGTGTAGCTTCGTGAAATGCCAGTTGTCATAAGACATATGTGTTGGTGCAATTTTTAATATTTGTAATTAATGAAGACCGGTAGAAAACGTGCAATTAACGCGGTGCTTCTGGGATCTAGTCTCTGATGTACAGAAAACAGATGTATTTTTATTAATTATTCGATGATATTAGGTTTCGATTTATTCGGTCAATTGCCACGTACATATATCAACGTGTATGCATACGTACATGTTTCTTGTATAGGGCATACAAACTGCAATTAGGATGTCAAACGAAATTCCTAATAAACGAATAATGACGGTACGTATGAGTAAACAAATTCTATATCACGATTTCGTTAAAGAAAATTTATGAATACTCGAAGTTGCTTACGTTTTATGAATCTTTAAAAAATTGTTAAAAACATATTTAGTAGTTTACGTGTAATTATAAGCACTGTGTATATTCTAAATTTTAATTTTTTTTAAATATAATTTTTAATCATATTTTTATAAAAAAAAAATTTTTCGAACTGTCACGTTTTTAAATTTCTATTTTAAACTTCACTATTTACGATTTTAAAAAGGTAATCCATATATTTTAGACCTGTGCGAATGTATCGGAGCAAGCACACCACGTATCAAGAGCGAAACGTGGACAAGCGATCGGAAGCATCAGAGGCTTCCGAGGCTGCACAGTTTGGTTAACAGGCCTCTCCGGCGCAGGGAAAACTTCTATAGCTTTCCAGGTCGAAGCAGTTTTAGTGAATCATGGAATTGCTGCTTACGGACTTGACGGAGATAACGTTAGGAGCGGATTAAACTGCAACCTTGGTTTCAGCAAGGAGGACAGGAAAGAAAACATACGAAGAGTCGCAGAAGTAGCAAAATTATTCGCCGACAGCGGACAGATTTGTCTGTGCAGTTTTGTGTCACCGTTCGAAGAAGACAGACAAATGGCGAGGCAAATTCATAGAATGTCGGATCTGCCGTTTTTCGAAGTTTTTGTCGATACGCCGCTTAATATTTGCGAAGCCAGGGATACGAAAGGATTGTATAAGAAAGCACGACAAGGAGCAATCAAAGGTTTCACTGGGATTGACCAGATGTACGAAAGGCCAGTGAATCCTGATTTAGTGGTAACAACTGAAAATTGTACTCCAGAGGAATCGGCAGCGATGGTTATTGATTTTCTAGAGAAACAGCACATTATTCCGACACTTGAAAAACGTACTGTACCGATACGAGAGTTGTTCGTTCCAGAATCGCGAATACCTTCAGCCAAAATAGAAGCAGCCTCCCTCCAATGCTTAGAGATTAACGAAATAGAGGTGCAGTGGCTTCAGGTTCTGGCGGAGGGTTGGGCTGCGCCTCTTACAGGTTTTATGAGGGAAGATCAATACCTCCAGGTATATGAAACATAAATTTAAACACCATTGAGCAATGAAGAATGTTACACGACAATCAATTGTGTTATTGTAATAAGCATAAAAATACATGAGAAATATTTTTAGACGCAACATTTAAAGTGTCTCATTGAAGGGGACAAGGAAATTAATCAATCTATTCCAATAGTTCTTGCGACAAGCACAGAGGACAAGGAACGTTTGGATGGGATTTCGGCTTTCACGCTGAAACACAAGAATAAACCCCTTGCAATATTACGTAGGCCAGAATTTTATTTCCACAGGAAAGAGGAGAGATGTTGCCGGCAATTCGGCACTAATAATTTAGGCCACCCGTACGTAAAGATGATTCATGAATCTGGCGATTGGTTAGTAGGTGGCGATGTCGAAGTTCTACAGAGAATTCAGTGGCACGATGGTCTGGATAAATACAGGCTCACGCCGAATGAAATTAGAACGAGGTGCAAGAAAATGAAAGCAGACGCCGTGTTCGCGTTTCAGCTTAGAAATCCTATACACAACGGCCACGCGATGCTAATGCAGGTATGTTTGTTCGACGATTTTTCGTTTGGTTTATACTCGCAGCTTCGATGGTTCTCGTTTCCTGTTCGAAGGACACGAAGAGACGTTTGCTGGAGGAAAGGGGATTCAAAAATCCGATATTACTTTTACATCCTTTGGGCGGTTGGACAAAAGACGACGACGTACCGCTGCGTACGAGAATTCTTCAACACGAAGCTATACTTGACGAAGGTGTATTGGATGCTAATTCCACGTTGCTAGCAATTTTTCCGAGCCCGATGATGTATGCTGGACCAGTCGAGGTAAATATTTTATGCGAATTCTTTAGGAGTTCGGTTGTTTTTTTAACCGATTCTGTTTTGTTTATTATCAGGTGCAATGGCACGCGAAGGCGAGAATGAACGCAGGTGCGAACTTTTACATTGTTGGAAGAGATCCGGCTGGCATTCCGCATCCTGACAAGACTTTGGTTCCTGACGGAAACCTTTACGATCCCACGCATGGAGCTCGAGTTCTTTCAATCGCTCGAGGATTACAAACCCTCGAAATCATACCGTTCAAGGTTGCAGCGTATGATAAGAAACATAAAAAGATGGCTTTTTTTGACGCGAAGCGGAAAGAAGACTTTCAGTTTATATCGGGAACAAAAATGCGCGGTAAGTGTTTTATGTATATTAGAATTAGGAAATAGTATTCAATTGACACTTTCGTATCTCTGGACGAGATACGTCACAATTTTTTATGGATTTAGATGAGTGATATTCTCAAGTTTCCTTAGATTTCCTTCAATTTTCTTGAAATTCCTTGAAATTTATTAAATCTTCCTTATATTTTGAAATTCTTCTTGAATTTTTCTGAAATTTTCCTTAAAATTTCTTAAAATTCCTAGAACGTATCTAGTCGCGAGATATTTCGTCCACAGATTCAAAAGGATTAAAACGTCATCCAAAAATGTAAAATTCTTTTACAGAATTCGCAAAGGCACAGGAAAATCCACCGGAAGGTTTTATGTCACACAAAGCTTGGTCGGTTTTGGCGCAGTATTATCTGAATTTAGAGAAATGAAAGATTCGCAAAGTCGATGGTAATCGAATACCGCGACTTAATAGGAAATTGAACAGGACAGAATTAATTTTTGCAAGTGTTACAGGATAACGAGTACAAAACTACTTAAAACTTGTGCAATGTTTAAGTATTGCTATACATTTGTATATTTGTACATTTTTATTGTACAGCAGATTAGTTGCGTTATTTATCATTGTATTAAATAGAATGTTATCTATTTGAAAATGATTCCATGCGTGTACGTTAATTTTATTTTATACAAATACAAAATCCAGCTATATATATGTACATTTTATACGGACACACGTAATGACAAATATATGATTTATGATCGCGTATACATTTGAAAAGAATTTATATTATTCTAGGAAATTCCGCAAATTACACGGCACTTCAATGTACATTTTACGATTATCTGTATGTACACAATAAAACACTTCGTAAAATCATTAAATTAGGAAAGTGTTTGACAGTTAAACATTTTTATTGCCACAAAGTACAGATGTGATTTACAAATTAAAAAAAAAAAAAAGATTTAACGATAGAAGAAAATAAATAAAAGTTAAAATATTAAATTGCATCGTAATTGAAAGGAAACGAAAATGTGTAACATATCGTAGTGTACAATTAAATGAAAAATGTTCCTGCCAGTCAAATTTAAATGATTCTACAATATTTATAAGTAATTCTAATGAATGATAAGTTCTTAAATGAATGTGATGTATCAACTCAAAACATATATGTATATACGTGCACTTATGTTACTGAATACGTGAAAATTCATCCAACGATTTGGGACTGTAATCAACAAGAACTTTCCCGTTTCACTGTGATAAAAATATATACGTAATTGAAATAATAGAATCTTATATCTAAATGATGCTTAAATTAGAATTTGAGCATTCATAATACATGTATGAAATCCCACAATGCAAACTTTTATTCTAAATGTGTAAAGTTCCTAAATGTATTTTGTATGAACATATATTACACGTTGAATTATTCCGCGTGAAATTATTCAGAAAAAGATTTATTACAAACATGAAAAATACCGATTCTCTACTTGATTTCCGTAATGTATAAATATGAAATGCAAAATTTCTAAAATGAAAAAAAAAACAGACATAATTTTCATTTATACACATAGTCAGGAAATAAAGTGGAAAACGCTCGTGAAAAGAATTTAACGAGAAAAACAAATGAATTCACTAGAAAATTGCACATTTCATAAACAGGTGTGTGGTCAGTGGTCATGAATAATGTTGATCATTTTAATACCATGAAATTTATATTTCTATTACGAAGTAAAATATTTCTTCGATCTTCATAAATTTATACAAAATACTTCATATCATAGTATAGCTATCTTTATTTATCGTTTACAACTAAGCAAAAGTGTTCGTATTGAAAAGCATTACGAAGATAAAATCTTTCATACTGTTATTTTTTTACAATCTTAAAACGATTTTCAGCGAACTGTTTTCTTAAATCGATCTCCAGTGAACTGTTTTCTTCGTACAGCGAATGAATCATACAAAAATCTCTGCCTCGACAACAACGAACCGTTTTACCATTCTGGTATATAATTATTACTCTAAATGTCTGCGATCTATGCGTGTCTCATCGGGAATATACATTTTTTTCTTTTTTTTTTTTTTAGAGTACGGCTTAATGCGAATTATACAGGAATGTGATTTAATCCTTACTTATTTCGCCCCGATTAAAAAGTTCTTCAATGTTTAAATTACCACAATAAAACTTTTAAAAGATGCTTCTTTTTACAAAGTACAACGCATGCACAAAATGCGACGATGAAGTTCAATTATTATACATAATGGACGCCGTAGCTAAATTGACCTCCGCGTTCGCGTCGGAGAGATCGGGCAATGACAACATCACTGGTATCACTTGTATCTTCCCCGAATCGTCCTCCTGTTGCAAATGAACCACGGCACCGGACTGTAATATTTCGCTCGTCATCATCTCGTCCGCCATTATCTCCGCAGACTCGATATTATCCGCGGTCACTTCTTCCGTGTACACGGTAGTGTCTTCCATATTCATTATCACTTCCGCCGCGTCCGAAGCTTCCCTAGACGTCTCTTCGTACTCCTACCACAAAAAAGAAGTTAAAATGAAAAAGGAAAGAGAAAAACCCGAAAGAAAAAAGAAACGTAACGCAAATAAAAAAAAAAAGGGAAAAAAAATTACAAAATTACAATTACTTGTTCATATACTTGTTCATATTCTTCCGTTATCTCTTGCTCCTCGAACTTCACTATCTCCTCCTCCTCGAACTTCACAATCTGCTCCTCTTCGTATTGCTGATCCGCCTGCTCTTCGTACTCGCCGTCAGCAATCTGAGTCTCCGCGTTCGCCAAACCTTCTTGCTCCTGGTCGGAACACGAAGAATCGTCCTGGACCTTGGGTTTAATATTCCGTCCAGGCACGATCCTCTTAAATCCAGATCCTCCCAAGCTCTCGTGCCGTCTCTCGTGTTTGTTCTTGTCTCCCAAGTATTTGAAACGCTGCCTGCACACGCTGCACGAGTACGGTCGCTCGTTCGTGTGCGTTCTCTCGTGGCACACGAGCGCGCTGACCTGTTTGCACCTCCAAGGACAATACCTACATTGCAACGGCCTCTCGTCGCTGTGCCTGTTCTGGTGATGCTTGATCAGCTGGATCTTCGTCTTCAAGTTGAACCCGCAGATCTCGCAGGTGTACGGTCTCTCCTCCGAATGGGAAATCATGTGCGTCTTCAGCCTGAGTTGATTGACGAATCTCTTCGGGCAATGCGGACATGGCAAGGTGCCTTCAAGTCTGTTGTGCGTCACCATCATGTGATGCCGCAGACGGACTTCCGAGGTGAATGTCAGCTCGCAGTCCAAACACTTCATGGGATCCTTCTCCATGTGCGTGTTCTTGATATGCGTTCTTAGTATCATCTCCGTCTTGAACGTCTTGCTGCAATGGTAACAGGAAACTCGTTTCTTGTCTAGCGTTCCGTCCACGTCCTCCTTCACGATCCCCGGAAGCGATTCGTTGTGTATATGAGACATGTGCCATTCCAACGATCTGGTCGAGATCATCGATCGGTTGCATATGTGGCACGTGTACTGCCTGCCGTCCTTGTGGACTCTGTTCCTGTGGATAACAAGCGTCGAATGATTTGGGAATTTCTCGCCACATACCTGACACGAGCACTCCTTCAACCCTCGACTGTCCGTCTTCTCGTGCACTCGCATGTGCAACCGCAGACCGTCGCGTCTGTTGAAACCGACGCCGCAAGTGTCGCAACGGTACTGCCGCTGATCCTCGTGGATCCTCACGTGCTGTTTCAGAGTCGAGCTGTTCTTGAACATCTTGTCGCAATGCGGACACTGTATGGTGTACGCTTTGTGAGTGTGCATGTGCTTCGAGAGACTATAAAATGGCACCAGTTTGTGACAGACGGGACACTCCCTTTTGTTGCCTACCGGTTGGTGCTTGCGTATTCTGTGGTGTCTGAGGCTGGCAGGATTTTTGAAATCCGCGCCGCAATCCTCGCACAGGTAAGCTCTGAGCGTCGTGTGAACCGACTTCAAGTGGAAGCTAAGTTTCTGCTTGAACGCGAACTTCTTCGGACATTTTGGACACTGGAAGATCTTCTCCCAGTTCATGTGCTGCGTCTTCACGTGCTGATCCAGTGTTCCTTGGTGTTTGAACTTCTCGCCGCACACGTCGCACAGTTGCCCGTACATTGTGTCGCAATGCTTCTGCTCATGCTGGCGTTTCTTACCTTTTGAATCCAGTATAATGTCGCAGTATTTACACAGCAATTTCTTTATACAAGCCATATTGTGACTCCGTTTTGCTTTGTTCGTGGGAAACTCTTCCATGCAGTCCTCGCAGAAATGCATGATTTTGTAATCGTGCATTTTCAAATGTTCCTCCAGCACGTCTTTCGACGCGAACGTTTCCGGGCAATAATCGCATTCCAAATAATTTTCCTCCGGTATGTAATCCGCTGGTTGGCTCTCGTCTATCAGGTCCGGCAAACTGTTCTTCAGCACCGCGTTGTTCCTGTCTTCGTAAAGCGAAATAATGTCCTCGTCCTTGAGCCTCGTGATCACGATTTTACGTTGTTTCAAGTAATCTTGAAAATCTTGCAGATTCTTCTCCTTCTCGCCTAAAATCCTCGCCAGCTTCTCGATATTCCCTTCTGTATAAGACTCGTCCAATTCCTTCTGCAAAGATTCTTTCTTCTTCTTCGCTTCTTCCCACTTCAACTTCAGCTTCGCCAAACGCGACAAATATTCCTCGGTATTTACATACGCTTTTTCACCGGTCGACTTTTCTTTTCCCGAGTCGCTTTCAGGGCTACTATTTTCCACTTTACTGGTATTCGCGTCGCTATTATTATTATCCTTATCGAACTCTAAATTTATAACCGTTGTACTTTCGACGTTCGCAGATGGTCTTTGACCATCGTGAATCTCGATACGTTTGACGTAACGCGTTTGGCTTTCCTCGAGTTTCAGCGGAATCGAAATGCTCGTGTGTCCGCCTAACACCTTCTCTCGCTTTTTCTTATATTCCTCTATTTGCTCCTCGATAATCTGTTCTCTTATATCCGATTTTTTCGTCCTCTCCGGAAATAAATCCTTCTCCTTGGTTACCAACGTTTCGTATCGCTTTAAGATCTTTTCCATCGGTTTAATCTCGAAGTTCCTTTTCACCGGGGTTTTGTCGTCTTTCTTTTCCATCGGCTTGTCCATCTTTTTCACTTTAACTAATAGTATTTCGTTCGGCTTCGAACCTTTAACAGTGACGTACATAATTCCGTCTTCCTGACTGCTGTTAACGGTCAGAGAATTCACGTCTAATTTTTGTACTTTAGCGTCCTTTGGACCTCCATTTTTGTCGGAAACGTTGGATGCATCGTCTGCATCTTCGTTAGGCTCTTTTTTAGGTTGCAGTAAGAGTCGTCGTTTCAGTATATTCGGCTGCTTCACGAATTCCTTTGTACTTTCGCTATTACTTACGGTTTCCGATTTAATTGTACTCTGCAATTCATTCGCGCAATTCCGGTCTTCTACATCCTCCACTTTAATGTAAGCATTCAACGATGTATCATACTTGTAAGTCGTTTGATTAAGATCTTTAGCTTCGTTACCTGGAACAGAGTTATTTTCATAAATAAAAACGGGTTGTATACACGGTTTCGTGTCATTTTCTTTCGGCTGGACGTGTCGCCTTTTCGTCGCTTGAATTTCCACATCGTCATCGGATTCCGCAATATCGGAGCTATCGGGATGAAACGGTGGATCGTCTGGATCAAATTCTTCTATAGATTCATTGTCATCGCTGTGATCATTATGCTGTGTTGCGACGTCCTCGAAAATCTCGATCTCAGCGTTCGATTCCTTCTCTACAACTGCACCACCATCTGCTTTTACTTCTTTCGCAGGGACTCGATTATCTTTCGCTGGAAACATTTCAGACGCAGACGACGCGGATGTTTCTTCCTTAGATTCTTTACTGGTAGACAGATTAATCCTATCGAATTCTACAATCTTTTCTATTTGTATCTCAGAGTTTTCGGTACTCGTCGCAGATTGTGTCTTGTTCGCTTCTAAATTTTTTACAGCTGCGTCGCTTAAAGAAATGTGAATGGATTTCAGTTTAACCTCCGCCTTCTTTATTTGCATGAAGAATTTGTAACTCATTTTCAAGTCGCAAATACAGTCCATACACATTTGAGTCGACAAACTATCGTACGGATTTATATCTTCCAAGTGTCTTATTTGCTGACTCAATCTCATCTGCATTCCTTTCTCGCTAAAGATATCGACCAACGGAAGCTTTAAACCTGCGCACGTCCTGCAGTACTTCTTCAATTCTTGTTTGGCTCGTTCGGATATCGTTTGTTTCCTTTGCATTGATATCTTGTTGTGCAAAGAGATTTTAGTCAACTCGCTCAGAGTATTAGCATCGTGAGCTAACAATTTTACACGCGGCGTTATCTTCTTCAACTCGTTTATGTCTTTTATCTGACCAAACGTTTCTTTGTTCGACGTCACTAAAGACTTGGTCGGTTTGCAAGTAATCTTCGCGTCGCCGTCGAACGCATTATTTCTGCTAAACTCAAGACCATCTACTTTTACTTCGCTGTAGTTGTGATCCCTGTTGTTTACTTCTGTGTGCTGCATCTTCGGTCTTTTGTTTTAAATCCTTCGCATTGTATTCTAACTGTACATGTATAAAATATAATCTTTACAACCTAAATGAGAAAAAAGACGTCGTCAGAGCGTAAATCTCTCATAGCGATATTTCATACTCATTTTTCATACGGGGCTTGAGGTTAAGTGGATCGCAATAGTAATCAATCGCCGTCCAGCATTCGAGTATCCGTGGTGCGCGGTACCGGCGCGTGTTACACAGACACACGAATTCGCCGATATTTACCTTGTTGCACTCGTCCTCGAGGATAGTAATAACATTATTCAAAAGTTTTTCCAAACTCGCTGATATAATTTCTTCCTAACGATATCCAGATGGCGCAACTCAATGGCGCCCGTGGCGTATGTTATATTCATCTACGCAACGGGCATTCTACACATCCCGAATTCATGACTCTCAATAACCGTACGATTCGCAAACGCGGTATTCGAGAAACGGCAACCGACGACGAATAATCCGTCATAGATTACGGATCCGAGAGATAATAAACGTCGCGGAAGTAAATCCAACTGATCGGAGCACACTTTCGTACGAGAATTTGTGCCACGTTTGACCGTCGTGCTATGAAATTCCTTTACCGAAGGTGTGACGTTGCGTACGATTCGCAATGGCCGCGATCGTATTTCTACAATCAATAATAAACGTTCAATTTAATAATCACGACGATGCATGCGCTCGACGATACTTAATCGCGTGTGTTTTATGGAAAAACATATCTCTGTATATATTTCTAGCAGTTTAATCAAATTTTATATCTATTATTCGTATATTTTACGCACGTATTGTACAACGCGCGTGCGTATTAGCGACTTCAAAATGAACCGCGAAAATTCTAATCGGATGTTTTTTTTTTTTTTTTTTCTTTTTCTAACGAAGAACTTCCTTTGGTTTGCGATTTTTTTTATGAATCTTGAAATATTTCTTCCGGTTTTTGTAGCTGCTGAGAACTCTTCACAATCAATTTACTTGGTATTTCTTTTTCTTGTAATAATTTAAGAATTATTGCCAGGGCTGTATTTATCATAATCCGCACTAAGCGCAAACTTGGGCCGCATTTTTTATTGAACATGAATATTGGAAGCCATTGAAAATTGTTTCTCCATTTGAAATAGTATTTCAAATATTTTAATCTCTAACTTCACACTCTCACATTTTCAATTCCGACGTTAATATAAATATTTTAAAATTTGCGACTTGACATTTTCTAATCTATTTAAAATTTAAAACATCTTCAAATTATTATTCTGTTTTAGTATTTTAAATTTTCTTTTTAAACTTTTGAATTTCTAACTTCAGCTCTATTACAATAATAATCTCCACCTTCAAGTCTTTAAATCTTCGATATTTTAAATATCCAGTTTATCTTAAATTTTTGTATGAAATCCTGAAAATCAATTTCTAAAGTGAAATTTTACAAATTTACGAATCTTTAAATTTAACTCTTTTCAAACATTCAATTTATTTGAAGTTTCGATGAATTTCTGTGCTTCAACGATATAATTGCATAATTATTTAAATAATTTTTCAATCAATTTCGATTAATCGGTTCTTATTTTCTATTTCTATTATCCTGGATCTCAATTATTCGCTGTATTAATAAGAGCACAGTAAAATTTCGTGTAAATTTTGAATTCTGATTTAACGATAGTATACTAAAAATAATAAAATTCTGCATCAAGAACATGTTTCAGTTTTGACTCCGATATTAAACCGATCAATAGAGGTTTTACTGTAACTAAATTCTTTCACAAATCCATAATTTATCAAGTTTTTATTATCAAACAAAATTGATTTCAATATTTATTTTAAAATATTTATTATGGCATACAGATCACAATCAACGTGTACAATCTTATATACTTTATTCGTAAAATATGTCGCGTGTATGTAAAAAATAAGGGTATTTTAAAACAATAACAGTACGGTTGATATTTCATGACATATTTCTGCTACCGGAAAGAATCGCATGTTTTTTATATCAGACTCAATATTATTCTACGATTAAAAAAAATACAAGGAACTCTACAACAGTAGGTCCTAAAACCGTAATAGATATCTTCGTATATAATTGGACCCCATATCGATTTAAGAAAATAGCAATCTGTTTTAAATCGTTAGAAAAATAGCAGCATTCACTGTAAAAAATATATACTGTTAAAATTGTTCTCTTTAAAATACATATTATAGTCTCGTGTCAATGATATAAACAACATTTCAAATTTCCTCGCGGCCTTTTTTATGCAACACTTGCATCAACAAAAACATCTGTAGCAACGAATGAACGTATAAAAAAGTACTCATATTGCAAACACTGTGTGAACAATTTTTTCTACTATGTTCTGGCAATGAGGTTCGTTAGTAATGCTGAAATCGTTTGTTCTCTTAAATTATTTTGCGGTAATACTGTTCGTTCCTCTGTTTTTCCTTTATATATATATATATATATATATATACACACACACACACACATATATATACACATATGGGAAACAACAATACCCTTACTTTCAAAGATATAATTTGTTTTCCAGAATCTATAGTTTGTCTGCCAAATTAAGTTTATGCTCGAGCAACATGTTGTTCTCCGGAGGTAAAGCGAGGCACGCTCTCAGTATATTTTCGATCGCGGCTCGCTGTCTAGACAAAGCGTTTATCACCGGCGTTCCACGCGGTACCAACGGCGCCTTACAAAGGTAGGATAACAGCGAAAGTACACTGTGAAATCCGGCGAATTCGTCTTCCGTGTCCGCTATTTTGAAAGTGATGCGCGAGCAAATTTCTGCCAAAAGCACTAAATCCAAAATTATCGGACTGGCCAACAGAGAGTCCTCGCACGTGTTGTGCACGACGATCGTGTTGTGCCCTCCCAGCAATATTTCCGACGTGTATTCGTCCATCGCTCGTTTGCTGTCACCTAACAAAAGACAAGACATCAGATCAGGACCGCATTTATATTTTTGAAGGCCCTAGGCGCATCGCGCATTATGAAACTTCAAAGATATTAATTTATGGTATTAATTGGATTTTAATTACTTAGATATGTGATAAAATATTCGAATTTTGAACATGATTCGCAACTTAGAACTCTTGAAATTTATGAACCAAATTTATTGGACTTCTTCAAATATTCTATGCTATGATACTGTTTAAATAAAAGTAATAAGAAAACGTGTAAGATATCAAATACTTATCAAGCTTTCAATATCTGTTGAAATTCTTATAATTCACGACTTGCAAGTCTCTCCAGAGTTTCAAGACTTTCAGGACTTTACAATCAGGCAAAGTGTGATTCTACATGAAAGAAAATGTACAGTACCTAAACAATTATTTTTGTTCAAAAGGTTGTTTATGTGAAACTTAATTTCAAGAAATGATCGATAAGAATGACTGAAGAATTATTAAAATTATTTGTTTATATATACAATGTTGAAGTTCGAGATTCGAAACTTTAAAAATTGAACATTTGAAGATTTAAAGTTTTCGAGTTAAAGACACAGTTTTTATTTCCGCTGCTTCTGACGCAATCGGTGCGTTTCTATATTTTTTAAAGCCTCCAATTCTGCGGCGTTATTACAGCTAAGGATTTTTGCTTGGTAGTTTTTGAAATAAGAGTATTGGCAATAAATATTATTCTTTAAAACAGGTTTACTCTTAATAAAACAAAAGCATAAGTTTTGCAAAATTTTCATAGCAGCGAAAGTGTTAATAATTCTTTTAACTATTAATAGACTGTTTGTTCGTTTTACTTATATAGAGCAAAACTTGAAAATATAATCCCAGCTTGCGCCTAATTCGCCTTACGTTAAATGCCGTTCTGCGTCAGATCGAACGTTCCCAGAATAATATACGATGGACATAAAATCCCGGAATCATGTACACGGAATTTGCGTGCCAAAGAAATAAATTCTCTACCGCTTATCATAATAAATTGAATACGTATCGTACGCATTCTTGTGCACTTACCAACATACGGAACGTATTTAATAACGACACAATGATCTGGCTTTTCTCCAGGTTTGTAAAGGAGCTTGTTTGAATTTACCATATCATCAACCACGTTGCTCTTCGATATCTATGCAGAAAAAGTTGCATCGTAATATTAACATTGTTGATACAGAATTTTCTTAACTTCCCAAATAAATGAATTACCTCTTTCGATCGAAATTGTTGTGGAGCAGACAAATTATATCCGTCATTGTTTCCAAGATGATTGTAGCTGACGATCGACACTGGCTTGATTCCCGCGGAGACTAGAAAATCTACGAGCACCGACTTTAACTTCGTTTGTCCGGACTTGAAGTCATCGCCGCCAATAAATGTTTTATGTTTCTCTGCTAGTTCCATCGCTCCTGGCACGAAAGTATTTTGCGGAGAACCGTTTATATACGTGCACTAGAAGATAAATGTCTTCAATGATAGAATTAATAGAGAGAAGATTCAATGCTATAAAATTATACTTACACCTTCCAAAGCTGCTGCAACAGCGAACATTGTACTTGGACTGATTTCTGGATGACCCTCTTTTATAGCCTTCAGCAAATTGTCAGCCGTGTCGTTTACTCCTGGAATTATCTCAGAAAATCGTTCCGTATTAGCAGTCCACAATACGATCACTTGATCCAAGTTCTTCGCAGCTTTGAACTCTGCAATGTCTTTCCTAATCGCTTCTAATTGTTCAAATTTCGAACCAGGAATAGTATTGTTCGCTCTGTTCTCCTACAATTTTGATAATACGTTTGATTAAATTCTGTACAGAGAAGAGGGACAAAGGACAAGCAATATTTACCTGATTCGCTGCAATGAAATCAGGATAGTAAATACTTTTCCTCGGCTTCATGTGCACCATATGCGGTCTCAATTGGTTTTGCAAATTTATGTCCAACACCTTCGCTCGCCGCATGGCTTCGGCTATATTCAAGTTCGAGATGTCCCAGCCATCGATTTCGATATCATCTGGGTTCACCATCGGAAGCATCCAAGATATGGGAACGTATACATCGTCTTTGTTTCCTCTTCCCAGTCTGATGGTAGACGCTTGAATTAAGGAACCGTACCTGAAGTTTTCAATGAAAAATTACGGTTGTAATGGAAATCGAAAGACTCGATAACTTCTAGAAAATCTCAGGGTTCTTACCAGTTCGCTTCCTGAAAGCCATTCTTCGTCTCCCACGACAATTTCAGTTTATTCGCTAACAACGCACCGGTAATCGTAGAACCATTATTTCCACCCCATCCTACTAACATTAATCCAAGTTTTGGAACTTTCAGTCGTGTTCTAATTAATAATTTTGTCGACACAGGTGTCACCTATCAAAATGAATGCAGGTTTAAAATCCGTAATGTAGTATTTTCAAATGTTTAAAATAAATAATATTACGCGTAATAATTGTTAATATTTGTATCCAACATATTTTTCTCCTATAGTACACAGCGGAGGTGTACAATACAGGAACCGTTTTTATTTTTTCGAAATTAAAATCATAGCATTTGAGCAGCTGTTCATTTTTTTATTATATTTGTTCCTTTTCCCTAAAAAAGAATTTTCAAATACAAAATCTGTTTATTCCATTATTCATACAATTTTTTTTTCTGTTTTCGCTAACAAATCCTTCCAACCTTAAATTGTATCGGTCAAATTAAACAGTCGGTGTTCAATCCCTCCGACGAAAAAAGACTTGAAATAAATATATCTAAAGTTATTAGCAGTTAGACTTAGACATTCGCAAAAATCTCGTAAATTCAAGTTTCTTGATCGCAACATTATTCAATGGATAGGAGCATGAGAACAATTGTTTTCAAATTATCGAATTGTTTATCCGCTACCGATCTATCTAAATTCTAAACAAACGATTCAACTGTTTTGTATTTTTTATCGTAAGTGCATACGCAATTACGTCAGCTTGGGAAATAAAGCGGGTATTTTCAAAGTTGATTTTCACGAGCAAGAGCATTTCCATTTACTGTTTGCGTATTATCGTCTTGTATTTTGTATCATAATGTGGACCGCATTTAGGTAGACACACGTTTTGTTATTGTTGATAAAAATTTCGTGACAAGTACAGCCACTTATGAATGAAAATGTTTCGTTCGTATAGTTTGTAGCAAACTGTGAACTTCGGTTGTGTTCGGTTGTTGATTTGGAGTAATCGGTAGAAATGGTGTAAAAATACGTTTGGTTTCGTCGGGCATCGTTCTTGAAACGACACTCGGTCGAAACCAGACAAAACTAGTCAAAACGATGTGACTAAAGGGAAACAGGTATCCGATAAAAGAATCTTACCGTATACTTCGCGTTGTCTTCCGTAACGTTCGTGGTTTCATACTCGTACTGTGCTTCGATATAGTCTTCCGTGTATTTCACTTTCGACGAGTCAACATGAATTTTCAAAGCCATCTTTCCCACCGTGTCAAACCTTTATGCTGACTGATTGCTCTACGAAAAATCGGCGTGCAACTGAGGTGAACGCCTTCAGGATTGTTCAGGATTACTGGGTCCAAGGATTATGGATAATAGATAAGGAATCGACGTGTGCGACGACGGTCGAGGAAAGAGGATCGATTGTTCGTTGCTCGTTGAAGCAACAGCGTGTTCGTGTTATCGGTGTCACGCGTTTCCGCGGGGACAATGCGAAGGATGAAATTCGTGGATCAAAAGCGAAACCGTAAATGATACACGAAGGTGAATATCCAAACGTCGTGTTCGTAGCTGAAACGTAAATGTCCGGAGGACGAGCAAGCATGCGCTTTAAAAGAAACCTCGCGCCAGCCCCCTTCCACCCCCGTTTTAACTGGAACCTACTACCTATATGCGGTTACAACGTTTGGTTTTTATCAAGCTGTCTAACATAAACTGAAATATGCGCTTCGTTTGCAACTTCTCGTCCGTCTCCCTTCCTTCTTTTTTCTCATGTCGCCCGTCACACATCCTGTTTTCGCCGCATTTCGTTGTGTGCGAACGTGTTTCCAAGGCTCGGATCACGCGTTCTTCGCATTGTCCTCAAATTTTTCTTGTTTTGCTTTCTTCGTCGGTTCGGGCTTTTGGACCTCTTCGATCGAGTTTTGTATCGGCTGTTCGTTACCGACCACTTTATTTCGTACCAATTGTTGAACCTGGTTTCTTATTTGCCTCGCGAAGAAGGACCGAAGATATCAGAACGCTTTTAAACGCATTCGAAGGATCTAGAACCACTTGCGCATATTCTTCGGACGTTTTATGTTTATATTTGCAGTTCTTGTCATAGGAAATGAGAATCACAAACGAGAACACAAAAAAAAATTCAATTTTCTGTAAGAATTTTATACAAATTATAGTGTAAGAAAGAAATTCCAATTTTCTATCTAAAATATGTATTATAAATATTAATCTAAAATAAAAACTAATTTTCTACTAAAATTTTATTAAAAATAGTACAGTAAGAAATCCTATTATTATACATATACTTAAAACTGCATAAAAATGAGTGCAAGAAAAAATTCGAGCTTCATATCCCAAATCTGCATCTAACTTTCGCAGTAATTACAATAAAATTCAGATATATAGTATAAAAAAATATGGCACTGAGCCCCAAAAATTTAATTCATAACATTTCAAACGTCAGTAATAAGCATCGTTTTAGCAGAACCAGGCAGAACAAATAGTCGTCAATCATATTTTCGAGCAATTTCCGAGGTTTCATTTAAACGAGGGTGTCGATGCACGCAAATCAACGCCCGGATTAACCCATATAATATTTTTTGTGACCCAAGTTATGATCGTTAGCCGGTCTGAATCGTTCAATTATATCACGTGTAGCTGGAATGTATAGATAGTTTCAATCAATTGGCACTCGGTGCCTCTGGAACTTTCGTAATGGAAGAATTACGTTGCCAGGCCATTCGTAAGACGACCCCCCAGCGAACAATTATGAACGAGTAATCTGTTTATAAAGGCTGATTACATCCTGCGCCAGCGTTACACGCGAACCGGGTTTGTTTTCTTCTCGAGAAAACTGATCGTTACCGATAATCTACGATTTTATAAACCTATGCAATATCTGCATAAACGTTTTTTCCATTCAATGATGTCATGTTGGGCACACCGGAGGCATTCTGGATCGATATTCGAAATATAATACTGATAACGATTTACTGTTATCACTGTATTGGTTATGGCAGTTGTGAATTGTTAAACTATACCGGTGGAAAATTTTTTACTTCCGCGGTTAATTTTGTCTCGATTTGAATATAAGGCATATCAATATATCTAATAATCAGTTATTAGTGTATTTAATTAATATGGAATCATTGAAATTTTGTATGATGCTTGTATTGATTATTGTGGTTACGATTGAACATTACGTTTTAAACGAAATCACTATAAAGTCCATCATAAATATTGAATGGAATTCAGTGAACAGTCTATATAGCTCGTCATTTATGAAAGGTGGTGGTTGAACT
This sequence comes from Perdita meconis, assembly GCA_030770465.2. NCBI lineage: Eukaryota > Metazoa > Arthropoda > Insecta > Hymenoptera > Andrenidae > Perdita > Perdita meconis. The sequence continues at coordinate 262,211 of JASKOS020000017.1, forward strand.
TTGTCCAATACTTAAACTAAATTAGAGTGGAATTGGTCTATATATGTATCTTAAAGATTTAATACTCGACAAATCGAATTTTCCCGCGTTGTCAAAATATATTTTCATGATGCAATGCGAAATACTGCGAATATAATTTTTGGATTTCTCAATATTATTCGGAACTTTCTAAACGTGAAAAGTCTAAATAAGGCTTTCGTTAAACTAATCTACATAAAGTGGAATTTATGTAGATCGCAGATTTACGTGGAATTTTTCCTGAAAATATGATCTCGCGAGTTGCATAATAAGAATCTCCTGTTGATTCTCGGTAAAATATTGAAAACATCCGTGAAACTCGATAGCTATTCGTATCGTTCAACAAATCATGCATCTCAAGGATCTATAAAATCGATTTTTCTCGAAAACTAAATAAGCCTTGAATGAAAATGGAAGAGTAAGGTTTTTTGTTTTTGTAAGAAATCTTTTCCCGCTTTATTTTCACATATGCGCAATTTCCCTATAATCAATCCTCCTTCTAGTATTTTCGTTGAGAGAAGTTGACGAAATTTCGATCACTAGAACTAGAATGTCGGCTCTGAACATTCGAGTAAAATGTCAAGATATTCGGAAAGAATACAGGAAATATTAAGAAACATAAGCAGTAAAAAAATTACAGACAAAAGGGTAAGTATTTTATCTTAATGCAGTATGTCATCGCAATAGTTTTATATTATTTCGTATTTTTTTTGCAATAATATTCAAATCATGTGTCACAATTCAAATAATTATAACAAACAATTAACAATTCTTACGAATATTATTTAAAAAGAAATCATTCTATTTAATATATATTATTCATTAAAATACTCGAATCGCTGTAATTAAAGCTGCAATTTTAATTTTTAGAAATGCGTCGTAGAATTGTTAGAACTATACGAAAATTCGGAAGCTATAAACGAAATATGCAAAAATACGGAGGAATGTGTGCAGGGTCTCGTAAATTGGTCGTGCATCGTTCACACCGTTCACAAAGTATTGTTGAACGTAAGTATAATTTAATATTAATCACGAGTTCAATTTCTGTCGCTTATTAACAATTGTATTGTTATTGAAGGAAACAGATAGACTTGCTTGCAAAAATGCTTATAGCAAAGCGAACGTTACGGAGAGGCGAAATACGTGCACGCTTGTGCGGAAAACTGTTCAACACGCTAACAGTTATAAACTGCCGCTTTTGAAATGCAACGACATAATGCCGTTGATTTTGCAAATTCTGGGAACTGGCATATATGAATATTACCATGAAACTTACATGTGTATATTAGCTACATATATTCTTCCTTTTAGAGTGTATCAGATGAATATGTTGCCAGATTATTGGCAAGAGTTACTAAAAATATGCGTAAACTTGTATAAAAATGTATTATCGCTCACGAATAAACGAACTACTATAGATGCGTTGCAAATGATTATACATTACGGTTGTTTACATTCGAGTTTGTATCTTAACGTAAAGGAAATATTTTCTGTTTTAGGTACGGTATCGTTTTTTAAAACATGAGTTTATATTTCTGTTCTGTTATAATTCTATTTCGTCTATTTTCAGAAACTATTTTTGTTGATGTACAAACTAATCAAGAGATTCTAGCAGAATCTGCTTGCAAATTAACAAGTACTGTGTGCCAACAAGTTGCAATCGAGTATAGGATTATGCTTTGCCAATTCAGCGAAAATATTTTACCTAGTATCGTTAATTTGAAAAGTTCTGTGGAGAAATATAAGGTTCTGTTGCTTTTCGTTAAAATTCACCATCCCAAAGGAGTTTCTACAACAGGGGACGGAGCTTATGCCAGTAATTGGGAGAAGTGGCATATGATACTTAGAAATATGTACTTGATGATTTTGAAAGATTTCAAAGCAGACGTACTGCCGAAAAGTTTTGTTTACCTCGCGAGCGAAGGTAATTTTTATATTTTTTTTCGAGCGGCCGATGCATGCGTTTCGTTGCTAAACTAAATAATTTTAGTTTTCAAGCAAGTATTGCAAAATCCAAACATTCTCGTTGAGAAAAAGCAAGTCGACGAATGCGATTACATGCAGCCGGCGAAACGAAGACGAATCGCGACTAAAATGGAAGGATTGATTGACATGATCACTGACAACAACGCGGAAGAAGCTTGGCCAATGATACAGATATTAGCAGTGCTGCTCAAAGAATATCCTGAATGTTTGAAATCGGACGATCTCACAGAGTTTTTGAAGATTCTGGTGGATCTCTTCACGCAATCTTGCAACGAAGAAATCATCATGAACGATTTATATGAATTGGCTGCTGTTATATTGAAAAACGAAAGATCATTTTCGGTAACAGATGTAAAGAACTCGAATATTTATTGGGATAAAATATGGGACATTTTGTTGAGGTAACTCAATACAAACTCAATACAATAAAATCATTTAATTTGTTACTTATGATTTGTTACTTATGCTTTTAGGTCTTTAAACGTAAATCAGAATGAAATGTCGACGCACAAACTTATTCAACTCTTCATAACGAATAATAAAATAACGAATCCAAACGCGCTTCTAAAACTTTACCTCACAGATGTTATCAAGTGGTCCATCATGAGTTTACGTACATTGATAATACTCTGTGAATGTATGCCACTGCCAACTGACATCGCGATGTTCAATATAAACATGTGTTCGCCAACGATGAACTCAAACTCTGTCAGATCGTGCCTCGTGAAATGGGCATTGAATATACCCTGGCAGAAAATGGCAATGCAAATAATAATCGACGAATTGTGTTCGTTATTAATTATTATTACCTCGAAATCGAGACATGAGAATCAAATAAAATTCGTCGAACAAAGCATTAACGATTCCTGCGATTGTTTAGGAAGCAGAGACAACACTGATTTATCCTTGAAACGCATCGAAAATTGCTATTTGTTATTATCGCATAAAGGGAAATTGTTTACTAAATCAGAAGAAAATGGTCTTCAAGAGACTGTAAAAATGAACGAACACACGCTGTACATGCAAGACATTGTAAATTTTTTAATGAACAATTTGTGCGACGTTATTAATGAAAACAGCGGAAGCGATGATCTTCACATAGTCATAATAAAAATAGCTATCATAGCAAAAATAATATCGTTGATGAAGCAGTTAAATATGATATCTAGAAACATCGAGGATGTTTCTCTTGTTCACGTTATGAAAAAGTATTTGGATGTTACTTGCACTTCATTGGCGAGCATAGATCCGTTGAAAAGTAAATATATCTACCTCCGCAGCATAATGAAAGCGCTTAGTATTTTATATGAGACATCGTACGACACAGACGTGGCAAAAATAATTGTTTCCTCGGCAACGTTAGAAATGTTAAGAAATATATTCACCTTAATGAATATCGAAGATAACGAAATAGCAGATTATGAAGCGACCAATGCATATTACGACGATTTTAATTCGTCCTACGGAAAATGCAAAGACAGAGAAGTCTTCGAAAAGAAGCAGTGTAATTTCTGTAACAAAGGTGCGATCCGAATACAAGCGACCAAAGCGTTGACAATGTTTTGTTGCATGGACGTGGGACAGGAAACGTGTGAAATCCAAACGAAACTGATGACTAATTTGCTTAAAATAGAGATGTACGACTTATCTCGCACGGTAGATTTCAAAATGGCCATCACGGTCTTAGAATCTTTGCCGAAATACGGTCAGGAAAAAATGTGGAAGCATCACAAAGAAGTGCCATTGAAGGATTTGATACAGTTGTATTACGAATGCTGTAAGGATGAAACAGCTGTTCGTTGTTTATTACACGTTTTTCCGTACTTGTTCAAATACGCCAGAAAGCATAATAATTGTAGTCTGGACGATTTAATGAAGATACTTTTAAAACTGAAAAAGTTTCGATCCGAAAAGAAATTCGGTTATCTTCTCCACTTAGAATTCACTAAATGTCTTTCGAAAATCATTCGTATCAATCCTTCGCTTTTGCATTATGTATTATATGACGATGCCGACGAACCAATGCCAATAATCGAAAACATCTTATCGTCCCTTACAAGTTCTTTATTTGTTATCTTCCTAGAAATAGCTAACTGTCTACAACAAATATTCTCTTCGAGAGATATCGCCTTTCTGTGGAAAGAATCTCTGTTCATACAGATAGATCAGTGGCTAAATAAGTTAAATGTTGCTGTTGAAAAAGTGGATGACGAGATGAAAGTTGGTGAAAAGGAAACCAAAATGACCGGCATCATGCTGGTGCTTGTTGCCATAATTTCCACAAACGGACCGTTTCAGTGTCGCGCTTTGTCGACTCTGTTACGTTTTGTAGTCGACCAAAAGATAGATAGTCAGAATATACCAAAAATACTCGGTACCATAGAAGACCAAATAAGTTACTCGAATCTTATTAAAGATAATTTAAGTTATTTAATGACTTACTGGTTTAATTCAAAATATTCATCGCAATCATTTGCTTGGAACTTGACGCAGTGCAGATCTGAACAACAATTCTACAAGACGTACATCAATAGTTTGGTATTTATAAAACTCCAAAATTTCGATCTTCCAAACGCCATGGTCTTTTGCGATCGCGTCAATTTACTATTCGAGCAAGTCATCGAAAGTATTTTCCCAGAAATTTTGTCGTGGTTGTTGTACTGTATCAACGAGAAAAACGATAGTACAAAAAAAAGATTGGCGAGTAAAATGTTTCATAAGCTGGTATCGAATCAAGACGAATTTGCTAAAGTGAAGAAATTTTCCACTTTATTTAATGAAAAGTTCGAAGAGACTTTGATGTATCTCATGAAAAGATTACACGACGAGGAACATCTGGAGCAAACGTTAGGAACACAGATATCATTTGCATTATCGGATCCTCCGCATTTCAAACAAGACGTGATCAGGAATTGCTTGAAATACATGGAAGAAAATTTCTTCGCGGAGAAAATATCTATACAGTACGTTTTGGTGCACAATTGTCCAAATATATTGCAGAAAATGCTATTGAATTTGATTAGCAACGTTTATAAAGTAGAATTTGCGGAGCACAAAGTAAAAGCTTTCCATCAATATACGTTTTTCTGTGCGTTGATTACAGAAGAAATAAACGAAAGTCATTTTGATACGTTGGCTATGTATGTAATAAAAGACATTGCTCATAGTTTATTGCACATAGTCAAAGAAGAGAACGATATTCTTTCCGAATTGGTATGCAAATATTTTTTCAAGTTCATAAAACACGTTTTGCCAATTAGAAAGAAAGAAGTAGAAGAAATTTTGAGCTTCGTTGTTGCAACTTTAATTCCCGTTGCGCAGACAGGGAAAATGCCACTGGGACTGGAAATACTAAATTTCTTGTTAATCGATCAGAATGAGATATTACTTAATGCGATAAAGAAACTGAACTCGTTTCCAGATGTACCTGTTTTTAAAGAACTACGAAACACGCATAATGCTTTAAAGTGTAATATTGGAAGGTCGTATACTTTGGAAGAAGAAATACAATATTTTTTGAGCTCCTCGACGGACGGAAATATAAATTACAGTGTAGAAGATATTTCGCATTTACAGTTGCAATTGTCCACGCGGAAGAAGGAATTGTGGGAACTGTATGACAAACTCGAAACGATACGTGGCTTCGCCGAAGACTATGCTTCAAGCACGTTGCATCAATTGATATATAAACTCATAAAGTTAACAGCATCGTCTGATATAAATGTCGCTATTGAAGCGCTGAAATGTTTAAGCGAATTAGGACCAACCGATTTAACGTCGATGATATTGTATTTAGAAAAAAGTCACGTCAAAGAAACTTCCGATTTAACGGAAATATTATCGTACAAAATAGTTATCAGTATGGTAAAGTTTTTGTTTCAAAGTAGTATAGAACTGAGAAAAGCGAGTGCCAATGCGCTTTATACTATATTTTCATCTTCTTGGGCACAAAAGTTGTATAGTACAGGATACTTTAAACGCTTGAAAGAAATTTTGGGCGAGACAGAAGCAGCGTTACCGTTACATTATATTCAACCGTTTATAGTCACAAAAAGTCCAAAAGTTAAGACCCTTTGTTTAAATAATGCGAAAGTTAAGACTATCATCAATCCTAACAACGTTATTTGGACGGTTCAATCGGATGACTCTTATTCCAAGTGGATCGAAGAAATAACTTGTAAAATATTGGAATGTTTCACAGGATTTTATTCCGAATGTTTAATTCCCGTTTGCGCGTTAAGCACGGAATTCTGTGAATTAATTTTACCGAGGATTATTTTTTTAATTATTAACATAGATAAGACATTCACAACTGCCATATGTTCTTGTATAAATCAGTTCTTCGATTACCATTTTAATTCTGTTACCGAGTCCGTTGTTCCTTCGCATTTAGTGCATAAGAATACGAGAAACTGCGATCATCAGATTGTTCGTTGTATGTTGAACATTGTAAATTATATTAGAATACAGGTTGCCGATAATGTTAACTTACAGTTGAACTACATGTACATAGCGAAAGCTGCGCAATATTGTTCAGCTTTCTTTACCGCGATTCTCTATGCGGAAATGTCTTGCGACCATATTTTAAACAATTGTAGTAACTTCAGTAACACGTCCAAAATTGATTACCTTTACGAATTGGCGCCGGAGGAAGGAAAGATGATTCAAAGTATACTAAGGGATACTTATACGAAAATAGGGGACTTTGATGCCATCGACGGTACAGGCTTCTCGCATTTACAAGATCATTCAACGCGGATGCAACATTACGTTCATACGCATAAATGGAACAAGGTGATGCTTGCTGAAGACGTGGAGCTTTCTTTTGGAAACATGTCGGTTGTCAAAGGTGAACAAAAAATATGCGGCAGTATATAATATCGTGCACAATCAGTGTTACATTATTACTATTATTACAGAAATGGCAAGTGGATTGTACCAATCTGGCCTCCAATTTTTGCTTGGACATTTCATTTCTACTGTTTCGAAAATTGACGAAAATATAGACGATGGTATTCAATACGATTACGCGTGGCGACTCAGCAACTGGAATTTTTGCGAAACGAATCAGACTTTATACACGCAGAACGATAGTAAACTCAGATCTGAAATCACAGAATCTGATTACCATTTTTATCATTATCAAGCGTTGAAATATTTCCACGAATCTAATGAAATTGGCATACAAAATGCGGTTGAGAATTCTCGCATAAGTGTTATCAAAGCTCTTAAGAATATTAGTTTAGGTAAGATTCTTTAAAGATTTAAATTTCAAGATTCTTTGAAGGTCTTTCCAATGTGACGTCCTCAAAATGACCGTACCATTTGTGATTTTTTTTGCAACAAAATTAATGTTGCTACTAAATTCAAGTTTTTCTTACTTCTTAATACATCTTTCGGGAACATAAAAAAATTGGTTTCATGTTCTAATAATACTGTGTTATGTAATATATACGCTTTGCAAAAAACACGTTTCGACTGCGGACACGATTTTATAGGAATTATCTGTCTGAAATAGAAAACAAAGAAGAAAATATATAATCAGTACACCTGTCGTTATGGCTCGAACTAGAATTAATGAATTGCTGAAGAATTAACAAACTGGGGACATAACATGTAAAAATTGTAGACCGATTGGTCAAGTAGCTTTTTTGCAATCGTGCGTCCGCAATCCAAGCGTGTTTTTTTCAAAGCGTATATTACATCCACCTATTTCAACGCAACAAAGTATTATAAGTATACATATACCAATGTTATTATGTAATACTGTTATAAAAAATCAATTTTATTACGTTCCCGGAATTTAGTAACCGGTTTCATTTTGTTGCAAAAAAAAATCACAAAAAGCCGGTCATTTTTTCTGGCGTCACATTGGAATGACTTCTTAAAAGAAGTCGCCAATTATTTTTGTTTTCAGAAAGCAATAAAACGATATACGAAAAGTTAACACAGTTACAATTGATTCGCGAAATCGAGGAGCTAAGCTCAGCTAAACCAGATGACTATGAAAAAGTATTATACAAATGGCAAGAACAGGACGTATCGAATTTCAACGAATTCCAGTACATTGAACCTATTTTAACTCAAAGGATTGTTATGTATCAAATAAATCGGGGATTAATGGACAACGTAAAAGTGAAGAACTCGCTTTTTAATACCTGTTTGGAAATCTCGAAGATAGCGGCGGATAAAGAAAATTTGCATATTGCTACACGCTTTTTGGGTACGTGAAAAAATTGCAACAATATTTAATTCATGTATTATTAAACGAATAATTCATATCTAATTTCAATGAAGTTGTTTTGGCGAAGCAAAAGGATTTGCCTCCAAACATTCAAGATCAATTACTTTATCAAGAAGCTTTATTGGCGCGTATGAGAAAAGATTTGGAAATCGGACGATTTCTTCTGCGTAATTTAATACAGAAAGAAAGTTTGGATCACAATTTGCGGGCGCAAATATTACGAGTTTATGGGGATTGGATGGCTGAAACGAAGTCGGAAAACCCTCAGGTATGTTTGGTACTTAAAATAAATATTTAAGTACATACTTGACTAAATCAACAAAGGATTTATCCCGTAGATAAATAAATAAATATAATATATAAAAAAAAAAAAATATTTAAATGCAAGTAATATTAAATTGTAATTCGTTTTTTTTCCTGTTTAGACTGTGATAAAAAAATATTACTTGAAATCCATAGACACCAGTGTTTCCATTCAAGAGCAAACTACTGATAGTATTAAAAATTTGCACGACACTCAAGTGGCATTGGCTCGGTTCGCCGATGCTCAGTTCGAGCAAATATCTTCGTATATGAAATCCCCCCAATTCGAAAGTCTGAAGGAGTGTGTCGCGTATTCGTACAAAGAGTTGAATATGAATTCTGTTTCCAAGGACAAAGATGTGAGAAAAGCTCTGATTTTGAATCAAAGACAGAGTACAAACGATGCTGCACGATTGGAGAATATACGAAGGGATAAGGATAATTATTTACACTTAGCATTACAGTAAGTTTACGAAGCGAATGATAATATATAATTCGAACGAAACGCTAATAATTTTTTATTGCGCAGGTATTATTTAGCAGTACTTCAACAGAGCGAAGATTATAATTTGTTGATATTTAGGGTAATAGCGCTTTGGTTAGATAATATACATCAAAAAGAGGTCAACGATTTATTGGACGCACATCTTGACAAAATACCGTCTTACAAATTCATTCCGCTCGCTCCGCAATTGGCTGCTCACATGAAAGACGTCCTCGACGAATTCTCGAAAAAGATTTATAACATCATGAAACGTTGTGCCATAGAACATCCTCATCATACGTTGCCAGTGGTGCTGGCATTAAAGAATTTATACGGTGATTACGAGTATGAAACGAGCAAAAAGAATATTACGTTGGAGCCCAGAGTTTTGGGAGCTAAAAAATTGTTGAATGAATTAATGAAATCGAACGCGAGCTTAATTATATACGAAATGGATAAATTATCACATTCGTTAGTCATGTTGGCTAATCTCGCAACTTCTACGAATAAATGTGAGTAATTATCGAAAGAATTTAACATAGTAATCAACTGTAATTTAAACTTTCTTTTTATTTTTATAGCTGGATGCACCGTGAACATTCCGAAAAATCAAGAGATTCTGAAGATTAGAAATTTAAAAAATGTGCTTGTGCCGACTTTAACGGTCAATGCGAAACCGTCGAAGAATTACGATGACATTACGAGTGTCTTGAAGTATAAAGAAACGTATGAAACCGTTGGCGGTTTGAATACGCCGAAGAAATTAGTTTGCATCGGTACAGATGGTATTTCCCGAAATCAATTAATAAAGGTTTGTTGCTTTAATTGTAGGTGTAAATAAAAAATGGAATTTAATTGTTTTTACGTATTTTTTTTAAGGGGAAAGACGACTTGAGGCAAGACGCTGTAATGCAACAAGTTTTCAACGTAATGAATACGCTGTTGAAAAACTGCAAGGAAACTAAACGAAGAAAATTGAAGATCAAAACTTACAAGGTAAGTTTGCAATAAGAAGGATGAAATTCCCATTTTTATCTACTTCAAAGTAAATTAGAAAAAAGTGTTTATGAAATTATTGCTTAGAGTTAACATTAAAACGAAATCACTAAATCGTACAGTAGAACCTCCATTAAATTTTTGAATTTTTTCGGCCCACTCTATTGAATACTGTCGTGTTTTTTTGCAGGTTGTGCCGTTGACTCAAAGATCAGGAATATTGGAATGGTGCGACAACACGATACCAATCATAACTGTATTAATAGGTTCGAGTAATAGTCCCGGTCTTCACAAGAAGTATTATCCGAAAGATTATACACCAAGCTCTTGCAAGGAGAAACTGGCAGTAAGATTATATTCATTGATAGTACTTTTAATTCGTAATTTAGGACGCTTTGTTCATGGTTGATGTTTCCAGGCCGCGGATAAATCATCGACAGACAACAAACTTAAAGTATTCATGGATTGTTGCACGCATTTGCATCCAGTCATGCATCACTTCTTCACCGAAAAATATCCATCTCCTGAAACGTGGTTCGAGAGAAGATTAACATACACGCGCAGGTAATAATTTCATCGTGCAACTGATTCTAATTATAGTGAAACCTTGATTAATTCAATATGAGAGCTAAAATTGAAGCGTTTTTTTGTTGCCGAATTTTGCTATTAAGTGTACAAATTAATTCCCGGCCTTTTTCAAATGAAAATTAATATTTAGCCTAATCCAGCTCATGCGACCGAATAAAAACAGTTTGTAGGGTAACTTTTAACGCGGCAGCAAATTTTGATCGTGTTCCTCAAATTCATTGTCTTCAAATTTTTTGCATTTGTTCTGGACGTTTTTGAATCTCGAGGTAAAAATTTTCATTTGGGAACTAAAACCACTGTTTATATTCCTGTAAGATTATCTTCATCTAGTTCTTCGCAAATGATTTGTTTAATCTCGGAGGTATTTTTTAATAGGAATGCGAAAAGTAAATAGCGCTTGATGCGTTATTTATCGAATGTTATTTCGTTAGCTACATTCGTGGAAAATTTGTTGAAGTTATGTCCATTACGTATTCTGTTTTTATAATCTATTTAATTTATTGTGTTTGCATTATACAGCTCCAAGTTGGGTGGGAAACTGTTTCCTTTGAAACGAGTATGTTTCCATACAAACTGCCTTCCTTCCTGTATTAGGGCCGAGAATTAATTTGTACACTTAATATTTTTACTAGATCATTATTAAATCAAGGTTCAAGTTTCACTCGAAATTTTACTGTGATTTAATTGTTATCTCATCGAATAATTGAAACGCAGGATAATAGAAAACGCGAAGTAATTAAGCGCCGGTTAATCGAGGTTTTAGTATACGTTATTTTACTTATATAGTATTATTTATTACTCTCGTTCGCAGCGTGGCGACAACATCTATGGCCGGCTACATTTTAGGCTTAGGCGACAGACACTTAAACAACATTTTAATCGACCAAACAACCGCCGAAGTGATTCACATTGATTTCGGTAAAACTAATCGCGTAACTTTCAATTACAAATAATTGTAACATTAGTGTTTTAACAGCGGTGATTTTGGATTTGATTAGGCATAGCATTCGAACAAGGCAAAGTATTACCAGTCCCCGAAACAATTCCGTTTCGGCTCACGCAAAATATCGAAGCGGCGATGGGCGTGTCCGGCGTGGAGGGAACAATGAGGCATTGCTGCGAAAAAACTTTAGCCGTGTTGCGCGATCAGAGGCAAATAATTATAACGTTGCTACAAGTTCTGCTGTACGATCCGTTGTTCACGTGGACTATAACGCCGGCTAAGGCACACGACATACAGAGCCGAAGTTCCTCGAGATCGGTTGAAGTTAATCAATGTGAGTGTTGCTCAGTTCTCTTTTATCATAAATATGTATTAGAATAATATAGTTGAATAAAAATGTTAATAGGTTCTACGGGGACTAACAAATCGGCGGAAAGAGCTCTTCTGAAGATAGAGCAAAAATTGCAAGGCACCGAAGAAGGTTTAGCGTCGAGCGTTTCTGGTCAAGTCGAAAGGCTTATTCAACAAGCTCGTGATCCTATGAATCTCTGTCGTCTGTATTGCGGATGGCAACCTTACTTATAATATTTCGAGAGTTGTATTGAAAGATTAAAAATATTTATTTGGAACCTAGGAAGGCAGGTACTATGCATAAAATTTATATTTTGCCAAGTTATAATTTATTCTTCTTTGCATTTTATACGGAACTTAATTATTCGATAATAAAAAAAAAAAATGATATACAGTGACTCACACATTCGTTTACAAAGATTATGTTAAATTTGTTTAGACTGTAAAAAAGGTATTTGCTTTTGCACGATAAAAGTTATGAAAAGTGAGAAAAACAATTAAATGGGGAATCTGGAACGACATAAATTCATAGAAAAAAATATAATACTGGGGATTTCACAGTCAATTAACATTTGTAGTACTTGGGAACGAATCTGTGAGTCACTGTGCGTATCAAAAAAATATAAAGACTTTTATTCAAAAAAGACTTGTTAATTTTAGAATTACGAAGCATACGAAGTGGAAGAGTTGAGAATTCAAGTACAATTTTAAACTTTGATAACTTTTATTTTTACTGTACATAAAACGCTGTAGTATTCATAGAAACTTAACTAAAGAAGTATTTAGATGATAAGACATTATTGATATCTAAAGTGCCTTGTTTTGGTACGGAAGTGAAGGATTTATGTATATCTCCCATAAATTGGGGGTCGTCTTTCGAACTTCTGCAATTGCAATACATTTCCATTAGTGTGTAAGTGTTACTGTACTATTATTAAGTATTGTAATATAACGTTTTTTATAACAAATATATACGTATTTGTACAATCAAAACATTATTATTCCATTTTTAAACTAGTCGTCAATGTATCTGTGCTACGCTACGAATAAAATGCAGCTTTAAATGTCATGAAATAAACAAAAAAATAATGGTAGAAAAAGTTGTATTAATATTGCACGCTTATTTTCAATAAAAAATGTTTGCAGCGTCAACTACTCACCGATGAATCGGCATATATCTTTCCACAAAAGATTTCGATAAATTCTCGAGGATGGGTTCGGTGTGAAGAGCAATGAACTGTTCTCTGCATATCTGCAAATAATATTAAACATGACATAAACGCGTAAAGAATTGTTCCCATCTAAAACCGAATGTATTTCTGATTTACTCACTCTGTTCATAGTGTGTACCGAACAAGCGTGAGTCCAGAAACAGTCGTGTATCGAGATGAAAGTAATGCCGGCTTGCATACTGTGAACGCAAGTAAGCATCATATGCGTCGAGTCCAGAGAATGTATAAAATTCGGCGCGAACGCGTTCTTCTGTTTCCTGACATCCTGTTTCCTGCAAGTGTGAAAGCAAATGTTTATACATATTCGTAATACTTTGCAACAACAGTTATATAGACGTATATTTACACTAATTTCCATTTCATGAGATCTTTCACAGTTTTCTTTTTAATATAAGGCTGCACGATTGGAAGACCCAAAGGAGTGATCCATTCCACGTCTGCTTTAAATTCGAGCGAAATTAGTTGAGCGCATGTCGTCAACCAATCCTGAATTTGTCGAGCGCTTGTAAACATCGTCCTTAAGGTGTGAAACGTTTTCTCAACTAAATAGTTACTAGCTGACCATGCATGTTCCTCCGGGAATTGTGGCATATCTACGCAAAATAGGAAAGAGATATGCGTGAGAAGAAAATATGTAGTGAAAATACGCGTGAATCAAAAAAAATATTCGGACACTGGAATAACTTTCATTTCTACGTTTTGGGTTTTAAATAAATATATAATGTGGAAGCTGAAATCCATCATCATGAAAAAATAAGAAAAAAATTTAGTTTCACATTATTTCGTTCCAATCGTAGTTTTTGAGAAAATTGATTTTGAAGAGTGATCAGTTTTGCTAATAACTGAATTCAACTTTACTAAAATTATTATACAATGCAATAATGTCTTTTATAAATCTATCGATTTGGAGATTTAAAGAATTTAAATTAAAGACTCGAATACTTGAGACTGAAGATTTTAACTTTTAACAACTGAAAAGGTTTAAAGTTGACAATTTAAATATTTCAAGTTGAAGATATAGTGATTTTGAGTTAAACATTCGGAAGTTAAAATTAGAGATATGAAGATTCAAAGCTGAAGATCTAAAAAGTTAAAATTGGAAATCTAAAGATACGAAATTGAAGATTCAAAGACAAAGTCGAAGATTTGAAGGTTGAAGCGGAAAATTAAGAAAGTTAATATTTATTTGATAATTTTAAGCTAAAAAATTGGAAAATTTCAGGTGGAATATATTAAAAAATTTGAAGTTAAAGGTTTAGAAATTGTTAGAGTTGATAACGAAAATTCGAAGGTTTGAAGTTCAAGATTTAAAGATTTTAAAAGTTGAAATTAGAAAAGTAATATGAGCAATTTGACAACATTGATTTAAGAATTGCTAAACTCAATTTTTCCAGAACCGAAAAACTCAGATAAAAAAATATGTACGGCAAATATTTTCCTCATTTTTCACATAGAATCACTTTCTTTTTGCTTGTACTAAGAGTTCCCTCGTCCTGCATATAAACCGACAACAATTTCTGTAATATAATAAATGCGTAGCGCGGAGATATTAAAAGGTAAGAAATTCGTCAATATTTTTTCGATTCACCGTAAGTCATACATAGCAATCGCTGAAAAAAGTGGAACCGAATTTACCCCGCAATTGCTTCAGTATTTGCTGCCTCGCACCATATTTTGTCACACCGTAAACCGTCGTCATCACCGTTTGCTTTATAACTTTTCTCTTTATATGTCCCTCTAATACTTTCGCGATAAGAACGTTTCTATTAGCGTCCTCTTGTCGTTGTTTCTCAACCTAAAAGGCAATCGAATAACATTCGCCCTGGATATTCGTAACACGTGCAAAACTTACTTTATCAGCGACTGCGGAGTACACATCGTTCGGAACGTCGGACGGACACAAGTTGACACTCTTCGCGCCGTTTAGATCTCTGCCGAGAGCCGCGTAATGTTGAAGTCCGTTGCAACTTCCATCCTGATGTATTGGAAAATGGCTTTCGTACGTTTCCGTGTCGGGGGCATTTAAAGCGTCGGCGATTTCCATGCAACCTGCTAAAGTTTGCCAAGGTTCATCCGACTTTAACCACCACATTTTTCCCTTCACAGTAATAAGAAATTATGAGGTATATAATTGAAATACTGTTTTTGAAAATCTGTGTTGAGTATAAAACATTCACAACTATTATTCACATTTGATTTTATTACTCGCATTCTCTTACCGTTAAAGGTTTACTAGCACTGTCCAATATGTCTTCTATAATTTCGTTCGCATATCGAAGACGTTCGCTGATAGAACACTTCTTTTTCAAACCTGTCAAGTTGATAACGTGTATCTTTAACCAGTCTAATCCATGCGGACCCAACGGTTTACCCTTTGCGAATAAAAGTAGAGAACGTCCTAAATCCGACGATACGTGATTTAAGTGGGGAGCAATGGGATAAACTCGTCCCCTAAAATCTAAATTGTGCGGTAGCCAAAATATCTTGTTCCTAAACTGTAAGTATAACGCAGGAGCATAAGTATGCGAGTAAATGAAACACGTTACGGACGTGAAAAGTCACTTACATGATTAGCAAGACAAAACTTGTAAAGGCCATCGCACCATAAAGAATACATTTCCGTTTTCTGCTTATTATATTTTGCTATTTCTATCGCCGCTTCCTGTTTCTCTTGCACTGTAGCATTCTGACGCGCAGGAGATGGAGCAGTCAACGTGGAAATTGATCGTGGAATATTTAATTTGTCAGAACCACCCTCTTGAAATATCTGATGAAAGAAAGAATAATTAATACAGCGACTCACACATTTCTTCACAAGTACTCCAAATATTAATTGGCTGTGAAATATATTTTATCTATGAATTTATGTCGTTACAAATTTTCTATTTAATTGTTTCCTGATTTTTTTCATAATTTTCTATTGCAGGGAACAGAAGCAATCAAGCATAAACTGTAAATTACGTTTTATCCCATAACTACCCCCATAGTGAGGGTACCGGGCAGAAAGGGGTCTTTTTGAGAGACCTATCGACTGGTATATATAAAATATAAAGTTTCATTTGGCTTGGGGGCAGGCACTTTTCCCCCTTCTTATCCGGCTAGACCTTTAACATAATCTTTGTGAACGAATGTGCGAGTCACTGTGTATCTTTGTAATTCTCGTAATTCATTCTAAGAGTAATGGAAAAATAGTAAAATTCGAAATACCTTGATCACAATATCAAGTATCTGAGAATTAATTATCCACGGGATAGAACTGAGGTTATTTAAACTATCTAATATCGGGTGCAATTGCTCCGGAGGCGTTGCTTGAAGTTTGCATATTGGAGCATCCTAAAAACCGAAAGAGATTTTTCGTATTTGTTGCAGATACACAAACGTTTTTCGTTTATTAAAATCAAAGTTAGAAACAATCGTTTTTGTAGATAATTAGGGGGGGACTTACTGAATACGTAGGAACTCTAATAAAATCCGAATTCAATATTATGTATCCTCCTCTTTCTATCGAAGTCCATGGATACGGCGGACTGCAAGAAGGCATCAAATTCGAATCGAATGTTATATTTTCTAATGATAATTCTTTGTACAGTTTTGATACAATAGGGTGAGCCTTGATCTGTAACATAGCATAACGAATATGATATGAACATGCGTAATCGCGTGGAAAGAATTGAATATATAAGAAATTTGTCAATGAACCTGTTCTGTTAAATAACTTCCATTATTTCGAAACAGTGTATAAAATGCAGGAATAGAGTGTTTGTAGTCGTGTCCTTTCAAATTATTGGGAAGCAGTATAATGTCGTTTAAGATGATATTGAATAAAAACTTGCCAATATTTATTATTAAATCTGTAGGCCACTTTAAATACTCTATATTCAATGATGCGCCATACGCTTTTAACTCCCACTCAATGTACTGCCACACATTACGATTATTCAAATTGCTGATTTCTTTTCTATCTTTTGGATTTACATACCATTCCAGGTATTTCTGATAAATACTAATTATCTTATTCAGTTGCCCATTTTCTTGTTTCATTTTTATCTGAAAATAACCATGTCAAAGAACGATTTCATTTAAATACAAGAATATTATTAATGGTTCGTTTTGCAAAAATTATAAAAAGTTCATACCTCATATTTATTGCACACATATTTCCCTAGTTCCATGTACAACGAGCTTAAGGACGGACTAAACGCATCCGAACTGTGAGCCAACTTTTTAATTTCTCGCATTATAGCGTCTACATAAACATTTTTATCCAAAACTTCTAAAAATGGATACAAAACAATCAAATTTCTCGATTCCTTTTCTTTCAAATATTTTAAATTCCTCTCAAAAGCTTCAGACGCTGCTTTCTTCCAATGATTTTCTAGCTCAGTAATTCTTTCTTTCTGATTAAAAAAAAAAAAAAAAAAAAAAACAGAAATGGTTTCAATTATTTCTCATGCATAAATACAGAAAATATACTGAAAAAATAATATATCTTACAGTTCTATCAACTTCTGCATTCTTAACATTTGTCTTGCAAATATTTTCCACTTCCACTTCAACTGCTAATTCATTCTGAATCTGTTCGCGCAAAAGATTTCTTAACGTATTCATTCCCAGTAATCCCTCAATGGGACTGTTATAATTGTTTTTTATGGGAACTTTATGCAAAAGATTGTAAGTCTCGTGTGTGTTTATCGGCGTATACGATGGCTTGAATTGTGGCATTAAAAGTTTCAACATTTTTAATACATTTTCTCGTTGGTCAGTCTTAAAATATGACTTATCAAGGACATCGTTAAAAGATATATCATACTGATTCATTTCATAATGCAGCCCCTTTAAATTCGCTATAGATTAAGAGAAGCAAAAAGATGTTACTATTTCTTTTCGTTTCCATACGATCTTTTATATTATACAATTTATAATCACCCATTTGATGCATATTTCTCTTTCCTCTTGCTAAAGCGTCTAATATATACACGTAAGTTTGCGTCGTTGGCGTTAAGGAGTCTTCTTTCAATGTATTGTACAATTGCAAGGCTTTCGAGAAATTTCCTTTAAAAGCGCAAGCTTCAATAAGTAAATTGTAAAACAGCACATGATCTTTCCCTTTATGTGGTACATCTTTTCTATATTTACTCAATATCTTGTCTGCTTTGTTCATCAAACCGCAGTTTATATACACATCCATATGAACTAACAATTTGTTAATATATTTTTTAAATGTTTTCTCCTTCTCCTTTTTGTAATTTTCATCTCTGAAATTTTCAGTGGAAATTATAAACAGAAATGGAGATCAATTAAATTACATAAACATACATTAAATCACGGAATCATGTTTTTTTCGAAGGAAACACAAAATCGTGAGAAAAAAGGAAATTTTTTAACTTTATATGGTTATGCTATGTTTATACACTGACTTTGTATACTTACTTCTTCAGTTTACTTTTTGACTTATTTACTTTTTTGTTCATATTTATTAATAGTTTGTTTTCCTTGAAGGTGAGTGTCTCATTGCAATCCTGAATACTTTTAACAATATGCTCATTCTTTATTGAATTTTGTAACGTTTCTTCATTATTATTCTGTAAATCATAGTCCTTCATTTCTATATTAAACAATTTGTCTGTGTTGCTTTCCTGTAAATATGTAACAAAATAAATGTTACCTTAAATTATTTAATTTCTATCTCTCTTAAATATTCTTCAAGCGAATACATAATGAAACTAATTAGTAGACTGGGGATGTTTATGCATTTATGACAATTTTAAATTTGCGAAAATATGTGAGGATGCGCATAGATGAAAAAATGTATGAAGCATCAAAAATAATATTTAGAAGGCAAAATATAGTTTTATTAAAGTTTCATTTCTTTTTTTGTGTTCTTAAAAATGTGAATTTGCTTAAACATCCCCAATCTACTAATTAGTAACATTAAGCGATTGCTGTGTACTCACAAACTCTAAAGCATCGTTGTTCGTTAAAGAATCTGTAACTGTATTCAATGTATCTGTAATATCATTAGATTGATTTACAAATTGAACTATATTATTCGCATTTAATTTTCCTACGGCAGTCCTTTTATTACGCGTTTTCTCATTCGTCACTGTAATCAAAATAGTTTTAATTAAAACTGTACATGCAATCAGTGTCTATCGCATGTTTAGATTATTATTATTGAAAGAAAGAAAGAATCTGGATTTTAATTTCCAAATCCTTGTTAACAAATACATTATTTTAATTTATAAAGATATTATTAACATTTAGGTTCACCTTCTAATATTTCTGTGTACTTTCTTGTTCTTTTTCTTTTCTCTTTGACTGGAGATTGATCCAATACATTTACTGTCGTGGCTTTCGTACGAATTTGATGATGTATAACAGCTGTAAATTACGTAAATTTGTAAAAAATAAAAACTAAGAAACTTAAAATTTACAACAAATAATATTGCCTGAAATTCAACTTGATTGCGTCTTATTTTGAAATACATGACTGTCTTTTTTTAGCTCTCATTATAAATTAAATTTTTTTCTGTGCATTCGATTTGTACATAATTTAAAAAGCTGGAAAAAACATCGACAGAAGAAACACAAATATGATTGGTATTCTTTCAAGCTCCCAAAAGCATTATATATAGTCACTTATCACATATATCTACTAATAATTACATAAATGTTATTGAAGCGAAAAAATCGTTGAACGAATTACGTAACGCATGAATAAATAAAAAAGGTTGACGTTTTTGGTAACAATAAATATTTTAGACTGAAAAATTCGAACGCAGCAATGTAAACAACAAAATGTGGTATTATAACCAAGTTGCATTTGAAATTCAGACAACTCATGACGATTGTATTATGCATATTGTATTTAATAATTATTATTGTATACACAAGAATTTCACGTACATTTCGACGTGTTCCAGTGATAAAAGTTACAAAAGGAACACAACCTCATCGAACGGTGTATCATTATTTCTTTCGGCATATATGAGACACTATGTGAGAGGATTCGTTTCGTGATTCGAGTTACAAAAAACTTGTACATTTTTAGAAGATTCAGTAAAATTAATCACGAATAGCGGACATTATGAATCATTTTGTAAATTGTAAGAATTATACATAAAAAGTGTTACAAAATGAGTTAACCTATAACTGCCTATAACTATGCAGAATAAGCCGCATTTTCATTTTCGACCATAAAAATACACACACGCGGACAGTGGCCATGACACGCACCACGTGTATAAATTACATAGTTATGTGCACGCATTAATTATCCAGATTCGGTATTACCTTCTGCGCTTTATAGATGGCAATACTATTCTATCAATGCGATACTACCTTTATTTAAATCCATGTTCGCATCGTTCGCATGTATTTCGAATGATACGTGTGTATTGGTCTTTAGATTTTGTAAAGATTCATTGAAATCTTGGCAATTATATAATATGTTTTTAATACATACATTGTATTATCCTTAGACCATATATACCTATAGACACGGCCTGAGGTATCGGAGGCCGTGGGAGAGCCCGATGCAAAGATAACAAGCAAGTTTGCTCATACTGACGTCAGAAAAGATAATTCAAGATGGCGAATAGTCCATCAGACCAATCAGACGATTAGACGCCATTAGACTGTATAGATACTTTTTGCAAGTAGATATTCTTTCCCCACGCGATGCATGCCCACGTTAACGCATCCAGATGATTTTATCTTTGCATCAATCTAGATGACTCAGGTCGTGTCTATAGGTATATATGGTCTAAGGTATTATCAGCAGAGTCTGCTGCATTTGTCCCAACAATCTGCCAACATTACCTGCAGAACAGATCCTATTTCCAATCTGTTGCCACTGTGTGTGACGACAGGAATGAGTATCAGACTTTGCTCTTATTAGGGTATCTATTTTTTATTCAATTAAAATACAAACAATTGAAATTGTTAATCAATTTATTATCGATTTGACAGCAATTTGAAATCTCATCTCTTATTTCTAAAAAACCTCATCTTCTTTTTTTACAAAAAAGTTTTAGTAGCAAAAATTCTATACTTTACAGAACATAGTCAACGCAATAAAAATTCTAAAAAAGGAAAATTCACATAATTTCTAATTTAACACCTTTATTTTACAATTAAAATAATTATTTCTCACACCCACCGTAAAACTAGGCGGAAATATTTTACTTCAAGTACATACAGCATGTATATACCAGTAAATACCAGACCAATCCATAGATGTCGCTTTATGTTCATAAATTGAACATATTTTTAAACGATTATTGTTTAAATAATAAATAAACAGGTTCCGTTACTTAACATTGTTGCATAATGAATTATGACGCATCCCATTTTGTTGTATATCCTTTCCTTTACATAATGTTCGATATTCTTCATTATTCATCGGTTATATTCTATTCCATAAATATGATGTCATATTCGTACGATTATCATACACACTATATAATATATGTATAATCGTTATTATATCATTCGAAAAGACGAAAAAAGTATCATATTATAATTATAAACTTTTCTTTACTAAAACTGTATGTATATTTTTGTAATGAAAATATGAAAATATAACTTTATTTGCAACTTATTTGTACTTTTTCCGTTTGCCTAATATTGCATTGAAAAGAAAATTCTTATATATGATTATAAAGCCCTCGTATTTTCTATTAAATCTAAAAATCTGAAACCATGTTTCATCGAAAGTTATAATGAAAAAAAAAGAAAAAAAGAAACGTTTGATTTACAAGAAGTATTATTCATTCGCATACGGCACATCGGCTGTATGTAAATTATCCATGGTAAAGATACATGGATACATCTTCATTATTTAGTACCAAAAATGACCGCTATTTGTCGCTACATAATAAGATATACCTTCAGTTCAGTTTTTTAAAAATCCAAATGTAGAGTTAGCTAATGATGCAGGAATCAGTTGAATGTGGAATCAGTTCTTTGCTGAACGAATACCGAAACAGTGTGCTTTAAGAATCTCTTCTGCTCCCGTACAAAGGAATAAAGTGCAATTATTACGTATGTAAGTAACATCGGTGCGACATTTTCAAATGTTACAGCATTGCATATTTTTTCGTCAACAAAGCATTTCTTTCTCTACTGTTTTCCATTATTTTCAGTAATACGAGTCTCATCAAAAGTTCGTTCACCTATAAATTTACACGATTTCATTTATAAATTTTCTATTTGACGCATAATTTGTTATTGTTATATTTGATCAATGTTTTCGCGTTTTTAATCAGAAACTCTGCTAATTCTCGAACGACTGCTACATTGCAATCGAATTTTGATTTTGAATTTCTACTTGCAAAATATATCGAAAAGAAACAAACGAATTTAATAATGATAGAATCAATTCTTTTGTTTCAAATTATTCTATTTCGACATCTGCTTTAAAATGGTGGTTGATGTGCAATGGCAATGTTCGTGACACGAACGCTAGTTGCAATTATCTTAGATCGAAGATAAGATTACAAATAGATAGCAATAGAAATAGATGCCTGTGTAAACGTCCGCTAAAATTCAACAATAACTTATAATATCGAAACTAATGTAGCTTTGTAAATAATAATGTGTAATTATTAACGAACATAGGTATTACATACGATAATGTGTAGATGTAAATTGCAAATATTTAGACATGTTTGTAAATTCGTTTTGTCTATTTCGCAGTTGTAGATGAAAAAAATATACATAAAATATTCTATTATTACGAATAAGCGAGATAAATTATTTAATAAAATTTAATAAAAATTTTCGATGTATAATGTATTATTTATTTGAACATTTCGTTTTATTACAATAAAATGATTTTAAATTTTCAGCAATCTTGAACTATATATTTATTTAACTTAAAAACATTTTCGTGTATTGCATGTTTATTATTTAAAATTGTAATAGGTTCGTAATATTGAATTTAAAATTACACATCAACAGTATTATATTAGAATACAGTAGGAAAAATGGTAAGAAAAGGTTTAGGAAATTTCGTGAATAAATAAACACGCAAAATGTTAAATATTTATTCGTAAAAAGTATAGTTTACAAAGAGATTTTTAATTTTTTGAACCAGTACGAATTTTCATAAAGCCTTTTATATTTAAATTCAATGGGCATAATTTATTAACTCCATGGAGTTCGTTTGCAATGCCAGGAGCAAGATGTTGAGATTTGTTTATAGAAGGAATAAAAAATGAATTTATTGCAGCGAAAGCAGATGGTTCAGGGGGAACCATATGGCTCCATTAAATGGCACTTGACGTGCATCTGTAGGTCTATAAATAGCTAAAATTTGAACTCTCTTTGTGAAGTACAGCAGCAAAAAGCTATGAGTGTTCCACTGGAAGATGAAAACTGTTGAATTTTTCTTACATATCTTAATATACACAACATGAGCACAGAATTCAATTATCTCCTAATCTATTTATCTAAACTTTTGTTTACACATTTTAAACACAAAGGAAATTCCTCTCCCTTTTTTTTCTACCTTTCTACCAACACATAAAATTCGAAATGCTCCAACATTAATTATTTCGAATATTAATTAAATTCTTTATAATATTTAATCATTCAAATATGTTTGTTTCATTCATCAACTGCAAAAACTTGAATTATTACTGTAATTTATTGACAAAGCGTCTCTTGCCCATCAAAGAGTCATCAGCTATGACCTCTTTGCCTCTTATCTCAATAACAGCATATTCAATTAATTAATCAAAGGAGACATTCCACTCATTTTGAAGATACGTCATCTACTTTAATAGTTACAACCGTGATGTTGGTCTTATTGCAATTGCTACAAACGTAAACATATTTAAACAGTACTGTTTCAATCAATATTTTCTCCTTTCTAATTTCAGATATTTATTGCCTCCAATTGTACCAAACACAATTGAAAAATGAAATACATCTTGATATTAGTTTTACAATTGCTTTGCCTCAGCAGTTTTGGCAATTCTAGAGAAATTACGTAAGTTTTGAATCACCGTTTTATGTTTATAAACTGATAATCATAAGTTGGACTTTGCATCGAGAAAGTTTCATCAAGTAATACAAGCAAATCAAATTACTTTGCAGACACGAAGATATTAAAGATGCAATGTTGAGTTTAGTGCACATGATGCGAGAGAATACAGAAAAGTTGGAGAGACACGAAGCTAGAGAACGTCAACTGGGAGAACAGCTGAAGAAGTCAATTGCAGTGTTGACAAAACGCATGTCAACGGTTGATGCTATGAAAATGCAATTGACCAAACTCGATGAAAAAGTCAGTGGAATTGAACAACTAATTTCTCAGGTATTTTACTAATTATTGGAGTATTATAATTGCTTACACTACACAGTATAGAACAGAAGTACAACGAAAAAAGGAGCGATTCTACACGAAAAAATGAGGAAAACATTTGGTATAACATTTATCAGAGGTTTTCATTTTTAAGAAAAAAGCGATTTATGAAATACGAATTACAATAAAATACAAAATTGCACAGTAAATTTTTAAACAGGGAGAGAAGTTGAAATAATAAATTATCATTGAAAAGAAAATTGTTTTTCGTTAAAACCAAATTTTCTAGCTTTCCATTTCTGTTTTATTCAGAGAGATGAACGAGAAAGAATACAAATGCAGAGGACTGTCGATACTTTGGAAGATTTGGAGAGTCGATTGGAAGGATGGCTCACGGATATCGAAACTAAAATATCCGAAGGGAATACTAAATCAGACACCTCGTTGCCTTCTCTTCAGAATCTTTCTGTTTTCTCGAAATTGAACGACACAGAGACATTGATACTGAAAAAAATCTCCCACGTGGAGTCAGCTTTAAAATCGGAAGCGGTGAAATTGAAAGAAACCGCGACGGTTCAGACAGGAACAACGCAAGCGTTGCTAACAGAGGTGAGTAACTGTGTAACGTGTATTAAGAAAGATTTTGAGATTGAATGATCTGTAGATCCAGGATGTTGGATCAAGAATTAGTAACTTAGACACTAAATTGGAAAAAGTTAGAGAACAATCGCAGAACATCAAGAAAATGTTGCAAGAGCCTCAGTTCGACATTGCTTCTAAGCTTGAGCATTACGTAAAGTTACATCCGATTCAGAAACTTTTAGAGAATACTTCGGATCAAATTAGAGAGTTACCAAGGTATTGGTAATGTAATTACTATATTACTTTAATTACTATAACTATAATAAATCGATATATAAAGCATGCAATTGTATTTGAAATATTAAATACCTTTGAAAATAACAAACAATATATAGTAATTCTTTTTTTTATTCAGGATCAGCGAAATGCAAAATCTACACAATGAAACTCAAGCACTTTTACAAGAAACTAAACATGCTTTGAAAGACATCGTCACCAGAGGAATTAACGACATTGAAAATAAATTAGTGGCGACTAAAGACGAGACGAAAGAGACGATAGGAACTCTGAGGTAATAGCATTGTTATAACTGAACGCTTTTAATGCAAAACGGTCTTAATTTATAGGCACGTTTGAAATTAAAAAACCTCTGACTGAGAATTTTTTAGAATGGATCTAGCAAATAATGCCGAGCGTTTGAATCAAGAGTTACACAATCTTGAAAAAGGACAATCCGTGATGGTCTCGATGGCTGATCACGTCTTGGATACTAAGAAACGAGTCGAGTACGGAGTTCATCAAATCTTGTTGGAAGTAGGGGATTTAGTTAAAGCTCAAGGTGTGAATATCAATAACACTTTGAACCAGCGATTCGATGGCATATCGAACGATATTATGGATAATCAGAACGGCGCTCTAGCGAATCTGACTACTAAAATGGAGCATGAGATGAATCAAGTATGCGTTACATTCGCACTTCGCACGCAACGTTTATTATAAACCTGTTATAAACTTAATTTTTTTAAACAGGTCTGGAGACAGATAAATGTCATGTATCAACAAATGACAGAAAGTGCGAAGGCATTGGACAAGTTACATAAACAGAACGAAGAATATGTGAATGGCACAACTACAACTATGGGAGGAATGGAGACTAAGGTACGGATCGAGTTCAAGCGAAAGAAAATGTGTGACTGAAATCGGGACGATTAAATATTTGTGCATTTAGGTGAGCGAGATAACGAAACGCATGACGGAGGTCGATGAAAACTTGAACTATCTTCTGGGACGACTTTCGCTGGTGACACATGAGTTCAATCAGATAAAAACGGGATTAGGTACCGCGTTGGATAATATCAAAGCGTCGTTTAAAGAAGTTCAGGACAAAGCTAATGATCTGAGACATCCAGGACCACATCCGATACCTGAGAATTATAAAGAATTTAGCGACTCCGATGACAAGAAACCAGACGGTAAGTCATTGCTAATCAATCGCACGTTTAATTCTTAAATCAATTCAATTTACATTATTCTTTGATATTTTTAAAAACTGAATTGCTGTGAATTTCAGTGTCTCAGAGTTAATTTTGCACAATCGTGACTTTAAAATTGTTTAAATTCTTTCACTCGAATCTTATTACTATTTATTATTTTGTAACGATATACATATACATGATGAGGCGATAATTACAGTATAATTAAAAAGAGAATGATTCTACCAGGAAAACATTTGGCGCGATATTTTTTTATCCGAAGCTTCTTTGTATAGTAATTTTAGTAATTGTACAGTAATTATCAAATTGTTCATATTACTTTTCTAATTTCAGCTTTTTCAATTTTTAAACTTCGATTTTGAACCTTCGAATTTCCGATGTCAACTCTAATAATAATTTCTAAATCTGTAACTTGAAATTTTCAAATCTTCAGATTTAAACCTTCATACCTCTAATTTTATTCCAAAATATTTATATTATCAATTTGAAGTTTTGATATTATTCTCTACAAACTTTCGAATCTTTTCAACTATTACAATCTTCAACTCTAAAAATTTCTAAATCTGCAATTTGAAATCCTCAAATCTCCAATCAGAAATTTTCAAATCTCTAAACTAAAATCTTAAAAATCTTCAAATTCCTGAACTAAAAATTTGAAAATTTACAAATCTTCAAATTTTAATTTTTTAATTTTATTTCTTCACGTTCAGTTTCAAGCCTTGTACAACTTGAATCTTTAAAAATTCAACTCTTTAAACCTCCAAATCGAAAGAAGATTTGTGATAGATATTATTGCATCACTGTATAATAATTTTAGTACTTCGATTATTCGTATCAAATTACTCATATTACCAATAATACGCAACAACAAAATCGAATTTTGTTATTAACCAAATTGATCGCTCTTCAAAATCAATTTTCTCAAAAACGGGAATTTGGACGAAAAAATATTGTATCAAATTTTGTATTTACTTTTTCATGTAAAATTTAACACCTTATTTCATTGTACTACGATTTCCGCCCTGTCCTGTATAATCTTGTTACAAGATTTAAAAAAAAAAGTCAAATTATTCAAGCAAGGAATGTTTGTTTCAGTTCGGAAAATAAAATAATATCTTATGTCGAGGGTCTCACCGCCATCGAATATATCGGAGTTACATTGAAGGCTGCATATTCTACATTATTAGCATATTAACAATCATTACAATAATATATCATCGTTGTGTATAACATAAATATTTTTTTAAAAGTATTTTAACTGTTGTTTAACGATAAAGAAAATATTAGGTTTAAAAGGTATGAAACAGAATTATCTCTGCTATGAAATGTAATTTACACGTCAAATGTTATAGCTCTATAATTAATTCCATGACATACATATACATTTTTTTAAACGAGCTTAACTTGCTTAACATATTGATCAGAGATGTTCAAGTTTCACATTTATAAAACGAAATTCACATGTGCATTAAAGTTATTAAAATATGATAAGCTCAAGTCGATGTATTTTCGTACTGTTGTCATTTTATACGGATATCTTATGGAAATGAAAATGCGAAAGAAAATTGATAAAATGTTCATTTGTGAATGTAATATACCATTACTTCAAAAACCATGTATATTTTCATAGATATTTAAATAACGATTATAAAGTCTGTTATTGATAAAAGATTTTATAAAAATGTATAACTTATTACGACGACCACTAGACCATAAGTATTATGTCTGTGTACCGTGCAAGTTTTGACAAAATTATTAACAATCTTAAAAGTCGTGAAAACGTATTTCCATTAAACTTAATGGAATGTTTTCGTATTTGAATTACAAAATAATAGACTGCCATTTGATACAATACGAAATTGATTTATATTTTAAGATCAATGTTATTTGATGTAAACTGGAGTAATAATAATTAAAATACATAAGTGCAATATGAGTTGTGTACAAGTACAGGAAATTGATTATTACTGTCCCCCCCCCCTTCCCCATAAAAAAACTAATAGTTTTGATAATGGCCAAATCCCTCTGTATTTTACCTTAAGTTCTTTGTGTATATTAAAAAATGCATATAAATATATAAATTAAACGTCACTACACTTGCTCATAAATATAACATCCTCACATTATTTTCTTTCTCGATTTGCGCTTAATTTAATGAGCACGTATATACATTAAGTAATTTGAAGTATAATAATACTCGATACACATTGTATGATTTCAATTTATTCAGTTTTTTAAAAGTTTATAACGATGTAGGTCCACTCTACCCAGCTAAATTAAAGCTAACGAAATTTTATATATACATATAAAAAATTGTATAAGTATTAAATGATGTAAACAATCAGAGAAATCTTTTTTGCTTCGAACAGTACTTATTCTGGTACAAATTTACTTTGCTCTAATAAAATATAATACATAATAATTATAACGGTTTTCAAATATTGTACTAAAAAACTATTATCGTTACAACGTATTGCGATGGCGAAGTGCATGAAATAAATGGCAAAAATGTTTTGTATTTGAGTTTCGCAGCGGTATTAAAAGTGAAATAAAAGGCGTGAAATTGAAATATGATATTATACATTTTATAATTATTAATTAACGTTTCAATGAAACAATTTTCTACGGTACATAATTTAATGTCACGCAATCGTATTTATTTATAGGATAAAATGTGGATGTTCATTTGATTCTTTTTACGATATGAAAATATTTAAAAAGTGAAATAATATCGTAGATTGTACACACAACTATGTTAGACGAATAATTCCGATATTATTCTACGAAATAAATAAAAGAAAAATGAAAATAAGAATTTGTTTCAATCGTCAACAGAAGTTATTAATTTTTTACAAGACATATGATAAATGTAAGATTTAAATTTCCTTTATTCTATAATTTCAGTTTATAAATATTTATAAATTCGATAAGTTTGTAATTCAGGATTTTTTTCTTTATAATGATAATTACACAATCAATAATCGTTAAACATGCATTTTACATAACATGGAAAATTTTAATGTCAAATAAATACATTAATTTATAATCGTTCGTTAAATAAATTTGGATTTTTAAATGATATCAAAGTTACATTGCAGAGAAACTAATAGATCCGAAGATAATATTGAAAAGAAAATATTACAATGCTAATTGCAATGGATATCTAATATTTTACTGGAAAATTAAATGCGAGATCTAATTGTTTCGTAAAGATTAATATTAAGTGTATTTATGTACCATTAAATTGTAAAACGTATTAATGTTGATAGTAATTACTTTGTAAATATGATAGTTTACTGATTACCTAATTTATAAAATGAACCGAATGCGCGAAGAGATTATCAACAAATTACTATCACTTACATATATTAATTACAGAATAAAGTACTGATTTTCTTTTAAACTTGAATATCATTTATCGTATTCGTTATATATATATATTTTTTTTTTTTTTATAAATTGTACATAGTAAAGAATCTATTTTATCGGGTACATTGAAAAAATTAGAATTATATTTATACATAACGTTTTTTGGTTCTTAAATTTTGAATTGTTACGT
This sequence comes from Perdita meconis, assembly GCA_030770465.2. Lineage (NCBI taxonomy): Eukaryota > Metazoa > Arthropoda > Insecta > Hymenoptera > Andrenidae > Perdita > Perdita meconis. The sequence goes on from JASKOS020000017.1 coordinate 292,301, forward strand.
AGCAAAGTGTTCCAATCTGGTCCATGATTTTTTTTTCATTATGGACGAAAAGAAAATCTCAAATTTGGTATAAATCCATCATCTTGATTATTACAATTTTGTAATAGTGTTATATTTTTGAGCTGTTAATGTTTATTAGCTATATGAAGTGCATTAGATACTTTACATTAAAGCGTATCCATTAATCGTAACGGATGACCATTTATGCTACATATGAGAAAGATTAACAACTAACATCAACTGTTCGCTTAACAGTACATTAAATACGTCAACAAGCTCTCATGATAAGCTTTGGTTGTTCTCGTTAACATTATAAGTAGTTTTTATTACAACTCTTTGCAGTGCTAGATCTCTAGACGACATTTCACATATTTTATGTAGATTAATCTGAGATACCTACGTTTATACTTCTCGGTATTAACGAATACCTAAACGACGCGACCAAAATCTAAAACGTTAGTCGCGTAATTTGATGACTTTTTTTTTATTTCCCCGGTCTGTTCTACAGTTTCACACTGATTCGCTCGGATTTGCTCGGACTATTATTTATAATTTATGTAAATATCTCTAGTAGAAATGTATTAGCACAGCAAAGAAGTGTGGATTACAATCTATGTACACCCCCAATGCATTGGAAACGTCATTAGAAATGCCTACCCTATAATAAGCTGTGAGTTTAGAAAGTTGTAACATATTGCATATACTCCAGCTGAGATGTTCTCACATATCGTAAAAAATAATGCAAGTTCTCAACTGAGTATTCATTAATGCCATTTTTCCTTTGTTAATTATTTTCTTTACAAAAGGGTCTCTTAAATAAAGCTATGTAATTAAATTCGGAGTATTGGACGCATTATATCGGAATGCATTAATTCATCTAAGAGCAACAAAGAGTGCTGGATACTTGTTCTAATTCGTTTTTTTTCTTTTCTTTCCCCCACCCTCTTCATATGTATACGATAATATACACTTGCTCTGGCAGTTTACAACTACTGAATACATCGTGTTTAACGACTCGTTAATCTCTTAATCCTGGCTGGTTAACTGAAAGTTGGCAAACACAAACGTGTACGTCGCGGCTCAAACAACGCCGCCTGAACGCAATATTCGTCATTTTATTTATACGATCGTTTAAAATACAAGTAATAAAAGTATTACTTCCATATACAGATATGAGGAATTTACTATAAATATTGTCAATAATTTTTATTATGTTAAAAGTTATGCACAGATAAAAAATTGACTAAACCTTTTTTTTTTTTTATATATATAATATACGAGTGAATGTGGTATATTTATATATGTATACTTTTCGAAGTATCCATACACTCTCTTCCATTTGAATTATACTCTTAGAATTTGACTAAAATTAAGCAGCTGCTAGCTCGAATAGTTGGATGTAGATATGCCCAGCTGACGTTTACCACGCCTTTGGGGGTGCGAGTGGTCCTAGCTGCTAGTAGAAGCGATAGGACTAACAGGACTCAAAGGGCTACCTGCAGGATCCCTGAGACAACCGGTCAATGTGATAACTACTTTGCGACTTCCAGCATTGTTACGATGTTCGCACAGCCAAATTCCTTGCCATGAACCCAAAGTCAATTTGCCATCGGTTATTGGAATACTCAACGACGAGCCCAAAAAACATGCCTTTACATGTGCTGGCTATAAACAATGCAGTTATGAGATAAAACTATGTAATCTTACAAACAGACACAAACAGATTCACGTTATATACTATTTAAAAAACAACAAAATCGACTTTCTTCTAATGGAAATTAATTACTTAAAGAAACAGAAGTAACAAATTACGTTTAGCATTTATTATTTTGTACTTTTAATCGCTACGTTCAAGTAACACGATCTTCATTCCACACATTTATTAATTTAGCAACATTAATGTTTCTTTTACGAATACATAAACAAAAAATAAGGAATGTATTGAAAAAGAAATACGAGTGTTTACAATGTGATTTTAAAAACTACAGTTTACCTAGTAACTTACCATATCGTCTGGCCCTTCACAACTGTGTCTGTAGGCCAAACCTTCAGGAACTAGTTTGTTAAGCATCATTTCCACGTCGTCTCTAACATCTGGATCCCAATTTTCATTCAATGCTAAACTCGCTGACGTGTGGAGAACTGAAAGTTAAAAGAATATAATTTTTTATGCAGCAAAGTACCAAAGAAAATTTACGCAACTGGCAAATTGAAAGTGCGAACGCTGAATCAAAATCCTGGATTAAGGTCAGAATAGAATCTATATTAATTTGCATAACGTCTGTCTAAGCTCATGAATTATACTAACATCAGCTTTGAAATCAGAATTGACTCCAGCCGCGCTTTAATGTACACTATGCATGTTTAATGTAAACAGCTGCGCATTATTTGCCCATTACTTGCTCAGACACAAATACACAATTTCTTGACTGTTTCCAATCCAAAAGATGGTATAAATAAAAATGATAAATAACAAACGAATTCGCGAACGTGGATATCAAAGATTAAATCACTGTTTATAACAAACAGGTTATAAATGACGAAGCTTGCAGTTTGTTTAAACCGCAAAGATAAACAATATCGCGATCGCATCGAACGAAACACTATAACAAGATTTGATGGACCTCGTTTCAAAAGCACACGATGTTAATTGTTATTGATGAATGAAAAACCGACTTACTTTGTATGTGACAAATCCCGACGGAGAATTCGCAGAGTTCCGGAATCTTTCTTAATATTTCCTCGGTAACGTGATGAATGCCTCGACGTTGTGGCCTTAGGTTAATTTTTGTTTGAAACCAGGCGGAACCGATTTGGATTCTTCTGTTTGACGAGGCCATGATATGATGCTGCTGCAGAAATGACACGTTTAACTGGACTTTGAATGAAATATTTCGCAAGGCGAAGATACGACGAAAATCTACTTCGAAAAGGGGGGAAAAAATCACGAGAACACGGTCCACTCCATTTGGTGTACGGGTGTACGGTGTGCGTCAACTATCTTTCAGTTCGCCGGTTACGAAGCGTACGGATTTAACCGCATCTTTTCGAAGGATTGTCTAATCACGTCCGCTGCGTTTCCGTATTCATAGAGAGAAAAAAAGGTTATGAGAGACGACGATTGACTTAACGTGCACACACGCATCGCGTTTCTACACGCGTAAATGTATTGCTCACCTTTTCATTCAAGCGAAATATCACTATTAGTATCAGGTACGCATACTAATAGAAAGTAAACAGAACGATAAGATTGTCGAAAATAAATCATGGTATGTCACTGAACGAGTCGCATCCACGATATCCACGCTTGGTAAAATTTTAATGATAACCCACTATGTCGCTACAGAGAATAAATAAATCAAACGGGTTGATCTAAACAACAATTGTGACGCGTTCGGCTGATCAACGTCTAACAATTCTTTTACATTTTTATCTCATTCATTGATCCTCGCATTGACTATAATTCGTAACATTGAACGTAATTTGGTAACAATATAGATTACTGCTGATTATTGATAACAATTAGTAACTATTACGTCCGTGACAGTCACGATGATGACACTTGTTTTTTTTTTTTATCGAGACGTAAACGTGTCAGTAATGTAAAAGGTATTATTAATAAAACTGTAACTGTAAGCAAGATTTAGCGAATCCTTATTTCGAAACCTAACCCTAATAAATGTAAAGTAAGGATGGTGCAACGAAGAATACGACAGAAAATATATAAATAAACCCATGCATTAACAACTAATTGAAAGGTTTTTTGAAAACACTGAATTACACGGTGGTACACCTTTAACTTAAAAGTTTTATGTGATAATTACGTCCCAGAAAAATCTAAAAAATCGTTTATTTATATGCATTCACGGTGCCAACTCATAAACAAAAGATTACGAAATTACAATGTCATTTGAAACAAAAAGTAATTATTTTCGGAACAACAATCGAAATGTATGCAATGCTTCTTTAGATACAATAAAAATCAATTCGTCTTTTTCATGTCACGATATTTTATATATAGTGTCGCATATTAAAAATAATCTAGATGGATATAAACATATATTTTGTTAAAATAAAACAAAAATCCAAGTCCATTGCACTTGATCAAAATAGAAAATTAAAAGAAAATACATATTTCTTAATTATTTCAAACTTGCATAACAGATTACAAATGTAAAAAAAATTGGGTAAAATGATTGAACGACGAATAAACAACCAGTTTGCATAAGAATTGTTGTGCTTCCCATAACCAAACATTAGGCTTTTTATTATAGGTATATTCGTAGCAACATATTTAAGTTATTAATATTTATATTATAAACATTATTCTATACATAAATCTAAATGTGGGTTAATTTTCATAACATCGTTCCGCAATTCCGAATTATTACAAATAGGATTTTCTCTTAAATCGAGCGACTGTAGTCTGTGTCTTTTTAATAGCTCCGACAATTCGTCGAAACTATTCAGCTTATTGTTTCTCAGCGACAAAACTTCTAGATTTTGCAGCGCGGGGAATTTCGTTAAACTTTCTAAATGATTACTGGAAAGAGACAACTTTTTACAATTCTGTAAGAAAGACAATTGATGCAAAGAATTTTGTAGACAGTTTGCACCAAGATTTAGTTCCTCGAAGAAACCGAGGTATTCGTTATTCAGCGTCGTTAAATCTAATCCCGAGAGATCGATCTCTAATTTTATATCCTGGTCTTCCGAGTTCCATAATTCGTGTAATTTGTATTCTATTAAATATTTACTCCCTGAAAAAAATCTCGGTTATTTCATTCGAAATTTGCATTGTTTTGAATCCTAGTTAATTATACTTACGCAGATCTTTGTAATAATTAGACCGAAGGGGATCGATGCTTGGAAGCTTATTTAGGCTCGTTAAAATATCGTCCTTAAATTTTATTGGATCGATTTTCCTCATTAAGTATACCGGCGTAAGAATAGCCCATTTATCATCAGGTTCCATATCTGCGAGCTGCTTGTATTTCGACAATTGTTCTAGCAACATATCTTCGTTGCAGCACAATTTATGTTTCCTCTTTTTATATATCCACTTGTGATTGACATGGTCCAAGGAATAAACTTTCTCTCCAATATTAACCGCGACATCTTTTATTTCGTTCATCGGTTTCTTCAATTTTCCGAACCACAGTTTTGAGAACTTTACCCTCTGCCAAGATCTCCATTCAATCGTTTCAGTCTCGTTATTTATTTGCAAGGATTTTTCCTTCGTCGATACACATTGATTGACGAATAGAATAACGTTGTTATCCGCTAATAAAGCTTGGAGAAGAACGGGAGAGAAATCGTGATTATCTAATAACCACCTTTGGTAAAACCAGGCACTAGAGTCACTAGGATCTGTGAACGCAGCATTCAGTACTAACTCTAACTCTGAAATACAAGATTTTTTTTATCATTCTAGGTACTGCATTTCGGAATATTTTCAAAATTAACGTAATTTTCGTAATAATATTTTATTTCGACGAATAAAATACCTTCCGTTTTCGTATGATTGACGCTTTCCTCGTCCGAACTTTGAAATATCTTCGACAAGAGCCGACTTCTGTAATGCCAAGAAGAGTAATTGGAGAAATTGCTAAGAATCTTTGAGGTAGAAAATTTGAATTCTTCTTCAGGAGTGATTCCTGCTTTTTGTACAACGTATTCTCTGTGATCCCAACAGTGAACTAAAACAGGGAAAGATTTTAATAAGCACGAGCATAAACATTTCTAGAAAAAGGAATAGTATTAAAATTTACAGTTTCTTTCATCGTAGTTCAAATATTTGGTGCACAACATTAATTCTTTTTTCCAATCTGGATCCTTCATGCGATTCATAATCCATATTCTTTGATACCATGCAAAATACGATTTGGGATTTTTTTTTAGGCAGTTCTCTGTGAGAGTTAATTCGTGCTGATTGAATTGTTCCGAAGTCTCTTCTGTCCTATTTTATCAAATTCAAGAGCACTATAAATTTGATATTCAAACTTACAAGACTAATATTTTGTGCAAGATTATGCTTCCTTTTAATAAATTCGTATTCGCAAGTTAAAATCATTCTTAGATATTTACCAATCATTTTCAACGAACGCTTCTCTGCGAATGTTCCATAAGGTATAATTGTCTGGATTTTCTATTAGCAAACGTTCAGTAATCGACATCAATTGGTCATCGTATATTTTATCCTGTCTCTGTAACATTTTAAACAATTAATATAAAGCAAACGGTGCAAATGCAATTATTACAACTTCATTGGAATGAAAAAGGAATGCGATCAATTCATGAAATATTAGCAATAAATGGTATTAAGAGAAAATTACTTTTTGAAACACCAAACTTATACCAGCTCTGTAGTGCTTGAGCTTTTCGGCTCTTTCTTTCTTCTTCAAGGCTTCTTGTTCCGCAGTGGTTCGAACTTTTACTCTACCGTGCTAAAAAGATAAACTTGGTTATTTTATCATCTGTAAAGTATAATAAATACGAAGTACAACAAAAATTGTTAAACTATTGTTGTTTAGATTAAATGCATTGAGAATCGAAAACAAATTGTTATTTAACTTTACTTACCATCGTAATTGTTTATTTTAAAGTCCCAGCGAAAAAATATTCCAAATTATAAGATTTATTCTTTCTTCGTATTATTTCTATTTAGATACTTTATTTTGTTCAATCGCATGACTGATAACTTCATTTTGCGATAAAATACATATGTTCGATACCGTTCGATACTCATAATATAAACAGAACATGGATGTTTTATATGTTATATTTAGACACGTTTTTTTCAACCATTTTTTAACAGTATTTTTGAATAAATATTACGTATGTATCAATAAAAATCTGTTTTCTTTTTCTTCTGTAAACTTATTTTTGCAATGCAATCGCACCGAATCGTAATGGTCTTTACGATTTGCAATACTTAAAGCACGGTTCATATGATATATTTGTTTCACAGTTTCATCATCCCTTGAAATCTGTAGATCCATTGCATTATTACATTATGTATGTATGTATATGTTATATCAGTTACATATTTCGATTTTACACGTTATTAGATTTGGTGCTACCTTCAGTCAACACCGCCAGTTTGACGCATGCGCACTAACTTTGGAGCTGTTCAAGCGACACCTCCGGCGTCTGCTAGATCGGGATCGGGGACACCGAGAACAATGGACTTCCGCCTCTGTAATACTCTGTGGTTTATATGTGAAATGTCTATCTGCATTCTCATATTCTATGGCAAACATTTACAAATTTTCATGTGATCCAACCCAAAGAGGATTAGATCTTAGACCATATTGTATATATGGTCTAAGGATTAGATAGAGTGGAAGGTTCTGTAACCTCCTTTTAGAACGCCATCTGATGAGTCGCAACTGAAATAATTTACAGAAATGACAAGTACTATTTCCTTTCTTGAATTTTTGTTATGCGTGCTGACGCCACCCACGCCAAGTCAAGCTACATCACACCATTTTTCATTTATTGAGGATAAAGATTGCTTGAGTTGGATTTGGTGTTTTGCGTATTGCATTAATATATTAGTAAAACAATGCCCGTAAAGTGTTGCGTTTGCAACAAAGATAGGAAGGAGAATAATTTGAGTTTATTTGGGATTCCGAAGGAGCCACATATGTAAGTATAAAATTGATTTAAGAAGTATACTATTTCAACCATTCCATTTACACACGTGGTTTATATTATTATTAATATATCGTGATATAATATTTTTACAAATATTCATCCGAATTCGCTGCCATTGGCAGGCGCGCTTCATCAGGAATGCTATTACAAAAAAATGTGATACTAATAAATACAAAAAATTTTTATAATAAAATCGTGTGATGCGTTTGAGATGTGTGTGATACGTATGAGTGTGTGTGAGATTTTGTTTATATATGTGTGCTATAATACATTTAAAAATAAATGTAAATATATCTTCTATTTGTATTTTATTTTCTTCCTAATAATCTCTATTATGTATGTATGTAAATTGATATTTCAAGTTTTTAAGTTTTATAGTCTAGAATGAAATTGCGAGTTCAAAACCTGAACTTGGAATTATATAAAAAATAAAAATTTAGTCATAGAGTTTACTGTGAATCGAACCGTGAATTTAGGGGTTGTGGAGGGGGTTTGTCTTCGGGCTGCGGGGCAAGGGGATGGATGAATAGTTCGGTTTTGACTCGTTTGGAGCGCTGCGAAACGAGATTACACTCTTTTACATAGGGCTCTTATGGGAGCTTCCACTCTATCTAATCCTCTAATCCTCTTTGATCCAACCATCCAACGTGATTGTTTCATCACCTGTGTATGAGATGGTATGAGAGAGACATTTCATCCAAAATACTCCGATATTATTTCGATTAAAGTAATTACAACGAATACAGTTTAATCAACACAGTGCTTATTCAGTTTCCAAACATAACGCGTAAATTTGATATGCGATCTTTTCTTTAGCTTCATAATTTATTATACCGACCGAAACTGTTTATGACAGTATACAAGAAAATAGTTAGAATTATCTACATAAACAAGTGATCAATCTTAACAATGTCTGTGCTAATAAAATTATCGAAATCCTCGAAGAATTTCTATTCCTTTCAAAATGTCATTCAGAGGTGTCAGAAGAGAAACGAAAGTTTCTCGTCCACCACTCGACAATCGTTGAAGTTGAAGTCCATATTGAAAACAAGCGTAATTGGGATTGCGGTCGGAGTCCCTGTCGGTGCTTTAATTACAGGTGGTTATTCTTGGTACGTGGGCAAAGAAGCTGCCAAAACATATCACCTTATAGGGAAAGAACAGAAGATTCCAATTCTGAAAGAGAAACCGCAAGTGCCAGTCTCAAGAACGGTATGTAGATCTTATCTGTGGATTTATTATTCTAAAGGAATCGTAATTTACTATGAAACTTTTCATTTAGATTATCTCACCGGTCGATACAACTGGATTGAAACTTACGCTATTTCAGTATCAAACGTGTCCTTTCTGTTGTAAGGTAATTGTTCGTATTAAGACCTTTGCGCAGCTCGGAAAAGCATAGTGAAGCAATTTTTTCAAAGGGCATTTCACTTTGCTGTACTTTGGCTAAATGTGAGCACGTTCAGAAGATTTGATTATCTATCAAAGTTTTTCTTTGCTTTGCTAAGATTTGAAAAAGTGTGCAATGGTATTTAGGATGTAAACGCTTAGAATGGTAAGTTAACGCTGACGATCGCCAGGTTTTCAAGTGCAGTTAGACTTATCTGCGCCTGCGATGAGTACATTTGGAAGCATAGCGATCGTCAGTATTGGTTTACCAGTTCTAAAAAACAGCGTTCTACGTTTTTATAGCTATGAACTGTAAACCACGCATTCTGTTATTAAAATTAATGAATACCGTAGGTGAGAGTGTTCTTGGATTACTTTGGTCTGTCTTACGATGTTGTGGAAGTGGATCCAGTAATACGGAAAGAAATATCGTGGTCGTCATATAGAAAAGTGCCGATACTTTTAACACAGGTGGATTCTGGATATCAACCTTTAAACGATAGCTCGATGATTATTTCGTTATTAGCGTCGCATTTAAGAGACCGATCGCAAAAAGTCGAAGAGTTAGTAGAGTGCTATCCAAGCATAGCGATGCACGAGAAAGATAAACTGAAATACGATATTATGAACAAATACTTCTTAATGTATAGAGACAGGTTACCTTTGGATCAAAATATGACCAATATTACGTAAGTTTTATTGAACTATTAAATTGTCCAAGTTATTACAATGTTTTTTATGAATACAGAATATTTACTTATATTACTAGATAATACCTAGTTCACTATATTATTATTATTGTTATTTTTACTGCTTTTTGTTTCATTTAGCTTCCAAACTCTTTTTATCAAAATCAAACAATTTTCCAAATTATAACTTGTCGTTTAAAGAAAAATTGGACTCCACAAACTATTTTTCTCTAAATAAATATTCCAAAGCGGCTTTGCAACCACGATCAAAATCAAAGAGCAACAAGTGTTTGACATTTTTATTTTAATTTATCTGACACTTCATAGTCTTCAATCTAAAACTTTATTAATTTTATTATTACTAATGCAGAATGAAAACCAGCAGAACGATATTGATACAGACAAGCGAAAGCTATTAAACGGTTTATTATTATTACATGAAGTTTACTATGAAATAAAAACTGCACGAACTTATTGGACAACCTAATTACGAATTACATAAATAAATTTCTGTATATAAAAATAATTATGCTGTTACAGAGAAGAGCGTAAGTGGAGGAAATGGGCAGACGATAACCTCGTTCACACGCTCTCGCCAAATGTTTACAGAACGTTCAGCGAAGCTTACGACACTTTCAACTGGTTTTCGAAAGCAAGTGTTTTGAAATCCTCAACTGTTTTTATAAATATTCAGTTCACATTGAAACTTATGTTTATTATTCGTTAGGTTGGACACTGGGAAGAATATTTTCCGACATGGGAAAGATGGATAATGATAAACGTAGGTTCCATAGCTATGTGGTTAATATCGAAGCGTTTGAAACAAAGGCACGGTCTTAAAGACGACGTTCGGCAATCGCTCTACGACGAAGTTAACAAATGGGTGTCCGCTGTTAGGAAACGCGGCGGAACATTCATGGGAGGCGACAAGCCTAACTTGTCGGATCTCGCTGTCTACGGAATCTTGAAAAGTATAGAGGGTTGCGGTGCTTTTCAAGATGTTCTAAATAATACGAAACTTAAACCGTGGTACGACGCGATGTTAAGAGAAGTGGAAACACATTCTGGAAGCAAATATTTGTCTAACTGAATGGTGTAAATATGTAATTTATTCTAATTTGTACTTGTACTATGTAACTTAGTTTTTACTATAATTGTTATGTTTGAACGACATGCGACGAATCTTTGCAATAAAAGAACTGTGAAACAATGAAACATTGCTTTTCATATTTGCTCGTAAATGAATTAGAGCCCATGATTAGAGTTTCATAAGCGTAACTTTTTCATTTATTTTTTTAACGTTCTATGTTGTTAAACATCACAAAGATATACGTACGTTTGATACAATTTCAATTTAAACCGAACACGGTGTTTGACGATACATCAGTGAAAATCCTTTGTTCTCGATTTCTCCTATTTCATCTCCATCCGTGACAACGTACAAAACAAATGGCTTGGAATATGCTGAAACGGAGGAATAATATATAAAAACGAAACTCGAGGAATTAGTTTTAATCTTTAATAAAAAGAAAATACTTGGTAGAATATACTTCTTACAAGTTTTCGTAATGAAACCATTGCCACAGAATCGTTCTACTCCAAGGGGATTACCGTTTACGAATGGATGTGGAACGATAACGAAGTCTTTAGTACAATCTGTTCCCGATTCTGCTGCTAAGTCAGTACCTAGGTGTTATTTAAAAATATTAAAAAAGAAGTTATGTCTTTATTTCCATTTGAACTTGCTTTGAAAATGGACGAATACAATTCCTACATAAATACGATAAATAGGGCAAAGCATATACTACAGTTGTTGACCACCCTATACAATGATTGACCCCTTCAAGAAAAGTAAAAAATATACCTACACTACTTTCAACGAGACGAGTCACAACTGTTACCAACTTCATCAGCGAAAAGCATGAATACATGGATAATATGCCATGCATGAATACGAGAAATTATCCATGTATTCATGCTTTTTGCTGATGAAGTTGGTAACAATTGTGACTCATCTCGTTGAACGCAGTGTAGTACGATTTCTTTCTTATACAGGGTATCCCGGGTTTTTCCGGCCAAACTACGGGAGCATATTCTACAAGTAGAAATAAGAGAAAAATGTTATTTGAAATTCGGTTAGAAACGCTTTATTACAAAGTTATAAACAAATGAAATTGAATTTGGTAACGGCGGATTTTACATCGCAGAGTATGAAAAGTCGAACGTGTTTATCTTATCATTTCAAAATGTCGTCCTTGGACGTTAGTATAAGCTTGACATCGATGCTTTATGGAACTTATTACAGTACGAATTTCCTGATAATTTTGTTTCATTTTAGTAACTGAGTTATTAATTCGTTAAAATCCGCCGTTACCAAATTCAATTTCATTTGTTTATAACTTTGTAATAAAGTGTTTCTAACCGAACTTCAAATAACATTTTTTTCTTATTTCTACTTGTAGAATATGCTCCCGTAGTTTGGCCGGAAAAACCTGAGACACCCTGTATACAGGGACTTATACCGAAACCGAAATAACCGGTATTTTTCGGTTATTTTGGAGATATTTAGAAGATATATCCAAAACAACCGAAAAATACCGGTATTATATCGCTTATTTCGGTTTCGGTATAAGTCCCTGCTTATATAATAAAAATATAATTAAAAAAAAAAAAAAAAAAAAAAAAAAAAAAAAAAAAATATTTCAATGATCCGAAAAAAATTCTTGTTTGACTAAATAAGAAAAGGATTATACTACATTTTATACTTTTCTTGAGAGGGTAATTGTATAGGGAGGTCGTCAACGACTGTATACTTTACCGTAATCAATTCATCGATTAATATTTATTACCAATGATGGTAGAATCGAAAGATCCTGTATCTCCCGATACAGTAAATGAATTCGAAGAGGTTTGCGACCATTCGATTCCACAATATCCTTGAGCCATTCTTACGCATACCCCATAATTTGTATTTGCTATTTGCCGTGTACCGAAAGCTGGTGCTGCAACATTACAAATATTTTATTTAAAAATACAATATACAACTTTCTCGAGAAACTTGCGATTCATTTTCTTTCAAGGAGCGTTGCTATTACCTCTTGGATTTTGCGTTGTGCCATAATTAAAGCTTGTTACAATGTCCGAAACACCGTCATAATACTGCAAGCAGCCGTTTGGAGCTGCAAGAAAATTCTTTACTTCGTTTAAACACTTTCAGTCTAAATTTAAATAAAAATATAACGTGGAACGAACCTCTGTATGTGGCATCGCAAGGTATTTGTTGAATCCTTATATTCCATCGACGATCTGTGCTAAATTCTGCATTGGTATCGATTGATATCATAATCGGTGTAGCACCATTGAAATCCATGTAAACTAGGAAAAACAATATTTAGAAAAATGATTTAAACGAATATTCTTCGGTTATCTATTAATTTCTCAATTACCATGATTCGCGTTTTCCCCGCAAATTCGAGGCACCGAAGTTGATGATCCAGATACCACGACAAGATCGAGATCGCAAATTCCGCTGGCGTTTGGCGAGGCCAGATTAAATTCCAGAAAGTCCAAACGTAACTGGAATAAGTTTTAATAAATTTCTAGTTTTAATAAATTTTTAAAGAAACATACTTGACATATGTTCGAATTACAACGTTGCACTGTTATTGTACATCGTCCCGTTCCTCCGTAAGGCGTTGGATACTCCGGATTAGTGAAATACGTGTTATTCACGTTTGTAGTAGAATCACAGGACTTTTGAACTGCAGAAATGATTTACAAAATAATTAAAAAACTATGTAACGCAAAATTATTTTGTAGAGGGTAAAGAATTAATTATTTACTTACAGACGCAGCAAATTCCAAGTCCGTTTGCACAAGTACCAGATGAAGTTCCGCCGTATTCGCGACATTCTCTTCTCGTGAAGCAAGTGCCATTCAAATTGTTGCTCGCCAGGCATTGAGAATTTGCGAAACGCACCACACTGAACAGCGGGAAAACTATTTGAAAATTCTTTTAATAATTTCATGCGATACTGTTTGTCTCTTAAAAATTAATTAAATTGTCTTAATGAATTAGCGGTTTTATTTAAGGTACTCACATCTTCCTTGAGTCGGTCCCTCGTGCGTGCTTATGATATCAGTATTGTTAAATTTATGAACTTGACAGACAGCGCAGTTTCCGAATATGAGAACAAGACAGAGGATGCGCAACATCTTTCAAATAGTGACTGCTCGAAATACGCTCCATTCTTCCGAAGATTTCGTGTAACGGTGCACACAAAATCAGAACAATTAGCACGTAAATAAGAGCCAATTTACTATTCACTCGTGCTTACATAACTGTGTTCGAAATGTTTCCAATGGAGAACAAGTCTCGTTAACGATACATTTGTTCGTAACATTCTTTAGTTATTCTACTACAAATTATAAGCGACTTGCAATTCGAAATATTTAAGTACATCTTTATTACATGAGTGATGTGTAATTATTTCTAAAAATGATGATGAAAAGAGATTCAAAATATTGTAAAATTTGTCACCTTCAAAGAGATTCGAAAAATGTAAGAAGCTTTACAATTTTTACATAAAAAAATTACGAATAAACATATAGTTACATTAAAATAAAAAGCATATGTTACAAATATCTATATACATCGCATCTTTTTAACAGTAAAAATAAAATATGCTAACGCGCATCCGATAACGATTCAAAAAATGATGCTAATCGGAAACTTTATTCGGTGTCCTACAATATGGACAATGTCCCTGTCGCAATAAAGCCAGTTCAAAATCATCCAAATGAAACAGCTGAAAAAAATGATTAAGTAAACAGTTTATAAGAATCTTGTGAATGAAAATACAGTAGAACCTCGATTAACTGACTTCGAGTTTGTAATATAAAATGTTTAAAATTAGCTGATCATTAGTAAATCAATAGTCTAAGTTATATTTCAAGTCCTATTCTACTTTTACACCTACTGCATTGAAGGATTGATCCGCTGGATAATAAAATTCGAGGATAATTGTGATTCAGATAATCGAGGTTCTATGTATCTCTCATTTTTCTGTACCTTCAAGCATGATTTACAAAAAGTGATTTGTAGGTCGGGCAAAAGATTTTTGAAGTATCTGGTTTTTAATGGTTTTGGCCACTTTACGATTAACACGGTGCATGGATCTATACTTCTTAAAACGTTTCTCCCCACAACCATGGGCGAAGTATTTGATTTTTCCTGAAATTAAATAAACACGATTCTAATTTATGAGTTGAGAGTTTTGAAGATTACTAGACTAGGCAGATAACGATACCTCGTATTTCATTAAACGCGCTGTGAAGAGATCCACTTCGGAAGTAACAGTAAACTGATCATTGTCCACAACATCGTGAAACGACGATATCGAATCGTTTATCAATTTCTCCGCTTCTTCGTCCGAAATATCTTCCTCTAACTCAAACTCAACTAGCGGTAGGATTTCTAAAACAAATTTTAGCTATGAGAATTTTGCGTTATTATAACATTTTGCTTTTAAATCACTTACCGAACATTACGAAGGAATACTGAAATTTTAATCCACATTGTACGCAATGTCCGCCATCATCAGACGACAATAAGGGATTAAAAGTTGAACATTTATAGCACAGAGGCAAAAGTTCTTCAGGGTCTCTGTAAGGAGAAGCTCGAGCCAATAGACTTGCAATTTCTAATTGGCCAAGTTGATTCGTAGGAATTTTTGTTTTCCGCAATTTCTCAAGCAATTGCATTGTTAATTTATTAGCGCCGAGAAGCGAAGCTTGCTTCAATAAAGTGTATATTATGATGAATTTCGAAACTCCTTCTACTTGAATATTTTGACATTTCGATAGAAGAAACCGTGAGATATTGAAGAGAGCCTCGGGCATTAAGGATGTAAACGGTTCTTCCTGAAAATAAATCACGCGTACTTATAACAATAGTTTTCTTACAATGAGTTTATAATCCAGGTAATTTTTGACAATTTTTTCTAAGGAAACTATACATGCAATCTTTTTCAAACTTCCAGGTTATTATATTACATGGTTAAAAAAGTGAAAAAAATATTTTTTTGCATAAAAATAATTCGCTAATTACAATTACTTTTGCTTCAAAATTATATGAAAATAATTAATTACATAATCAATTATATTTGTAATTGATTATAACCAACTCTGCAAAACATCTGCTGTGCTATTTGGAACTATCGCATTATTTGTATATAAAAAAATATTTGTTTACTTCTCTAAATATGTGGTGTTATAGCCTGTGAAAGTCTGCATAGTTTTCTCAGAAAAAATTCTGAAATATGACTTGGATTTCAGCCGATTACACCAGGTTCCCCCTTTAATATCTTTACGTACAATGTACTTATGCACTTCGTGATAAGCGTAATATATGTCAGCTTTGTCATAATACTGGTAAAACGTCGTCTGTATTTCATTGACGCTTTTATTAAGATTTAAACTAATCTGAGAAAGAAGCCAATAAAAGTACGAAGCATCGCGAAATCTTTTCTCCGTGACTGCGTTCCTCGCCAGCATTGTTAGAACCATTACCGATTCCTCCGACTGTCCAGCAATCTGAAATGCTACGCAAGTATGTCAATTCACACATTCGCACTTAATTTGCAATTAAGAAACCATTCCAGAATTTTTCTTTGCTTTTCACCTTCTTGCGCCTCGGAAAAATGTCCAGTCTCTGCCAACCACTTAGCATACGGCCCATAAATTCTTGCCTTCAGTTTAGGATTTCTTTCGGCCAATTCGAAAGCCTCCGGCCACGCTTGAGCATCTACCAAGACGTCAGCGACGTCCGGATCGTCGCCCAGACGCCCGAAAATTTCGGCCGCGCCGTGCGTTGCGCCCAGCTTTTTCAGTTTCTTAGCGATCACCGTCAGATTATCTCTGTCCGATTTATCCAACTGCCTGCCCACTTTAATTAACATGTCGATCCAGCCGTACTCAGCGATTATATTGATGGCGCGATCCACGTCTCCCGCTGAGAGAAACATTTCTGCTGCTGCGCGCGGCTCTCCCAGACTTTTTGCCCACTCTGCTCTTTTACGAAGCAATATCGTGCGGTCCTGTAATTTTAGTATTCGTTTGAAGCGCGTCAAGATTTAAAAATATAGAAGAAAGCAGCGATAGAAACCTGACTGTTTCCAGTGACAATGAACTCCTGCGCGATATCAAACATCCGCAAATCGGAGTACATGGTTAACGCGTACTGCTGCAAACCAGCTTTCTGATAAAGCTTCGCAGCGTCTTTCAGCTTTCCCATCGCAGCCGCGGCAGTAGCCATGCACGCTTCCCTCCCCCATTCGCCAGACTTCAATTTTTCCTCCACCTCGGACACAACTTCTATGTATCTTAAATTCTTCACTCTGGCGAAAGCGGAATACGCTATGTCCAATTCCAGGTTCTCCAAAGCTGCTGTTCCCAACGCGAACCAATCGGAATCTGCTACACCGAGGCAAGCTATATTGTGGGCGTGAGAAAAGAGACCAATGTCTAGATATTGGTACATGAATAACGATAACGGCATCTGCAATTCGTAAAGCATTTCAATTACTAAGCGATTCGTTTCATTTCACTCGGTATAAATAACACTGTCCAACAGTTTATTGAATTATTTATGTTCAATTAGTTTTCTGAAAGAAAATTCTTCCGGAAGAAATTAAATTTCCATTCGCCTTGAAGACGAATCCGAAAGCAGAATTATTCCATCAGCCTTACGTTAGTTTTTGAAAAACTTCAACATTTTTCAAATTTTAACGAATTTTGTCACGTAATTATAACCGATACTTAACTTTTCTTTGCACAAAATGATTCTGTAGACTTTTTTTTAGTACACTTACATTCATTTTTAACACACTATGAATGTGACTGTGCATGTCTAAACATTTTAATATTTAGAAATATGTAGTCAACATTAAAATGTTTAGACATATAAAAGTAAACGTTAGAAATGGATGTCAGTGTACTCGGAAAAGTCTACAGAATCATTTTGTGGAAATAAAAATTAGGTATCGTTTATAATTACGTAAAAAATTCGTTAGAAGTTGAAAAATGTGTAATGTTTTGAAGATCGAATTTCTCAAAAACTGAAAGCGATGGGAAAAAACGGATTGCAGATTCGTAATCAGCGCACAAAATTGCATAACAAACAGTTTGCGGACTATTAAAAACCAAGTTAAGTGTTGGGCAGTGTTATAGTTTTTACCTCCACTGTGACAATAAAGGATCCATTCAAACAGTAAACTTTTGAACCATTGTGGCCCACGACAAACCCGGAAAATTTTTGTCTGTATTCTGTGAAATTCGCTACTTTGATTGCTAGATATTCTCCGCTGGAGAAACACATGATATCCTCGAAACTACTATTGAACGCAACGCTATTTACATCTTGGAATTCTTGGATCTTTTCCTCTGTGTATAAATCGAAAACGTAAAGAACTCCGTGTTCGCTGACGACTGCCAGTTTCTCTTTTAGAGAACTTATGTCGAGGTATCTCACGGATCCTTCGATTTTTGTTAAGTGCGCCGGGAAAGGATTGTCTAAGTATATTTTTACTATGTAACCAGTGTTCAAGCCTAAATTGGAATAAAGAAAAATGAATGCATTGATAACATTTTTACGTATTTATATATTTTTGAAAATACAAACCTGCGATTAGACATTCTTGTCCAACAGGACCACCAACAACTTTAATGTAAGTTACAAATCCATCGAGTATCCATTCTCTTTCTATAGTCCCGCTAAAAGATAAGCTTTGCAGTCTCCTTTCCGTACATAAAATCAAGTTGTTCGCTGTTACGACTAATAAATTACAATTCAGTGCTTGATTTAATTTTTCGCATATGCGATAGTGCATCCCATCATTTGAATTCGACGGTTCATATATTATCACGCGTTCGGATAACTGAACAGCTAATCTACTTTTGTACACGGCAATACGATGAACCTGAAACGAAAATCTGGTGAATTAATTAATATTCTGAAAGAAACGACAAAAGCGAATATGAATTGTGTTTCACTTACCAAGTCTTTGCATTTAATTCGAACCTTCTGACCTGTAATTAAATTCTGTATTATAACGTCAGTCATATTCTCTCTGTACGCGTATCTATCTCCGTACAATCCGTGCACAATGTTCCACGATAATTGCAGGTACGTTATGGTACCGTCTTGGCATCCTAATGCCTGCAAAAGTGATTAGAAAATAATAACTGTGCTAAAACGTTGAGCATCGTAACGATAAATTCTTACAATGCACGTGGAAGTTGGATGTACAGAACAACTCCAAATCCAAGAAGAAAACGTGCCACCCACGTTAGTTAATTGTATTCCATCATACGTCATTAATACACACTGTTTATTGCTCCCCGAGATTAAAATGTATTGACCTCCCGCAAAGTTGCACATTCGGAGGGGAATAAAATTTAACGTTCTATCTTTTGCAACCGGTTTTCCCGCAATGGAATAAAAAGAAATAGTTCCATTCCATTCTGCGATGCAAAGTATGTCTGCAGAGTTTTCCCTGTACAGATTCAGAAATTTATTATCAAGATACGATTTAGATAATACAGTGGAACTCTACGTATCTGAATTTCGTTTATTCGATCGAAATTTTGTCGAGTATTTGATTAAGAGTCATTCCATGCCAAATTCCTCCCAATTCCATGTACGAAGAGCTTAAAGACGAATTAAACGTAAGCCAATTTTTTAATTTCTTGCACTATAGCGTTTAGATAAACAGTTTTATTCAAGGTTTTTAGAAGATCTCTTATAGATGATCTCTTATTACTTAAACGACTCGATTATGTGAACTACATGTATGTCCGATAAGTTCAGATATGCAGAGTTCTACTTAGTTTTCTTATTACCATTGACGGTTCCACAGTAAACTCCAGATTGGTATTGTGTTTTGTCTATCGATGCGTGTCTGCTCTTCTCCATTCTAGAATTTAATACAATTCCAGTTAGAACATTTTAAAAGTTTTACCAAGTAATGCAAAAGTTTGTGCACGATGACTAGTTGAGTTTTAATTAGAAATTGTGCACAAACTTTCGCACACACCTAATAATTAAACCTAATTTGTATTTCACATTTTCTTTGGAAGAAAACAAACTTTGTTTCTGATAGAGACGTAGCCAGTTGCTAATCCAAGGGCTAAATATTGACCATCGCTAGTCCAAGCACAGCAATTTACTCTTCCTCTTGATTTATGTTTCACTACTGCTTTCTGTTCCGAAGACCAAAATGCTATGTCTGAAAGAGAGCAACTTAAAAGTTGATGCGATACGGGATTGAATTGCATAGCTTGAACAGCTTCATTGTGCCTGAAAAATATTCGTTGTATTATCTAATTGTTTATAATAGATAGAAAAACTTTTAGAATGAATGAAAAACAAACAGCATTAAGTAACTTACGAATATTTAAGTATTCCCTCTAATCTTGATGTCCAAATAATCACACTTTTATCAGCGCTTCCTGACGCAAACTTTTTACCATCTTTCGCGTAACATACACAGTAAACTATGTCTTTGTGTCCTGTAAATATGAATACAATTTATAATAATAATTCAATTTACTCTTCTCGCGATTTAATTTACCTTTTAACGGTTGAATCAAGGCTCCTTCGCTAGTTTCGTAAACGAGAACTTGCTGACCTGCAGCAACAACTAACTGAGATCCGTCTGGATTAAAACATAAATCATATATACTGAAACAATATTTAAATATATTAATGACAGAAACGAGATTTAGTACCTTATGCTATTAAAATTTATTTTACAACTTTGAGTGAAATTTTCGTCGCGTATAAAATTTTTGAATTAATAAATTAATAGATAAATGACAAACGATGTTCGCAACTAATTATTGACTTTAAAAAGATGTTGAAAGTTACTTGAATGAAGATTTAATAAAATAATGAACGGAGATTTAATGTCAGAAATTATCGATCCTTGATCAAGACGAAAATTATCATTTTCAATATTTACCATTGTTCCGATTTATCCTGAACTTTATCAACCCAAGCTGGAACAGATTTCATTGTTTATTTTTGTTACAAAAGGGTGTATTTTTACGTAATTTCGATGTATTGCAATGTATTGTTTAGTTGATTTTTGTATACATCTTTGTTATATACGGTTTCCAAGGAAACTGTCAAAATGGCGGCATGGACGGTGTATGCGTATATTTTGTACAGTTTTGTCCTATTTTGAATAAAATTATTAATAGAGAAAACATCACAACGAATAATATTTTTATGTTATTCGATATACTGAAATATTTTTGTATAATTTGATAAATAATTACGATTTCTGCAACGCAGTAGATTAAAGATTTGTCTGCATTCAGAATGACTTCGTACCGAATTAAATTAATTTTTAAGTTACGCATGTACAATTTATATAAATCTAAATTGTACGTTTTTCTCTTTAAAAAATACAATAGCTAATTGTCTAAAATTCCTCATGCAAAAATTTCTCTCTCTTTTTATAAATAACAAAGCTTCGCATCCATTAAATATACAAAGTCTAGTTGATTGTTTAACCATAAGTTTAATATATAAAACATTCTTCCTGTCTCCTGTCTCCTTTTCTCTTAGTTCTTCGATATATTAATAATACTATCGCAAAGATTTAAAAGTAACACTGCGATGATAGTTAAAAAAAAAAAAAAAACCATATGTCAATTCTTTGGTTGAATCAATTGAAAAAAATATATGACAAAAATTGTAATAGGTACATATAAATAATTGTATGCGATGATTGCTGTCGCTACAACAACAAATTGAATTATATATTACGAATTCGTGACATTATTTGAGCACAAAATGTTCCAAAACAGAAGCCAAATAGGAAGCATCGTGGAAATTGTTACATTGTAGAACCAATTTCCGTATATCATTGAATCCATAATACTGAAAACGAATGCTTGTTTCGTGGCTCGGTATCCGCGGTACAGAATTGAAAGCGGAGGATCTGCCGAGAAGTTGACGTAGGTGTAACACAATATGAGCAAGCTTGCAATTACAAAAGGATGTAGAAGGATCCAAAACGTGGATAATACGCGACGAAATCTGTAACATAATTTTAATTGAAGTATACTGCATGAATTTCTGTTTTTTATTCATACTTACTTGCTAGAAGTATTTTGTTTCGGTGTTATAGGAAGTATCACCGGTACGTACACGATGGCAGCGATTAGAGCTAAAGAAAAATTATGCATCGCTATGCACATTAACACAGTAGCCAGTTCCACCAATACGATCACCAGGATTAAAGCAGTATTTTTATACTTCATCTGTCTGGGAATAATGAAAAACGTTCAAAGAAACATTATGTACTATGTTGGCGAATAAATTTGTTGTTTGTCATTTATTCCACTATGAAAAATCGAACGAATTTGTCAACTCAATGAACATTATTATTGATAATTATTTGACAATCTCCGAATTTTAATTATGCTTCCTATTGGATTAGCAAATTAGTTTGTTCGGTTTTTGTAGTGTGTTGCGAATTACAAGTTGCAATTTGCAACAACTGAATGTTTTCTGTGAATAAATGTTAAGACTACCTTTTAGGATAAAGTGGCCATATTAATGTTAAAACAGTTATTGCCAGGAAACCGAAATATATAGAATCTTCTGTGCGAAAATTCCATGTGCTTCGACTTAAATAAGTAAACGCGCGGGGTGCTGAAGCAATCGCCACTCCGCAAATGTGTGCCCATAATATTTCCGAAGTTATGGTTCCAATGTCAAATCCGTTCCTCTACGAAAATATATATATATATATTATGTTAACGTTAATTATATCATATTCATTATTCGTTTCTGTGTTACAAACCTGAGATTGTTTAACAGTCTTATTCTTATTTTCTTCGAAAGTGGAAACTTGCAATCTCTGCCATATGGCAAATGCTTTTATAAATACTGCGGCTATAATTAAGACTAGGGATCTTATATAAAGACCTGAAATAATTACGATCGTTCAGTTAAAACTCGTAGTAGTTAGATCCTAAATCATTTTTTGAAAAATACTGTTTTTACTCACCGATCGAAATATAATTATCAGTCGATGGAAGTAGGTAAAAAAAGTATGACTGATGAAAACGTTCTAACAAATTGTTTAAAGATCGTATTATGCTCTCCACTATGCGACCTACTTGATAAAAATTTCCATCAGAACTTTGTTGTCTAGATTTGTCGAAACCTTCCAAAGTAATTGCCTCGATGCCAAACCTGTGGTATTTCATTTAAAACGAAATATTAATGCATACCTATATCCTTTCCATAAATCGAATAATTTCGTATTATGTGTTAATACGTGCTATAATACCTATGGAAAAGTCCATGATTCCCGGTTGGAATTCCAGTAGCTTGAGTGGCGATCATCATAACGAGTGTTTGGAAGTGATACCACCAATTTTTAAATTTATTCTTGTATTCAATGTCGAAACGCCTTTGAAATGATTGTCTAATCCCTTCTTTAGCAATCATATTCTGTGCTAAGTTAAACAGATCCAGGTTCGGTAGTTGTCCATTCAATCCTTCCACCTAATAATTAAATCTTTTGTAATAATAAAAATTCAAAATACAATACAGGGTGTTTTCGAAATTGTGGTATAGTTGGTAAAAGGAAAATAAAGATTAAAGTTTTTTTTCATTCGAGTTTAAAAATTTGTTAATTACGCCCGCATCTAGACAAAGTGAACGCGGTGAACGGCCACTATTATTTATATTTGTAAATAATATTAGTTTAGATGATAAATTGTAAATTTATTTTAGTAATTTGTAAACGTTAAAAATATCGTTTTCGATGTAGACAAATCTTCGCTCGACGAAACGATGATACGTAAACTTAAGTTAATGCATTTTGATGTTTGCAGTTGATCTTTCGATTTCTTCGAACGTCTAAACGAGATTACGACGTTACAATTGCAATTCAGATTATTTCTGGAGGCAAGGTAACATTCGCTTAAGCGTCTCCATGTTTGTTAAAGTATTATATTTTGTCTAAGTGTGTATGTGGCAAACAAGTTTTCAAACTTCGTTTTCTCGGAAATGAAGCTTGCTACCAAAAAAAAACATTACTCTATATTTTTGTCTCAGATTTATGCAAAGAATCGCTTCTCTATCGGTTGTATCACGATTTCCGAAAACACCCTATATAAGAAAACTTTGGCTTACTTTCACATCAATGGATGAAATTTTCATTGAATGTAATTCTAAATTAATAGCAGCTTGAATAGAGCCAGCGCGGCCAGAAAGATCTCCAGATATAAGTACGTCTTCGTCGCCGCTTGTAACACCGTGATAAGCATCTAGCCATGCCTGAATTCCCAGCTGTTCGTGTTCAGTTATTAGAAAAATAATGTCTTTTGCCCAATACTTTTGCCCTAAATCGAAAGAAAAAATAATGAAACATTGTTAAAAACTATTATAACACTAGTTATGCAGAATACTAACTTCTACAGAATTTAGCAAATGCAAGAAGAAGAGCAACAGAAGGAGCGGTGTCCAAATAAATGCTGTTAATCGGTCTGAAGGGAACGCTAACTATGATTGCTTCTGTACTGGCTGCTCTAGGAGCTCTTATAATTCCATATATATTTTGTCCAGTAAACTGGAAAAGACAATTATTAATTTTATATCACTTATTATAATACTTAAGAAAATTCTCTATACTTTTATTTACCTGTTGCTCTTGAAAAGGATATTTCAAAGAGAAATTGTGCATGAATACGTCTAATTGTAGTTGACTCAATTTAGCGGACAACCAGGCATAAGGCATTGTATCAGGATATCGTTTCATTTCATGGATTAATTCTAGGTAAAACTGCTTCGATGTTTGTTCTAAATTGCTTTCTTTCGTGACTAATCCTGGTAGCAAAGCATTTTCGGAGAAATAAGTGTCTGAAATGGGAAAAGAAATGTAGTTGTAACGTTTATTTCAATCTTGGTAATGTAACGGTACAAATGTAATTAAATCGAACGAAATATGAAACTTTGCATCTTAAACATTTAAGAATTTCTCTTTTATCTCATTTAGAATATAAATTGAATAAAAAAATATGAAAGCTCTTCGAACTGTTGAAAATATAAAAACACTTTTGTACGACGAATGTATGACGAACTAAAATAATATTAAATTCCCGAATTCGGGTGAAATTACGTAATGTATTAATTCATGAAGAACTCGTATATCGCTTTTTTAACGTATACAAAGTTATTAGTTTGCCGACTAACCTAATCTTTATCAAGGTTTAAGCAGTGCGAATCATTGAAAACTTACTGTCGTTAAATGCTGGTAGAGCGAGAAGTAAAATCCAAACGATTCCGCTGATATAAAGAAGAAAACAGATCGATCGTTCCCATTTTAATAAGAATTTTATTATTTTTCCGGATCCTGCTCTTGGATCTGTCAACAAACCCATTTTGAGGTCTGTATAGGTATAGGTTATGGATTGTTATGTATTCTGCTAATCTTTACGTCCGACTTTATCGACGAATGGTAGCTGATGGTAGCAATTAAAATAAAAATTCAATGTTTTATTATCACTGTCAAACACAAATTTGTAATAAATGAAACTTACTATACCACAGTTTTTACACGAATTTTTATTTTACATGTTTATAGTACGACTTAAAAATTTAATAAATGCACTTTCCCATCTCGCAATTGATTCTTATTTTAAATATATTATAATTAACATATATGTATACTTTAAGCATTAAATGCACATACAATTATTTTACACAGATACATATATATATATACATATATATATATATATATATATATATATATATATATATATATATATATATATATATATATATATATATATATATATATATATATATATATATATATATATATATATATATATATATATATATATATATATATATATATATATATATTATACGTACATACACATTCCCTAAAAATAACGATCTTTGGTATCGATTTCTGTGTAATAACAAAATATCGAAAATTCAGTATGGAATATCGCCGAAACTGAGAACAGAAGCGCGTATCTCTCCTCGCGAATACATCGCTACGTGTCATCAGGTTCCGTTATAAGAGGAAAACTTTGTGTGTCTATCAACAATTCTTCATTATTAGATTTTTCTTCGGCCTCGAAGTCGTCCACGTCTTCTCCGTCGGCTATTACTTGAGGCCCGGTGGATTTATATTGAAACGCCGAGTTCGACAAGTCAACTTCGACGGGAAATAGCGTCACGGCGGATAACAGATCTCGCGTGTTGGAATAATATTTGGCTAAACCGGCTGCAAATTTTTGCAACTGCCATACAACATCCTGAACGTGTTTGTTGTCCAATAACTCTAACTTCACGAGTACATCCGATCGCAGTTTCCCAAATTTTGCACGCGCTTCTTGTCGACACCTCAATACCAACCGATACTCGTAATTTCCCGTTTCTACACGATAAAAAGGTTCCTGCAGCGCGGCGTAACTCTGTTCTTCGTCATCCAATTCCTTTACTTTCAAACAGTACGAAAGATACTCGAACTTCGCGTCTGCGTATTTGCTGATAGTTAATCGAGTATCGGGAATTGCTTTATGAAGATAGGTGCCTAGATCGTTCAATATAGGCTTCAAAGTTTTTAACATCGTCATTCCGAACTTCTCCATTTGCCTGTGCTGTTCGCCGAACTGCCTGAAAGCTTCGCTGGCTCGTGGTTGAGGTTCCCTCACTCCGATTGCAGCGAAAGCATCGCCAAACACTGAAAAAAATGCAATGTTTAACGTTAAAAATAAAGATACAAAAAATATCGCTCATGAATATAGCAAAGAGTAGATGATATAATAAGAGGCGACACTCTGACGAAGAAAACACTTTTAGAAAGAGACGAAATGACGCAACCAATTAAAAGGAACGTTTGGAGTATAGTCTCTTATTATTAGACTATGGATTTTATGTATTTGGCAATTCTAAAGATTCTAAACAAATTTTAGGCTGTAGACAGATGCCAAAATATACAAAATATCGTGGTTAAAGATTTTAGAATAGTATAATATCTTGTTTATGTTTCTTTTTTCTATTGTTTCTATTGTTTGTTTAAAAGTTAGGAAGGAAAACAAGATTATATTATATGTACTAAATGTCCGATAAACACTATGTAATGTACGGATATAATTCAAGTTAGAATATTTAGAAAATAAGGCATATTGTTATTGAAGTTTGAATTCATTATATGCATTTATAAATATTTTATTTTCCATAAAAATCCGCAGTCTACTTATTATATACCTACTCTTTGGTTTTTATATAAATTTTTATTTTACTTGTTTATTGTACAACTTAAAATTTTATTAAATGCACTTTCTCATCTCGCAATTGATTCTTATTTTAAACATATAGTTAACATATCTACTTGAAATGCATAGACAATTATTTTACACGCATACACATATATGCATATGTATTTTATACGTACATAGACATTTTCTAAAAATAACGATCTTTGGTATCGATTTCTGTATAAAACAAAATACCGAAAATTCAGTATGGAATGTCATCGAAACTGAGAATAGAAGCGCGTATCTCTCCTTGCAAATATCAAATAACTCTCTCTTTGAATATACCTTTGTATATCTGTGTCAAATCGAAGAAAGCGTGCAATGTGGATTTGGCATGGGAAACCAGACCTCTGTACAAATTTTCTATGCGCTGCAGTGCCATTAGCCTCTGCACAAGTTCATCGTTACAAAGGATCGCGCGCGACAATCCAAGCGCGTCCGCCGTTGCGCTTCCCATTCCTTCGATTAATCGATGCTTCACCTGAAATTTCTTTTATTTATTAGAATCTATTCGTATTGAAAAAGACAATTTTTAGGAATTTTTTCTTGGTACAAGAAGTAAAAATAAAAATAGATTCATGTGTGAAGAGTACATAATGCTCTCCCTCATTAATTTCTACAAGGTTTCGCCAAAATATTATGTTGAAGATGAAAAATGGAATTTAATATACATATGTAGAATCGTAACCCCAGACCCCAGTATACCACATACCTCTTGTGCAACATTTTTTCACGTAAAAGAAATAGAAATTTGTCTTGAAAAAAGGTACTTTACTGGCCGAAAGCACTGCGAAGTTCTGGAAGATCGAAGAATGAAGAAATTCATAAAAAATTTTAAAATTATAATACATTAGCTAACGCGTAGTGTACGATTTTTTTTAATTTGAAAAATTACGAAAACGACAGATGACTTTGAAGATGAAAAAGATGAAAAAATCGAGAAAAATCTACACTACGCTTTAGCTAATGATACATAATACTATAATTAGAAAATATCTTATGAATTTCTTTTTTCGATTTCCTGGAACTTTGTGATGCTGTCGAGATCCAAGACCGCTAGCTCGTTCAATTTCTATTTTTGTACGTGAAAAAATTTTATACAACTTTTTAAGGGGGGAATTTCTTTCTTCTTGATCGAAAATATCGATTTTTTGGTATTTCTTAAATAAACAAAATTGTAATCTTAATTAATCTCAAACATTGTTTACGTTTTTAATACATTTTTATTAAGCAACACAATTTTTTTCGGTTGAATTCACTCGAAAATATAGTTCGAATCAATTGTGGTCTAAACGCATCGTGAAATTCTAGTTGACATATCTGTCCTTTAATTTATAATAATTTATATAAAACAAAAAAATTAAGTTTACAGTTTTGTTTATTAAAAAGATATCCAAAAAATCGATATTTTCGACCAAGAAAAAAGAAATTTCCCTTTTAAATGTATCTCAATAACATGCAAAAAGTGCCGAGTGTTTACATTATTTCTTGTACCAGAAAAAATTCCTGAAAATTGCCTTTTTTTATAGTGTTTAGGATGGGGTTTCTCTTTAATGTAATCGTGGTACGAACCTTTTTCAAAGCTATGTCAAGGGTGCGACCCTGCTTAGGATCAGCATGTAGCTTATTGTAATTAATACTGACTTGTGAGTCACATGATTGAATCATTTTCGCGACTTCCACCTTCGTTTTTCCTCTAACCGACGCTCCGTTTATCGCAACGAGTTCATCTCCCGATTGCAATGTTCCATCTATTGCAGCAGGTGTGTTATCGAAAATTTGTACAATATAGAGGCAAGGGCATAATGGTGCTCCACCACCAATACTTATGCCTATAAGATTACTACTATCTTTTTGTATTACAACATTGCCAGAAGTAATAGTCATGCCCCTGTGTAAAGTAAACAATAAAAAGAATGTATTATTGGATTTAATAAATATATGCGTTTTAACAAATAAAAAAACTGTAGCTTTTACATATAATGATATAGCATTGTTTAAAAAATATATTGCTACATCGTAATTTACTTTCCCTGTAAGAAATTCTTACCTGAACGTGTTTATAAAGCTTATTAGTATCACAATAGAAAACATGCACAATACATAATATAAACAAACTTAATAGATTTTGATACACAACTTCAACAGCAAGCGCATTGTCATTGAAACTTACGTTGCGTTGGCGGGTAGCTGATGAGACTGATCTTGAGAGACCAATGCTACATCTGGTCTATGTGCCATAATGACAAAAGAGAAGAAAGGTACAAAATTCACAGAATCAGAAATCAGAAATATACATAAAAAAGTGAGAAATATAAAAAAACTGAACACGTTAACTGCGACAAGATTTTATGTCGATTCTATGTCAAAAGTAACAGTTTTTTTTTCTGTCACAGTGAACGTGTTAAGCAGGAAATAAAGTAATAAAACACAACAATGCATACATGCGATCTTCCATTATAATGAAGTGTTGCGACTGCATGTTAGGTGTTAGCATGGTGGTAAACGAAAGAAAATCGTCCATTAACTTTTGGTCGAGTTCTTGCAAAGCAACATTATCTGCCGACGGGACTGTCTGATCCTTCAAACTGTCCCATCGCACCATCGCATACAGACATGCATGTTACAAGAAAAAAAAGAAGCACATTTAAATTGAAGTGTAACGTATATTAGTGATCGAATAAACAGCTTTATGAAACCAACATCTTATCCTCCTCGAAGAAGAAATCATCGTCGTAATCCATGCTTATGTTTGTGATCTGCAATAATAAGGATATAGTTCCACGACTGTTATTAATCTTATTAGCAGGCGAATCGAGTAATTAAATCGTAATGTAATAGCGTCTTAGTGAAACAGTTCAGCGTTTTATCGTCATTCTCATGTGATACTGACGATTGTGTTAACACGTTTCGTACCTGTTTTTGTCGTTTAGAAGTGGAAAAACTGAGGTTATCTGTCAAACTGTCGAAAAGCAAGAGAATCCGATAAACACAGATAAACGCTAATTGCGAACTGTTGCGAACTACCAGTTGCCAGTTCAAATGAACGATAGTCGAGCGAATCAGTGCGAATCTCAAATCGTATGTACATTCGCGCGCCAATTTTCAAATTGTATTACTCCAAGTCCTTTTTTTTATAAATATTGTTAATTTATGTTATACCATAATAATGCATATTTTTGCATAAAACTGTATAAAAATATATAATACATAGTGTAAAATGAAATAATATAGTGAAATGGGAAAATATATATAATAATAAGTTAAATGAATTTGATATTGTTAAAAATAAAAGTAGTTATTTATTCGATAAAATAAAAAGAAAAGTAGTATAAAAAGTAGATAATTCATCATTTATTTTTTTTATTTTTGTAGAGGGCGGTCTTTGCCATTACTTGAAATTTGCTTCAGACGCTGGTTTATGCTGGTTTAGTGGTTGATTTGTATTCTGTGATATAACAGTTGAAATGCCGAGAGACGAGCATGTGGAATATTTAACCTCATTTAATACGCGTCAAACTATTCGCTCGGAAAACGAAGAATTCTAATTCCACATAAAGGCTAAACTCATAAAGGTAAATTAATTACTGTTTCTAACTTATTTTTATATATTCATTTAAATATGTACGATTTATTCGTGAGGTTAAGTAGACATACAAATTACACGTATTTATCAATATAAATTACTACTGTCAATAGAATTATTGTCACTATAATTCCCATAATAACAATCAAACATTCTTTTAACTCGTATCATGTTAATTCCGTTCATGTTTCAATTTATTTTTTAACTTGTATTCCAACACGATTCGTTCGATAAAAATCGCATATAGATTTTATCAGAATTTATTACTGAAAAATTGTATCTCTACATTATTGTTGCTCTAAAAACTGTTGCTGAAGCTAAAATTCATTTAGTTCTATCATCAATAGCATATAATTTACGTATGTTTATCTTTTATCTATGTAAAACATGAATTTTCGAATAAATGAATAAATTATAAAACACATGTAAATTAAATTACTCGTAAATTTGAAGAAGTACTAATTTTCCTTTAACATAATTTCTGCAGTTATAATATTTCAAATTATATGTATTCATTTTTTTCTGAAGTCCATGTTTTAAAAAAAAAAATTGTAAAGGATATTAAATCTGTATAAAATATAATGAACAAGACAAAATTTTGATCAAAATAAGGTAATTGGAAATTCTTTGTAGGGTATTTTGTTAATACATGGTATCCACCATTAGAAGTATTATTACAAATGGACATTTAGTCAGGCAATGTTTTTGGGCCCAATATTTTTTTCACAACGCCACAATGACTTCTTTGCTGGTTCCTCCGGAATCAGTTCGAGGAATGACACGCTTGGATCGCACAGCGTTCGCGACAACCGTGCACATGCCGTGCTTGAAGTTTCGTGACGTCGCCGTTTCCAACATAACGCAGATCGTGAAAAAGTATCTATTCAAAACGAGAAACTTCAAACCGATTCAGAATACGAATAACGAAACTATTGTTTATTTGAATCCGCAATTGATAAAAAGCTTCGAGGATTTCCCAGAGATTGAAAGAAAAAAACTGTCCAATATGTACGAAGACTTTGGAATGACGGAACTAACTTTAACTTATGACAATTGGAGCACCAATGAAATATTGAAAGCTATTTTGCCTGAAGAAGTCGAAGTACCGACTTCGTACAGTTTAATAGGTCATATAGCGCATTTGAATTTGAGAGATTCGCATTTGCCATATAAAACTGTTATTGGTCAGGTGTTGCTCGATACTATACCAACTGTTCGCACAGTTGTGAACAAAACGAATAACATTGAAACGACGTTTAGACACTTTTCTATGGAAATACTTGCGGGAGACGAGAATACTGTTGCAGCGGTGAAGGAACACGGTTGTACTTTCGAGATGGATTTCTCTCAAGTTTACTGGAATCCTAGATTATCCACAGAACACACTAATTTAGTAGCGCTTATGAAACGCAATGACGTTTTGTACGATGTATTCGCTGGGATCGGACCTTTCTCTATTCCCGCCGCTCGCAAAGGAGTTAAAGTACTCGCGAACGATTTAAACCCGGAATCTTATAAATGGCTGCAAAAAAATGCTGTTACCAATAAAGTCAAAACTGATTTTAAGTCGTTTAACATGGACGGGAGAGATTTCATAAGGAATGTCGTTAAAACCGATCTTTTAAGTAGACGAAAGAATAACGAAGTTAGTTCCGAACATATTGTAATGAATTTACCGAGTCTCGCTGTTGAATTCTTAGACGTATTTTCCGATTGGTGCGACCGAGACGAGATGAGAGAAATATGTAGCCAACCGCCGATTGTGCATCTGTATTGTTTTGTGAAAGCGAACAAAGGCGACGATGCTTGTAAATTGGGACGGTTGTTAGTCGAAGAGAAGCTTGGTTGTCCATTGAACGATTCCTTAATTAACTTGCACAATGTCAGAAAGGTTTCTCCATACAAGGAAATGATTCGTGTCTCGTTTCTGTTATCAGAGAATATATTGAAGGGCGAGGAGCCAGCAACGAAGAAGCTTAAAGCACAAGATAATTCGTATGTACTTGTAAACAATAATATTGCAGAGAATAATGGGAAAGAACAAGGGAAAGAACAAGGACCAAAAGAACAAGAATGTATTCCAAGTAGCGACTGTTCGTAGTGTTAAACTGAAGGCGAAAGCGCAGAAGGTGGTTTCCAATTTAAAAAAAGTAAGTTAGTTCTTACGATGTAGTAGTATGTTCTATGATAAATTGAAAGGATCGAATGTGATTTCTCATATAATTTTTGTTCATGTTAATAGTTGGAATTGAAAGGGAATAAAGGGAATAAGGACGGCAAGGTTAAAACGGCTCAAATAGACGAACAGCTGCAAGAATTGCGGAAGGAAATCACTCAGGGGAAGCCAAAAGTAAAGAAAAATACTGAGAAACAGGAGGGAAAGAAGAAAACACAGAATGCGGCGCCGGTAGAAACAGATGTTGCAACCACCTGGTTAAATAATTTTAAATTTAACGAACAACCTTAATATAATACCTAAGATTTCTGAAATATATTGTTAAACTCATTGTTAAAAATACGTAGTAATGTTAGTCTACTTTTGTACAATGTAATAAAAATATTGTAAGCTCTATTTTATGTAAATTCTCGCTCCAACAACGCTGTTGCATAAAATAAATGTAATTAACGATATGAATACATTATTGAGTTATTTATTACCTAATTTTTATCTTAAACCGTTATCTAAACGTGATCACGTGTCCCCCAATAAAATACTGTTTAATTAATGATAGCAACAGTGTAGTCTTCACTCAATTGATAACTAAATTTGTCTTCATTGATTAGTATTAAGTTTCACGCGGATGAATCTTGAAATTGCATAGCTAAAAAGACATAGTCAAATGCACTGTATTGTTACTTATACAAGTTTATTTTAATTTATCCAGGAAAATTGTACATCATGGAGGCCCACACTGCGTGTTTGATTGTAATAGGAGATGAAATTTTGCGTGGACAAATCGTAGACACAAACACATCGTACCTGGCAAAAAAGTTGAGAGCGTCTGGTATAAAACTTAGGAAAGTGATAGTGATTCCCGATATTGTGTGTACCAATTTATTATTATTATTAATAGAATTGATATTGTAGTCATTTAAGAGCTTAATGTTTTACATTACATTTAATTTATGCTTTTATAATTATTACGAATTTAATATCTGAATTCTCACTATGCGTAATGCAGGCTTTTGTGTTAGGTAGATGAAATTGCAAAGATTGCGCGCGAAGCTTCGCAAGAGCATTCTGTCGTGTTTACGTCTGGCGGTGTTGGACCTACCCACGATGATGTAACATACGAAGCAGTGGCTAAGGGCCTGAATTTAAAAATGACACGAAACGAGGAGCTAGTTGGAGTGCTTTCAAACATTTTTCCTAGTGATAAAGAAGCTTATCGCCTTGCTGTTGTTCCTACACCGTGTGAACTCGTTCACATTCAAGGAGAAAGTAAGTAATTTAACAATAGAGTTCATGAGATAATTAACGCAGGAGAGATTTAAATGATAAAAGGAATTTTCAGAGAGCTACGCAATTGTAAAAGCGAAGAATGTGTATGTATTACCGGGTTCTCCAAAATATTTTGAAGCTGCTGTTGATACAATTGTATCGCAATTAAGAGGAACGATTCCTCTACACTTCGAATACATAGACATTAATTCGAATGAGTTATCGATCGTGAAAATTTTGGACGATCAAGCGGAACGTTGGAAAGACAAAGTCAGTATTGGTAGTTACCCTCAAACGTCCGAAGGTTTTACAAGAATCACACTAGAAGGAAAGAAGGAACACGTTTTGGAAGCGAGAGAGGAGCTTTTCTATTTCTTACCGATTCAAAAAATTCGAAATATAGAAAACGGATTTAGCAAATACCATGCAAATCAGATTTTCAAAGATGCCGACAGCCAGCCGCACATAAAAAGCGCGTTGAACATTGTGCAAGAATGTTACAGACTGTAAGTATTTTAATGAATAGATGATATTCAAAATTTTCAATTTAATTTCTTTTGGCATTTTTAGATACAAACCGGAAGAAGTTTTCATAAGCTTCAACGGTGGGAAAGATTGCACAGTGGTGCTGCATTTGGTCGCCGCAGTTGCAAAGTTACAAAACATCACGACGTTGTTGAGTTTATACGTAACAGCGGATCCATTTCCGGAGGTAATATTAAATTCGAGCGATGAATACAGAATGCAAAATTGATGTTTAAGAATTTTTGTACAGTGTTTGAATGTTTTTGCAGGTGGATTCTTTCGTGGAGAGAGCTAGTCAGTATTACGGTTTGAAATTAGTGAAGAAAGAACGTCCTTTGCGAGGAGCATTAGCTTCGCTGTTAAATGACAGGCCAAGTCTAAAGGCAAGCTTTTTGGGGATGAGAAAAGGTGATCCAGGTTCGGAAAATTTAGAACCTTTCGCGCCAACTGACCCGAACTGGCCGCCGTCAATGCGCGTGAACCCTATCTTAAATTGGACGTATGATCAAGTGTGGAAGTTCGTGTTGAAGCACAACGTACCGTATTGTCCTTTGTACGACAACGGCTACACAAGCTTAGGAACGAAATCAACTACGGTGCCGAATCCGCGTTTGAGGGATCCTAACAATCCGTCGTCCTACTTCCCGGCGTACACTTTGACCGACGAATCTGCCGAGAGACAAGGCAGAGTATAGTTAATACGCTAAATATACTTATAAAGAATTACACTGCTGAACAGCCATTTGGACTTCTAACATTCAATAGTTGTTTTTTATAGATTTTTGTGCACTGGATACGAATCAGCAAACTGTTTGTCGCCATCACTCTCAGTTTTCGTGAAATTTTATTTTGAAAATAAATGCAATTTTTAAACTTTCGACAGTTGTTGTGCTCAATCAGTAATAATTATTCAGTTGCCTGTTGCGTTAAATTGTTCTATGAACATTTAAATATGTTTAAACAACGATCAAAGGGGGAAAAAAGATAGAAGAGGAAATTTTTGCAGATTATTTTGAAAACTAAGGATCTAGGAGAAAATTTGATGAATTAATAATAATCTATATAATAAATTTTGTGTAATTTCGCTTCAATTATTCAATAAATTTGCAATAAAAGTAGATCCTACAGTAGTAGATTCTTCTACATCTTACAGTAGATCCTCGATTAACCGACTTAATATTGGAGTCAAAATTGTAATGTTTCCTTCACAAAGGACTTTTTTATTTTTAGTGTAGCAACAGAAAGTTCGAGTTTTATTGGAAATTTTACTGTATTTCCACCACTGGTGCGTTGAATAATTGAAAACTAGAATAATAAAGATAGAAAAGAAGTAAGAGTTGGTTAATCGAGGTTCAACTGTACACTAGAAGGTGTACGAAAAATAAAAAAAATTCTGCATCATAGAAATTTTCCAGTTTTATTGTATTTTAAAATAATAGTATAAAAAAAGTCGTCTTCGTTCATGAATTTATACTGTTTTGTTGTACGATTTTCACATGAACCTTTGCATTATTAATACATTAGGGACTAATGCACCTTGTAAACACATGTAGCACTGACACCATGCGTATTAAAAAAATTGAAGTTTTAAATTACACAAAATTTGTTAGATAGTTTATTGTTAATAGTTAATAATTTATATATTTTACCAAACTATTTCGTTTCTGTATCGAAAACCAAATATGACATACCATTTCTGTTGATGTTTTCCGAAGGAAAAATGTCTGTTGCATCGCATGGTGGGTATTCTCCTGAACCCTTACGTTTTCAAATACGTTGCAAAATATCTGCAAAAATCGGTGCATTTCGTGCGTCTTTTTCCCTTTGATCGTTTAAAGTTTAAACATATTTAAATGTTGATAATCCAATAATAATTTACTCGAACAACTATTATACTGTTTGATTACAACAATTGTCCAAAGTTTAAAAATTGCTTTCATTTTCAAAATCGAATTTCTCGAAAACAAATGATTTGCAGATTCGTATCTAGCGCAGAAAAGTCTACAAGAAATGATTGCAGAATGTTACAAGTCCGCAAACAAGTTAAAGTTTGTTGTACAGTGTTATTAAATGAATGCAAAAGTTTGTACACGATTTTAAGCTGAGTTTCAATAGGAAATCGTGTACGAACGTTTGCACTTGTTGAATTGATTTTTGACTCGTTTACAAATAAATAAGACGCGAACGTTACAGTATTCTGCTTCTGTCCGTAAATGCTTGTCGCGTGAATAAAATATTTTATGAAATTGCGTGGCGCTTAAGAAGCGTTCTATTTTTTTAAAGAGAAATTTAGATATGTTTGAATGTTTGACGCGTTCACGATTGTAGCGAATTTTTTCAAAATTATATAATATTCGAGAGACATTAAGATAACGAGAGTCCAGCTAATTGATTTAGAAAAGTTGTAATCCCCGTTTGTTGAATAATACAAACGTAGAAAATAAAGCTTAGATAACTGTTCAATATCGGTATTGCTCCTTATCGTTTCGGAAGTGAGATTCGTTGCAGGCGCATAGCGAGCGAAGGGAAACGTTGGGAAGAAGGAATTAGGGGTTTCCGCGGGCTCGAGAAAGCCCTCTACCTTGGCGAAAAACGGAGCCTCGACTGACGATCTGCGTGACCAACTCGCATGACTTTGACGCACGTTCCTGCTGACCCAGAGCAACCGAGGGGATGATCCCCGGCTGATCCCCGCTGCGAAGCCAGCCAAGCTAACGGATTAGGGTTTCGTCAGTTCAAGGGGGTAGAAAGGTATAAAACCGCCGACCGATCAGCCGTATTAAGGAGAGGGGCTGGCAGACGGAGCCGACCAAACATGTCGAACGACAGTATTCGTTGGGAGGCAAGATATCTACCAGCGGGACCACCACGTTTACTGGGTTGGAACGTTCCAGCGGAGGAAATAGTTCACATACCGGAACATTGGCTGGTCTATCCCGAGCCGAACCCCTCCCTTCATTATTTATTGGCCCTTCTCTACGTTCTTTTCACTTTCCTCGCCCTACTCGGCAATGGCCTGGTGATATGGATCTTTTGCGCGTAAGTCATCTTCTTCTGTCGCAAAAAAAAAAAAAAAAAAAAAAAAAAAAAATTCCGCTATCAAAACAAATTTCAAACGTTTACTAATCTCGTTAATCGTTTTCCGCACCAAAAAGCGCCAAATCACTGAGGACACCCTCGAACATGTTCGTCGTGAACCTCGCGGTCTGTGATTTCTTCATGATGATCAAGACTCCCATCTTTATATACAACTCTTTCAACACCGGTTTCGCTTTGGGCAATCTGGGATGCCAAATATTCGGGTTCATCGGTTCCTTGTCTGGCATCGGTGCTGCGATCACGAACGCGGCAATAGCTTACGATAGATATAGGTACGAGATTCACGCTATTTAATACACCAAATTACAGTTGATTACAGTACAGTAGAACTTCGATTATCCGACTATCCCGAAATTATCCCGAAAATGTATTAGGTGTAACAATATAGTAGCGGGACTTGAAATACAACTTGAATCATACTAATTATTAACATTTTACATTAGAAATATTGAGCGATAATATTGAGAATAATCGAGATTCCACTGTACACTGATTAACAATTATAAAATCTATTAAAACATCGCTGTAATAAAGGAACGAAAATAGAATTTTTAAAGTGGAAGAAATCGATCACGAATTTTGTGCGACGTTTGCTTGAAGATTACAATTTTTGTGTAAGTTTCTTCTTTCAAAAGAACCAGTGTTGTAGTTTAACGTGCAAGCAGCATTGAAATTCTTTCACACAGAACTTCTCTAGGAATTTTTTTTCATTCCACATTTAGCAGCTTCTTCATGAATAACGTTTTCTTCTTCTAGCACGATAGCAAGACCTCTGGACGGCAAGTTGTCGCGCGGACAAGTGTTGCTTTTCATTCTAATGATCTGGGTCTACACCATACCGTGGGGCCTGATGCCCCTGATGGGAGTTTGGGGACGCTTCGCCCCCGAAGGTTTTCTCACCAGTTGCACCTTCGACTATCTCACCGACACGAGCGAGATACGATACTTCGTTGGTACAATATTCATCTTCTCGTACGTGATTCCGATGACGCTCATCATTTATTACTACAGCCAGATCGTCAGCCACGTCGTGAATCACGAGAAAGCGTTGCGAGAACAAGCGAAGAAAATGAACGTCGACAGTCTGAGAAGCGGATCTGGCGGATCTAATTCTCAGAGCGCCGAGATTCGTATAGCGAAGGTACTTTCCTCTTTCCGTAGTTTGAAACAGTCAGATTTCAGTGAAAAATTGTATCATTCGTCAGTGCTAAAAAAATGAAGCGTAAATTTCGTAATTTGATTAAAAATACACACATCTACGTCGATGGAGTTTCAGACGTTACATAAATGTGTTACGTAATTGACTATTGAGTTACTGCAGGATTCACAAAGCAAAGAAACATTTCCACCGCTTTATAAATTCTCGAACTTCATGTGCGCAAAACCTCGTAGAACCTCGATTATCCCTGTTTTCTCTATAAAGTTTCTTTTTCTTTTCTACGCGCTGCAACTATTCTGTTCTGTATTCTTTATTTTCTCCTTGTTCTCTACTATTACTCTAATCATAGTATTCATAATTCATACTTGTTACCAACCCGTTTAGTTTAATAATAGTATTAATAATAATTGAGAGGATCAAGTGTAGGTAACAGTGCAGTGAAATTTTAAATAAAACTTGAACACCGCACTTTAATAATTTTCAACTACTCAGCATTTTATGTTAGAAATTTTATGTCGAATAATCGGAGTTCTACTGTAAATTAATTACAATGGGAGTCTGTTTATAGGCACAGTGAATCGGTTTTTCAAGGCCTTTGATCGGATTAAATCCACAGTTTTGTTTTTCCCTTTCTTCTGTGGTTGTACTTAAACCGTTGATTGGAATCTCAATATTTATATGTGTTTAACGACGTGGTTTCTGTTTGAAGGCTGCCATTACAATCTGCTTCCTCTTCGTACTCTCGTGGACTCCGTATGGTGTGATGGCGATGATCGGCGCGTTTGGCAACAAAGCTCTCCTAACGCCCGGTGTTACGATGATACCAGCCTGCACGTGCAAAGCTGTTGCTTGTTTGGATCCGTATGTTTATGCTATCAGTCATCCAAAGTACAGGTAAATCGCTGGAAACGTTAATGACTGTTACAAATCAAATGCACGGACGTATTACAATTTATCGTGACAGTTGTGTCGATCACGAAAGGTCTCTTTGTCGTGCAAAGCTATCGTTACCGTTGAATGTTGTACTTACAAAACACTGGAACACTTTGAAACGATTAAGACTAAATGTTGTTGAATATTTCAATTATAACTTAGCACCAATTCCATCAGGGATTTAATAAGACGCAATTTCTTGTCGTAGGTTGGAACTACAGAAGCGATTACCGTGGCTGGAATTGCAAGAGAAACCGATCTCGGACGCTGCAAGTAACACGACTGAAACCGCGAATGCACCCCCGGCGTCGAGCTAGACTAATCGAAAACTTTTGTTTCTGGCAAACAAAAGATAGGAACACACTTTGGCGATTCACAGGATACTTCCGTTTTCACTTACTGTTAAATACACGCGATCCTTGTATAGCGAAAGCAACTGCAATAAAGCAATTTCCTGGCATACGTAACGCCATCGATCTCCCCATTCGCGGCACCGTTGTAAGTAGAAACGGAGGCGCGAAAGAAAGTCGTTTTCCGTTAATCGATGCCGTCGCGTCGCGGGGAGAGAATTCCGTTTCGCTAATCAAGGAAGCACTAGGAACGCGCATAACTGAAACGGGAGAGAAATATTAAACCGGGACGGAAATGTGTTTCGTCGTGTGTCGAGGATGACGTTGAATTAAGTAGTAGATTTGTGAGGAACGAAAACTGGCAAGTTACAACTTTATTCGCTTTTACATGCTACTTGCCTTATAACTACGACACTAGGCCTTAGAAATTCGAAAATGAAACGTACGTGATCGGTCGACTAAAATCTGATCGGCTAGCGCGTGAAACGTTTCGCTATCGTGACAAAGAATGTTGTTTCTCTCGGTTTTTGTATCTATAATTTGTATTATTGAGAATTGACTGGCGTATCGATTTCGGAGGTTCAGACGTTTTTGCTTTTCGTGAAACACGAAGAAAGAAAACCAATTTCTTCTTATCAAACCTTGTACTTTCTTTCATTTTTTACTTAATTTAAAAAAAAGAGTCGAATAGAAAAATTATGTCGCTGTTCGTCGTGATTATCAGATTGATTGAGTCGTTCTCAGACTTGTCTCGCTTAAAATCAAGATTATCGTTACGAACGATCGAAATGGTTTGAAACGCGAATGCAGCGCGGCGAAAAAGAACGTCTCTTTCCTTTTCTTCGTGGCCCTTTCGACAAAACCTACGAACCGTGCGCAACCGTTCTCCTTCTCGTGATCAAAGGTCGATCCGCTTCGACCATCCGCCTATCGTCTACCACGCGGCTTTCTTTGTACTATACGTCTTCACCGTTAATCGTGCTAATTATACGTATAATTACGGTAATAAATAATAAATCATGTCCTGTACATTTCTTCTTTTTTTTTTTCTCTAGGAACTTTCTACATCTGACTATGTTTAGTTCACAGAAGACATCGATTTTTTTTTCCATTACTCATGAACTCCAAGCGATTACACGAGGTATTGAGATCCAACTTTGAATAACAGGTACGAGAAATCATAACGCTCAGAGGGAATAACGTTCTAAGATCGGTGTATGACGACCGTATTCGCGCGATCAATAAGTACGACATATGTAACAATGTAAAACAATCGATGTACGTGTACGAGGACCATTCTTGGAAGCTTCGGAACGAAGTGGTAGAAGTTACGAGTAGACCTTGATTCATGCGAGTTGGAATACTACAGTTATCACATTTTTCTTTTTTTAGATTGCTGATTTTTATATTGTTTAAACATGCCAGTAGATGGACAGATTTTAGATTAATCGATAATTATGAAAAAACTAGATTTTTAATTTATATTTTTTCTTCTTCGTTCGTTTGTTGTTTTAGAAACTTAACATTCTTAATGAGTGTTTTTTTTTCCCCACGTGAAAAAATATAAATGCAAAGGCACACTTAATAGGTACAAGCTCATTATTAGGGATCATTACCCTATTTCTTGAAATTGTATTTTCAAACAGAATGATTAACTTTTGGAATTCGTTACTCGCAATAATCAAGATCTATTCGTACCGTGAAAAAAGATTGCTTATCGGAGCGAAGCAATGCCTACGTTACATTATATCGATCTTATTGTTTAAAAAGCGATAGAACATGGAAGCGTGTGAACAGCACGAAATGTACAATCGAGTAAAATAAATTGGAACGTCTGCCGAGTTACAGCTTCGCCGCGTTTCGAAACGGTCGCGGCCCTTCGAATGGTCCTTCACCCCGCTCGTATACACGTCGCGAAAACAACGATGAAACGCGTTAAAAAATACTACGAGGTGTGAACATCGGACCACCCAGCATAACAACGATTCCCATGTAGAGTGTAGAGATACAATTCTACGGGGGGAATATTTTATAACCATACGCATCTCCCGTTCATCCGCGACTGTACAATTTATTATTTTTTTCTTTTTGTTTTTCTACGTCTACCTAATAACAATGAATAGAAATGCCATTAGAGATATGTATTTTACTGACGATTCATCTAAAAAACGCAGGAGGACCCGATCGTCTCTCCCCCATTAAAACAAATATCAAGGGGGACGAAATAAACTATATGAATGATCACCATTCGGAGCAACAAAAGGGCGACCGAATTTTTTCTTTGAGCACGCGTTAATGGATCGTTCCCGACGGACTTGTTCGCCGTTCGGCGAAGACAATCGAATGCAATCGTCATTGATAAAACAGCGTGTGTGCAAAACTCGTGCGGAGAACGCGTGATCGTGGCTAGACACCGGCGCGGCGCGGCGCGGCGCGACGCCTGGACACACTATGTATAAATACAGACGATACGTTTTTTGCGCTGTTTCTACTTTCTACGTGAGCATGTCAACACGATTTCTCTGTTTTTTCTTTTTTTGATTCAACATTTAAAACATACGCATACTTCTTTAACTCTTAACATCGTTATTATTCGCCGGTTGTACTTAAGCGCTTCTTTTCTTCGCGAAGAAACTGTTTCGCTGCTGCATTTTTGCTTTACAAAGTGTGTGTTTGTGTGTGTTTAGCTGTGTGCGCGCGCGTTTTTTGCACGGGGAAACGTGATTCAGCGGATGCAACTCTCTTTTCAAGTGGTCGTTCCGATTTTGCAACTGTATGATGGGCCATTGTTGATGGCGTTGCGCTTGGAGTAATTGCATTTAATATGAACATTCACCCTTTTGTGGAATTGGAGATTA
This sequence comes from Perdita meconis, assembly GCA_030770465.2. Lineage (NCBI taxonomy): Eukaryota > Metazoa > Arthropoda > Insecta > Hymenoptera > Andrenidae > Perdita > Perdita meconis. Next base: position 335,351 of record JASKOS020000017.1, read on the forward strand.
TAATTGTTATAAATAAGATAGAAGAACTCGTGGAATCACAATTATTTTTCTGATTATAATACTTTTAATTAGGAGAAATAATTGTGAGTAGTGAAGCAATATACAAGTTCAAATTTTGAATAATAATATACAAGTTTTTGTTTCTCAGCTTTCAAAATAATCATTAATTTTAGTCCCACGTTAAAATTGATTGAATGTTTCATATTAGGTGCTGTTACCCGAAGAAATGTATAGTATAGAACAATTGATCAATGAAGCTAACTATAGTCGAAGATGCCGATTAGAAAATCAATGGTAACTTTATAAGTGTGATTCTTATAAAGTGATTGAAGGAATTATCTCAGATACAAGACGAAATATGAGAAATTTCTCAGGACAAAAAATGTTCTGTTTGTAGGGGAATATCTCATAATCCACTTAGTTGATTTGTAAGTAGATGCATTAAGGACGTTTTAATGCCAATACAATTTTTTCTTGAGCGGATTGTTCATGGAATTCAGAAGATTTGACCATATCAATCGTTCTGAGGCCAAAATACCAACTGTACTTTCTGAGTTTCATTCAATTTACTATCAGCGCACTTGATTCAATGTTTTGGTACTCAATAGTTTAGTAAAAGTTTAAAAAGTGGAGTTAGTTACTTTGGTTTCTAAACTATTCTATGTATATGACAGAATTGAACCACATGAAATATCTTTTTTGTTTTTTACAGCAAGCTGTTGATTGTCAATCCAATTGAAACTCTTTATGCAATTCTTCAAATAGAATTCAGAAAATGGTTTTTTATTCATTATGAATAAGAAGGTAATTTGAATCATTTACTTCTATGAATTGAAACTCATTGTCAGTTGCAGTTGATGCAGACTATTTTCATTGAGGAAATGCATTTTAACCCTGCTGTTCTCTTCGGGTCTATTTGACCCAGTCCTGCATTTTCTTTTGTTAAATAACTGTTTCAATTTTGAGAAAAATATGAGGAAATTAGTGTTAATATTTACGTTTTCTGTAAAAATTTCACTGACCACATTTATGATGATGAATAATTAAAGAAAGAATATTCTCAAAGGGTAATTTTATCTGCAACAAGCTAATCCAAATTTGCTTCATAAACTGCGAACATTTTTGTCCTGCGAAATTTCTTTTACGTTTCGTATCACGTTTCGTATATTCCCAGCAATTACCTTATAAGAATCATCCTTTAGCTTGAACCTTCGTATCACAAAATGTAAAGAAGTGAAGAGACAGATGATTTCCATACGACTAAAGATGCCGAAGAAATTTGAATTTCGGAACTCTCTAAAGGGCAGTAATCGTCCGAGCTGCGGGGCGGATATCCGCCAGCGCACGTTCCCCCGCGCTTCTGTTTCGATTCCGCCGAGGCTGTTCCGTCTATCTAATCGTCTCCTATTAATTGTACGTAAGACACTTAGCAAATAGACGAGCACTCGTGTTGCTTCGAGAGATCCGCGAAATCTTATGTATTTCGAAAGCGATTTGTCTTGCGTTTGAGAACGACGTGTACCTCTTTCACTCGCATATGTATAATGTCTCTCACATTCTCACATTTTCTCTCTCATTCCCGATTTATTAATAGAGTGATTGCGTGTTTGCATTACTATGCCGTTTAATGCACATACTCATCGCGACACGCAAAGCTACCCTAGTCTAACGAGATTAGGCGAAGGTAGGAAGATAACAGGGGCCACGTGACTAGATTCTCGTTACGAAATTCCTTCTTCCGGAGGAACAAGCATATTGCCTAATTTATTTGCTGTCGTTATTCTTATCCTTTGTTATATCGTTTGCGTTATTTTTTCGTGAACTTCGCAGCTTCGTCGGAGATTTTCGTTCTTCCCACGCGATTTTCAGCTCTTGAACAATTCCCATCTTAATTGTACTCGTTAACGGCGACTCTTCTCGAAAATATTGATTTCTCCTCGTTATAATACATCGGTTCGAATCTCTTCTTCGTCGATCCTCGGCGATCGAACTCTTCAACCATTCTTTATAATTACAGCGCGCGGTTTACGTCTCCGGGTTTTTATTTACACGACAGGCTGAATGAGTTGCGTCGCTGCGAAGACGATCCTGCGAAGACACACGGAGGCAAATGGCGGTTCTAAGTGCGGGAACATCGACGCGGGGTGAGTCAATGGGCTGGCTACTCCTAGGCGACACAGAAAGGGGACGATGCCTTGGAAGGGGTTGCGCTACGACGGGAAACGGCTCTCCTGGGGAAGACAATTTGCGTCGACGGACTTGTAACCGTGGCTGCTCGTCTTGGTCTTGCGTTTCTCCTCACCGCCCGATTTCTTCGTCTTGTGCGATCGCAGAGATCCTATCAGCTTCTGACCGTCCTTCGACTCTTCGATCCTTGCCTTCGACCTTTTTCTTTCCTCCTTGTTCTTGTTCTCTGTTGTTACCTCGTCCTGTGCGTGCTTCTCTTCTAAAACAACATGGAAAACGTTATTATTATGACTGCCCAGATAGCCAAACCTGTCGAGCAGATTTTTACAGTATTTGTTGTTAGATTGACAGCAAATTTGATGCAGGATCTGTAATATACAGGGTTTGTCCAATAAGGATCGGGACTGATTTTTTCTGGTCAATGGGAAGGAGTGGAGAGTGGAGAGCGGTTCCTATGGGTCGGCCGGATCGATGGTGGGGGATGTTAGGTAAGCTAGGAGACCCGGCTCATTTGCCTCCCACCCTTTGGAGTGTGTAGTTCGCGTTTGAAGTGAAACTGTGTTTATCTATTTATTTTATATATTTATTTTTTTCCTTCCCATTGGCCAGAAAAAAAATCAGTCCTGATACTTATTGGACAAACCCTGTACATATAGGGTGGTTCACGCAGCTTGTGCACCTCTATAACTTCCAAAATATGCGCTGCACGAAAAAATGTTATATACAAAAGTTGCATGGTTTAAAGGGGTACATTATGTAGAGCATTTATTTTTTTTATAGGTAGAGGCGTTTCGGAGATTTGAAGGTCAACTTTGTTTTTTTTTTTTTTAAATAGAATACTATATTTTTTATATGAAAATATGGAAGAATATCGAATTCTGAGTAAAAAAGTATTGACCCTTATTAGCCCTAAACTTAATGACTAATGAGTAATTTCACTTTATTTCTTTAAAATTTTCTTTACGTAATATCAGGTTGGAGATTCAACCTTATCACAGATTACCGCAGGACAGCGATGTTTACGTGACAAATAAAGTGAAATTACTCGTTAGCTATTAAGTTTAGGGCTAATAAAGGTCAATACTTTTTTACTCAGAATTCGATATTCTTTCATATTTTGATATAAAAAATATAGTATCCTATTTAAAAAAACAAAGTTGACCTTCAAATCTCCGAAACGCCTCCACCCATAAAAAAAATAAATGCACTACATAATGTACCCCTTTAAGCTATGCAACTTTTGTATACAACATTTTTTCGTGTAACGCATATTTTGGAAGTTATATGTAGAGGTGCACAAGTTGCGTGGACCACCCTGTGTAAAGGCATACTAACAGAGGTTCATTAATACCAACCATTGTAACTAGAAAAATTGCAATTTCTGGCCAAGTTTCAACATTATATTTTTGCTTAAGTTTAGAATAAAAATTCAATTCTCCACACATGCCATTATTTTACAAATTTTTCTGTCTGTTTTACTTGGGGTCTGCCATGAGCCCAGTATACAAGTTAAGGGTTAAATCTTGATCTTTCCTCAGCGCGATGCTGAAAGTCGACCCGTTGTCACTCCATCGAAACACTTAAACACTACCATCAAAAGCACTAAAAAGAGGGAAACAAATACCTTCGAGTACGTCGTCGAATATCGATCTGGCCATCTTCGAGACGCAGTTCCTCTCCTCGTTGGGGTCCACCTCGTTTTCCCTCTCGAGGTTGTTGTTCGTCCGGAAGATCGACTCGAGCACCTGCTTCGAGAGCAACGGCGAAACGGGCTGTCTCGCCCTCGTACCGTTCGCGTTCGCCGCGTTCGCCGCGTTCGCGAACACGCCGCACGTGCTGGTCTCGTTGTCGCACATCGTGATCGTCGACGCGTTGTCCGTGATCAGCTTCTCCGTGTCCGAGTCGCCCGCGTTGCTGTAATAGTTGTTGCTGCTCTCGGACTTCTTCAGGATCGATTTGGATACGCGGTGACGGTCGATGAACGGCACGCCCTCGCTGTCGATCGAGTCCGCGGACAGGGAGAGCTTGCTCTCGTTGCTCGTTCCTGAAAATTTCCCTTCGATGACCCGCATATGTACCGGTTCACTTCGGGGTATTCGCCGGTGACCCAGAATACGACCGGGGAATCGATATGAGAGCGAATCGACGGGCGAACGTGACACGAATAATCCCCGAAGGCATTAAACCGCGCCTTGCGGAGGAGAGGGTTCACGGTGGATTCTTTCGCCATGCAAAATAGATACGAGTTTCTTCACAGTGTACATGTATTATTTGCGTAGGATTTTTAAGTAGGATTCAATTGATTAGTTGATTATTTTCAAAGATAAATAAAGTTTCAGGGATAACTATATTAACCCTTAAGCCTTAAGTGGTATACTGTTGTACTAAATCAATTTTTTATCTTCAATGTATCGATAACTTTGTTCTAATACCACGTATCAGCATTTTTAACGCAATTTGGCTTTTGAGTGCTTCCAGATCTTTTGATGCTCCATCCAATGACTTTATTTATTATGAAACATTAACAAACTTTTTGCCTAGTTTTTTATACAATTGACTGAAACCACTTGCAATGCAAAGATAGAATGGAATAATCACTTTCTTTGCTATCTTATGCAATTTTGGGCTCTAATTAAATGCCTGGTATTAGAATAAAACTATCGATATAATATTGGGGAAATCTTGACAGTATTATGAATTGATTCGTATATTAAACCATTTTTATGAAGATCTTACAACAATAATCCTGTTATAATGTTACTAAATACTTGATACTAGTGTAGCTATATGATATACACTATACACTTCTCACCACTTGAGGATTAATTCAGACTCTCAATTGAAGGCTCATGCTCTTATACTGTCAATGAGAGAAATAGTGTTCTCAATTTTATATTTCGTGCTGAAGTAGTAAGATAAAAGTTGTAAATACTAGTTTCCATTTAAAATAGTATTTTTCATTCCGTTCTACAGCTTTAACTTCTCAAATCTCCACCTTCAAGCTTTCTCAAATCTTCAATTTTAATTCTGAAAGTATCTTTTATAAATTATTTTTAATATTTTGAATTTCTTTTTAAAATTTTTGAATCTTTCACTTCAATTTTAAATCTTTGCATCTTCAATTTCATATTTTCAACTTTTCGATTTCAATTTTTTTCACATTTCCAACTTGAACTTCTCAAACTTTTTAATTTTCATTCTAAAAATTTCTAAATCTGCAACGTAATATTTTCAAATTCCCAACTTGAAATCTTCAATTCTAACTCTTCCAATTTTCCACGTCTTTCGATTTTTAGTTTTAGATCTTCGAATCTACTATTTTAACGTTTCCGATCTTCAACTTTAAAACTTTAAATCTCCAATTTCAAACATTTCAACGTGAGTTCTAAAAATGTTTGTATTTGTCGTTTGAAATCTTCAAATCTTCAATTTTAACTTTAGCAGTTTCTAAAGCTGCAACTAGAAATATTCCGATTTTCAACATGACAATTTTAAATCTCCAAAAAATCAGCAAATATTGAAATCTGCGAACGAACGAAAATACTGAAATCTTTAATCTGAAGTTTTCATGTTTTCAACTGGAAATCTCCAAATCTTCAATTCCAACTCTAAAAGCTTCTAAATTTGCAATTCGAAATCTTCAAATTTTCAATATGAACTCTTTAAATTTCCACAAAATTAGTAAATATTGAAATGTTTAAATTTCTAAAATGAAATCCTAAAAGTCTGCGAATCTTCAGTCCTAACTCTTCAAATGTTGACCGTCAAATCTTTGAATCTCCCTCCAATTCTTCAAATCTCTAAGCTAAAATCTCAAACATTTTTTAACTGTCTATTTCCAACTCTTCAAATATTCAAATAATAACATTAACCTTGAATTCTATAAATTATTATCCGCTTACTTCACCAGAAAATGAAGTAAAATTTATAATAAAATGTTTCTCAGCGCATCTTTAAGATAGCACGCAGCAGTTTATGCTCGGCATACTACTAACCAGTATAGTGCCTGGGTCCAGTGCCGGACCCAAAGAGGTGCTGATTGAGAATCCTGGTGGCGGATACGAGGCCGCTGTTGTTCGTAGTGAACGGTCTGCCGCCCCTAAGCCCTCCGTAATAATTGTTGTTCTGCACGGCGTCCTCTTTAGCGACGCATCGCGCGGCGTTGCTTTCCTGGTCGTTGATAAATTGCGTGCGAAGCCTTACGCTCTGCAATCAGCCGCGGCGGTATAACTAATACGCGACGCCGTTGCCATTCGGCTTGGGTCGTCTCAACACACGCAAGTACACACACGGGGTACCTCGGATCCCTGTTCAGGAGTCGAGGGGGTCGAGGGAGATCGACGGAGGATTCAAAAACTCTATAGGGACGTTCTGCGAGTCCTTTCCTCCTATTAATTCAAAACTAGGACAACGATCCTCTCGTTTTCGGTCCACCGGGGATCGGGACTAATTAATTATTGCCATTAATTGCTAAAGACGCCTCGTTTCCAGGATTCCATGCACTGGAAACCGAAGCCAGGTACGATTTCTCAGGTTGCCACCTGTTGTCGTCTCGCACCTATTACAGGGGATAGACGCGAGGGACGGAGGACGAGTTTCCTTTAGAAAAGGGGTTGGCGTGCGAGTGGATGCACGCAGGGGTGCAAGCTGGTGCGAACGAACAGGGGAAAGCGAGTTTTTGATTGGGGGGAAGCGGTGTTAGTTCACGCGACGCAAAATCAACGGTACCAGGCAATCGTTCGACTCAAAGCACCTCGGAGTCGGTCAGTGGATTTCCTCCTTCCCGAGAGAGGCGAACGAGCCTCCCTCTTTCGTTTTTTGTTTTCTTTTTTTTTTGTTTTGCGATCTACTCGTGAGTGTGTGTGTGTGTGTGTCCGCGCGGCGCCTTCAACGCACCAGGGCATTCGGTTACGCACTGATCGCCCTCGGCGATTGCGTTCAACTGTGCTCCGTTTGCGATCTTGACGGTTCGTGAAACTGAAAAAAGCAGTGATGGTTCGCGGTCAGAGCTCGTGCGATTCAGACCGGCCTCGTGAATTGTCGGAGGTGTTGGAGGATCGGACGTGGATTGAGAAATGGGTCAGGGGAGATCGGACAAGTTCAGGGTGGATGGAGTTGGGATGTTGAGGGAATTGGGACGGAGTCTTGGAAGCGAGCTTAGGGAAAAATTCTGGCTTTGGTTCCATATATTTTATAGGCTCTGCTTTGTTTACGTAAAGTAACTTATAGGTTCAATCACATATAAATATTACAAATGTTTATTGACTGTGAAATCCAAAGTATTGTATTTTTTCTTTCAACTTATATTATTCTGATTTCCATATTTAATTGTTTCACAGTTTCCATAACTTTTATTGTGTAAAGACAAACATCTTCTTTTTATTTAAATAAATTTAATTTCTGTGAACGAATTTGTGAGTCACTGTATATTCAAATCTCTGACTGTATAATTTATATGTTCCTAACGTTAAAACAATTTGTCTAATATCTATTAAAAATAAATGAAAATCTTTGAAAATTAGAAGACTGAATCTTCATGCAATAGTGAAACTTCACATGAAATTTTATGAAAATGTTGATAAATATATTACAAAATTAAGAGTGAAGTTGTTAACAGTTGCATTTCAAGATTCTAAGATCAATATTTCTGACTTCTGACTGGTTTCCATCGCAAACGGAAGCCTTTATTACTTACTAATATCTTGGAAATTGATTAACTTCTGGCTAAAATTGTTACTGAACTTTATAAATTCCAAAATATACATAAAACATCAAGAAATATAATACAAGTTATAATATTTAAAAAATAAAGCACACTGTTATTCAAGTTTCAATTTTCTATTTGAGTTTTAATTTTGATTTCATGTCTATTAATGAAGAACAATATAATTCTTAATTATTGGAAGCTATGTATTTAAATAAAAAAAGTTGATTTTTGTATTTACAGAATGATTATAAACTTTTGGATGTTAGTGTATATGTAAAAATATATGGAGTATCAAGAATAAAATATATATTAAATTGTTTAAATAATAAGATATATTTTGATTCAAGTTTCATTTCTTTTTTTATCTTCCTAAAACTACAAGTTTGCATAAACAATGTACATAAGCATCCACTGCTGAGTGATAAATATTCTGTGCTAAATGAGATTAATATTTGATAAATTGTTTATGATTTACTGACAAATGGATCAAAATTATTCAGGAAAAAAAATTCTCTAAACTGTGAAGAAACAAAATTCTCCTAAGTTTTTCAATTTCTCAAAAATTCAAGCCAGAATCTTCCCTTAAGAGAAAATTCAAAGAGAAAAAATAGATAGATGCAAAGACAAAGATAAGAACAGTGAAAGAAAAAGATAAATAAGTTTAACGATGCAATTTTAAGCAATTGATGCGTTACTGATATATATTTACAGTGCAATAAGAAGTGCATTAATAAATTTGCATTGTCAAGCAACGACATATTTGAATTTGTTTAAATATAACGAAATTTAAAAGTACAAAAAATAACAAAACAAAAACAGAATGAGCACTAAAGAAATAGGAAAAATTAGGGGTGAGTTACAAATTATAATAATTTCTGAGTTCTTCAAACTCGAATTTAAAACTTTAAACAATTTCAAAACTCTTTACACTTGAAATAACTTTGATTGGTTTCGTTTTGCGTGAAGAATATTTCATTTAAAAAAAAGTGAAGTACGTAAAATTTCTGCATAAATTATTATTGATCGTGGTTAAACAAAATAGAAACTGAAGTACAATTATAGTGTAGAAAAATATGTGACCCAGTTTTTTGTTTAAAAGGTCTTCATGAGTAACTTCATTTTTTTTTTTTCCCCCCTACTATAGTGTAAAATGTACTGAAAATTCTTATAATTATATTCATTTTTGTATCATTATTTTTTCAGTAATAAAAGTTTCGAGAGTTTCAAGTCGTAAAGAATTGCAAAGCATCAAGTTTTCCAAATTCAAAACCTTCTTGGGTTTTCAGAAGTTTCTACAATTTTGAATGTTTTTTCTGAAAAAATGAATTAAAATCAATAGTAAGCATGCAATTGAATGCGGAAGAACTAAACAATCGAAAAAAGTATTAATCCAGTACCGAGTAAAATAAAAATTCCCGCGAGTTCCGAAAAATTGCATGCTTCGCGATGAGTTTTGCACACAATAGAGACGAGAATGGCTTAATACGAGTGCAACTTTAATACGGGACAGAGAAAATTACGAATGTGCTTCGCTGGCGGAGGCAAAGCGAGTGTAAGCCGCGCAGAGATTGCTCGTTGAAATTTAATAAACTGAAAATGAACCGTGAACCGAGTTGCAGCGATCGCGAAGACCGGCGCGGATCTCGCGAACCCGCAGTGCCACTGACCTAAAAACTTATCGGCTAACGAAACTGAAACGTGTTCGTGTCGACTATCGCGTTGCTGGAAGGAAAAAAAAAATCATGCGAAATAATGAAAACGTTCTTAAGCGTTCTTAGCACAAGGACATCGTAACAATTTTCCGGCGGGAAATCGCCGCGCCGCGCCGCGCCGCGCGCTCAGCCCAACATCGACGTCTGTAAATCGTTCCTGTTGCCGAAAATAGTAATACTTATCGCCGCAACGATAAAACCTCGCATTGACGAGGCTCGCCTCAACGCCTGAGCATAGTAATCGACTGGCACGATTAGGTGACAGAAAGATGGAACATTAAACGCAATATTCATCATGCACAGAGGAGGATATCGACGCGACAGTAGAATGTGGACATCGAAGAAATATTGAACAGACCTATGAATTTCTGTCGTGGTAATGGGAAGTTGGGCAAAATGTATTATGGTTGCAAATTCTCCTAAAAGCCTGAAATGAATTAAGGATGAAATTCAGTAATATTAAAAATAAGCGAAAATCTTTGAAGGAGTGTATAAAATTCCCCGTAAAATTTTAGAATTATTTAACTTCAGAGTGAAATAATAGGCCAAGGTTTTTGAAATCCTGTGCACTGAAAATTATGTATTTTTAAGCACTTTTCATTGTTTCTCATCTGAGTAAAAAGAAAAATTATAGTTTAATTTATTCCTAACTGTTGCATTTTAGATATATTTATGATAAAAAATGAAATATGCGATTCACTGATAAAATAAAATTAAAAGTATGTGCAAATTCAACTGAAATTATAATAAAAGTATATCATTGTCATTCGGACTGGTTTTCATTATAGGAAAAAGGTAATTATTAATTACTTATTAATAGACAGCGGATTTTATGCATTTATTATGATTTTAATTATGCAAAAAAAGCCAACAAATTATTGACTGATGCCAAAATATGTAAAATATTAAAATTGCGATACGAGTTACAGTATTTAAAAAACGAGACAACACTGTTATTCAAGCTTGGATTGTTTATTAAAAATCCGCAGTCTACTTATTAATATCCTGGAAATTGATAAATTTTTAACTAAGATTTTTATTGAAATTCATCCTTAAATAAATCAAGTTTCTCCAATCATAAAATGAAAGAATCTTTCAAACTTTAATAGAATGAAATATATAATTATTTATAAATAAATACAATATGTTATACGTACAATAAACATCAAATATCAAACATAAAACAGCACATTCTGTACATTATATCAGAGAATAGGTCTGTCCTATATTTCATACATATAATTATAAATATCTATTATGTGTAAATTATGCAGAGTATTAAAACACCTTTCAATGTTTGTGTGGTAGATATGTAGATAAACATTTTTTTTCGCTTTTCATATTTCATGCAATTTCATATATTTCATTTGGAATAATAAAAAAATCTAATTATGTACGTCGATAATGAATTTAATGATTTACAAGAATTTGGCGAAATCATCTTCTTATAGAAAATATGTTTATTATCTTGTATTTCAATTTTACATGTTTCCCTGAAATAGAGATTAATAAAAGTTTTCGTACGGTTTATTAATATTTAGCTGCACGTCTTTTATCGTCAATGATGTCTTATTGTTAGCATTTCCTTGGTAGAAGAGTTCAAATTTCAGCTTATTTCTGCAGTAAATTGTTATCTTTCGAAAATGTTCTCCCTCTCAACAGTGGCGTAGCTAATAAAAAAAATTTGAGTTTATGCCTTAGTTCTGATTTAGAAAATAGAATTATATTATTATCAGAAAGAAAGTGTTTTCCTTCAGAAACATGGATTTAATAAAATTCAAGATCATAATAAAATTTCTTGAAAACAAAAGATGAGTTTTCTCATCAATTTAAAGTATTGAATGCAGCTAAGTCATTCGATATTTCGCAGTACCTTTTTTCCAGTGTGGCTATAATAATAACTATGGCGTATCTTATCTACTGTATAAATATTGAATACATTTTTTTAACACTCTGCACACACGACACACAATAATCCTAATTTTTTCTTAGCTTATACCAATTTCCCTTCCAAAATTTTACACATAAAGCAACTCAGTATGGAATCGAATGAAGCTTCTGCAATGGGCCTTCGGTCTCCGTCAATTTACCCCTGCATCAAATCGCAGGCCGCAGAAACCGTGGAAATTGTAAATCCTCTTGCAAAAGTCCTCCATTCAACCCGATACATACTCTCGTCCACGTAGACAGCGCGCGCAGTGCGCAGACGTTTCGCGACACCCGTGCAAAGTTTGACGATCGAGGGGGACACCGAGGTGGGCAGAAAGCGACGAAGACGAGGATCACTAACCTGCTGGATACGAATTTTTCTATGCTTGGGCACCGTGCCGCCCTCGTTAAACGGCCGAATGTCCTTCAACGACTCGACGCTGGGGGATGCGTCGTTCGCGTTACGACCGACTTCGCCCGAAACGGATTTCTTTACCCTACTGTTCCCGCACTTCTCCGCGCCCTCCATGGGGTTCACGTAAAGATTGTTGCTGTCCGCCTCCTCCGTCAGGTCGCCCTGAGAACCGAGACAATCGGATTAGAGCGTTGATCGCCGTGACACGCGGCGCGGCGCGGCGCGCCTACGCTTCGCAGGGGATATTCGTTCGCCGCGAAATTCGATCAATCAAGCCGTTCAGGATTAATTGTCCCCATGGGGTAATCACGGAAACGACAACGTTTTTCGACTCCGTCTCGTCGAATACCCCCTTCGGAGTTCGAAATGAGAGACAGTGGCTTCGGGAAGCATTCGCACACCGAGGTTTCTTTGTAATCATTAGACTGCGGATGTTTATGCATTTAGGGCGATTCTTGAATTGCGGAGATTTCAGAGATGTGGAAATGTATGAAATGTTGAAAGAGAATTCGTTTTATGATATTCGGAAAATAAAATATTTGTTTCTTTAGGATTCAGTTACTGTTCTGTGTTTATAAAAATATGAATTTGCATGAACATTTGTAGTCTAGTAATAACTTTATTTAGAGGAATGATATTTTATTGCAAAGTGGAGCTGCTGTCGTGGTATTAAATATAAAAGAAGTTTATTCTTTTTGAAGACTCAGTAATGTGTTAGACAATTGTAAGAGGAAAAGAAAAATATGATTGTGATAGAAAGATTTCAGTTAGGCGAAGCTATGAGATTTTGAAAAAGCTATGTAAATTATATTCCTGTGGATTTTATTATTATTTGTTATTTTATATTACCTAGTTTGGAATTTATTTGTTATGTAACTTCAGTAGAATTCTACAGGAAATTCAATAAAACACAAAAATTTAATTATTGTTTAATTCAAACAGAATTCACAATTTATTTTTGTCTAATTTAAATAGATTTTCATAAAAAATTCAATAAATTCTTTAAATACTGAAATAATGTATATTTTCATGAATTCTATTGTTTGATATGAATTGATGTTTGATATCTATTGTTTGATCAATTCTTATAGGATACTGTAAACTTCGGAGACTCGAATAATTTTTTTCTAATTTTGAATCACAAGAAAATTCAAGAAATCCATCCAATATAATCTACAATTTTACGAATTTGATGTGTTACAATATTTTTAAAAAATTTTATTTGATGCATTATAGTATTTTTTAAATGATTTGAAAAACATTCAGAATCGTTTTTTGTATAATTCCAAAACAATTCTACAGAAGATTGAATAAATCCTAAAAACTCAGTATAAATTACATTTCTACGAAATTAATTGTTATCCATCTACTGTTTGAATAATTCTTCATTCCCCACAGTTTTGCCCAGTATTTTCTAATGTTGAATCACAGAAAATTCAATAAATTCTTATAACTATTCCTTAAAATTTATTCTTTTCAAGGACTCACAATTAGTAACATATTCTAAACAAAATATGATAGAAAACAAAAATTAGAAGATTAAAGAAATATTAGCATAGTCCTAATTTTGATAAAAAAAAAGTTCTATTCTGTTGCTACAAAATCAATATTTACTATTGCATGGCCATGCAAACAAACTCTATCAACATTTCTAGTAATAACTATACTAATATTTATTTATATCATCAAATTTTTATTTTCCTTTCACAATTTCTTTATAATATGTTACTATTATAAATTACTTTATAACATGTCACTGAGTTTTCGAAAAGAATAAACTTCTTTCATATTTAGTAAACCAACAAGAAATACACTTTGTAATAAAATATCATTTTGCAAAACAAAGTTATTACACAAAAATTGGGTGTGTCAATACTTTCCAAAGTCACTATAAAAAATGATGCGATCTAGGGGGCTACACTACCCGCGGTCGTCGCTATCAAAATGCACTACAGGGTCAAAGATCGTTCAAGGATCGTCTTTATTAAATTTGATTATTGTACCTTATCATCATCCGCCGTATGACCAGCAGAAGAAACCTATACAATAATTAGTATTCGCCTTCCCATTCATTTCAGAAGTCTAACTAATAAGATACCTAATTGTAAGTAACAAAAATACAAGGTACAACAAAAAATCTCTAACATGTTAAAGATAAATGGAACAAACTGGATAAAGGCAATTCGAAATTTTAGTATGCATACGGGATTAATAAGAATCCATACTACCTACTACCTAATATTATAAATCCGAAAGTGTCTTGTTTATGTCACTTTTTTTTATGTATTAATCGATTGTTTTTTTTTTTTCTTTTAAGAAATGAAAATTGATGTTGCAGTTCAAATAAGTTGAAACTTATTGTTGAAGTTCAAATAAGTTTTAAAGTTATTTCTTTTCCATAGTGTTTTTCGCTTGTACATTAAATTGTACATTAAATGGAATTCGAGTAGCTCTGTAATATCTCGAACATTCTTATTTTACTGATAAATACACCAATGTTGACGAGTCTGTTCGTCAATCAGAGCTACGATAAAATATATCCGAAAGAAAAATCAATACTATTAATTCTTCGTATTCTCACCATAAGAATTACCTATAGATCTCAGTCAAAACATTTTTGTCCATCGTCTGTTCATGTGACGCTGTTCGACAGTTAACATTCTAAAACTTATTTCAACTTTGACGTCAATTTTCATAAGAACAGTTCATTTCTACCCACAGTTCTTTCCAGGTTTTTGTTTCTTGCAATGCAATTTCCAGGCAAGTGCTTTAAACAAATCTCTAGAAATTCAAAGGAACTGAATCAGAGGTATACCGATCACGACATAATTTTGAAACACTCTGTAGTATCCAGTTTCTTTCATCAAGCTTCAAAATGCGTAACGCTTTTTCGTCGCACCCTGTATAACAGAGTATTCTCAACGAAACGAAATCGACTCCCGCCCTCATTCGATCGCGATCACCGTCAGAACCAAAAAATAGAACGGACTTCCCTCAGGATCCACCGATAAGGTAATCAACGAGCTCGAGCATGAAGAAAGCGGACAGAGAACAGGGGTAGAGACGAGGAGAAGGTCACGACGGGGTAGACGTTTTTCCAGTGGGATTAAGGGGTGACATTAGGGGTGGTTTTCCATCGATTACATGCGGTACCTGCGACTGAGACGGATGCGTCTGACAGCTGGCATACGTGTCCGAGCTGTCTACGCTCCCCTGCTCGTTGTAAGCTTTCCCGTAGCTGGACGTGTCCACTGTCTGCACGGGCGATGCTTTCGCCTCGACGAACATCATTTGCGGCGGTGGCGGCGGCGGCGGTTGCGGATCCGGCAATATTCCCGACAGCATTGACCTCATCTCCTGACAGATGGGGTTACGAAAGTCGCTGGTCGCTAGCGGCATTATATCTTCCGCGTCTCTGAAGTCTTTGTACTCCTAAAAACACGATCAAGGTGAGAGGGTCTCGGCTCAGCGGCGGCGAACCGGGTGCACGAAGCGTCGCCCCCCAACGTCAATCGGACCTCTGGAAACGGGGCGCGTCTTTCGCTTGGTGAGGTTTTTTCGATATTTATCTCGATTTAAGGACGGCGTCCTTGATTCCATAAAGAGATCGTTAGCTCCGGTGTTGCTGCGGTGGGAGAGAATATCGAGAAGCTCAGAAAGTAAGAGACTGAATCGTCGATTATGAGTTATGATCCCTGTTTCGAAATAAGAACTCCAGGTACAGTGGTGACTCGAAGAACGGCTGGGTTTCAGAACCGAGTGCAGCCCTTTTTCGAGTCGAGTTTGATCTCGGTCATGACGGAACGAGGAAACTCGCACCGGCGGGGCGAAGAAGTGGTGAGCATAGAGAAATCTCTTCTTCGAATCAAACTCAGGCGTCGTTCTTTGAGTCAACAATGTAAGAAGATTGTCCTTATATCGAAACAGTACTGTATGTTAGTTGCGATGCAGTGAACCTCGATTATCCGACTCAATCATCATCGATTTTTACGATCTCTAATAAAACCTCTAATAAAACTTGAACTGTGAGTTGATAATGGTTTACTAATTATTAACACTTTATAAAAATGGGGATGATTGCGATTCGTATATTCAAGGTTCTAGTGTAATTGTGGTTAATGGTTCCTGTGTAAAAAGTTTTTTTTAGTATATTTTCTTTGTTACAAATTGATGATTCGTACTTTGCTGTTGGGAAAGATTTAAAGATTGATCTACGGAGATATGTAGTGTGATTTTTATTCTGATTTTTGGAACGAGCTTTTATGTGTAGTGACTTACATATTCGTTCACATGTATTTCAAACGTTAATTGAGTGTTAATTAATTCTATCCATTTATATCGTCTATGCTTCCACGTTTGTTTCTCAGTTTTCATAATTTTTATTTTGCAAAAACAAATACTGTTTTTTAGAATTTAAACAAAATCAACATACTCTTTGTGAACAATGTGAGTCATTGTATGTTTAGGTTTGGTATAGACTGACCCCTCCCCCCACCCCTCTTTTTTTTGAGAAAATTTAAGAGGAATGTTTATGGATCACAATGTAATATAAAATTGTAGACTGCTTTAAATATAAAAAGTAACATCGTTCTCATTAAATTGTTTTCTACTCTTCGAAAATAACTCTTTAAACTTTTTAGGTAGATAATTTTCTCAAAATTAATTATAGCGAAAATTTAAGTGAAAATTTAACTTTAACTACTTCATATTCATAAAATTTAGATTAAATAATACTTTAAATTAATTTTTGAGTGGCAAATGGCGTTAATCAGTCAGTCTTCCCAAGTTGATTAAAATTTTCATACCCACTATAATAATTAAGTTATATAAATAGTTGGTTACAAATTGATAGTAAGTTACATGCTTTTAGAAGTTTTTCTGGGAATATTTCTTAACTTTTTACAATAATTTATACTGTTAATAATACTGTAATAGTTTTGTTTATACCAATCAAATAATTATGAGTTCCAATGACACTATAATGATCAAATTATACAAATATTTCGTTGCAGATTGAATCCTTAGTTCTATAAAATTTGTCTGTGAATATTTCTTAACATTCTACATAATTTGTACTTTTAATAACACTGTAATAGTTTTGTTATACTAATAATACAGTTATAAGAATTTTAATAGCACTATAATAATAAAATATTTAATTGTATTTTTTATATTTTTTTCATAATAATAAAATAATTGTAAGGATTCTCATAGCACTGCAATAATCAAGCTATACAAATATTTGGTTCCAATTTGAGTTCCTAGCTCAAGGCAATTTTTCTGTCAATCGTTTTTTTGCCATTCTACATACATACTATATACACTTTTAATAGCACTGTAACAGTTTTTTTCACACTATTAAAACAATTAGACTATGAATTTTTATGTACATATGACAATCTGAGGTATGCAAAAATCTAGGAGATTAATCGCGCATACTAAATAAATTATTAAAGATATTAAAAATGTAAGACATGTTAGAATACTTAAAAAATAAGATACACTATGACTCATGCTTCAATAATTTACATTTTCAAAAATTTGCAGTCAAATAATAATCACAATAATTTCGACAGCACCATAATAATGAAATTCTAAAAACACTTGTTTACAGTTGTACGAATTTTTTTGTTAATATTTTCTAGTTACCTTCCTAAATAATACGCACTGTATTTTATAATTATAAATATCTGAATGTAAAATACTCTGAATCTGTAATATAAACTACAAAAAAACCAAACGAAAAAAATATCAGCGCCTCGTTGTTTGCATGTTCCTAGATCTGAAGCTCGTGCAATTATCGAAGCTTTCTCTCAAATATCTTAGTAAAAATAAGCAATTAAAAATTATTTAAATTCTAACAAGGGAAGATCAAATATTTAAGGTCATTTTTGAGAAAAATAACTCCATAAAAAGCACATAAAATATTCCAAAATTTCTTACATCTTTTTATCGCTTAATTTTTTTAGTCTAATTTCGTCAGTCTATACCATAAAAAAAAGAGTAATTTGAACTTGAATAAACAAAAAACAAGGCAACTCGAATACCATTCGAATACCTCACGACGAAAGACGCGCCCGTCGCCCGTCGCCCGTTCACAATCAACCAAGAAACAAGTGATCTATGTATATCGTGCGCTACGATCTAACAGTACAAACAACTAAACAAAACTCTCGGTGTGTGCTTTCTAAATAACTGAATTCTAATCTGCCTGTGACGTTTCTACAGTCGTTATTAATATACTCGCCTGATGCGTCCAGAACGTATTCGCACGATCATTAAAGTAGATTAGAGGAAGGCACAGTACATACATTGTATAAAACCTAAAGGCCTGTAATAAGATGCGAAAACTTAAGGAAAACAACCTACGCTACGTGTTAGTCGTTCCTAAGCTTGGTCAAAGCCGTCGAATGCAACAACGTTTAAATATACTTAAATACATAGACATACAATTGTTTATGCAGAATCATTATAGCTCAGAAATACGTGCTTGTTGCGTGAATTGTTCTTGTTTCTAACCGAGCCATGCTGAAACGATGAACAAGTGGAGACAAGCGGGCTTTGCAAAATCCAATTGACGATGCCAGTTCATTTAAATGATTGTAAGGAGCGGATAAAAATGATTAAAAAATTAGTGAATACAGTTGAACCTCGATTAATTAGCTCTTAATTACTTTCTGTTTTTATTCTGGGGTTTTCATTGTTCAACGTACAGGAAAATTTCCAGTAAAAAAATCAATAAGAAGAATAAAAAAGATTCAATCAAATAAGATTCTGTTAAATAAGTAATTCAGTTACGATTTTTTTATTATTAAGCCGGTTAATCAAGGTTTTATTGTATCGATTATAGAAACTTGATTGAATCTTAATTAAGTCGCTGAGCTGCGGAACGCAAAGCTGATTGTCGCGCTGATTGCTCCTTCCTTTAATTTTTAGACGTAAAACAGGAATTAAAGTTTGCTTTTTTTAATTTTTATCTGCGAGCTGGTATCGTAAAGTAGATTGTAACGATCGAAGCCATCGAATCGCCGTTCGCAGAAAGAAGCGTATGTACATACATTCCGTGTTTCAAATTCTCTGTCGCGCAACGAGGACGATCGAAACTCGACTGTTAGTGGCCGTCAATTTGAAATGGGAACTGTACGCCTACATGGGAAATTGGAAAGTGACGATTGTATTGCGTGTAACAATATCCCCACGCAGCGACGAAATTCGAGCATTGCCTTTCCGTTCGGCCAAACTTGCTCCGCGCGCGGGAAAACGCCGCGACGAGCGCGCGTCGCTTGTGGAACAGATAAAAAAAAAAAAGAAGAAAAAGAGGAATTGAAATATCGAATGTCGCGGTGACCGATCGAATACGCGATTCCGTGGTCCGTCCAAACGAAACTGGGTCGTGGAGGCTCGATAGTTTTACGTGGGCAAGCGTCGCAGCTGCGGAATCGCATTCGTCATCGTCACAGCTGTCGCGCTTGCTTCACCGAAATTCGATCTCGTTTCGTTCGTTTCGATTCCCATTTCGAACGAAGACAGAGAGAAAAAATAATATGTATAAAAGAGAGAGAGAGAGAGAGAGAGAAAGTGAGAGAGAGAGAGTGAGATAGAGAGAGAAAAGGGATTCTGTGTGCTTCCCCCCCTCTTTTTTTTTTAAGGAAAGCGCAATTAGACAAAAACGATCCTATGTAGCTATTTAGGTTCTCCGTTCCACTAATTTCACTATCAAATCGCGTGTATCTATGCGAAATCACGTATCATGCCACGAACTATGAGAGTTTAATTGTGCGCGTGTCTCTTGCTGTGTGCAGCCAAGGAACTAATGAAAATTATGGGATTAGTAGGTGAATTACTGAATGCGTGTGGATCAGACAGTGAGTCGCTGTGTCAGAAGAATATCTGGAGTAATTTCCTGCTTTCTAATATTCATCAGACATTATTTAATATTTCTAGTAACTCTACAAAAATTGTTTATAAAATTATCCAATTGCAGGACCAACTTAACTAACTCAATTTAATTGAACCGATTTCTGCATAAGAAACAGAAAGTTTACAAACGCATTTGTAACGTGGAGATAATTTTTCTTAATTCTCTTGCATAAAAAGTATATTTGCTTATTTTCTTTGGAGTTGAAAATAGAAATTCTACTAATTCTACTTTCCATTCCTCGAATTGCACATTTATGTTTACTTTGAAAAAAGACTGCATAGGAAGCAAACTTTTCTCTTACTATGCAAGCTAGACGTGATATGGAAAATAAAACATACTTATTATTAGGCTGCGGATGTTTATGCAAATTCAAATTTTCACGAACACAAAAAAGCAGTTAAAGCTTAAATAAAAATACATCATATCTTCTAAACATTATAAAACGTATTTACTTTTGATATTTTATATATTTTTGCATCTATACACATTTTTACAGGTTTTCGTATAAGGAAAGTAGCCAAAAATGCATAAACATCTGAAGTCTAATTATTATTCATGTTTGAATTTTCAATTCCTCATTTCTGTTTGTGAAGATTTCATTTTACATAGTAATCCGTATAAAAATAATATATAATGAAATTTTTACACATTTGCTTTCGTTATAAATACATAAAAATCCACAGTCCACTAATTACTATAAAAATAATCACTAGGCTACGGATTTTATGCATTTATAACAATTCCAAATATTCTAAAAATGTTCAAACGTGTTGAAAGATCTGAAATTACATAAAATATCAAAAGTATAATTCAAATTACGATATCTAAAAAATAAGACATTGTTATTCAGACATTTATTGTTTTAGTAAAAAGTCTGCAGTTTAATAATTACAACGTTTTGCGGTGTCACATAGTTAATGGATCACATAAAGCAATGCGTATCGCGAAGAATGCGTCTCACAGACGAAGTTCTATTTTCCAATCACTCGAGATTTTTCGTCGAATTGATAAAGTGGGATGCGCCCGGTATCCACACGCAATCAATTTTCGGGTCGAAGGATCGCCGCGAGTAAACCGCGTTCCACGTTGAAATATCGCCGCGTGTTAAGACATTCGTTTGGATCGTTAGCTCGCAAGCAAATTGTCTGAACACGCGCGAAACCCGTTCGTTACGATCGCCTGAGTAATTCATGCGCGTAGCGTGCGAGCCGCGCGTTCCTTTTCGAATTGAAAGCAGGAAATTATCCGTCAGGAAGAAATGTATCGATTCGAATAGAGACAGGTAGCAGGCACATGCGAGTTCGAAAGCGATCGAAACCGAGCCTTGAAAGAAAAATTAATCGGGCGGCCTTTGGGTCTCCTTTGACCCATATTTACTGTCTTCTCCAATACCTTTGTTTCATTTTTAAGGAAATTTAAAGAAATCCCTGCTACGTTCCTCTTCAAAATCTCGTTTATTTTAATTATTTTCAAAATTATAATCTCTCTATCTAATTTAATCTAATCTCAAAATTTTCATTATTAGCACATTGTTATGAATGTGCACCATCAAATTTTTATACAATTTGGAGGATAGACTTAGGCAGAAATTTAAACAACGATTAACAATTTATTTCTCCTTCAATTGTTAATTGCAATTAACAGTTATATTCCTGTTTTAATCGTTAATCGTAAGGTACAATTAAATTCCTATTATAGTTGTTAATTGCAATTAAAGATTGAAGGAGAAATTTAATTGTTAGTCGTTAATTAAGGAATAAATTTATATTTTTAATTTCTACGTTAATTGCTATTAACGATTAAATATATTTCAATTTTAACTGTTAATTGAATAATTGATTTATGATTTACTACTGACATTTTTTTTGCGGTGAAATTAGTATTTTAGTACACTGTTCGACAACAAGTAAGTAATTTAACAAAGTGTAATAAAAGTAATAGTAAACGGAATACCTCATTTAATTAAAATTTCAATCATATTTTATTTAAGAACCATGCATTGATAATTTTATGTAACCAACAGCTGAAAAATTCTGTCCAAATTTGGTGGAGAAATAACAAGTGAAGATAAAATTCAATTTGTATGGTTTTCTTAAAATTGAATACGTCATTTAAAAAATTGAAATGTGTGCTTGGGTCAAAAAGACCCGAAGACCGTAGCAGGGTTATTATTATTATTATTATTTATGTTTCTTGTTTCTTGATATTAAATCAATAATATTGTATTTGCCTATTTATATTACAATGATATATTAACACTAAAAAGTATTGCATATCAGGTGTTTTTTTTTTTTTAGAAAAACGTCGAAGATTTTTTAGGAAGACAATTATTATCATTATTAAACAGCGGATCTTTATGCAAAATAATATTTTTACAAACACAAATTGAGAAATATGTAGTATGTTTAATGTTCTAATTTTTAATCATTAAAATTTGAATAGTATTGTTGATATTTTGCATATTTTGGTATATGATAAGTCTCGCAGATTTTTTGGGATGCTTAGCATTACTGAAATTTGAATGAAAATTTGATTCTGCATAAAAATCCGCAATCTAATTATTATTATTATTATATTTTTGTAAAAAGATTTGAAAGTATGTATTAATACTTGGAGCGAAAGAATTTGTTACTAATTTCAACAAATTTCTCAAGCGTTGTTAAATTTTCTGTTATTGTTCAGAATTTGCAGTAAAAAGTTCACAGATGCCTAGTACCTGTATCGTTCACTGCCGAGAAGAAGTCTCACGGGGTAAATGCAAATAATCCCGACTTTACCATGGGACATCTTCTCAGCAACGCAATTACAATGCTCAAAAGTAAGTGTACCCAGTTTGGAGCAGAGTATCACAAATACCAAGAGACACTACTCTATCAGCATAACTATCACAGTTAATTGCTATGTTTTGAACGAACTTGAAGCTATCATTCCCGATACTACATAGAGCTACTCGATCGAATTCTGAATTCGTCTCGCATGTTCAAATCCGTGCAAACGAGCGTACACAAACATATATACGAACAGGAAGGCAGGTCGAACGAAATTAAAGAAAAAAAATAAAATAAAATAAAATAAAAAAAAAAAAAAAAAACAGTAATTGGGCTAACTAGGAGAGGCGCGATCGTATTGCGCAACGATTTGTCCCAATTTTCATCTGATGAATAGTGTGCATCGATTTTTCGTTGAAAGTTTTACCTATTTTATTTGAATTTGTTTTCTCTTGCAACTTGTTTTGTTAAACAAATATTAAGTTGTCTCACAAATCCGTGAAGATTGTTTAACTAATTTAATTTATATCTGGATTAATATCTAAAACATTAATATTTTTATTAATTTCTTCCTATTTTTCTATGAAGATACTGTTTTATTATTATGAAAATTTCCATTCCAATGTTTCATTTTTATTTGAATATTGGGTTGTTAAATAAATTTGTTCAGTTATTACAATTCATAATGCATTACAAACTCGGAAAAATTTATTTATCAATCCAACGGAATGCATTATTAAAAATTTAGAGACTGTTAAATAATTGTTAGGTTTTCTGTTTGTCAACTCAACTGGCAGTTCAAGGTCCCATTTCCATCTTAGTTTTTTTTTCTGACAGCAAAACTTGAATGACTACATTTATCTAGACATAATAATTTACACATCTTCCATGCTCATAATATTTCACACGGGTTCAGAAACCTTTGTCTAGTGTTTTTCGTAAAATCGGAAGGAAAATTATGACCATGAGCGTCAATTGAGTTGATAGAAGGTCCAATAACTATTATAGAAATTAGGCCAGATCGATGAGCGACGATATCGAGCCTCTGCTTCCAAGAGAAGTGATATTGTAGTCTAGTTATCTATCAGTTGTCTATCAGATTTTCCTGGTGATAAAGGAAATCCGAGTCGTTAGGCTAATACTAGCCGCATGCCACCGAACTGGATAGACTTCCTCGCGGAACAATGCTATAATCTATAGCCGTGCCTCGCGAAGTTGATTAATGAGAAAGTGAAATGGGGGATTCATCCCTTCTGATAAAACGAACTCGACTCAACAAAAGTTTCCATCTAGATAAATTCCTTTCTGCCTTTTAATATTCACGAACCTTTATAATTTGTCCAGATGCAGACGTTCAATAAATTGATTCAGCACTTAGCACTTAGTAAATTAAGTAAAATTGTGTTATGTATGTTAAATTAAAATTAAATAAAACGCAAACATGTTTATCATTTCATTTATTATATCACCTCTTGTAATTTTTAACTAAACGATATCAATTTCTAAATTTAGAGAAATTAGTTTTTTTAAACCAATTTAATATGCAATATTTTTCTCAAATATTCCTTTTATTTCTGAGACTGTTATCATATGTCCTGTACCATATCGTCATTTGAACTGAATCAATTGTAAGCAAAACGCTCCACATAAAGCTGCGTCTACACTACATAACAAAACACGTTATATAACAAAGTTATATAACTTGTTAAAATCAGAAAAAGGAAAATGTTATATAACATTATGGTAACACTCTCGTTTAATTTATCCACACTTGATGGATAACATACATACAACCTGCTATGTAACACGATAAATATTATAATAAAATGTTATGCATAACATTTTTCTTTTTCATTTTCTAACTCAAGCTTTCTAACTTTGTTATCTAAACATTCTCAACATTTGAAGTCATTGACGTGAGAAATATTATAAAACTTGTTACAGACTCGTAACTGCAGTATTAAATGCATAATTTTTTCACAAGTTATAGAAATATGTTTTATATCAAAGTTACAAAAAGAATTGTATAATAAGATCGTTTTGTTACATAGTGTAGACTCAGGTTTAGGGATTCAATTGAACTCCACTTTCCCCTAACCGCGTTCGCGTGGCACAGCCATAAGTGGGACCAAAGTGAAAGGGTTGTGCGCGCGGGATCAGAGGCTAAAGGCATCGCGTTCCGAGTTCCGACGCCCCCGCGCCTTGACCCAGAAAACTCGGCCAGTTTCGCACGTAAATCAAATTAGTGGACGAGCTACGGTTGCGTCTAAAGCGTTGAATGAACTGAGGGTGGGTTAAGTGTCGTGTCAACGGTGAAAGTTTTGTGCTCTGTTCTTGAGGGTGGCGTGTGAAAAAGGGGTGGGCGGTGGGGGCGGGCGGGAGGCAGTGCATACACCCAGTGGACTATATATGTATGTATGTAAACCGTGCATCGGCCCTCAGAAACGGAAACGAGCGGCGAAACGGACGACGCGACGTTACAAAGCGAGCGGGGAACAACAACGCGAGTCGCGAATTAAATAAAAAGGGAAAGATCCTTCGTATTGGTAAATGTCACCGGGTTGGTGAAGCGAAAAAGACGACGATGAGAGTCGCATTTACTGTGAGGCGCAGTAGAAGCCGCTGAAAATTGTTTCTTCATTTAAAATAGTATAATATTTTCTAAAAAAAAAGTTTCTTTGTTTAGGCATTTCGATGGGTTAAGATTTTGTATCTTTAATTTCAATTTTTTAGAACTGCAACTAAAAGTTTTTAAATCTTCAATTATATATCTGCAAATCTATAATTTCAATTTTTCAGATTTTCAACTTGAAACTCTCGAATTTGTAAAATTTAACTCTGGACATCTTTCAACCTGCAAATCTAAAGATTGAAATCTTCAATCTGAAATTTTAACTTTACAAAATTTCTAAATCTGCAATTTGAAATCTTCACATTTTTAGTTTGAAATCTTCAAATCTATAATTTGAAATCTTCAAATCTTTAGTTTTATATCTTCAAATCTTCAACTTAAAATTTTTAAATCTCTCGTGACAAATCTTCGGTTTTCAACGCTAACTTTAAAAATTCTTGTGTCCCTAATTTGACATTTTAAAACTTTCAATTTGAAATCCATAAATTTTAAGGTGATATCCTAAAAATCAGCGAATCTCGAATTATAACTGTTCAAATGATCAACTTCAATTGTTTAAATTCTTAATTGAAAGTCTTTAAATCTCTAAGTTCAACTTTTCAAATCGTTGACCTGAAATCTTATAAATTCTTCAAATTTCCATTTTTGACTCTTCAAATATTCAACTTCAACCATGAATAAACTTAAAATCTGCAACTTGAAATCTTTAAATTTCCGAATATGAAATCCTAAAAATCTGCGAATGTCAATTTCGACACTTCAAGTGCCCAACTTTATAGCTTCCAATCTCCAACGTGAACGAGAAACATTGTATTGTATAATAATTCTAAGAATACTTCAATAATTCTACTCAAGTAATTCGTATCACAATTTCCGACCAAACTTTTGTCTTATTTTTTCCACTTAGAATCAACTTTACCCTGTCGTATCAATTTTCGCTCCTCTCTGCATTTGCTAAAACGAAATATAAAAAATGGTCTTTGTCATCAACTCATTCTTTTAAAAATTAAAATTTCAAAAGGTTTATTTTTAAAGGTATTATCAAAGTTATTATAGAGCTATCAACTTTTATTTGCAATAAACATTAGAGAATTTGTTCAAATTTGACTTGTTTTAAAGTCTCACAATGATGCGCTTATGGCCTGCAAAAGTAAAAAATGCGACTCTGGCGACGACATGTGAGAATTGACAGAGAGAGAGAGAGAGAGAGAGACGGAGAAAACCAAGAGGAAAAAAATATAGTAAGAAAGAGAGAGAATGATCTATGAAAATGTTAATCCCCTTCGGTCCCCCGAATTCCCTCGACAGCCCATTGGTGTATGTAGTGCCGCCTAAGGAAGAACGTTAGTGATCGTAAATACCTTCGTAGTACAAAAGCAACACTCGAATTCGCTAGGTATTTCATCATTTTTCTCGAATTTTCTGCTGTCTTTTTTCTCTTCATCCTACAATGTCACACACACAATTTCCTATTTTACTATCCATTACACACGAACTCGGCCGAACCCACCGAATTATTCCGCATTCACAAAACCAAAAAACTGGCGTTTCAATTTCTCAACTCTCCGGAATCCTAGTTAACGAGTACAAAAAATGATCGTCGGATCCACTGATTCGCGTCGCTGTCAACGATCTACGTCGTTGCGGAATAATTCGGTCGCTTCGCAGCTGAGCGAACAATTAATTAATCCTTTGAAGCACGCATTGAAGGAAACAAAAAAGGAGCCGCGTGTGTGTTGAACCCTTCGTTTAGGCGGTGAAGTGAAAGTTCTCTCGAATAAAAGTTTTCGCAAAGAGAATTGGTCAACGGGTTAAAATTGTTCGTGTCGCAAGTCCTGCGGTTTCGCGAGGAATACAGCACCACCTTTGATGGCGGTGCTTCAAAGGCTTAAGAGCCAGGCTTGGGCATCATCCAAATCAATTATTTGAAAAATAATCATTTTATCTGACTACATATTATTTGAAATAATCATGTGTTTCTTTGTTTATTTAAACAGACAAATAATTTTTCTTAAGATTATTTCGTTACTCGAATTTCAAATAAAGGAATACAGTAGAACCTCGATTATCTGAATCACAATTACCCCAGAGTTGAGCGAAATGAAATCTGATTACACATCACAAATCGTGATTAAAGTGCAATTACTAATTCAATTACACATTATTTGTAATTGTTAATCTTTATTAACTACACAGTCAAACTGTAATCAATAACAACTAACAATTACAGAAAATCGTAATTGAATGAACAATTTACACTTTAATCAAAATCTGCGATTTGTAATCAGTAGACTGCGGATTGTTATGGATTTACAATAATTTGAATATTGAAAAATCCACGAAGTTGTTGGTAAATTCTAAAATATATTAAATATCATGAAATATAATACAAAGTTAGAATATTTAAAAAATAAGACACTGTTATTTAAACTCCAATTCTTTTTCAATTTAATTTCTTTTTCTTTTACCGCAATGGTAGATTGATCACTTTACAGCAAGAAGAAAAGCAAATTTTTAAACAGAATAGTTTTGAATTATTAAAATTCCGATATTGTAAGTTAAATAATTAATCTAGTTCAATCTCATTTGAAATTACAGGTACATCTCTTTAGCGCTCAGGCAGATTAATATGAAAATAGTTCAAACTTAAAGTGAAATTTGTTTATTCTTCTCCTATCCCCGTTTACTGTGTTAATACTACCCAATTTAATCTTGTTTCGTTTAGCGCTTTTTTCCTTTAGGAGAGATCTTGAGCGTTAAACGGGTTCTATCTGTATTTGTTATTTTATTTCCCTTAAGTAACTGAAATAATAAATTATTCGAATGAAATATTATTTCAAAATAATTTAGTTGAACTGAAGACAAAATAAAATAGGATTTTTCATGTTATTTCTAAAATAAAAATAATAAAATATTTGAAATAATTATTTGTTATCTAATTTCACATTTTGTTGCCCAACCCTGTTAAGAGCACAAAACGAGGCAACGTAGGATCACGTGGAGCCAGAGAGAGAAAAAGTGAGAGAAAAAGAGAAGTTCCTCGGTGCTCGAGGGTGAAAAACGTGTGTCGCGGTCGTGTTGATTCGTTAAAGAAAGGGTGTGATGCGATTAGTTCATAAATCGTGGTATACGAGGTTCTCTCCTTTTGAACGGGGACGCTCGGCGCGGCGTGTCCCACTTTCTTATGCAAATATGTGTTCGTTACGGTGCAACGGTGCAACGTAATTCAAAGCTCGGGGTAAGACGACGGGAAAACTTCTAGCGAAAGGGTCGAGGATCGCTTTATCATTTCGCGCTTTGAGGTCTTCTTTCCGCTCTACGGGTTCGAGTAATTAAAAATTTCGAATTCGCGCCCCGCGGCTGTTTATTTTAATCGGCAGGAAAATTTTGTGTATTTAAATGTTAATGATTAAACTTTTTTTTTTTTTCTTTTTTTAGAAGTCGAGAAGCGTTGATAAAATTATTTTAACCGGGAGTTTTATTTGATTTTGTGACCTTGAAACGTCGTTGCGGAAATGAAGCCTCGAATTTGAAAATAATAGTGTTCTGAGTTTTCTTTGCAATGATTTATGTTTGTAATTGAAAATGGTGTGAATATATGGTGTAACGAAAGTGATAACACTTTTTTGATACCACAACTTATGAATTTGCCAGCGTGTATTTTATAATAATACGTATACAAGGTGTGACAAAAAGTGTTGTTTCGAGGTACAGTGGCGTCAAAAAATATTGGTGGATACAACTTTTTTGTTATAAGTTTTTTGGAAGAATTATATTTTTATTGCAAAGTGTATTTGTTGTTGGTTTACTAACGGAGCACAGAGCTAACCGTTATGTGTAAGTGTGTTGAATTTTAGAATGTGTAATTTTAACTAAATTAGTTGAACTTCTTGTAGTACTTTCTTTTATTAGGTACTTTAACTTTATACAGATGTGCAAAAAAAAAATGCAGATGGTTGCAGATGTTGTTCTTTTCTTATTTAATAACACAGATATTTAAAAATTAATTGATATAAATTTCTTGAGTTATAAAACTTTTTATATGCTCGCTTTATTAGAAAAATCAAAAAGTACCATAACAACGCAGGATGATAGTATTTATTGAAAGTATTTATTGTAAATAAAGAAAATTATAATTTTATAATTTTATATTTTTATTATTTTATGCTCCTACCTATTATTCAAATACACTTCGTTACTTAACCGATAAGACAGCTAGAGAAAGAATAATAATTTCTTTGCCTTAGAAACATAGTTTAGACCACTGTGGAGCGTAACACCTGGGTAGTTCCCCTCGTGAATCTCCAAAAAGAATAAACTTCTTTCATATTTAGTAAAGTAATAATAAACACACTTTGCAATAAAGTGTAATTCTTCTAAATAAAATTACTACAAAAAATCCAAGTGCACAAATACTTTGCAAAGCCACTGGTACATGTAAAAACCGAGTGACAGTGAAACGCATCGTAGTGAGAAACAAAGAAAACACGGTCGTGTGTGGACGTCACAATTGCTTTTCGTTACTTACACGGAACCAAAACGGACATCTCGAATAAACGAACTCGTTTCACACGAACCTGCTGTCCTGTATATGTCCTCGTCAATAACCCTTTCAGACCAACGCAACGTCTCATTCAGATCATAGATCTCATTTCGTAAGACATTCCTGCGCGTCAATCGCCTCGGAGCTGAAAGGGCTGATACCAAAATTAAACAAAATCCTCGCTTATCACCGATTTACTTTTACGATGGCTTCTCGATTTAAGGTGGGCGAGTGTCTCAAGAAACCTCGAATATGGTATCAATCAAAAATCCCCTTTTGAAAATAGATTTTCTCAGGAATTTTTTTTTTTTTAAATAAATAAATAAATAAATATATATATAGAAAATTTGGGTTTTTCCCAGTTCCTCCAAGTCGAGTTTCTAACTAAAAGTCGAATTATAAAAAGAGAAGCAAAAGAAAAGAATCAAGAACACTTTCAACCGGAGAAATGATAGAATCAATTTTCCCCGGTCAAGTGATCGAGTGCTTCGAGATTTCGGCGACGATGTCAGACAGTAGAATCACAAACCTCTCAATCGAATTGGAAATGATATTTATTCGATTACAAGAGGAATTTTATTTCCCACTATAAGAATGGACGTTGAACTGTGTGTCTGTGTCTGTGTGTGTCGTATTACAATGAAACACGAACCGAAGATGACGGAACAGGACAATGATAAAAATTACAACCGTCCGATTTACTCTCTACGATTTCTCGATTACGTCGATACTCGTACAGCCAGTAGTATTAACGCGTGATACAATGTTTATGTACATGTTCGGAGGCAGTGTGTTTCCAATCACGGCAATAACCGATTTTAATTCAATTTCCTCTTTACGTCTTATCGAATGTTCGTTGCTACTGTATTAACGAGGATTAATTAACGTTCGTCGAATCGCGGGAATTACAAATGCAAACTGTAGTCGGTTA
The DNA here is from genome assembly GCA_030770465.2 of Perdita meconis. Lineage (NCBI taxonomy): Eukaryota > Metazoa > Arthropoda > Insecta > Hymenoptera > Andrenidae > Perdita > Perdita meconis. The sequence continues at coordinate 366,096 of JASKOS020000017.1, forward strand.
GTTTATCCATTAGGTATTAAATTGAGCATGCGACTTCCTGCGTACCGTTTTCCTTAATACTTCAACCGATATCCAAGGCGTTCCTTGATTGGATATTTATATTTTTTGGGAGTAAATTCACAGAAAAATAAAATTTTCAAGTTTTAAAAAATGTTTCATTAAATCTACGAATTGAATAATGGTTCAAATATTTAAAAATTAAGTCAGTCTTTGGGATTTTATAAGATTTAAGATTTGGCACTGCTAGATTTATTTGTTTGCATTTATTAATTAGCGTGTTCAGCAAAATCTGAGATTCACGTCAACCTGAAAATTAGTGTAAAATTAAAAAATTAGACTTTAAATATTAATAAATATAGGATAAATTATTTTTCTTCTTTCGTGGATTGAATTCGCTCCCAAAAAATATCGAAACGCAGTCACCGATCGTCCCCCGTACGCAGTAACAATTAGTACACGCTAATTATTTATCATACAAGAGAAAAATCGCGAAAGGATTTAACGTTTGTTTTTTCTTTGCGAAATATCGATCTGCGTGTCGATTAATCGATAACACGTACGCCTAGGCTTGTCGATACGTTCGAAACCTTAGAAAGGACGTTCACCGATCTGAGAGATATCTGCGGTCGATACTCCGGCGAATTGGGGAACCCTAATCTCGACGAATGGCATCCGAACGAGAACACGTAGTCTTAAACTAATCGATGCTAAAGGTGTAATGCGTTATCAGTGCGATCTGTAAGATGCTAAACAAAGTTCCGTTGACGTACAGTCAGTCGCAAATGTTTAGTAACGCCCCGATCCCCGGATAAATCTACGCCCCGGAGACTCCGCTGATCACATATCCGGGGAACCAAGAAAATCCTTCATATCGGAGGTTTCAATTGCTTGGATTCGATCAAAGATGAATGATAATATCAAAAAGTAAGCTCTGCTAACTTTTGCTTCTACTTAGACTTACAAATTTATAAAAGGTATGTAAATTTTAGGGATCGATTACTTATTTAAGAAATTTTGTAACGTTCGATGCTGTTGTCTGTACAGTGAAGATCGAAAGAAAAATTATTGACGAAGAGATTCTAGAAAATTTGTTAGCTTAATACTGATGCTATTCGATTTTCCTTTGTCCAACGCTGCAGACTTCGCGCTTTTTCTTTAATTAGAAGAATAATTAAGTCGTAGCTGAGGATTTCACGCCGCGGACTGACTGTACATCGATTATGCACTACGTTCAATCCGTTCCGTCCATGGATCACTAGCCCAGCGTTCGCGTCGTCGCAGAAACGTATGCATAACGTGCAACAGAACGAAAATGTTCTCTGTGTTGTTCGTGTTTCGCCTCTACAGTCGAATACAAAACGTACGCAGATCATACAAAGTAAGTCGTTCCGTGTTTGGGAACAAACAAAGCGATCGAGCAACGAAACAGATTTCTACGTCGGGGAAAACGCTCTTGGCTACAGGGCGCGCTTCGAGTGAACAATCGTGAACGAATGCTACTGGCAAACAGTCAATATAAAAATAAAAGAGGACAGCATAACGTTGTCGTTGCGGGAACGATAAATAAAGGAGAACCGATATATTGATTATTCCGTGAGGCGAACTCAAGAAGATGAATCCAAAAACAGCAGAGCGAGGAACTTAAAAAAGAGTCATGGCGATGAAGTGTCTCTCAAGAAGCGGCCAAGCATTCCGCGCTTTTCTCGCATCGAGCACGGCAAAGTCCGACGAGCCGAGTACAGTAGAACCTCGCCGGTTGCAGCGGTCGGGGCTGGCGTGCGTGCAAGTTTCGGGGCTCATGCAGTCGGGAGAACCAGCTAGCTACTTCCGGTTTTTCCAGGAACTTCGATGGATATGTATTTTTTTCGTTTATTTCACTCAAATATTTTTAACTTAAAAAAGGATTATGCTAGGAATTTTAATAGTTTAGAAACTTTATTTTTATGTAGGGCGGGTTTTAGAAATTAATTCCTGAGAAACTATTGTTTAAAAAGTTAATGGCGAAGATTAAGTATCTCCAAGTTACTTGTATTTGAAGCGAAATTGAGTATTTGTTTTCTATTCCGAAGAGGGAGACTTTTTGAAGTGAAAACTTTTTCAGCGAAATGGAAACCGTGAGGAAATCTTCCAGATTTTTCATTTATGCATTTATGCACCTTATTAAAAATTATATAGGGAGAGATAAAAATGTAAGAATTTATGTTTGTATGAAGCGACAATGAATTTTCAGTAATTCGCGCGGTAAAAGAACCAAGAAATTCGTTGTTTTGTTTGCAAATACAGAGTGATTCGATAAGAGTCGAATTCATAGTGATTCGATAAGAGTCCAATAGCCAAGAGTGGAATTCCACGTTGAACGTAGAAGATACAACATTTCTTTTGCGTCGGTTAGTATTTACACTTCTAAGAATTCATGCTGATTGGTGGGGATAGAAGTCAACGCACAACGTAGAAACTTTGGATTTTTGTTCACTGCCATAACGCAGCTGCGATTTTACCGAAAATCAACTCGTATGCATTGTCGTAGACATAATGCAATGAATTTCCTTAAATGCAAATTTATCAAGCAAACTAAAGCCTGCGAGTGATTGCCGCCATTACATGCGAGTCATTTCTTATTATTAGTCAAGTTGTAATTGCGCTGCGACAGTGGGCGAACGGCCCTAAAAGTGGACACTTATCGAATCACTACTGTAAAAAAAAATAATTTTCAAGATAGTGTAACTTCTTTATTTATATGAATTGTGTATTCATATTTTAAAAGTACAATCCTCAAAGGTTATACTTTCAGTTTAGGCAATAAAAAAAAAAAAATTTTGTTTGAACCCGTCAAAGTGTTGTCCCCCCTTAAGGATTAAACTAAATGACGATAATTTTCGTGAATAAATCTATCAGCCACCATATAATTCCTCTCTTTGTTACAGCGATTAACCACGCCTCCCAATTCCTGCCACGGTACAACGAACGAGGTTCGCCGGTCGCGCAATTATCGAGGTTCTACCGTACCGTTCCGCAATAATCGTCCATTCGTGTTTTCTGTCCCGTTTCCCGCACTTCGTCGTTCGCATTCTCGGTCCTCGTGGCTTGTCCCCGGGTCACCGGTGAATTTGCGACGGTATTTCAATCGTGTCGGACGTTGCCAAGAAAGTTTCTCATTGTCCGAACAACGTTCGCAGAGTTCGGAAATCTTAATGCGTTGTTCTAATTTCATTTTAAAGAGAAAACTGTTTCGAAGAAGTCCTCAGCGACTCGAAGAGAGGTACTTTCGCCGGCCCTGACGTACGAATCTCGGGCGCTTCGATCATTGAACGACTCGACGCGCAAACAGCGACAGAGAACGAGGTTCGGCAAGGTCCGACAGTAGCAGGCTACATTCGTTCGTGTGCGAGACGAATTCTGTTTCTCGGCGGCTTTGTTCAACGATGGTGGTTCAATGCGCGCTGTCGGACATTGCCTGTAACATACCGACATGAAATTCGTCAGAAATATTACCGCCAATGACAGTGTGATGATAGCGATGGGGTTCGAATCGGTTCGAATAAATTGTGTGACGGGAAATTCGAACCATTTGGAACGCAATTCGGAACTTAGAACTCTTAAAGTTCTCACTAAAGTTTAGAACTCACCTTTTCTCAGTAATTATAATAAATATCTTTAACAATTTTTTGTTTAATTTTTCTTGTTTCCTTGCATACTTTAACGAGAAGGTTTTAACCAATTTTTTTTAATTATATTGGGTTGAAACAAAAAGTCGTTGCGTTTTTAAATGAAACTCAAAGACAATGTTGAAATATTTCTACATAAGTTTAGTCAACTACACTGCTGACCATAAGTATTAGGACACTCATTGTATTTGTACAAGATGTAATATTTTTTATATGTATAATTGTATCATGTAAGTTCATTTGATTCAAGGATGCTTTCTAATAAAGAATACTTAATTATATCAAAACTACGCAGTTTGTGACGTATTTAACAATTATTCTATACAGTGTGGGTAATAAAGAATAATTGTAAAAATAATTATGAAAAGTGTCATAAATTACTGATAACATCTTGGCAATCTTACTTAATCAAGTATGTTATGTTATAAGTAGACTGCACATTTTTATACAATTATCAGAATTCTAAATGTGCAAAACTCTACGAAGCTGTTGGAAGATGCTAAAATATAGAAAATATCTATAAAAAGAATAATGCATGTTATAAAGTTTAGACTACATATAAGACAAACTATTGTTCAAAGTCTAGTCTTTATTTGTGCTTGTTAGTTCGATTTTGCATGAAAATCCGTAGCGTAATTGTAAATGATAACTTTCTGAAATAAGTTTATATAATAAATATCACATCTTACACAAATCTGGTAGGCGTCCTAATAATTCTGTGGTTATAAGGCAAAATAACGCATGTCACATGTTTTCATTTTCGAGGTATTCGCGTTTAAAGTTTTAACCAACACTGTCTTATGTATTCGAATTCTCTTATATTCTTATTTTTAATGGAAAACATTTTCTAAGTGCTTTCTTTGTCTGGTAAAAATATTATTAGAGAGTTCAATTCGCGCGCGCCTTCTAGGTGGAGTATGACGTCACCACGATTATCGATTATCGATCAGGTATTGAATCGCTGTTCCGTGAGTCGACCTAACCTATGTTCGGTTATATAAAAACGGGCAAGAAGCCAGTAGATCCAACACGTGTATCAAACCTATTAAATAAACCAATTTGATCTACTTTCAATTGAACATTAGTTTGTTCGACATCCTCCACTTCCGTAATCCTAACAAATATGAATTCTACTTTCTAGATCTCAGTTATGCCACAAAATGAAATTTTTTGAAAATGTAACATACGTCGTTTTACCTTACAGCCACAGAATTATAGTTGATACTGTATACATGTATCACTTGTTTTTACTATTTTTCGCCTTCTTTGAGATAATTTCATTATTCCATTCTCCCAAAATTTCGCATTTTTCAAATGCAATATGTTGAAAAATGTTACGAACTTTTGTTCCAATCTAATATTTGTGACAAATTTTCAAAGTTTGCCCTCAGAAAATTAAAAAAATTGCTCAATAGTTTTCAAACAAGTAATATTTCGGAAATTCCCCGTGTTAAAAGACGTACAATAAAATTAGGAAGCGAATAAAAAACTATTTTTAAAGATATTTCTTATAATTCTTGAGAACATTTATGTTTTATGTCGAAAAATACAATTTTGGGGTAACTAGATTCAAAGTTAAGGAAAAACAATGTAAGTTTAAAACACCAATTCGAAATTTTTCATCAAAATCAATGTCCGATTCCCCATTAAAAGCATCGAAAATCTTTAATACACGTCTTGATAGTCTTGAAACTCCTGTTCAATCTAAAACAATTTCAATCTTAACAATTGAGGTCAATTTTTTAGGAGCATTCAATATCTTAAAAGCTTCTTAATTTCTTCTTTGTACAAACATAAACAATTAAAGAAAAATCCCAAAGTTTGATTCTTTTAAACTGCTTTTACATTGCAAGCATTTTTAGCTAATGTAGAAAATCAAGACTACCAATGCTTTCGAGAATTTGAAGTTCCGAATGAAATTTAAAGTGATTCGAATTTCCAAAGTCTCGAAAAAATTCGAACTGTTTCGAAGTTCAGGTTCGAACGTCCATCACTATTTGAAGGTACTATTTAGGTGGCGAGACGCTGCTGCCTGCAATAATGAATCTGCGATAATCGCTCCTAATTTGCGAGGTTGCCAATTTTTATTTTCCTCTCACTATCATTTGAATTATGGTATTTGTGAACGGAAAAAGTGAAGGGCGACCAGCTTTAACATGGATGTAGATGATATTATTGCAGTCAACTGCATGGGAAGCAATAGAATTGCGACGCGTGTTAATTTAATGCAAAGTGGGATTAATAAATTAATTTTCTGGCCGGAAATGGAAAACTACTTATGACTGCGCCAATTTCGGCTGCGCGGGTCATTAAGAGAACGTTGCGGGTGTTGAAATCGCAATGATATCGCTTACTTGTATCCAGTAGCGCAACTAACGTAACTGTATGATAAATAGACTGCGGAACTTTATGCAAATTCATAGAATTTTCGTAGAATGAAGAACCAAAACTCGAACAAAAGTTTACACCACTTCCTAACCGCTGTAACATGTACTTCATCTTCAATATTTTGTATTCATATCTCGTACTATTTCGCAAATTCACATTAACGATGACTAATATTAAAAAACGTAATTGTTATACATGTAGTTACGGTACTGGATACACTCGCCCCTGTCTAATGACAAAACGAAAAAATTATTCAACTATGAAATGCGTTGATATCGTTGGAAGTAATTTAATTAAAATCGCAGAACGTCGAGTGCGTAAATTTATGTATTCATGGCAAGTCGTGTGTGCGAAAAGTCACGATTTATTCTACTTCCAATCGAGTTAATTATGAATGACAATCGATGGTGATTAATTAGTAAACATTTAGCACTGCGAAGGGTGAAAAGAGAAATAATGAACGAAGGAAACCGGTGATTAGATTCTTATCTAGTTTCTCTGTCGTGGAAATCAGTAGCGAGATCGAGCATATTGCAGGCGGTATCAAAATACGGCAGAACAGAATTCAATATCGAAATTCAAGTTCCATATTTTTTTAAATATATTCAGAAGCAACGACACTTTCCGAGATATCTGAGGTGCTAATAGTTATTGCCCCATCCTGTACATTAAAGGGTATTATTATAATTAGACTTTTCTATTACTTCAAATGAAATACATTAAACTGCATGAATATGAAAATCGACATCGTTCAGAAACTTTCGTCCGCAACTGTATATTTTTAAACAAAGCTATTACAATTTTTTTTTTTGTGATAGAAGAACTGAATTAAAAATAGAGGGATTAGATTTACAATTAAGAGATACTACTGACTCTAGGCTCGATCCCGTCGCTGTATGCAGGAATAAATAAAAACTACTACTAGTGGCCTGACGGTGGAATTTAATTAAACGCATCGTGCATACACGCGATGCGCATGCAGAACGTGATCAACGCCTCCGGTTCGCAGAGAGTACCGTGTTTCCCGTCTAAAATTTCCGTGCCCTGTGTACGATCTACACAAAGAAAGGAAAAAAGAACGAAAGAAAAAGGTGGGAGGTTTGTTGTTCGCAAGCGAGCATTCCAGGACCGCAGTGACGTGCGATAAAAGAACGACGTCGGTTCCGAAAGATCTCGACTTTTTCCCGAACGAATCGTTGGACCGGCGCGGCGTTTCCTGACGAAAAAGCATTTGGACGACACGCTGTTGGACTGGAGCCGGTTTCTGCCGCGTTCCATTCAACCTTTTCCGATATTCCGATGTCTTCACTGTCTCTTTTTCATTTAATCCTCTCATTTCTGAGCTACTTTACTATAATATGCACACCGATTGCTAGTTTAGTATCGAAATATTCATGTGAGCTAAATGACTACTGAATTGTTTTGGGAGAGAAAATCTAGGTCGTTTTTTGGTGGTAAGAAATGGGGATTGTTGATGAGTTGTTCTGCCGACTGCCGAGCAAAAAAATTTATTCTTTCATCATTCAGGATTTTCTTTTTTTTTTCCTGTAGATATGGGAAATGATTTCGATGTAGGAATATTTTTGAAAACGATTTTTCCCTGGTCAACGTGTTAGAAATCGAATTGTCATGAGAGGATTAGCGTTACTGATGACTTTGGTAACTTTAATCCATCAAGTCTTATGTTTTTAAAAATTGCTATAGTGTTATATATTTTTTATTCATTACAATATATGTGGTTTTTTTATATTTTTGTTTATACATATACAGATGGAGAATTATTTTGTCTGAAATTTTTCTCTATTTCCTGTAACTCAAGCAAAAGATATTTCAATTATTTTAATACATATAGTTACATAGAATTTTGAATCACAAAGAATTTTAACAATGTATTTAATAATAATTGCAACTGCTTCTACTTTTATTATTAGTCAATAAAACCAATTTTTCTTGACCAAATTTCAACAAAAAATTGATTACAAATATTTCCTACAAAGTTTACTTTATTCAAATATTTCATTCAGAAATAATAATATTATGAAACTATCAATTTTAATTTAAAAAAAAAAAAAAAAAAAAAAAAAAAAAAAAAAAAAAAAAAAAAAAAAAAAACTGAAGATATGTTTTTATTTTTTACAAAAAGTTTTGGGCTGAATGCAACAAAATCAAATTATTTTAAATTACTGTAGTCTTTAGAATGTAAAGTGTAATGGTATAAATATAAAACGCATAGAAATGCTGGATTAATCTACATTAAATAACTACAAAAAAGAACAGTAATTCATAGTTTTACTTATTATGAAAGATGAAACAGTAAAAACAGGAAAATGAAATTAGGAATGAAATATTTGACCAGCAGAAATTGTAAAGAAAAAAAATTCGTTTTTAACGAATAACGTTACTAACGAAACTGATAACATTATAAAAACAAATAATTTTTCTAGAGCTTCTGCTGAATAAATACATTTTTTTAAACAGCATTTTCCTTTTATACTAATCCTATCTTCTTTTTGCTTTGATAATAAGCAAAAGTTTCATTTATTTTCTTTTTTCTGTGTTTACTTCATGTAAAACTCATCTAACCTTTTTTTGTATGTATATTCAAAACACAAACATTTTTATATTCAAGACACTGCATTTTACATCTCAAAAGTCAATATTTTAGAAAACTTCGGTTTTATTGTATCTGGTTACAAGCTTTTTGTCAGTCTATGCAATCTGCTTACCCAATCTTTTGTTTATTATTCAATGAAACACATTTTTTTTTTAATTTCAACAAAAAAATCTTTATAAACATCTTCCAACAAAGAATTACAATATTTGACTTCATCGCTTCAAAAATATTATCAAACCATCAATTTCAATCAACTGATTAAAAAAAACATTGCAAACTATCAAACGACAACAAAAACAAAAAAAGTAATAAACAAGACTGGACGGATTAAAGTCAAGGGAATGTAATTGTCACCAGGATACAGAAAAATCCAATAGCATAGGCGAGTAAAAGGGGAGGAAATTATAGCGAACGTTAGAGGGATGTTGAATGTTCTTTCGGGCTCCGCAGATCATCGGTTCACTCGCGATGGACATTGGCCGCTCTGAATATTCTCCAAAAAATCGTCGACAAAGCGAGATACTGTGGAATCGGTCGGCGTATTTCGAACGCGATTTTCCCGGTGGCGACACGCGACCAAAGCCCTGAGGTCGAAACGTTGCGCAAACCTTTATTCGAACGTATCCGCACCTGACGGCGCTCGATTATCGCGACCCTTGAGTCACCTTTGACACGCGAACGGTAATGCAATCTCACTCTGCGGAACACGGAAGGTGTTTTTATTCTCGAACGGAAGCGAGACGACACCGTCGCGTTGATTGCGTAACGCTATGAATTACGTATTGTGCCCCGCGGATTAAGCGCCGTCGGCGGTTCGCGCTGCCAGGTGCAAGTGCGTTTGTCATCGAGAAGAATTCTACGTTGCAATGGAAAATCACCACACGTCTGTCAAACTGTCCGCATTTGTACGGAACTGGGTATTTCTGTTTTTTATTAATTCTGCTTTTTTAATTAAAATAAATGTATTGCTGATTTTTTTTTTTATGAGAGAAATTAAATATACTTTACGTAGTGTTGTAAACGTATTAATATATGTTTGTTAAAATATTGTAAGTTTAAACATTTAAAATATTGAAATTAACAGCATACGTACGAATAATTGAAAAATATGCAAAATGTACTGATATAGTCTATGTATAATTTATTAAGGTTTTTTAAGGATCTTTCGTATTTTTTTTTTATTGTTTAATATTATAGATTTCAGTTGTCCTCAATGTCGCGCCAGTATTTGTTTTTTCATTGTTTACTGCTTTGTGTTCAGATTAAACTTGCAAAAAATATTCGATTATTTGAATGATTTCAAATACGAACCAGTTCAACTTCATATATATACAAACAGAATACTGGATAATTTATTCTGAAAATTCGAATAAATAGAAGTATTCGAATATTCTGACATTATTCGAATAATTAGGAGTACTCAAATATTCGACGTGATTGAATTTCGAACTAATGGTACACTATTGCATATTTCTAATTATTCGAATAATGCTCAAAGATTCGAATATTCCTTGTTATTCAAATAATTGAACATTTAAATACTTCTAATTATTTTTGAATATCAAACCCGAATTCTATTGGTATTCGAATATTTGAGTGTCAAACCCGAATTCTACTGGTATTCGAATATTCGAACATTCAAAAATTCAAATATTCATAACAGTCAAAGGAAAGAAACAATCTGTGGTTCCAGACAATATAAAAAATATAAAGAAGCATTAAATGGCCTTACTGAATCCTACATAAATTTAGTTTTTGCTTTACATATTACTTAATTATTCGTATCATATTGTTAAGGTTCTGAATCATGTATATCAGTGCATGCATCAAGATTTTTCTATTTCCTCAAACTGTGGGGTTAGTGAAAACAAAAACAGTCTAACAATAAGCCAAAAAATACACAATTCCGTATAGTTTCTCGTACACGATATCATTTAAATTATTTCATCATCGAGGAAACATCTCACCAAAGAGTTGTAGGTAGTACATCATGTACTTGCACCCGGTGAGAAATGTTTACTCGCATCGTGTTTGTGCCCGATCGAAATCCGAGATGCTGGCAGCAATACCGCTGATACGATAAAAGTCGCACACAACACCACGGGATGCCACTCGATTAATCATTGGCATCTCGTAAAAACAAGCAGGCACACAGATAAGAAGCTGCACATCGAGCATCCTCGTTTCGGCTGCTCCTATCATTTTCCAAAAATCTTTAACTTCTTTTTTTTTTTTTTTACTTTTCAAACTTCTACCTTTTTCTTTGACAAAGTAGAAATTAATTTTACTATCAATCTTCACTATTTTCTTCGTCAACCTGCATAAAATAAATTCAGAATACAGCGATTGAATTTACATTTAATTGCATTTGATACACATTTTAAGTTTGATAGATTTTTGGATTGAGAATTATATGTTGGAATCATTTAGCAAGCCGCGATGTATGCTCGACGCGCTTTCTTTCTATATAAACGGAAAAAAAAATGAAAACGGAAAACGGTTCACACTAGGCGTGCTTGGGTACATCGTGTCATTCTGGTACGATTCAAATATCATTGCAAATTTGTTCTCGCAAGGACACGGCGTGGTAAAGTAACACTCGTACCGAGGCTATCCGACATCAATTTTCACATCAATTCCACCCACGAACGATATCATTGGATGCACGTTCCCTTTGATAGGCATTGCACCAAAGCTGAGATATGTACACGTGTGACAGCGACGACTAAGGAGGAGAGACATTGAAACAGTAATAGACAAGTGTGCTTTAATAAAAGTACAAATTATATAATTCCTTTTGTTCAGAAACTCTATTTTAATCTGCCTGAATTTTTCCAAAGATTAATAATTCCATTATTACAAATGAACTATTGAAAAGTTGACTGAAACGCACACAGAGAGTGTATAATAAAATATAAATACAATTGTTAGGTTACTGATTAAACCTGATAGAATTCGAAGTTTTATGTAAATTAAAATACCTGCGGACATAAATGATAAACAAAAGCATGAATAATAGTGTGTCTATTTTTTAAATATTGTAACATGTACTTTATTTGTCATATTTTAGTATACTTTAGAATTTATAAGCATTTCTGAAGAATATTTGTCATAAATAGATCAAAATTTTTTTCTAAAAAAAAAAAAAAAAAAAAAAAAAAAATAAAGAATTGTAGTCAGTGATTTCTTTAAATCTTTGAATATCATGAAAATTCTGATGACTTCTACAAACTAAAAAACGAAATTCTTAATATTTCAATAAATCATAAGTTCTGAGGTTGCAAATAATAGAAATTATCAAGTTTTCAGAATGCTTTTACCATTTTATCATATGTATAATAAAAACTACATACTAAATTTAAAAAAAACAAGCGAACAGATCTAAAAATTGTGATAAAAAAATCAATCTGATATACAAATATCATTAACTTGTAAGGATTAATGTTAAGTAATTATATTGTATAATGAAACACAGAAGAAAATAAATATTATTATTATTACAATAAAAACTGTTTTGTCTTCTTGTTTATATAAAAGTGTTGGTAACATAACTTGTACCTATATTTTATCGACACCCTGTATGCATATTCTTCGCGTTTCTAATTATTCTATTATTGTTGAAAAGTGCCAGTGAAAATACACCAGATAATTGGAGAAATAAATTAACTATATTTTGTGAGAAACGAGACAAGAGATTCGACAAAGTGCGTATCGATCCGATGTCTGACCATAATCAGACTCGTACTACTAGTTTGCATCCAATGCGACCGCACTGATGTTTCCAGTGGTCGTGCCTCTAATAGCCACGTGCTGTTACTATGTAAAAATTTGTAAACAATTTCTCGGCGCAGATAGGTTCCAGTTTCTCCCTCCACACCTCTTCGATCGCATCGAACGTTTTACGCAAATTGAATATGGAAAGAATGATACTATAGTGAATCACAACTAATTACTCTTGACAATAAAGTAACTTTCTTCGTTTTAATCAGTTTGATACCGGTGATGTAACTCGATTCCGTCAACAGTAATTGAAGCTTTTTTTAGAGGAAGAAAGTGCACCAGGCGTTCCGCTAACTTTGTTACAAGGTCCTTGGGAATATTACTGACAATATCGCAGCAATTTATTAAACAAACTTTAGAACTCTAGAAGTAGATTTCGTACTAAGTAAGGAAATGTAATTCTATATTTTTTTTCTAAAGTTAAAATAGAAAAGTTAACGGATATTGCATGAAAAGAATTTTTAAAATCCTTAGAATTTAAATAATTATTAAATTGTAGATTTACTAAAGTTGAATGAAGTACTAGAAAACAATTTCTTATGCAAAACTTTGTGAATTTATAATAGTTGAATGGATTAAGAAGAGTGTCTGACTATGAACGAGCTACTTTCACTTACTGAGGAATATCTCAGTGGTACAACTCAACGTCAGCTGATCATAGTATCAAACTGAATCGAAAATATTAAAGTTGAGTTCGCGCATGTGAAATAATATTTGCGAGGAAACTGTGTTTGAATATTTTACTTCAGTTTCATTTATGAAATTGTGTCTATCAAAGGTTAATATACTATGTACACACAAAGGTCAAACACTAAATTTCTGAATTAATAAAGGTACATATTCGGAAGCAGAGCTGCGAAATTTGTTCTGTATGATTATTTTGTAACAAAGTTAGAGGAGCATTTTTTATATACTAAACCTCATATAAAATTATAAAATTAATAATTATGGTAGTACGTCGATTTTTTGATGTGCAGTTACAATTTTTATTATCAAAGATTATAATTCACTAGTTATGCTTACTTGCAAACTTGTTAAATAAACGTTAATAACATTTAATATTTATTTAATATTGCATATAAGATCTCTTGCCATTTTTGACTAAATGGCATCCTTATACAAATTTTGTGAAATTGTTCTTTTTTTTTTAACAAATTTTATATATATGTAACATTTTTTCTAAAATATTTCCTTGATTTGCAAATAATTGAAAACTTCCAACAGAAAGTGTTACAAATTTTACACTTCAAGGATATTTGAAGTAGAATAATTTTTAATAGTCTTTTGTATATTCAGGATGAAATAAAAACCGTAAATCTAAAAATGGATTAAAATAACAGTCAAAATTATGTAAAAAAAAAAGGAATCAAATATTCTGAAGATATAAGAAATTTGCTCATATTTTAGAATCTAAAATTATTATTAGTCCGTAGAAGTTTATGCAGAATCAAATGTTTACAATCATAAATGAAAACTCGAAGTTAGAAAAACAGTATGTTTTAATTTTCAATTACCATAACTCGTATTACATTTTTAGTATATTCTATATTTTGATATCCTTCAATAGGCTCATCAATTTTTACACATTTAGAATTATTATAAATGTATAAAAATCCACAGTCTAATAATTATTCTCAAACTTACGTTCCTCACAAAAAGTGTCAATCAACAGTAATTACTGCGCCATGTTTAACAATTTAATCTAGTAAAAGAATCAATATTTTGGGATTACTATTTTTCACAATTCCCAGCTCAACTTTTAACACAATACAGATTAAAAAAAAAAAATACCCAAAAATTAAAAATTAAAAAAAAAACTCAACTGTTTTAATTTGATTCTCAGATTCAATATCTCAAATACAAATCCTTGCAAAAATCGTGAAGAACACTCGAACCCAACGCGCCGAGAATCCAGTCCTGTCCACAGAAAAAGAAGCTCCTCGGTTGACCGCGCCCTTAGGGACCCTTATTAAAGCCCAAACTAAAGGGTTTTTCTTTTTCTTTTCCTCCCAAATTCATCTAAACTCCGTTGCACGGGAGAATAAAGTCGCCTACCCTCATTAGATACTGGCTCTATCTCCTTCGAGCGCATGCCTACCCACAGACCCCTGTGTAGTGTCCTTAAAGGGGGAATCCCACAGCGCGTGGATTGGCGCGCTGGGGTAGTGATACGCCTCAAAAATGGCGGGATAACGGCACATACGAGCCTGGTTGGCTTAGGGAAGGGAGACTCGGTCCGGTCCGGCGTTGCCAAACCAACACATTCTTGAGGCGTATCACGACCCCGGCGCGCCAAGCCAGGCGCTGTGCGATTCCTCCTTAAAAGGATCCCACCATCTGTAAGTGGTCATTTTCAATAAGGTGCCGCTTGACTATGAAAATGTGTGGCGCGCAAAATTTCTGGGCACGCGTGTAGCCGTTGAAAATCAGGCCTGTCAAAAGATTTTAAAGACCGTGCGCACCGCGCCTTTTCCCAATGGAACGGTACCTTTAGAGCGCTGAGGCGAGCAAAGCCTAAAGTCCATCTAACTAGTGTTAGCACGTCGACGGTGGGTCGTAGACCCCTAGTTAGATAAACTTTAGTAATGATATTTTTACGTGCGAAAAGCCCATTTTTCCTGACTTCTGCTGGCAGAGAGTAGATACACGTAGATGAAGAAAACAGGCATGCTTAGCTCGGCGCTGTAATGGAAACGGTCCCTAAGGTATTTTTTGTTAGCACCTTGAGTTTTTCACCAATCCTTGTAGAAAAGTCACTTTTACCGTTGGAATAGTGGGGATAAGCTGCGCGAAACGACTTTATTCTCTCGTGGAACGTAGTTGACATCATATCAAGCGATTGTCAACCACCGGGCTATAAACAGATAGAGACAGGAAAGACGTGAAGAGACAGAAAAAGCCGCGTCGCTCCCAGCGACAACGTTGGACAGGACTGTCGTAGGATCGAAGGATCGTCAGATGCCCGCGCATGCCTAGTTCTCCAGGCCCGTACACAAAAAACGAGTCACACCGAAAAATCATAGTTACATAATGACTTGGCCGGGGATGGGGTCATAGATAATTGAGAAAGGCCGTGTGTCTCACGTGTTTGGGACTTACGCTAGGTGTGGTGTTGCCTTGGTTCACGTGCTGGGCCGGTACCTCGTCGTGAAAGTAGTCGTCATTCTGGGTCCCGGGCACGCTCTGCGCGAAGTCCAGCAGCCGTCGGTTGGGGCTGTCCGGGGTGGTAGGCAGATCGTTAGGCAGATTCGGGAAGCAGGACGAGGCGCTGCGACGGTGTCGGGAGAGACTGTAATGCTCATAGTTACGATAACAGCCTGGCCCGGTCTGGGCGGGACCGCGTCCGCACGCGGACTCTCCCTCGGTGCTGTTACCATCCACGCCGGACATATTGTGACCTGGAAAACAGGTTCCGCGTCCGTTCTGTTTTTTTCTCGTTTTCCTGACGGCGGCGCCGTCGGCGTGTCAACCCTTGACGCAAGAATAGCGAAGACTCGATCCCGAAGTCGCGCGTGGCTCGTGTCGGTGCGTGAGCTTCCCCCGGGTTCAGGGACATGCAGCGGCTCGATGGAAATTCATTTTGTTCCATCGGATTCTCGACGACGAAGAGCGACAACGATCCCCGGGGAAACTGGTACCTCGCGGTCTTGGTCCGGCGTGGTAGGCTCGTCGGTTTTTGAGGGATGGGATCAACTACGGGGGATTCTGGTCGCGATGGGGTCTGAGCTTCGCTTGGAACGCTTCGAATTTTTGTTTTGCGCATGGTGGATTCGGATTGCTTCGAATACATGATTGGAAGGTTGAAAGTCTTGGGACTGAGACTTTTGGAAGTCTTGATACGTCTTGAGTCTTTAAGGTCTTGAAAGTTTTCGTAAGTCTTGAGTCTTTGAAGCTATGTCGTCCTTGAGACGATACCGAAGAATTTTTTGTTACCTTGTACCTTTTATTGGTACGTATTTCAAAACATATTTAAATCTAACAAGTCTATACTGAAACAACAACGATGAACAAACAGCGATTTTTCCAAGATACATGGAGCATCATCAAAAAGTTCCTTGTTCTTGTTGTAATGTAGACATAGTTTAAGGATTTTAAATGTATTAAGTCCTGAGTGTTCAAGATGGGAAATCACGGTGACGGCTGAATATAAATATAAAGACTATTGCCGGGTATTTTCTTGGCAAAATCAATTCTTTTTCTTTTTTATCTTTAATGGTTTCTAAAAGCACATTTCTTCAACTACTTTCTCTATAAATTTGATATAAAAATATTCGTTATTGTAATCATAGTAAAAATATTTGGACTTCATTCATCTCCGAAGATATTCGAATTCGTGCGGATTCGAAGCCATTTGAAGCGATTCAGATCCCATCGCTGGCTACGTACGAGGTTCGTTACGGAATTCTAATTTTGCTAATTGATTGCTACTTTAAAGTTGTACTTAGAGGCTCAGGCAAATGCGAATTCGGGAATTTTATTGTAGTAAAACATGGGTGGAAATTAAATTAAATGCTTTTTTAGTGCAAAGTATAATTATTAATTAAATTTATTCAGATTTTAATTAAAAAGTGATGATATAAAAATTGACGGAGATACAGTTGCTACAAAAAATTTGTTTAAAGATCTTCAAACCGTTAATAAATTGCGGATATTTATGCAAATTTAAATTTACAGATACAAATAAAGAATTAAAGTTTAAATAACGGTATTTTATTTACTACATATTTAAATGTATATTATATTGTTAATATTTTGCATATATTAACACTTATGAACAGCTTTGCACATTTTTGCATATTTAAATGTGCCATAAGTCTATAAAAATCCACAGTCTAATTATACATATATAAATGCTTCGCAAATATCTCCGTTAATTGTTACCAATATTTTTTAACGAAAATTTCAGACAATTCAGCTAATAAATACACTTTTCAATTAAAACAATATTAAATTTAATTTCCACTCATATCTCAGTCTAAAAAATTCCTGATCTCGCATCTCTTTTCGGGCGTCCAAGTAGATATAACCCTTTTATAATAATCTAGATTTCGCTATCTATTTCTAAGCATAATTAAAAAGTTTTTCATAATTCTAACATTACGAACCTTCATTCAATCTTTGAACAATTTGAGGGAATAAAATAAAACTGTTCAATGAATGGAAGCTCAGAGTGAATAGAAAATTGCCCTCTACATTTGAAACGCACTGTTCCAAAAACTTTCTACAGAAAATCGATACCAATTTATGACAAATAATTTACGTTTAAAAAAATATTGAATAGTATGCAATTTAGCCAATTTTCGTAATGGTAATTTCAAGCAGAACTTCAAAATCAGTTTGCGTATATACAGGGTGTATCACTCTAATCAATTAATGCAAGTATTTTGAAAATTGTTCCAGGTAGAAGAAAATGCCTTCAAAGAACCACAGAAACGAAAGAAGCCTTATAAAGTGTATTAAAAAAAAAAAAAAAAAATTACGTCACGCAAAAATTGTATTCACCAAGAAATCCATTTAGAAATGGAATTTTTTATTTGCTGGTTATTTGAAAACATTTCTTCCCATGAAACGCGAGTTCCAAAATATTCGCGCGAACAAACTAAAACAAGTACACCCTGTATAGCACCGAATTTCGAAAAAATAAAGATTCACGGTTCCTCGACAACCGTTACCACCCACGCCGGACTTCCAGCGATCCGGAAGCGAAAGAACGGTCGTCCACTTCGGTCGTCTCCTCGCAGAACGATAAGTTTACCAACCGTGACGCAGGTCAACAGCCCACGAAAATGGTTCCGAGACCGTGCTAGGGAGGTGTGTTAGACAGTGTGATTCAACGGCAATCGATCATAGAACACATCGATGAAGCGGAGTCTTGGCTCAGTCCGGCGTGGTAGGCTGCCCGCTCGGCTCTACATTAGAAAGCGGCAAAAGCATAAGAGAAGTAATCAACTTGGTTACCATCCACGTCGGACATGTGTGATCTCGTGACCTTGGGCGCGTGCAATTAGGCGACCTTGACATGGGTGTCGTTCCGATCTCGGTCGCAGTGCCTCGTTAAGAAACAGTTAGCGATAACGACCTGAAAACTCGAGTCCTTCGCGACTCTCGTAGCAAAAGGAAAATATGTTGTGTAGTAAGTTCGTTCGTGTTAATAACTGTAATTGTTTTAAAGAAAAAAAAATTAAGTTGGACTGAATCGCACACAATTTAAGGTGTAAGAGAAACTGGGGCAAAGCAAAATGATAAAGCAAAGTGAAATATGAAAAGTGATTCGAAAAGTGATTGCTCGAATTTTTCCGGTATACAGCAGTGATTCGATCAGTGTCCACTCAAATTTCTACGTAATACAACAGTGATTCGATAAGTGATCACTCGAATTTTACGTTATACAGTAGCAATTCAATAAAAGTTCAATAGTCGGAAGCGGAATTCATGTCTAACGTAGAAGATACTATATTTTCTGCCTTGGTTAAGGTTTATACTTTAACCTCTTATCCTTTAATAAGGTGTGATATTCGTGATATTGTTAAATTATTGAAAGTGAAAGAAAAGAAAAGTAGAAAGAGTTTTCGACAACTGAAAATCTATCACATTTTTTCATCTCATGCAATTAATAGTTACGTATTGTATGTTTTTGTCTTGCATTTAAAATAATTTACGTATTTGTGGCCTGAAAAAATTGTAGGACACGAGGCCAAAAGAAGTTCTGAAGGAAATCACATACTGGCTTGTGGAAATAGGAATCGACGTATAACGTAGAAGTTTAAGTTGGCACTTATCGAATCCTTATTGTATTCGAAACTTACCGAATCACGGCTCCATACGACTCATGGATCAAAAAAGATTCACAGCCTTTATTTTTCTTCATAAAAAAAGGCTACTCTTATCGAATCATTACATTATCTGATTCTTATCGAATCATGGTTCCATGACTTATTATCGAACCACTTTTATATTCTTCTCAATATGCAACTAGTGCCTTTGCGACACAATCTTAGAAAT
This sequence comes from Perdita meconis, assembly GCA_030770465.2. Lineage (NCBI taxonomy): Eukaryota > Metazoa > Arthropoda > Insecta > Hymenoptera > Andrenidae > Perdita > Perdita meconis. The sequence continues at coordinate 385,545 of JASKOS020000017.1, forward strand.
GTATTTCTAAACTTTCATTCAATTCACATAAAAGTGACTTAACTTCATTCTGCCATCACTGTCTCCAAAATCCTCCATTAAATAAATTTTCCATTCCACATAAAATCAATCAATATTTCCATACGCAAACAAGAACGAACCCATTACATAACCCAACGAATATTGTCAACAACACATTCAGTCTATATTCCAGAAATGTCTACAGTCACGTAGAGGCGCCCAGAACATAATTGTAGCTAAACATAGACACGGTGCTTAGTTCGAGAAGATAAGGCGAGCTCAAGATAGACCCCTAGAGAAGGGTAAACTTGATAGCCTCTTTATCGCAGTTGAAATCGATTAAACCCCTAGTCGCTGTTCCTCGGCGAGGCACCGCGAATCGTGCCAAGGGGGCACCTAGGCGAGATCGTTAGTCCGAATGCTAGATTCTGATCTGTCCGGCGTGGTAGGTTGGTTCGTTAGGCAGACCGAGGAAGCAGCAGGAAAACAAGGCACCGCGACGCAATGCTCATAGCTAGGATAACAGCCTGACCTGGTCTGGGCAGGGCTGCGTCCGTACACGGATTCCCCCTCCTTGCTGTTACCATCCACGCCGGACATATCGTGACCTGAAAACAGCCTCGGTATCCATTCTGTTTTTCCACTGTGCCGTCTCAATGTATCAACCGTGACGCAGGATCTTGCTGGGTTCATTCCAGAGTTCGCGTATCGAGAACAGCCATGGGGCGGGCCTGGGCCGTGGAATTCTGGGTCGAGCTCCGAAAGGGAAAAAAGCTGGAGTTGGGTTCTTGGATAGTTCGTGGGAATTTATCGCCCTTGGAACTTGGATAGACATTCTGGGTCGATTGGGAAAAGATTAGAATTTTTACAAATTCTGAGTTGGGTTTGGGGATATGCAGTAGACTTCATAAGAATTTTGTGAGCTGATCAGTTGGAGGAGAACCTACGAGTAAGTTTGGGTTAAAGTTTATACAAGAATTGTAAGCTGATAGGTTAATGAAGAAGTTTAGGTTAGATCTGGCAAAATTAAAGATGAATCTTGGATTAGGTTTGGATGATAAAGTTGACCTGGACTAAAGTTTGGAGTTAGGAAGTTAAGTTTAGGTTGTGAAACAGACTTGGTCAGGAATTGTGAGTTCATGAACTAGAGAAAACTTTTCAATTCCTATGTCTGGATTATAAAGTAAATGACGATAGGAATTAGACAGGAGCTCTAATCAAGTTTGAGTTACACAATTTAAACAATATTTAAACCTATTTAAATTTTGCATCAATTCCTTTTTCCTTATGCTAGATCCTAATTGGATTCTTTATTAACATAGAATATGACAGACTATGACTGAATTATTAACACTTCCTGAAATAAACTTTCGCAAACCCCAATGTTTGAGATCAAGTAACAGCCTAAATAGAAACCAAGCAAATACTATGTTCCACAAGCAAATCATTTGGCTACCAAATCAAACGACTATCGAATTGCATTACGTGAAAATTATAACAGATTCCGATAAAACGGTACGATATGCAATTTGAATATTTCCGGATAATTCGAGCGGATTGATGATGCTTAGGCTCGCCATGGATGTTATCGATACGCCAGTGAATCGGATGAAAATGATGACTGTGATTGGTGTTGCAGGCACGCGACGACAGTCACGTCGCACTTTGCCCTTCGAACGATCGAGTGTAGTTATGAATATGGTGCAGTTGCATTAATGAGAACGTCGATTAGGGCGGTGTTTGTGTGTGTAGCCGCGCGTTACCTTGCCCCTGCGCCAGAACTGATAAATTTATCATTCTTGCGTCAGGGTTGATAAATTGTTCGCTTTTCACTATGGTACAGCTATAATCAAATAGTATTAATTGGGTTTGGGAGCCGGGGTAGAAGTGATCGAATCGTCCATTGAGCTGGATCGAATTGATGGGACTCCATCTTGGTGAGGAATTGCACTTTGATGCCTGGAGTAGAAACTACATAGCTACTTTGTCAATTTCTGACTTATCCAAATGTTTGAAGGAAGCTTTATTAGAAAAAAACTAGTAGAAAAATCTATTGGGGAGAAACTACTCTATAAATCAATTTAAAATCTTTTTTCACTGGACTGGGAACAGATTGCAAATTATTTAAAAAAAATTATTCAAATTGTATATAAGCAATTTTCAATATTTTTGCATGAAACTTTATATAATATTTAATACTTAAATAGTGGCAATTTATCTAAATTGTTAAAGTATCTTTTTCTTGCATTACACTTTTCATAAAGCCTGCGATGTCAAAGTTAGGTACAATTTTTTATTTTTTTTTATTTATTTATTTAGGTATATGACGAGCATAAGTTCGCCCAGTTTACAAATTACGCAACAAACTGAGGTATATAAAACGTAAGATCAAACTAAAAACTAAAAATATATCTAAAATCTAAAAGTAAACCTAAAAATAAAAACGGAAACACATAGAATTTAAACTAAACTAAACGCAGACATTGAAAAAAGAACTATAATAAGAGAGCTGAATTATTACTTTTAAATGAATAAATTTATCCAGTAGAAAAATCTAGAGTGTTGGTAAAAAGATTTGATTTTTGAATCTGAGAGATGGCTTAACTTTTTAAGAGAGATTCAAATTGAAAAGTGCAATTCCTCGAGCATCCATTGGCTGCAAAGAACGCACTGGAAGAGTTAGGACATTCGGCAAATCGGTAAAATTGATATAACAACCACGAATGGCGCACATCTGACAGTTAACCGCTTCGCAAACATGGGCGAGTTATCCCGCAACATAATATCATTCGTATGCGGCCACAAAGGAGTTATCCCACGACATAATATAATTCCTAAGATGCTATAGACGAGTTATCCCGCAACAAAGTATCGTTCGTACACACATGCCACATATCAGTTATTCCACGACATAATATCACTCACACGGTGCCATAGATGAGAGATCTCATAATGTGTATTATTGATACTTATTATAATAGTATATAACTTAAGATAATGTAATGTTCTATAAACATTCTTATGTTATTATAGTTATTTGTAGCCACGGTGTATTATACAGGTGTTGCAAGTTTCCTCAGAAATGTGCGAACATCAGATGGAAGATCTTCTAGCGACCGCTAGAGTGCGTCTGAGTAGAAACATCTGTAGGGAGCGCTACTATTGGTTCAGCGAGCTCAAATGGTGAGGAGATCGAGCACGAGTAAAGCTCTGTGATCATCTGTGACGCACTTCATTCGCACACATGCATATCATACACGGAGTTCTGACTATGACGCCCCTAGCGGCGACCAGAGGAGCTTCCATCTATTGATTACAAAAAATCAACCAGACAGAGCTGCTTTGTCAGAACACCTCTATAATACACCGTGTTTGTAACTTCCAATTACTAGAAAATAAATAGAATCGTTTCGAAAAACAATATGTCTTTCATCCGCTATGAACTTTCGTGCAACGATACTTTTTCGAATTAAAACTCTCGTCCTAATAAACAAAAACGCAAAATCTCTCGTCTATGGCATCTTAAGGCACGTCTACATACAGCGAGCGCACGTCGACGAACACGAACGAACAAACGTGAACGCACCCGAACGCACGCGAATGAACGTCAGGTCCCTCCTACTTAAGTCAAAGAGGCGAATCAGCATTTTCTGTGTCGTTTGCCCTGGTTCGCGTGCGTTCGCCTTCCCTGCATTCGTTCACATTAGTTTGTGCGCGTTCGCTGTATGTAGACGTGCCTTTAGGAATTATATTATGTCGCCGTGTTAACTCGTCTGTGGCATCATACGAATGACATTACGTCGCAGGATAACTCGTCCGTGGTTGCGAAGCGGTTAAGGTTGCCAATAAAATGGTATTGGATCCATTTGGTCCGTCGCTTACCGGTGTCGACGATGACATCGATGAGGTCCATGCTCTTGGCAAAGGCGTCCCTCAGATTGAGGTGATGGAAGGATACGATGCTGCCCTCCCGTTTGGCCCTCTCGAGGGCCTCCCGCCTCTTGAGGGCCTTCTCCCGTCTCATCTGATTCTTGTAGAACTCGGCGAAGTTGTTAACGATAATGGGAATGGGCAACGCGATTACCAGGACACCACATATACAACACACACTGCCGATCACCTTGCCGAGCGGGGTCGTGGGGTAGATGTCGCCGTATCCGACGGTGGTCATCGTGATTCCCGCCCACCAGAACGTCTCTGGAATGCTTACGAATTTGGTCCCGGGCTCCTCCTTCTCGGCGAAGTAGGCGAGGCTCGAGAATATGAGGACGCCCATCGCCAGGAAGAGCATCAGCAGGCCCAGCTCCTTGTACGAGTTGCGCAAGGTAAAGCCGAGGCTCTGCAGCCCGGTCGAATGGCGGGCCAGCTTCAGGATCCTCAGGATCCGCATTATACGAAATATCTGTACTACTCTGCGCACGTCCTGGAACTGGTCGGTCGCGTTCTTGTTCGTCTCGACCAGGAACAGAGATACGTAGTACGGCAGTATCGCCAACAGATCGATCACATTCAGACCGCCCTTGAAGAACTTCCACTTGTCCGGCGACGCGCTGAACCTAAGCAGGTACTCGAGGGTGAACCACGTGATGCACACCGCCTCCACCATCGCGAGCTGCGGATTGTCTTGAAAGTTCCCCTTCTCATCATTCACTTGCATACTAGGAATGGTGTTGAGAGTTAGTGCGATCGTCGAAAGCACAATAAAGAGTATTGATATCACAGCTATCACCTGGAAGAAGCGACGGAAGTCGACCGGTCAAACGGAGTTTCATCGCTTGCTCAACATCCTACTTCCTCTGACATTACAAAAATCAATCATAGTCGTTCTCTTCTCCCCGTGATTCGTTCAATCGCTAATCGATCTCTGTGCCCCGCCACCGTTTCATCGGTGGGTTTCTTTCTCTTTTTTTACTACGTATCTACTGTGTTCTTCGCAGGACTTCATTCTCTCTGTTTTCATTTTCTTTTTTTCTCATTTCTTTTTCGTTTTTTCTTTGTTACACGAGAGATGGAAACTAGCGCTACCGCCACTCTATTGAGAACTGGCCTTGCGGGATCCCTGAGATCTAAACGAAGAACATCCTCTCGACCAACACGATTATCGAAACACATGGAAATCTCCCTCAAACTTGTTCGAAACGATCGTTTCCGTCTGCACTTTTACAAGCAAACAACGACTACCACAATAAGAAGTACACCGACGGCAAAAATTGTTGCATCGTTTGTGAATTAGCGAGATATTATCGAAATTCAATGTTTTATGGCGTTGTTGATATTTATTGGAATTTGTTTAAACAGGAGGAGAATTGAAACTTGAACCTTCTACTTTTTGATCCTTTTGTTCAATTTTGATTAACATAACTTTCAACGGAGGGAAATCTTGTCCTTCACAGATATTATGATAAAAATTTGTTTTATACCATCAAAGTTAAGTCACATTCTTTAATTAATCTAGTAGCATAATAAATCGTTTAATTAATCATTTAAGAAAAATTTAGTAATATAATGTTCGACCGCGGATTTTTAGACAAATTCGCATGCTTAGAGTTATAAATAATTTAGCATGTAGTTTGCTTTTGCTTTTTATACTTGTAATGTTTTGGAATGTATAAACATTTTGGTGGAGGTTTGAATATTCATATTTTTCATAAATGTATAGAAATCCACAATCAAACAATTTGAGCTTTCATAATACGTAAGCCTTTGACTATAATAAAAAATTTTCAAGTCTTTTTAGGACTTTTTTTAACTGCTCTTAAATTTTTTAATGTGATTCTTTATCTTTAAAACAAACTAAGCCGTAATAAAGAATTTGTTTTCTGAATAAAGTTACAACAATTTATGAAAACAGATGTTTTTTTTATATTGTAACTGAACAATTGTAAAGTTCATCTTTTTTTTTAAATACAAGGTTAAATCTGTTTTTGGAATATTAGCAAATTACTATATTAAAGGAAGAATTGTTTAAAAATTATTGAGAATTTATTGCAAAAAAGATTATAGACAAAATGGAACTTAATTAATTTTTGTATTTGGAAAGTGTTAATATCAGTATTTTTTATTTTTCTTTTTGTTTATTTTCTATTGCGTAATTGTAATATTATCGTAATTTCATTCTTGTTAAAGAAATATTATAGAATTATCATAGAGTTTTCTACTTTCTTGTTCTTCAATTTATTGGACAAAGAAAAAATTAAATGGTTGAATACACACAAAAATAATAAAAAAGCGGGAGTTTCTATGAACAGCTGTAATTTCGTTAAAAAACATGAATTCCTTTATATAGTTTGGCTTGTTTTCAAGTTAAAAAATGATAGCTTCTGAAACTGTACTTCAAGGAAAAAGAAAATTTCCTCTTTTAAAGACAATAATTTTCTCTATAAGGGAAAATTTCCTTCCTGAAAGCAATGAATTCCTTTATGAGAGAAAATTTTTTCTTTTAAAGACAATAATTTCCTTCATAAGTAAATTATAAAGGAATAATTTTCTCTACAAAGTAAGATTTTCTCTCTTAAAAACAATGATTTCCCCTACAAAGAAAGATTTTCCCTTTGAAAAGAAATAATTTCTTCTATAATGCAAAATGTTAACCCTTTAAAATCATCTTAAATAAAATCGCACTGAAAGATCAAGAATTGGAATCTTTATCTTTAATTTTCCTCCTTATTCAAACAAGCTTTAACAAACCTTAACAAAATCATGAAACACAGAAGTTCGATTATCTTTCACTACTCCAAATCTGAAACAGCAATTACTTCCACCAGCGTAAATATACACGAGAAGCTTTCAATTTGCACGGAAGCGTTCAAAACTATATGTATACAAAACGTTACACCAAATATCAACAACAATATTACTTGATCACTGACAAAATAGTAGAAAAGCGTATAAAAAATGACTCGTTTACACGTACGAAGCAAGCGGCGCGGCGGTTTGCGTATGTAAAAAAGAAGCTTTGAAAAATCCGTGAAGACGTGGCCCCTGACGTCGAAGGAGGCCACCGGAAGAAGACCCGCGGCCATAATGCGATCTCGATCACGGATCGTCGACGAAGTCGATACAAAAAAAAGCCAAACCCCCTTCCACCAAGGACTATGCGCAACCAACAAGCGAAAAGAAACCCTTGAGACCTCCAAACGACTCCGATCATCGGTACGGTTAAACACAAAAACGGTGGACAAAGGTGAAAAAGGAAAGAAAAGAATAAAAAAACGTGGGATCGCGTCGCGGTCTGCTATGACGTCTCCGAAGCGTTTCCCGTGACGCTGAACACCCGGGAGAAGTTCCCCCGGGTGAACAGAGTCGACGGCAAACAACGACGGGAGGCGTCCGCAGATGCCAGCAGAGCATTTGCACCAAGGAGTGTCTCGTCGTTTGAAGGCAGTCTGCCCGACGTCGCTCGACTCGTATACAATTTTTGTACATTGTTCGGCAAGCGTATTAGCACATACTTTATCATGGTCCCTTCAAAACCCCGCTCCCTTCTTTGTCCGCCCCTGGAGGCCCTCGATTCACCCCCGCAAATCGGCTGCCCTCCTACGTATGGAACCCTGGCCCACGCTAGTGCAATCGCTACAAAGCGAAATCAATTCGTCGCAATCTGGAGGTCTGATGGGATTGAACAGGGCTTAGCGGAAAAAGTACGCAAGGGTCTGTTTCACGCAAATAAACAGGCACTCGCTTCGCATGGCCACAGTGCGAGTAAACAGAAACGCCGAGCGCCAGGCAGAGTTGGGCAAATTTCATTCGAAATAATACAATTTTAAAATTATGAATAAACTTCCAACATTTATTTGTAACTAAGGGTAGGTTCATGTTGGAGCTGCGGGAAACTGTGAAAGCAGCGATGTGAATAGGATGGTAAAAGAGAAAGAGATGTTCTCTCTTTTATTTTCTTGCTATCTTGTTGCTCTTAAGTCTTAAGGTGCGGATAGACTAGCAAGTAATTTGTGACATTTCTTGCGAGAAGGGCTCTCATAGTGCGTGTAAACTCGCTCGAGATTATGGTTGGCAAGCTGAACTGGCGCTATGAGAGCGGCTCTCGAAAGAAATGTCGCAAGCTGCTTGCTATCTAGTCTATCTGCACCTTTATCATTTATCGCAGCTTAAACATAAAGCTACCCTAACAAATAATAACTTTAATAGCAGCGAAGTTATTCGTTAGTTACGAATAAATCTGTACTGTTATTTGTTATTTTATGAAGGCGTGACACATAAAGCCGCGTCCCCACCAGTGCCGAGCGGCATAGACTTGCCGCGCAATTTTGCTGATGGGCACTGCTGTATAATTTTGCCGATCGGCAATGCCGAACCAATGTGAATTTGTGAGTCGGCTTGAGCCGCATGACTTTAGAAGCCGGACAGTGCCGAAGTTACCGAAGATTGACACGTCATGACGAAACTTTAATTCAGATAATGTCCATTTTATTATTTATTAGCCACAAATAATATCGTTTATTCGTTGTTTTTGTTCTAAACTTTATTTGAATAACGCCCAACTCCAGCACCCGGAAGACCATCGTCAAAGACTTCTTTAAAAAAAGGAAAAAAGGAAAAAAAGACGCTTTGGTCAAGCGTCAGCAATTCGTTTTCTACGTTCTCGTCGATTCTCCTTCCGGATGCGTCGGAACTCGGTGCATCGTCAAAGCGAAGAGTGAAGAATAAAGTGAGGGGGTGATGAAAGGCGAGAGGGGAGGAACGTTGCATCTGCAGTTTTCTCATGCAACCGACTGCCGGTACTCCCACGAATCTTATTATCGGTGACCGGCTTTATCTTTCCCCGACCTTTTCGCCCGGATATCGGGGCGAAGTCGGCCGCACCGGGCAGAAAATTATCGATCGGCGGACTCGCGTGGGAGTGCGGAGGACAACTTGTCGTGCGGAATGAGAAAATTCTCCTGGGGGGGTGAAAAGCGGTGGCGTGCGATTTTCTTCTCTTTTTTTTCTATGGTGTCTTTCATTCTGGTGGACAGAGATAGAGACGGCTTGTAGATTTGGGGATTTAGATGAAGGCTTGTTCGGTACAAAATACAGCGGAGTCTTGTTCAAATGTGGAGGAAACCAGTGCGCGTACAGTGCAATCGATGGGAAAAGATAAGCCAACCTTAACCTGGGGTTCTTGGAGATTTTGCGACGGCGAATTACCACCCATACTTGTTCTCGCAATCGTGGTTTCGTGGTATTATAAATCCTTATCATTCAATTTTTTCTATTATGAGTGAAATTCACTTGAGACTGTTAACTGTTTTTATGTATATTAGAAAATGGAGGGAACTTTTTTCATTGATCATAATTGTGGAATATTTTCGAGGATGAACTAACTACTTTAGCAACATTGAAAAATAAACAAAAATCTTTGAAAATTGGAGGAATGAGTCTTTATGCAATAGTAAAACCCAACATAAATTTTAACTTTTAATTTAGCATGCATTCTTATGAGAAAACGCGATCTTAAGAAATATAGTTATAAAACTAAGGGTGAAATAATAGGCAAAACTTTATGAAGAAATTATAGTTTGATTATTTCATTTCTAGCAGTTGCATTCCAAACTTTTGCATTTTATTTACGTTACAACAAAAAATTAGGAGATCAGTAAACTTTGATGGAAACATTTAAACACTCAATTCACTTCAAGTTCGAACATTGAAAGTTTTTGTATCGAAATTTTGTACTCCTTTAATTTTTTATGATAATGTATTACATTTTGTCGTAGAAAAAAAATGGAATATTGATTAAAGAATTTGTGTCAAATATTGAATTAAGGAAATGATTCTATTTTTGGTGATTCTGTTTTCATTTCTTTGTTGAATACTTTTGTTAATAACTGCTTCAATGATTTTCATAATAAGAATAATAATAATACGGTTTTATTGCACACTAAATAAGTGCTATTACAATGTGAATACAATGTAAATACAAATTATTTATTATAATAATATCAATTTGTTATACCGCTTTAGTGTGCAAAGAACGAAATTCAGTAATTAATTGCTGCTAATAATAATAACGGAAAATAGTTTTCCCAAAATATTTCCATAATATTGTAATAAAAGATAGTCAAAACAGAAAGAAGAGAGAAAAAAACTAGGAATCAATCACTGTTTTCGACTACTATTATAGTGATCATTAATTTAAAAAAATTAAATTTTCTATGAATGAGTTGCAAGTTACAATTAGTATTTTTGGTACAAAATTTGGTGCAAAACACGAAAAAAATTTTTTTTCGCGAAAAAGAAATAATTTGCAACGAACGGAGACTACAGAATTCTACAAATTTTATTTCATAATGAACAAAAAAAAAATAGTCCCTACAGGAACTAGAATTTCATCTACTTTTTATAATTATATTTCTTTCTTATATTATTATATTTCATTCTTCCTATTTTTTTTTTTTTTTTTTTTTTTAGAAATACTATGAAAAATACGTTTTACTTAATTAACAATGTTAAGCAAGATGTATGAAAACATTGCACGCGTTTCGCTTCGTATTTCAGATGTTCTGATAATTCGTGTAACCAGTAATTGTTATAATTAATCCTGTTAAACAAAGATCCGTGTCTCGTGTGCCTGACCCTTTTTGATGAAAGATTAATATTAGAATTCTAGTTTAGTTCCGTGGCTAATCAACCGAACGCGCTATCGAATCCCATTTGTCACGACACGTAGCATGGAACTCGTGCATTAATGGTTCTTGAACAAGCAATTTCCTAACAATGGGGCAGATAATGCGGAACTTATGGGACTATCCGATCGATTAATTTGTTGAATTTACTATCTTGGGAATAATGAAAGAATTCATGTAATTTACATTTTCAGGAATTACATTTTGACCATTATGTTTCCTTCCTTATGTTCCTTTATATTGACCTCTCAATTACAATACAATTACAATATTAACATAGCCAACAAATATTCAAGCCAAATAAATTTCTTTGATGGTTCGGTTTTAGATTTCAAATTCAAACTGATTCAGGTTCTTCGAAATGATTCTATTAGTCTACTCAATTATTATTATACTCAATTATATTATGCATCTTAACACTGATTATTGTATTATAAGAAAAAAAAGAGACCCTTCTGTTTATTCAATAAATAAATAAATAAATATTTTTGTACGTTTGTTCCTTGTATCAAAAATTCAGCGAAGAAGTTTTTCATAGAACTATAGTAATTCCTGTCGATGTCATTTTACGTGATTTATCTGTCCAATTAACACTTAAGTGGTATACTGGAGTCACGATGCTATATTAAACTAATTTTTTATCTTTAATATAAAATATTTAACAAGGGAAACCTTGTCGAAATAAATAATGAAGAGTATTATGAATAAACTACGAATTTTATGCATTTATGGCAATTCTAAGTATTCTAAAAATTTTTGAGATTGTTGACCCATGCAAAAATATACATAGTTCAAGTTACAAATTTCAATTCATTATATTAATTTTTAAACATTTTATTTTGCATAAACATCATTCTAATTACGCAGTCTAATTGTAAATCATTTTTATAAAACTCCTATAATAGTTCTGTTATGTTATTATTAAATAATTACAACTGATAGTATATCACTTAAGGGTTAAAAAACTTCGTATAACATCTGAAGGCAAAAACATTCCTGCATATTATATCCCAGTTCTGAACTTACGGCACATGAAAATTCTCGCAAATTCTCTCAACCTGTATAAAATATTTTTCATAAGTGGATTTCACTCACAAAAATAAATCACGAGATATGCAAGCCTGCATAATAAAATTCTCATGGTGTAAAAGAAAAGGCACACGTTGCGTGAAAAAGTGGCGCCTAGAATCGAAGTAGACTTATACTGGTTAACACTTTAAAGCGCGCGTCATTTTCTAAAAGCAAAGCGAGTATAAATAGAAGCTACTTTATAATATGATTTCATTTGTTATATCTTACAAAAGAGATTTAAAGCCACAAGTATAAAGTCCAAGTGAAGCGATAAATTGCAGCAACTCGTCGCAAAACTATTTTCCAACGTTTCAAAAATAAACAAATTGGCGGATGAGCAATCATTTCGCACGAGGTGAACGCGCGTTTAACGTTGTATTCGTCGCTTAATACCTTTAAATCGTACTGGAAATTTTATGATCGATCAACGCCATACGTATACAATTTTTTAAGAAGCAAAGTTACATTGCAAATGAAAGGACGATTTACAGAGAAAAAAATGTTCGGTCAGATGTTCAGTCGTTCGTCGATTAATCGGCAAAGATCGCTGCGTATCATCCGGTTAAACCGTTACACAATCTGAAACCAGCGACCCTAATAAAATAATTACCTGACAATTAGACTCGAACCCGGTTCTTATCCAAGTTGCATGCAGAAAATGACCTTCGACTTTACGGGGTTAACTAGTACGTGCCCTTAATGTCGTCAAATCGAGCCTATGCGAATCTTTTCAACATTTTTGTCAATACGTAAAAATTCTTGCTGTTGGAAATTCGTTTTCGTAAACTTAATCCACGAAAGTTCTGCGATGCGTTGCATTTTTGGTGAAAGATAAATCATATGAGACGAAACATACAGTAGAACTTTGATTAACAGGTTCTCAATTTATTTTTCTGAGTTGAAAATACTTGGAGAATTAATTATTGCATCAGGGAAAATGAAGAAATCAATTTTCATTTCGATATTAAACCAGTTAATGAAGGTTTTACTGTAATTAATTTATCTTCAAGGGGGAATCTAAACCCTCTTAATACCAGTAAAACGATAGTGATCGATGTGATTCCTGGAAATCGAATCGATTAGAGTACAAAGTCACTTCGTCGAATCTGAAGCACTATACTCTTCATAAAATAATCGGAGTCATACTTCGAGGAATCCGGTTCGATTCAATAATTCGTTTAAAAAAAGTGAAATAAAGGGATGCAACTAAAGATTCGCAAAGACCTGAATCCAGTGAAATCTCCGTATTTATTTTTATTTGTTCCCATGAAGTTAGTAATTAATTAGGCACTTAAGAAAAAATAAGAAAAGCTCGAAGCGTTTTCCCTGTTGTAAATACAGTGGAACCTCTATTATACGAATCAAAATTATTCTCAATATTTACTTATCTGGGATTTCAATCATTTAATACAGTAATAAGGAAACATTTCGAGTAGGGGGTCGCGATATCAAATAGATATTAATACTGTTAGAAACCTTAAACAATGTCTAAATGACGTGTAGAATATTAGCTGCTAATGGCTTGTGCAATACAAAAATACAGGCTAAAAGGATTTTAGCTACTCGGCAAAATCACAACCTCTGCGCCATCCAATGTAACGAAATCATTTCTTTCATCATAATATCTAACATGAAATCTTCTTAGACTAAAAAGTAGGAGATTGAAAGATTTCAAGGCGTAGATTCAGAGATTTTCAGAGTTGAAATTGAAGATTTTAAGATCTTATGGCGTGAATTTCAAGATACCAAGTTACAGTTTCAGAGATTTTCTGAGTTAAAATTGAAGATTTGAAAGTTTGATATTTGACTATTTTATATTTTAGGGACTTTAAGTTAAAATCGGAAGTTTAGAAGAAAATTTGGAGATTGCAAGACTTGTCGGAGTTAAAATTGAACATTTAAAGGTTTGAAGTTGGAGATTTGACTATTTCAAGTTTTAGGGACTTTTCAAAGTTAAAATCAGAAGATTGGGGATTGAAAGTTGAAAATTGGAAGGTTTGAAGCTGGAAAATGTGGAGATTACAAGATTTATCCTAGTTTAAATTGAAGATTTAAAGGTTTGAAGTTTGAGATTTGGCTATGTAAAATTTTAGAAACTTTTCGAAGTTAAAATTCAAAGTTTAAAGATTTAAAATTGGAAATTTCAAGGTTTGAAAATGTGGAAATTTCAAGACTTTTCGGAGTTAAAATTGAAGATTTGACGGTTTAAAATTTGAGATTTGACTATTTTAAAGCTTAGGAACTTTTCAGAGTTAAAATTAAAAGTTTCAGGATTCAAAGTTGAAAATTTGAAGGTTTGGAGCTGGGAAATTTGAAGATTTCAAGATTGTTTACTTTAAGTTTTAAGAACTTCTTAAAATTAAAATAAAAAATGTAAGGTTTTAAAGTTGGAAATTTCAAAGTTCGAGGCTAAAAAATTTGAAAATTTCAAGACTTTTAGAGTTAAAATAGAAAATTTAAAGGTTTTAAATAAAAGATACGAAAATTTGAAAATGAACAGGTGAAAAGTTGAGATTAAGAATTTAAAGTGCAGTTAATTTCTAAATTTCTTCTTTCAGATTTTCTATGCATTGTATCTCAATTTTTCAACAATTTCTAAAGACAATTCCAATTTTAGAGATTTGTTAAAGACATGATAGTATTTAACATAGAATATTTTTAGACTATTTTCAGTGTTATATGAACCATTAGCAGCTAAAATGCTAGATCATTTTGACAGTGTTTAAGGTTTCTAACAGTATCAATTTGAACTACGATTTAATAACAATGCAGTAATTAATAGTATTTTATGTTATAAATATTGTCAAACATAAAAATCGGATAATAAATCTCTCGATCCTACTGTAAAATTGCAAGTTAGATCTCCGTGACGTAAATAAACAAAAATCCGGGAAATCGATCCGGAAGTAATCGATTGAACGATAAACGCGACGCGAATGCTTCGATATCAATGCGAATCTCTCGATATAAAAAATGTCCCATTTTTGCGATTTGTGTCGCATGGAATAAACGCGATTCACGGAGATTGCACCGTGGCATTTAACGGCGCGGCGGCGCGGCGCGGCGCGGCGCGGCGACGAGCATGACAGAGGCAAAATAAGCTAAGAGTCGCGAGAAGACCCAATATCCAGATTACCGATGACTATGCCCACTGCCCACACACTCTCAGACGCAGTCACAGTTATTGACCGACCGACCGGCCCCTTCGCGTGGGGTTTAAATATAGTGGAAAATCAATAGTTTCTGTAATATTGACGCATTAAGGAGAAACGTTCGGACGTGCGGCGACGAGGTGTTCGCTAAAGAGTCGAATTCGCGAGAAATTCCGCGGATCGAGGCGCGAGGCGCCGCCCTCGCCCCCTGGTTCGCGATCGAGGGTGTCGCAGTGTTGCACACACGAACAGAGAGAAAGAGAGAAACAGAGAAAACAGATGGAAGGTTAGAGAACACAGAAAAGGCTCGAGAGATTCGTCGCACGAAACGTGACACAGGGTTGGCAGTGATATGGGAAGTCAGTGGTAGATACAGGTGCTATCCTTCGCCCCGCATTCATGTTTGTTTCATCTTGTAGCAACAGTGTGTGCAATGTGTATTGTTTGTGGTGTGTATGTTAATGGAATGGCGCCGCCTGAGTGCCCTTCGAGTTTGCTCACGTACTACGATCGAACGGATTACGTTGCCACGAATTCGAGCGTTCACACGAAAAGAAATATCTACGCTACTTGAGGGAAGGAGGGATGCTTTCCGTGAGATTGTTCTGCGTGTAGAGACGCGCGCGCGCGCGCGTGTGTGTATGTGTACGCACTAAAGTCACGCGGAACATTCCTATTATCTATTATCTACTAGCCACGTGTTTCTCGCTGAATCGATAGTTAACAAGCGATGTGTGATCTCTATACGATGGACAGATACATATTTCTTTTCGAGCAACGCCGGATTCGTTTACGTGAAATGCTGATCCGTCTTTGCGCGCGATTTTTCTTACGATCGATAAACAGAGATTAGGATTAAATTAGGTTATCCAATGACGGTTAACATTCACGTATGAACGTGTAAGATTAATTGATAAAAAAAAAGAATTATATTATATGTACATATATTCGAATTGAATTCGCTGGTAGCGAAGTTACTATGTGACATCTCACAGGGAGCGGTGTCGAGAAAGAATCTACGTGATACCTGGTAATCGCGTATTATGCACTCCCATTATCATCAAAGGAATCGTTAAATATATCGGGACGATTTGAGGTGCGCGGTAATATTTTCTTTTTTATCTTTTTTATATATTGCGAGCTAAAAAGCTGGATTACGTGACAATGAGATTAGTTAATGTTGGTTAACACCACCTAGAAATAAAATACACATTACAGACATCGACACAAAACCGCTGGGACACTAACTAGAAACTTCGATACAGTAGTCCTCGGAAAGGTTTCAAGTCGTTGGGACCGTTAACTCGATTATGAACAGAGTTCGGAAGCGAATTTTTGATCGACTGGTTTTTTGACGTTCGAAAACGTGCGACTGAGCATAGCATTCGCCATTTCTGACTTCCGCATTTATCATAGAATCTTCGTGAAAGTGATGCTAATTCATTTCCTATGTTTTCTCTATGAAAATACCATCAAAGCGGTGTACGGTGAAATTCCTAAGCTCCAATTCATTTAGACTTTTGCACTGCTCGTTAGTAAGCCTTCTTACTTCGCTAATCAGAAACAAAAGCTTGAAGGGGTGCAATATAAATTTCTCAGATACACCGCGTTTACGTTAGAGCAGAAGATTTATCACTGATTACAATTATGATACAATCGTGAAAAAGCTTAAACTCTTACTTTAGAAAGAAGTAGAATGTTTTCTGAGCTTATGCTGCTTTTTAAAATCATCAATGGTTACACGAAATGCCCTCAACTTCTTAAATACATACATGTGTATTTGGTCCATCAAGATCCAATAAAAAATGCGAAAGTTAATCACAAGAACTTCTCAACGGCTGCTAGTTCTATTTTTGTTTTTATTTATGACTCCATTTTTTTCGAGTGTCGAGTATTTGGTAGAGAAAGTTCCCACAGCCAAAGTCAACGAAAAATGGTAGTAGCAACGTTTTGACTGGTGATCATAAGCGGGGACTACTGTAATACTTTTCGTCGTCCAGCTCTCGACGTTGAATCTTCATCTACCTTTTGCATTCGCGTTTCTATACGTCGATCTCCATACATATACACGTTATATACACGTATATGTACATATTTGTATCATACATACTTACACGTGATCTAGAAAAATTATGGAACATATTTTCTTTCTTTTTTACCCGGTGCAACGAACGAATGCATCGATACTATACATCCGTAGCGAGGGGTCAATCTAATTCGGTTCCAGTAAATGGCTATACACAAACTACGCTCGGTCAGCGCACGTGATCTCGATATCTGGCTCTTACCAAAGGGGAATCGAATCTATTTACATTAAAACACCGTGATCCGTCGTTAACATGGGGGTGAAGCTGACAAACAAGTTCATCGATAATGTACAAAGTATTTACAAATACTCTATGGCGTAGGTAAAATTATAATATGAATTGTTAATGACGAACGAGTCATGCAAGAATCGCTATCGACTGATTTTTACTTTCTGGCTTCCTATTGTTTTGTACTCTGGTGCTATTCAGTAGTTTTTAAGTACTGTTAGGTTTTTTTTTGTTTTGCGTGAACGAAGATGGTTATTTACTATCGTCGGAACAACCGCAAGCCAGGATCCAAATAACTGATTGATTGACTATCTTGATTAACGATCTACGGTGAGATTACGTTTAGTCACATACGACGCAAACACGTTCTCTACTCTTTTCTCTATGTAAGAGCTACGTCGAATCGATGCTCTACTATCAACTTAATAATACCTTTGCTTCAAATTAAGGCTCCAGCACAAACTGCAAACGTGGAGACATCGTAAGTGGATTAGTGGACAGCTTTAACGGAGTCTCGCGTGTTACGGTATAATTTTCCGATAATAAAATCGTTCGATCTTTCGGATTTATTTTACAGTGGCCAGAGAATTGGAGAATATCGTTTGTAGAAACTCTCGATTGTTGGAATTATTTAGTTCATTTGAATCACTGCACGGAGAAAAATCGATTTAGCCCAATTCATTTCAACCTCTTCAGGAATATATTCATACTTATTGTTATTATTAAGATTTGCAAAGCGAATTGATTGTGTAAATATATTGTGATACATTAGTCGAAACATACAAAGTACTGAATTTAAACACCATACAAATAAACAGAAGTAGAATTAAAAATATGTGTAAATACAGTGCGTTTGTACAGTTTTATTCAGACTTTTTAATCCATATTTTATGAAAATTTTTTCGGTGCAAAATTTTGATGCTTACTGACTGCAATTTTGAGATAAAATAGATAATGTTTAGACTATTTCATAACGAAATTCAAAAATACGAAGGATTTCTTATTGATTATTTGTCTAATTTTATGAATATTATTAATAGATTGCGAATGTTTATGCAAATTCGATTTTTTACAGCGATGAAGAAATATTTGACGCCTGGATAACGGTGCGTTTTATTTTTTTAATACTCTAACTTTAAGTTTTGATATTTCGCATATTTTGAAAACTCTAATCAGCTTTGAAGATTTTTAGATATTAACGTTTATCATGAATGCATACAAATCCACAGTTTAATTATTAAACACCCTGCGAACACGTTAATCGATTGTAATTGAGTAAAGTGCGTTGCATTAAGACTAAGTTACAATTAAATCGTCTTAAAAGTAGTTCAAAGATTAATTACACACTTTTTCACACATTTTTAAATCACCAATAACAACAAAATTTTACACAAATATTACTAATAATCAGATTATTAATTAAGATAATTACAAATTGTTATACATTTCTAACAAATATAGATAAGTAAAAATTTGCAATATTATTCACAGTTATCAGAATGCACAAAATATCAAAAATACAATAAGTATTAAAATATTTAAAAAATAAAACTAAAACTATTCTTAATCAAATTGCAGTTCTTTGTTTATGTCCATGAAACTTCAAATTTGCATAAATATTCGTGGCCTACTAAAAATATATACATATGTATCTAACTCATCAAAAGGAAAATATATAGAAATACATTAGTTAGTAAAGCGTTATGAATAAATTTTTGTTAAATTTGAAGAATTTTCCCGCCTTTTTTTAAAGGTGATTGAACTCTTCAACAGCGTGACAAACGAATCCCTGAAGAGGTCAAAGCGAGTCCCGCGAGAAACGATTCGTCGTGGTCGATCGAAACTAGGTCTTCGCGGAGAACAACGAAAAAATTTCAAACACGATCAAGAACAGCGACCCTCGCGGAGGGTCCGTCAATGCCAAATGACACATTGTTGTTGCGACAAACCAAGCGGTTGGCTCGAGTTCAAGCTTCGCCGATCTCAGAATACCTTTCCAATTTTTCTCCGGCGATTCATCGCGGAAACTTTGTCTAAGCGTCCAGTGTTATGCCCGCGCGTCGGCGATTTCGCTATTCGAAGGGGTGAGGAGCTCGAATTTCGTCCCCCAATAGAATTAGACAGTCAATGATAACAGAAAATTATAGCAAATTTGTCATTAATGACCGAGCAACGAAATCAAAATCTCATATTGATTTCATAAAATATATAATGCCGAATATTCAATATGCAGAACTGCATTTGCTACATTAAATTTTGAACATGTAATTTTATTAAATCAAATGAAAAGTGTCGAAAATCGATTTATAAATACTCAATATCTTGTATCGAATATCAAATAAGTGGTAAAAGATCAAATTTCAATAATGATACTTGTCAATACAAAGACTTTTGTGATGCTAATTTTTGTACATAAAAACTGTTTTTTGGAGTGATTTAAAAAAAATAAAAATAGTGGAGTTGTATAGTAATTTAATTGAAATAGATATGTTTCGAGTAAAAGTGTCTACTGAAAAGATACTTATAATTTTCTAAGAAAACACTCAATTAAAAAAAAAGTAGATCACATAGATCTATAGAAAATGTTCTGGTGAATGTTCCACTAGTTTTACAGTTTACAAACGACTGTTATATGCTTCTTTTCTATGCAGTATTAGCATAATAGATTTTTAGAAAAATACATAATTCTAGAAAATGAGGTCTATTTTTATGGGTTATTCCATACGAAAACGGACACTTTTCGGAGTAACTTTAGGGGCATATAGACGTATTTCGAAGGATTTTCCAAAATGTCAAAAAATGTCGATTTTACAGCTCTTTAAAGTTTGATTTTTTTTTCAAAAAATTGCATCTGTCATCTTTCTTCGAAAAATTATAACAGTTGAACTAATAAACCGACTAAAATGAGCTTTGTGGTGCTTATAGTAGAAACTTTGGAGTATCTATTAAAAATTATTTCAGTTGAGACAATAATTTTGTTCACCATTTATTTTCCAATTGTTTTAAACAATTACCATTTGTATCCGCAGGGAAATATTTAAAAATTTGAAAAAAATCAGGGTATAGCCTTGTTCGTACCCTTCATGTTCAACTTTATAAAAATATGGTCATTTTAATATTAGCCACAGGAAAATCATTTGAATGTAACGCTGCGCGTCGGAATATACCGCTCGACTGGCCGAGTCGAACGGCACTACCGCTGCAATGTTGACAAGTTGCAACCGCTGCGAAGTTGACAAGTTGAACAAAATCCAACATGTTACTCCGAAAAGTGCCCGTTTTCGCATGGAATGACCCATTAAGTTAGAAGGAACAAGTTAAAAATATTGATTAATTTGAAGATTTCAGCAAATGGTAAAAAGTATCTAATAATTTGGTCTTCTTCTCTAATTATAATGCTTCGTGGGTAAGGTTTCAAGATGATTTCAAACATTGTTTAACGTTTGAAATATAGATTCTGGTCTAGGTCAACTAGACTGGTATTTCAAGGTTACATCCTCTTATTCTAGAAATGAAAATTCCATGACGGACGATCAGGGTGATTCCTCTCGGAAAAAGGTGAAAGGAAATAATACCACTGAGTTGACCCCGGACTATAGATTTGAAGCGATGAAAAGCTATAAATGGGACGAAATTCGTGCCTCTCACGGTAACCAAGAACCTGATGCACGAGACCTTGAACAACATAAAAACTCACCCTCGCGGCGATGGACGTGGTCGGCTTCTCCAGGAGGTCCCATAACCACTTCTGGTACTGCGCGCACTTGCCCTCGCCGAACTCCTCCTCCTCCCTCTGCCTGAGGGACTCAGCCTCCTTGCGCATCTCCTCGTGCACGTGTTCCTTCCTCTGGTGGTACTTGTGCTGGCAGCAGCTCTCGAGGTAGAGCTCGTCGACGCCCCAGTACTCGAGGTCGTCGCTGAACGCGAGCACGCACATCTCGTCGACGAGGTGAAGCTTACCGGTCCGGTAGAAGTTCAGTATCGAGCTAAAGGACTTGGGATGACGGTCGAAGAAGTACTCGTTGTCGATGAGCGAGTAGTCGTCGCAGAGCTCGGTGATCGCCTCGTGGGTGTTGCAGTCGCGTAGACGGCCGAGCCTGGTGTGCGGCAGGCGTTCGAGGGTGCGCCATAGGACCTCGTGTTTGACGCCGCCGACGTTGATCGAGACACGCCGATTGAGGGCCTTGGACCGCATGATCATGAATGGCTCGGGCGGCAGGGACGTCATCGACCTCGAAAAGGCACGCTGCTGCTGCATCTGCAGCGGCAGGGGCGGCGGCGGTGGCGGCGGCGGCGGCGGCGGCGGTGGCAGAGGCGGCGGCAGAGGCGGTGGCGGAAGGTTCACCGGGGCGACGGTACCGGTCGGGCCGATCGACGAGGAGAACGGCGCGTACCGGACTTCCTTGATCCCGCCGCCGCCCCCGACGCTCTTCCCCACGCCGACTATGGCGACCCCTCCTCCCCCACCTCCCAGGCCCACGCCGGGCCCAATCAGACCGCCGGGACCGACGCCCATGCTTCCTCCTCCCCCGCCGCCGGTGCAGCCGACGAGCGCGCCGGCTACACCGGCCCGCTGCAACGTCGTCGTGCCGCCACCCTCGAACACGAAGCCCTGGTCGGTGCCGATGTAGGGCACCGTGCACGACGATGACGACGACAGCACCGGGCCCGTGACCACGGCGCTCCCATTTCGTTCCCCGTCCGCCAGCGTTGAGTCGTCCTCGAACCGCTTTTTGCTCAGCATCAAACGCGGGAGATGATCGCGAGTATCCTAACCGGATCTACCACCGTTCTCTTGGTTCTTCTTAGTATGGAGATTAGGATTTTCGTTCTGGCGGCCCGCGATTCGTTTGTTTCGGCGACTCCTTCGTCCTCTTCGTCTCCTGCTTCTTCTTCTTCTTCGTCTTCTTCTTCTTCCTCCTCCTCCTCGTCCTCGTTACCCTTCTTCCGCTTCATCCGTACCTACGTCTGTCCGCCTCCGGTGGCCCGGCTGCTTGACCGCGCCATGCTCTGCAAGTTTAGGGGATTTCGTTTTGTTAAGATTATGATCATAATTATGGAGAATACTTACAACTTACAAGGAGAGTGCAAAACCTACGGGTCATTGATTTAAGGGGGTACAGCACTATTGGGCGAGTAAAATCAGTGATTTTGTATTAAATTTCTCAGATACTAGATATTCATTAAGCCAGTACTTTTTACAACTTATTATGGACACATTTGAGAATAATTACAAACAAAAAATCGATCAAATGTTTAAAACTGTTAAAGTTATGAAGCGTTAAAGATGACCCTTGATAATAGGCTGCTGCAGCCTGCGTACGTAACTTTCAGCTAAACTAATAATACGAATCAATTTGTTATTTACATTTTTACGGAAAAATTTCACAATCCGAAAGTTATATGTCTCGCACGTGGCGTCGTTTTCAGCATTTTGCGTTTCTAGTGTGCCTATCTGATTTTTCGCACCAAGCGAGGTAAAAATAAAAGTTTTTCAATTAAATCTTATGTAAGATTTTGAATTCTTTCGTATCCTGAGAGTTTTCAGAAATTTTAAGGCAAATTGAAGAAATTCCAGGAAAATTATAAGAAAATTCTAGGGATTTCAAGAAAATTTAACGAAAATTCATGGAATTTCACGAAAAGTAAAATAAATGTTAAAGAATTTCAAGAGAATCTAAGGAAAATTAAGAAAATTCAAGAAGTTTCAAAAACAACTTTAGAAAAATTCAAGAAATTACAGAAAAATTTAAGGAACATAATCAAATTCAAGGAATATCCAGGAAATTCAAGAAGTCTCGAGGAAACAATTCGAGAAGTTTTAAGGAAAAAAAACGAAGAGAATTCCAGGAATTTAAAAAAAATTGAAGGAAACATAATAAAATGGAAGAAAATCACTCATTCAAATCCACAATACCAAGAATGTTCATGGAATTTCAAGGAAATTTTAGGAAAATCAAGAATTAAGGAATTTCTAAGAAATTCAAGAAATATGAAGAAAATTGCAGGAATATCATTAAATTTCAAGGAAATTCCAGGAATTTCTGAAAATTCAACAGATTTCACGGAAATAGGAAAATTAAAAAAATTCCTGCCCCGCCTTTCTGGATTTGCATAAATGCTATCGACAACAAAACCATCAAAATTAAAAATAAAAAATTAACATTATTCCAAATATTCTAGAAGTTAAAAAAAAAAATACGAACAAACTTGCCAAAACACTATCATCCTAAACAAAAATATCGACTCCCTAAAGAGAACATGCACTCCCCAAAATGTGCATTGCAGAGTCCTGCGAAACGGACCCAGTTTTTGTGAATGTTACCGTCAAACGGAAATAGCCGAATCGTGTTAAAACTTCAACGAAGTTATGTCCTTTCGCTCGATACTCTGGACGCGATGTTGGAAACTTCACTCAGGAATAAAAGATGTACACACGAGGACAGTCTTCGATAACGTCAGTGTATCCTATCGATCCGTCGGCGCGGCGGTCCATTACGTATTAAAAGGTCCTGTCATCCTGTCGACGTTAAGTCGTCGTGTTTAACAACTAAACCCTTCGTTAATAAAAAAAGAAACACTGAAAGTTCGGTCTGCGAACTAAGCAAGTACTTCGCTTCCAGCGACGGAAAAAGTTTCTCCCCGGCGAAGCTCGAGCTTCGAATCGACGTTCCTTAGGCGAAACAGATATTAATACGTAATCCGAGAATTGAATTATGTGCTACCGCAACGCCTTTTATTGTAGGTCGAGCCGATTGTGATTCTTTGTGATCTTTTCACATGGTTCATGTGAATTTTACTATGCTGGCATCTTTACACTATGATCAATGGTCCGTTAGTTATTACCGTCGCGGACATTGTGCACATTATTAATGAGAGAAGAAAGCGAGAGAACAAAGAGTTTAGAAGTTTAGCTAAAATGTGTAAGAAAGTATTGCTTCGTCTATTTTGCAGACGGAAAACAGATCGAAAAACGTATTCATAGAACTGTCTACAAATTTAAAGCGGTTAGGCGCTACTATTTCTGGTACCTAAAGACTGAAACAGGTTTAATAATTCAAACGAGTTTCACCTATTTTAAGAGTTGACTAAGTATGGACAGACACTAAAACTTAGTCAAGCCATTTAGTAAATAATGTAAGGTAAACACGCTAATAGATAAACGGTAACTAATAGATGGACATATTTTAGATTAATTGATAATTATGAAAAAACTAGATTTTTAATTGATATTATTGTTTCCTCATTTTATAGAGAAATCGTTTATTGTGTTGGAAATTTAACATTTTCAGCAAGTGTTTTTTGTATGCGAAAAATGTTTCACATTGTCCATCTACTGTATTCGAAATAATACTTTTTTGAATTCAAGTAACTATGGAGCTTAAAACTTGAAAATCTGAATCTAGAAAAATGAAACCTTAAAGCTTGTAAAATTGAAACTGAAAACTCAAAAGCTTCAAGCTTGAAACCTGGAACTTCAAAGTTTAGGCCTCGATGCTTAAAAAGATTAAAATGAAAATTAAAAAGCTTGAAGCTTGAGAAAGTTAAAACTTGAAAGCTTAAAATTTGAGAATTTAAAACTTGAATCTTAAAATGTTGAAACTGGAAACTTGAAAGATTAAAGTTTGCAAGCTTAAAACATTGAAACTTGAAAGCTTTAAACCCAAAAAGTTGAAACAGAAAACTTTTAAGCTAGAAATTTGAAAAACTGAAACTTACAAGCTTAAATCTTAAAGTTTAAAAAATTGAAAATGCAAACTTGAAAGCTTGCTAGCTAGCCCTAGGAAAATTGAAGCTTACCAGCCTTAAATTTGAAAAATTTAAACGTGAATCTTAAATAGCTGAAACTAAAAACTTGAAAGCTTGAGTTTAAGAAAGTTAAAACTTGAAAGTTTGAAATCTGAGAAATTAAAACTTGAAGCTTGAGAAAGTTGAGTTAGTGAATGGAATACAAAATCTATGGCTAATTCATGGCCTTTATTATTCGTACTTTGAAGTATAATTACAATTTTTTTTTTAATGTTTGTTAATACATACAAAATAGCGGCGCTAGAGCTTTGCAAATGAAGAGGAAGCAATTTTCATGGCTGCAAAGATTTATGCTCCAATTTTTGACTTGGAAAAGAAGCACCAATTTTTTGTGTTCCAGATAAGATTAGCTTGGGAAGTACGTTCAGATTTAAACTTTCTTGTTATAAGCAATTTTTCACGCAAATTTCATCTAAATATAAAACATTTTTTCAATAATGCACATTCTTACAGAAAACGGTATTTTTCAATTTCTATACGCAGTTCTCGAGCTAATCTTACGAAGAATTAAAAAAATTGTTTGCTTTTTTCTTTTCAGGGATATCTACCTTAAATGTACGTTTTCATTTTCTTTTCTGCATACACGTTTTTCAATAAAATTCTGCGCGACTCTTTCACGAAAATATCGAAAACGTTTTGACAGAAAAACCAGCCAACCCAAAAACCTATCGACTTTCACAAACTGTCCCATCGCTTTCCCAACGCAGTCGGCCACTATTTTATTCCCGGCAAAAATATCGCGTCAGAATCGAAAAGGGAATCCCGACACCCCGACGGAGGTCAACGTTACGACGTGAAAGAATTCGTTCTCCGCTCCAAAAACGATGCGTGGATGCGTCTCCGATTGCCAAATATATTAAACAGAAGGGGGAGAAGATCCCGTCATAGATATTACAAGATGTAACCGAATAATAGACGCTATTTCCAACATTCCTCGAATCGGTTTCCAACGCTTCCCAACATCCGTGACACGTTCGCTCAGCCGCGACACGAAAATACGATCCCAGTTATTTCCGAGTTCGTGGCAGGTTCAAAACTGTTTAGAAGGATAGCGGCGTGACTACTCGTTGTAGGCTCGGTCGGTGTTTGCCCGCGGTTTTACTTTCGCGTACTCTCGCTTGCATCTTTTGGGGGATTACGAAAACGAGCCGACCTTGGGATCGTGACCCTCGCTATGGGCTCGTCGCCAGTGGACCGCGAGACTATAGCGAGGCGAGTGGTGTTCATTATTTATTCGCGACGAGGAAACAATTTGGAGAAGGAGTAAATGTTTTAGAGAAACAGTTTGGTATGTTTACTTCATGAGCGAAAAATGGGTTAGTATATCTGTTTCAGTGCTGAGTAAATTTCAAATAAGAACTGGGAAAAGAGTTGCTCATATTTAAATAGGATAATATTTCAAAATGTATTTTATTTCTTCATTTTACATACAGGGATTATTAATTGAATGAATTATTGATTGAGAATAATTCATTGAAATAATATTTTTTGTGTGGGAAACATAAATATTCGAGCGTCCAGAATAGCCATGTGGCTTTTCGTCACGATGAGGCTAGCAGCGAAGGGAAATAAAATAATGAAAGGGTGCCATAAATCAATCTTTGATACCTGCGAGGGAGATTCTTACTACATTTGTAGGATACATTAGAAATAGAGAATAAAATTACGCACAATGAAAGACGATTGTATATTAAGTATTCGCTATGGGAAAACATTTTATGCGCCGTAATGAAATACTGAACAGTAACTCGATATAAACTCCCATCTCGGAACAACCAAGTTTACATAATAGAAATGTGAGACTAATTCACGCGTTGAAAATTGTGAGAATATACGAAAGTATAAAATTCCAATGCAATTTGAAGGGATGGAGCAAGCAGTAGCGAGTTTATATCGAGAAAATAGTACGCTCGGTGCGACAGAGAGGACCGCGTGGCTCATAATGAGGCCAAATTTCGAACCTGATATCATCGTCTGCCTGACTATTTTCGTACGTATGGCACAAGCATCTTCCTTTATTACCTTCCACGCACACATGCGCGCGGTACAAGCAAAACTTCGATCGAGGAACGAAAAGAAGGAGGGAACGAAACAATGGGAAGAGTTTGGAACACACCTGAAAAGTGCTCGCCACGAGCATAATGCATAGCTGGTTACTATTTATACGCGAGGTTAATACTCCCTGACCCAGATTCGCCGAGCGAAAAGCACCTGTCCCGATAGTCCTGATTCAATCGCACGTGGGTTCGTGCGGGGAGTCTAGATCAGTATGTAACGAGAGCGATTTCGGTTTGACGAAACCGCCTCGGGGGCCGCGATCAATGCCCATTAAACCGTGCGCGATAAGAAGCGCCCTGCGATGGGGTCGAGGGGCGGAGGAATTCCGCGCGACGCGACGCGACGCGACGCGACGCTCCTTCGAAAATGTAAACCGCCTGCGACCCGTTTCGTCGCGGCGAAAATCGCCTGGCGCTTTGCGAAATTTACGTAACGGGGTTCGCGTATTGTTATAGACTGTAGACTGTAGACTGTAGACCAAGGAGAAAAGAAACGACATCGGTCCTTGCCGTCTCGGAGCTTCGCTCGGCTTGACCCCATTTTCCGACTATCGTGCGAGGCATCTGCTCCTTCCAAGTTCAAAGTTATGTAAACATATTTCTGTTCCGTCGCGCGACGGAGATTTGTGGCTGTATGGGGGAGGGGGGGGGGAATTGGTGGGATTCCTCTTGATTAGGGATTTAGGGGTTTGAAAATAACATAGTTGCGATGTAGACAGTGCTGCATACATTATTTTAAATACAAATTATTGGAAATAGCAATTGAAATAATTTTATTTTAATAATGTATTATTCATAGACTTTGCTTTGCTTTCATTCCATAGTTTTCTTTTATTCCACCGTTTGTTATCCTCTTTTATCCTACTCTACTTTGTCTTACATATTCTACTTTACTTTATCTATCTACAAGAATATTTGAAAATATTTATTTAATATAGTGTTAGTGCAGTGGATTGAGATTATTTTTTTTCGGAGACATTGGAAATACTTATTTGATATAACGTTTCCTTTCGAGTGTATTAGAAATAATAGCTTTTTAATTTAAATAACGATTGAACTTAAAACTTGAAATATTAAGACTTGAAAATCTGAAACTTGAACACTTAAACCTTGAAGCTTGTAAAATTAAAACTGAATACTTGAAAGCTTAAAGCTTCAAGTTTTGAAGAATGAAACTTGAAGCTTACCAAAATTAAAACTGAAAACTTGAAAGCTTGAAACTTCAGAAAGTTAATACTTGAAAGCTTAATTTTGAGAATTTAAAACATGAATTTGAAAAAGTTAAAACTGAAAACTTGAAAGCTTAAAGTTTACAAACTTAAAACATTGAACCTTGATTTCTTTAAACCTAAACAGTTAAAACAGAAAAACTGTAAGGTAGAAGTTTGAAAACAATAAAACCCAAGGTCAGAATTGTAAAATTAAATTCTATTTAAAACAAATACACTTGCTATTCATTTTCTGTAATTTAAAGTGCCTCAAAGCGTCCTCAAAAACTTGAATTGTATCTGAAATGCTATCAAACCTACTTATAAATTGAAGAAAATTTTTCTCTGAGAAAACTGAATAAAAACAACGAAATTATTGAAAGAAATCAGCACAATAGTTTATAATCAAAAAATAAACCAGCAAACGTCCATCGCATCCCAAACGCGTCAGCTATAACTATTTTTATAGCGGTTGATAGAGCTAATTTGCTACGAGTGAACTATTTTTAGTTCTCCACTAAACAGCGAGCGATCAAAATCTACAACAGTAAATAGACACCGACGTTGCAACGAAACATAAAGGAAAAATCCTAACGCAATGTTCGATAAGCGAAATTTATCCCCCCCCCCCAGAGATAAAAAGGAACCGAAATGAAAAATGTAGTAGCGAAGAGTCTATCGTCTTTCCTCGTTGAAACGTCGCCGTTCCTAGCCCGGGTTGAAGCGTTCGTTCAACCGTAATATCGTTTATCCGGCAGACACTAAGGGACGGTATTAACTCTTTGAACGGCAACCTCTATGGATCTTCCACACTCGAGGAGATTCGATCGCGCCGGCACCGTCTATGCAGCGATTCTAAAAATGAAGGAGACACTTCGGTCGCGAGTCTTCTGCATATTTCATTGTTCTTTCATCGACGTGTCTCAACAAGATTATGAATAACACACCAATGGATGATCGTTTCATGCTGCTTTTCGCATAAAGTAGAATCTCGGCTCGGCAAACCGGCTTTTAAAGTGGATCGCCCCGTACGCGGGGCTGAATAATTCTTGAATTTCCAGCAGCTTACGGCAAATACATACTGCGCGTTATAAACTCGACCCGCTCGGTGGACTATAAAGTCGAGAGAACACAGATTTCTCTCCATTTATGGTAACCGCGTGGAGATGCACAAATTTAGAGTAAAGTCGTAAAATTGAATTTTGTTAAGAACAAATACACTTATTAAGATACTTGGTGAGAGATGGTACTAAATCTACTTGTAACTTAAAAAGCTTACGAACTTTATTACAAACTTAACTTAGAAGTTATTTATCATACTTTTAACTTTTAAATCATTTCTTTTCTGTTGTAAGTTAACTTTGTACATTAACGCTTTAACTCTGTTGTAAAAGTTTAGTTGTAATTGTTACTTTGTATTCGATTAATAAGAGTTTTGAAGAATCAGATATTGTTTGACAAATTTTTAAATGTAAAGTATAAAAGTTGGAAATACTTTGTTTAAGCAATTGAAAGAAGAATAAACATACAAGAGAAAGCTGATTGTGATTTTTATATAATTGTTTTATTTTATATTATATTATATTTTGTATATTATATTATATTTTGTATATCTACGGGATGGACCCTTTGTTGCAAATAGTACTAAGATACACAAACATACAATATGTTCGCAAAAGGTGCGAAATTAATAGCAATAATAAATTGAAAACATCCTAAAATTATAAGGGTAAATTAAAGATAATAAGATAGAGAAAATACAATAATAATAATGAAGAAAGTAAAAATAGAAATTTAAAAAATAACAGACAATGAGATAAATAAAAAATAAAAATAGTTATCTCAAATCTGTGCAAGGGTCCAAATTTGATTTAATTCTAGGAGTAATATATTTTCTAAATTACTTTAATCAGTGTGTATCCACAGATCATTAAAAATAAATTTCGAAGCACTAAATGCCAGTACCACACTAACTTGTATAACGAAAACACTATCAAGTGTTAGTGTTAGTCGACTTACTGTTAGAAACGGTCTTTTCAATCTTTTATCAATCTAATCAATCTCGGAATAGGAAATCTGCTTCCTATAACTTTAACTTTTTCAATGTAAAATGAATGTTCTTGTTTAACTGAAACTTTTCTACTTCCAAGAAAATAAAAGTTTCCTATTTATTGCAAAAATGTATGGAATGAAAGTTTCAGTGAATACACTCTATTTTATAATTGTTTTCTTGGAACAGACAAAATAATATAAATTACTGTTATTTGTTAACTAATTGTAAATTTTAACATATTAATTCGATCTCTACTTTTAAGTTATTCAGTTTTCACTGAACCTTACAATTTCCCTCATTCTAATTTCTGCAACTAAAAACCCACATTACTCATATTTATAATCAAGTTTGTAAGCAGTATTAACAAAACTTTCCAAGAGTATAACTACATATGTATATTCTGAAATAGAACTGTACTACTTAAGGAGAGAATTTGTTTTTTCTCGGTTGAAGATAACAATTGTTTAGTATTCTTTAATAAACAAAACTGTAAACTTAATCAATCTCAAACATTGTCTATGTTTACTATACTTAGACAATGTTCGAGATTGGTTAAGTCTACAGTTTTGTTTATTTTAAAAAAAAATACCAAAAAATCGATATCTTCGACCAAGAAAAAGTAAATTTCGCCCTTAAAAATAAAACAATAAAAATACTGTTATCAAAATGAAATAAATATCCGCCCTGAATTGTCGATCTCCAAAGAACCAAAGACTCGCATTTGCCCCGCCAAAAGAGGGAAGAGAAAAGAAAACAGTAACTCCAAAAATAGAAAGCGGAAAAGGAAAAGGTAAAGACATAGGCGAGCATACAGCGAGTAAATACAGTTCCTCCTTGAAGAGGCTGACAAATCAAATGCGTGGCCGGACCCTCGAAAACAGCCCCCGTTGTTTCCTTTACGTCCCATACACACTATTAACAAAGTAAACGCGGCCTGGGAAGACATCACGGCGCGGTGGACCGACGAGTCGACGAGCTCTCCTCCAAGGAGAATGACGAAGGAGAGAAGAAAAGAGGGTGAATCGATCATTACCTCCGCCGCGTCGCGTCGCGTCGCGTCGGCGGCAGCTCAACCAGCCAGCGTGTCGCAAATGCGGACGCGGTCACATGTCAACCCCATAGAACGACTGCTTCCCACCCCAGGGACAACACGCTGTTGCAGTTTCACGCGTTTTGCTACCGGCACGCCGGATGCTCTATCCGGGGGTTTATCTACTTTGCGCAGATCGATCCGTACGGAGCGGAAACAACTGCGCGAAGCGGGAGGATTCTGCGATCTTTTCGGCGACCGATTTTACTCTCGCCGTCGACGGGTTTTGGATTTTGTATCTGCGGTGGGTGGAATGGCGGGGTTATCGGGTTAACCGGAAAGGTCATCGGAGTTTCGCGATGTAGCGATAGCGAAATTGCATTTTTGCGGTAGGGAATATTGTATTTATGGGTTGGTGGAAAAAGTGGATCGTAAATGGGAATTCGAAATTTTTCTTTGGCGGATATATGTAACAAAATATAGTTAAAATGTTTATGAAGATACTCTGATAAAAAAAAGATATATTTGGCACTGTTGAAAGAAGTATTATACAGGGTGACTTATTTAATTGTACCGCCCAAATTTACTAGTTAATTATTATAAGCATGCCTACAGATATACAAATACATTAAAATATGAAAAATATATTCTATTTAATAATATTTAGACGATAAAACTTATTAAATTTAAATTTAGACGATAAATGTTTATAAAAATATAAATTTGCATAAATTAATTATTTCTTGTATAATATAATATATTTATTAATATTTCATTTTTTTTATCGGTGTTGGAAAATCATTTTAAAAGACTGAATTCTTAGTATTAAAACTGTTAAAGTATTAACTATTTAGTGAAATGTTTTTAATTGGCTTTTGATTTAAATAATGCTGCATGTAATTAAAATATTATACGTTATAATTAGACTGTTTATGCAAAGGCATATTTTTATAGAATGCAGAGAGAGAAATGAAACCTAGACAGAAGTTTATTGTCTGATTAGAAGATTTTACTTATATACTTTGCATATTTAATATATTTCGTATAATTTTGCATATGTTCTTTTTTAAGTGCATATGCAAAAGTTATTGCATATGTTATTTATGTTTATTTATGTTGCATATGTTTGTCATATGTATAATTAAGATTCCATGTTATGAACGGAATTTTCAAACTAACTCGCTGAAAATTAAATTAAAATCTAGCTAAATTCAGTGTCATTGGTACCATTCTATAATATGTACATGTACACGATAATGTGCAATGTTATACCGTAACGTCACATATAATTCTCCAGGAAGTTTTAACAAACACTGTTTTAGAAGCAACACAATTGGGATAGTCCCTTCGCGTAGATTTACTACCATTTGAGGCAGCAAACTCGTAACAGCATTATAATAAATATAAATATATTACGTAGTACTTTAAATTAATAATTTAAACAAAAAATAAAAATACCCAATTTAAAAAACAAGTTAAAAAGCAAGAGTCATCACACATTAGTTGAAAACTGAATTCATGGAATTGGAGATAGTAGTTTCGTGAAAGATGAAGGATCTGTACACTGTATTAGATAAATTTAAATTAGTGCAACATTTCAATACTTCCAGTCACAGAAACAAAATTTCGGAACAAGTTTACTATAGTTTACTATAATTTAAGTTTCTTTTCTTATTGCTTATTTTCAAACTATTAATTGTATGTTTCACATATTTCTTACATATGTTGTGATAATTCTGTATATGTTCATATACTATATATTATCATATTTCACATATTTTTGCATATTTCGACATATTATAATAGCATAAACATCTGTAGTCTAATTATAACATAAAAACATATTTTTTATTGTGTATGTATGTATTACAACTCTTCACTTGATCTATAAATAAAAATGTCAATACTCCTTTTTAATTATGTCAACCAATAACGAAAAACGTGTCCCAAGAAAAACGCAATTAATGTTTAACTCATCCATAACTTAAGAAATTTGAGAAATTTTACTTCAAAATTTACAGGAACAATCCTATAAAACTAAACTACAAAATACTATTAAAAAAAAAAATTCCACTCTGAAGAAGTACATAAATAAGACCTTTAAATCCTACCGTAATTGAAAAATACTGTACTGTGTAATTAAAAACAAACTCGATACACTATCAGCGAAATAAAAAGTTCCAGCAACATAAAACTAGAATAGTCAAGTTTCCAGGTAACCAAAATTAACTGAAATGAAACTTTCGAAATTCCAGTGGCACAGTTACAGGGGGAAGAGGGAGAGTTTCCCCCGCACGCATCGGCAAGCGCGAACCGATAACCAATAAAACTGAAAATTTAATTTCCCCGAACCTTCGCCGTTCCGAGAATCAAATTTTCCGCGTGCACAGAGATCGGACGTTCGGCGCACTCCTCGTGCGAAAAACAACCGCTGCGCCGCGCCGAATAGTAATTTCCGATTGACGTGATATTTTGAACGAGTTTAAATGCCACGGCACGGCATTTATTCGTGGCATAATTCCAGAGCACCTCCAACCCTCCCCAACATCCCGGGGGTGGGTTCGTGCTCGTTATGCTCGATGCTCTCATTATCGATCGAATTATTATCCCCTAGTCCGTTCGACCCATTTCGATCGGTCTTCCCTTTTCAGTTTTCAAACCACGGCAAAAATCTCCACCGATGAATATCAAAGAAATTTAAGGGTTTGGTTTATGTTTGTGATCTGCAATAAAAGGCGATCGACGCTTGTTATTCGAACGCGATGTTTGTCCCAACATTGTTTGGATGCGCGATCTGGATCTTGGCCGCGGGTCAATACGGTGTTGTACGGCTAGCGAAAATATTCGCGCAGTGTCGTAAGTTGCGGATTCTTCGCTTCTAATATCGAAGGACGCGCACGCAACGATAGTAATGAACAATGTGAATTATGGGGAAAATCTGAATGTGAATGGTAAATCGCGAAACTGTATGGAAAATTTTGGAGATGAAAGACAGGGTCGACTGGTAAACTTAAGGACAATGTTCATCGATTTTGGGGGTCAATTTTGGAATAGTAATTGAACGGTATTAATTATGAACGTTGCATAATGATTTTTCATGAAATTTAGAAGTATAGATTGATCTAGATTAGTGCGAGTAGTAAAGCTTTCATCTGAAGCTTCTGGAGTTCAAAAAACTGACTTTAAACTGAAGTTTATTAAGGTTGCGATTCATTTTTGTATCAGCATCAATTCAAGTTCAATAAATTTAAAAAGTTATTCAGAAATGAAGATTCCAAAAATTTTTACAAAAAGTTTTTGGTTTTTTTTTTTATTTTTAGTTTTCTATATTTATAAAAATTCTATTTCTACGAAATTCTATATTTATAAAATTAAATGTCTAGAGATATTCTACTATATTTATAAGATTTTATATAACGAAAATTTTCTACATCTATAAAATTCTGTAATCTATTTACAGAATTCGTCGATCATACAAATTCTAAATTTTTTGTTTCTATATCACATAATATTAATAATATTAATAATATATAATTCTGTCATATAAATTCTGTAAATTGTAGAATTTCTAATTCTATACTTTTTATATTTCTATATCTAAAAAATTCTACTTCTGCGAAATTCTATAATTACTAAATTCAATATTATATTTATATAGTATATGCATGTATAGAATTCTTTGCCTATAGGAATTCCATATTGTTTAGATTTCTACGTCTATAAAACTCTACATTCATAAAAATTCTATAAGTTTTAGACTTTCATATCCACAAAATTCTACATAATGTCAAAATCACTGGGATTATGATATTAATTATGAACGCCTTAACATTCTACAAAATATTCAATCTCTACAATTATAATAATGTACTAATAATTGAAATTTGAAATTCTAATAAACCAAATTTTTATGAGGAACATAGAGCTAAATAATCAAATATGCAGAAGTTTAAATGACTTGAAATTATAGTACAAAAAAGAAGAAATGTCAAACTCAACTGTTGAAAAAAATGGCACCCAATATGAAACATCCAAAAAATTTCTAAAGAGAACTTAAATCTACTTTTTTCATCAAGAATTAATATTTATAAAGAACATGCAAATACATGAATGTCTTCCATTTTATTTATTCTAATATACTGTAATCTACTGCCTCTATAAAACAGAAGTTTAACTCTTTACCCTATAATGATTCATACTCATGATACAAACTATACTCCAAATATTAGTATAAACATTATTACATCATTGAAAATGAAAAAAAAATACAGCTGTGTTTGAAAGTCAAAGTTACTTTGCATTATCTTAAAAAATTATGCAATTCGTTTGGCCAGAGGTTAAAGACTAGCCGATTGAACTCGTAGTTTCACCTAATAAAAAACGTGTTTCGCATCAACTGAACTTTCATTCGCATTAAGCCTGTTTTATAATATCCGTTTAGACACGGAACGGTTACGGAAAATCGTCATTTGTTTCGTTCATGTGTAAACCACTACATATAAAAACACGACACTAATTTGGATTTTCCGTAACCGTTTCGTGTCTGAACCGGATAATATAAATCGGAATTTAAACGCGATCTGATATTGTATAATTGGTAGTAAATCAAACATCGCGCTTTTTGAACTCGCATTAATCAGGACTCACCTGAATAACGAAAATGGCGTTAATCGGTTTCGGTTTTGGAGAGACTCTCGTAACGATAACAACGAACGCGTTTCGTGCAACGGAACAGTAGTAAAGATGGACGGTTAGCGCACAGTAGTAAAGAACGATTATTTACGAGGCTGCATTCTCAGACACGCAGAGCGTTCCAGAAGAAAAGTTTACAAACTTAACTGGGTAATGGTGCTGCTAAGAAAAAAACGAAAGAATTACAGAAGTATGTAAATCCCCGGAGTATCGTTCCCAAAGCTCTCGCGCTCGTTTTTCTTCGAGGAACCTTTTATTTGGTTTACGAGGCTCGTTTATAATAATTTCATGGAGTTTGTATTCGAATAGCCTGATGGCAAAGCTGAAAAAAATGGCCGCAAAAAGGGGAATGAAAAATCAGAATCTAACATTTCTAAGAAACATAAATAATAGCAGTCTACGAGAAAACTGACATTTCGAGGTTATCAGCTGCTGATACGACGAATCGCGTAGAATATAAATAAATAAGATTCTAGAAAACCTGCTTTCGATCCACAAAACTATTCGTTTATCCGTCTTTTATTTTTCCAATTTTTAAATGCGAATTCCAGTCAAGCAATTCTTTCGCTTCCACTGTTTCGTTCAAATGAAAACCATGATTCCACTGCATTGTTTCTCATACCTTTCGAGACGAAATAAGATCCACTTGCGCATCTCTCACAATCCCAGTGCTAAATAAAAATGCCACTGAACATCCCATCTTCAACTCTGTCGTTTCTCTCACTTTCGACACGATCCGGTGCAACGCCGAGATACTTTGGACTACGAAACGTTCGCCAGTGTCAACAACGACTTAACCAAAAAAATCTCACGATTCACGCAGAATCACCGACGACTTAAAAAACGAACGACAAACGTCGAAAACGATCGTTCCGTCGCGTCGCGCAAGCGTTCGCGATCGGAATATTAAAACACGGTTTGAGGACGCTGCCGTTGAGTTTTGACAGATTGAAGTGCGAGCAGCTGAGAGGTTCAAGTTATCTGGGTCTGTGTATTATTCGGGGACAGTATTTGACGCGCGGCCGGCACGATGCTATAACGAAGCAGCTACTATACGGAAATAGACGGCGGTGTAGAAAAGGCGGAGCGGAGGACAGAGGCGACAGTTTTTCGTCGACTTACCGTCGGACTCTAAGCACGGCCGCCGTTCGTCCGGGATGGCAGGACGATGTGCACCGCGACGTAGCACCACATCTTCGCCGAACTCGGAACAATGCACCACCACCGAGCAGTGACGATATGTGACGAACAGTGACGACGACGACGGGTATCGCACTGCCACTTGTTTCACCGTCAAGCGCTGCGATCGACGTTCGCGCGCCTATCGATTAGGGGATGGTCGACGGCGACGGCGACGACGACGGCGACGGCGGCATCGTCGTACACGCTCGGACACGGTCCGAAACAGTTTTTTCGCGGGCGGGACTCGCGAGCACTCGCGAGCTCAACGTCCGTGGAGATCAACACAGACGCGCGGCGATCACTATTTTTGATGCGCGATGCTGAATTTCCTCGGTCCTGTCGCTGCGATTGTTTTATCTTAAAATAGCGACTGGTGCGCGGTTCGAAACGATGTCGACGAACGGGTGCCGATCGCGTATCCGGTTGCGATGGCGATACGGATTCTACTGCTGTTATAACCGACGACGACGATCGTTTGGACTACGGCCAGATGCGCCTGCGTCTACGATTGTTGTCAGCAACCTCGGCTCTATCGCATTTGCGAAATACGAGCGACTACCTGCAATTTTCTCTCTCGTTGCGAATCGAGAACTCGAGTCGGTTTGAATGCTTGTGGTTCCCGCGCTTGCGCCAATGCGCAAGTCGGAGAGGGTGGCGATTAGTGATGCAGACTTTTTCCATTAGAATCGATTCAGATCAATGTGCAAAAAATCGATTCGTAAACAGATCGAGCATAAAAAAATCGATTCCGTTGAGATCGATTCATTATCGAAAAAATGGAAAATTAGTTTTGAATACTTCACGTTGCAGAAAAATGAGGCCAATTTTTTTCTAATATCACAGTGCGAATAATTATGACTATATAAATAAAACAATGGAAACTAATTTAAAAAATTTGATTACACAATTTTCGTTATATAAATAAATAGAATCATTCAATTGTTGCACGAAACGCTTTAAAATTGATGAAGTTAGAAATTTGAAAGTTTGAAGCAGAAAGTGTGAAGAATTTTTTCGAAAATTTAAACATATTTCGGTTTAGACATATGAGGATTTTAAATAAAGTAGAAATTTGAATTATCAAGATTTGGAATTTTAAAAGTTGATGCTCAATATTTTGAGTTGTATTTAAAATTTAAAAACTTGAAATTGGATATTTAAAAAGTTGAAATTAAAGATTTGAAGATACAAATCGAACATTTGGTGAGTCAAAATCGGAAATTTTATAAGATTTCAATTTGATCGAAGATTACAAATTAAAGATTTTTAGAGTTAAAATTGAAAATATGAAGTTTTGAAAACCTAAAATTGAAGATTTCAGAATTAAAGTTAAAAATTGAAAGAAATTGAGATAGAAAATTTAAAAAATTAAAATCGGAGATCTAAAGATTTCGAAATTTTTAATAAACTTAAAATTAGAATTATGCAGATTTAAAGTTGTAAATTTTAAAACTTAAAGTTGAACATTTCGAGTTATGAAATAAAAGATCTGAAAACAAAATTGGAAATTTTAAGAGCCAAAATTAGAGATTTGAAAGTTTGAAGCAAAAAATTGAAAAAATAAAAATCCTAGATTTAAAGATTGCAAGATTGAAAATTTATAAATTATGATTGAAATCAGAAATTCAAGAATTCAAGAATTCGAAGCTTCAAATTATTTCAAAATTTACTTTTGGACTTCCATCACTATACATATAACCGAGGGCAATGAATTACGGATTACGGGTTTCGAAAAAATAATTTATTACATTAACAAATAACGTATTCTATATTTTCTTATTAAAAATTCAATTATTCATTAGAAATCGCAATATAAAAATAATTTATTGTCTCCAAGAAACATGTACATCATCCGTTCGATACCTCTGCACACAAGTCGTTTGCATCCACGGAGTATGTCCGCTGCTTTTGTACTGCAATAATCCTGCAACGGCGATCATTACACCATTATCTATGCAAAATCGTTCATCCGTTGCATGAAGCTTTGCATTCCTTTCGTCGCACATGATTCGCATCATGTCCTGCAGTTTCTCATTGCATCCAACACCACCGACGATTAATACTTCGGACGATTTTACGTGGGCCATCGCTCGTTCTACAAATAAATAACATAAAACAAAAAATCTAACTTAATATTGAAGTTCATAACAAATACGACGATACCTGTAATCTCAATGAGCATAGCAAATACAGTTTCTTGTAAAGAGAAACATAAATCCTCTGGAGTGAACTCTTTCGATTCCAACCAGGAAGGAAGATGTTCTTCGATGTAGCTCAGGATTCCAGAAAAAGATACGTCCATTCCTTTGACTACGTACGGCAGGGTAGCCAATTTCTTTCCCCTTTGTATACACAGAAAATTAATTCCAAACTCAACCAATGCATGAACTTTCTTGCAATGAAACATAACTTACTTTTTCGCTAACTGCTCTATGTTATAACCAGGACTGGGATCGTTCGAGAGTTTTAAAAGTCTTGCAAAGCGATCCAGACAATTCCCAACAGCTATGTCTATTGTTTCACCAAATATACGATATCTCTGGTGAGAGTACGCAATGATCTGCGTGTTTCCACCAGAGACGTACAGAACAGTGGGATTTACACTCCCCGTGATTAAACGTCCCATTTCTATGTGTCCAATGCAATGATTCACTGCGACAATCGGTTTGTTGTGCAACTGAGCAACGGTCCTTGCTACCAATGCAGCAACAGTCAGCGGTGCTCCCATTCCCGGCCCTTTTGTGTAGCATATTATGTCCACTTCCTTTAACGTTATTTTAGCGTCATTCAGCGCCTTTTGCAGCACGTCAAGAATATGTTTCCTGTGGTGTTGTGCAGTCTCGCGAGGCAGAAATCCTTTTCAAAACAATCTTTAAAAAATGATATGTATGACCTTGTGCAGGTGAATTAATAGTGAACAAAATTTGATACAGTTCTTTCTATGAAATATTGAATAAATAATATGTTTCAAAATTTATTTACTTTGAATGTAAGCAAAGAAGAAGGGTTATGATTTTACCTTCACCCGGAGGAGTTATGTAAGTGTGTCGCACATTTGATAAAATTTTCTGATCCTGAACGATCCCTATGCCTAATTTGTTTGCGCTGCCCTCGAATCCGATAGCGATCACCATTTTTTATCATCAATTTCAAGCTGTTTCAAGCTTCGTGAGATTGTAAACAAACACTATACATATGCATACGTCGTTACAGTAGCAAACAGCATCAACGCATCAACCGTTGGCACTGTGGCACGTGGATGATTTAATGATCGTAATCAACTGTGATAAAGTAGGTAATAGAAATGATAAATTTGTAAATATTATATTATAATAAGCTTCTGGTGGAATTGAGAAATAGTATTAGAAAGAAAATGATAGAGAAATTTGCCGAAGATCGGTATATTGTCAACGAAAAGTTACAGAAAATAAATAATACATAAATTCATGTGATAACAACAATAATAAAGTTGATATTAGAATATTGAATACCTAGTTTGTATACTAAGTTTTAATTTGAAAATCTTTCTCCTAAAATTCATATCAAATATACATATACACACGTAAGAGAAAGAAAGAAACACTTCGGATCTTTTATAATAAATTTGGTTTGTGATGTTTAGGGTAATTCACCCCAAAAAACCCAGTTTCTTTTCTGACAATACAAAAAGTAGGTATCGTTTAATTTCGTCTGATTTCGATCACTTTACAGGATAAGTATTATTTTTTTTAATTGCGTCTCAATTATATATTTTATTACGTAGGAAGAAAAATTCAACATATGGAGGTAGTTTACCCTTAATAAATAATTCAAAAGAATTTATAGTATTTCAATACAAACCAATTACATATTCCTATTGCACATTAAACCTTCGAGAGCGAGTATCACCCCCTTTAAATCGAATTTGCGCAGATATAGAAAACAAATGTCGCTTAATGTTTTTAAGCATTTTGAAAAATTTTGAATTAACATTATTTAAAAATTATATTTTAAAATTATTTGAGAAATAATCTATTTTTTATAGTAATGCAAATATTTTATGAAATATTTCATTCAAAAATGAGATTAATTTATGCAATTGACTATTTATTTATCATTTCACAAAATAAATTATTTGTTATCAATTGTTTATATTATTGCGGTTTCTTACTAATACCGTTGTTACATATATTTATTGCGATTGTTGCTACACTTATAACTACTATACTTCACTTTCATTAATCATTCGTTAGTCATTTTGAATGACTTTTCAATTGTTAAAAAAAAATTTTAATCACCGCAAATAAACTTTATATTTTTTCAAATAATCATTGCTTTATTATTTTTCTAATTAGTCGTCTAATTTTAATTGGCCAAATAAGAAACTTTATATATTAAAATATATTATTCATCAAGTAATAATTAGTATTATTTAAAATACTTCTTTAAAAATTAGTATTTCAAATAAATTTCGCTGAGGTCTAGTAAAGACGAGAAAAATCAGAGTAGAACACCTATCATGTAGAAGTTGCCAAATTAATAAAATTAATTAAGGAATAATTACATTTTTTATAAGGAATTCTTATATTATTACACAGGAATTATCATTGTTGACTAACAATAAGTCAATTACATTCACAAGTTCACTTCAGGAATAATAATGAATAATACTAATTCTTGTGACTGAAGCTGATCTAACTAATTTTATTCATTTGACAACTTACAATCTCTGCTTAGTACTTGTTCAGATATGATTTCTTATTCGCGTTTGAATCACTGACTTATATGTATAAAAGGCTGCAGTTTGAATAAACGCGCGCAAAAGAAGGGCGCACGCGCACTCGTCGCGATGAAAAACCCTACAGTGTCGGCGCGTCATTGCTGGTCGTTGCGCCATCTGCCGTTCGTCTCGTTTGGAATGTATCCTCTGCATTTGGTGCGGCTCTCGAAGAAAAATTCTCCTAAATAATCTTCCATTCGTGGAACGTCACGCGGAAGTGAATCACCGGGATTCGTGGCAGAAAAATGCAAGTTAGCGAGTTGCCGCGGTGAGAAAAGTGAGTGTCGTTAGCTGAAAGGGTTCTTGACCCGGGTGAACGTCGTGGAAAAATTCCTCGAGTAAAACGCTCACTGGGTGGGCGATTGATTTTGAAAGTGACCGTCGGGTGCGGGAGCGAACGTAACGCTGCTCTGTCTGACGCTTCGGTACATACAACGAGTTCGCGACCAGTTCGCTGGCCCCTCCGGGGAGCCTATTTATTCATTCGTATGCTAAAGTTTTGTGACGCCACGTTGAAACAGGAAATAAGAAAAATATACACGTACATAGAAATATAGTGCGAGAAAGGTGTGTACCAGCAAACGGGGGAAAAAGCGAGCCAGAGAGCCGACCTTCGCTTTTAACGGGAGAAGCGAAGGAGGCTATATACCGCGCGCGGTACGAATACCGGTTCACACGGACTCTCTCTTTCTCTCTATCTTCTCGATCGCTTGAGGCGTCGCACCGGCCGTCGAGGCTCCCGTCGCGACGCCCGGCCTAAGGCGTCGCGCCCCGGTTAGCCGTACGAAAATAATGGTGTCGCGAGGAACGCGATTCCGCCGGCCGCGGGATTCGCGCGACCTTGACGCACCCGTTACACAAGCCACGGATTCCGCGTCGCGTCTCGGTGTGGCTGCGCGTTCTACGCGACAAGATGTCCTCCGGCGCGTGCCGAACAGGTGACGTATACGCGCCGCATCCGCGACGACGTCGGTTAAACGTCCGCGAAACCGTTAACCGCGTCGCGTCGGTTGAATTTGCCACCGCGTTTTGTGCGCGTTCTATCCGCTCGTCAGCATCGGCGACGACGCGAATGCCGGTTACATTAACCGCGTGCACGTCGGCGACGCGAGTGCCGCCCGGGATACCGATCCGATCACGGCATCGCCTGGGCGATCGCCGCGAGACAAACTTCTCCGCGAGCGCCCCGCGTCCGCGAAGCGTCTCGGCTCAGCGGCGGCGTACCGATCGCCGCCCTGGAAATCGCGTCGGTCGTCGCGCGCGCCGTGCCGCCTCCGAAAGGCGATCTCTGAATTCGGTTCGACTCATTGACAAAAAATGTCCACGCGACCCAACGATTTTGGTGGACCGTGGACCGTGAAGCCGTGCTGCGATTCTGGAAATGCGGAGTGCGGCCGGATGGTAAGGCATCGCGACGGGTGATGTCCAAGTACCAAGTTGTATGCATATGGATTTCGCGAAATTCAAAATATATTAAAAAAAAAAACATACACGCTTTCGATACGGGG
Source organism: Perdita meconis (assembly GCA_030770465.2). Lineage (NCBI taxonomy): Eukaryota > Metazoa > Arthropoda > Insecta > Hymenoptera > Andrenidae > Perdita > Perdita meconis. The sequence goes on from JASKOS020000017.1 coordinate 429,003, forward strand.
GAAAAATACTAACTTTTACCGCTGCTTTGGGTCTACCACAGGCGAATACCTATTTGTGACGTATAGAATCTTTTAAACGTAGGCCAGTCGACCCCGAAGGACGACCGGTGTGCTGGTCTTCTAGCGAGTCTCACGGCGATTAATCCGACGTATTATCATCTTTAACGGCGATTCTGTTCATGTATTGAGAATTAACGTGTTCACTGCTCTCACAGGAGTTCGGATCACAACCACAGTTTATTCGCTCCTCCAGTGTCTTCCGGTTCGACCATCGGCGTAAGGTAAATATCCTAACAGCCACTGTCTATAAAATGATTCAGACGAGAAATAGAGATCCTCATTGTAACCCCTATGCACGCTAGGAATGTCGCGGGACTATGAAAGAAGAAGAGGAGGCAGCGGTAGTGGTAGCAGCTCCAGTAAGTTACGGATGGATACCAATGTATCGCAGCCGAGGCCACACGGTGAGAACTCGGGGAAGCGGAGAGAGCTAGATAATATGATGAGGAAAGCTCGCGAATCTCAGTCGAGTTACTGGAACAAGAAGCTGTTGGAGGTGGAGGAACGAGATCCGAACAGATGGAGACACAGCGGATATAAGGAGTTGTACGTCGGTGGTGCGACAAGCGGAGAACCGAGCAGAGGACACCCGCGAAGCCCGCGAAGCCCCAGACCGAGAAGCCCGCACAGTCCGCGGCCGCGCAGCCCGCGAACCAGGAGTCCCCGTTCGCCACGCGAAAGGTCGCACACCAGGGGACGACCTGCGCGCAGCCCGAGCACCGGCAGCACCTGTTCCGATCGATCGTGCAGTGTCTGTTCGCCGAAGGACCGGCGACGTATCGCACAACCGTCCCGGTCGCGTTCGAGATCGCTCACGCCGGTTCGTGCGCGAGCGCACCCGAAAGAGATAGTACCGTCGAGTTCACGGGTGATACCAGCACGCACCAGACCGCGTTCGCCGCCGTTGCCGCGTCCACGCACTCCTCCACCGGCGCCGCAGCCTCCGCCGCGACACCAGAAAGACTACAAGGCCATCAAAGAGAAAGAAACCAAAGTTCGGCGTAAGGAAAAACATCACGCGCGAATCCCAGAGGATCCACGTGTACCAGAACCCATTCCGCTGGTAAAACTTAGTCTACTAATATTGGTCGTGATGAATTAGGTTGTGAATATAGTGAGGTAGCGAACGGCGAGGTAACAGGATGGTAAAAGACAAAAGGTCTTGTTTTCTGTTCCTCCACTGGTTGCATTACTTTAAAATTCAGAACTAATCAACAAAACGGAAGGAGATTACAAGTGGTTCACTCTGCACCAGTTCAGCCAGTGCAGGAACAGAAAGCTGTCTTTTGTTTTCTTTTATATGCGCCGCTCAGCGCCTCACTATATTCACTAACTTATAAGATTTTAACTCGTTACGATTAAGTCGAAGACAGTAACACTTCGGGATGGTTTAAGGGGAGTATTTCTTTTGTTTTGGTTTTTTTTTTTTTTTTTAGAACAAGAAACTAAAATTGATGAATCTCAAACTTTATATGATTATTTTATAGTTTCATTGGATAACGCAATTTTTTGCATTTCGACTGAGAAAAATTGCGTTACCTATTATTGAGTTCAGCTAACTTGTCCAATGTATTCCGAGTCCCCACTACGCCGGACCTCTTCGAACGTCCCACTTCTGAGAGGACAAGTTAGCTGTTTGAATGTAATAACAAAAGCGATGAAAAAACTTTTACAATATCCAATATGTACTCATTAAAATTTGTTAAAATTTTTACAACTTGCAAATCTACTTAGAATTTCAAGACAATCAAGACTTTTAAGACTTTTAAACTTCAAATCATGTTCAAAGCGATTCGAATTTTTCATCATATAATTCATTCAAAGTGATTCAAAGTGTTTGAAATCCCATGACCAAACAAGATTGTTATTACCCAACTCTAAAATATACGAAGAGTAAACAGTCTTCGTAGATCTTAGACTTCTGCAGAAGCAACTGGTGAATTAAGATTTGATTATATAATAATTGAACTATTCTCAGTCCAAAATGACCAACTCCACTTTCTGAATGTAATTCAAATTCACTATCATCGCACTTGATCCGGTGTTTTAGTAATGAAATTCGTAAAAGTTTAAAAAGTGAAGTTAATCATTAGCTTCTGAGAGATTCAGTTCACGAATAACTGTCCCGAAAATTGAGATCGTAATGAGTTAACATAATCGTGCCTGTTTGATATTACACTGTTTATTCTTTTCTAGTCTTACTTACTAATATACTTGTTCTGTTTTCAACCTGTAACTATCGAACTTGTACAGATGCGTAAACCCGTAAAGGTAGAAAAGACTCATACGAGTCACGGAGCAACTCAAATGATTAGGCCACCGCCTGAATCATCGCCTAGCGAAGACAGTGATAGTTCTTCTACAACGTCTCACGTGGGTCCGCCTAGAATGACGTTATCAGAGCGGTATGATTTAAATCGTATCAGTGTATATCTAAAAACGAATGAAAGTTCAATTAGTTCCAATAGACGATTAACATTTGATAACAGAACTTTTAACAGAATGTAGTTTCAATAAATGCTAAAATTTTGTCTTCACAGAAACGTACCGTTTTTCCACAGGTTCGGTAAAATGGCACAATGGAGCGTAGATCGTAGGGATATGGAGAACATGCGGATCACAAAGGACGGAGAGAACGCGATGAAAGTTGTAATAGAAGGCGAGGAAAGGATCGCGAGATTAGGATACGATTCTCCGCCGCCTGGACATTATCCTGAATCGCTTTTGGCGCAGGGACCAAGAGGTCTCGAATGTTGGGACGACGTTCGCGTTCGATACGATTACTACAAAGCGAGGGGATATCTTCGAGATCTCACGTTAGACGACTATATAAAGTGGGAAGAATGGTGGTACAAGTATCAAGAGTGGCTGGAGGCGGAACGTTTCTACGAACAGTGGGCCTCGTCGAACCGTCCTTCCGGTGGAAGTCGCAAGAGACGCGGACGACGTAACAACACTGCTCATTGAAACCTCGCGAGACGTTGGCGAATCATCTTTGACTCATAGACACTGTCATCATCAAAAAAGATACTGTAATATTTGTTGTGCTTAGAAAGGACTGCGGAAAGTGTGCAAATGCTCTATACATACATATATAAACACATGCACACGCATATATGAATATATATTATAATAAAAGGTATGACTGCGCTGTAAAAACATCGGTCTCGTCGGTTTATTAAGTAAAAGTTTAATAACAGAACATTTTTTTTTTTTTCTTTTTTTTTTCCTTAGTATACTGTATGTAATTAATTAATTATTACTAAAACTTCGTTTTCAGATTTATACTTCCTTTTTAAATCGTTTTGCGTCGCGAAGTACGTACAATGCTTTAAACATGACAAATAACATCAATTTTTCTAGCTTCATGTCTTTTCAATACAATTTTACTTTTTAAGGAATCAAAGTTTTGAGAATGAAGCTTTTTTTTATGATATAAGGCATAAGATAACGTAAGAGTTATAGTACAAAGAAAACTAACGGAAGAAAAAATAAATTCATAAAACTTACTACACATTCGATTAAATTTAAATGGTTAAACCCGTTGAATTTTTTCGAACAAGAGTTGTACTCGTGGAAAAAGGAAGTATCCCAAAAATATTTTTTATTATAATTTCATTTAGAACACGATAAATTTTATTTTAAGCTCGACAGTGTTTCTAAAATTCGACATCCGTAACTGAAATTGTGATTATTCAAATGTGTATGTATACAGAGAACTTATTAAAGAGCATTTAATAGATTTTTATATGTAAATTATTTCAGTACCAAATTTTTCACTACGAATATCGTGAGAATTTTCATTTTTGAAGAAACGATCGATTTTCTTCCGTATATTAATATCATTATACTAACAACCAGAGTTGGGCATTAGTTGACCAAAATTCTTAGTTTGATTGATTGATTAATATTTACAATTAAAAAGATTAATTGTTGAAAAATTGACAATTGATGAAATTAATTGTCAGTTATCAATCGTTAATCTTCAAATTGAATATGATTAAAATTTGAATTAAATTAGATATTCCGTTTAAAATTATTTTTACTATAATTTGTAAAATTACTTACTTCAATTTGGGGAACAGTGTAACTACAATTGTAAAGTTAAAAATAATATACGCAGCCGAAAACATTTAGAGTTTACACCAAACTCATAAAATAATAATTTCAAAAAGAACGTTAGTAGTTAATCGTTAATCAATTATGGAATTGAGTACTAAAATTGAGATATTTTTAATGTCAATGGTAATGAATGATTAAATTTTTGCGTGATTTTTGCCCAAGTCTGCAGTCTGCAGTAACGAACTTCAAACATATAATCACATAAACAAACGTGGATCAACTGACGAAACAACTAAATTGGGTGGTTTACATTTTCTTCAGTATTCCTAGAGTTTTGATTCCATATTTTATTTCGAAATTTCAACAGTTAATAATTGATGGTTATAATTAAAAAGAATTTAACAGTCAATCACAATTAACGACTAAAGTATATTTATTTAACTATTAATTGCAATTAACGATTATGTAAGTAGGTATTTAATCGCAATTAACGACTAAAGCACGAATTTAATTGTTAATTCCGAATAACGACTAAAGTAGAAATTGTTGATTAAATTTTTGCCCAACTCTAACGACTACGTTAAGGTAATACTGTCATAAGAACTGGATAAGTCATGTAAGATAAGAATTACTGCAAGAAAAGGTCGAAAGTTTATCGAATTATGTGTAGTGAATGGAAAACATTTAGTTAAAGCAGTTCAGTTGAGAATTCCTGCTGAAAACGTTCTAAAGTTGAACGAAGCAAAATCATGGCATCACAAAAGATTGTTCGAAAAATAATATCGTCTTCGTTGACTCCGAAACCTGTTGGACCATACAAGTAAGCGAAGTGTCTCCAATCTCCTAAATGTTTTAAACACGATCCAAGTTAATTCGATTCGCGTTAAAAAATCCGAAATGTAACGTATCAAATTTTCTGTTAATAGTCAAGCGGTGCGCGTAAATAATACTCTGTATTTATCCGGAGTTCTCGGTGCCGATGTTAAAACCGGCAAACTTGTCGAAGGAGGCGCTGCCGCCGAAGCTCGTCAAGCTCTCGTAAACATGGGACATATTTTGAATGAAGCTGGATCCGATTACAACAAAGGTTTAAAGTTTAAACAATCGCGAAGAGAATGAGTTTCCTTTAGCGTCGATGTATATTAATACAAGATTTCTTGCTTTTTTTTTTTTACAGTTATAAAAACGACAATCTTTCTATACAACATGAATGATTTCGCTAATGTAAACGAAGTTTATAAAGAATGTAAGTTAAGAGCCGAGTGCAATTTCGAAATGTTGGTGTTTATAATATTCATTTACATGATTACGTTTTTGTGCAGTTTTCACGGAAAATTATCCAGCCAGGTCAACGGTTCAAGTCGCAAAATTACCTATGGTATAAATGATGAATATTTTGTAGATTAAAAAGTTGAATTTAACATTAATTAGAGGATATTATTACAGGGAGCACAGTTTGAAATCGAAGCTATTGCTGTTACTGGCGAAGTAGAAACACTTTCATCGTTGTGAGCCAGAGATATTAATTCTGATTGTAATTGTTTCTTAAGATTTAAGCAATTTGTTACAAGCAGTTATCTTTCATGAATCTAGTTAAATAACAAGGATGTTTTAATATGTAAACTATACTAAGTGATCTATTGTTTAAAAATAAAATTTATACATTTTCTGTTTAATCTCCATGAAACAATTGTTTTGTATCATCAGTGGTCCCAAGCTGTAAGATCAATTTTTTTAAAAACTGCTACTTCGTATAATACAAAATATTTTTATTGCTTCAATTCTGTTTCTTTCTCCATATAAAATACAGTAGAATCTCGATTATCCGACTCAACATTTTTGTAGTATAAAATGCTAATAATGACTGCATTATTATTAAATCACAATTCAAGTTTTTATTGAAATTCTACTGTATTATACCTAGTGTAATAAATAATTTAAATGCAAGAAAAGTGAAAATGAAGGATAATTGAGGTTCTACTGTACATCAAATAAAAATATTAAGTTTCATCTATACGCTGTAAATGCTTGTTAATGTCATTCATTTATATACAAATCTAAGTAGTAGACAATACAGAATCTCTATTTAAAAAGTAGTTTAATTTACTAACCATTCAATCTTTCATTCGCTACGTCTTAAGCTGTAAGAAAAAAATCCACATTAATCCTTACCGCCAGCATAAAACCAGATTGTTATTGATACATAAGAAACTTATCTTTTTTGGGATTGACCAGGCCTTTCTCCCTCGTTTTGCTCAATGCCCTTAGGTCTTTCTCCCGAGGAGAAAATCTCTGAGAACCTCCAACGTGGATTTAATAAAGAATGGTGCCTCTTCTGTGTGTTTCTCCAGGACCTCCAACGCCTGCTCTATTTCTCTCTGGCTGCTATCCGCATCGTCGTAATCTTCCCTACTTCCCACCTCCTTGTACTGTTGCTCGTTCGACTCTTCGTCCTCGTAGCCCACTCCGTTCACCTCTCCCTCCTTGTATCGCGTTTCGCTCTGCTCTTCCTCGTCCTCCGTTGGTTCCTCTTTGACTTTCTCGGGTCTCCCCTCGCCTCCAGTCTCGTTCTCAGTGCAGTTGCTCCGCACGTTTCCACAGTTTAGAAACTCGAAATCTGGCGCAAGATTCTTATAGGCCACCACGTTCGTGCATCCTTTTTTCCCAGGGTACATCAAACGGATGTCGTGACGTTCCTTGAACCTCGACAGCCAACCAAGACTAGCTTTGAACTCGGACGACCGCTTGAACTCCTTGCTGAACTCTAACGCCTTCTTCTGCAGCGACGAATCGGTGATCACGTCGCCCAACGCTCTTCGCTCCAGGAACCACATGTACAGACGTTTCTCTAGATCCACGTTCGCCGGTTTTCGGAGCTTCTTCCTCTTCCGCATTTGCACCCCTTGGTCTGCCAGGTACGACACTGTCATGCCGATACCGCGAATACGGCGAACCGTCGTCGGATGAATATTGTATTCGTCGGCTAGTTGACTGACTGTCACACCGCTATTCAACTTCTGGAAAATCTCCGTTTTCTGTGCTATCGAGAGCGACGTTTTCCTTTTAACGTTGTCGTTACTCGCCATGTTAGTGACGTTAGCAATCAGTTAGCAACTCGGACGTGGGACATAAGCGAACGAATCTTTACCCCACCAGCAATTTACAGGGCTGCATTTATGCTTTTTGAGGCCATAGGCGCAATATTAGAAGCATTCAAATGATGTCTATTTCATATTTATTTAGGAACTTAAACAGATTTTTCTATGTTTACTCAAAATAAAAGCTGACGTTTCTACAGTAATTATAAAAATAACTTTAAAAAATAATCTTTTCAAATTTCAATGAAGACAATTTTATACATTTTTTGTTCAAAACGTTGTTTATGAGAAAACTGATTCTAAAAAATTATCATTATGCGCAATAAGCGATTAGATACGATTTGATTATTGTTGTATTATTGTGTTGTGTAGCATAGATAACGGGCAAATTTGCCCACATAAACGTCACAAGATAATTCAAGATGGCGAATACTGCATCAGACGCCATCAGATACGTAGTTTTTGAAAGTAGATATATATGTATACATATAAGGGTCTTCACGTACTAAGAAACACCGACCAATCAGAGAGCGAGTACTTTGGCGCGGGCGCGGGCTGCAACTACACATGCGTAGCATTGGTCTGCCATTACCCGCGCCGAAATTCGTACACTGTTCTCGCTCTCTGATTGGTTGGTGTTTTTCGTTAATAACTCATTAGTAAAGTCTCATCTAACATTTTCGTTAAGAAAAAAGTTGTTTAAAATTACCTCAGAAATCACCCCTTTCAAGGACATGCAACATTTTTGTTAAACCTTGTATACGTAGGTATACGTACTATACTATGTATACTCACCGCTAAGCCCGCGCTGAAATTCATCCACTGTATTCGTGCGTTTATTGGTCGGTGTTTTTCATTAATAATTCGTTAACAAAGCCGCAACAAACGTTTTCACTAAGGAAAAAGTTGTTTAGAATCATCCCAGGAATCACTTATTCTTTTCGGATCTTTCGGTGTAATCCTACAATTTGTTTAGGACATCCTGCATATTGAAACAATACGCATTTTGCAACTGTAAGTTACTAATAAAGAGAGCATAATTACGTGTTACAGAATACAAATTTAGGATTCCCATTAGGAGACAAGGGGGACACCGAGAACAAAGGAATTCCCTAGGAGTTTCGCCTCTGTAATACTCTGTGTACTCTGTGACAATTCCAAAAGAATCTATCTACGAATCGCATATTCCATGATCATACAAATACTACACATCCGGTTCACATAACCTTCTCTCTCTTTTTCGAACGAGATCTTTCGCGTGGTCGTGTGATTCTCCGTTCCACGTGAAAATCGTGTTTCATCCTTATTTCTTTTATAAAATTTCTATAAACCAATCGCCAAAATGCCTCCTAAATTCGATCCGAACGAAGTTAAGAAAGGTATTTTTTCATTTTTAAATCCTGAAGACTTATATTTATGTCCGGCGAACTTTCGTTTAAATTCTGTGTTTTTTCAACAGTTTACTTGCGGTGTGTCGGTGGTGAAATAGGAGCAACTTCGTCTCTCGCCCCTAAGATCGGTCCTCTAGGTTTGGTAAGTATCAATTTCAAATTAATAAATCGTATTGTTTCATAAAACGCGTATTAACAATCTTTCGGTTATACTTTCAGTCGCCGAAAAAAGTTGGTGACGACATCGCGAAAGCTACTAGCGACTGGAAGGGCTTGAAAATCACAGTACAATTGACTATTCAAAACAGACAGGCAACTATTTCTGTAGTTCCATCTGCTGCTTCGTTAATCATCAAAGCGCTGAAGGAACCGCCAAGAGATCGTAAGAAGCAGAAGAATATCAAACACAGTGGAAATCTGTCCTTTGACGACATTGTGGCGATCGCGAGATCTATGAGGCCCAGGTCCATGTCCAAATACCTTAGCGGTACTGTTAAAGAAATACTAGGAACTTGCCAATCTGTTGGATGCACAGTAGAAGGCAAACCGCCACATGATTTCATCGATTCCATTAACGCTGGAGAAATCCAAGTTCCCGATGAGTGATATGGTAGGTTTTGAGCTCCTTGCCAATTGTTCTTTGCAATATTTTGAATTATACATAGTTCTGACCTTTTGTGATGCACGAGTTTCACTGAAAGCAGTAAAAGTTAATATTGCAATGAAAAGTTTGCTCCGAGCTCTGGGTAGGGGTTAGCATCCCATCCACCTGATCAGTTATAGCTGCGCTGTTTAGCGTAGCTATTTACTGTCAGGGCCAATTGCTACTGAGGAGAAAACCTCAATAAAAAATCATCAGTGAATTAGATACTTTCATATTATCTTATATTTTGAGGATTCTGTATTTCCATTGTTTCAGATTTATCATAAGGAGCGACAAATAAAACCATTCTAAAAATCACAAATTTTATATTTTTATACAATCTTTCCTTCATTTTTAAACAAACAAAATATATTAAATACACATATATTTCACATATGATTAAATACACATGTTCATCAAAGATTTTGATGTTCATCTTGCTTAATTATGGTTACATACAAATTAATTACACTAATTGTCAACAATTATTTAATGGCATTCATAGATCGTTTGAATAAATTTCATTGAAATTCATAAGTCTGCAAAATTAATATATCTACACTGAGTCTATCTATGAACTAAAATATTTTACTTTGAAGAAAAGGTGCTTATTTTCTTCAATTAATTTATCATAAATTACAGGCAACTCAATAAGTTTTTTAACAAGCAAAGTACTTTGAACATTCGTTTTTGGAAGAATCAATTTCCATCTTTCAATAAAATGTGCTATTTGTTTTCAAAGTGTTCATAAATTACAAAATGCAATTATAAAATTACAAATGACCACTCTTCATAAACAAATAAAACTTTACACTGACTCTTTTAAGATTTACCTAGATTCTTAAACTCTGAATTAAGGTACTGAGCTTTTTAAACAAAACTACTTCGAAATTTAAATGAACATTGGAATAGAATGATAGAAAATATAACAACAGTAAATTGTATTTATACTAAGGATAACAATTTATTGACCAAGAACGTGTCCTCTGCCCCAATTGTGACCGCCGAATATGTTTCTATTAGTAGGTTGCGCTTGTGCTCTTGGAGTCGGAGCAGCTCCGAACCACCTCAAACCTCCTCTTTGAGGGGGGAAATAGGATTCAAGAACTTTCGGAGTGTTTAGTAGTTCGGGACCGCCGAGTTCTTGAGGATATTTGAACTTTAGGAATATGTACAGGTGTCCCACTAAAATACCGAACAGCTCCATCATACCGCCTCCAGAAATAATGAGATTGAAAGCGAAAAGTACCCATGGCAAGTACATCGCTTTGAACTGTGTACCTGTTCGCAATCGAAAGAAATTGTAAGAAATTAAATTGATCGTAAGAATTTCGTATTAACGTTTTGAAAAAGAACTACGTACCAAACCAAAAGTTGACAATGATGTCTTTATTCAACTGACACCAAACGTATAATATACTGAGTACCATGGGGTCCATGAGGAACGGGAATTCACCGATAAGTCCGATAATAACGCAGCATATCCAGTTGAACAGAAGCAGGAAGCAATAATCCGCTGGTCGTCCATCGTATTCACCGCGTTCTAACCTCAACGAGTAAGTGTATAGGAAGTAACAATTAATTAGGAAGTGGAATCCTGTGCCAGGACTCAGGGGATAGTAGAATACGCTGGTCACTGCTCGCCAGATCTCGAAATTATTCACAAAACTGTCGTACGTGAGTATCAGCGATCGTGCATTAATTAATCCGAATCTGCCGATTAACGTGAAAACACCTGTGCACAACAGCCAATATCTCGTGAAAATCGGCAGGGAATTGAACCAATCTCTCACATCTGACATTGTTTCTTGTGTATTTCACTGTTAACACCTTATTACACTAGCAACTTTAGTCGAACACGATACGAATGACGTGTGATTGCTTAGCGACTTGCAAATACACAGCCGCAGATTAGGTTAGACTGTTAGACAGTGCGAGGATAAACATGGTGCCTGGCAATAGTGTTGCCACCAGTTGCCACGTATAATCATAGTCATTCCTGGTCATTCCTCTACCTTTCAAATTTATTACTCCGTTTTTATTTTTAACGTGGAGAACAAAATAATAGAGATTCTTTTAGTTTTAAAACAGTTTTTCTTGATAATTATGTTCTTATTTCAGGACAATAATTTACTGATCCTTTGGAAGTTTTGAACGAAGTTTCAAACACCTACAATAACTTTTTGTTTATATACACGAAAGATTCACACACAGGGCCGCCTTTTAGAATTGCTCCACAGAAACAAAAATCATAATATAAAAATATAAACATTAGAATTTTATTACAATTTTAATCTGCGATTTTTAAATTTTCAAGTCTCCAACCTTTCGACTTTCAAAATACTGAAATCCTAAAAACCTTCAATTTGAAATCTGTAAATTTTCATCTCTCTAATTTCAACTTTTAAAATCTCTAACTTCAAAATTCTCGAAATTTTTATTTTAATTCTAAGCAACTTCAAATTTTCTAATTTACAAATCTTCAATAATTTTAATTCTACAACACTCTCTAAATCTACAAATTTTAAATCTGTTGATTTGGAACTTTAAAGCCTTTCTTCAAGTTTAATTCTAAAAATCTTCAAATCTGCAACTTGAAATCTTTAAATTGAAACCTGAAGAATTTTTCACATTTCCATTTTTAACTCTTCAAATGTTCAACTTTAAAGTATCAGACCACCAAATTCAACGATAAACATTGTATTGTATAGTAATTTTAATAATTCTCCATATTACGTGCAAGTTGAATTTTCGATCTTTTTTTTTCAAGTTTTATAATGGAACGCCTAGGGCCTCTAAAACTTAAATACGCTCCTGATAAAAAATTTCGATTTTTATATTCCGTTTTAAAAAAATTCGATCAATTCGACTCAAAACTGACTAAATAATACCAAAACAATTTGTACAAAATCGTGATTTATTAATATTACATGTCACAAATCGCAATGAATTAACAAAATGGACAATTTCAAATCTATTACAATACATATATATGCATTATTCATACTGATTGATGAATGTACAACTCATTCATTCGAGGAATCGATCCAACCAAAGTTCTAGTTCAAGCAGAATTATCAGTCGACTTTACTTTTCCTTTTTCCACTACTAATAATGTATCACAATTTATAAAAGATATTTTGTGATCTTTCTTTTCGCTAGAATGTATAATTCGAGATCCTCGTCTCAGGCGTTTCGTGTGAGCATTTGGATGTTTGTTCTCTGCTTAATTCATGATCGATGAGAGACTATGAAGTTACAAAATTAGTGTGAACTTGAAGCTGTTCCTATCTATCTGATTTAAATAATATATACACATACATATTAACATAATTCAGTCATCAGAACCAGCTGACCGTTTGGCCCTTCGTTGCCTGGGACTCTGTTTTGGAGTTCTTGGAGATTTATCTAAAAAAGAAAGAGAAATAGTTTTATTAATCGTATAATGATTTTCCTTTTTATTGATTCTATCGTTTGAAATATAATACGATGCTCACTGATTCTATTCAGAGTCTCCTTTGGCAACCAGTCGTAGTCCACGTTATTAGGATTAGACGTTCCTATTTCTATAGTCATTTTACGACTGCTAGAAGACCGCGACTTGCGACCGAGAGACGAAAGAAGCTGTTGTCCTCCAACGAGCGTCAAAATTACGCACGCGGCAAGAAATACGTACAAAAAGACTGTTTCTCCGTCAAGGCCGTCGTCCAATTCGATAATCTGCACCGTTTCGTTATAAACAGCTTCACTGAAGCCAACGCCATTCTGCGAAAATATCTATTGTTAATATTTACAGTGACTTTCAAACAAACCATAGAATATATTACATACAGTGTCTCTGTAGTTCAGATTAATATTAAAACCATAGGGCCTCACAGCCAGGTTTTCCGATGGTATAAACCAATACGCTAAAGTTGCTTCGTGCTTTGGCTTCACAATTTTGTTGTACGCAATTGTCGAGAAATTCTGAATGTAGAAGTTGAAGTCCATCGCGTATCTGAACGAAGCGTCCAGCGATTCGAGGACGAAGTCAGATTCGCCTTTGTTGGTGAAACCGACAAGTAGTTCGACTATATTTCCAGCTGGCAATTCTGAAAAAATGGATCGATTGACGGAGTTAGAAATTAGAAGGCGATCGGAGCATATGCTACAAGTTTTGTGGATACCTAAGGTTGATAATCCATTGTAAACAGGCTTGGTAAACAATATGGTAGTGTCTGCATCGGACGACGCAGTGGTCGCCTCCTCCTCTGGTTCTTCATCTGTTATCACAGAATTTTCTTCGCCTTCGACGTCTACTATGTCGTCGATATTTTCATCCTCTTGAGCATAAACTGTAATAGAAACGAAAAAAAATTAACATGCTACTTAAATTACAGGCAAAAACTTATATATCAATTAAAGTAACAGGAGTTGATAAAAATGGAGTATCGTATTTAAATTAAATCGACCGCTACTTTCAATTATGAAGAACGAAGTTAATTCACTGGATATTCGTCTACTTCGTTCAAATATTCGGAATATTATGATTTACTGAAAAAAAGTTACGATTAAAGGATCGTTTAAGGTTGCGTCGGAAATTCGGTTAATACTAATATTTTCAATGAAAGTAAAGCAGAATTGTGAGAAAGAACACAGGAAAAGGGAAAGCGATATTTAAACAGATCAACACATATTGTATACGCGTGATATAATTAATAACCACAAAGTGAAAAACATATTTCAAGTAATACAGTTTATCGTGGATTACCTCTGTTCGCGGTGAGAAGAATCGGCGAAACGAATAGCAGTAGAAATATGTTAAACGTCCTCATTTTTTTACGATGTCTTGAAACTAACTTTTCTGTTATGAATCCGCTTTATTTTCGTTCACAACCACTCACTTCAGTATCGGCACCGGACTGCAATGCTTTGGTATCATATAGTCGCCTACCATTGCTGTTTGCGACGTGGAAGGTCAACGGCGTAGTCGTCAATTCTACAACGTGGAACATGGTGGAACATCAACGTTGGAAGTTGGAACTAAATAGTTTAATTTCCAGATAGCGAGCTGATACCAACGTAACAGATTTAATTACTAACGATTTTCGTCTTCAGAAACTCTCAAAAAATGGTTTAAAAAGTTTTGCTGCATGATTTTTTGGAGATTTTAATTGAAAGGATAATTCGTTATCGTAGAATTTCAAAGCATTTTAGTCGCGAATGTAATTACGTATCTTTTTTATTACCGACAGAGCATTGTCGGTAATAACTAGACTGCAGATTTTTATGAAAAATCAAATTTTTACATATGCAAATTCATAAGTGTATCTTTCAAAGAAATAAATAGCTACTTTATAACTCTGTGCATTACTATATGATTTTTTAAAGACTGTGTCTAAATGTTTTATGCTATTTCGGAATGGAAAATAAAAATAAACAGCAGCGTATATATTATTGTATTGATTAAATATATTAAACTGTTCTAAAATTGCGGTAGAATTTTTTAAGTATACGTTCTACTAATTTCTCTACTAATTTACGGATAATACTAATTACGAACTTCGAAATGCCGAACACAGGTAATTCAGTTAATAGCTACAAAGGCTACAAAAGGGAGGATCTTACCGCCTCTCGGAGTTATTATGCGTACACGGACCCCTGGTAAACTTGCTACGGTACTAGGTATCCTTTAACCACGTGACTGCCATAAAGTATTTACATACAACTCGTATCATAATCAATTTTTTTCCCGTAGTTTCTCAGCCCCACCACATGCGGAGGTAATTCACTCCTGAATACCTTTAAAATCGCGTGCAGTAAAGATGGAGAATCGTGCCACCAACTTTAATTTCTGCTTCTTCTAATACTTTTCCATCTGGTATTAGGATCACAGAAGAAGTCTTCTAAAAGAGGTGATTTTGCGCCGTCCACTAGATGGCGTTTGCAAGCAGTTTTATTTCTAGAAAGAGATTCTAAGTTCTAAGTGTAACAAGGATAGAAAATCGTGACATCCAATTTTGATATCTGCACCGTCCGCTAGATGGCGTCAGCAGTTCTATTTTTTTCATACAATTTTTATCACGCGGATTACTGTAGGCAGACCGGTTTAGATAGTACAAATTTCTCTTTCATTTTTATCTTCTTGTCTTCTCTCCAAAGTACCGATTGATTGTGTGAGGAAAGAGAGTTTGGGTATAGCGAGCGGCCCGACTGGGCCCGACGTCGCATTGCTAAAGATGAGGCTCTGCGTCATGTGTTTAAAAATTGGAAGTACATATACTTGCGTATTTAATTGTAATTGGCAGGGTTATAACATTTATATAGATCCTAAATATTATTCTGTATTGTTAAAATGTTGTGAAAATTATCTATTTATAGCTATATAAATGTAATTACAGAGCTGGTAATCATAAAAATTCTATTTTTTTTTCTTTATTAAAACATCGAACCCAAAAGGTCCATAATTTACAATATTCATTCTTATTACATCTTATAACTATGATGCTTACAGCCTATAAGATCTTGCATATACAGGGTGGGCCATTGAGGGGATATGAAAAATTCACAAAAAAAAAAAACAGCAGTATCATAACTAATATATATTTAAATTGAAGTAAACAAACGGGCAATTTATTTTTTAAAGATAACATCATCCAGATGTGCGCCTTTTTGACGCAAACACTTTTCAAATGTGGACTTTAAATTTGTGAAAACTCGCTGGCACATTGCACGTGGAATAGCAGTCATTTCCTCACGAATATTCGTCTTCAGTTGGGCTAGCGTGGTTGGCTTATTGGTGTAAACGCAACTCTTCAAGTATCCCCCAAAAAAAAAAATCACGCCTCTTGCGAGTTGATAATCCGGGATCGCGTTGTACGGAAGTGCTAACTTCGCTAACTGTATTCTCTGTGCGTGTTTAGCTTGGGCGTCCCGGAGGCTTCTGATTGAGTGTGGAACTCGTAGCCTCGAACTTCCTGACCCACGACCTGATCACACTTTCAGTGGGACACTGATTTAAATTATGTAATCTGTATTCGGAGCGAAATAAACGTTGCACAACAGTGTACGAATCGCCAGTTTTGTAATAATTTTTCACGCAGAACGCACGCTGCTCACCCGTGAAACGCTCCATTGCGACTAAATTTCCAAGAACCAAGCTACTTATCCCCACTACTCGCGCTTCACTGTCATGTGCCGTTCGGATATAGTGGCGTTTTTAAAATCGTACATCTTTTTGGCCCACCCTGTATAACAGTTACATACGGTACCCAATAGCTGGCAAATTCAACGTGGTCATCAGCCATCGCCTGTCGGTAGGATTCTTTAGTCTCATGCAGAGATGGGCATTATCTAGATAAAAAATTATTTAAATAACTGCTCGAATAAGAGGTCTGTTTTTTATTCATGCACTGGCTGAACTAGTGCAGAGTGAACCACATGCTATCTCCTTCCGTTTTGTGAAATAAAAGAAGACAGCGACTGGTTCGTTCTGAAATAAAAAACTGGTATTAGTATTAATATTAGTTAAAACTTTAATATATTTGTTTAAATGAAACAAATACGCGGTCCAAGTGAAGTCATAGACAATTTTATTGCTGGCATTGTCAAGCCTCCGTCAAGCTTCCGTCAAGCTTCCGTGAAGCCTCCGTGAAGTCTCCGTGAAGTTTCCGTGAAGTCTCCGTCTCCCTCGACAGGGGTAGGTTACAGAGAATACAATGTAGTAATAGCGGCAGTTTTTCGCGAATATCTAAAAAAATAAGAGAGTCCGACGGTTACATGTACAGAAAAAAGTTGTTCAAAATGTTGATTTCTACAACATATTTCAAAATGATCAAAATCGAGAACGCATCCGCTTTCTAAAATAACTACCAAAGTAGACTTAAAAATATCAATAAATATAAAGATTGCAGTTATCTACTATTATTTAATAAAGAGTTCTTGTTCAGATTAATAATGTCAAAGTTATGAAATTTTACTCTCAGTGTCCAGGTTTTACTAGGGTTTTCCCTACAAGTATTTTAACACTGTCTTTGAGTTTCATCTAAAAACGCTACGAATTTCAATTCGAACCGAATAAATTATCATCGAAATTAGGGCTGTTATGAATATTCGGAAATTCGAATATTTGAATGTCTGGGTATTCAAATAAAAAGAAGTATTCGATTATTTGAGTAATTAGGAATTTTCCAATTTTGTACTATTGTAACAACTGAAATATTTCTTCAAACTTCAAACTGTAATAAAATATTCGCATAACGTTCGAATATTCGAACATTTCCATATTTATTTTAATAATCCGTGTAAATTATTCATATTCGAAGTTATTTAAATAATTCGAATGTTTTAAATAGTCAAATGTTTACAGCTCAAATTGAAATACAGTGACTCACATATTTCTTCACAAAGAATACATTTGTTTTAATTCTAAAGAAGGTATTTGCTTTTGCGTAATAAAAGTTGTTGAAACATAGAAACAATTGAATGTTTAAGGTGAAGCGACTTAAATGAATAAAAAAATATTCAACTAAACAATAAACAATAATCACAGAAAAAATTATATTTTTAGTTTTCCAGGAAGATATTACTCAAAACTGAAAATGTTGCAACATATCTTATATCTCATTCAATTAATCACCTATCACCAGACGTAACTTCTAATCTCAACATCAGTCGTAAAAGTCGAAGCGATATTGCAAGTGTCTATCAAGATTATCTTGTACTCGAAAGCTTAACGTAACTGATTCGATTAAATTATATTTTGATTACACTATAAGGGGCGAATTCAGGCATGAAAACAGACATGAAAAAATAGTTTTTCGACAAAATGGCGAATAAGTCGCTATAACTAATCCAAACTTTGGTTAATTTGAGTTAATTGAGTAAGCCCCGAAATAATGTTAGTCCAGGGCACCCAAATTTAACCGTTTGCCTCTGTATCAATTGCTTACTCAGCACAATAAACGTATGTGCCGATAACACATATTGATGTTTGCACAATCAACATTTTCGCTAGATCATTCAGCAACAACATAACTTTATCAATCACGAATTTCGATAACAATTCATGTCGTTCCTGATAACAACTATAGACTAACTTTTCTCAAGGGCGGCAGTGTCCATCGTGATGTCAGCCTCTTCAATAGTGAGATGACTGCCAGTTAGGCATAGTGGAATATCATTTCTCTTCAGAAACTCCAAGTATTTCACAATTTCAAGCGCCATTCTCTCTCTCAAAACCGAAGCTCAAAAAGGGATCGTGATACAATTTATAGAAAAGCCTTAGTCAAAATAATTATATTCAAGATGAAGATCGCATCGCTTATGCTGGCAGCGTTTGTCTTGTGTCAATTAGCAGACGGTTTGCGGATTCTCGGCGTGGCTCCGACCAATGGGAATAGTCACTGGATAATGGTGGAGAAGTTGTTGACGACCCTGACGAAACGAGGCCATCGTGTGGACGTTATCACGCATTTCACCCAGAAGAAACCGATTCCGAATTACACGGATATTTCGGTGAATGGATCGCTTGAGGAAATAGTGAACAACATGCATGCGGAGAACATCACGAATTTCAACATGTGGTCTATGGGCCAGATTTTTAAGGAATGGGGAGAAGTATCGTGCAAGATGCTGGGGTTGCCGCAATTACAGAAGCTGATAAAGAATCCTCCGAAGGATCCACCTTACGATCTCGTTATCGTGGAGGTAAGAAGACCATTGACCTCTTGATGTTTAGAGTTTGTTTAAAGTTGGGCAAAATGTAATCTAATTACAAATTGAAAAGATACGATTAAAATGTGATTGTTAATTCAATTACAAATTACTTTCTGTAATTGTTAATTACTATTATTATTATGTTGTCTTTATGACACCAAAAAAATATAGAGTAAAAAGTGAGGCACAGCAAAACTGTTATCACAAATGCGAATGAACTATCTAAAAACTAAGACTAAAATCAGAGTAAATTCTACATTTTTTAAACCAGCGTTTTTCAACCTTTTTGCACTTGCGGACCGGTGAAAATAGCAGGAATATTGCGCGGATCGGCCGGTGGCTAAAAAAGAAACAAAAGCTATTGTAAACTGGAAGCATTAGGTAGTACTTGGCATATGTTGGTTAGCATCGCTAGTGTTCTCTTGAATATTGTCCTTGTCCTTGCTTCTACTAAAGAAGGTCTGGACACACATATCCGAACGCCCGGATATGTATGCAACGGCCTTAAACACAATACTATAATCACAGTACTACCTCAAGACAATACTAAAAAACTATAAGATAAAATAAAATTTTTTGACGTGTCATCGACAAACGAAATGATAAAATACTATACATATAATACAATACATACTTCAATGACCGTTCACTTCGCCTACACTCGTTGTCACGTGCTGTGTTTCGTTCGTATCGCGACAATGTAGTGCCCAAATATATAGCGATTAGATGATTCGGATGAAATTTTCCGCGGACCGACAGAAAATTTTCACGGACCGGCGGAAACTTTTCACGGACCGGCAGAAATTTTCCACGGACCGGCTCCGGTCCGTGGACCATGGGTTGAAGAACACTGCTTTAAACTACTATTAAAGTACATAGTAATACGATATGATCCATAAGCCACGTTTAAAGTATAAGCGGATGGAGAGTGCAATTATTATAAACTGAGACTATACAGGGTTAAGGACACTGCTACTTAGATTCTTATAAAATTGAATGTAATTGCATGAATTTTTATTAACTAATGCTGTAATGAAATCCGTCGAAGTGAATTTTATAATCATTAATCCTAATCAAATTTCAGTTATTTATGGTACCGTGCTTCCTGGCCTTCGGTCGCCATCTAAATGTTCCCATGATCGGCATAGTAACCACAGATCTGTACGACTGGTTGCGCGACGTAACCGGAAACCCAGCCAATCCGTCATACACACCGAGCCTATTTTCCCAGTTCGATCAACATATGAATTTCTGGGAGCGGCTATCAAACGTCTTGATGTCGCACTTCGTCAGCCTGCAAGCATATTGGGCTACCGAAGTACAAACATCGTATGTCAAAGAATATTTCGGCATCGAGGAATCGGTCTTTGATCTGTACAAAGATTTAGCTCTGGTCCTGACCAATTCTCATCACAGTTGGAACGGAATCAAACCGATTACGCAGGGTATCATCGAAGTTGGCGGTTTGCACGTGTCGGAGGACTCGGATTCTCTTTCACCTGTGAGTAGATTTCTGCAGAAATATAGTGGCTGGAAATATAGTTCAGCGGACTCAACAGTTGTGGAGCTGTTGAATGATTTTAGTGAATTTTTGAAACAATACAATACATAATTACAAGAGGGAGTAGATATAAACGTTCAAAATGCAGCACACTAAATTACCTAAAGACTAAAGGCATTAGCATATGTTTAATATTTTATTATAATTTTGTAAAAATATTTTTAGTACCTATACTATGTATACATACATATATTTCTTGTTTTCGAAATTATGTTTGATCCTAAGATTTTTTTGCTAATAATGCATAGGTACGTGTGTAAATGTGACAATACACAGGGTGTCCCAAACTCGACGCGGGAGCCGGAAATGGGAGATCCCTGGGGTGATTCTAAACAACTTTTTCCTTTACAAAAATGTCCTCCGAAGCTTTGTTAAAAGTTATTAACAAAATACACCGACCAATAGAAGCACGAATACAGTGGATGAATTTCAGCGCGCGCCTCAGCTTTGAGTAGTATTGGCCCGCCATTGTTCGCTCCATCATTAATCCGCTGTACTCCGTCTCGGATTGGCCGATGTTTTTCGTTAATAACTCGTTAACAAAGCTTTTTCAATGGGACCCATAGAAGATACATGAATCGAAAGATCAGAGAGGACCGAGGTGAAGACCTGGAATTTTTAAGGAGTCACTAGGATAAATTATGACGGAATCAATGGAAAGGGGAATGAAAGGAATTTTATGGATAAGGGTGGGAGAACCAACAGCAGTTTTACCTTATATGGTAAAAATCTAGTAAAAATACTCAAGGGTTTCGCAACTGTTGAGTTCATTGAACGCACTTAGCGGCTCACTTTGTTTACAAAGAGTATGCTAAATTTGTTTAAATTATACAAAATTATTTTGTACTTATTTTGTACAATAAGAATGATGGAAACTGGGAAAAAATTTGACGCGGGGTTGGAATAATAATTTAAAAACGGTTAAGACGGTTTAAGTAGTTCGAAAGTAATCCTAGTAAATCTATTAATATGTAGTTCTTTCAATGGATGGTATCGTTTCTTGTTTTAATTCCAGTTATAAATTATAAAATGCTGACAATTTTTAAATGAAGATCTCAAAAATCATTTGAAGAGAATCTAAGTTGATAACAGAAAATAATCTGCAAATCAGCGGCTAGCAACTGTAAACAATTTTACTTGAAAAATCAAATATTTTTCAAAGACATTACTTACAGGATGATAAGAATGATAAGAATGATAAGAATGATAAGAAAATGATTTTGAATTCTCGTTGCTCTGCGCGGTTTCACAGGAATTGCAGAAATGGCTGGACGAAAGTAAAGATGGTTGTTTATTCTTCACGTTCGGATCGATGGCGAGGATTGAGACGTTCCCTAAATCTTTCGTCGAAGAACTGTACAAAGCTTTCGAGAATATCGCGCCTGTCAGAGTGTTGATGAAAGTCGTAAAGAAAGAGGATCTACTTCCGGGTTTGCCGAAGAACGTCATGATTCAGCCGTGGTTCCCTCAAGTCTCCGTGTTCAGTAAGCAATCAGCTTCATTCGCTCCGAATTTAATCGGATTCGTTGATTGAAATTGAACGATTTCAGAACACAAGAACACGAAGGCTTTCATAACTCACGGCGGTCTTATGGGCACCGTGGAAGCGATCTATTTCAACATTCCCATAATTGGAATTCCTCTTTTCGCTGATCAGTTCTCGAATATAAAGTCCGTTGCTAATAAAAAAGTCGCGGTGACGCTTGGTTCGTACAAAAACGTGACGGCAGAAACGCTGACGTATGCGATTAACACTGTTCTGTACAATAGCACTTATCGGTGAGTATCAAAGTTTATTTTTAGGAGTGTACAAAAGTTTCTATCGTTTTCGGATTATTTCTGCAGTATTTTCTCTATCTATTTTATCTATCTATATCGTAGGCTCTCTCCTCGAGATCAGAGACGAGCCTATATTGTAAGGTACTACTTTCTTTATAATGTGCCGAACGTAGAAAGTGACAGCGTGCGAAAAAGACGCTGGTTCAAAGACGGATGCCGCTACTGGTGGGGATAAAATGCGAGCGCGTATCGTACGGTGTTTTTCGAGCCTATATGAAGGAAATACTGTACTATTGCACGCACACTTGATGGCATCCGGCCACCAAGCTAAAACTGCAGCGGGGAAAGGGAAATCGGCCAGTCACAGTGCCCGATTCTGGGCAGTGACGTCACAATGTGAATCGGGCGCTGTGACTGGCCGATTCCCCTTTCCCCGCTGCAGTTTTAACTTGGGAGCCGAGTGCCATCAAGTGTGCGGGCAATAGTATTTGAAAGCTTGAAACTTGGAAATTTGGAATTTCAAAACTTGGGACTTCAAACCTAAGCATTTCAACGCTTGAAAAATTCAGTCTTGGAAGTTTTGATCTTTGAAGCTTGCAATTCTAAATGTTTGAAAACCTGGAAATTTGAAGCCGGAGAACTTCAAAACTTAAAATATTTAATCTTTAATTTTTGAAGCTTGAAAAATTTGAAAACTTGAAAATTTGAAGCTTGTATAATCTTAAAATTTTTAAACTTTAAACTTGACAGTCTGAAAGCTAAAAAATTTGAAGCTTAAAATTCTGAAAATTTGAAAATTTAAAGACTTGAAATTCTTAAACTTCGAAGTTTAAAGGTTGACATTCTGAAAATTTGAAATTTGAAGCTTGAAATTCAGTTTTATTTTAACCTGTTTTAACCCAATTACAGAGCTTTCTGAGTTGGGGTGGCGCTCTCACAGTATTTATCAATACTGCAGAATAATTTCAATCGCTAAATTCTTTTTTTTAAACGAATAGTTTCGTTTAATACACTTTAACAATAGTATAATATAAATTAACAATAATATAAATTCTGCTTTCTAGGCTTAAGTCGAGGCATAAGCTACAATTTTTTCGAAAATGTGACTAGCGTCGTTTTTTCTTGCAGCTGCAGATATAATTATCGTCGTTATTGGGTTGTTAATGTTATTATTATTAATCGCAATATCTTTTTACAATAATATTCACAATTATTTACATTGAAACGATGAAAACTTTTACATATTTCTTCTTTGTTTTTATTCTTCTTGCCTCTCTTTCTTACAATGGTAGGTACCTAAATAAAAAATTGCTAATTTTCAGATCGAACATGAAGAAAATGTCCGAATTATTCAGAGACAGGCCAATGAGCGCGCTGGACACGGCAGTGTATTGGGTTGAATATGTCGGAAAACATGGAAACGTTCTGCAATCGCCTGCAATTCATCTCACTTGGTGGCAATTGAATCTCCTAGACGTTTATGGTTTTATTCTCGCTTGTGTCGCAGCAGTGGTTTATATTTTGTTGGTTAATCTTAGGAAATTAAAGAAACGACGAATGTTGAACCGCAAATCGTGTTCGAATGAACACAGAAATAATTCGGAGAAGAAGAAGAAGAATAAGTGAACGAATGTTGTGAGGAGTATAAAATGTGCGATTAATACTTACTTTTATTTCCCGTTACTGGGAAACTTCTCAATCTTAGGTCTAAGTGAATCAAAGATTGAACAGTTTTATAAAAATGAGCACTTCTTTGGTCCGGATTCCTAGATCTAATAATTTTAATTGTTTCCCTGTGGTAAAGTTTTAAACGCAATTCAAAGAGCTGAAAATATGTCAGATTTTGACTGGCAAAAATTTAAGATACAATTATTTTCAATTTTATAAAAAAATGTTGGTCTGTTTTGTTATTTTTTCTATAGTTTGAAATTTTTAAACACGATTCAAAAAGTTGAAAATATCTCAGATTGAATTGGTAAAAATTTAAGATACAACTATTTTCAATTTTACAGAAAATTATCGGTTTGTTTTGTAATTTTCTTATAGTTTGAGATTTTTTATTTTTTCAATTTCTTTGTGAAGTTTGTGTTTAAAAAATTTTTTTAAATGAGTTGTAGTTCACGAATTTTACAAAATTTCTAAATAAAATTCAGGATATTCCTTGATGAAAACAGTATGTTACAGATGTCGACACATGGAGTTTTACTATAACAAAGCAAAATTTGATCGATAACTTTATTCGCTTCTTTACCAACAAAATCGAATATTTTTATAATAAAATAATTGATTAAAATTATAGTAGAACCTCGATTATCCGAATCACTAGTATCCCCACTTTTGATTATCTAAGATTTCAATTAACTAATGCACTAGACATAAAAGTGCAGAGGGATTCCTAGTAAATCGTAAACTATGATTTTATAACGTTCTACTAATTATTATACTTTTATTTTAGAAATACTAATTCGGTTAATCGAGATTCTACTGTATTTCAATTTTCTCAGACTCATCAACACTCAGGATAGGCGAATAAAAGTGATAGAATTCTAGTTTTGGTAATATATTTGGTTTATATTTTCATACATGTACACTTAATATTACAAAAAGAGTAGTATAAGTGATATGTAACAATATTTAATAAACAATAAAAGACTTAAAGTATTCGTTTTCATTTTGAATGCAAGATATCGTTAATTCTTCGCGCTTCAAGTTTTTCATACACATCCTCAACAAATCTTAAATGTAACATAAAATCTTCCCTTATTAAATATTCTATCGCAAAAACTAATTAAGTACACACGCCACAAATACTATAATTAATTAAAAATCAGACACTTCTCTTCCCACGTGTACAATACCTTTAACTTAATCGAACCGAACAAGTATAGTGTCTCAATACTATAGGGAGCAACAAAAATGTTGCAGTTCCTTGAAAGCGGTGATTTCTGAGGTGATTTTATGTAACTTTTTCCTTAGCGATAATGTTTGTTAACGAGTTATGAACGAAAAACACCGACCGCACAGCTGGAGCTCGCGCTGAAATTCATCTAGTGTATTCGTGCTTCTATTGATCGATGTTTTTCGTTAATAATTCGTTAACAAAGATTCACCTAACGTTTTCGTTAAGGAAGAAATTGTTTGAAATCACTTCAGAAATCATTCCTTTTAAGGAACTGCAATATTTTTGTTATACCCTGTAGATACATTAACTACTTCTTGACCTACTCAATAAGCATAAAATAGAAAAGCTTTTAACCTTTTAAGGATTCACACTCACTTAGTCACAATTATTATATCTTCTCCTATTACTTATCAATAGACTATAGACTGCGGATTTTATGCATTTATGACAATTCTAAATATTTTAAAGATCTTCAAGGCTGTTGACAGATGTCAAAATATTCAAAATATCAAAAATATTATTCAAGTTGCAATAAGAAAAAAATTGAACGAGTTCCTGGATCCCTGGATCCCTTCACCCTGAGACACTTAAGGTACGTTTTCACGTGACAGTAAATCGCAACTTTTAGCGCTATGACACTAAATGTCATGACTGGAAATGATCGTGAAAACTAGAAGACGCGTTGTAATGACACTCAATTCATACCACAAATTTTCAGTGTCATAATGTCATGACATCAGAAGTCGTGACTTGTAGTTTTACGTGAAAATGCACCTTTACTGTCACGTGAAAACGTCCCTTCAAAGACATCCTTTTACCTGGACGCTGCTTCATTTGAAAGAGACACTATACCACCCAAAACGTCCCCAAAACGTTCCCCAAAAATCCACAACACGACTCGACCGCACAGAACTTTCAAGACACAAACAGAAAGAGTCTCTCATCCAGTCTCAAAATACTCCAAGGACCTCTCGGATCCCCGAAACCTTCTCAATCCTCCTTCGGGTCTTTGCTCCGCTTTTTATGCTCGTGTCCATGTCCTTGATCGTACAAAGGCTGCAGAGAGTAACCATAAGCGTGACCATAACCCACGGAGCCATGACCAATGTCGTGGCCGTAGCTATGAGCCATTCCATGAGTCAGTTCATGGCCCAGACCATGACTCAAACCGTGAGGCAAACCGTGAGCCAAACCGTGAGGCAAACCGTGAGGAGGACCATGAGGAAGACCGTGAGATAGACCGTGAGGTAAGCCATGAGGTAAAGCATGAGGCAAACCATGAGCGAATCCATGACCAAGTCCGTGCCCAAACCCAGGAACCAACGCGGGCAACGGCAGAGGATAATGCCCAGACCCATAGCTTCTGCCGTAGTAGGCCCCGGGCAGCGGGCCCGCTGGGTACACCGAGAGCGACGGATGAACTGGGACTGGAACTGGCACCGGAACCGGTATTGGGAACGCCTGCTTCACCGGGACCGGATATGGCTGCTGAACCGGTACCGCCACCGGGTGTTTCACTGGTATTGGCACCGCTCGATCCACCGGAATCGGAATCGCCTGAGGGTTGAGCGTATTCGATTATTGATTGATGGCGATGCTTGATCAAGAAAATTGCATTCCGTGGATGATACCGATTCGGCGAAACTTCGATGAAGAACGTACTTGTCGAAAGGGGAATTTGAAATTTTGCTTTTTGTGGTTGGGAAAAGGGAGTTTGAGGTAATTAATTGGGTTTTGGTTCCACACTTTAAGTCTTATTACGACCAGATTTTTGATAATATATACTTTCAAATTTCCCGAAATACAGTGATTTTGTAAAAATAGTAAATCTTCTCATTCTTCAGTATTTGAATAGTAAATCAAGAGCTCAAAGTAGAATAAGTTTAGCCTTAAATTTAGTAGCAAAAGACGTTTCATTCCACTTGTGCCCTACAGCTCATCACTTGAAAACGTTTCATTTCAATCACTATATTTCGGGGAAGAACTATACCAAGGCATTAATTATGGAACGCGATTAATAGATTGTGAATTTTCGTGCAAAATAACATTTTTAGAAGCGTAAATAAAGAAATTTATATTTGAATAACAGTGAGTCTAATTTTCTAATCATTGTAACATGAACCGTATTTTGTTTTGAAATTATATTTTAGCGTCTGGCAACAGTTTCGTAAAATTTTCAATATTTAGAATTGTCATAAATGCATAAAAATCCACAATCTAATGATTAATTTTCGTATGGTGAACTCCTAATATTAACCATGAAAACAGTGATTGATTTTGATTAACAGAATCCTGTAAAAATTGGCAACGTTTCCTTACCTCGGGCACTGGAACAGGAACCGGAATTGGTTTGTGAATGATTTTTTCGATCGGGACAGGGATCACCTTTTCCACTGGCACATGGTACGGTTTTTCAATGTAAACTGGTTCAGGGAAAGGTACAGGCTTTTCGAGGATCACGTGTTTCGTTATGTACACCGGAAGCGTCCTCAAAGGAAGTCCTGCGACTCTGCCGTAGGATAAACCATCGTATAATCTATCAAATATAATATTAACTAAATTAAAATTTCAGTATTTTAGTTGGGAAATTAGTTATTCTTTTTATTATTCATTATTCATGAACCATGATCATTATTCATTATTCATTATTGAGGATGACTTTAGGTTCTTTTATAAATATTTTTCAACTTCAGATGAACACAAACTTAATTATGCAACATGCAGCCTATATTTAATAGTTTATTAATTCTAACTCTCAAATTTATGACCAGATAATGGTCCACAATTGATAAAATCTACACAGTAAACCTTAGGTCTTAGGTTTAGTCTTAAATATTGAATTCCAAACTTAAAACATTGTGAAATTACTTTTTTTAAAATATAAATAATATAAAATAAAAAATAATGGTAAATGGTAACATTACACAATCACTTTTAAAAAAAATATAAATACTAATAAATTATAAAGTATATCAATAAAATAATTTTGCATTTTATTTCAATTGCTATAAAATACTCCTATTGACTATTGAAATCCTTCCTTAATTGTTCAATGATAGTAATTCATAGCGGTAAATAATTTTTATTTTAAACATTAAATATAACAATTATATAGAAAATCAATTTTTTCTTCCTTTACATTACAAAATCAATTTCTAATGCGCTAGACATCTTTAATTCTCCGCGTTTTATAATAATCCCCCGATAAGTGATACTCCTCAGGTTGCTCCGGTTATCTCTTATCCGGGGAATCCAAAATTCTTCTACTTTTTGAGTAGTTTCATAGTTATTTATCCGGCACTGACTATACTATGTGTTCAAAATCCACAGTATAGTAATTTAGAAGAGTTAGTAAAGTAATTTAGAGATTTAGTAAAAGAATGATTACATTACCCTCCATGAGCTAAATCAAAAGCAGGCAATTTAAGCCCTTTGAAAGCATGATCACCCAAAGAAGGAGACACCCAAGGCTGCCCATGGCCATATCCATAAGGATTTGGTATTCCAACCCATCCACTGTTGTCAATAACTCCTCTTTTGGATGTTTGCTTTACATCGTGCGTTTCCGCGGAAAATTCGGAGACGCTGAAAAGTATCAGGAACAGCTGGAAAAATTAATTCTGGATTATTTTGATGATTTATACATTTGCAGAACATACAGTGACTCACAAATTCATTCACGAAGAGTATGTTAAATCTGCTTAAATGATAAAACATGGCATTTGTCTTTGCACAATTAAAATCAAAGTAAACGAAAAACAATTAAATATGGAAATCGGAACAACATGAAGTGGAAAACAATATAATACTGCGCATTTTACAGTCAATTAAGATTTATAAAACATGTGAACGAATCTGAGAATCACTATAATTCTTATTATAAACTTTTCTGCAATTGTTCTTATCAAATTTGGAATATAAATTATTGAGATTGTTTACAATTTGAAATAAAAAATGTTGAATAATGATGTTGTTCACATTTTTTATTTTGAAAAATTCTCTTAATTTGGGAAAACTGTAGTTAGAATATTTTTTACTATGGAATTCGATGTCTGGCCATAAACGATCCGATTCTCCTGTCCGCCTTGAAATAAATACTCTACAATATTACTGAACTTTTAGACTGTATAAAGATTTTTAAAACTTTGTAAAATGCTATCAAATACATGCTTCACAGTTCAAAGATTATATTATATATTATATTATAATAATTATTAATTATTATTATTAATTATAATAATTTTCAGGAACAATACTAATTATCTCTACAAACACTTTCTATACCTAAATAAAATTAATTTATATTATCCAAAACACAAAACTGTCTTTTGGGGTTTTTCATTTACCAACTTGTTTTACTAATTAACTCAACGAAACACTTCAAACACCCGCAAATAAAATACCTGCAAGGAAGAAATGACAAGAAATCAAAATTCCACGCGAAGAAACACTCCACAACATGAAAAATAAACGTCGCCTGATCACTGATAATGGCTGTTAATCGTCTCTTACCGGTATGATAGACATTGTTGTCTTGTTGCGAAGGAACTGCTCGCAAGATCGAAGGAAACGGCAGCTTTATATATTTTTGCCGTGAGGTGGGCGATGGACAGATCAAGATGGATCTAGACGCCGCGCCGCGCCGGTCCAGGTCAAGTTCCCCTCTTTGACGTGATCAGGAACTCCACCAGTTCAAAGGCGGGTTTCGCTTTTCCGGTGAAGAAAGTCACCAAACACCTCGCGGTAACCAGGATGATATTCTTCTGCACCATTTAACGACTCCGCGTTGCGAGGTGGTAAAAGTAAACTGACGGACTCCGGTTACATTTTACAAAATTAGGTAACGCAGAAAACGGACGCGGCCACGAACTTGCTCCCTTGTGTTTATCTTTTAGTCCCTGTTACGAAGTCGCACCCAATCCTGACGAGCCGGCGCCGCGGCGCGGCATCCCCGTCCTCTCACCCCCCTCAGAGAAAACGGCACTTCGTACTTTTACCCACTGCGCGCGCTTACCCCGAATATACAGGGTGTCCCAAACAAAGTGTAGAAGCCGGAAAGGAGTGATTCCTGAGGTAATTCTAAACACTTTTTCCTTAGCAAAAATGTTCGTTATGGCTTTGTTAACGAGTTATTAACGAAAAATACCGACCAATCACCGGCTAGCCATCCGAATACGCATCCAGTATAACCGTAGCCTAATGCAGATCGGCAAATGCCGCGTAGAATCTTTTGGTGCATAAATGGAATAATTAGCCGTGTTCGAAGAAAGTTTTATTTCTATGCGTATTTAAATTACATGCTGTGTTAGTTTCGGTTAAGTAGTCTTGAAGCTGCTGCTTTGAGCGACTTTCTAAACGATCGAATGAAGCCGGAATAATAAATAAATATCAAACTGATGACTTATACGTCAGTCAAGGTAAACTTGCTCGATGCTGAGTCTTCATCGTCTATCTATTATGCACATGGCATTGTTTGTACTTTTCCTGTTACGAAGTTCAAGAGAAATGGGAATTGTTGCTACTTTCGACCTTCGAAACATATAAAGAATAATGAGAAAATTATATTAGACGGGTTTCAATTAGCGAGCGGCGTGAAAGAGCGACGTTCGGAGGAATGGTTTCATTATGAAAATTCCTTGGATTCCTTGTTTTGCTTTAATTAGATGTCTTCTTTTATAGAAGCACGCGTCTTCTGAAGAAATTCTCTCGTTTTAGGAGTTTCAGGACCGCGTTTCAACTTTTGGAAAAATGTCCTCCGAAGCTTTGTTAATAAGTTATTAACAAAATACACCGACCAATAGAATCACGAATACAGTGGATTAATGATAGCGCGTATTCATGCTTCTATCGGTCGGTGTTTTTTGTTAATAACTCATTAGTAAAGCTTCGGAGGACATTTTTGCAAAGGAAAAAGTTGTTTAGAATCACCCCAGGAATCTCCTATTTCCGGCTCTCGAGTCGAATTTGTGACACCCTGTATAGTAAACGCGGCCCTGCATTCAAATCAATTTTTGCATGATCATGCGGTAGCTAAAAACATTTATGAAGTCAGTCTTCGACATGTATTATCTTGATACTCTGTTCACACCTTATCACTTATATTCCAAGCAACGTGTAAGCCAATTGCCATTGGCAGCTGTTAATCGTTATCAGTAAACAAATCGTTCCTAAGTCTATAATTTGATAACGCATCGTTTCACGGATTGAACGCGTGCTACTTACCTACTTCCTTTTTAATTATCCCCTCATTGTTCCAAGCACGCACCGCGAAACAGAGGCACGCGAGGATTCTTATGCGATAGAAATCCTCCGCAGACGCCGAGACATTTTTTCCCGAGTTCCTTTAGGAAGAAAAACTGACCTTGAAGACCGGAATATGCTAAAAGTTTTTCCGTTAAAGTGAAACAAGTGAAAGAAGTGGACGAATAATTAAGTTTTTTTTTTTTTTAATTGAGCAACGCTACAGATGAAGAGATAAAAAGTTGCGTTCGGAATTCTTCTGGTTAAACATTCCGAGTACATTCTTTGTATCCACGATGCACAGAACTGCACATTGCTCAGTCGGCCAACGAGATTAATAGAACCGGACCGGCGCGGCGCTTTTCTCGTTTGGTTTCCGCGTTGGCCGCATCCGCGAACTTTCCTAACTTTCATTTTCTAATACGTCCGAGCTACTTCTAACGCCACCCGGCCGCTACCTGTCATTCATTATTCATCCGCGTGCCCCAACGATGATTCCATAACATGCTCGAATGTACGACACAATGACGAAATATGAGGGTCAAACAGAACACTGATTCTTGAATACAGGAATCTGAGTTGGGCATTATTCGAATAAAATTTCGAATAAGAATAACCAATAAACTGACGTTAGTCGAGATAAGTAGATAAAAATTTATTCGAATAAATTTGTAGCCAATTTCATTCGAACAAAAATTTAGTGGATGCGATTTTGCACGAACAATCGCGATGTCACACGAAAACAAAATAATACAGTATTTTCTCGATATTTGCTCGTCTCCGGTCTCGAGGAGAGAGCCTATATCGTAGGGTACTACTTGTACTACTTTCTTTGTAATGTGCCGAACACAGAAAGAAACAGCGCGTGAAAAAGACGCTGGTTCAAAGACGGATGCCGCTAGTGGTGGGGATAAAATACGAGCGTGCATCGTACGGTTTTTTCGAGCTTATAAAGTGGATTCCACCGTGGTACGTATACAAACATTGCGATTTTCCGCGCGATGCTCGATTCGTCCGTTTTAGGCCACTTTTGATCTAAATTAAAATCCATATTATATTAATTATCCATTCAGTACAAATTTTACGTTTTTTGAAATCACAATCTCTAAAAAAAATCTAAATGAAATAAGAATTTTAATTTATTTTTTGGGTTGATGTTAATTATTTTAATTTTTGTGAGTCAATTTTAATGACAAAGTACAAATTTCTAATTACAAATAAGAAGTTAGAGATTAGAAATAAAAATATAATTTGAAAAAGTGAGACAAAAATAAGTTTAAAGGTTGGTTCACATACGTCCAGTAATTTAGTCGAGTGGCAAGTATCTACATTGGTTTACTAAATTACTCGACTAAATTTTAGTGTTCATCCATAGTAAATTACTAATATACTTGTTACTCAACTAAATTACTAAATGTGTCTGTTTCAGCTTTAAGATTTAATCGTAACGCGACAGCTAACCAAACACAACAACAAATTATTGTTATTATTATTTTAATTTTTCTTTAATTCATTTTCTTTTCTTTTGATCCATAAATATCACATAAATGAAAAAACTGTAAGGAATTTCAGTTATTCCACTTCTTATTTCGTCAGTTTTGTTTAAAAATTTATTTAATTTTCTTATGTACCTATCAAAAATTTCACTTTGTTAGATATATTTTTGTAGTTCTATAAATATTACATGCACTAAAAAATTGTAGAGAATTTTAATTATTTCATTTTTTTATTTCCTCATTTTTACTTACATATTTATTAAATTTTCTTACATGTATTTTTCTAGTTCCACAAACATTAAATAAACCCTCATATTAAATAAACCCTGCTACGGTCTTCGGGTTTTTTTCACACTATTTCATTTTTTTTTAAACAACTGTTTTATGTTTGTAAAGAATGTACAAATTTTAGAGTTAATTTTCATGTTTTTTATTTCTTCAACACTAAATAAAAAAATTTATTCTCTACATTCTTAACAACATGATAATAATAGAAATTATTCAATTCTAGATATTAATAAAACATAGCAGAGTTAATAAATTTCTTGAAAATACGAAAATTCTAAAATCAGTTTTTTTCAAAATTAGATTTCAGTATAAATTTAGTTTGGCATCTTACTAATTAGATAATTATTAAA
Source organism: Perdita meconis (assembly GCA_030770465.2). Classification (NCBI taxonomy): domain Eukaryota; kingdom Metazoa; phylum Arthropoda; class Insecta; order Hymenoptera; family Andrenidae; genus Perdita; species Perdita meconis. The sequence continues at coordinate 462,569 of JASKOS020000017.1, forward strand.
ACAAACTCCGTAACCAAAGTGTCAAGGCTGCAATTAGTATTCCCTAGCGCACAGCCAGCCATATCATCCCCTAAATCAAGAAACCTCTTCCTACAATTTCGCCACACGTTTCCCGCTTACGCAAAGAATTCATTAGTATTCTCTCCCCGGACTCCAAACAGTGTTGCTTCCGTCAGGATATGAAAAATAATGAAATCGTCACAGCGAACATAACGCGGTTGATACCAGAAGCCGGTCACGACTATCACGCATCGCTCCTATTAATTTAAATGTTCACGTAGGCAATTTTCACCCAACGTCGTGGTGCCTATCTCCCGATCTCGAGGACGACTATGATGGGGTGTCAGAGCGTTGAAACACTTCCTTCAGCGTGTGAAAGAAAAGCGGTCGCGACCGCTATTTGGCCGTCACCCAGGATTGGAAGCAGCGAAAGTCCATTGAGGATGTTCGACAATGACGATATGGCTCTTCCTAGTGCGATTGTGTCGCTCATCGATGCCCTATAAATACTTATGGGGGTCATCGATGGCGAGTGAACGCAGTTTTCTTTCGGCCGCGTCGCTGACTGGACTCTGGGAGCTTCCCTTGGTGTCGCCATGAAGTTCATCCTGGTATTGTTTATCCTCGACGATTATTTTTTCATTTGATAGTTGCTATTCTTAGTTACCAATTTTTTGGCGCAATAGTTTTGTCGATTTTAGTTGTTTTTGTGAATTTAATGTTGGTGAAGATCTGACAGTGATTTATTTGGTTGGTGACGCGGTATCAATTTTCATGAAAGTGAAGTGCCTCATCCTGAAAAGATGATGGAATATGGAAGCATTCTTTTTATTGCTGTATTGTCGATATTATTAGCTGCACGTTTTCTGATTGGTTTGTAGATTTTACCACTGCTTCTGGCAGTCAGTGCAGCGATCACAGTCAAACACGAGAAGGATAGGCCAATCGCTGCAAGGAGGCACGATAAAAGAGGCCTTGTTAATCTAGGATACGGATTACCACCGGAACACTTATTCGCAGGACCTGAACCAGCACCTGTCTACGAAGCTCCTGTCCCTCTGCCGCCTCCAATCGGAGGGCATTTCGAACCTGTGGTACCCCATGGGCCTCATCCTGCTCTGGCGCATCCAGTTCGTTAGTATATTTCTTATCTGATTCTAATTAATGTCTTCGAATTGATTTACAGTCGGTCACGAAAATATTGGTACACCAGTATAATCTTGTCTTCTAAGCTTTCTGTTTTGAATAAATGTACAATTAGCTAAAGAAATACATATATTACATTATGTTAGAGTGCAATATAGAGAATCCATAAATAAACAATGATTGACTTCTTGCACCTAGTTGTGTTGAGTTACAAGAAAAATCTAACAAGTGCAACATTTTATGTCACATAAATATTGGAACACTTTATTAGATTGTTATAAATTAAAAATAGTAACTTTGGTACAAACCTTTAATATTTTGTTGGATATCCAAGTGTTTGATAACTTGTCTCAAACGATTTGGCATGTTCCGAATTATTTTTGCAAATAATCTATGCCGATTTTTGCCATTCTTCTTTTAAACGGCTTCTTAGCTCTTCCTTGCTGTTTATTGTTGTTTTGCGTATTCTACAGTCCAATTCATCCCATACATTTTCAATAGGATTTGAATCCGGGGATTGAGGAGAGCGCTGCAACCCTTTTGTACAATTATAAAGCAAGTATTCTTGCACAATTTGAAGAAGCGCTACATACAGGGTGTTCCAAACGAAGTGTAGAAACCGGAAAGGGGTGATTCCTGTTGTAATTCTAAACAACTTTCCTTAGTAAGATTCTTTTACTCTATTGTTGCTTGCCAATGTGCTTGTAAAGTTTCAGAATCTTCGGACTATTAGTTTAGCGTATAGGGTAACAAACTTTAAGGTATTATTACTGCAAAACGAAGGCAGATCTGACACTATGTCATAAGACATTTTGCGTTTCATTTGAGCTCCCCAACCACCCCTGAAAATATTTAAACGTATATTGTTTACACCCTGTATACAGGATGTAACAAGAATATTGTAGTTCCTTGAAACAGATGATTCCTGAGGTGATTTTAAACAACTTTTTCCTTAGTGAAAATGTTAGGTGAGGCTTAACGGAAAACACCGACCAATCGGGGAGCGAGTACAGCGGATTAACGATGGCGGGCCAATACCACTCACAGTATTCGTGCTTCCATTGGTCGAAGCTTTTCGTTAACAACTCGTTAACAAACTCCCACCTAACATTTTCGCTAAGGAAAAAGTTGTTTAAAATCACCTCAGGAATTACCCTTTTCAAGGTACTGCAACATTTTAGTTACACTCTGTATGCACAACAGAATAAAATTAGCAGAATGAAACTGTAGATGTTTCCGCGAAATCTTGAGTTAGATTTAACTTAAGCCTCTGTTTTCTCGAGTCTAACAGGTCTTCATCATCCAGTCCCCACCTGCAACGCTAATCTAAATCCTCATTATCTCTCCGTAGCCGCCGTTCCAGTGGCAGTGCCGCACCCAGTTCCGCATCCGCTGCCAGTGCCAGTACCGCAACCTGTCCCGCACCCGGTTCCAGTCGCGGTGCCCGTGACCAAACCCGTGGCGGTGCCAGTACCGGTCGACAGGGCGGTTCCGGTGCCGGTGGATCGTCTGGTTCCTGTACCAGTCGCGGTCCCGGTGCCGAAACCCTACCCCGTCCACGTGGAGAAGGTGGTGCATGTCGACAGACCCGTAGCGGTGCCGGTGGAAAGACCGATCCACATACCCGTCGATCGTCCCGTCGCGGTGCCGGTCCCGGTGCCGAAACCGTACCCAGTGCCCTTCGAGAAGATCGTCCACGTCGACAGACCGTACCCCGTCCATGTCGCAGTGCCTTACCACGTTCCGAAGCCTTACCCTGTGCCCGTCGCCGTTCATGCGCACAAGAGCCACGGATGGTGGAAGTAAGACTTCCTCGGAGGGTGTTTTTTCTTTTCAACTAGGGTAACGCGATAATGAGGATTTCTTCGGAGATTTTGATAGACACTAGTCGGTTGAGATTGGTGGACCTTGGTGCTAGTCCGGGAGTAATTAAAACGTTTTATTAATTACACGTTGTCTCGTTAACTTGGGACTTTGGGGAGTCGACGGACTTCTCTCGAAGGGACGAGGAAGGTTTTGTACTAATGCATTTAATAAATTAATTTTCTATGTTTCGTTGAACCGTGTTGAGTAATTATTGAGCGAACCGTGTGAGTTGATCTGGTGAGAAGGATTTTATCGAAGGATTTGATTTTGGAGAACTGAAAGCTGTGGTTCAGAGTTTTTCATTCGTGTTTAAGATTTCAGACATGGAATTGCGGAAGAAATGATTCGTTAAGAGGGTGCGAAGAATATTTAATGAACCTATGGAGGAGCGTACCGCAGTTCTTTTGGAAATAACCAAGTGTTTAATGTTGTGACCCGGAACTTCAGTTGATTGCGTGTACTGTAAATATCTTTAGGGGGCAATACAGGTTCTCAAGCGCGGTTTGTATAAACAATGTTATAGATCAGCGTTGGTGGCGATAGAGGTGGAATCTAGTGTCCTTGATAATATTGCGTCATTAAAGTAAGTAGAATTTCAACCGCGGCATCTCTTTTGCACTTTTTATGAACGCAACACTTTTGTTGGAGTCTAAATCCAATGGACGAGCCTGTAACTTCCTGTAAGTGGAACAATTAGAATGTGAAGGCAGTTATAATTAAAGCATTACGGAAGTTAGGACAGATGTTGATGATACATTTGTTACTACATTTTGCCCTAGGTTTCGCCCGCGTGGATTTTATTTTACAATTCGACTAATTTTTAAGCGGTTGAAGCCGATGGAACTGAGCTTTTATATTAGTAACAATTTGTTAAAACAAATTTAGCAAGAAATATATTTAAACAAGGGTCCAGAAAGAAAACCTAACACACACTCGGATTTATATTTAATTTAATTATATTTAGTATGGATTTGGTCATTATTATTGGGCTATTGATTTATTAGTTCGACATGCGTTACAAAACCTAGCACGTTTCGATTCTCTTACGAAAAACTTGATATTGGATCATTTAGTATTGAATCACTTGTTATTGAATCATTTCTTACAGAACCATTTATTATTATACCATTTATTTGAAGATTACTGATTATTAAATTAGATATTGAAGCATTAATTATTGAGTCTAATTGATATTTTAGTTAATAACTAAAATATTGGTATTTGTACAATTAAATATTTATATAGGAAATATTTTACTATTCATCCAATTCTTCCAATACTAACAAAAAATGTTAAGTTACAACATATTAAGTTATACACATATTACTAAAATAACTATAAATTCGGGAACTATATTTATACTGAAGAAATTTATTAACACTAAAAAAGAAATAAAAATCAGCAACACAATGCATTACTAAACACTAGACAGTGGATCAAAAATAAGTAAAATAACAAAAGTAAAATACATTTAATAATATTCAGAAACTAAAACAAAGTTTTATTTAAGTCTAATTACTTTTTCTATGTCCCTAAAAATATAGATTTGGATAAACTACTGTTATTTGTTCATTACTCACAATAATAACTTTAATTCCCTGTTCCGCATGCAGTTTATTTAGTTGCACGATTTATATTTTCCCAAGTTTATGCACATTAAAATGAACTAAAATAAAAGAAAACAACACATTAATAAAATTACTAAATAATACAATGATTATTGGAAGATTGATTGACAAAGAATTGAAGTTTGACTTTTTCTTAACATCCACGCATCAGTTATTTGTCTTTCGATAATTCGTTGGGAACTCGCATTAAAAGAGACGAATTTGCATAAAAATGACTCGGTTCGCCTGGCTCAGCGGCAGTATACCACTTCTACGTAAAAATAAATAACGGAAAAGTTCTTGACTTCAACGTGCTCTACTAACAGCAATCTATAGCAGCCTCATATTTAATAGATTCTTCAGCACCTTTGCGTTCGATAGGCGTTACACTTGACACCAAAGAACGACGCAGCGTCCCCGGAATAAATCCATACGAGTGTTTATACTTGATAGAAGGAAGTTACTTCTTTCGTCACTTTAATGCAACTTGTTTTGAAACTCAATTCAAATTCCACAGAAGAAAATTATGTAGGATATACGTATGCAGAGTAAAGTTTTGTCTTTGGGTATTTGTTATAAAAATTATGTTTAAGAAATATTTTGAGCCAGCTGGAGTATTTTAAGATATTTTGTTTTAAGACATTTTTCTTTGATTTTGTTTATTAATTATAGAAATGCTTGCATAAAGATTTGCACAAAGAAAGAACAGAAAAATAGAAGAAAAGAATTAGTATAAATTATAGTGTACAAAATAATTATTATAATATGTGTATGACTTTGAACTGTATAACAATAAATATATGAATATAATAATTAGACAGAGGATTTTATGCATCAACGACAATTTTGAACATTATAAAAATCTTCGAGGTTGTTGATAGATGCCAAAACATAAAACATGTAACGAGATAGTGTTGTGGAACGCAAAAATTAATGTAAATAGTAATTGTAGCCGGAAAGTATGCATAGAGTCATAGTTTTTTGAAAGCTAAAGTAGGCCACGTAAATATCTCCTTCGTTTTTCATGATATAAAAAAAAGTTCGTGGCATAATTTGAATGTCTTCAATGAAGGAATGCCATGTAATACATATTTTTTTGTCAGGTAATTTTTTGTTTTTTTCAAGGTTACTGGTATTTTTTATCTGGAAAACGCATATTTTTTTCAATTGCATCTTGTAGTGGATGAATCATGACCTCCAGATGACCTTGAAAATCAATAATGTGATAAAATTGCTAAGAAAAAATGTTTTTTAATTTTTAATGACAAGGAGATGGCAAGAACTGTAAAATCTCGAACGACTTGACTGTATGTGCATTAAATACTTTAAGTTGATGAGAGAAGAACCCCAGAATGATTTGAGTGCATGGCGTTTTGTTTTTCAGAAATCAATAAAAAAAAGTGTCATGTATTGATAGATATACATTGTTCATAAAGTTGTAGTATAAGAATTGGCTGATAGACGAAATAAATTTAAAAGCTATACCACGTAAGCACAATAAATATAACAAATACAACAATCTTTATAATAATTACAACAATATCTTGCATATACTGTTAAACATAAATATGCCAAGCATATGAATTATGCAAGAAATGTAAAATAAAAAATTAATTTTTTGGAATCCTCTGATGACAAGACAAATTTTTGTCGAGGTCCGATTGCATTGTCTACTCTATATCAAAATATGCATTTGCATAAAGATCCGCTGTCGACTTATAATTTATTTCTTTGTAATTAAATAGTAAAGAAATTGGCAGGTATTCCCAGACAAAATAGAGATGACTGCGGAACTTAACGATGCTCCAAACAACGTGGTGATGCAGGAGTGGGCGCATACTTTGGTCGCGCGACGACGCGACGTCGACGTCCACGGCTCGCAGTCCTTCGCTGGGAGCACTGGAGGATCGACAGACACAGGACGGCGGATCGCGTTCTCCTCGATCGTGTTAATCTTCGAACTCGACCAGTGATCACAAGGTGTGCCATCAACCAGAGCGTCTCAGCGCTTAGAGAACCGTCTGACCCCGAAAACGGGCGACGAGAGGTGATCGAGTCCCAGAAAAGTGCGAGGGATGATGGAGGCGCAGGATTCGAGACCGATTTAGTCCCTTTCGCGTTCGAAGGACTCTGCGCGGAGAAAAGAATGAATTTGACGAGGATCGCGCGCGGTTTCGGCGAGCGTCTTTTCCGGCGAAGCGTCGATCTGACTATCTATTCGTCGCTTTTGGGCCTCTTCTCGTTCCTAACGGCCAGCCGAACGATTGGCAAAATGCTGCGCACTGAGAATGGATGCAAGGTTCCCGAATTTGATAGCAATCGACAGAATCCGATACGTTCGCGTCGCGCGACGTTGGGCCTTCTTTTGGGCCCGTTCGCCTTTTCTTTAGTTTCATCACGGTTGATTGCGCTTTGTTAAACCGTTCCGTGAAGTTTGAGAATGTAGTTTCTCCGATGGGACCATTTTTCGATCCAAGTGTTGCTTTTGCCGGTCGAATAAATTTTTTTAGACTGTCGCTTTGGTTGGAAATATTTAACAATTTCTTTTTACGTCATTGTGTTCAAAAGCGGGGAAATTCAATTGAAGTTTGTGATGTTCCCAGTGTGTTACTATGAAGCCGAAGACCCTCATGATCGTCGGCGCTAGTTTATTCAGTTTCGGCGTCTTGGGGCTCGCGGTCATCTTTCCTCCATTTTTTAGAAGCCAAGTTAAGAAAGTGAGTGAAGTTTTCATTCCTTTTATTTCTCACTGTGAACCATTTAGATTATTTAAATGCAGCTTCATTTAGACTGTCAATTTTATTTTACCATTACTCTCAACTTTTCGCAAACGTTTCTTACCAACTATTATAAGTTATAATAACCACAGTATTGTGTTCTCCATTCTGGGATTGTAATTGATACTTGAAAATGTTCTCACCCATTGTCTCTGCTAGTGCTTATGGTTATAACTGTTATCTATCTTTATACCTACGGTTCCTTGCATTTTTATCATACTTTTACCGTGTCCTCAAAAATCGTCATTGGCTCTCCAAAGTATTTGCGAATGCATCGAGTAAAGAAAAAGCGGTTGACGGTCTTCTAATTTTGCTATTAACAATGGGCGCTAATTTATATCACAGCGATGTATAATTATAATAAACGCGGGAAACACGAAAGAAGAAATGACGCGATGACAAAACGGCTAACACGACGACACGACAGAAAGTGACTCGCAGATTTCTTTACGAAAAGTATATTAAATTTGTTTGAACTGTAAAAAAAGATATTTGCCTTTGCACAATAAGAATTATGAAATGAGAAGAAAAATTAAGAAGAGAAATTGAGAAACGACTTAAATTAATTCTGCTAATTTTATATTCAATTGACATTTGGAGTGCATGTGAATAAACCTGCGAATCACTGTACGTTCTACTGAACCTGTCACATGTTACGTTGGATGACCAAGTTCTTCTTACGATTTGCATAATATTGAAACTCTGCGAAAAGTTCTTCTTCGTGGAAAATTGTCGTTTAATTGGTTCATATAATTCACGGAATTAGATCGAACTGTATTGAAATTGCAGCAAGTAGCGTTGAAAGATGGCAGCGAAATGCGCGATTTGTGGTCGAATCTTCCAGTACCGTTGGATTTCAAAATTTATTTATTCAACGTGACGAATCCCACGGAAATTACGGCGGGGGAGAAACCTATTGTCCAAGAGATTGGACCGTATTTTTATGAGTAAGTATTTTGAGATCTGTTTAACGCTAGCTATTATGTAGAAATTTTCAAATCTTCGTTGAAGATAATTAAACGCGATGCAAGAATTTCCAGGTGATTATGTCCGAAAGTTCCCATGGAAATCTATCATTAATACTGTAATAATTGTTTATTTTTCATGTACTAGAAGCAGATCCAGTCAAAATATGATTTCAAATAGTAAATAGTAAATAATCTATTTCATTTTAGACCAAAAGATGCATTTCCTAATTCCTAAAGATTCCTAAGAATACGTGTGGCACTATAAAAATGAAACGTTTGTACGTAGTATAGGTCAGGAGAGATAATCCCCGAATTAATCTTATAACGACCTCCTCACAGCGTCGATACGAGAAACATTATTGCACCATCCTGCCATTTTCCCATTAATTCCAGCGAGTACAAGCAAAAAGTGGACCTCGTCGACAGGGAAGAAGACGATTCGGTGGAGTACGGTGTGAAAAGCACTTGGTACTTCAACCCTTCGAAAAGCAACGGTCTGACCGGCGATGAAGAGGTCGTCGTTCCCAACATCCTCATCCTCAGCATGGTGAAGATCACGTTGATAGAGCAACCCTCCGCTATGGGAATCATCAGTGAGCATGAACCATTTCGGACTCGATAATCCATCGTGTCGCGGACTGAAAGGTCGTCGCGGCCTTGTCCAGGAATACTTTACCACTGAATTTTAAGGAGGTTGATCGCAGGGTCGAGAGGAGCGTTTTACTTATAGCTAACAACAAGCTACTTGCACCTCTCACCTTGGATGGAACAATCAATCGGTTTCCATAACACTTTGTTTGCCGTGGTGTCCGCGAACCTCCCCTTTTCACACGGTTTTCTTTCCGCGTGGGCGTCGCTTAATCAGAACGCGATATACTGCTTTCCTTTCTCTTCCACCATTTCATTTCGATATGCGCATAAACTTTCTATTGCAACCGAAACAGTAAATGAAACAAAGAAGACGATAATAAGCGATGACGATTGTTTTAGAAATGCACTATGTGGTAACTGACTCAATTAAGCGAGATTCACACTGCGCCGTAACGTAACGTCAGAAGAAGGGAAGAAGAGAGAAGATCCGTCCTCTTCTTTGCTCCCACACCCGCTACGTTACAGCATAGTGTGAATCTGGCTTTACGAACAGATTATATGTACATATAATGGTTCATAATTTCATGAATTTTCTTAGTTTTCTTTCAATTTTCCTGAAATTCCTTGAATATTTCTTAAATTCTCTTAAAATTCCTTACATTTTCCTGAAGTTCTTTGAACTTTCTTCGTTTTCCTTTTTTTTCTGCGAATTATATAATTTTAGAATTTTTATGGATTTCGGTAAGTAATATCTTTATATTTTTTTTACATTTCCTTCAATTTTCTTGAACTTCCTGGAATTTTCTTAATTTTACATAAATTTTTTAAAAATTTCTCGAATTTCCTAAAAATTCCTTGAAATTTATTCATTTTTTATGTATTTTCTAGAAATTCCTCGAATTTCCTTAATTTTCCTTAAATTCTCTAAGTTCTATAATTTTTCTAAAAATTGTTTGAATATTCTTGATTTTCCATAAATTTTCCTGAAGTCTTTGCCTGAATTTCTTGAAGTTTTCTTAAATTTTTGTAAAATTCTCAAAAATTTCTCGAACATTCCTAAAATTCCCTGAATTTTCTTTAGATGCTTATAAAATTTCCTGTGTGTTATGTGAGGCGCGAACAACCCTTGCGGACGAAACGCAAATATAGTGCCGACCTTACCGAGTTTTCAAAACACAAGTTCTTAAGTTACAGAATAGAACATACAACATATAATTTGCTTCACTTTTTTTTTTTTTTTTCTTAGATCGGGGCTAGTTGACTATAATGAGGTTTGTTGACTAATTGCTTCTGATGTTTATCCGCAGACAAAGCCGTGGATAGTATTTTTAAGAAACCGACCTCGGTGTTCATCAGGACGACGGCAAAAGATTTCCTGTTTCACGGCTTTCCTGTCGACTGCTCGGTGAAGGACTTCGCAGGTAGCGCGGCTTGCAACGTCTTGAAGGAGAAAGCCTCAGATTTGATACCGGATCCGGAGAACGAGGGACATTACCTTTTCTCTCTCTTCGGCGCTGTGGGTACCATTTTTATTAGAATTCTTCAGTAAATGGGGTTTATTATACTCAAACCTTTTGCTGGTGTACCTCAGATAATTTTAACCCTCTTACATTCCTTAAAAATCGGAGAAAGGTTTTCGAATTTTCGAATTGAGGCATTGGATGAAAAAAGAGATATAATATTGAGAAGTATTCGAACAAATAAGTTTATGACAAAAGAACAATTGACAATGAGTTGTCATCACAAGAAGCAGTCTTATTAATATCTTGGAAATTCATTAACTGTTGGCTAAGATTGTTATTACTGAAATTCATCCTTAAGAATGAGGCCAAGTAGATTGCTGCATGATTTTTTTTTTTTTCATCTTCTTACAGCTTCAATATGGATAATTTTTTTTATCATAGATTCAATGATTCTTTAATTTCGAACGCCGCGTGTAATATAGGTACATAGTATGTAATATTTTACATGCACAAGAAAAGATGGTTTGGTGATTAGACCAGTTTATACTAAAAAAAGTTGGAAGCCTGAGAGGTAGCATAACATTCTCAGACTCCAAGTTCCTACTGCGAAATATATTTGCAATTATTGTTTATTAATTGTCTGTGTTTGACGTAGAAAAATGGGAGCGTCGCGCCTCAACGAATACGCGTACTTCGAGGGGTAAAGAATTACAAAGACGTGGGTCGCGTAATCGAATTTGACGGAAAGCCGAAATTGGATATTTATAGCGGGGATGCATGTAATGAATTTAATGGTACCGATTCCACGATTTTCCCACCATTGATGACCGACCAAGACGACATCGTTTCATTCGCTGCGGACATTTGCAAAAGTGTGTCCGCACATTTTGTGAACAGGACTAAAGTACAAGGTACTACCATCGTTTATACAGCCAAGAACCCAATTTCACAAAAATATTAATTTTAAAATATTGATTGTTCCCCAGGTGTCAAGACGTTCCACTTCACAGCTGATTACGGCGACATGAGCAATAACCCCGAGGAAAAGTGCTTCTGTCCCGCACCAGACGCTTGTCTAGGCAAGAATTTAATGGACTTGACGAAATGTCTGGGTGCACCGCTCATCGGCTCTCTGCCGCATCTCCTGGAATCCGAAGAAAAGTATCACCAAATGATTGACGGACTCCATCCTAACGACGTAAATCCCAGATTTAGCTTTCGAAAGTCCAGTGAATCGTCACGATTTCGTTTAACACTAGAAGTACCGACAAAAAACAAATATTTTTTTTAACAGACTGCCAACACGGGTAAATGATACAGTGATTGGTAGATAAACATTGAATTATAAGTCTGTATAGAGGGTGTCTCAAACTCATTCCTGGGGTGATTCTAAACAACTTTTTCCTTTATAAAATTGTCCTCCGAAGCTTTGTTAATGAGTTATTAACAAAAAAACACCGACCAATAGAAGCACGTGTACAGTAAATGAATTTCAGCGCGGGCTTCAGCTGTGAGTAGTATTGGCCAGCCATCGTCCGCGTTATCATTAATCTGCTGTACTCGCTCCTCAATTGGTCGGTGTTTTTCGTTAAGAACTCGTTAACAAAGCTTCCAAGGACATTTTTGCAAAGGAAAAAGTTGTTTAGAATCACCCCAGGAATCTCCCTTTAGCGGCTCCCGCACTTAGTTTGGGACACTCTGTATATTTTATTATGCGTACACGGGCCTAGGTAAACTGGCTGCGGTACTACCTTTAACCACGTGACTGCCATAAAGTATCTATAAATCACATCATAGTCCATTTTTGCCGCTGTTTCTCAGCCCCACCACATGCGGCGGTAATTCACTTAGCAAAGATATTTAAGCGTTTTGTTTTGCGTGACTCACCCTGTAGACTGTTTTATTTTTTTTTAATCTAAATCATTCATTCAGTAAAATGCATACTGAAAGAAGGATGGCAGAAAAAGGCCAAAATAATTTTTCAGGCGCCTAAACCTTTAGCAGGATACCATTCTAGAGATCTCAAGATCAAAATCTGAAATGGTACTCCAAAAAGAGTCCGATTTCGCTCATAAAATTTAAAGAATCCTCATGTGGGTCATTTTGTTCCCTTTTTCGGTTCTAGTGTTACTCATTCCAATTGATTAATCCACGAGTGATATTAATCTATGAAATTTCGTAGGCTGAGCATGGCGTGCATATGGACTTCGATCCGATTACAGCCACACCCGTAGAGGCGCATAAGAGGTTACAGTTCAACATGTTCCTTCACCCCGTGGAGAAGTTCAAGCTGATGAAGAACTTTCCCGAATGTTTGTTCCCGCTTTTCTGGGTGGAAGAAGGAATCCTGCTCGATGGAAAGTTATTGAAGAAGTTAAAGATGGCGCTCACGGCGAAGTCAACTATGGGGTAAAAAAGGCTTTTCAAAATTAAGACTCGCACGGTTGTGGATTAATTAGTATTAATCCTCCGTGATCCCCGTTATTTTAGTGACTCCTTCATCGGGTAACTCTGAAATATTTTCGGTACAGGTTCATGAAGTATATATTTATTTTGGCCGGCATTGGCGTGGGAGCGTACGGTGCAGTGATGCACCACAAGCAGCAAGGCACCAATACGATGGACGTGACGAAAGTGGCGCCACAGTCGCAAGAAGGAAAAGAGGGGGTTGAAAAGAAATGGCCCACGCAGATGAATATTAGTACGATACAGAGTGCGGCGGTGCCGCCGAATCTTGATAACTAGTACAATACGTTTTAGTTGGATTTCCATTATTTTTTTCTTCTTTTTTCGTTTTGTAATTTCGCGAATATAACAAGCGATCGCGGGAGGAAACAACGCGCAGGTACTGCGACGTGCGGAATCGTGATGGATCCAGCGGTGAGGATCGTAAAGATAATCAATGAAAACGAATGGCGTGTAAATATACAGTACTTTCCGCGTAAGGCTCTGCCCATCGGATCCGTAGTGGGAAGTGAATCTCGCACCTCCGATTTCTCGCTTGACTGGTTTTTATGTGTTTGGACGCTCGAGGTCGAGAGCTCGACGCTCGAAACAATGGGGCCATAATAGACAAGGATGTACAGGGTGTAAACAATATACGTTTAAATATTTTCAGGGGTGATTGGGGAGCTCAAATGCAGTAATAATACCTTAAAGTTTATTACCCTCTACGTTAAACTAATGGTCCGAAGATGCTGAAACTTTACAAACACATTGGCAAGCAACAATAGATTAAAAGAGTCTTAATGCATTTTGTTGTATCTCTTATAGTTTAAGTGTTATAAAGCTTTAAAAATTGGGGATGTTTGTAGGAGTGAGCATCGGCTACGCACACAGAGAAAGGGAAGCCTAAGCGGCTAGTTGGTTCCATGTGTTTACCTCGTCGATGTGCCGGAGTTAGTATCCATCTCAAAACCATACCGCTAGCTTTAAAGCATTATTACTGCAAAATAGAGACAGATCGGACACTATATCATAGGACATTTTGTGTTCCATATGAGCTCCCCGACCACCCCTGAAAATATTTAAACGTATATTGTTTACACCCTGTAGAATCGTGAAAATTAATTTGTTTCGTTATTTCGTTAATTATGGACCGAATTATGTCGTGTTTGGTATTTTTTTAATCGGTCGAGAATAAGGAATCGATTGGCGCCACTCTCGTGAAAATTCGATGGAAAAAGGTGAAAATCAATCACGAGCATTTTTAAATGGCTAGTGCTATCCTTGTCTTTTATAGCTGAGAGTCGAGTTCGCGGCCGAAAAAATTCCCACGGTCCAAGTCGACAAAAAATAGTGGTTGGAGACATTGGGCTAGCCGTGTGGAAAGAAAATGGGCTAGGCTAAAGCAGATTTTACTGTAGAATGTTTCTTTTTTTGAGGAAGTTCGCTGCTATCTTTGTCATTTTTTTGGGGGGGGTGGGGGGAATTCTTTGGAGAGAATTTAGGTTTGCTTTTACAATTTCTGGAAACGCTGCTCCTTGTACGCTATAAGCTCGACGTTAATGGCGAGTAGCAGGTTTATCGAACAGTCCTGAACAATTTAATTATGCAAGCAACTTGATCGTTTACACATGGATCCAATTGTAACGATCCTGATCACGAATCGGTGATCTATCGTGATATTTCCAAACATTCATTGAAATATTTTACAAGGTACAAGTTACTGAAAATACAACGTGTTTATTTTGAAAACTTAACAATATTATATAATTAGAAATATCGGTAAACAAAAGTACGATATCACAAAAGACACTCCTATATCTTCTAAAATATTGCAAATTCACCTGGTATGCGTAGAGTTTTTGCGACTGACTGTATATCGCACAGCGTTTTATCAAAGTTCTTAGAAATTGATCGAACTATTGGAATTTGCTGCACCGAATTTAATGATCACGTAATGTATTATTCCATCGTACAATTTTACGTTGTTCTTTGCACAATACGTCGACTTTGCTTTATTTATTTATTAGCGAAGTACTAATAATTACGTAGGCCGGTAATTTAAATGATTTCTTTAGTTGCCGTTAATTTTCACTTTTAGATAGAGACTTTTGTTCTGTAAATACTCTTCAGCTTTCAACAATTTAGTATCTGTTTTGCTATCGTTTTATCTAATTTCAACTTTCAATTGATAAAACATTATCACACAGAAATTTCTTTTGCTTCAGCAATCATTTAAGGGTTCTCTGTAACTCATGCAAGATTAGCTAGAATTTCTTACAACTATTTATATGTAGATTTTTGTATAGTTTAAATTTGAATGACTTTAATCAATTTGTAAAGTGAATTGTATTATAATAATAAATAAACGATATTTTCTAATGAAAGTCATTCTGTTTCCCGTTTCTCCGTCAAATTTCCTTCAGTCTATTAGTCTATTCTTCTTTACAAAGATTTTAATCTGTATTGTCAATTTCTTGTAGTCTATGCATTTCCATTGCTTCCATTCTTCTTTTCCATTGCTTCTCAAAATTCCCAAGAAACTAGCATTTGTAGTCAATCCTTCATTGATCTAATCTCTAAATTATTTTGTTCCCCAAATAATTCATGGTTTAGTCGAATAAAAGATCGTCTACACATTGTTTATTCTATTTTGCGTATTTTTTAACTCAACAATCTTCTAGCTCCACTCCTCATCCCAGAATCACTTCTGCAAAGCAACACATCTTTATACGCGCTCCTATATTCAGAGCTCATGACGACGTAAACGACAGGATTAATGCAAGTCGTCAGATAGATCAAAATGTAGCCAACAATATTAAGCTCCCGCCAATCAATGGCGTCTTTAAAAATCTTCGTAACAGTGATCGGCAAATAGCAAACCAAAAAGGAAGAAAATATCACTAGGATCATCTTCAGCAGCTTCTTATCCTTCCTACTCATCCTCGGAGCAGCCTCCGTCTTTCTGATCCGTCTCACGCTTCTAAATCGCGATTCCCTCCGATTGATCGCAGCTTCCCTTCGCGTAGATCCTTCTACTCGCGATCTGGGGTCCGATCGATCCGCCTTCGGGTTTAATTGCTGAGCCCAAACGGTGTCGATGATGAACGACGCTCTGCTCGCCATTCTCTCTAACTTGTTTTCAGGATTTATTGCAATTTTTCCTGGTTCTTTGGTCCTGCTGCGATCGTTGGTCGAGACGACAGTCTCTACGTCGTCGGCGTAAGGGATGTCGTCCATTTTTATTTCCAAATTGAGCTCCGTTTTATCGCAAACTTCATTCCCAGTGGATTTCATTTCGTTTTCATTTTCAGCTTCATTTCCTTCAGTTCTTTCGTTTGAGTCTTCTGTTTCTTTTTCCTCAATCACTGCTTTCGATTCGGAGGAAGATTCTGGGTCCGATAAGGATTCCATTGCTGACCTGGAAGGAGTTCTTAAGATGTTGCCTCGATTCGAAGGCGCTGCGCGTTTGAAGCTCGCGCAGAAACTGGGGGAGCAACTCGATCCTGGAATCGATAGTTCTTCTTCTTGGTTTCTTGGGGGCGTAGGTCGCCGCTGAAATGCAGATATTTTGTGAAAAGGAAATGTAATTAATTAAAGCAAAAACTCTAAAACTCTAACAATTTGAAATTTATAAAACTCTTACAACTTTAAATTTATAAAACTCTAATAAGCTTAAATTTATAAAACTGAAACAAAAACTCAACTTTAAATCATTTTTAAGTAGTCTGTGCAATATTTTCAAAATTACAGTAACTCATAAATTTCTTCACGAAAACTACATTGTATGTTAAATTTGTTTAAACTGTACAAAAGATATTAACACAATAAAACCGTTTAAAAGTTATGAAATGGGGAAGAAAAATGAAACGTGGAAACTGAGACAATTGGTGCAAAACTTAAATTGAAAAAAAAACATTAATACTGTGAATTTTACTCTTAATTAACATTTGGAGTACATGCGAACAAACTTATGAGTTACTGTGCAGATAATTGAATTAACCGTGACATATTCTTATGATGGATTTTTGATGATTGAAGGTGATTTTTACCTGGCGATTGACTCGAAGAACATCAACATTTGCAACTATGCTTCTTCTTCTGCTTTTGAAGGCCGCTTTTCGAACAATATAAAAAATCCTTGCATAACAGACGACGATCGCTACGCAAGGTATTAAAAAAGCGACGACGAAGAGGAATTCCTTCGGGCTTCGACCGTGGATATCCGGCAGAATTGAACAGGATCCAATGGCGATATCCAGGCCGAAACGTCCCCAGACTTCCAACCATGTGACGATGAGGACGCCGAAAGCGACGATCCAGGTGCTTAAGACCATCGGTGCTAAATATTTCGGTTTATACAAACTGAAACAGAAGTATTCGTTGCAGATGAAATGGTCGTTTTCGAATCTTTATAATAGTGAATTTTTGATAGTAATCACAATCACCATTCGTTATAAGTAGACTTCGGATGTTTATGCACGATAAATACGCGGATAGCATATGACATTTATGCACGATAGATATGCAAATATGCACGAAAAATATCTAATATTAAGTGTTAAGAGTACATTTTGCAATTATTCTAGCTTATTATTGCTTAAATTAAAATAAATTACAAATATTTTTCTAAATCTGACGGTGTTAATTGATCAAGTTTGTCTATAAAAATGAATTTGTACGTGGTAATGATCGCTCCACATCACAGGATGTATGTTATTGGTGCGTAGTTAAATTTTTCTCTATTTAGTAGTATTCTGGAATATTTATTGGTTCTTCTACGAATATGTTGTTTAAAATATCTTATATTTTTATTAATTCGGTGAATCTCGTATTTTTTTCTAAAGTAGTGACTCGTTATAAACAACTGTCACGTCATAGGACCACTATACATATAACACATAGAGAAGTGAAATACATTTAAAGTAGATAATTGTTTCAATTTCGCTTGAAATCAGATTTCTACATTTTATTTTAATTACTGTTTGCTGGATTCACTGACCTGGGATAAAATCTGTGATGTCCTATCATGACATAACGATTGATAGTGATAGCCAGGATCGTGAAGAGACTTACGGCTACCAAACCGTATCTCATCAAAGGAAATAATCGGCACAGAAGTGCTCCATGGCGCCAGGAACTGTGCCAAAATGTCGACGTAGCCAGAGGAAGATTGAAACAGCAGAACATCAAATCGGAGATCGAAAGGTTCATGATAAAAATCGCTGTGGCGTTCTTTAGCTGTGAAACGATAGAGAAATGATTTTTAGAAACTTAAAAACTCAATTTAGAGACTGAAATATTAGTCTTATCTATCACATAAACATATACATACATATAATGCTCCTGAAAGCTATAATTGTGATTTAAAAAAACGTATTGAATTGCTATTATGTTGATTATTATTCCCTGTAACATAATTATTTTCTATTTTTCAGTTAATGTCGAAGAAATTAAATTTCTATTTGAAAAATTCTTAGTTTTTTTTTTTAACCGAAATATAAAACAAAAAATTGCAATTACTTAAAAGAATGCATTACTTATGGAATGACCTAGTATTATTTATCAAAATATTAAAATACAGTAAATGAAATAAGACTTTAAAATATTTTAGGATATTAATTAAGTAATTATTGCACTTTTCTGAAAGTAAAATTATTGGCAGTAAAATACTACGCGCAGGCAGCTAAGTGTAGTTGGTTGCCTATTGCAAGGTACGCGTTCCATATTCTTCAATACTAATTGTAAGATATTGAGCCCACAATTTGTAAATATTAATCATTCCACATTTTACTCAGTATTTTTTCTAATAGTTGAATTTTTACTGCATCAATATATATGCTTGAAATAGATAAATACCAAGTATAGAAGTACAAGAACGAAGTAGCAAATAAAATTTCATAAGCTCTGTAAATTCAAGATAAATATTATTGCAAGATAAATTTCGCGATTGCACAAATTGTCAAATATTTGATGCAGATATTTCTACTTCACCAGAAAAAATTTTTCAAGAGATTCTTGATGCAATTGGAATAAAAATGTTTGGAGTTTTTAAACTAATAAATGGAAAATATAGCTATGAAAAAATGTATGTTTATAGTAATTACTAGACTGCGGATGGTCATGCATTTATTGCAATTTTAGGCTTACAAAAACACATAAGATATTGAAAATACAATACATTTTATTATATTTAGAAGCTAAAAGACTATTATTTAACTTGCTTTTCTTTTTCTATGCCCTTGAAAATATGAATTTGTATAAAAACATCCACAATATAGTAAATGAAGTACATATATCTAAAAATTGAATAAGACAACTTGGAATTGTCAATATGTTAATGCATTAGACGCAATGAATAATTAAAACAAACATTTTCATCCGCGATACTTGATTGTATTCAAGCCCTCAGCGTTGAATAATAAATTCCCTTAGTACAATGTAATCGGTAGAGGAGTTTCATGACCATTCCAAGGCTTGCTACCAGCTCAAAATAAATCCTGTATGCATAGCACGTTGTAAAATCGTCCCCTACATAAATCCAGCGAACGCTGAAGAAAGAAAAACGTTTATATGCGCAGCAGGAAGTTATCGTGCAGTCTTATCTGGCGATCGAAGCTGCTCGGTAAATATCCTATTTTACAAGATATCCATATATCCGTGAATCGTGCGACGATCCCGTAAATATCACCCAACCATCGTTTTCGATTTCGCTAAAAAATGTTTGGACGCTTGCAGAACCACAAAAATCCCACAAATTTTTACACTAAGACTGGAGACTCTGCGTAAGAGAATTGTCACAAGTCTTGCGGCTTAGTCAAACAAAGTTTCTAACACTTTGTGAACTCGCGTTTTGCGAAATTAGGATAGTGAAATTTCATCTGTATCGCTATTGTATGCGAAAACAGAATTCGAGGCAAACCGCTTGTTAACGCACTACGTGCAGAATTAAACGTAAGCAGGGAACAGTGGAAATTCGAGCAACCGCGACGCCCCGTAATCTACCTCGTTCTGAGTAAGAAATTCATCACTTGCGATTCCAAACTTTATCATATCTGCGGCTATCTTCGCACTTATCGCGCGCAATTTTTAGAATGTTTGTACAATTAACAATTACTTGCGGAAATAATATTTCGTAAATGACGCACTGAATATCACTGAAGAATGCAAGAAATGTCAGAAGAAGTTTACTCGAGAAGAAAAATTGAAATCCTATTAATTTTTTACTCTTGTGAAAGCAAATATCACTGCAATCTGCGCTGACATTATCAATATTTAAAGCGCGAGAAACCTCGCAAGAGATTTCTAATTTTTGAGTACATAACAATACAAACACAAAAGACATTTACTAACAATAACACAACTCTGCTTTATAATCATTTATTCTTTAAAGGAAAATCCACTAATAAAAGTAGAAATTATCAGTTTAGACAAACTTTGGTAAACGGTAAACTATTCCGACTATTCCGCGACGTCACCGAAAGTGAAACAAACGCGGCATTCACGCGGCGAATAGATAGCAAAAGAATCGGTAAAAATATGTTAATCGTACGCTGACCTTTTTGGTACGAAAAAGCGTGACAATGGTGATGAGGTTCCCCGGGATGCCGACGAGCATGAAGAGGAGGCAGCAGCCGGCGGCGAAGTGTAGGAGCCATCGCGGGTAGCCGACGAAGAGGACCGCCGATCCTGGATCCTGGAGAACTTCTTCGAGGGCCTCGGCTCTGGCATTCTGCCCGGTCTGGTTGCTCGCCATCCAGTACTCCATCTGCGACAAGCATGGCAGACAGGTATCGCTTTGCACAGGGCCGTAAAACCTGGAGGCGAGTTTCTCACGGAAATTAAGGGGACTTCCTGGTTGTCGGGAAGTTCCGAAAATTACGCGGCTCCGTTTTTGTGCTTCCTAAAAGTACAACGGCGGCTATAGAAATTGCATCAGCCTGGAAATATCAATATTTTTTAGTATTTATCCAACATGATTCGCCGAGGGTTAAACAATTCAATGTACTTAATCAACGCAGGGGAGAATGGGGGAATTAAAATTGAATAAAACAAAATATTAGAAAACTAATATTTTCTTTGTTGCTCATATTCAAAGATATATTATAGGTTTGTACATTTCTATCATCAACTTTAATAAAATATAATAATAAAAGCCATTTTTAATAAAAAAAAATAAAAGCTTTGATATTCGTGATTTTCCAACTACTGAGGGGTAATCACGAACACTATTTATTTCTTCCGAAAATTGCAAAAACATCCTCTAGATGTTCTCTATACTCTGTCCATCAAAGCATTTTTCGTGTAGCAAATAATTCAATCTTCAATTGAAGGATTCTCATACTTTTTCTGTATAATAAATGCAGTAATATTCATCTTCGTCGTTCTCAGTGTGAACTTTTTACTTTTTCTGGTATTTCTTCTCCCGACCTTTTTCTTGGTTTCTCTTAAAAATTTTCTTTTTTTTTTTTCACTCTTTAATTAGAAACACGAGGGAATGACGAACGTTCAAAATTGACCGTTGACATTCATATATAATTTGTTCGTCATTGCCTCATAAGATAAATAATACTAAATATCTCCTAAATGATGTTTTTTTTCAAGGTTTTTTGAAGGTCACTAATGTTTCCTTAAATGAAACTATATGTATATTTTTTATTTCATTGTGTGCTCTTGACAAAGTAAAATTTCAAATGAAACATGAACTGGGATACAATAATTTCTGACTAATTAACTTATTAAGAAGAAGAATAATTTTCTATAAACATTTTTTCAAAATATCTATACTTGCAGATTTCTGAAATTTACTTTCGGCACAAATCGATAAAACTCCGTGATCTAATTATTGCAACTACTAAATGTCCCGTGTTTTTCTTCAAACACATTTCCAAAATAAATTTCATGAACTAAGATATTCTAAAATCGGTCGAATCATATAAAAAATTCTATGCACACATAAATCTATATTTCTACCGCGTTGATAAATTCCCAAGTTATCGCAACCCTTCGCAAATACACAGAGAAACGTGGCCCCGTTCTCTCCCACCGTTTCATCTTTTCTATTACCACCCACACACACGTTTATCAATTTCTTTTCCACCGTCGCTTTCCATTAGCTTCTCTCGTTTCTCGCGCATCCAGCGAGTGCACAAGTCTTTTTCCTCTCTGCGGGATGGCAAAGAGGAAGTGGGGTCTATTTTCGCCACACGAAACGATAAACTCTTTTAACTGAGAGTAAACTCCACCGATTCCGTCCTTTTCTGAAGCGACGATCTCCAGGAAACGCGTTTCTTAATCTTCGAACCTTAAGAAGATTTATTTTGTTTTTAAGAGCTCTTAAAACGCCTTTCACGCTTTTCTATGAAAGCTATTATCGCTATGAAGGTTTATTTCTGGGAATTGTGTGCGCTTCACTTTCTGTAATTTTACTGAAAAACATTTCAGGTTTAAGTGAAAGTAGAGCTACATTTTTGGATTTTTATTTGCCAAACGGGACACTAATTTTCGTGGCAAATAAATTCATTGGGGTTGCAGTTAATAAACTAAGTGTTACTTCGTAAATGCATTATCACATGGCTTTATACCTTGTTCCTTCAAAGAGGTAAGAAACTCCAGTCAAAGCAAGCAGAAAACACGTGTTATCGCTGATCTCATTCAGTGTACGATGTTATCGTCAGCACAATCCGCTCATTCAAGCGAATCTTTACACAGACATGAATGGCTGCGCACTTACCTTCGTCAGAAGCAAACAGCGCAGACTTTTAGTTCTTTGGTGTTGATCATTTGTAGAATTTGATCAGCTCACGTGCGATCTACTCTGTTTCACGTGTTTGGATTGCTTTTGCTAAGAATCGCATTTTTCCGTATTCCTTTATAATTTTAGTCGATATCTTGGCTTCGAAATTGAAGAAGAAACACTGACATGATAATTTACAAACAATAGGATTAGATTTATCTCCTCATAAAACAACTTTAGTATATTTTAATGGATTTGAGTGGGAATATGATATATAGAATATAAGCCATGTATTATAGCAATATCCTACAGTGGCTCCAAAAAGTATTGGCACATCTCATTTTTTTTATAATAACAGACTGAAATGTTTAGAATTTGCAAAGACGTGTATTAAAACCCCAATAGAGATTTGGAATCAAGTCGTATTTCCGGGTGAGTTTAAATTTAATATTTGTGGATCCCATGGACGAAAATTTGTGTGGAGAAAAGATCCAAAAATTTGCGACCAACGTTTATACATCAACGTGTATAATAGGGTAGTGAATCTTCCTTTTATCGAAGGGATAATAAATCCAGAGTGTCATATCAAAATGTTGCGCGATAATTTACCGCAAACTGTACAGAAACTCAGACTGAATGAGACTTTTTATTTTCAACAAGCTAATAGACCGAAACATTCTATACATTCTATACATTCCGCGAAGGCAATAAAAGAATGGTTATTATACATATAATATGCCAAAGCAACTTCAAACACCATCAGTCACCGAATATTAATCCAAGTACAAATTGGTGACACATATATTATAAAAAAAAAAAAAAAAAAAAAAAAAAAAAAAAAAAAAAAGAATAAGGAAAATTTGTAATAAAAACAACCTAAAACAAATACTTCTAAACGAATGGTCAAAAGTTTTAGAAGAACCGACTAAAGCATTTCTAATATTTATGCCCACAAGACTGCAAGCTACAGTTGTCGCAAAAGGACTTCATATGCCATTTTAAATATTTATTTTATAATATAATTGAAAGCTTTTTATCGTAATTCGAAATTAGAACTGTGCCAATACAACTTATTCGGCCATCAAATTTTTGTTTTTATTTTATATTTTCTTTATAACATGTTATTAAGTCTTCGAAAAGAATAATACGTAGTGTATCGACGGATACACTTTGTAACAATCATTCGTCTAGATAAAGTTATCATAAATAACTAGGTTTGCTAATACTTTTTGGAGAGACTTATATACAATGAACAAAGATCAGAATTTATAAAACAACTGTAGAAGATGGACTACCTTCTTCCAATATCCTGTAATACATTACTTTTCAAACCTACTGCGCGATTATGTAAAATTACATGTATATTCGTTCTTAGAAAAATGTAAACTATAGACATTTAAGAAAGTATTGTAACGCCCACTTAAAACCAAAGTTATGCAAACATTGTTGTAATAAATCATTTTGTCACGGAAATTAAAATTGCTTAATAATAAAAACAAATTTAAATACTGGTAATGCGATTTAAATTGGAATTAAAATCAAACATTATTTTAAATACTTAGAGCGGTTCTTATTCTTAAATATTCGCTTAAGTCTCTCCTTCGCAATATAAATTACATTGTAAAAGGAGAATTGAGCAAATGGTTAAGAATAAAAAGCGACTATGAATGCTGCTCTCAAATTAAATTTGATTCTCTTAGGATCCTTTGATCCGATTTCCGGCGCGCGCAATACGAATTTCGGCGTCAGATTTAATTGCGTATAGCAGAAATAATATTAATAAAAATTCAGAACCGAAAATTCAGTCACGTCCGAGACACTTTTGAAGACAGACACAAACTCAGAAATTTCATAGAAACTGAGAAATTTGTGTGAGAAAATTTAGAGAAGAGTTTTAAATATTGAAATTGAAGGAAGTTTCTTTTTTTATTGATGTAAAGGAAAGATGGAGATTTCTGCAGTGAACAGCGATTAGTCAGATTCCCTCTTAAATTACACTGGTATCTCAATCTGAAACGGTTGTTAACAAATCCGAGGGCGGTAAGACATCAACGACGAAATCAGTGAAGCCGTTGGATAAACGACGTTTAACTTTTGCCGCGCCGCGCCGCGCCGTGGCGCGGAGGCGTCTGTGCGTAATAATGGAATACATTAAGAATCTCCGCAGTTGCAATTACCTTAACTTGATACATACTCAAATAACTTCAAATCTCGAAAAACGATTTCCCTACATTTATACAGGGTGAGTCACGTAAAACAGAACACCCAAATATCTTTGTTAATGTTGAAGATAGGAAATAATGTCACAGAGGTAAATTCTACTGTTCAAGGGGGCAAATGTGGTGATACTAAAAAATCTTCTAAATGATGTTTTTTTCAAGGTTTTTTGTAGGTCACCGATTTCATTGTACAATAATTCATGCCTGTTTTACGTGACACACCCTGTATATAATAATAAATAATAATAAATAAATATACATACAGGGTGTACCAAAAGTCTGGGAACGGTCAAATATTTTGAAAACGGTACATTTTTGAGCAAAATGTTTTAGAACAATGTTTTAGGGTTTTAAAAATTCTATTTAACGGTCGTATCCGTTTAACCTTCAGAGGAACGGTCAAGGTCACGTCAAGGTCAACATGATTTTTTTAAATGGAACATTCCATTTTTTTATCGTGCAGTGCTAAACCTGACGATAAGACCTTTTCAAAACACTAGCTGATGACCCATTTCTGTTAAGAATTTCCTGAGTGCTGAGATTTAATGCTTCGATGCCGTCAACTTTATTGTTATTATCCATGGTGCACCGTGTGGAGGTTTCTTGGATTGTATCAAAGGGTGTCATCTCGTTAAATAAATAAATAAATTAATTAATTAATTAAGTAATAAATACTTCAGTTTTTTTTCCGCCACTCCAAAACGCAGTAACGAAAATTCCCGCCATACCTTTCAATGCTATTAACAATCGGTCAGGTCCTAAATGCCATCCCCCCAGATCTTTCCCCTCTTACCCCGCCCTAATTAACCACATTTACGAGTCGATCGTCGAGCGACCGGGGTAAATGGCGTTTCCTCTTTGCGAAGGAGACGCGCAGCGAAGACAAAAAGAGGAACGGTGCCACTTCCGATTTATCAGGGGCGCGGTGCGTCGTGGCGTCGCGGCTCTTCCGTCGCACAGGCTCGTACCCAGCTGGTTCCTCTCCTCCTCGTCGGCTGTTGTACCCCCGGCCCCCGGCCACTAACCGGGCGTAATTATTTTTAAAAAGGATGTAGGGACCCGTCGTGTTTTCAGCGGACGCGCGGCCCGAACGGCGTAGGTGCCTTTCGTCCCAGGGGGATAAACAGACGCGCGTTTCTATAAATCATTCGACGCACGTAATCGCGTGGATCGACACCTACACATCGACAAGGAGGTCTTTTATGGCCGAGGATTGGCTGATTCGCGACGTCGCGTCGCGTGGACCGGAAGTCTTGGAGGAGCGACGAGACGTCTGCGTCTGCGCGATGCAAAGCGAATCTCAGAAAAAGGAAAATATTTGTTGCGATGGTGCGATTAATGTCTTATCAGAAGGTATCATTTGGCACGAAATTCAGTTCCGAAATCAAGGGACCATAAATGGGCGAATTTCTGGGTCACTCTTTTGTTCTAGGGTGATGGAAATTTTTTTCGTAGGGGCAGGATTCGTCTTTGTGGTTACAGATGAGGCTGTGGCATAAGTTTATCAGTCGATGAAATTTTTCATTTCGATTGTGGAAGCTTTATGATTTTTCGGGGAACCAATTTAAAATTACAATAAGTCCTTGAAGTTTGAACACAATTCGTTCTAATTAAGTTTTGTCATTTGAAATAATAAAAATTGAATTGATCCGTTCCACATATAAAAAATTCACTCACGAGGAGAGGTCGCAATCAGTGGGTCATCGATTTTGACGAAACTTTTTCTGGTGAATCTAGAGCAAAAATAAGCCGACACGTGTCCGGCCGTTTTTGTCAATACTCATTATTTAAAAAGATATAATTTTTTTTTTATTCAATTCTGTCGAGTTACTTAAATAACCAATTTTTTTCTGTTTTGATTTTTTTAATGAATATATTCAAATAGTTTTACACGTTGTTTCTTGTTAAAATTGTTTGAAATTATTTTTTACTGAAGAATAAAAAAAATAAAAAAAATAAATAAAATTACAAAGAATTTTAACAACCAACAACGTGTAAAACTATTTAAATATATTCATAAAAAAAATCAAAACAGAAAAAAAATTCGCTTTTTAAGTAACTCGACAGAATTAAATAAAAAAAATTATATCTTTTTAACTAATGAGTATTGACAAAAACGGCCGGACACGTGTCAGCTTATTTTTGCTCTAGATTCACCAAAAAAAAGTTTCGTCAAAATCAATGACCCACTGACTGCGATCTCTCCTTGTCAGTATAAAAGATTTTGAGGATCTGTTTTGAAAAAAATTTATTTTCCCGTTAATTGCAATTAATAACTACAATACGAATTTAATTGTTGGTTACGGCTAACGATTAAAATGGGAATCTAACTGCTAGGTGCAACGAGCAATTTAATTGTTAATCGTTGAGTAAATTTCTGTCCAAGTCTCGGTGGGGTCAGAAAAAATCCGAAAACCGTAGCAAGAAGAGCAAAGTTCTCTTATGAATACCGTGGAAAGATTTGCATAACCCTATTAACTCGAGTATGAATTTCGTGGAAGTTTCAATCGATGATCGTTTGAAGAACGATCGCTTAAATCACTATCATCGCTGAAGTGTTGCCGGTCGTCGCGTCGGTCCGAAGCGCATATTGCCCTAGATTAAAGCCTAGAGTCGCACCCCCATCACCAATAAAAAGCGGTTCGACGGTTTATCGTCAAGGGACCGTTTACTCATTGTCAGTCCCCTTTCTATAAAAACATCGACCCCAATCGGTTCAACTGTCTACTCTCTACTCGCAGCGTTACGCAAGTCGCGAGATTACGGAAAACGTCAAAATTTCATAAATTTCGTGGTTTCCGCGCGTGAACGACGATCCCGTTTCTCGGATCGTTATTAATCGACGGTTTTATCGCACGCTTCGAACAACACGATCATTGGTTCGCGGTGCCCGGATGCGGGTTTCGTGGAAACCTGAATTATTCGTCATGGGCTGGGAGCGATTAATCGCTGCTAAGGTGAATCGCTTTTCTGGTATTTTAGAAACGGTTTGGGAATTCTTTCACGTTGATTCAATGAATCAGAGGAAACTTTATTCGTGCAGGAAAATATTTGAATCGGTCGTTTAAAAAATTACATAAGACCGATATACATTTCTTCCACATTACATTTAATTAATAGATTGCGGATGTTTATGCAAATTTATATGTTTAGGGCCATATTGAGTTTATAAAAATTTAATGTTCATACTTTACTATAATTGGTAAGTGTAATATAAAGGAAGTGAAGGACTGAACAGAAAATAGAATTAAAAGCGCTTAATATTAGATTCAGATGAAAGTTCGTGTCGTGTTTTCAGATAAATTAAAAAGCAATTTGTTTTACTTCAATTGTTCATTGAAGCATTTTTTATTTTGTTCTGTAGAACTTCTTAAGTTTTCAGTATTACACAAACTTTGCTCAACCCAATATATTGCTAGAAAAAAAGGAAAAAAAGTTAGATTAAAGTATATGGCAAAGCGACAACAAACCGAGCGATATGTAATTTAATCTTAAGAACAAATAAAACTGTATCCAATAATATATGTATTTATAATAACTAAATTTCTACAAATACAAACACGGAATCTAATTTGAATAACAGTATGTCTAATTTTTTAAACATTATTGTAACTTGCAGTATATTCCTTTTATTTTGTGTATTCTAGAATATATAAAAATCCTTGCAGATTTTTACATATTGGTATTTACATATTGATATTTCATATTTAATCTTTAATTTGACATGCATAAAAGTGCAAAAATAACAATAATTAAATTATAATTTAGGTTCTAAAGTCAAAAAGCAAAGGGAGCAATTTCTGATCACCTAAATTATTTGTAACATTAGCCTTTAAATTTTTCTTTTGAAATTCGAAAGAGTTAATAACTATTTACTAAGTGTTTGGGATCAATTTTTGACATGGTTTGGCAAGAATTGGGTTCTGATCAGAAATTGGGTCCTTGACGGTACTG
This sequence comes from Perdita meconis, assembly GCA_030770465.2. Taxonomy (NCBI): domain Eukaryota; kingdom Metazoa; phylum Arthropoda; class Insecta; order Hymenoptera; family Andrenidae; genus Perdita; species Perdita meconis. Next base: position 491,341 of record JASKOS020000017.1, read on the forward strand.
TACATATTTTTTTGAGCCTCTTCCCCAGTTCTTTCCAAAAATTCTTCTCCGTTTCTTTTAACTAAACCCTTTTTCGACACTCTCTATGTAGCATCAAAAAAAATTCAAGAGTTTGCTTCTTAGAGTTTTTTTGAACGTGAAATGCGTTTTAGTTTACTAACCCAGTAGACGAAAAAAAAAGAGTGAGACGCATTTGGGTCCCCCGTTTCGCTCATAATCGTATATACGTGTCAACAGGCCTGCGTTTACGTTCCCGCCACTGTCATTCGCCTAAGTCCCCCTCTCCGACGACTACTGGGCCCGTATCTAGCTTGGCGAGCAGTCCATCCACGGTGACGGTGACGGACAAGTCGTCTCGATGTGTCGCTCCACGTTGCGCTCCGATACTCTCGCGTGATGGTCGATTTCCATTCGTGGATCGTCGCAAGAGTCGCACAGCGCCGCAATTAATTTCGAAATTAATTAATTAAAAACGACGAACCAACTTTCCTGAGAGCTGCCTTGTGTTTTCTACGCGACAGTGTAGCACCAGAGTGAAAAGCGAAAAAGAAAAAACCGAAGAGAAAAGTGTTTTCTTTCGTAGAGTGAATTTTTGGATGTGTGCGTTTCTATTGGTTGAATCTTTCTAATTTCTCGTGAATCGTAAGAAGATTTCGATCGCGTCACCGGTGAGTCAAAAGGAAGTAGCGGAGGACTTCTTCCTGGTACGGATGCTAGAGGATCGATATGACAAATGGATTGTGACAGGAATTAATTCGGTAAGTCGATATGGAAAAGTCGGAGTTGGGCAGTAAGTCGACTAAAATGTTTAGTTTTATTAATTGATTAATACTTACGAATACACAAATTAATTGTTTATTCTTGAATCTTTCAAAAATCGGCAATAAATTCAATCCGTTGATGAAATTAATCGTCAGTATCAGTCACTGGTTTTTAAATACAATATGATTGAAATTTTAATTAAATTAGGTATTCTGTTTAATATTATTTTTATTGTAGTTTTTTAAGTTACTTACTTTTTGTCGAACAGTGTAATAAAATACTAATTTCACCACAAAAAGAATTTCAGACTCAATTAACAATTAAAATTGAAATGTATTTAATTTTTAAAGGACAATTAATAATTACAATAGGAATTTAATTATTGGTTACGACAAACGATTAAACAAGAATCTAGCTGTTAATTGCAATTAACGATTCAGGAAGGAATGTAATTGTTAATCGTTGATAAAATGTTTGACCAAGTCAGGGGAAAGTCGTTTATGTTTTTATTGAATTATTGGTTTAGTGAAAGTTCGATAGTTCAGATTGCTTAGTGTAGGTGTCAAAAGAAACGAGAGGGTTTCTTTACCCTTGATTGGTTTCATTCGAGAGAGAAATATTCTTATTAATATGCATACTTCGTTATATGGGAAAGAATTTTGCGAGGGAAAGATATTTATAAGTAGGCGTTTGTGACAGGATTAGGTTCACTTGCAACGGAATTATGTGGGTGACAATTTGATTTTTATGGTTCTATAATAATATATTAAATAAGCGAAACTGTGTCCTTTCACCATCTGTAAGTTAAACAATTTTTAATTTTAAAAAATAAGAAGGTATAGTAAGATTATTTAGTATTCAATAGAATTGCTGTTATGAAATTTTCTGAAGCGTAAAAATTGATGATATAAGCATTGCAAAATATTTGTGTTCTGAAAATGAGAAATGGAAGGAAAGTGGAATTAATTGCTTTCGTTTCTAATTCTAAGAAACTCTATTGACAATTATATAATTGAGGCATTAGATGAAAAAAGGGAACACGAGCTTATAGGCTCTTTTTCCATAAATCGTTTAATGCAGAAATTAGAAATTTCGATTTTTTGGTTTTCTTGCATAAAACCATATTGTAAAACTAATCAATCTGAAACTTTTTGTATATACATACCTTTAATATAATTTTATTAAGTAACACAATTTTTTTCGATTGAATTCACTTGCAAATACAGTTCGAATCAACCGCGAACTAAACGCCTAACGCAATTATGGTTGACATGGGTTTCTTTTAGACACTTATAGTTATCGTTCTACCTACAAGCAAGGCGATAGATTACATGTATATATTTTTTTTAATTAAAGTAGTTTGAGCAATTTCAAGACTAAAATCGAACATTTGGATTTGAACAGTTTTACCATTTTTTTAAAAATAATTATTTTGGTTTTATTGTAGCTTGAAAGATAACTATAAGTGTATAAAATAAAACCACATTGGAATCTTTAAACTTATATGAACTAAAGAGCTGATATTATATCAACCTACAATTTCGCGATGCGTTTAGTGAATTCAACCGAAAAAAAGTTACTTAGTAAAAGTATACAGACAATGTTTCTTGTTTATCAGAAAAATACCAAAGAATTTCGAGCAAGAAAAAAGAAATTCACATAAATTAGTTATTTACATAATAATTGAAGGACAAATAAGTTTTTAATATTTGCATGAACTAGATTAACAGTTCTGTAGCATAGCAAAATCATCCAAACAATGTTTGTCTCCTACCAAAAAAAAAAAGAATGATTAAAAAGCACTTAAAATCAACGCTTCAAAAGTAAAAAATCCCCGCAATTCCGGAAAGTACTTCTCGCAAAAATGCTTATCGCACTTCGTGGTCTCCTCGTCGCGCAGAGAGGAGGGGCCAATTTCCTCTTTCCTGAAACCGAGCTGACCGAACTCCCGCTCGACTTAACTCCGACGAACGAACACAATGCTCGCATATTCGTGTTCCACCGACTGGTAAAACCGACGTGAACGGCAGGAGACACGCTTTCACGTGGCTTTATTTACGCGCGCCGGATAAACCCAACCGTGCATTCAATTGTCAAGCGCATGTCCCATTGATCGGGAGCGAGGACTGATGCTTCGAGCCTCGAGACATCGGCCTCGAGACACGTGTGTCGGTTCGGGGACCAATGCCAAGATCGAGGCAAAAAACTCTTTGCTCGTGTCTGTTTCAGGGCGACAGTTTTGGAAGTCTACAATACGAGTGATACGAGTGTTCTCTCTTCTTTCCTTCGTCTCTTCTTTGCGCTTGGCACCTGTCCCGCTTTATTCTGAAGCGATTGTGCAGATGTGGCACGTGTTGTGGGCGGTTCGATTAGTTTTTAGGATGCCAGTGCGAGCGTTGCAAAATTTAACCGTCTTTATGAACTTTTTTTCGGAGGAATGCATAAATCTAATGTTACCACTTTTTTTTTTTGTAATTCATAGTTTTGTTGACGTGATCTTTGACAATTAATTTCGATAGAAGTATCAAACCTGAAGAGCTGAAGTTTTGCATATACAGGGTGATTCACGCAACTGTAACAAGTTCGCGTATATTGAAAAAATATCTTTACTGAATTGGGATGTTCAAACAAATGAAAGAATAATGAAAAGTATAGAACAAAACAATACCTACAGATCAACTTAATTCGATAATGATAACTAGACTGCGGATTTTATGCATTTATGATAATTTCAAGTATTCTAAAAATCTTCGAGGTGGTTGAGAAATGTCAAAATATACAAAATATCAAAAATATAGTTCAAGTTATAGTATTTAAAAAATAAAACACTGTTATTCAAGATTCAATTCATTGTATACATTTCTAAATATTTTATTTTGCATAAAAATCCGCAGTCTAATGATAACGAATAAAAGCGTACGAAATGTTTAGAATGTAATTGAAAGGTGTTTGAGCATCTGCTTCAATAAAGACATTCTTTCTAGGTGTCATAGAGGAAAAATGCACCTGGGTTTCACATCATTTCGTACTAGTATAATATTTCTCGAATCGCATTGAGAATTTTGAGGAAGAGTTGTTTGGAATTGGAGGTTTTCAATAATTAGCCCTGCTAATTTAGCAAATTTGTAGTGTAGCGTTTAGTGTTTAATTGTTTATGCGGTGGTAATTCGTTGTGTGGAAATGATTTGCCACGTTTTGCGTGGGTGAGCTTTCCCTGCACACTGAATGCACGTGCACGAGGAGGCGTCCACGTGTTGCTTTCGAAACGCGAACGAATATAAATTTCGTTGTACGTTCTTTAATCACGCTGAATCGGAGTTTATATTGAATATTTCGAATACTTTCCGTGTCGCGAATAATTTAGCAGAAGTAGGTCTTTTTTTTGGCTTTAAACTTTGTTAATACATAAATTCAATAGCACATTTATTCGTTGTAAACTTGCGAATCAACTGTAAGAAGGTCTGAACTTAAATCTGCGTATCAATAGTTCATATTTTTCTTATGAAAAAATTGAATACAAACAATAATAAATCCAAGAGCCAAAGAAAATACATAGAGGACTCCAAAATGAGCTTATAACGAATAAATCATACATATAATCGTTTCATCCATCTTTTTTAATAAATAAGCAATTACAAATTCACATGTTTAAGTACACAGAAAAAGAAACGGAATTAAAATTTAAAAAAAAGTGTTTTAATCTCAAAGTATTATAAACTGTATTTTATTTTCGATATTTTATACATTTTCACAATTGTATTATTAAGATAATAATATTCATAAGATTTTAGATATTGAATATTGCCATAAATGCATAAATGCTGTCTATTAATTAGTAGTAAATAAATGAGTACAAATTTTATTTTATTATACTTTGCGACTTCGAACAAAACTTTTCCATGCAAAATTTTCAAAGTCTACATCATTCATTTTTTCAAGACACCCGATATATTTTGCAGGTATTTCAATACAAACTTTGTTTATGATTCACCCAGGAGTTCGTTTTCTCTCCTACAAATTTCCGAAGCCATATTCTTAACAAGCATGATTGCAATTAGGATAGGGAATTCTTCATTGTGGTGTCATAAACTTATGGGAGCGATGGGCCTAAGTCTAATGGGTCTAATGGCTCCAAACTAATTTAGGGATTCCAACAAATACCTGAGTCTTCCGTGAGGTGAATTTCTCTTCGACAAATGGTTTCTGATTTTTTGTGACATTATTGCAAATGGGATTTTACCTGCAACCCCATAAACTTGGAGGTTTCAAGGGTTTCAGGAAAATAATTGTTTACAGAAGAGGACAACATTTTTTGGGACTGAGAATTTTAAAAGTTTTGTCTTATGAACTTATTTTTATTGAAAGTCCATTTATTTATTTAGAGAAATTTTCACAATATTATTGTTAAATTGAAATTAAAGGATTGAAGTATTTATATATGATTATTTATATTGTTTATATTATTTATATGAAGTATATTTTTTACACTTTAGAAAATAAAGGAATCCAGGAAGTTACAAAATGTGGGGTTCAACCAAGGGGTTAATGTTTAAGGCAATAAGAGAAGAGTTTGAAAATAGAGCAAATAGTTATCGCAATTGAGGATTAACGCTGCTTTCCGAGAATTGTAGATTGCCTTTAATTAAGCACTACTTACTCACTGTAGGGTGCCGGTTGAAACTTTTTGCGAGCACCTCGATCGCTGCTTCACCACTGCCATTCCTACATTTTTTAGTCTAAAAAAAGTGCAGGCGGTTCTGCCATCGATACTGCAAATAAAATAATTAGCATAGCAAGTAGTTATTTTCGAGCGAAGAACTTTTTATTCATCTGCAAACACAAATATGGACGAACTGAATTGAAGTTTAATTTAATTGAAGTTTAAGAATTCCTTATTCTCCTTAAACAATTTGGGGAAGATCCTTCCTAAAAAAAAAAATTGGCAATGTTTTCGTATATTATAGTTATCAATGTTTCTGTATTATAATTATTACTAAATTGTTTACGAATTTTGATGCGTATTCATGTTCCTACAGCAGAAAAAATAAGTGAAATTTTTATAAAAACTTATCTTGCTTTCTAAATATTATAAATTGTAGGCTTAGAAAAATTGATATTTTATACATATATTTATGTAGCTTGCACAGGCTCATAAATTTTTGAATATTTAAAATTGAAATTAATCATGTCAGTTTGTAGTTTATAAAATCAGCAAGGAATTGAATTAAAAGTTACTGCAAAACACGTTTTGTTACTATAATATTCCTAATATTTTAAATGATTTTTAATATTCATAACATTTTAAAAATTCTTTATATTCTTCAAATTTCTAATCATTTTTAATTTTCTTAAAATTCTTAATATTCTTCAAATTGTTAATATTCTTAATATTCAGTTATTCTTATTGTTTTTTATTTGAGCATTTAAATAAGCTTCACATATGACTTATTTCTGATATACAAAAATAATATACAACATGACGATAGTAAAATAAATCCAATATTCTCGATATTCTCAATGTTCTCTTTATTCTCTTCAGCTTGCACCGTTAAATTTACCAAAGATTTTACAATAAGCAAACTTTCCAATCAGTATACTTATTCTTATAATCTCATCTATGACAAAAACAAAAACGTCGAATGGTCCAATTACCCACGATTTAATCTCCAAAATCACAACGTCCAATCTCTCCAACTCTCCAAAAATGACAAAGAATCAAGTCCCAACTGAAATCGAATTGACTCACGAGCGTATAACGAGTAGCTTGCGCATAAATCCCTCGATCAGCCGATCGCCGCGGGCGCGTTACACGATCGCGCGTCGATCGTCCCGCGGACCGCGGATTGGCCGCAGGACTTTCACCGTGACTCAACTTGACTCATTCATTGCCGTTCGCTGCGTGATTAACTTGGAAATCATTCGATGACGTCAGACGGCCGCGACGCCGCGCCGTGCCGCGCCGCGCCGCACCGGTTCCATGGAACGCGTCGCGTCGTGACGTTCGCTCGCGATTTTGTCCCGCGTCAAGGTATTATGCGCGCTGCTGAAATACGAGGAAGGTCATGGGCTCCGTGACACGGCTTGGGAACCCGTCGGAACGGAGTCTCGGTTTCGCACGCGAAATCGTTCTGAACAAGGCGTAGGAGGATCTCTTGAGGCATGTTATGCAGAATACTTGACACTTTGTGTATTATGTATTCGCGGGTCGAGAGTGTTTTTTTTTTCAGCGACAGATGAGTTCGATGAGCTTCGAGTGCACTTTTCAACCACTTGTCGCGGAGGAAGCTTCAAACAGACTTTGTTCCCACGAGATAATCAAGTTTCTTTGAGGTTTAATAAACAATTTTATGCGAAGTTTCTGCAGAATATTTTATTGTAATAGCGGCTTAATTTTATTTATGATCTTATGTAGGCATTAATTAAAGAAACTGAAATGCATTAGAAAAGAGTTTCTGAAATCTGTCCTATACTAATTAACACGCTCAACCACAAAATGAGTTTTCGACGAAATCTGGTTTGAACGAAACAAGAATTTCAATAGTCATTTCTTCTTTCCATAATTTTTACTTTCTTTTCTTGTCATCTTCTGGCAACATACCGATATTTTTTGTTTTAACAGAAAAATAACATTGATTGTACAATATAATCGACTACATTTGCACTGTATATTCACACTGAAAAAAGAAGTAGAGGTTCTGCTTAGCATGTACCACAGATACGAGTAAGATTGGACCAAATTGGACATTGGTCTATAATTGAAAATTCAAAAATGCGATGTAAATTACCAGAATGCAAAGGTTTCACAAGTATAAAATGTGAAGTTGCACTGTGCTTGAATAAAAATAAGAACTTTTTTAAAAAGTTTCACACTAATTAGGATTTCCGTTTATACGTTAAACACACGCCTTTTTTTTAATAAAAAACAAACCAACCTTTTTTTTTAATAAAAAAAAACAAGATTTTTTTTTTAAATATTATTTTTCTACAATTTTGGGGTACATAATTTGATAGTTTCAATATATTTTAATGAATATTAAGCAATTATGCATTTAAGGGTTAAAATATGAAATTAACACCCAAGATTTTCACCGATGATTCAGGGATCGACGATGTCACATATTCTTTGGTCCTCGCTAAAGAAGCGACTCGGCCTGCCAAACCTTTTCAACGTTAATTTATTTCGTTGCTACTAGAACATGATTAGATTCACCCTTCGCGGCTTAGGCGGTATTAAAGCGATCGTGGGTCAGTATTATTTAGTATTCATCCAGGCAGCTGTAAGTGATCCAGTTAGTCAATTAAACTCTTTTTTTGTCGGTTCGTTTGTAGTCACCGCACCGATAGCACACATTCGAGAATTCTGTTTGCTTCATTTTCCGATGCGTCTAGAATTTTTTCTGTTGAGAAGAGAATCTCCCAGAGGGAATTCCCATTGTATGACGAATTCACATAAATTCCTGTTAATTGGAATTTGTTTATGTGTGTCACGATAACTAGAATATCGAAGCGAAAAGGAATCAGTACGAAGTGAGTATAAGAATCGTTGAAGAGATAACGGTTCAACGCTGAAAGAGACGGCAGAACCAGGGCGACGTATCGTCGTTGGTTCCCATGTCTTCCATAAGTTTTGACGAGTTTTTTGTCGCGAGGGGACGCCTAGTACCGGGTGTCCGTTAATTTCTCTTAATTAAGCTCAATCGAGGTTAATGCACCGCAGCTTGACCCTAGTTTACTAAATCCAGTATAGGCTCAGCCGAGTCTATAGCTTCTTCATCGATATCGCTAATGTTTGCCAGCTCTTATCAGTGTGATTTAAGCGTCGCAAGAGATTTAGTCATTTCTCACTGGAAACTGGGATTGTACTTTTTACCTTACAATATTACTGCATAACATTTTTTTTTGTACGTTCAAGCAATTTTTAGTCAAATTGATTCCAGAAATACTAAAACAATATGACATTTATTTAAATTAAGATAGAATTTATAGCGAACACACTAAATTCACTAGAACATTAGCAATATTGTGATAAATCTTGAGGTGATAAATCATCCGCATAGAGCAAAAACTTAGAGTAGTGAAAAACTCTGAAGATATCATACATGATATTGACCCGAGGTGAAAACCTTGAGTAACTCAATTTCTCTGCAGTAAAAATTGTTAAATTTTAAAAGAACTTTCAAGAATTTTCAAGATCACTTAAAATTTTTCTAAACAAACTTATCATTTTTTTACACCTATCTCTCTCAGAGGATATTAAACCGAATTCGATATAATAAAGTTTGTTTCATCTAATAATCGTTGGAGACAACAGAATCGATTATTATAGCGCTCCGTGAAGACGTTTTACGTCGTCCTTTTTAAATCCTCCGGATGACCTACTTCCGTTGCTCAAAGATGCCCTTCTGGCGACCCCATAAATAATAATGAATTCTTCCAGTCACCTTTATGATTGAACGACCTTTCAACATGCATCCTACACATCCCCAAATTATCACAACTTGACAGAGTCAGAGTTCGCAAACGAACAGCGCTTCAAGTTTTTAATTCGTTTCGCATCGAATTTTTAAAAATTTGAGTAAATCGTTTCGAGACGATTTCGATTCGCTTTCAGGAAGCAGTTTACAAACATCAGCACCTCTACTTCCGCTTTGCGTCATCGTGCCGTGTATTACACAGAGATTTTAAATCGCGGTTTCCTTTCCGTGAAAATTCTCATTCCCATGTCGCGATGAAATATACGGGGCACAGATATGCGATAACAGCTTTTGCGAAAAGTATTTCGGGATCTAGAAAAATATATTAAAGTTCTTGCAATTATTGTATAATATATAATAATATAAGAATAATATGTAATAACAAAACAAGTTTCAAATCTTATTTATAATTGCTATATTATGGATTATATAAATATAGAGACAGTTAGAATTTAGAATCGTGACACTAAGTTCCCAGAACATACATAGTTCCGTGAAAAACGCATTTAAACTCGCATTGCGACAGCAGGTGTCAAGTAACAGGGTGATGAAACGCCTCAAACTTCGTTACCTGCCTGACTCTTAATGAGGGTTTTAAAAAAGAAAATTTAAAATAAAAACAAAATTGTCACTGATATTCCTCAGGAAAAAAATATGTATAGACAAGATAAAAAAATCACGAATAATGTGCTTTTGCTTCAATTTTTAAGTTATTGCTCTCTTCAATTAATTAAACTCATAATTAGACTGCAAGTTTTTATACAAAGTAGAATTTTCACAAGCATAATTGTAAAAGAATTGAAACTTAAATAACAGTCTATTCATTTTTCTAAATATTGTAACCTGAAAAATATTTTTTTCATATATATATTTTAGAATTTGTCAACAGCTTTGTAGATTTTTGTGCATTTAGAATTGTCATAAATGCATAAAAATCCACAGTCTACCAGCAATAGTGAAACGAAAGAACTATAATATATTATTTTTTAACGAAAAATTCTAGATGGAACGTATCGTCATTATTCAATATTTGCTCGTTTCTTTCCAGGCCTCGGAGGCTGACTGAAGTCGGATGAATCACTCGAAAAGAAACGAAGACTCGTCATCGTCGAAATGGACAATTCCGCCACGTGGATGCTACGTGTTTCACAAAACATTACTGACAGCACGATAATCGATAACGAGCTGTCGAGGTGATTACAATCCTGATTCACGATACTTTAACCCTTTGATTTAATTTTTTGCTGCTTTCATTAAAACTTTCGATGAATTCTGCTTGGACTTTTTGGACATAACTAGACAGCAGATCTTATGAGTTTGTGGCAATATTAAGTATGCAAGAAATCTATGAGATTGTTAACATATTATATGCTAAAATATGCAAAAGATTAAAAATATAATACGAGTTAGAATTTTATAAAACGGTCATTTTTATTCAAATTCCAAATCTTTGTGCTTGTAAAAATTGTATTTTGCATAAAAATCGGCAGTCTAATAACAACAAATTGTCAAAATTGTATGTTCAGGTTTCCGAAGCCTCTAAGAACTTTCGCAGCTGCAGTAGCCATCATAATTATGATCATTGGTCTCACTGGCAATCTGCTGACAATTATCGCACTATGCAAATATCCCAAAGTTCGCAACGTTGCGGCAGCTTTCATTATAAGGTACAGTACAGCATATAATTAATCCTCTTATTAAAACAAAGAAATTAATCAGCTCCCAGCCTTCGTTTCCTTCTTCCTTTTCTCGACTATTTCATCAATGTAACTTGATCAGAGATCCATAGATCACCAGGTATACTTTATTATGAACAGTCGAAGCCTCCCATTGTATTATAATGAATCTAAACCCGATTTTCCTTCGCAATTGTTACAGTCTCTGCGTGGCAGACTTCGTTTTCTGCCTGCTGGTACTTCCATTCGATTCCATCAGGTTCGTAGACGCAAGCTGGGCGGAAGTGCGATTCCTATGCGTCCTTGTGCCTTTTCTGAGGTACGGGAACGTTGGCGTGAGTCTTCTCTCCGTTGCAACAATAACCATCAACAGGTAAAAGTCATGGAAAAACTCATTTGCATCTGAATTTCTATGAAAACCTAATTAAAGTCTGAAGAAACTGAACTCTACTAATATTTATATTTATATCGTATTCTTCAGGTACATCATGATAGTTCATCACGGCGTGTATAGCAAAGTCTACAAGAAATACTGGATCGCTTTCATGATCATGTTCTGTTGGTTGTTCTCTTACGGAATGCAAGTACCGACCTTGTTAGGAATTTGGGGTAAGATGGTTAATATTTTCAAAAGCACCGATGCGAAGATCATAGAATTTTTTATTTAGGTTTCTTTTTCTTTCAATTTTTAGGGAGATTCGACTACGATTCGAATTTAGAAACGTGCTCGATCGTGAGAGACAGCAGAGGACACACGTCGAAGACGTTCCTCTTCATCGTGGGATTCGTTATTCCCTGTTTAGTAATCGTCGGGTGTTACACTAAAATATTCTGGGTGGTGCACAGGTAGATTTTTTAGTTCGCTTTTTAACATAAATTTAATTTATTAGGCTCTTACAATTTATTATAAATATTTCATGGTTTTAGCTCGGAATCAAGGATGCGAAAGCACGCAACGCCGACAATAAAATCCCCTCATACCCCAGGAAAAGACACAAGGGAGATTAAACAGCGGCGCAGTGAGTGGCGGATCACGAAAATGGTCCTCGCCATTTTCCTCAGCTTCGTGGCTTGCTATTTACCAATCACGATTGTTAAAGTAGCCGACGTTGAAGTTAAATATCCAGGTAATAAACTCAGTAAACATGCAATTAGTTTTCAATCACTTTTTATGAAAAAAAAAAAATAATTTGAAGATATTGAAGTTCCTGGTTTCAATATGCAGAATTTTTAGCGCCGAAACATTGTGTCAGCCGCGCAGGCGCAAGTGATCGCGCAAGCGCATGGCTATTGCTGCGCGAACTGCTACTGCACAGCTAGAGCAATAAGTGAGAACATTCTGAATTTTGAACTTCTCAAACGCAATAAGTTATATAAATTAGTAATACTTTAGAAAACTGATGATATTTTGGAGAATCTTTTTTTAGGAAGTTTCATAGTGATTTCTTTTTAATAGATTTTTTATCCCAGATAGCACCATACGTCCCAAGGACGTTCGTTTCTAAGTTATGTCCGAATGTCCTACGTCCATTTTGGACATTCCTAGGAAATTCCTAAGACTTAAACTTCGGATATGTCAGGAACCTTCGTTTTAAAAGTTTTACGGATATTCAGAAGACTTAAATTATTAGTACATCCTGAGGACGTTCTATTTTGTAACTGAGGCTTTACTACGCCATTTAAAGAATTTAATGTGAGGACGTATAGAGGACATATAGACCTTTACGGGACGTCCTCCGAATGTACGAAACGTCCGGAACGGTTGTTCTGTGGACGTACATAAAACGTGTTTCTGCTGTCTGGGGTAGAAAATCCGTAAAAAGCTATTCGCAATCGCCTATTTTCAGTATTCTATGTATATATGTGATTCCCCCGTAAGTGTGACACATTAAGCCCCCGCAAACCACTAAAAGATATTCAAATGTAAACCAATGTTATGATTAATTAAAATTAAAGACACCAAATAATATTCTGAATAATGGTTTATTTTTTCCAGAGTTTCACGTGTTGGGCTACCTTCTCCTTTACTTCGCCTCCTGCGTGAATCCGATCATTTACGTGATCATGAACAAGCAATACAGACAGGCGTACGCAGGTGTGATCGGCTGTTCGCGGCTAAGGGCAGGCTTAACACCCTTCGGGAGCAGCGCACCAGGTCACCACCAACAGGACTACGGCCAAGGTAACTTCGAGCCCCGTCGCGTGGTAACGCTCACGAAGCTCTGACCGAACGCGAGCTAAGCGACCACACTTCGCTCACTTCGTAAGTCAAGGGCACAAATTCGCTGCTTTCTAAGATTGCAATTTGCTCCTACGCGCGCATGCAGTGTCCGCAGTGTCCGCAGTGTCCGTCTCCGTGCACCTTGTGTGATTAACGTTCCTTTATCCTCATTCTAATACCACAACTATTTTCTTTCTTTGGTGTACCAAAGCAAAAAACGAAATTACGACGTTCCCCCGTTATGTGATCGCCAAAGGAATCCGCCGATTCCAAAAGGAATCGCCACGATTTCCTGTGAACTAACTTTGATCTACATATTCGACTTTAACTAATATAATTAAAGATTGTTTTCCTCCTTGAAGAAATTTTTGTGATAAAAATTGTTTTGTATGAAGATTTTCGGTTTCCTCGAGTAGCTTTGTAAATTTGAATTTATTGTATTGCAGAAGACTAACAGAGCGCTCGAAGACGCCCAGTGTCCGGCTAACCGAACCCATGAATCATCCATGTGTCGATTCCTCTCATTAACAGATCCCCGCTTGCTGTGCTATGCGCTCCATCGATTGTTGAAGCACGCGTTCGAAGGAGAAAACCGGTCGCCGGAGTCGATTTACGTTTGTACGAATCTGTTTCCCCTTTGCAGACTACTCGAAGGACTTCAGCAAGACGATGGTGTCGACCGTCTCCATCGCCATGAATTCCGTGAGGAATTCGCAGTTCGACGACGACTAGAACCGCGTTCGAACGAAGAAAACGCCACGAGTAAAGACGCGGTTTAGCGTACGGAACTGAAAATATTTTTTATGGTGGAGTGACTAGAAAAATGGAAGGATGATTCTGTTAGCGGGAAATGGAGGAGGAATGAGAGTGGAAAGAGTGTGAAAGCTCGGGAAATTGGAACGAGTGAAGAATTGCGAGAGAAGATACAGCGGAGCGGCTAATAGCTAGGAAAATGACTATAGTATTATAATAGAAAGTAAAGTCATTTGTCGAATGACGAATGAAGATCTAATTGAAACGCAGTGGAGAGTGCTGCGGTGTACAGGATGTGAAAAATGAAATGTGCAGCCGAGAAGAAAATGTTTGTGATACGAAGAAATTTATTAAAAACGCGTCATCAATATTTTCCTTTTTGTTAATGACTACTTTTGATAGTCTTATACACAGTTTTTATATTTCTAATTTTCAGTTGTTGAAATATTGACATAGTTTAATATGCAGGACTATAAAATTGTTCCTTATAAACTATCTGCGTGCAGATTTTCAGCAGATTGTGTCAGCAGAGTCTCAACAGATTCTCAACAGATTCTCAGCAGACTGTAACAAAACCTTTCTACAGATCCATAGTCATCTGTTTCCACATTAGACTGCCATTTTGCAAAGAGGATCTATTAATAGATCCGGAAGCAGATTGGCCTCAGAAAGCGAGCAGATCTGCTCAGTTCCTGTCAACGGGTTATGTCAGGAGAACCTGCTCGATTTCAGTCGTCAATCTGTCAACAGACTTGCCATAACAGATCTTGCATCAAATCTGCAGCCAATCTGATAGGAAATTCTGACGGCAGATTCTGTCAAAATCTGCTTGATCTACTTTGGCTTTTTTCTTATATAAAAACAATATTTTGTTTTACGTTATCAATGTATTGTTTCTCATTAGAATCACCTTTTCTTGGTTTTGCAGATCATTTTTAACACCTTGTACAAAATCTTCGAGATAATCAAAAATAAATCTCGAATTTCTACCAAAGGTTACGCAGAAAAATAAAAATCATAATATGTAAATAAAACTCGCGCGTTGATTTATATCAATAAAGTGTATAATAAAATAATACCGAACTTGAAAAATATGTATATTTTATTGTGATTTATATTTATTCCACGTTTGCGTCAATTCGCCGATAAACAAAGGAGCATAAATTAAACATTTCTATCAGTCATTTCTGTCACTTCTTTTTTTTTTTTTTTTTTTTTACTTAATATTCATTGAAATTGAGTTTTCAACAAATAATAAATAACACCGATATCGGAAATGATTATTTAAAAAAAGAAACGCGGAAAGTTGAAGGAAATTCGTTGCCTTATGCGATACAAATAATCGTGAAACATATTAAAACATATGCTGCGCGGGTTAAAATTTATATACAAAAGTTGTCCTTGGAATGAAGAGTAAAGTGCAAGTAGATCGATTCTAAATAGACTGCGAATTTTTCTGAAAATTCATATTTTCATACGAATAAAAGAACAATTGCAAGTTAAATAGAAGTGTGTTTTATGTTTCTAATATTATTATAATATTTTTGCATCTATGAATGTTTTTATGAGTTTTCACGTATTTAATATTGCCATAAATGTATTAATGTATTCGCAGTCTAATTATAAATAATCAGGACTTGCAGCATCCGGTTTTTTCTCGAATCGTGGGTCTGTCTCTCAGTCTCACGGAATCGCGGACTCCTCCTTCGATCGTAGTTTTGAGCACGTTTTCTACCAAATAACGCATCGCCACATCTGAAAAATTAGAAAATAATATTTAACTCTTCTACGTTCCTCTTGAAAATCCAGAATTAAACAAATTTAATGAAGGAGAAGAAATTTTATAATTCAATGAAGGCCTAACTAATTTCACAAAATTCTTATAATTTCTTTATGAAACTTCAATGTCTGAAAATTGAAAATATAGCCTGAAAAAATAAGCAACAATTTTAAACAATTACAATTGATCGAACATTATGATTAGACAGCGGATTTTATACATTTATGGCAACGCTAATTAAGTATGCAACAAATTTACGAGATTGTTAACATACCAAAATCTAAAAAATATCAACAATATTATTTAAGTTAAAATGTTTAGATCATCAAACATTCTGTTTTTCAAATTCAAATTCTTGATTTGAGCTGGTAAAAATGTTATTTTGCACAAGGATCCGCTGTCTATAGTTATAATATTTGCTATACTCACCGACATTCGTATTCTCCTTCGCAGAGGTGACATACCAAGCACCAATATTATTCTCCTTGCAAAACTTTGCAATTTGATCGGGGGGGACCACGGGACAAGGAATGTCGCACTTGTTTGCCAAAAGCACTACTGGTATGTTAGAACCATCTGGCAGAGTGACTTTTTCTCTCAAATCATTGAGCCACTTTTTAATCGAATGGAACGTCGCTATTCTTGAAATATCAAAGACCAACGCTGCAGCCACTCTAAAAACAATATTTACAAAATCATGAGAACAATTTATTGAAAAGGAAGAGAGAAAGCTTTTTATTTAAGCGGATAAGGAATACTCATTTCGCAGAAGAAGCAAATTTAAAAGTAGAAAAATACTCACGCGTATTTGTAATAAATTCTGGTCATGTATCCGAACCTTTCGTGACCAGCGACGTCCCTGGAAGTGTAAATGACAAAAATTGAATTATAAAATGTGAAACGATTATGCATTTATTACTGGAGACTGATCTGTGCTTCACTGGATTACTAATAGTGTTATCAAAATCTGTAACCTCTTGTCCTACCAATTTATCAGGTTGCACATACATAAATTATTTGAAATTGTAAATAAAAATATAAAGTATCTAACTACTAATTGCATAAGATGAAAAAGATAATTTAACACCTTTTTAGTTATCAAAAACTTTTTCAATTTTTCTTTTTCTTCACTTTTAATAATTTAACAACAATTACGATATTCAAAAACATTTAATATGGAAATTATAATTTACTCTATAAATCAGACTGTAAAATAAATAACATTAAATATATGTATATAAATATATATAAATCAGACATTAAATAAATAAATTAAAAAAAAATTTAACAACGTTTATATTAATAGTTTAGATATAATTTATGTCACGAGTCTCACACATTATTATAGGACAAGGAGTTTTATAACTATAATAATTATACTTTTAGAAATCAGTAAACCGATTCACGCACTCAAGTTTGAACGGTTGCGTATCTACAGGCGCTTCTTGATAAATATTCTATTACGTCATTCCTTAGATTTTAGATATCTTTTCTCGTATTAATTCTGATTACAAAGTGCTGACAATTTTTAAATAATGACCTTAAAACATATCTGAAGAGTAGAAGTTAATCACAGAAAACAATAAATAATCTGCAAATCAGAAATGAAATATAGCTGCAAACAATTTTATTTGAAAAATAAAATATTTTGCTAATATTTTGAGCAACGCAAAATGTGATATAATTAAGGTGTCATACATGTTTCTCGATATTAAAACGTGGTCAATGTTTTATAAACTATCACCGAACAGACTATTCAATCAATTGACTTAATTCTTTTTGTAGGGTAAAGGTAACAATTTATAGAACAGAAAACAAGAATGAAAAATTGAAAATTATTAAAAATATGGCATCTAAATATAGTTAAGTAAAATGTGTTCATAGTAAATTATTAAAATACTTGCCACTCGATTGAATTACTAACTGTGCGTCTGTTGTGTAAACATTTGGTATACAACAAGTGAAAACAAAATATCAATGATTCATTTTAAAAAATGAAAAATGTTTTTTAAATCTATGGCTATGTCACATTTTCAAAAAATTTAATTCTGTAACATAACTGAGATCTAGAAAGTAAAATCCATATTTTTATCAGAGAAAATATGCAATAAAAGAATGTTTTCCATTAAAAATAATAATATCAGAAAATTCGAGTACACAAGACAGTATTGATGTTTAAATCTTTAAACGCGAACGATATGTCACATGCGGTGTTTTGCCTTTATCACAGGAAATATTTATTAATCAAATTTTTCCTATTTTCGTCAAATGAACGCACAGAGCAGTCAAGGCAAACGTAATATCTGCAGTACCATAATTGCAAGTTTATTTTAGTGTGAGGATCCCAATCGAGCGATTTCATCGCGAAATCGGCACCTATGGTGATCTTGTAATTCGAGGTGAACCTTCCTGCAAATAACAACCGCAGTGCAAAACCGTCGATACAATGCGTTGCATGTTGCATCGTATCCAATTAAAAAAAAGAATTGGAAAATATCTCGAATAATGAGCCATTTCAAGGAAAGCTGAGAACAAACTACGCTAAAAACCGCTTCGTTATCGGACGGAAATTATGCGAATCGGGTCAGGAACAAAAATAGAAGAATTTTTTTTTATTTGCGTGTTCATTACTGCAGGTGCAGCTTAATTCATCTTCGGATTATTATGAAGGATAAAATGATCCATATAACTATACTATTAGATTCAGAATGGTTCATTTAAATCTATAAATATAAATCCTAGAGTTAATATTTAAAATATATTTGAGGCTAAATTCTTTTTTGTTGAACAATATTTTCAATTCAATTTTTTAATTTCTTTCAAATGTTATATTAGTAGACAGCGAATCTTTATGCAAATGCATATTTTGATGGAAAGTAAATAATGTAATCCGACCTCGACAGAAATTTGTTTCGTGATTGGAGGATTCTAAAAATATATTTGTTATTTTACATTTTTTGTATAATGCATACGCTTTGCTTATTTATCTTTAACAGCATATGCATTTATTGTGCGTATTTGGAATATCTCTCTTTCAAATTAATTTCATTTATCAGTAAATTCTTATCTTATAACATTACGAATCATAAGGAAAAATGTATGCTTTTGTAATTGAGTAATCTTATAATTGAATGTTTATGACTGAAAAGTGACTAACACTAAATGTATTTTAAAATAATATACATAATATTATACACGATGTAACAAAAATGTTGCACGTCCTTGAAAAGGGTGATTCCAGAGGTAATTTTAAACAACTTTTTCCTCGGCGAAAATATTAGGTGGGGCTTCGTTAACGAGTTATTAATAAAAAGCACCGACCAATCGGGGAACGAGTACAGTTCTTGTTATTTCCATCGGCTTGAACAGATCCACGCGGGCGAAACCACGGACAAAAGCTAGTTTTGATATACAAATGTCATGGACCAACAATGCTAAAAATTTACTGTAACACGAATTATAATATGCAAGAATGATTCGAAAAAGTATTGTTAACTATATCTATATTCATGTATGTGCATATAAAATATATACCACAATGTATTGTGTATAATACATTATTACACTATATTATATATCTGCACATTTGCTTATTTTATGTGCATATTTGCATATGCCTTTTGCATATTTATAGTGCATAAAGATCCGCTGTCTAGTTATTAATGACAACAATTTTTTTACCTTCTGTGTATCTTCTCACAAGCGCGGTTTTTCCTGAAAACAAGATAGAATCATTGGCATAATCTCCTTATCTCTTGGATTAGTAGATTACTATAGCTACTCGTTTTCTCGTTGTGAACTCGTTGCTTTTTCGTTTCTTGGAATCATTTTTCCTTTTTTTGAAAACACACAATGAGAATATGAGATGCTTACATCGTTTCAGAAAATTGAAAACTATTCTATGTAAGCTCACAGAATCATCAGAGAACGCAGTAGAGTGTAGAGGAACAATTTTCACAAGGAATGAACCAGCATAAAAAAAATTTCTGAATGCATAGAGAGAAATTCCTCTATCGCATCCAACATCAGAAAATAATAAAAGCAACGAGCTCACATCGAGTAACAAGTACACGCGCTCGCCAAAGGACCATTTAACAAAAACTAGGATGCAATCTTATCAAAACTCACAGTTTCGCAGCAAAAAATACAATTCGATAACATCGCGATAACCGCGCGAGATTGCGAAAGCGAAACGCGTTCGCGGTTCGATAAACGTTCGAAACACGTTCGAGTCACCGAATGGATGAATGAAAGCGACATCGACGCACCAACGCCATAGTCACCGATCACGAGGAACTTGAAGAGGAATTCCTTGTGGCTGAACTTGGAGAGGAGAGCGTCCGAATCCCGTCGCGGCTTCCGGGCGTTCATCTTTCGAATCCTGCTCGATCGTCGAGCCTTAATCGAGTTGCGTCGATCGAGAGGCCAGTACACGATGTTGCGACCCTCGAGCTTAGGTGGCGGACTGACAAACGGAGGAAAACAAGGCAAACTCGACCTCGAGGGTCGTCTCGTCGCCTCGTCGTCTCGTCGTCTCTTCCTGCCCCCCGCGTTCGCGATCTATCGTCTTCGCGGACCGTTGCTATCGCTGGCTCTATCCTACTGCGGCGCTTCGTAAACACCGAATCCGTCGCTCCGAACTTCATTTTCGGATATCGAATGGAATACTTGAAGGATTCGCTTTGA
This sequence comes from Perdita meconis, assembly GCA_030770465.2. Lineage (NCBI taxonomy): Eukaryota > Metazoa > Arthropoda > Insecta > Hymenoptera > Andrenidae > Perdita > Perdita meconis. The sequence goes on from JASKOS020000017.1 coordinate 511,693, forward strand.
TACGCGAGCTACGCGGAAGTTTATCTTTGTTTGGAACATGACGCGGTTCGTTTCTGTTATCTGGTAAAGTCTGATGAAAGGCTCATTTTTCTGTGCTCCATTTTTAATCAATTGTGCGAGTGAAATTCTATGACGATAGTTGTGTTTGGCAGGACGTATCTTTGCCTGAGTGATTCAATTGTTATGTTGAAGTTGATTCGATGCGATAGCAATACGAATAATATAGGGTACTGCAATGAACATTGTACTTTCACGAATCATTCATGTTGTTTTTGTGATTTCAATTTTTCGAGTCTCCGTATTCAATTTTTTACGTCCCAATTTTCAATACTTCGAATCTTAAAATCTACAAATTTAAATCTTTAGATTTTCAATTTTAACTCCAAAAATGGTTAAAACTTGATATTTTCAAATATGAAACTTCAAATCTTTAAATTTCGAACTTGAAACCTTCAATTCTGAAACCCAAAATCTTTAAAACTTCAAATCTTCAATTTTAAGTCTCAAAATCTTAGAAACTTGATATTTTAAAATCTTGAACCTGAAATCTTCAACTTTCCAACTTGAAACCTTTAAATCCGAAACCTGAAATCTTTAAAACTTCAAATCTTCAACTTTTTACTCTTGAAATTTTTATCTTCGGATCTTTCAATTTCTAGCTTCAATTCTTTGAATCTGCAAAAGACTTCGCGTCTTTGATTCTTCAATTGTATTTCTTCAAATCTTCAACTTCAACTTTTTAAGTCTCAACTTCAATTCCAAATCAATCTCTAAATTGAAATCTTAAAAATCTCCAAGTCTCTAATATTAACTATTTTCCGACTCACACGATTATAGCACATAATACCGTATAAAATATAGATATTAAATATTATTATATCAGAACATAATCATTGCAACAAAATATCAAATATCAAATAAAATCAAGACGTCTGTGGTTTTCCTATTTCTTCTTCTTGAAAATAAAACTAGCATCAAGTGTGCCCATTAATCTTCCATTGTATTAATTAAAAATTGTCTCATAATCAACTGTAATAATAATTTCATTGACGCAAAAATTGCAAACATTCCGAGTTCACGATAACGAACCGCAGAAGTTAAAATTCCTTCGAAGGCACAGAAAAATGGTTAACAACGATTACCATGCAAAGTGTGGATCTAAATAGATTCAACGATGGTCGAGGGAGCGTTAATCTGCTTTCGGTACGCAAGTGTTGCTGGAGATGTTAATGAGAAGCCTCCTATCGTTATAAGTTGTTGTATACATTTTTGTGAGAGATATAAATGCCAAGGCTATCTGAAATTCAACTGAATTAGTTCGTGAATGATTACATTATGTAGCAGCTCGATACAAGCTTACAATAAGGAAAAATAACATATTTTAATAGGGTAAATTTTAATTAGCACAAAAAAATTGTAATTAAATTTTATTACCATTGAATTAAAATTACACAAAATATTATTTCCTAAATAGAAGACTTAAAATTACGCGGAACAAACAGCTTATTTTTAATGACACATGTTCCTCTTTTAAAAAATATAAAGGTATTGTACTTTGTATGTAAAATTAACTAGACAACCAAGTTCTTGGGTTGTGAATAGTTATGGTGTCGATTTCTTCCTGAGTGAATCCCTTCAGCATCATTTTTGGAAGAACGTTGTTCACTATATGTGCAAAACCATGGCCACCAAATTTCAACTTGAAAAAAGGAATCATTAAACAATTTGAAAAGTGATGCCTCAAATTCTAGAAATATTAGGTGTACAAATTAATTCGTAGCTTTGTTGTAAATTGAAACTTCTATTACAAATTGAAACCTTTTTCTTGGTACATAAAAATTTTGAAGTTAGGGGAAATGTGTATACAGGGTGTAACAAAAATGTTGCAGTTCCTTGAGAGGGGTAATATAAATAGTTGATTTTAACTATTCCTCATTCTCATCCATTGCATGCCAAAAATGTTTTTTAATTTTCATCTTATTTATTACAAATAGGTGTTCCTTAAGTAAGTTGTTAAGAAAATTTAAATAAAATGTATAATTGATGGGGCAGCTAACTTTTATCTAATCGAGTGATAAGATAAATGCAAAACCTTGCAAAAACTAGTTTACTTTTGTTTAAAGAATGTGTTTATTTGTTAGTGTTAATTATTAGTTTAGATTTTGTTGAATTTAGCGCCAGAGGCCAATATAGAATCTGCGCCATTCTCTATGCACCGATAAAAAATATAGACACGAAAAACTATGATGCCATATTCTTAATTTTATGTGTGCAAGTATGTATGAAGTATGAAGTGAGTTTTTCTGTTAGAAAGTCACGTTGCGAAACGTTCATTCAGTTTAATATAAATATTGTAAGTGTTTCCAAAAATATAGTTTTGTCTTTTGTCCTAATTAAATCGATCTGCTCTATCTTAAAGGCCCCAAAAATCGACGGATTTATAAATCACTTTTGTAAATTAATAAGAAATCTACAAAAAAGACCAAAAATGATTTGAATGATCTGTACGCCTAATATTTTACACATTTATACATACCAGTCTATGTTTGGTGTGAATATCGTGACTCAAAAGAACGCGATCCAGTTTTTTATCGTCCCGAAGGCACTTGACGCGATCAATGCGCTGTGCGTCTGATTGCATATCCACCAACGGGTTCAACTGATAAAAAGAGCATTCGGTGCCGAACAGATCGAACTGGCAGTAGCATTTGTTCTCGTCGGCGAATTCCAAGAGAATTTGATCGTCGATTAGAGTTCCTATCGACAGGAATAAAAATACTTACACATCGTCATATCTCCTTTATCATCAAAGTACTCGAAGTGGTCAATATAATGTTTTCTGCTCTAATCTCTTTTGAAAACCAATTTATCCATCCGGATGAATTAACTTCTCATTTCCGGGGTCCTTCGCTTCCAGCGAAAAGCAGCTTTGGACTGACGTATTAAATAGATAAGAATTAATAGGAGATTAAACGTACGATCGAGATGGGAAAGAATCGCTTTCCGCGCGTCACCGCCGGCTTCCTGGTATAATCTCATTATTTCGAAAGGCGCCGCTGCGTCTCTTCCTGGATGAAAGCTGACGGGACACTTTAGCTGCGCTTGAACTTCGCCGGTCGCTTGAATTGCCCGTTTCTCAAAATCTGTAGCATCAAATTTAATCGCGAGATCGAATAAAAATACTGTGCAGATTAAAGTTTCCCATGGACTACAGAACAACGCGAATTTTGTGCAGCGACAGCGAAGGTTTCGCGGCGGGAAGTTTGCGACGCTAAGAAAAAGTCGAAATTTTTCCCACTCGTGTGAAGGCACGCATAAAGCTGAGTATACACCAAATAAATTATCGCGATTTTAAAAGGTAATTTAAGGGGTTAGTAAAATACTATTTTTTCGCGATACAAGGTAACAATATCACAGTTCCTGTAGTTATTGGATTAACAAGATCGCAATCTTTATTTTAGTAAAGAAATTGCTTACGAAAAACGTTCCTATTTTCAATTATATAGAGGTTTATAGCTTAAATGTTTATGACAGTCGACTGTTTAATTAATTTTATTTAATTATTAACGTTTTACACTTACATTTTTTGGTATTTTATTGTTACGCGAAACAATCGCAGCCGCTGCGGGAAATTCGAGTTGCTTCGAGAGGAACTTAAATCTTCGATTTCCAATTCAAATTCCCCTAAACCATTTTAAAAAAGAAAGTAAAGTAGGTGTTATTAGATACGTGCCTTCGATTGGCCAGGTGCTTCCAACTTCTCCAATAAATCCTGTCTTCACATCGGGACATTCTTCGCAACCAACAGTCATTTCTTTCAGCATCACATCGAACATTTCTTTTTTCGATAAGCCGAGATTACTCGCGGTTTGAGTCGCGGCAACATAATAACCTTGTAATCATAAAAAAAAAAGAAAGTTGGAGATCCAGAATCGCATTTATACTTTTGGAGGACCTACGCGAATTTTTATGAGTAGACTGCGGATTTGATGTATTTATGGCAATATCAAGTATGCAAAAGATCTACGAAACTACTAATAATATGCCAAAATATACAAAATATCAAAAATATCATTGGAGTTAGAATGTTTAGAAAATTAAACATTGTTATTCAACTTCCAATAATTATTTATTTGTGCTTGTAAAAATTTTATTTTGCACAAAGATCTGCAATCTAATTATGATTCATTTTTATTAATGAAAATTAACCCTTTAACGCTCAGGTCCTTAGATCGTAATATCAAAAATGTATAACTAATACAATATTTAGTATAAAGGAATCAATTTTTTCTTTGAGCAATATACAGTGACTCACAAATATTTTAACATGTATTTCAAAGGTTAATTAACTATTATAATTTCGTAGTATTAATCTTTTCCTTCAACTGGTATCGTTTTCAGATTCCAGATTTAATTGCAGCTTAGTTTCTATGATTTTTATTATGGAAATATAAATATCTATCTTAGAATTTGAACAAATTTAATGTTGTCTTCGTGAACAAATCTGTGAATCACTCTATTTAACATTATTGTATCTTTTATCACCTATAATTTTAAAACTTTTCCTTCATTCACGTATTTTACTACTTTATCTCTTTAGCATTTTGTATAGTTTAATACTTAACAAACGTAAACACATATTATATTCTACTTATTTTTCTTTTCCATTCTAAATAGTAATGATTAGACTGCAGATGTTTATGCTAAATCATATTTTTGTAAATTGTAGATACATATTAAACAGTAACTGGATCTTAAATAAATGTGTTTTATTTTCGACATTTTATTATATTTTTATGTCTGTTGGCATCCTTACAGGTATTATTAATTTTTAACTTTAATACCTGTAAGGATGCCTTATATTTTCTTATATTTTTAATTATAATACCTGTGATTATAAATGCATACGTTCAGTCTATTTAGTAATGGCAGTAAAGCGTCTATTATCACCGTCCAACAGCTAATTTGTGTGCCGATATTCATTATATTTTTCTTGTAGAATTTCATGCGTTGATTACGAATCTAAAATCCATTTCTTTCTATCGCCCTCAGTTTTTGAGAAATTTGATTTTTAAAAAGTTTACGTTTTTACATTTTTCAACTCTGAATTAATTTTGTAACGTGATTAGATATAAAAGATATTTCAGTTTAGTTTGTATACAAGGTGTCCCAAACTTTCGATAATATTGTATCCAAAGACATCTGGTATACAGGGTGTAACAAAAATATTGCAGTTCTTTGAAAGGAGTGATTACTGAGGTGATTTTAAACAACTTTTTCTTTAGCGAAAATGTTAGGTGAGGCTTTCTTAACGAGTTATTAACGAAAAACACCGACCAATCGGGGAACGAATACAGTGGATGAATTTCAGCGTGCGCCCTAGCTTTCAGTAGTATTGGCCCGCCATCGTCCGCGTCATCATTAATCCGCTGTATTCGTTCCCCGATTGGTCGGTGTTTTTCGTTAATAACTCGTTAACAAAGTCCCACCTAACATTTTCGCTAAGGAAAAAGTTGTTTAAAATCGCCTCAGGAGTCAACCCTTTCAAGGAACTGCAACATTTTTGTTACACCCTGTATATGAACGGAGAATAAATTATTATTATTACTAAATCATGGTTCAAGTTTTACCTAAAATTTTACTGCAATCTTACAGCTAACGCATTAAACAGTTGAAACCCTGGACAATAAATAAAAATTGAGGATAATTGAAAATTATAGTTCAATTACAAAATAATTTTCATAATATAAATTGACAAAATACCTGTTCCAGCAATTATGGTAACTCCAGTTTCTTCGCTAATTCGTTTCATCAATGGAATATCGCGCTTCAAACCATGATTACTGTTCTCCACAATAGTTCCTCCGCCGGATTCACGGTAGAACTTGATGTCTTCAAAAACCGCGTTCATCGCGTCTTTATCATTGAATGCTAAATTGTACAAACTGCTGTAACTGTGTATAACAATTATTTTTGTAATTCACTTATTAATGCTCTTTGGATGCTTTCCATAGAATAATTAGGATTTACTCACGGATATTGTCTGAGGATTCCAAGGCTTTCAAGCTCGATCTTATCATTAAAAAAGCGCTTTAAATGATCCGGCGGTCGAACATAAAAAGCGTCGAAAGCCATGGCCAAATGTTCGTGGGTGAGAGTTCTGCCGAGTTCATTTGCATTCTTCTCTCCGAGAACTGAAGAAATGCCATAAATTAACTTCAATGAATTCTAATTGCACGCTAAAGCATACAATAGAGCCTCGATTATCCGAATCACAATTATCTTAAAATGATATTTAACGTTAATGTGAAGTAGATATAAGAGTACAACTTATACACTGTGATTCAATATAATGGATCACTAATTTTAAACTTCTTATATTAGAAAAATGAAATCGGTTAATCGAGGTTCTACTGCTGTGATTAGATCCATAGATCTCAAAGAGTAGAAGACTATTGTCTACATATATTAATTAATAAATACATTTCCAATGTTGCATTACTATTAAATGTAATCAATCGTTAACCCTGTTGTTTTCCTCTTAAAAATCGGATTTATTACAATTTGAATTATTAGCAAAATATAAATGCAGACAATGAAATTTTTACAGAATGTCAAGAGAAAAGAAACCTATTTTTCTTAAAAGTGGAGCAATTAATTAACAAAACAAAATGCAGGATCGGGTCAAATAGACCCGAGGAGCACAGCAGGTCATAAATATAATCGTCCACTCATTTACAATACTAGTTGCAATAAGCAGATTCACTTACCAGTCTGTACACAGCGCTCCATGTTCCCTTCGATCACGCAAATATTTATCGCAAAGGAATTGTTCAAGAATAGTAATATACAAAAATTTGTACGCAATGTACTGAAGAATTATGCAATGTATTTATCAGTAAACGATTCCATGTTTATAAAGAACCGATCAGCATTTATTGTTTGGTTCTGGATAGAAATCTGGAGAACGTCCAAGTTCTCGCTTCACTGAACACGCACTGACATTTCGAAACGATATGCATTGCGCGTTACATAACGATCGTGTGTATGTAGAAAAGATGCCACTGATACTATCATCCTAAACAAATTTTCGTTTTCTTCGAGTATCTTATCGATATTTAAACGAACCAAATATTCATATTGTTATCTGCGTTAAAATGAGAATTTTATTGCCTGTAGATTAAAAGAAGATATTTTGCAAGAAATGTATAACAGTTCTTTGAAAGCATGTATAATAATTTCTATTTTACTTCAAGTTTTAACGAAGACCAGGACGCAATATTGAACATTTTTTGAAATTGAAATTTGAAATTGAAAAATTTTTTGAAAACAAAGTTTGAAAACCGGGCTTTTCGGATAAATTTGTAAAATTCGAAAACCGATTTTAAAAAGAACCCGTTTTCAATATTTATTAATATTCAAATGTTTACTTTATATTAATGTTTTCATTAAAAACATTAACATTTTTAACACTTGGAATAGCTGCGAGCACAATTATATTAAATTAAAACTAATCTTCATAAATTAGAAGAATGTTTGACATGCAAATTCACAAAACAGATAAACGAAGTCATGAAAAATCAACAGATTTTATTTGAAGATATAATTTTATTTAGAGCCTGAATAAAAAATATGAAAATTTTTTTTTAAGAGCATTATTTTCGTTATACTTTTTTAGTCCTATAAATATTATAGTGAGTGACGAAATGATTATATATGAACAGATGAGAAAATTACTTTTAGTAGTAATATATACTTTTAGTACTAACAAAATATAATTTCTTTTATACTGAAATTCTACTATACTTTCAACTATATTTTGATGCTATAACAGTAATACTTTATTTCATAATAATATCAACGAAAACTGCTGCATTTACAATACAATGATTATTTATATTTTTGCTTTGAAACTAAGAACACTTAAAACCTTTAAAAACACAAGCAAACATAATTACTTTTTCATGAAAATGATTGAAAAGCTTGTGAAAAAAGTATTTAAAGTATTACAAGACGTATTCAAACAACTATAACTTCTTTAACATATTTCAAGTGGGTTTATAAAAGTTTCAACATTTTTGTTATACATTATTAAAAACATAAAATAAAAAATTTATTTTTATCTGTATTTTCAAACCAGTACTAAAAAAAAAATTGTATTTTTGATTCCATTCTTGTTAAAACTTTAAAGAAGTAATAATTTTGCAGTGTTCAGAATAATTGGATCATCCACTGTACATAAGTTGCTAAATTGTAAGAATTTTAGCTATTTTGGTGTTTTAAAGTACATTGAAACTAAAAAAAATCTTCAAATAAGTCTAAATGTTTTGTATTATTATGTCATTTCGAAAACTTAATTGGAATTCATTTTTGGAGCTCTTTTCTCATCAACTTCAAATATTCAAGATCTCACAGTTCTTGACATTTCCTTACAAATCCACCTAATTAAAAGTAATCTAAACTTATTTTTCCCAAAGCTAATAATATTAATAAATGCTTCAAAATGTATTAAAAAATGTTAAATAAATTAGTATCAAAGCCTATATCACTACATTTTAAATAGTCACAAGAATTAAAAAAAAAAAAAATTCTGAATTCCGAATGAAGTATCAAAACAAAATCTAGAAATCTAGTATTAAGAACCAATAAAAAGATTTAGAGTTTTAGAGCTGAAATTCAAAATTTGAAGGTTTGGAAATTGAAGGACTTTAAGTTGTAAATGTACATACAAAATATAAAATCCTCATCATTCATCAAGTTATCTCACCGCAGATCAAAGAAAACCGCTTATCATACAAAGTGCAGGCCTTTATTTTGCACGTACATTTGTTTGTAACACGACAACGTTCCATAAAATCGCTGGGGAACTTGATTTAGCAGATTCGATTGCTGTTACAAGAACCAGAGACAAAGAAAGCAAAGACAGTTACGGTTCTTCTTCCCCATTCGGAATTCGAACGTCAGTGAATATTCGTTTATTCAAAGCATCGCGCAACGTGAAAATTCCGTTCAGCTCGAGCCCGTGACGGTTGTTCTCCAGCTTAGAGCTAAAAAGCGTATGAAACACGTAGGCAACACGCAAAGGCTTCGCGTTGATCCCTCGGATACAAACAGCCAAACGCTCAGCGTTTTACGTTCCCGCGCGAAAATTCACCGTCGCACGTATCTCCCAACATTTCACACGTTGTACACGCATCGTGCACTTTCATGCCGCATACAGAACACTCAAAGGGTCGAAACACCGAAACGGAAAGAGGAGAGAATTTCTCGTTTGAAATTTCTCAGTCGTGTTACCTTCGCTTCGAGTGCGAAAATAAATATAAAGAATGATGAACAAATAAATAAATAAAGTGACACGATAAAAGAAGAGAACGTGTTAGATACGAAGAACGAGAGAACGAAGCGTGTCTCAATTTCTGATCCGTAGAAGATGGAAGCCTTCCGAGGAGATTTCGTTCATTTTCGTTTCGTTTTAAATCAGTTTTCCCGCTGGAAGCTCGAGAATACTTTTCGCTGTTCCTACGGACAAATCGACCGACATAAATAAATCTTCGCGAGGATTTTCTTTGGGATTCGTAACAAATACGTTGGTCGATCGAGGCCGAAGAAGTTGAGACACGCTCCGATCGGAAAAAGTAAGAGGTACGAGATGCCGTATCACATATATGTAGCATGATTATACATATTATATATATATATACACGTTTCAGTCAGCTAATTCGCTTTGTTGTCTCGTTGCGTCTCTCTTCCCCTTCGAATGTGTACAATATAAAATGCTACGACTCTCTCTTCTTTTCTCGGTAGCGTCTCGTGCACAAAATCGTCACGTTATCGAGGACAGCGAACGCCTCTCCCGACGCGTAATCTGACAACAACGTTCCAGTGTGTGCATTTCAACAGTGAACATAGTGATGGAATTTCAATCACTTCGAATCCAAACATGTGATGAAAAATTGGAATCGTTTCGAACACGATTCGAAGCTTGGAAGTCTTGAATGTTTTGGAAGTCATTGATATCAAATACTCATGAAGCTTTAAATATCTATAGTGATGGGATTTGAAGCACTATCGAAAAACTTTCACGATTCACGATTTCCTAATCTATTCAGAGTTTCAAGCTTTCAAGTCTTTCAACAGATTCAAGGCTTCCAAGACTTTCGAAAGCTCTAAGCTTCGAATTATGTTTGAAACGATTCGAATTTTCAGAGTCTTGACAAATTTCGAATCGTTTCATAGTTTAAATTGAAATGCCCATTAGCAATAACAAAGCATGCCATCGGAATCGCGAGTAAAGAAATGTTCCGTGATACAATGAAACACTTCGACAATTTTTCGGAGCCTCTAAAAAGTCTAAAACATAAGTTTATCGGATCGCTCAGAATTTGTCAACAAAAGAATGAAATTTTGAATGAAGAAAAGAATGCAACGTAAAAATGACAGTTACAAACAGTTACAAATAATATTGGGAGAAAAAAGTTGGATCGTTCAAGGCGCGTCAGAATGAAAGCTGATCGTCAAACAGTGGACAATTCGTGATCGTAGAATGCATTTTATTTCGAACAATAGTTGGATCTTATCAATAAAAGTATGCAATAGACTTTCGAGACACCTGCCATGATTACGTTCAACACACGAGAGTAGAGATAGATTGTTGCTCGCCTATCATCGACACCGTGTAATGAACACCGTCGCCTAGGAAAATTCAGGCTCGCGATGAAAACGGTGGTGGATCAAACACGCCTGAGTTTTTGTTTTCGCGACGAGAATTGCACGATCGTCCAAATGGCCAATCGACGTGGCCAAAATCAATATTCTTCACGTGTTTCGCTAAATAAACAATGATAATTATATGGATATAATAGCACTGACAGCACTAATGGTGATAATAATATTGATAATACAGTAATAATAATAATATAATAATAATAATAATTTACATTTACAGTTCCTCGTACTTATTTACCTCAAGTTAATTAATTATATTTTCCTATCTACTTACGGCATGCTTACAGTTTACTCTCGCCCGTCCTTCGAACGCGGTTACAGTCTCTACTCGAACCGTATAATCCTTAAATGAAACCGACGAAACGCTCGAACGCATATATATATATATATAAAAAAAAAAAAAGAAACGAAAAGGTTGAAACGAGTAATCGTAAAAAATATACAATGAGACGCGTAATGTACAAATCGATGAAATAGACAAGGTGGTCGCGGAATTTCTCGTTACCCTCGAAAAATAGAATGTCGACCGTTCGAAAAAGTACTCTTTCTTTCCCCGGGGGCAGATAAGACAGAAAAAAAAAAAGTAAATGTCGCACGATCCGGAAAGCAAGAGGACAGTGTTACAATCTTCGTTTTCTTCTTTCGATTTGCCCAAGGGACGCAATACTACGAGACTAAGAAGGATACTTTTTTTTTTTATAAATATTAAAAGTCTAATCAACGAAGCACACTGGCTCAGACGCGAGTCGAATGGGCGCGCACACGCGACTTCGCGACCGTTTCAGAACGGGCCGATCGATGCGAACGATAAAATAGCAACACGCGACGGTGCTTCATTCCAGAACGATCTTGTATACGACAGGACATCTTCATAAACTGTCGTCGCTGTCGTCGGCGTGAGCCTCGACCGAGACGTTCGCCGCGAGTCCGGCGGAACTTCCTTCCCTGTTGCTCTCGACTTCCTGCTCCATCGAATTATTCTGCGCCTGCTGTTCTTCTGCGCGCAACGAGAATCAAATATTTCGGATAATGAACATTTTCAACGATTAAAGAAAAAATCAAATTTTCAAGAGCCAAAGAAACGAGTACATATATTAACAATATAGATTTTTTTTCAGGTAAAATCTCATTGTTTAAGAACAAACTCAATTTAGTCTTAATTATTATAATTATTACTACATGTGAAGGGCTTCGCCCGTGTAGTTTAAAGAAACAATAAATAAATAATAATTTTCTTTAGGAACTTTCTTACGCTCCAAATTACCTGATTGAGTTGCCGTAGATTCTTCGTCGCCCTGACCGGGACTCAATATAGCTTCCTTAATTTGACTATTGACACCCTTAGGATCTAAATCCGTCGCCCAACTAAAGTACATCAGCGCGAGATGAGTGTTGCCCAACTTTTTATGTACCTGGAAGAAAAGTGAGCGTAAATAAAAAAGGCTAACGAGGATTGTAAACACGTATACGATGGAAAGATTGTTACTTTTCCTATCGAAGAATAGACTAGAGATTCTTTGGGTACAATATTTTTCAACTCCTCGAATTCCCTGAGCGCCTCCGCGTGTCGGCCAATCGAAAAATTAATACTAGCACGGTGGAATTTGCATAAAGTATTGTCGGGATCGTTAGCGATCGCGGTGTTCAAAGTTTTTAAAGCTTGATCGGTTTTCTTCAGCGCGTGCTGGACGACACCGATGTGGCACATGATCGCAGAATGGTGCGGATTTATTTGCAAAGCACGCTTGAAATGCAGTTCCGCTAAGCTGTATTGCTCTTGCTTCGAAAATATCGTTCCTAATCCAAACCTGTAAAATCGGACAATTGAAAACGCAAAAATAATACATCGGAATTATTTTAACCCTTTTGTATCCCTGGATGAGATATCTCGTGACCCGATATGTCCTAACAATTTTAAGATATTGTAAGAAAAGGGTTAATAAGACTTACCATGCGTTGTAATGCCTAGGATCGAGCCTGATGGCGTTACGAAATGCAGTAATAGCTTTGTCCAACTCTTCCGTCATCACGTACTCGTGACCGAGAAGCGTATAGGCGTACGGAAAGTTTGGATCTACCTGCGAATTTCAGAAACGTACGACTGTTAGTTGAATCGCAATACACATCGAGGCGAAGGAACGCACCTGAATGGCTCTTTGAAAGAACTTGATCGCCGTTTCGTGTTCCGTTTGCGCGGAGAACAAGTTTCCGGTAGCGCACCAAGCGGCCGGTGAATTGCGATCTTCGGAGACTAGTTCTTGCGCTAAAGTGGAGAGCTGAACTTCCGCGTGCAAATGCCATAAAACTGTACTATAAATTTCCATTAGTTCAGTCCTTTGGGGTTCCAGTTGCCTCACCTCTGCAAAATAACTGTACCCGGAGAATTGTTTAGTTTCAAATTCGTATTGTACGAACGCGAATGTCGTTAACCGGGTTTTTACCTCGCAGCTTTCTTGTAATCTATCATCTCGAAGTGCGCGCGAGCCAGCATGGATAATACCCATCCTGTGTTATAATGTTGCGCTGGAAGAACACTTAGAATTTCAATAGCTTGCGTACAACTGTATTGACTCAAATGTTGATATGCCATTCCTAATTCACGTAACAGTGACATTAAACCCTCTGAAAAGAAAAAATATATATATATAGTAACAAATGATACACTTTAAGAAATAATAACAGATATTATTTAGGAAACAAAGCAGGGCCTCGTTTCAATGTTTGGAAGCCCTAGACGCATTATTATGTGACTTCAAGAAAGAAAGTCTATTTTAGATGATGAAACTTAAACTTATTTTTTTATGTTTATCGAAAATTAAACTTATGCGTATGACGAATAATTTGATAAAAATTACTGAAGAAATTATACAATACAATGTTTATTGTTTAAATTCGAGATTCGTAACTTTAAAGTTAAAATTGGAAATTTTTTAAATATCATTTCAGAGATTTAAAAATTTCGATTTTGAAGAATTAAATATTTAAAGTTGGAAATTTAAAGATTTAAAATAAAAGGTTCGAAAATTTGTAGAGTTTCAGAATTTTTAAAGTCACAGTTAAAGATTTAAAGATCTCAATATTTCAAGTTGTGAATTTAAACATTTTCAGAATTAAAATTGGAAATTGGAAGGTTTTAAGTTAAAAATTTAAAAAATTTTAATTGGAAATTGAAAGATTTCAGATTAGCGACTTGAAAATTTGAAGTCTCAAATTTCGAGAAATTTAAATTTAAAATAAATATTTCAGAGTTTGGAGTTTTAGTTTTCAAAAGTTTTGAATCGAAAATACAACTACTTCAAATAGAGAAGCAATTTTCAACAGCCTCTAATATTTATATTATGAATCTCAGTAATATATAAATTTTAATTATGGGCGCCTATCTTGCGCCCAATGCACCTTATCATAAATGCAACCTTGAAGAAAAGTATTAAAATATTATAGACGTACCAGCACATTGTTTCTGCAGCGTGACAGCACAAAAATTCGTGCTATTTTGATTGTTCAATGCATTTACACTAGTTACAGCCTTTTCCGACGTGATGGTTTCGGTTTTCTCTTTCTCGTTCCGATTTCTCTCGTTCAACTCGTTGAAATTAGTTTTATTCAAATTAGTCTTTGAAAGTCTAGCCTTGGTTTTCCGAGACGGTGATTTGGGTGTCGCGAACTTATTTCTATTAGGAGACTTGTTATTTTCCTAATAAAAGAAAAATAGTTCGATTGCGCTTAAAACGTATTAAAACGCGATTCAAAATCGAAAGCTGAAGCAACAAACGGAAATGAACTACCTTGACGGAATAGCTATGACTGAAGAGTCTCGACGAACGCCTAACGTTGGTACCTTGTAACGTCGGTGCTACAGGTGTTGGAGCTGGGGGCGTAACTGTTACGATATTCGCGCTGTTACTCGTGTTTCCCGATTGCGAAAAAACTGGTTTCCCCTGTTGTAAAGGCGTTTCTTTCCTCGACATTAATTGCTGCAAATTGAAAGAATATATCGCGCCCTCCACTTCGAATTCAATCGCTGCCATTCGATTCTTACCCCAACATGAGCCCTCAGACTACTAACGCGTTTCACTAAACTTTTCTGATCGTTCGCTTCCGTGAGAGTCGTGTGCGACGGTAAAACAGTTGGCTCCGGTGTATTACTTTCCAATGGTAAAATACCAAAACTTGGCGTGAGAGGACTCATGGTACTGCTGAACATGCTACGATATCGCGGAAGTTTGGCTCTCGGTGATATCGAGGAACAATTACTATAATGCGTTGGTAAATTTTGAGGACTCTCATCTACAGAGTGTAACCGTACGCCAGATCCTACGCCATTTATTACGTTCGGCGCTGTGGTAATTTGCGATGGAGTACTGCAATGTATTTGTCAATGTAACGTATTGTCAACGTTTTTATAATTCTTCCGCTTAATCTATACTCACATGTTGGTGCCATTCGTGGTAGGTGTGCCGTTTGAATTGTTCGGAGGTACAATGAGATCGGATTCAGCTGTATAATTGGGAGTGCTCGGACTGCCATGGCACATAGTAAAATTGTCTAATTTGTCTAGTTGAAAAATTTTCGCCGGATCTACAGTTTCGCCAACGTTGCACAGTTCTTCGAACGAATGCCAAAGAAACGGGTTCAACTTTAGAGCCAATTTATGCGCATCGTTTCCTTTGGCAGTACGCATCATTTTGTAATAAATCTTGGCTATAATTTGAAGGGAGAAACATGCATGTTCACCAAACTGGGTTATAATTTCTTCTAAATTCTTCAGCTGCTTGTAATATCCTCCTATTATCGCCGCCTCTGCTTCGGCGTATCTGTAAACGACGATATTTGTTGCACGATTCGGTGAGAATAGTCGAACAACTTTGCACTCACTTTTCTAAGTCGTAACAACATTTGGCCAGAAGGAATCTGCACTGTGCGGAATTTGGGGCTTTTTTCGAGAGCAAAGCGTAAGCTTGCCTGATTCGTCCTGAACGATAATAACACGTTGCCAAGAGGAACAAAGTTTCTTCTGTGTCAACTGTAAAGTTAAATAATGTTAACAGCGTAAAGAAGAGTAACGGTAAAAGTATATAACTATGGAAATTATAAAATACTTGCCTTCCGCGCACAACCTTTCTGCTAAAAATATTGCGTCTGGATAAGCATAATGATTTAAACAATGCCATATGGCCGCCTGCAATCACACGCATCAAACAACATTGACAAAACGTTCTTAAACACGTTTCAAACAAAACTCACGATTATTTCGTAAGATAGAAAACGCGCACACACGCACGCACACACACACACACACAGAGTTTGTATAGTTAATGACCAATTAGCAAGTCGCAAAAACCCGTGAATTTCGGTGCAAAATACGAGGAAAACTTACGAATCTCACGAGTGTTTGTACTTATTTATAGTCGCATCCCCTCCCGTTCACGTCCATTTCGTAAAAGCAAACAACCCTAAGGAAATACACCCTCACAGAAAAATGCATTCAGCAGGATATCAGACGGAATCCTGACGTCTCGATAAACCGTGAAACACGACGAAACGAACGAAGCATCGAGGAACATCGCGCAGAAAACGAAAACAATTTTCCATCGAGAGGAAAACGTTCGCATAAACGGTTTCAATTTCTGATGTCAGTATCAATAAGTGTGGATGCGCCCCGACAGAAAATCGCACGTCACCCGCGATTTTCCTTCGCGCACCGACGACTTTACCTGCACTGGCTCCTGTACGATCATCGTTCACACGGCAGGCTCGGTCATATAAGAATAATCTCGAACGTTTCCAAATCCAAAGTCGAATGACTGCTGTGTGTGTATAAAAATTTCTTAGGAGTCCATCTTTGCTCCGATTCTTTTGAAGTGAACAACTGACTTCAGAACGGAGGCCTGCCAACATCGCAGAAACATCAATTCCACGAGACAGAGAATAATTTACACGACAGAGGCGAAACTTGGACGATTTTCTGTCTACAATTTTGAGTGCGCATGCGTTGCGATTCAAGTATCGCTTGAATATAGCTCTACAATATTTTTTCATGTTTTCACAGATGATCACAGATGATGATGATTGATGACAAATCATAAAGAATCGTTTTAAAATTTCCAACTTCAATTGTAGTTTCATAATGATGTATATATCTATACATAAATAGGGCCTACAGAGCCCACAAAAGTTTAAATGCGACCCTGCTAAAATCATTGCTAAATTGACCTAAACTAATAAAATCATGGACACCAACCAAAAATCTATACGTTTTTCGATGATTATTCAAATTCAATATGATTGTTCAAGTATTATTTCAAACTCAAACAAGAAATATTGTTATTGCTATATGATTGTATCAGCTATATAATAATTTCTTTATCATATTCAATATTATTGTCTCTCTCATTGCGTCACATGACCGTGTGAACTTATTCGGTTATCATAAACGGAGAAACGCGTAAACACCAGTGAACACCTATGAAGGTTAAAATTTTTAAATGTGTTAGTAACATTTAAATAATTTAAATTAAAAATCAATAATTATAACACACATTCGATCGAATGTTATAATAAATACATGGACAACAATATGTTTGCCATATATGTATGCATGAGTCAGTGACACGAATGATATCAAATTAATGGGAAGATAACGTCTCATCTCAAGTACTCTAACTGACATAAACGATCGAATACTTTCTAAATATGGTTTTAAAACTATATTTTGAACGAAAAACATTAACCAAAACGCTAATATGAGCAAAGCAAAATACGTTTCATCAAGTTATTTATAAATTATATACATATAAGGACTGTGTAAGTATTGTTTGCATACTTTTTAATGTACGTAAATATTTTACCGCTAGATTATCATAACAAATAATTTCATGACTTTAATATCAAATTAAATATTACAGGATGTACAAGTATTAGAAACAGAAATATTATGTAACATTTTGTTTTGCAAGAATGTATTGTTTATTGCGTCCTTGTTTCCAAACAAGTTTTCGACTGGCAACGAGAGTCAAGTGGAAGTATGTCTGCGTTTGCGTCAGTGTCGTCATGCTCCTCGATTTTTTTGGAGCGTTCACGCATTTCCTCGAAATCACGTACGACTCTAATTTCGTTTATCCGTACGAAGGAGACATACGCGAGTTTGTAAACACGCTGAAGCACAACGAAAAGCCTGCTGTAGATCCTATAAACCAGTACAATTACACGACTGTGTTCGACAACAAACAGAAATGCATAGACCCTGGATACAGCAGCTTTCGCGTTGTGTACATAGTAAAATCCTCGATTAACAATTTCGAGAGGAGAATGGCAATCAGAAACTCGTGGGGTTTTGAAAAGAGATTTTTCGACGTGCCTTCCAAGACGATCTTCGTGTTAGGAATAAATTCAAACAACGAAGAGGTTCAAATAAAAGTAAAAGCAGAGGCCATGAAGTACAAAGACATCGTGCAAATGAATTTCGAGGACGCATATTACAACAATACTATCAAGACTATGATGAGTTTTAAATGGCTGGTGAAATACTGCTCAAATTCAAAGTTTTATATGTTCGTCGACGATGACATGTACGTTTCCGTGAAGAACGTTTTGCGATTCATAAGAAATCCAGCCAACTATCCGGACTATTTTAAGGAACCGAAAAAGTTCGAGGCTCACAAAAGAGAAATTAAAATTTCTGACATGGAAAACGAACCGAACAATGAAAACGTTATTGTTCAAAATGAAAAAGTTCCGGTCGCAACTCCTTTACTTAATGCTGTCTCCGAAGAGAGTAGAACAGATAGTAATTTATTAAAGTCTACCGAGTCTATTGTAAATACCAAAATTACATCGAATAGAAGGAAGAGACAAATTTTCGATTTCGAACTCCCCGAAGATGTTAGATTATTCGCGGGGTTCGTATTCGTGTCTTCGCCGCATCGTCACAAATCTTCGAAATGGTACGTGCCGCTGAACGAGTATCCTTACCATTTATGGCCGCCGTACGTTACAGCCGGTGCATACATATTGTCGAAAGAAGCGCTCCTGGACATGTATTACACGAGCTTTTACACGAAACACTTCAGATTCGACGATATTTATCTGGGATTAGTCGCGAAGAAAGCGGATATCGAGCCATTTCATTGCGAGGAGTTTCATTTTTACAAAAAGGAGTATACAAAATTCAATTACAAATATGTGATAACTTCTCATGGGTACGGGAATCCCACTGAGCTGTTGAACGTATGGAATGAACAGAAAGCTCTCGGTAATGCGTAAACTCTTCAACATTCCTGTGTCCATGACAATACTTAATTTATTGTTAAATATATTTAGAAAGACTTTGATATTTAAAAAGGATTTAATCAAGATATTAGTCAACAAACTACTATGGCAGACTTCATTCTGTACAATTGTACGTAAATTGGATAGATTGAGGAATAAATACAGAATAGAAGAATTAGTGTTAAGTTACAACAGTATTCAACGTACGACGATTATTTATATATATATATATATATATTAAGTAAAAAGTTACTACTTTAGCGAAAGTGTTCTATGGAAATAAAAGTACCAAAATTATAAGAAAATAAATTATATTAATATGGAAAAACGATATAATGAAGATTTTAAGAAATAAGTTGCTAGTTTGAAGCAGTATTTACAGTTTTATACTTGTTAAGCTATTATTGGCAGCTTTGTCCCTATTATACTCGTATTTAAACCTTCAACAAATATATTTTTGAAATTCATGTACATAGCATTTTTTTAATTCCATATAATTACGACAGATATTGTTGCTTGTCCATAGTTGTTTTGATTAGTGTTTGATCTAAGCTTGTGGCTTCCTTTTTAATCATATTTAACAGTAGCTGTGAACTTTCTAAAATCTGTAACAATGTAATTTAACGTGAACATTACGTTTGCTAAATTTTGTTTAAACGTTAATATAAAAAATACCTTTATATACGCCGTCTCTGTGTCGGCAATTGTTCTATCGTATTCGTTCCTAACGGCTATCCTTTTACTTAAAACATCGTTCAAACGCGTTAATTTGTAAGACAACTGTTCGATTTCTCTCTGCAAATTATTCTTCTCTTCTTCCTGCGATTCAATTTGAGCTTGCAATTCCGTACGTCGTAATTTCATTTCTTCCAAACCTGAACAAACATAAATCAACGAAATCACAACATCGAAGCGTATAAATAAACAAAACGCATAACCTCAAATTCCATGTAAACAAGACACAACAAAATTATTCCAACGAAATATACTGTTTTGCAACTAAGTAATTACGTATGAGATGATCGTTGATTAAACAACGATTTTATTTACTGTTGGAGCGTAGGTTAAATCGAAATTACATTTCACCAGCTCCTGATTGTACGTCTGCAAAGCAGCACCGTGCTGAGACATTTCAAACCCTCCATGCACAAAAATACTTTAATTACGATGTATCCGTCACAATATAAAATTTTGTTCAACTACAAAAAAAATGATTTACTGACAATTTATTTCAACTATTCGAACACATGACATGAACAAACGATGCCAAACAGTTTGTTTTAGCGCTGTTTACCGCGAAGCTGGAAAGAAATTGCACGACACGCATGCGCGTGCACCGCCATGAAAATGTTTATCAATTTAAAAATCGTCAATGGAATTTATTAACAATAGAATTTTGTTTCCTATATGGAGACCATATGGA
Organism: Perdita meconis; assembly: GCA_030770465.2. NCBI lineage: Eukaryota > Metazoa > Arthropoda > Insecta > Hymenoptera > Andrenidae > Perdita > Perdita meconis. The sequence goes on from JASKOS020000017.1 coordinate 532,109, forward strand.
GATCAAGTCCATAATGGGGACACAGTTTTATGAAATATTTTAAAAGGAAAGATATCATATGATTTTATTGCATAATATAGATAAACATTATTATATTATTATAAATAAATAAATTATATACCGTGAAACTAATATTTATAATATTTATAATAATATAATATAACTAATATTTATAAAAAAATTTAATAATATAAAAAAATTGCATGGATGATGTGAAATTTATATAAAAATATATGGATTTAAATATTTAAAAATTCGAGGAATTAATCAATTTTATACTCCTATAAGAATTTACTGAAGATTTATAATTAACTAAATATTCATTTTTAGGGATTTGCACGTTGCATATAATTTTTATTTAATTTTTATTGATGATTTATCTATACTAAAGAAATTTTTATAATTTGTTGTTCTACAAATAAGTAGGCAAACGTAATAAAGAGAAAACAGTTTCGGATGAAACACTGCATTTAAGTGAAGCAGTGCGGCAGATCGCCTCGCCTTTTAAAGACACTGCGAAGTGTTTTCGTCTAGGTAGCTACAATAAATGCACCTTTCGCTCAGGATCTTCACTACAGCAGAAAGCGTGAAAGCCACAGGACCGTGCATATAGTCGTGCTTGGTCGTGCTCTGTCTGTCGCGATCGATCGATCACGAGAATATCGGTCTCAAATCTAAACAGTGTTCGTTACGATTTCGCGTGTGATTTTTCGTTCCGTAAATCCGCAGTGTTCCACCGAGGTGCACAATGCACCGATTGCACCGAATACCGTTAATATTGCAGCGTGCAACGTCGAGCACCGAATATGTTACAGTATCGTTTTACGTATGACCAATGCCCTACGACGACGAAAGGAAAAACGTTTCGTGCATGAACGACCTGGAATAACCACGTGAATAGTGTTTTCGTGGAAAATCGGGGATCGGTAGCCACGCTGATCACTTTTACTTTTGACAGATTTCCGCAGACATGAGTAATATCAGGTACGACGATTTTTATATGATCGCCCTTGTCGTTATACTGTTCGTCGAGAGATTTACAATTATACTAATGCGTCTCCTTTGCCGCAGAAATTCTTCGATTAAATTCTAACGTTATTATTTGAATCGCATATCGAATGTGTTAAACCATGTTAAACAAAGATCGTAAATTGTGAAGCACTGTGCGTTTGGTCCTAAGTTGACACGATTTATGGCGCCTGCGCAGGTAGAACTTTCAATCTTATCCTTTAAAATTTTCACAAAGTTTGTATAGTTTATTATTTTTGCGAAATGAAAAATGTAAAGGTAGAGCTGAGTGAATCGAAGGAAACGTTTGATCGTTGATTTCGATCCCGATTTCTCTTACGTCGGCGGTTAAATAAAACACTGCGAGCTTGATTAATGCGAGTAAAGTTAAACGATTATGAATAAAAATATGCATTGGTAGGATTTTTATTAAGTAAATGCAGTATCTGAGATGCATAAAGTTGTACAAAGAAAAGACGATAATTGTATTCGAAATGATCGTGTTGCCGATCGAGGATGCACGCGACCTTGCCAAATGACATCACGATACTAAATAAGGATTTCTCCATTGACACAAACGTATTGCGACACACTATACCATCGATAGATTCTATGATAATTGCAGAATTTACAGGCCACTCCCACTTCGTTGCCCACGTATTATTTAAAAAAAATGCAATTCGCAATTAGCAGCCTGCAGATTTCACCTATAATCATTGCTAAGCCATCCTGAACTTCATTTAATTTCACATTTCAAAAAATATTTTACGCATTTTGACTAAAAAGTGGACTCTTTTTACAGAGAATAGTTTAAACAAAATCCCTGTAGAAGGTAATGATTATTTATCGAAGCTGTGATATAGTAATGCTTTTTTTACCATTTAATATTTATTAAGTAAGTTTCATTCGTATTATTATTATTCTTTGAATATTCAAAATAAATTCTAAAAATCTCCTATTACAATTAATCATTATTTACGTTCCAATTTTTAGTTTATGTACAAGAAATACATTCACTTCGTAACTCGGTACCATTAGAGTGATCGCAATGACTCATGCTTCAAGGTATTTGGCATACCATAGCAGAAATCGAGACTACTTAACAGATGGAGACGAAAGTCATCGCGCTCCATCAGATCGCACAGTGTCTGAATATATTGTCTCCGCTGACCATGCTACAATGGTACGTTGCAAGCATCTCCAATTTCCGAAAACAATGAATCATAAAATTTAAATGTGTATTTAAACTTTACAGTCGAAAACCATGAAAAAGGATCGTCCAGAAAGATACGAGAAAGAGGAAGGAAGGCGATTACAGAGCACAAACAACAGCCGCGGTTCAGTATTATCTGGATCTTCCAGGCACAGTCACCGTCCTCTAAGCAAAAGCGCTTCACATGGCAGCATATGCGACAATGGCTCAGATATATATATCACGAGCGCTGCGTACAGAGCAACTTCCGACATAAGGTTGCGAATACAGTAAACTACAATGTTGCCTTGTTGCGATTATGTCGTAAACATTCTTATTTGATCAACAGCCACGTGTCGCACCACAGCCTAGCCCCAAGTTCAAGATACGGCCACCGGGCGCCTAGTCATTGCAGTTATGGTTCTGCGAAATCGGTGAAATCGCAGATGTCTAGAAAGGATGGCATCATTATAGAAACTATGTCGACGCCTAATCCTTTCTGTCCAAATACTAAAGGAGTCTGTTGCCTCATGTTGCTTCTCAATCTTGGATTGATTCTCGTTACGTTAGGCTTTGTTATAGTTATTCAATTCTTTCAACCACTGATAGTTTGGTAAGCCAATGAACTAAACATTTTTCGTTGCTCTGCGTCAAGAATATACCGAAAGTAAATTGTTGATTTCTGTTTTTCAGGATCTTGGGAATAGTGTTTCTCGTGTTCGGGTTTCTAACTTTAATAGGAAGTCTTATATACTGCGTGCACGTGTTTAGGAATGCGAAACACCCGCACGATATTAATCCAGAGGATCTTTATTGGACAAGATATTGGCAAGGACACGTAGGCTCGACGCCCGAAGTGTATTATAAGGCGGAAGATAAATATCAAGACGACGGGTACAGCGATCGCATGAGCAAATATTCGAATAAATATTATGACCGTCAAAGGTATTAAAGTAGATATAAACGAAGATTGAACGCATTTGAAATACAGAGCGGAGCGGAAATCGTAGTACAACTGATCAGGGGTTCGTTCCACAGGAAAAAGTAAGAAAAATATTTGATACTATATTTTTTCAACCGAATCGTAATTTTTGAGAAAGTCAATTTTAAAATTGGAGATCCGAAGATACGAAATTGAAGATTCAAAGACTTGAAGTCGGAGATTTGGAGGTGGAAGCAGAAAATTGAAAAATTTCAAGTTACAGGTTTAGTGAAATTCGATGTTTCCAAGTTGAAGATTTAAAAATTGGAAGAGTTAAAATTAGAAAACGCAAATGATTTGATAAGAATAACGGAAGAATTACTAAAATTACTATACAATAATGTCTATTGTATCATAATTCGTATTTTATAGATCACTCTTCAAAATCGATTTTCTCGAAAACGAAATCTCGAATGAAAAAATGTTATACCAAACGTTTTCCTCATTTTTTCACGTAGAATCATTCCTTTTTTTACTGTATTACGATTTCCGCCCACCATACATATAAAAGGAAAGCTAAAAGACCTATGAACAACTTAACTTCAGAATAAAGAACGATTTACCATGCATATAAATGTTACTAACATATTAATTCACTGACAATATAACTTGTAAAATTATATTTTGTATAAAACGAGAAGTGTTATTTATTTTATATGTATATGTTCACAATCAATAAAATAATGCTTGTAAAAACTTCTAGACGAACGTATTCTATATATATTTATATATATTACAAATTCTATACAAAATGGTGCTGTAATAAAGCTCTACAGTACTTTTTATTAATTAATAAATGAAAGCAGATTTAAGCTACTTCTTGTTATCCTTCCAATGTCTGTCAACACCAACTGTGTTGTCGAATAAATGTTCATTATAAAATTTTCCTTTCTTATCGATTAGATAAAAAAAGTATTGAGAATGTACCTTTAACGGCAAATAATGACTCATTTCCGTTCTTGCCATAATGACTTTTACCTAAACGAATAACAGCGATAGTAGAATAACAAATGAAATAATATAAATAAGAGGTGGATCAAAATACGTACCTCGTGTATGGGAACTTTTAACAACAGTTCATTTTTAAATAAATGATTAGTGATTATAGATACTTCTTGGCCACCTTTGTGTAAAATGATATACTTAACGAATCTTCTAGTGGAGAAATGTATTACATACAGCAAACTGGGTGCTAGATGTAAAAATACAGATAGGAAATAAGTATTTGCGATACATAATCTTTAAATAACATTATACAGTTACCTGTTATTACTGCCCATAAAAAATAAAAAATTCTCATTCCAGTTTCACGTAAGTATTCTTTCCAAGTTGAATATTTTGACCAAAGCGATATAAATGTTGAACTGTACGAATAATATCCTACTAATGCAGCGCAAACTAGCCATCCATAAGTAAACAATCGCAATCCATTAACATAACTATTATTTACATATTTGTACAATATAACGTTATTCTGCACATTTGTATTTACATTAAGTAGATCTAATTTTGCTTCTGCGATCGCGTTTCTATAGAAAAAATGATTCTTAACATTTTCTGAAATTATTATTCGTATTCTCTGTGAAAATAATGTAATGCAGGTGTCATTACCTTGTGCTTTTTACTTTAAATGCGCGATTAGGCGAACAATGATACGATTTGCAGAGCGTAGGGTGTTTATGTTTCGCATTTTGCAATAATATTCCACGGAAAAATTGGAAATGGTTAATTACATCCGTGCGTAAGAAAGTGTTTTTCAAACACAAGTACTTCAACATTTTTGAGTTATGATCATGTATAGATTCTTTCAACGTAGTATTTTGATATGCAATCGAAATTCACACTAAGTCATTTATTTTTCTGTTTTATTTAGTATTCTTTATTACAGTCCGTAAAATAAAACATTTTGTTTTATTTAGATTTTCACATTAGGTTATGGCCAGTTATGGCACAGTATAGATATAGATCCTATACTGTGTTTATTTAACTTCCATATGCTTCCATGTGCAAATAAAGCATCAACCACTACTTGCATCAAACTACTATGTATATTTGAGTCTCAGGGTGCAGTCACATGGAGCGCGGAAACGCGGAAAGCGAAAACGCGGATCGGTAAAGTAACTAGATTTCTGCGTTTCCGCGTTTCCACCGTTCCGTCAGTTGTCGTCAGTTTTGTTTCCTTCATTCAGTTTACATGGAGCGCGGAAACGCGGAAATGTGGAAATATAAAATATTAATGTTTAATTGTATTCAATAGATAATAAGCTGAAAAGATAAGCATTATTCATAGAAATTGCAATGAATTAAGTGAATAGAATGAAAAGAAATGAATACAATCTATTTGTCACTATACCGTTCCGCTTTTCCGCGCAAATTGTGCTCCATGTAAATTGAGGAAAACAAAACTGACGGAACGGCGGAAACGCGGAAATCTAGTTACTTTGCCGATCCGCGTTTCCGCGCTCATGTGACTGCACCCTCACTGATAAACAAATTACTAACATAACAGAGAGACTATAACAATAAAAATTGCAATAAATTTTTTTTTAAGCGGTTAAAAAACAAGGAGCGATCATTAAAATAAATATAAAGGAATAATAAAGTTTTAAACTAAAATAAATTTGTAAGGATTTTATTAATTATGAATCAAATTTATTAACATCCCAGTATAAATTAAAGTAGATTGTTACATTGTTGTTTAACGTTTAATTTTTTTAGAGTCTTTTATATGATTTCGTAAATTTTATCTTCTATACATTTATTTATTGCGGCTTTTGTATGTAATATATCTAAATTTGTTTAAAATTAATTTCATGTATTAGATATTTGAAATTGATAATTTACATAAATATATTCGTCAATTTAACGTAAAACTTATTCTTTGACAATTCCTGTCAGTTCCTGTTTGTTCCTGTTGCAGTGTGGTGACAACGTGATCGTTGACGTCAGTTGACGTTTGTTGCATTGTGATTGTTGCTATCACGATGTCAATGAATTATCAATCGCTTTTGTTATAAGTTATTAAGATGGGTGATTTTTTAGCAAATAACAATATTTGCGGGCAAAATTTATTACGCTTGGTGTCCCGTGGAAATGCAATTATAGCGGAGTTGATGAGATTAAAGGATTACGTGCCGCCAGTATTTAGGTTATTTATACTTCTCGCTAAAATAAAAATTATAAACAAATTTACCACATCTTTATTTCATATTAATTTTAACATTCAAAATCTCTTGCGTTTTTCAGTTTGGACTCAAAACAGATAGTACAAAAATACGGATCAATTATAATTGATTTCGCATATTTCAAATCGGTTAGTGTTTACGAACAAAAAATCGAAAATGATCCAGTAAGTTCAATTTTTATTATAATTTGTAGTCAATTATTAATATTGTTATAATATCCGTGAAAACTGTACTGTTTACCAAAAATAATTTTACTTTCAATCGCTGATAATTATTTCTATCGCACAGATTCTTCAAGAGACGGATGAAGAGCTACGAAATAATTACTCCGACATTATTTCAAGATTTTACCTAGGTTTCGAAAGTATACACAAATACGTCAGTGATTTAAATCTTTACGTAGACGAACTAGGAGACGGAATGTATATTCATCAGTCCATAGATTCAATTATGCTGAATGAAGAAGGAAGACAGTTAATGGTACCTAAATTTGGCTCAAGTTTTCCAAATTTTAGCATGGCAAATAAGTAACTTTTCTCTTCGAAGATCGTGAAATATTGTAAACTAATGGTTACGTTTTTGTTACCAGTGCGAAGCAGTATATTTGTACGGAGTCATGTTACTTCTAGTAGATTATCAGTTTGAAGGATGCGTTAGAGAAAGATTACTCGTATCCTATTATCGTTACAATGCTCAACGTTCGTCGTCTACAACAGTCGACGATATATGCATGTTGCTCCGTTCAACGGGCTTCTCTAAAACATCCAACAAACGCCCTGCGAATTATCCTGAGGAATATTTCAAGTAGGTCTTCAAATCCTTTACTATACTTTCGATCATTTCATTTAGAAATTTAATTCCTTAGGAGGATACCGTTAAACGATTCCTTAATAGAACACATTATTGGACGTTTACGAACCGACGAAATATATAATCAGAGTCTTGCTTTTCCACACCCAGAGCATCGCAGCACTGCCCTTTCTACTCAAGCATCAATGCTGGTTATAATTTTATCGTTTAAACCGAGTATGTTGCACACGCATACCGCTATCATGAGAGAAATAGTAGACAGATTTTTCCCTGATAATTGGGTAATTAGTATTTACATGGGGATTGTAATAAATCTATGCGATTGGTGGTTGCCATACAAGGCTGCGAGAACGGCTCTGAATAATACGCTCGTGACATCGAATGTGAAAATAGTTGCGCAGAAATATGGTCAAAGAATGAAGGTATATTTTACAAATTTCTCTCGATGCGAAGCATACATTTTGTGCGTACATTTCAGAAGTTGCAATCTGAAACAGAAGAAATTCAATCAGCAGTTACTCTGGACGATACGGCGGTAGAAACGTTGGTAAAGTTAGTGAGAGAATGTAACGTAACGTTGCATTGGATTCTTTTGCACACCGCGATGTCGACCATATCGTTGGAGGATTCAAAACGATCGCGTATGCTCAGACAGCTGGTGGCGAACGAAAGCAAATGCGTAACAGCCGATTGCCTCCAATTATTATTAAGCACTGCTCAGATAGAACAGAACGTGAAACAGTTGTACAAAGATGTGCGTTAATAATATTCCCTGTGTTATTTAACCGCGTCGAAACATTTTATTAACTCTGACTTTAATTTTCCAGTTGTTATTCGGCAAAGAAAGTAAATGGCTCAGGGATAAAGGAATTTGCGTTGATCGCATAACGGATCTTGCTCAGATATTCGGTGGTAATAAGTCTCTCGACGGTATCGAGAGGAATCAGAATTTGCACGCGTGGTTCATGGAGATAAGTAAACACATTGATTCGTTGCAACAAGAAGACGGGAGGAAAATAGTGCAGCTGTTGCAAGCGTTGGAAGAAGTGCAAGGTGATTGTCGCGTAAACTGCGAAAGTTAACGTCGAGATTAAATTCCGATTATGTTTCAGAGTTCCATCAATTGGAAAATAATTTACACATATCGCAGTATTTGGCTGACACGCGCGAAATATTGCACAACATGTTGCGCACAGGAAATATAACGGAAGACACTATGATAAGTTTGAATATAGTGACGGATTGTTGCTACGCATGGAACATAATGGAATCATTTATCGATACAATGCAAGCTAGTATAAAAGAAAGTCCTCCCACTGTAATCAAATTGAAATCCCTGTTTTTGAAAGTAAATTTAATTTTTGTATGAATCGATTGGTAAATTAGATTGCGTTAGCTCTGGGATATTTATTTATTTATTTCCAGATGGCTTCAGCCTTAGAAACTCCTTTGTTAAGGGTGAATCAAGCGCGCAGCGCAGATTTAGTGTCGGTATCGCAATACTATAGCAGGGAATTGGAAAAATACGCAAGACGCGTTTTGCAAATAATTCCTGAAACCGTGTTTGGATTACTTGCTCAAATAGTGCATTTGGAAACTAACGCTTTCAAAGAAATTCCTACTAAATTGCCTAAGGATAAGTTGAAAGACTATGCGCAATTAGATAACAGATTACAAGTATGTGTATTAAATTTTTTCGATAATGCGAATTCGATAAAGCCATATAAAGAAAGCACTATGAAAATTATTTTAGATGGCTAAATTGACGTATGCTGTATCGGTGTTTACAAAGGGAGTATTGTCTCTAAGAAGTGTTCCTTTAGGAGTGCTCAGAGTTGATTCTCATCGTCTTTTAGAAGATGGCATTCGTCAAGAATTGGTAAAGAAAGTTACGCTAGCATTAGACACTGGTCTTGTTTTTGAGCCGAAATCGAAAGTAAGATTTCATTTGAACTTAAAAATAACTTGGGAGAAACCTCACTCTGAACACTAAAAAAAGTGCAATTTTTAGGAATTGTTTTATGGTACAAGGAATAATGTAAACACTCTGGACTTTTTGTATGTATAGAGACATATTTAAAGAGTTGTATACAATTTTTTCACGTAAAAAAATATAAATTTGACGAGTTGGCTTTAATTTGAAAATCTTTTATGAATTCCATTCTTCAATTTTTCAGGACTTCGTAGTGGTGTGAATCAGTAAAATACCTATTTTTTTGCCAATCAACATCCGAAATTGCCAACTCGTCAAATTTATATTTTTTTACGTGAAACGATTTTGTACAGCTCCTCAAATATGTCTTTATACATACCAGAAAAAAAAAATCCTAAAAATTGCATTTTTTTCATAGCGCTCAGGGTGGGATCCGGCTTAATTTAACATGATGAGAAATTATTTTCACATCAATTTTAATTTGATTTCAGATGACGTTGTCACAGAAACTTAGTAACTTAGCCGCGATTATGGACGGTTACCGTAAATCGTTTCAATATATTCAGGATTACATCAATATTAACAGTTTAAAAATATGGCATGAAGAAGTAAGTGAATCCACATAAAATTTTTCAAGATAACTTGTTTTAATAATTTTTAATTCCCCAGATAACGTATATCATAAATAACGCAGTGGAAGAAGAATGTACAGGTTCCTCTTGGACTCCGGAAAGATCGTGGAGATATTTCCAAGAAGAGAAACATGTATCTGTATTGGATAATAATTCCGTTACGTTCATAGGCAGACTTGCGCGCGAACTTATTCGTATTACTGATCCCAGGTAAAATTCTAAGTCACATTTTTATCTTAAGATTCTCAAAATACTAAATTTTGATTATGTTGAAAGGACGACTGTATACATTGAACACTCTTTGGCTTGGTACGATCTAAAAACGCAAGCAGAAGTCTTGAACTACAAAATCTTTTCAAAAATTCTAGAATCCATAGGTACGCCAGGTTTAACGGGACTCGATAAACTTATTTCGTTTTATATCGTTACTGAATTAGACAGCATGATTCTTCATATAGAAAAAAATATTCGTAACAAAACATGGGCATCAACACTGGACCAGTTTGATGCGATGTTAAATTCTACAGACTCTTCTAAAGGTATTACAATTATCTTTAATAAAATAAATTCACTTTTTTTAATAATATTCACGTTCAGGTAATGCATCGAAGTTTTACGGCTCTATTAGCACTCTCACGAATAAATTTTACCCTCAATTGCTCGATTGGGTGTTAAAAATCGGACATTATCAGCTTCTTAAAAAGAAAATAGCTTACGAGTTGAACACTGCCTGTAAATTTGAAGCTAAGCATATGGAAGCGGCGCTCCAAACTTTAAACACGTGCGTGTTGATAATATTTGTGTAGAAATGAATTCTTTCCCACGAACTTCTTTACACAATTAGCATAGTAATTTGATTCTATATAGAATCGAACATTATTAACCAGGAAAATGGTGTAAGGTTTATTTAATAACAATGGCAAATATTTCAATAATTGAGCTACTCAAGAATTTATTTCTACACATTATATGTACAATAGAAAACTTATTATTTCCTGTTAATATCTTTAGTTTTTAATATTGTGTATTTCTTTTCATTTATAGAGCCGTGTTAAACGAAATTAGTAACAAAGGGAATAACGAAGAAAATAAAGAAGAGAGGAACGAATTACTGCGTGAACTCAGTGTCAGATTAGATTGGGCCGGAATCAGTAATCCTCACAATAACGTTTACATTAAACCGCCAAATATACATAACATCGCTCTTATTATATTCTTATTCACCGTGTCGCAGTTGCCTAAGTTATATTATTGCAAAAATATAGGTAAGAGATTCAGGGTGTCTTATCTGAATTTAATATCTTGATTGTTTCTCTATTATTACTCGTATCAAAAAATGTTTCATATGAAAGTTGAATATCTTAGGGTCAACTCAGACGGACCACTTTCCAGCCACTTTCGGCCAACACTATGTTTTTCACAAACAAACAAATCGAACAACGTCATTGACAGTTTTGTGGTTGTCATGTCGCCGGAAAGTGGCCGGAAAGTGGTCCGTCTGAGTTGACCCTCAAGCCACCTGAAAAATTCGATTTTTAAGAGCAGACTCATCCTGAAGTACCAAGTGCGCCTTGACAAAGTACTTTAGGTACTTCAGAACTCCAGTGGGACCCCGGCTTTAGAGAGCATAATTTGTTATTATCAAAGTCATCGAAAGTCGAAACGAAACTTTAATTTCTTTAATGCAATACTGTAGTTTTTTATTTTACATCAGTTGATGCAGCTCGAAATTCGCTAGGTTATTTATGTCGAAAAGTTAATAATTTAAGAGATATTTCAGTTTTAAATTTAATACAATTTTCAGAAACACAAATGAAGAATATAAGCTTGAATAACAATGTGTCTTGCTTTCTAAATATGCTTTATTGCTATTGAATTATTGTTTTATTGAATTTTTATTGCATTTTTTTTAGTATTTTTTTGTCATTTTTGCTTTATAACTTGTATTGTATTTTTGATATTTTCACAGTCTAATTATAAAACACTATTAATTCTTCCTGAATTTTTCTTATACAGTCGTTTAAAGAATAAACTTTATCTTGAAGCTCCAACTATAATAGCTAATATGAAGCTTAATAGTATCGCTGAATATGGCAAAATATCTGATGCACAGAATAATGTAAAATAATTGTCACCATATTGATTTCACAAATATTATGTAAATAGTCATTGTTTTGAACTTTTTTAACGACGTTTTAGAATTATTAAAATTGAAATGTCTCCTATAACTTTTTCAATATAATGCATCGACTGATGCATTAAAGAAATCATTCAGCTTTCCAACGAAACACTTTTTGGTATGAGTAATAATGGTGAAAGACTAAAGAAATTCAGTTGAGACACCCTATAAACTTACAATTATATTAATATTCGCGGTGTGACATTAAATTAACCATTTCTTTAGGAAGTCTTTTGAGTAAAAAGCCTCAAGATCCCCTCGATGCTGTACTATTTGCGATAGGAATACAAACTGTTTTGCGTCAGTGTTCTTATTCCGTGATGATAAGCTACGTAAAATACTTTTGTACATACGTTCTTTCCTGCGTGACGCCAGAAAGGTACAAAGACGCGAATATCTTTTAAACAATCTCACCGTAATTTTAACCACGACGTTAATATTTGCAGCGCGAAAACGGGGCCTGACGGAGAATCCGAAGGAACAAATACGCTATATTTTCTAGAACTGTTCATCAAATATACCGGTATATCGCGATCACTGATCCTCAAAGAAATCCCTGTGGTCTTCATGGATCATTTCCAAGCGAAGACTGCTAAATAATCGTGCATTTTAAGTGTAATATAATTGAGGAGACTAGGCAGCAAAAATTTGGTAACAAGTAACATTCTTTGGAAATTTATTATAAGAATAAGAATGAAAATTGTGACTTGTGCTTTTCGATAATATTAATTAGTATTATAAAGCGTAAATAAAATTTTTTTTTAATAAGATAAATATATATATATGTATGTAGCAGTGCTACTGTCATCTAAAGTATAAACTGTTTCCTAGAAATGATCAGAAATGTAATTATAAAATGCTCTTTATGAAATTTTCTCCGTATAGATTCCTATTGTGCAATGAATCTATTGGAAAAGAAGAAAAATCAAAATTGCAAAAATGGCGGTTGTAAAGCGGTAAAAACATGATTTTTCATTTAAAAATAGTAAGTTACTTTATTCTTTGTTAACCTAAGGATTTCTATGAACTCATGAATAAGTTCAGTCCTAAACTGAACATGTTTTACACGTACTCAATTCTTTTTCAAATTGATTGGAAGCTCCGTTTTTCCCAATCGCTGCCAAATGAAGAGAAAGTATGATTTCGAAAAAAAACGCGTTTAAAATTTGAATAAATTGAGTACAGTAATTACTACAAGTTACAATTTTGATTCTTATCCTTCTAATAAATTCTCAAATAACACTTTTTACCAAATCTGACTGCTGCTTAGTCCCCACAAGCAAAGCCAGCTCGCGTCGAAATACGAAAGATAGCCTATATTTTGTATATAAGTATGTTCGCGCATAAATTTGTATTTTGTACATACATGTATTGCATACCAACAATGAATTATTGTTACCTATAAGAAATAAAATTCTATTCCTAATATATAAACTCTCGTTTTACTGAATTAATTCCAAAATTCCCATAAATCGGTTGAATCAGTTTAAATAATATTAAATTGAGGCGAATCCATTGCTCCTAATCAATTTCCCAGCGGTCGTCTTTTTCATTCATCGCGTTACTTCGCGTGTAATGATCTAATTAGAAAAGTGAGGAAGCTCGTGGGCCAATATATCCGCAGCGTGGAATTGTGTACGCATCGGCGGCTGAACGCCGGTGTGCGCCGCAATCGGCGGCAATGCGTCGCAGCCATAAACACTTTTTTTTTACCAACGTCGCCGTCAATAATAACACCGTAACATTTTCAAATTATCTGCAAACGTTAATGCTGACTATATAATTTTACAGCATACTGAAAGCTTTTACTGTTTCTCAGATTGCGTCAAGTGAAACGAAATAATTGACGTAGGCGGTTTCGTCGGCTAGAACGGCCGCTGCAAGGACACCGCGAAGACGCCGGCGGCCGCACGTTTTATTTATAAAAAAAAAAGCATTCCGGACACTTTTAATGGTGTATCGATGGTTTTGAGTTTAAAAAAAAATATCGCGTTTTTGTTTTCCCGGTATACTGATTATTAGATATTCCGTTTGGCAAATGAAGGGATTAAAGGGGACAAAGAATTGTTGGCGGCTACGAGGGCGGCGAGGACGCTATTGGCGCCGACGACGGCGGCCACAACGGCGGTGCCGGCGACCTGGTACAAAAGGGACTGCGATAAAATCCCAGCTCAGTCCATCTCGTTCGTACGTGCTGTCCAAACGCTGCGTTTTCCTCGGAGTTTCCGGGGATTTTCGATTCAATCATTGTTGTAGATCGTATTTCACGATCGTAGATCATATATAAACATCACTGTGCGATAAGGGAATTATAAGTGTAGATTTTTTTTTTAAAGAACAGCTACGAACAACATTTGTTTCTAAAGTTGGAATTTTAGAAAAATAATTTTGTCACTGTGGAACCTCGATTTGTATTAGTATCTCAGATTTTTATTATTCAGCAGCAGGATTTCCATTTTCAATTATTTAATGTCTTGTCATCAAATCTAACAACAAATGCTATAATGGCAGATTTTTACAGAATTAGAGTAGATTTATTTAACAGATTGGCAGCAGATTTGATGCAGAATCTGTAATGTACAGGACTGTTGGCAGATGGGCGACAGAAACCGAGCAGGTCCTGCTAGCATAATTTGTTGGCAAGATCTGCTGCCGGCCTGACGGCAGTTTAGCAGCAGAATTCGAGCAGATACTGCTGACATGATCTGCTCGGTTTCTGACGCCAATCTACTTCCCGATCTACTAATACAGTTTTTTTGCCAATTTGCTGCCAATCTGCACGCAGATGATTTCTAAGTTAATCGAGGTTCTATTTGTACCTATAGTTGCATTTTTTTTTTATCCAACTTTATTTGAAATTTTCATTTCGCTTAGAAATTTTAATTACTTTTCGAATAGAACTGAATATTTAACGAAGCAAAGTAGAAATATCGATTTTCCTACGTGAGTATAATTAAATCGTAATGCATCTCGTGGGAAGTCCAATTGCCGTAAGTAATTATCACGTTGCATTTGCGATTAATTTTTGGTTTTCGTGGTATGTATGCATTGTAAATTAATAGAATATTTTAAAAATTTTTACTATCTTGTAAGAAGTTCATTGCATTCAAAATACACAAAAATTGTACATATAGAGGCGAAATTATATGAAAATTACTTTTTTTTCATTTATAACAAATTTTACAATATCTAAAATTTAATTATACCCATTTTAACAATTTTTTATCGCTCTCAAAATATTCTATATGAACAAAAATCAGTATTTCGTCTCTGTATATAATTCTTGAGCCCCATAATAAGATACTCTAAGAAACTCTAAAGAAACATGTGGATATTCCCATAATATATTTAATAAATAAATAAATTATATATGTTTTCATATGTTTCAATCATATGTTCATAAAATCCACTTGTTTCTACAGAACAAGTTATATGAATATAAAAATATCTATTCCATTTATTGTCTAATTTAAGATTACAGAACTATGGCTACGATTCTAGCAAGACATTTATTCCTTATAGAAAATCATGCGAGTGAGTTTAATCATCGTTCTGGCTTTCGCTGTCGGAGTCATTGCAACAACAACAACAACCAAGACTCGGAATTATTCTCGTTTAATCAAACATCGTGCGAGACCGAGAGTAAATAGGGGTATAAATTATACAGCGGTTTTTGTTCCTTCTACCAGCCGTGCAGCATATGGTTTCGGAAAAAGACAAAATGTCATTGACGCACCGAGAATGCTGGATGAAAAAGAACGAATTTTAACGTCGCTTTTGCGATATTTTCCTCAAGGGTATTTATATTCTCGCCTTACAAGATACTATTTAGTGCCAGTTGCAGTGCTGTTTTCTAAAATTCTATTGTCGAGGAAGCATTTCAATAAATTTGAGAGCCGAATAATTTATTTGCTTTATACATGTGTCCTCTTTACTGTGATTAATGCAAAACGCTTGCAAAACATTTCGGGGAACAGAAAAACGTAAACCTTTGAAAACAGCACCGTATCTCCATATCTTTAATATGGTTTTTCGTATCCTGTATGAAGTATCTTGATTTTAGTATACCTGTAGAATGGTTGATTCAGCAAATGAAAACGAATCCAGTGCTCGCCGCGAAATTAACGCAATTGCTGATGTACGGACGCGCCGATTTAATGATGATGGTGGATCATTCTAATCCAACAAGAACAAACTGGCTGTATTAAACCGATTATCGAATGGTCGTACACTGTACTTTCAGTTTAATAAACCGACGACGTTCAAACTGATTGCTTCATTACAATTAATGTTCTCACTTCTTGTTTCCTCGGAACTGATTTCAAAAAAAGCCAATCGTAGGCCACGTTCTTTCAAAATTTGAATCTCACGCTACGATTGGTCGAACGCTTGTAACCTATCGGCGACTGACTTGGCGATGATTGAAAATAACTCAATTTGAAAATAAATGAAATTGCGTTGTTCTATGAGTGTAAAATAAATAATAAATATATTAAGCATATTTCGAGTAGATTTTTACGCATGTGATGCAATAAGTAGTAAAAATTGTTGAATTTCAAGGAAGAAAGTTTGTTTTATTGTGATCCTCGCCTTAATATGTATGAATTTAGTTTCTGAACATTAGAGTGGGTATACCCATTCTAAACAAATCACGAGGCTCATGCGTATCGGCTTCAAGGTGCTTCAAGGTTTCTCCGCACGTAGAAACCGATGGAAACCGAAGAAACGAAAGACACGAATTCACACGAATGATTTCGGAACGCGGCGTCTATGTTGTAATAGATAATCAATGGTTGAGAGCAACGAAGGGCTTTCGATTCCTGCGTTCCACGAATTTTTCGTTTGTGCTTTGTCCTCTTTAAGGATTGATCCTGTGGTGGCCAATTAATTGGCAATTATTGGGGTGTTATCAGCGTTTTATCTTGAGGTAGAGTTAACCTGATAAAACGGGGACGGAAGCGAATTATCGAAACTGTAATATCTGGGTGACGCCGGCCGCCTTAAGCCTCGGAGCCTTGAAATCTTCAAAGGCCCACAGGCATACGCGCGACCAAGGTAAGAATCCCACGACACATTCTCGGCAAACCTTACAAAATGTAACACATAATATTTTCGATACGATGCATGGATTTCCGTGACACACTCCGTTCAGAATTTTACAGGTCGTTTTCCAGTAATGTCCAAAATCGTTACGGTATTAACCTCAATTACACCTACGAATATACTTGGATTCAATACGATTAACGTGTATCAAGATAGTATCGTAACTCAGTGCTCACAGTGTCTAAATACTTGTTTCGCTTTCAAATCAAGTTAGTCTGTCATTTTTGCATTATTTTAAATTCGATGTAATTCGAAATTATTCATAATTATATTTACTGTTTTGCAAGGTGTTACATTCATTTGATGCTCTAAAGTTTCGTCACAAGGCAAACAAAACTTAAAATTTTTAAGGAGTCGTTGCAATGGGGTTTTCGAATTTCGTCAAACTTTTCTGACCGAATCAAAAGCCATAAATTGTGATTTTTGACTAACATACATTATATATATAGACATAATTCTTTCAGCTTTAGATTTGCTAAGAAAAGTTTCATATTAATAATCCTGTTGCAACCTCCGATTAATTTGTAAGACCATGAGTTTTATCCATTTTTAAATTTGCTTTAAATATTAAACATTTCAATACAATTATTGTCACACCCTGTGTATCATTATCATTGTTATCAATTTATTTTCATATTGCCAATGTTTGAAGGTCATATAGTTGATGAAAGTATTTGGTAACATAATACTTAAAATTGCTGTTCCCTAAATTTCCTTTCTCTCCCTATTTTCATTATTTCTTCACATGCCCAAAAAGACATTCTTACAGGTTGAAAGTCCGTTCGTTATAGTTTCTAGTGCAGTACGAAAACGGTTGACGGTTTATCAGTATTTCTTAGTTTGTGTTGTGTTCGAGTTCGAAAGTTTAAAACGTAAAACTACAAAAAGTTCCGGTCAAACGATCCTAAAAAAAAACAAAAAACATAACAGTATACATTTTACATGTGAAAACAGTTCAGTTTAAGTATAAAGTATAAAAAGTTGTTAGTATAAAAAGAGAAAGTTCTCGACGTGATATAAAAAGTACGTTCGACATGGTATGGATTGCGCGCGTTGTGCCTTCAAGAGCGAGTACTGCACAGGCTCTTATTGACACAGGTAAGCCCTGCGATGCTACTGATGCAGATTTTTCAGTGCTACGTTTGGTCGGTATGGCTATAGAAAAAAAAAAAAGAAAGTCACTTTGATTACTAGGAGTTTAACGAGTAATTCGAACGACGATCCCAGTTTAACTGTGTCGAGCTTGATCGTCGATATTGTAAAAGTATCACTTGTTTACAGGCTAGATATGACTCACGGCGAAGATTTGTCGGACGTCTCCGATTTGGAGAGTATGGATGAAGTGGACAGCGCTACGGAACATGAATCGGAGCTTCAAGAGAATGAGCAGAACGAGGAGAAGCGGATGACGAAGAATGACGACAAAATCGATAAGGAAGATAAAAATACTCCAGTCGGATTGACGGAGGAAAGCGAACAGCTGGACTTTGAAGCCGATGGACAGTGGAAAGACGAGCGCGACGAAGGTGAATAAACTTATTTATTATTTATTATTAGACTGCAGATGTTTATGTAAATTCACATTTTCAATAACACTAATATCCAAAAATGTGTATTTTACATTCTAAATATTATAAAATGTACTTTTCAGCGATATTTCATGTATTTTTGCATCTATGCATATCTTTGTACATTTTAGAAAATTTAATGCAGTCTATTTATTATTATTGTAACTCACCTTTCAGCTTTAGTATGGATTCCTCGTTATATATTTTACAAAATATTATTTCCTTAACAAAGATAAACTTAGACCCAGCTAACATGTCAAATAAACTAATCGAAAATAAAAGAACAAACTAATTCTTAATAAAGCGGAAGTATTGACTGTGTGCGTATTTTCGCCTAACTTATTTTCTCTAAACTCAATTGTTTCCTTTATTTAAGTCTTAACGAATATTATGAATTTCAGTCTATAACTATAATGTAGGTGAATGATCTTAAAAATTGTTATAATTTATAAGTACAATTTGTATATTTATGCAAAGTGATGTATGGGTTCAGGTGAAACGGAAGGACCGATAATTAAAGAAAGCAAGGATGAGAAGAAGGACAAAGATAAGGACAAGGATAAGGATAAAGTGAAGTCGAAAGAAAGCGGCGAAGGGAACGACAAAGAGGAAGGAGAAGAAGACGGGGAAAAGGTGGAATCCGAGCTAGAAGAAGGCGAGCTCAGCGACGGTGATGACGCTCGACCGGAAGAAACTGAACCAAGACCCGTCTGTCGCTTCTATAACCGAGGTCAATGCACGTGGGGAGTCAGTTGTAGATTCCTGCATCCAGGTGTGACCGATAAGGGTAACTACACCATGTTC
The DNA here is from genome assembly GCA_030770465.2 of Perdita meconis. Classification (NCBI taxonomy): domain Eukaryota; kingdom Metazoa; phylum Arthropoda; class Insecta; order Hymenoptera; family Andrenidae; genus Perdita; species Perdita meconis. Next base: position 551,505 of record JASKOS020000017.1, read on the forward strand.
GACATGGTCAGACCGATGGCGTATCCACCCCATGCATCCGCTCCGCACGATTACAGGCCGCACATCGATAGGCCGAACATGGTGCGGCCGTTGCCCGGTTACGGAGCGCCGCCGCACACGCCGAAAGTCGAGGAACTCCCCACGGAATCGGCATGGGAACGGGGATTGCGACACGCGAAGGAGGTATTACCCATTTTCTTAATAATTAACATTTATATCAATTATTTCGTACAGTTGTCTTCCTCATTTTTGCACATAAAGTGGACATAATTTCTATAATGTTACTATTTTTAATAAAAATATCAAGAATTTTTATAATATAATGAAAGGAACACTAACAAGGAAAAATTCCTAGTAAGGAGTCGTAATATCGAGTAGATATTGATACTGTTAGAAACCTTAAACACTGTCAAAATGATCTGTTGAATATTAGCTGCTAATGGATTCTGCAATAAAAGAAGATATGCTAAAAGGATTCTAACTTCGCGGCAAGATGTTTTAAAGTTCAAATTTTGCCGGTGTATTCTAGGGCACTAAATAAGAAAAAAATGTTACGTAAACATAGGAGCTTTATTAAAAAGGTATAACAAAAATTCGGAATACAAGTGGAATAATCGACTTGCTGTTACTGTGAGCATTGGCTCGAATAGATCAGCAATATTTGCATTCTATCTGTGACCTATCTGAGGTCGCCTAAGATTTTGAAATTAATTTTCGTCAATAATTAGTAACTTGTTGAACTTCATATCGAAATGCCACAAGTATTTACAAATCGAGAATATGCAGATTGCATGAGACTGACAAAGTTTGAACATTAAAACCTGAGACACTACGAAGAATTTTTTTTAGGCTAAAAAGTAGGAGAATCAAAAATTTCAAGGCTCGGATATAAAAATTTTCAGAGTTGAAATCGAAGATTTGAAGGCTTAAAGTTGGAGATTTGAAAATTTTAAGTTTTAGGGATAGTTCAAAGTTAAAGTTAAAAGTTTAAGCATGTTAAATTATGCTGTTCTTACCAAAAATTTCGACCAAATGTATGATAAACTTTTGTGTAGATGATGCGCAAAGCGAACAAACGTAAAGAGTCAGACATGGACTTTGAGGAGAAGAAAATGAACTTGAGCTTGGGACAGGATGAGTTAGATCGAGAGGCAGGATATTATGTTAGAGCAGCCAGTCCAGAACCGCCGGTCGAAAGGTGGCCGCCGAGAGAGGCGCCTCGCAGCAGAATACCTCCGCCGAGGATCACGCCGGAAAGATACATCGAAGAACCTGATCCTTACTATGCACCGCCACCAACTGCACCACCAGAGTATTATAGGTAATGCTCGATTCTTTTGTAAGTAGTTTTTGCGAGAAAATCACCCTGTGTAATAAGAAGAATACCTAAATATTAAGTTTTTGATATTAAAAGCCGAGTATATGTAATATGCCGCTTGAACAAATCACGTGAGCAGAAAAAGTCTATAACATCGCAATACTTATTAATGTTGATAATGATACGTTTAATACAATAGAAATGATTAAAAAGAGTGCGATGTGATTCTGCAGTTCCATGATCCTCTTGACTCATTAAATTTTTCTTTCCACAGGAGAGTACATTACAAACCAGAGACCCGTGTCACCGAATATCGAGAACGTGTCGATTACCACGCCGTGCCTCGCGGAACGCCGCATTCTGTTTCCCCGCCCCCGCACACGAGAGATCGAGAGAGGGAAAGAGAACGTGAACGCGACAGGGAGAGAGAATATTACGAAAAGTACGAGAAGAAGCACAAGCGTCCGTCGAGGGAGGTTATTGTGGAGCGTATACCGCCGACGAAACCGTGGCGAGAAGAGGAACCGCCGCCGGCGGAAAGAGGCAGGGGCGACGAATGGGCAGATCCTTGGATGCGGAGGAAGTCTCCGAGTACCGTGCGAAGGAATACTTCGTCTCGGCGATCGCGAAGGCAGTCGTATTCTTCGGGCTCTTCGTACTCTTCGACGAGGTGAGTTTTACTTGTACTGCGATCTTGGTTTCGTTGAAAATGTGCAACAGAACGTACAATGATTAACTAAACTGATGGCACCTTACGCTCATCAATTCTCCTTTTGCTCTTTGATTATTAGACTGCGAATGTTTATGCATTTATGGCAATTTTTAATGTGCTAAAATGCATAAAGGTGTCTATAAATGGAAAAATATATTTTATGATATTTAGAAGGTAAAAGACACTTTTATTCAAGTTGGTTTTCTTAAAGATCTGCAGTTTATTCATTATATTGGAAGAAACATGCGACGTTCTGTTTAAAGAATACAAAAACCTTTAAACGGTCTTGAGAACCGAAGGAAAAATTTGTATGCAATCCGCGTACAAAATTATTAAAAAAAACGTTTTCATTTCTTTGTATCTTCTATCTTATTGACAGAATTTTAGACGCCTACAGAAACACATAAAGCGTGTTCAGTTTTGTTCATCACTGTAAATTCCAGGATCAAGTTACGCGATCTAAACTCGTCCTCGCAGTTTCCCCTCCGAGTATTTAACATCTAGAAAAACGTACAAGCGCACTGTATGCTTTTTTAGTTCTAGCCGTAGCTCGAGCCGCTCTAGCTACAGTTCTTACGACTCCCTATCCAGGTCCCGTTCACCATCCCCTCCCTCTAGAGCCCGTGGCACCGGCAAAGGGAAGACGGTGATAACGTCGCCGCCCTCGAATCCTCCGGCGGTCCCAGCTGCTCCGCCTCAGCGCGGTGCCATGCTAATGAACCCACCTGCTCCTTCCCCTCGACCGCCTAAAGGATCCATTTCTCCCACAACCGGGACGCTTCATCGACGCGCCGGGTTGAATCCGCCAGCACCGAGTCCGCTGTCCACTCATCAACGCCACCACGAGAAGGCGAGAGACAAGGCAGCGTTGGCCGCAGCAGCGGTAGCCAAAGTTATCAAAAGTCGTTCGAGATCGAGGTAAAAAGTCAACTGTCCATACCTTGCTGCTAAATAGGAATGTTCGATTCACTTTAAAAAATCGATTCTCCTTTCGATTATAAATTGAATCAAAAAAGAGAGAGAGAGAGAGAGAGAGAAACAATTTTGTAAGAATCGATTTAAATATTGTGAATATAATGTGCTATTCGAAAAGTTCGAAAACGCTTCAAAATTCCTGTTTTTTCTGGGGAAAAGAATCATTAAATCGATTGACTCTTTATTGTTTATTTAAAATCACTCTTCGCTGTGATTTTTCACAATTTATCGTTTACAAAATATAAGCTTGGAAACACTACGAATTTTCCGAACAACCTAACGCTTTATCTTCTTTAATATTCTACACATAATATGCATTTTATAGATTCTATTTCTGATTATAGTGCGTTGGGCAAATAAAAGTATATTCTTTTATGAAACGTTCTTCGAAAACATTACAAAATTGCAAAAAGCGTCAAATGAAACACTATTTTGAAATACTTAACAACTTAAGTGTGACACAAATGAAATATTTCACGTTTGTATTATTTCCTTAAATATCATAACTATCTTTTATTATATTTATTTATTTTATACATTTCCTGTTTACTATTTTTTTCGGGTCCATGACTATTTCCTATACTGTGAACTATTTTATAAAGAATCGATTCACAGAAAAATCCATTTAAAAAATTGACTTTTTAATCGAAAGAATCGAGTCGGAATCGAACATCCCTACAGCTAAATGACTTCGATCAACGATTACACGTAGCAAGACGTAACAAAATTTGTTTCCAGGTCGTCGCACAGCAGCTCAGGATCGGAGATCAGCGGCAGCAGCAGTGACTCCAGCGAATCGAGTTACTCGTCCTCCTCCAGCGAAACTCGTCGAAGGAAAGGCTCGACGCCGCCGATAACACGAAAGGATTCGAAGGGAATCGACGCGTTGAAGCTCAGCGGCACGAAGCAGCAAATCAAGCTGACGCTGAAACCGACCAGCAACGCGGCGGCTGTAAAAAAGGTTGATCGGTCTGCCTTAATCGCTGGGAAAAAGAGAGGATTGGAATCGCCGCCTTTGATCGACAGCAAGGCGAGCGTCGCTGCGGCTGCGGCCAAAGCTGCGAAGAAAGCGAGTTCACGGCGCGAGGAGTTACTGAAGCAACTTAAAGCGGTTGAGGACGCAATCGCTCGTAAAAGATCGAAAGTTTAATGACGCAGTTTTTTTTCACCTTTGGAGGTAAATATGTACACATGAATATTTCTTAGACGTATTATGTAATTAGCTGATGTAGAGTAACGTGTGATACGAGAGAAGGATTAATTGCGTTAGGAACGAGCGCGTTTCTAGGCGCGACGGACTTTTTCTGATCACAAATGCCGTCATTTTTTTTTTTTTTTCCATCATCACTTTTTCTTTTCGTCGATCTCCTTTCTCGTCGATATATAAACGCGTGAATCCGTTCTGTGCTGTACAGTTTCTTCGTCGAAGACTAACTACGTAACATAACGTGCGAAAATTCCGAGCATTGAATTTTTAAGGATCGAAATAAAGTCGTAGTAGTTTCTAGAAATGAACATGAAACTCACGGGAGTAGTGTCACGTTACGAAACAAATGCCAAACACGCGTAAATAAAGACACACGTGTAATTTATTTATGTACGAATGAAGAAAGATTTTGTTGAAATATACAAAGTGTCTATGATCGTCGAAAATTCATCATGAGCAGTTCGGTGATATTAAACGACAATAAAATGTCGCAGTTGTACAAATATTCGAAATCTCTTCTTTTCCATTTTCACTGACGAAATATGTTTTGGTCAATCATACGAGAAGTGGAAAATATTTGTGATTAAATGTTAGTTATGACGACTGTTAATAGGATTAATCACATCGTAGTGAAGCTTTCTTGTTTGAAAAAAAGAGTTTGAAGACAACACGAAAGAGAAATAAATGTATAAGTGTATACATATTACACTAATGCTTTTTAAGACGTACGCAAAGTTGAAGTCTTAATACTTTTTCTTATATATATATATATATAGTTTAGTGTTGGCAACTACTATTCTAGGAATAGTGTATAAAATTCGACAGCAGTTATTCGTTTCATATTTTATATATATATTATATATAAAATATGAAACGAATAACTGCTGTCGAATTTTATACACTATTCCTAGAATAGTAGTTGCCAACACTAAACTATAAAACAAATTTGCTGGACGAACATAGGTGACGCGAAAGATTAATGAGAAAGAAATATGTATTCTTTTATACGATTTTTTATAGGATAGCGTGAATTAAACAACAGTAGTGAAATATATGAAATTTCGTAACTCCATATAACAAACACACGTGAGAATGTATTTTGTATCTTCAGCCACAAACTATATTAAATATCTCATTACAAGTACTTCCCCAATTCACGGGACGAACGATTTTATTAAGAACGGAGTTTATTAAATATAAATTATAAAATTAATTAACAAAAAGCGTGTCGATAACAACGATCGTACTATACAACTATCGTTCGAACGATACAAACAATCCCATTGTAGAGGTAAGAAAACAAAAGTACATGCGATTCGTTTAATCATACTGCGTAGACGTTTGAAAACTAAAAGATAATCGCGACACTTGAATAATTAACGTTTCGTTGAAACTTTTTATCTCGGAAGGAAGCAATATTTCGTATAAGAGAATAGCGCCGGTACGTATCAATTCATCCACGATTTAGATTATACGTAACAGGTGCGACACCCCGAGATCGTACAGTTAACAAGTACAATCATTGTAAAATGTTTCGAAAAGGAAACGTTGTACTTTCGGGGCACTTTTACACTTAAGCACCATAATATGTACCATTAAAAGAAGCCATTTAAAAACACCAGAAACTACGACCAATTCAATAAATAAAAATAGAAAGAGCCTTAAAAATTACGTTATAATTATATTCTAGATGTAGTCACTTCAGAATCCGGTTGCCTCACACCGTTCGCATCATTGTTCTCCTGATTAACACGAATAGGTAGTCCCATAAACCTGTTCGTGCCGTTCGAAGCGCTTCGCCTGGACCTGATCGAGCTACTATCGTGTGTTTTCACGTCGTTGTACCTGAACAAACCGTCCCCAGGAGGCGGTAACGAGTTCTTCCCCGTTTTGTACCACCACTGATACGTCACGTACCACGTTAAAACAGCGGCTACGCCTCCGAGGAATTTCTCAATCATGATATGATAATAGAGCATCGTGGATATCAACATGATGTCCCACAGCAATTGCTGCAGCGTCATGACAACGAAAAGGCCCCTAAGGTAAGGAGTCAACGCCTTGTGGGCCTTCTTTAAGAACTCCAGATCCGAGTTCGAGAGGTTCCTCAGAGGCCCCGCGTTGGGCTCGTTGGGAGCAGTCCGCGAATGTTCCTCCCGCATGATTAGGTCTTTTATGCCCTCCCATCCAACCAAGGACGAACCCTCCTCCGCTAGGATCAAGCTAGAATATATGAGGATGAACGCGTGCCCGGAAATGTCTAAACCGCTCCAAAATCTACCGGACTGAAGGCACTTCGCTTTCGTCTGCAGCTGCGTGTCCCTGGTGCTCAAACACCTGCCGTAGTTCGTCTCGATGTAATTGAACAACTTCACCCACGACAGCCACGCGATCGTCGCGATGACGAGCCGCGCCAGGTTTCTGAGGACGATTGTTCTCCGTCCGCAGCCCAAGGTGTGCGCCGTCAGCACGACCCAAGGTACGGTGACGGTCAACAGCCAACTCCATCCCCACTTCACGAAGTACTGGTTCAACGCGTTGTCCGGCCGCGAGAAGTAAGTCCTCGGCATCGCGACGAAGTCCGCGATCAGCGACACCGTGAATATCGCGCCGCCGTAAATGGCGACCTTGAGCCGCGTGTCGAACAACAACGACTTCTTGCACACGTGGAGTAACATCGTGACGAGGATGAGGCCGACGGAGCTCGGAGCGGCCGTCGGCCGAGTTCCGCCGCGGTCCTCCTGCGTCGAGTTCGGACGGAAGTTCAAACGGCTCGACGCGCCGAACATCGTCGAGTTATTCGTCGACGTGTACGCGCCTCTACGCTTCCCCGTTGCCATCGCGTTCTCCAGCGTTCTCGCCGTTTTCGAGGTTATGGACACTGGGAACACGTTAATGGCTCGCCTTGTTACGTAGTCGCATGTCGGGAGCGATTCACCGTTTCGCGAAATACAGGTTAGCTTTCGGGTTATTCGGGTCGCGTTCTTTCTCTCATGTGTGCAATATCGCGCAGACGTTTTGCGATTAGGAACGGATGATAGTGGTTATCAAGCGCGATGCACACACGAAGCACTATCAAGCACTATGCGGTGCACCAGGATGCACGTTATAAAAATAGTTGCACCGTAGGACCAAGCTGGTTACTCGGTTGTACTGATTTGCTCTGTCATCGTAAGGTTATGATCGTTATGATCCCCACTACTTGGTAATGAGGACTTCGGACTGTTTCGGACCCAGGAATGTAAATTTATGCAAATCGCTCCGTTATCGTGTTTGTGGATGCGTAATCGGATCACGAGAGTTTTTCTTGATCCCGTGTGGAGCTTTCACTTTCGCGGATAGAGTTTCAGTTCCGTGACACAGAATAACAGAAAGTGACTATTTTTCCTGCGTAAAAAATCTTTGAGAACCAGGAACTTTGTTTATATAAGTTATTCTGAACTCGGATTGATATTCAAATTAGAACTTTCCTTCGTTAACCAAGCGTATTGATGTAAAGTCAATGCAATTGATATTGTGTAAACTTTATTTTTAATCAACGCTAAAAGATTGTTTTGCTTTCGGTAAAAAATGGCGGAACAATTGGAGCGATGCACAGTATCTGCCATTGCAGCAAAGAGTAGGTATAATAAGAGGCGACACTCCAAGTTCCAAGTTTCCCTTTAAATTGGCTTTCTCTAAAAGTGGTTTTCTTTTCGAGTGTCGTCTCTTGTTATATCTACTCTTTGATTACAGTATTTGTTGTTAGATTATTATTGACAGCAAATTTTATGCAGGATCTGTAATGTATAAGACTCTTAAAAGAACCTGTTGATAGACCCGCTGCCAACAGCAAAATTCAAACAGATGCTGCTGCCAATTTTGCAACAAGTTTTTTTTAGCAGGATCTCTTCGCTTTCTGACGCCTATCTGCATCCCGATCTGATGATACAGGCCCTGTTTCCAAAACGGCAGCCTAATGCTTAAACAGATGGCTATGGTTTTGGTGACAATAAGGTCTGTTAAATCTGCTGCCAATTTGACAACAGGTGGCTATTAGGGAAAGATATTTAGGACAAAATTTTTGAATTTTTACTCAAAGACAGCTAATATTTTTTTAACGAAAATACAAATAAAAGATGCATTGACGAAACGAAATTTGCAATTTCATTAGAAAAATGAAGGTGAACTTCAATTTTACTCCGTAAATTGACGTTTTTCATATCTGAGCAAGTTTCAAAAGTGAGTTTCTTCAACTTAGAAATCATTGCTCAAATCTTTTGTACTAATTTCAGTTTAGAAGGTTTAAAACTGCTGTATGAATTTTTTTAAAGGTTTTTATTCAGTAAAAACCGTGTACATAGTGACTCGCAAAAATATTCCGACATTGTAACTTTCATTTTTACGTTATATTTTTTAAATAAATATATGTAATATTCGAGGAATATTAAAGTGTGGAATTTTATAAAAAAATTCTTTCATACGAAAATCCACTTTCATTTTTTTAAATATTTAAACAACGGTATGCATTATATAACAATTTATTTCTTATTTTTTAACATCTTTACATAACACTTTAATATGCTATAAAAAATTGTTACCGCTTTATATATTCATTTAAAATACAAAGCGTAGAAATAAAACTTATTCCAGTGTCCGAATATTTTTTTAAATCCTACTACCAACCTCCATTTACAATTTTAACTGAAGTAACTGAAAAATTGCAATGATTGCATAGATTTTATGAATATAGGATATTTTTGGTTATATCTTTTGTTTCCATTGAAGTAGTACTTTATTTAAAAATTAGGATACTCTCATTTTACAAATGACAGAGACATGCAAAAAATGAATGAGAAAACTAATGTTTACATTTCAGAATGGTAAACTATCCCATTTACAGTAACGCATGAACACTTAATTTTTCACTTAAAAAAAAAAAAAAGAAATATATATAATTGATAATACGAATATGACTAGAGTAAGATTTTTATTCACTATACAACTTCTAAGGAATTGCACTCTAACACTCGTGTGCAATAGAAGCTCTATTTGTTTTTGTTTTTCTTAGCAAATAATTGAATCGAAGTATCGAGTGAATCGACGGGGAAAGAAATCCCCTCATGCACCATTAAGTAAAGGAAATGATCATCGTTATTTCCCCGGGGGGGAACTTCGTTAAACATATAAAATTCGTAACGTTCTTTCTATATAATAACATATGCAAAGTACTTTTTTTTCTAATTTAAAATTTGCATACATTTGCTCACGATCTTTTTTTATATAGCTTTTACAAGGCACCCTTGAGAGTTCATTCAAAGTTTGTGGACATTAACAATGACGGCTTATTATAAAAATTATTTCATAAAAATCATTTATAAACTACGCAGTTGTGAAAATCATTACCGCATCGTTACTAAAGTGTTTGACTAGCTCTAACGGTTTACCGATCAGTCATTGTTAATAATAAACGCACTGAAATATACTCGCGAAAACGGTTTATTCTCCCGTTTCTCGTTTCGTTGTTAAGACATTCATCGTCATTTTTACGGCGGTGAAACTCGGACTACAAATAAATGTAGCTGCTAAAACGAACGTGGTCCAAAAAGCAAAAATATTAAACGTTTATGCGTGGTAAATTAGTCACGATCGAGTCTAATTTCACGACCTGCACCTTCGACGTTAGTACCTTTGGTAATTCGACATCGTACGAAGACCAATACGTTATCAATTCCGGGTATCCGTCCTCGCTAATGTAATCGATTTTTATCGAGCTGAAACGAGCTCGCGAATTCAAGTTCGGCTGGCAATCCGAGTTCTGACACAACTGCGTGATGTCGCTTTGACTCACGTTCATTACTTGCACCTCCGTGTAATTGACAAAAACTATCAATACTCTTTCTATTAATCTTCGCTCCGTAATCATCGACATTTTCTTCACGTGTCTCGACGACGAATCGATCCAGTGCCAAAATTTCATAGCGAATCCAGAAGTGTACGGCTTACCGGACACGACTAAGAAAGTGGGTTTCGATACGAAAGAATTCGGACTGACGTGATCCCAAATTGTAACCGGTTGGTTACCCAGCTTCTGCAATGTTAAATTAACGCTGGCTTTGCAAAATTCTCCGGGACAAGACCCTTCGTTTTCTATGGATAAGTAGTGATAAGGCGTAGGCTTCCAACTGTATTTTTCGTCGTCGAGTTTCAACGTTTTAAATATGCGGAACGCCGTTGACTTCGCCGCGAACTGTTTGACCGTATCTGGTAATTTCATGGCGTGAAGCAATCCTAGGAATGTCATTGTTCTAGTCACACCTGTAAATCGGATTGAAATTTGTAGTGGAAACGAAATTAATACGCATTCATGTATTTAGTATTGCAATTTACGTTAATTAAGTAATAATTTATTAACTAATGTACAAAGTGGAGCAGGAATTGTAATACGAACGGACAGATTCTGGCGTGCGAAAATAAGAAAAAGGTAGTATAATACTTTTCAGAACGTTGTTTTCGAAAGAATCGATTTTAAAGTTTTATCAATTTTGCAAACGATTAAATTTGGTTTTTTTGTATTTGCAGTACGAATAATTTAATAAGAAATTTTTATAATGAAGCCTTATTTAAATTACTGTAAAATAGAATTTTATTGTAGAGAATGTAAACCTTGTGATTGAAGGTTTGAAATTGAACATTTGATGAGTTGAAATTTTAAACTTGGATATTTTTGAGATTTCAGTTTGGATGTTTGAAAAATTCAAATTGAATTTTTGAAGAGATTCGAAGAGATGAAATTAAAGATTTAAATACTTTAAGTTGAGGATTTTAAGGTTTAAAACTAGAAATTTGGAGAGGAAAATTCGATGAGAAAATAATAAATTTGAAGATTTCATGTCGGAGATTTGAGGATTTGAAATTCAGAATTTTGGAAATTTGGAGATTTGAAGATTGCATGTTGCAAATTTACAGATTTTTAGATTTAAAACTAAAAATCTGGTAGTTTAAAGTCAGAAATTCAAGGACCCAAAATCGGAGTTGAAAAGTTGTAACTGAAAAGTAATATAAGTAATCTAGCAAGATTCACAGATGAATTACTGAACTCCCAATACAAAAAAACTCTACTAATACAATTCGAATTGCGCAGGTCAATTTTCAAAATTGATTTTCCCGGAAACGAAGCCTCGGAAAAAGAAAGCACAAGCGTTTCCTTATCTTTTAACTTTCTATCAAACAGTACTACGACTTCTGGTTCACCCTGAATTCAATACTTACTTTTCTTACTACTGGTGTCATAGCAAACGTAGGACACAGTATTATTAAAAACAAGATTATAAATATCGATGAGTGAGCAGTTTCTAGGCAAATACCGTCCCAAGAGATGTCCAGTTCCCCCGGACAAAATCACAATATTAGGCGTGCTTTTCGTTGCCACTTCTACGCTTAAAAAATCTTCAACTCCGTCCGAATCGATGTCCGGTAAAATGACCGGCAATTTCTCGAACGTATGAATTTTCGAGCTCCAATGTATAGTGCCTGCGATTGGTTCAATACTAGCTAATAGGCCCTGATCACCGGCTACAATGCAATCCGGCTTTCCAGATCGATCGGTGTCAACCGAAACGCAATCGATTTCAGTCGGCGATCTTTTCAAAGAAACTAGCCACAACGGCAATCCACTGTTCGCTTGCATGGACATAACGCCACCTCCTTCCGCGGAGATTTGCCCTTGTTCCTCGTGCGTGTCGTTTCCTTTGTATCGTTGCCCGCGCATAAGGAATATTAGATTCGATGGATTTCCTTGAATAATTGAAATGGGGCCACATAACTCTGGAATAGCAAATAAATATATGAAATCTAATGTTCTCGTTTCTGTGTTGCTTATGCGTAGCTCACCGATTCCTCGCAGCGTCTTGTCCCAAGATATGGACGACTGAGGCTCGACGACTGAAGGACAAACCATGGAGTTATCGCAAGGCAAAACGTACAAGAACACGACTATCGTTGCAACGCATAGTAATATAGAAATGATCAGACAGAAACGTCGAAGCGGAGACATGTCCCGCCGTTTCCATAGATCGTTGTGATCGTTTCCTTCGATCACCATTATAGGTATATCGTCTCTGTAATACTTGAGGGTGTTTTGCCCATTTTTCATACGATTCGCCAGCTTCTTCGTTTCGTCCAAGGGATAATATATTCCATTTTCGTGTATCGTAGTCGATTCCTGTAATTTTTATAGATTAATAACATGTTTTTTATGCTTTCTACAATTTTTTATTTGTGTGCCTTTCTTTTTTAAAGGATTTTTTGCAATTTTTCTTAAGATAAAAATCTAAACTTCCGATTATCTCGAGGAAAGATACCTGATAAAATAATCAGTTAATAATAGTAAATTTTTCATTCCAATGCTAAATACGATAATAATAAGAAGGATTATTGACGATTTAGACCTACAGTTAGCACATCGTCGGTGTGCTCCTTAGGGGCTTCGTTTCGTTGCGTCTCTAAACAATCTTCCTCATCTTCGGTATCGGTGTTGCTTATGCTTTGAGGCAAAGGTGTATAACCCTTCACGCCGTGATGATCACTCGACATTTCGAATGGAATCCACTCGAAGCACCAAGTTTGTTGAAAAACTCACGATTCACGCGTGCACTACGTATATTTATTTATGTCATTATCGAAACTGATCGAAACACTGGCGAGCACGAAGTGTTTAGCGAGCGAACGAAGCGAACCCAAAGAGGATTAGATAGAGTGGAAGCTCCCATAAGAGCCCTATGTAAAAGAGTGTAACCTCGTTTCGCAGCGCTCCAAACGAGTCAAAACCGAACTATTCATCCATCCCCTTGCCCCGCAGCCCGAAGACAACCCCCCTCCACACCCCTAAATTCACGGTTCGATTCACAGTAAACTCTATGACTAAATTTTTATTTTTTATATAATTCCAAGTTCAGGTTTTGAACTTGCAATTTCATTCTAGACTATAAAACTTAAAAACTTGAAATATCAATTAACATACATACATGATAGAGATTATTAGGAAGAAAATAAAATACAAATAGAAGATATATTTACATTTATTTTTAAATGTATATAGTACACATAATAAACAAAATATCTCATACACATACACACACTCATACGTATCACACACATCTCAACGCATCACACGATTTTATTATAAAAATTTTTTGTATTTATTAGTATCACATTTTTTTGTAATAGCATTCCTGATGAAGCGCGCCTCCCAATGGCAGCGAATTCGGATGAATATTTGTAAAAATATTATATCACGATATATTAATAATAATATAAACCACGTGTGTAAATGGAATGGTTGAAATAGTATACTTCTTAAATCAATTTTATACTTACATATGTGGCTCCTTTGGAATCCCAAATAAACTCAAATTATTCTCCTTCCTATCTTTATTGCAAACGCAACACTTTACGGGCATTGTTTTACTAAATATATTAATGCAATACGCAAAATCAAATCCAACTCAAGCAATCTTTATCCTCAATAAATGAAAAATGGTGTGGTGTAGCTTGGCTTGGCGTGGGTGGCGTCAGCACGCATAACAAAAATTCAAGAAAGGAAATAGGACTTGTCATTTCTGTAAATTATTTCAGTTGCGACTCATCAGATGGCGTTCTAAAAGGAGGTTACAGAACCTTCCACTCTATCTAATCCTCTTTGAAGCGAACCGCACCATGAACGCACTTAGAATTCGTACACTAGACGCGACCACTAATGCTTTTTTGCGTCCTACAGCTTTGGAGCTGTTTGGAACCATTTGGAACTCTCGGAGATTCGTTGCACTTGTCGCGTCCGACGTTAGCGGCTAAGCACCTATATGTATAAGCACGAAAGGATTGCAACTCTAATGGCGGTAGGAATTCAAGTTATAATAGCGAAAAGCATAATTTAAATAATATTTGTGTATTTATTTATAAGTAGAAGGTTACATATGGTTTACAGCATTTGCGTGACTCTTATTGAATAGCAGTAGCTTAGAAATGCCGAACAGAGATAATTCATAGAAAAAGGACAAGGATGGATAATCGTGCCATCAACTTTCATTTCTGCCTCTCTTGTTATTTTTACACCTGGTATTACCCTGGTATTAGGCAGTATTAGGGTCACAGAAGAGATCTTCTAAAACAGGCGATTTTTTGCAACTTTCTAGTTTTGTAAAATAATCCTTACCCAGATAGCACCATACGTTCCGGGAACATCCGTTTTATGTTCAGTTTACGTCCAAACGTCCTACGTCCGTTTTGGACATTCCTAGGACATTCCTAAGACTTAAATTTCGGATGCTTCAGAAATGTCCGTTTTAAAAGTTCTGTGAATGTTCAGAGGACTTAAATTTCGGATGTTTCAGAAATGTCCGTTTTAAAAGTTCTGTGGATGTTCGGAGGTCTTAAATTTCGGATGTTTCAGAAATGTTTGTTTTAAAAGTTCTGTGGATGTTCGGAGGACTTAAATTTCGGATGTTTCAGAAATGTCCGTTTTAAAAGTTCTGTGGATGTTCAGAGGACTTAAATTTCGGATGTTTCAAGAACGTCCGTTTTAAAAGCTCTGCGGATGGTCCCGAAACTTAAATTTCGTTTATTCTAAGTACATCCTTCCCCAACAAATTAATGTGGACGGCTTATAGGTATCTGAAAGGGTACATACATGCATGTTAACAACGTTTAATGTCGTCATTATATTTATAAAACTCTTTAAACAGTTTCAAAAATCGTATATATTCGGATTCAGGGGATGTACATACACGCAGCCTTCGGTGCGTTCTCGCGATCACATCGCACGATATTGCTGTGCAGAGATATAATTTGAATGATGAATGCGCCAAATCGTGCATATTAGATAAATATCGAAATATATATTAGAGTAAATAACAGCACGTTCAAAACAATTTAAAATTTGTAATAATAAACTTGTAATATTTGTTATTAATATCCACGTGTTTCCACGCGTTTTTACGCGGGTAGATTCGCTTTTGTTTCGATGGTTGCGTGCAGTTAAAACAAAAGCGCATCGCCTTGCTTTTTTACGTATACTGCAGATCAGACCGCTACGAGAAACCACGTGTTGATTATTTCCACACTGAAGTTTTATTATTAAATAGTTATTAATTTTTATATATTATAGTTTTTTTCTTATTTATTAATATAGTATAAATATTTTTAGTTTTAAAATACAGTTCAGTATAGTTTAGTTTTAGTGTATATATATTATAAATTCTAGTGTGTATTGGATATCATATATATATATTTTTTAGAGGTAAGTACTTTTTCAGTTATATTTAAATTATATCTTTTACCTTATAAGAAACAATTGTCTCTTATTTCAGTATCTTATTAAAAAGACACATCTTGCCTTTGTGAAATCTTTTGTTGTATATATTTTAAGGTAAATACATTAAACTCAAGTAAATTTTTATAAAAATTTATTTCTTATTCTTTTAAAAATGACTGATAAACGTAGATTACAAAAATATTATATGCGTGCTAAGAGATCGTCACACATGTATGAATCGCAAAATAATTCTCATCAGGAAGCCTCAACATCATCTGATGCTAGGTTTTGCAACAGTAATGATGATTTTCTCCTTAATAATGTTGATGCGTCTAATATTAGTTCTTATTCTTCTTTGGATATCAGTGAAAATAATGTCGAGTGTTCAAACAGTTTAAGGGAAATTGAAACTGAAATTTCTTTGGAAAATGTCCTGATTTTAGAGAATGCGGAACAAAATAATTGTACTACTAATAATGTTACTGAAAGATTATCGGAACAAATAAATGATGATAATCCTTTAAATCTTTTACTGGCAAACTGGGCTGTAAAGCATAATGTTTCGCATCATGCAATTAATGATTTGCTTTGTATTTTAAAAAAAGAAATTTCAAATGATTTACCATCAGACGCCAGAACACTTTTAAAAACAAACAGAAAGATTAAAACTAAACCTGTTGAACCTGGACATTATTATCATTTTGGAATAAAAAATTGTGTTGTTAATCTTATGAAATTTGTAGATGTATCTTATGCTAAATTTAACTCGATTCAACTTAATATTAATATTGATGGTTTGCCATTATCTAAAAGTAGCACTAGTCAAGTTTATCCTATACTATGCAATATCGCAGGATCTCAAAACGTTGGTATGGTTGGCATATATCATGGATATGAGAAACCGAAAGATGCTAACTGTTTTTTAGATGACTTTGTAAAAGAGGCAATAGAAGTGATTAATAATGGAATTTCCATTAACGGACTACTATATAGTATACAGATAAAATCTGTTATATGTGACGCCCCCGCAAAGTCATTTATAAAATATGTTAAAGGGCATAATGGCTATAACTCCTGTACTAAATGTTTTATCGAAGGAGAATATATTAATAATAGAATATGTTTTCCTGATATCAAGAATCATTTGAGAACAGATGCAGAATTTAGATTGAAAGTGGATGAAAATCATCATACTGGCATTTCAATTTTGGAAAATGTGCCTGGCCTTGATATGATTGATTCCTTTCCTGTTGATTATATGCATTTAATTTGTCTAGGCGTGGTAAAGAAGTTGCTTCTTAGCCTTTGGTGTTGCGGGAAACCCTGCACAAAAATATCGTACCAAAAATCAACAAATATATCCCAGTCATTGATATACTTAGCAAAAAGTGTACCAAAAGAATTTAACAGAAAACCACGAAGCTTAAATGATTTGAAAAGGTGGAAAGCAACAGAATTTCGGCAGTTTTTATTATATACAGGTCCATTAGTATTATTAAACAATATAAATACAGACAGATACATTAACTTTCTTTGTTTACATGTAGCTTCAGTCATTTTATCGAATTCAAGGTATTTTGCTTACATCGAGTTTGCTTCAAAATTATTAGAATATTTCGTTACAACTTTTAAAATAATATATGGAACAGAGTACATGTCACATAATATTCATAACCTTTTGCACATAACACAAGACGTCAAAAACAACGGACCATTGGATAATTTCAGTTGTTTTCCATTTGAAAATTTTTTGCAAAATATTTTGAAATCCATTAGAAAAAGTGATAAACCACTACAGCAAATAATAAAGCGACAAATGGAGAAAATGAATGTAATTGAAACACAGAAGCTTCATGATATTAAATTTCCTGTTTTCAATAATGAACATTTCGAAGGTCCTATAATAGAAAATTTTGCCGTTTCTAAGCAGTACAAAAGTATTAGTTTTAGTAATTTCATTTTACAAACCTCTGATCCTAACAACTGTTGTTGTCTAAATGATGGCAGTATTATCCTGGTAAAAAATGTAGTTATGTCTGAAGATGAATACAAGGTGGTTGCCAAAAAATTTTTAATTTTAAAAGATTTTTATGAGACTCCATGTAAATCATCTGAATTAGGAATTTTCATGGTACAATCTTGTGATTTAGGTCCTCACCAAATTTTTAATGTAACCGAAATTGCCTATAAATGTGTGAAGTTAGAAATGGAAGATAAGATTATTATTTTGCCGTTGCTTCATTCTGTTTAGAATAACGATAAGTAAACTTACCTTTGGGAAAGCAAAATGACTGAACTATGTATCTGTATATACTGGCCGATATATAGCGCCCATGAGACTACATGAGACCATGACTGAATACCCGGTACTTGCAGCAATATGTTATTCCCGGAGATGACATTTCAAGAGATTTATCCCTTATTTTACCCATCAAACGTTTTACTTCTAATCTAACAAAAAATATCGAGCCTTTTTCAGTATTTATGAAAATGTCTCTTGCTGCTCTGTCTGTAACACTTGCTGCTTGATGCTGCTACAATGGCTACCTACTGCTACCTACAATGACCTTATTGGACCCGTGCAAGTTTGAAAAACAACGTACACATACATACACGTACTATACATATAATGCATATACCAGTTCACAGTACTGGGAGGGGAGATACCCGCGAAATTCAACTATTATGAGTTGATTTTGAGTTAAGAGAGCGTAGTCATTAAGATAAGAATATTAATTATTTGGGGTTTTAACTTTTTTATTTCAATACTGCAATTGTTCTGAAGATGTATAATTTGTTGCTTCATCAATACTTCGTAATATCCCCTTCTATCGTATATATGCAATAATAATTCGTATATATTAATTGATTGTGATGTTATTCGATCATTTTTTGGTATAGTAGTTTTATAGCTTATTATCATACACATCTTAGCATTCTTAGTACGCATATAATTCAATATTATTAGTTATTATATTGTTTCCATACCAATGCAACAAAAGGTTTATCTTTTTTCAAAATTTAAGTATAATGGCAAATAATCAGTCGTGGACAGTAGTGGAATTCACCGACGATGGAACAGTGGAAGCAGTGCCATCGTCGTGGATAGAACAGAATGGGTGCTATTGGCCACCTTTAGTTTCCAATAAATTGGCTCATGCCATCAAAAACTGTGAAGCACCAAAAGAGAATTGGTCCAGACACTGTATAAAAGTTTATAGAAATGCCACTTTTGGTAAGTAAACACACTATTATAATAACAATAAATATACAATTAAACTTATATATAATTACATATTAATATTTCTAGACGAGTATGCAAAAGCCAGGGAAAAGGCAAAATTAGCCGAGGAGACGTCAGACTTGCAATCTGAAATTGAGGCAAATAATAAGAGGAAAAGAAAGCAAAATAAACGCTTCTTAGATAATGATGATTCCAGCGATGAGCTGGAATTCATATCACTTCCTCCTCCTCCTAAAATACAAAGGAACGAAGAACTAGGTATATAAATAAAAATGTTATGCTATATGGAATAATCTACTACTTAAGGTAGAATTTCCTATATGCATCTGACGCTGCGGCAGAACGCAACGTCCAAACGCACACAATGCTTTTTAATGTACATATGATCTATTGCATTTGTTTTTTTCTTTGTTTTTACGCAGTGTGTGTTTAATGTTTCGTCCAGCCGCAGCGTCAGACACGTATAGGAAATCCCACCTTTATAAGGTCTGTTTTTTTGTTCCTGCACTGACCACACTAGTGCAGAATGAACCAATCGCTAATTGCTATCTTCTTCTATTTCACAAAACGGAAGAATATATAGGGTGTTCCAAACTAAGTGCGGGAGCCGGAAATGGGAGGTTCCTGGGGTAATTCTAAACAACATTTTCCTTTGCAAAAATGACCTCCGAAGCTTTGTTAACGAGTTATTAACGAAAAACACCGACCAATCAGGGAGCGACTACAGCAGATTAATGATGGCGCGGGCGATGGCTGGCCAAAACTACGCACAGCTGAAACCCGCGCTCAAATTCATACACTGTATTCGTGCTTCTATTGGTCGGGGTTTTTCGTTAATAAGCTTTTAATAAGGGTTTTGCGTTAACAAAGCTTCGGAGGACATTTTTGTAAAGGAAAATGTTGTTTAGAATAACCCCAGGAACCTCCCATTTCCGGCACCCGCACTTAGTTTGGGACACTCTGTATATTCTTCCGTTTTGTGAAATAGAAGAAGATAGCAATTAGCGACCTATAATTACTTAATTTTTCTCCTTCTCTATTGCTGCATCTCAATTAATCATTTCACACGAACTCGGACATTTTGCGGAGTACCACTTTGGGTTATTTGGTCAAAATTTATATATGTTATAGTCTTGAGTGATATATAAACGTATCTCGTAGAATTTCTCAAAATTTTCAAAATCGTTGATTTTACAGTTGTTTGAAATATATAGTAGTGTTCACATTTTTGCAACTAATTACAAATGTTGAATTAACGAAGTGACAAAAATGTGCTTTTGGATGCTTATAGTAGAGTCATATAGGAATACCTACAAACATTTTTTTCAGTTGAGAAAATAATTTTTTTAACCGCTTATTTTGCAATTGTTTTAAACAAATGTCATTTTCAAGAGAAAGGGGTACATTGAAAAATTCGAGAGAAATAGAGGATACAGCCCTATTTGTCCTCTTCACAGACTAACTTTCAAGCATACGGACACTTTAAAATTGGCCGTTTGAAAATTAATTGAATTGAACATTGCGCGTCGAAGTCCTTTGATTCGACCAGCCTAACGCGGCGTGGCGGGAACCTAAAGCCGGGGTCCCATTAGAGAAAGGCGCGGCGTCAAATTGCTCCGTCAAGACGCACTTGTTACTTCAGGATGATTCTGCTCGTCAAAATCGACTTTTTCAGATGTATTCCAGGACCGCGCGCGCCGCGCCTTTTTCTAATAGGCTTAACACAATCAGACCGCGTTACGCAGCGCTCGGCTGGTCGAATCAGTGGATTTCGACGCGCAATGTTTAATTCAATTAATTTTCAAACGGCAAATTGTAATGTGTCCGTATTTTTTAATGTTGATTAGTAAAGAGGACAAATAGGGCTATATCCTCCATTTCTCTCGAATTTTTCAATTTACTCCTTTCCCTTGAAAATGGCATTTGTTTAAAACAATTGCAAAATATGCGGTTAAAAAAATTATTTTCTCAACTGAAAAAAATTTTTGTAGATACTCCTATATGACTCTACTATAAGCACCCAAAAGCACATTTTTGTCACTTCGTTAATTCAACATTTGTAATTAGTTGCAAAAATATGAACACTATATTTCAAACAACTGTAAAATCAACAATTTTGAGAAATTCTTCAAGACACGTTTATATATCATTCAAGACTATATAACATACCCAAATTTCGACTAAATCCAAAGAGGTACTCCGAAAAGTGTCTGAGTTCGCATGCAATGACCCTAAATAACAAAAATGAATGTTATTTTCAGCTACATGTATGAATATAAGCCCTATTTTAGAACCCAATGTAATAACAGAAATACCGATAGTGGATCATCAGTTATTCATTGGTAAGTCAACAAATTTATAAGTCACGAAAATATTCAAATGCTAAAAGTTCTACTTTTAACTTCTATGTTCTGTATATGCTCTATCATATATTTGTTCGAAATATAAATAGGATAGAAGTTATTTATATCACAATGTATATATACGTATATGTATATATACTGTATATATATACATACGTATGTGTAAATCACTCATTTAAACACAGAAATATTCGTGAGTATGATATCTAACAAATCTACATTTTTAGAAAATTTGCAACCTAAAGCGACGACTTCTACACAAATGGAGACGGTAGAAAGTCAGCTGAAAAATATAATAGGGCAGCAGCACGTATTACGCTGTTTGTTAACGGACGTGCTATCTAGGGTAGAAAAAATAGAAATAAACAGCCTGGCCAAGAATCAGACAAGTGGAGACGACAAAGCATCCGTATTCCAGCAAGAAATTGTGTTCCCAATCAATTCGGCAGAGGAATTTGAAAAATTGGATGCATATTTAGAAGATGACAAAAATTCTAAAAATACAGTAATATATAGAAAAACATTCACGATAGAAGTAAAACTCTTAATTTAGAGATAAAAGTGACTAATTTTTTTTATTATAGATACTCGAACTAGCCAATATAGGAGGGGCCAATAATTATAATTTTATTAAACGGGTAATGGCAAACATATTGACCGATGAATTTGCCAAAGAATATAGTTGGTTCGGGAAAAAGGGAAAAAAAAAGTTTTATAACACTAAAATTGCTAAAGTGATAGTGGGTAATTATCACCATTATTTTCTTATTGTTGATATTTATTTATATACCATTGAATATATTATTCAACTTAAATTCAAATGTTTATAGATGCAGCTGAGCAATCTAATAAAGTTGCCAAAGACCGAAAAGAAACGGAAGTTTCTATCCAATCGTGGCTCAGGAGGGCTGCGGAACGGTGCAAACACACTGTGAAAAATCTATAATTAACAAATAATATTATTATATATTATAAATAAAATATATATAAATAATAAAATTTATTGTGAAGCTAATAAAAGCTACATTTTATTCCCTAATATCCAATCGCCCCACGTAAAGCTGTTAAAACGTTCACAATACGTACAGAAAACGTTTTGTTCAGTAATTTTAAACGTTCACAAAATGTACGGAAAATGTTACTTTCGGACACTCGGAAAATGTCTACAAAACGTACAGAAAATGTTACTTTAGAATGTTCGGAATATGTCCTGAGAATGTTGACATAGTACATCGTGAGGACGTTCCACTTTGTAACAAGGACCTTACTAGAACATTTAAATAACTTCATGAGAACGTATGGGGGACATATGGACCTTAACGGGACGTTCTCTGAATGTACGGAACGTCCAGAGCGGATATTCTGTGGACGTACATAAAACGTGTGTGTGCTATCTGGGTAGGGTATATGTAAATACTGTGAACCTTCCAATTACAAATAAATTTACAAACACATGTATTTTCTTTACTTTGAAATACATGACGAAGTCTCAAATTAGTGCTCTATACTCTACAGTGACTATTCCTATAAGACTCCCATCCCCATCCCCATCCGCCCGTTTTCGAGGGTCATCATGAATCTCTGCCTCGAGAACGAGCGCCATCTGATCCCAGTATAAAAGTATGAAACACTTTCGCACCGTAGCAATTGAACGTAGTTTGACGGTAACAGAGGAGTGCCTGTTTTATCAGTCTATCTTTTACGTCCCACCGTCTCACACTTGCGTCATGATGCCGAAACGAAACTGGGCTCGTGGCCAGTGTCTTTAATTTGATTGCTTGCGAACGCCATCTAGTGGACGGTGTAAATTCGCCTGTTTTAAATGACTTTTTCTGTAAGCCTAATCCAAGTGTAAAAGTATTAGAAAAGGCTGAAACGAAAATTGATGGCACGCTTCTTAATCCCTGCGGCTCCTTAGATTTAAACCTTCTCTTTCTAGCTAAAATCTCTTATCTCTCTGCAGCGATACTACAAAATAAGAAATATATAATTGAAAATAAAAACATAAAGGAGAAATAACATTTACAAGTCGTTTATTTATTTTTTTATGCTACTACATAAATATATTATCATATATTTTGACTTAAGTCACTCTTCAATTAAGAATCTATGATTATAATAACATGTCTGTTATCTCATCAATTTTCCATCTATACATATGTACTTTATTATGCTCTCTATTAAATAAATATACTTACGTTTATCCATTTATATATTACTGTACTCTCTCGTTTTTCTGTGTACACATATTAGTTATGTATAACATCATATTTGTAACATCGAAACATTTTCTTAATATATAAGCGTCTGATGATAAAGGAAAAGTACAAATGTTTAGTTTGGAATTAGGTACATTGTGTGATTCGCTTACGAAGCGTATCTGAATTAATTATATGGAACATACGTAAACTTTCAATTGGAAATGTAATGTAATCGCACAGAAATACCCATTAGTTGTGCCGCAACGACATTCCGTCCTCCTTTCTTTTTAGATAATCATGTAACATATCTATAACGACTCCCTTATTCCTACGGACAATTGGCACAATTTCGAGTAAAACTATGGAACAACTTGGAACGCAATTTGTATCGTAAAAATACTTCTTGGTATTTTAATTCTGTTAAAACCTTTCGATCTTCTGGTGAATCGTAAAATTTATTTCCCGCGTTGATCTACTGTTACGAATAGCGTAGGGGAAATGCGTAAAAAAAAAAAATTAGAAAAATTCAAGTGAAAGAATAGTTATCGTGAAAAAACAATTACATTTCCACTGAATCCTTTCCTTCCTTTTTTTTCACTTGTAACAAAATTTCTTACGATAAAACACGAAACAAGAGGAAATCGCCTTTCCATCTTATTTTCTTCACAGATTATACATTTACAGTTAAAACACAGTTATATTTAGTGTTCAGTGTCATGGCGTGTACTAAACATATTTTCAAAACTAGGAAATAGTTGTTAATAAAAATATGAGTATGTTATTTGTTACTTTCTCGTTTTCTCAAGGAAATACTTCACAACGCACGGTGAACTAGAAATTAGTTCGACGATGAGAAGTATGACGTTGACATGACACTGATTATAACAAAAATATTAAAATGCATTGTTCATCGTTACCAACGGTTATTAATAAATAATACAATTATGAATAGATTAGTACGTACGTAACGTGTAAAATTAGTAGCAAGCTACGGAAATATATATTTTACAGGAGAAACAATATTATACAAGAGATAATACTCTGTCGGAAAAATACAGGCCTATTTAGTCCAGTTAAAATAAGCTACTTAACTGAATCCTCTGTTCCAAATAACATGTACAGAACAAACTTGATGAAAGAGATTCGTATCTATTACTACAAATCTTAAATGCATAATGAAGGTTTAAAAATATATTGAGATCTGATCGATTTAAGTAGATACATCTGGTCTTGGGAAAATATTTATATGAAGATTTATCGTCGTCGATAAATTCATTATTTTCTAATTTGTATAGAAGAAAAATATTTCGCATATTTATAAGAAATTGGAAGTTTTGTTCTAGGATACACAGTATCTTAGACATTCTTTGGTTTAATCAATAAAAAATGAAAACGCTTAGTCGAATGCCTATAAATCGCCTACAATCATCACAGTTGAATAAAAATTTTCGTCTGATACAAAAATGGACTGTTTCATTACGGAATGCAAAAAGGCTGCAAATGTTGCACGTTACCGTTTCCTTTTTCTGATTATAAAATAAACTTTTGTCGTCGTAGTTTAATATATAGTTGTGATTAATATCGTTAAAGTTGTTCGTACAAACATACATTGCACACAATATTTGAATACACGTTAGAAACGACGACAGTAATCGGTCGTTTCTAACGGAACTGCTACTTAAAAGTAAAGCCAAATTAATTAGAACTTTAGTCGACGCTGGATAATTAGAACGCATTCAACAGACCCCTGTTTTCCAGCGAATCTTTCAACGTTTGGAACAATTGCAACTGCTGCTCCGGCTTTAGACTATAGACCTGCGTCGTATAAAATAAGTACATATCTCGTTTATTCGCATTACTGAATAAAATTTAATAAATCTTACACTTTACCTGCTGTAAAAGCTTTTGGGGCGAAGCAGTTTGAATAAACGAAGATATATAAACATTCACGAACGTTGCCATCAAATACTGACAATCGAATCTGTCCATTATTCCTCCGTGACCAGGAATAACGTCACCAAAGTCCTACGATAAGCGTGTGCACATTTTTATTTTATGTTTCAAATTGAAATAAACGAAAAATAGACAATGTATTTACCTTGATCTTGAACGCTCTTTTAAAACCACTTGCAAAGAAACCTCCGAATGGTCCAATCACAGAACTAAATACTGACATGGATAATGAGTGAAGCAAAAAGGGATACAAAGTCACAGTAGACTTTCCATTTAACTGAAAGAGAATAATTATTGCTGTTAATTTTTTCCTTCAAGTACGAAGAAATAATTAAATTTCATAAACGCGTTACCATTTTCCATATCACTTGCAAACTATTGGGTAAATTATACTCCTGCGGCTGGAATAACGAGGATGGTTCGCAATCCATAGTCATTCGTCCCAAAGTCTCGCTATATTCAATGGGACAAACAAAATAGCGATACTGACACATCACGTACGATATCTGAAAGATAAACGTTCGTTTGAATCAACGCGGAACAGCGTAAAGCGTTTCGATTCAAAATGAAAATATAACGTCACCAGTAAACCAAGGAAAACCGTCGAAATACCGCCGCCTATAAATCCTTCCCAAGTCTTTTTCGGCGATAATTTTATCAAAGGCGTTTTGCCGAAGAAAAAGCCGAACATGTATGCCATTACATCATTTATCACTATCATGCTGACTGGAACAATAAACCTGAACCGAACGAAGATACGTTATTTAGTAAGCAATAGCTGCGAGGCTTTAATTCGTGTAAACAGTTGTCTTACCATATCAGACCTTCGAAAATATTTTTAATTATAAGATAACTTTGCGTCACAACTATGAGCAGAGCGACATGTGTCCAGGCAAACAGAGAGAACTGTTTCATATAATATTTCTTTACGAGTGATAACACAAACCATACAAAACCAACAATGTACAAACAGAACGAGATAAAACGATGGTACGTAACGAGCACTCGTAAATATTCCTGTAAACAAACGGAATCTTAATTAACCACGAGTTGATTTAGTATTCAGAGGTTTTATGGATGTATTTCATTTTGGTTTTCAATTTTACAGTGAGTCACGTATTTCTTTACGAAGAGTATGTAACATTTGTTTGAATTTTAAAGGTAGTTGCTTTGTACAATAAATGTTATAGAAAGTGAAAAGCAATTAAATATGAAATGTGCCATGACATAAATTGATACAAAAAATATAAGAGTGGAGATTTTACAGGCAATTAACAATTGGAATACGTGTGAATAAACTTGTGAGTCACTGTATATGTATTTAAAAATATGTTGAAAAAGAGGGAAATATAAGAAATGTATTAATTTTGCAAATTTGAAATGGTGCAGTGTAGAAACTGAATAATATAATAGAAACCTCATAAACTCGAACTGGAAGCCATATAAAGTGTATGAAGCAATGCTCAGGGAGGCTTTGATCATTGATTTTGTGTCAGCATTGGTAATGTTCATTCATACATCGCTTATATGACGTTTGTATGCTAATATAGGTCAGGCTTTTATTTTCAACTATGCTTTATCGTAATGTAGCTACAATTATAAATAAATACTTACTGTTCTGTTAATCACAACAGCAAAATAGTCCATCAGGTTTTCTCCATAAAAGAAATAATTGGAAGTAATCAAAAAATACCATGACAAAGACCTGAACCATGGTAATCCGTGAATTCTATACACTGCGTAACCAATATTAATAATCTCTTGGAAACATTTTACTTGTACAATCAGTGTCTAAAAAAGCATAAAAATATTGGTGATAACAATTCTCTTTTTTGTAGAAAGAATCTGTTATGCAGTCGTTACAGAAAACTTACCAGAGCCATCAGTGCTAATGGTCCAACATAAATAATTCCACAAAATCCAGTAATCATGAACAAGGTAAAAATGCTCCTAATCACCCAATTTTTCCAGCTAGAAAATGTTTTTTATTTTTTTTTAGTTTAGGATTTACACGAAAAAGAGTTTAGGCTTTGTTGGAATAATATTACCGATCGGGTAAGCCGGAAAGCGCTGAATCCAAAAGTTGCGGAGTATGATCCGTTCCTTGGGGCAAACTCTTCGCCAGGTCGTCAAGTTCCAGTTTCGCGTCGTCCTCAGATTCCACATCTTCCTTCTAGGTGAAATGTTGTTGAAAAGTGTAATCAGGAATATTTAGGGTAATTATTATAATATTTGTGAAGCTATTATCACAAAAACTTTGAAGTTATATTTTGAGTTATATTTTGTACGAAGAAGGAATTTTGTGATTCGATGGAATCATTCTAAATATTTTTTCTTTCGATGATAAATAAAAATGTTCAAAGAAAATATACGAATAACAGCAGAAATCATAAATAATATTTTTCGCTATTCTTTTAACGTAACAATTACGATAAAAACGATAAAATTACGAGCAAAAGTGACTGATACTTAACTGAAATAGTATGTGTAAATACAACAGGATAATTAAGGCACTGTCAAAGGAGTTATTAGAGAAAATAAACACAGTAAAATGATATACTATGAAATATACGTCCGCGATATCCCTATAGTCATGTTGTAAAAATAATGGTAGTGCGCGTTAGTATTGGTGGCGATGAATGAGTATCAGTATCTGTCATGGTAATCGTTCAATTTGCTTAATATGCGTGGTGAGTAAGGCAAAGGTCAATCGACGGTTGATCGCGTGTAATAATTGAAAGGGTGGATTCGAATCGATGAAATAATTCGCGTGAATGGGAACAATGGTTCCTGGTGAAACGGGAAGAGTCCATGTACCTGATCGTCACTGACATCCCGCGTTTCTGGCGATGCATCGCCGACGTTTCTCTTCCGAATCTCCGACATGTTCGGCGATGATTAATGATTCGCGATAATTCACCACGAGACAGAAACTTAAAATAAAAAGTAGCACTGTGACCACTGACTTGTATGGCTCAACTGCATATTTACATGTTTAAATAATCAACTGAACAAAACGGACGTGACGGACACCTATCATATTTGCGCAGACAAACCAGACAAACTGACAGGTTAGCGCAGGGCACCGATCATCGGCGACGCTCGGTTTGTTTCGTGTCTTATCGGAAAATCAATGATTAAAAAAACTTTCATGAAAATTAATGCTACGTTCTCAATACCGATCGAACGAATAACTTTATTCGCAATGCACGCGACGACGGAATAAATATATCTATCATATCTACATATAACAGCATTCAACTCTATTATATATTGTTATAATATGTAAATTACTTATTTGATCCATGTTCCAATTTTTTTAAGGTTAAGTTTGTCATTTAAAATAATAATAACCTTAAAATATATCTATACACTACGATATAGAATAAATATTGAATCACTTCTTTATTATACTATGAATTTTTTTATTTTATGCAAGTATTATTTATCTTATTAAAAATTATATTACGCACATGAAATATCGCCTTTAAAACCTTTAATCTGTGTAATTCAATGCTTGTCAGTGTTTGTGTTTTGGTTACAGATGACTGGTAATGCTGATAACGTTCAAACACCGAGAAATGAAGGTTATAAAAATTGAAGGAGAGAAGAACTATTTTAACAAACGGATATAAAATTCTAAGAATCTGTAATACCGTGATATAATTTAGAGGTTAAGATATACAATATGACGTTGCCCGGTATCGGAGTATTTGGCACAGGGAGCATCGTCAGGATAATCATTCCTTTCCTAAGAGAAAAAGGATTCCGGATCGAAGCGATTTGGGGACGAACATTG
Source organism: Perdita meconis (assembly GCA_030770465.2). Classification (NCBI taxonomy): domain Eukaryota; kingdom Metazoa; phylum Arthropoda; class Insecta; order Hymenoptera; family Andrenidae; genus Perdita; species Perdita meconis. Next base: position 580,567 of record JASKOS020000017.1, read on the forward strand.
GCCGAAGTATCGGAAGTTGCGATCGATCTAGAAATACCGTTTCACACTAGTCGAATAGACGATGTGCTACTTAGAAAAGACGTTGATTTGATCTTCATTATGTGTTCGCCTAGCTTGCATGCACAAATCGCGGTGAAAGCTTTAGGGATTGGAAAACACGTAGTTTGCGATAAACCAGCCGGTTTGAGCCAAAGCGAAGCTCTGAAAATGGTGCGAGCTGCGCAGTATTATCCCTCCTTAATCAGCATCGTCAATCATAGCTTAAGGTTCCTTCCTGCATTCGTTCACATGAAGAAAGCCTTGGAGGAAGGATATTTAAATGGCCCCGTGAATGTTATCGAAGTCAGAGTGCATATGGGCAGTTTGCTGCACGAAGGTAAATAAATTTCTCATAAGCGATTGTATTCGAAACCTAATTTACATCCATTCGCAGGATACGATTGGCTCTGCGACGACACAATGGGCGGAGGAATTTTGGCGCTGGTCGGAAGTCACGTAATAGATTTAATATTCCATTTAATTGGCCAGCGAGCTGCCAGAGTGCACGCAGTCGTCAGAACATTCACTCAGACCACGAAACACATAAATGGAATCAGACACGTCACTTCGCCGGACTTCTGCAGCTTTCAGATGGAGTTGACCAGCGGTACACTGGTAACAGCGACGTTAAGCAACCATCTGCAAGGTCAATTGTCCCAAGAAGTGTTGATATGCGGAGGTGGAAATCATTTGGTGGCACGTGGCGGAGATCTATACGGTTGTCGCAACGGGCAGGAAGAAATATTGTATCGCGACACGGACAGCTTGCAGGACGTGTCGTTCCCGATCGCCGATTCCATCCCACGACCGTATATCAAAGGGCTGAGGAATATGATCGCCGCGCTGAGAGAAGCGTTTCAGTCTGTCGAGGACAAAAAAGGTTGGATAAAGGAGCCCGTGTTCTCGGCGTCGACTTTTGAGGACGGTTTGTATGTCCAGGCAGTCATCGATGCATTGAGACAGAGCAACAAACGACGGGAATGGATGAAAGTTACTATTTTGACTGAGGAACCGGATCCGAATCCTTTGTTGAGCGCTGCTGTGAGAGCCACAGCTATTTCTATATAAAGTAGATGTAAAATTATAAAGACTGTATTGAAGTTTTAAAATTCAATCGTGAATCTTGTAGGAAAGTATTTGATTGTTCATTAAATTCTGCAGATCGCTTTTTAAGTTGTTTCGGGATTTAAAAAAAGATTTATTAACGTTATCCTGACTGTAAGAGAAGTTGATTAGATCCAAATTATTCTTGTTAGCTTAAAAATATATTTTAAAGTAAAAAAATCCGTGGAACTTGGTGGACAATTTAATACAGTAGAACCTCGATTATTCGACTCGATATTTCTAATATCATCGAATGCATTTAATAATTGAAACCTTGGCTGATAAAAAGTTAAGGCAATGGACGAATCCGATAATCGAGGGTCTACTATAATATAAAAAAAGACAAATTTGTTATCTAGCAGTTCTAGATATAAATTAACATGTACTGTTAGTTATCTTTTATCTTATTTATTTATTTTGTATACGAGAATAGATAGAATATGGGATATGAATTGCGTTGTAAATATGTGCATAAACGGATATTTCTGAGGTTTTTCTAACATGCTTGCATTTATATAGTTATGTAGATAATATTTATGAAAGTTCATAGTATTGAGATTGTTCACTTAATTTAAATGACATGAACGGTTGAATTTCACTGTAAATAAGCGTTTTCTAATCAAAAAACGTAAAGGATCATTAATTTATTATTATATACATTTTGTGTTGATCGTTTTTTTATTTTGCATGTGATAAGTTATTCGTATTTCTATTGTATTTTAAATTAACATTAAATAAATCGAACAAAACAGATTTGTTAATTCTACTGAAATTCTGAGAGATCTTGTTTAATATATAGATATATCCTTTTAATTGAAAAGACAGTGATTAATTATTTAGCTTCAAGTTTTTTCTTGTGTAAATCATTTTTTTAAGCAGTTTCAGAATGAAAAAAATAATAATTACAAAAAAACAAGTAAAAACGTGGCAAAATCGAGAGATTACAAAATCTAAATGTAAAGAGAGAAAAGGACGAAGTTAATGAATTGAATGAAAAAATAAATTTAGTCTAAGCAAAAATATATTTGTTAAAAATTTAATTATACTTGCAAAAATTCAAATAAAAACGTTTAACAAAGAGTATATTTCACGATTATTAATTTAATCCGTACAAAATTTGTACAATTTGATGAAAAATTAGTTTCCATGTATTTTAGATATTAAAAATTTAATATTAATATTATATATTTAAAAACCTCCTCGAATTAGAAGTAAAATTTTTTAAAATACGAATCTGATTCAAAGCTGAAGTTCTAAAAGTTTGAAATTGACTCAAATCTGCAATCATTGAAGTTCTCTAAAATTGAAGTTTTTGGAGTTCCAAACTGACTCAAAACTACAGTTTTAGCTTTAAAATTGATTCGAATATAAATTGACGCAAGCTTGAATCTGAAGTTCCTTCAATTCAAACCTGACAGAAACTTAAATTCTTCAAGTTGAAAACCGACTTAAAACTGAATTTCTTCAAGTTCAAACTGACTTAAAATTGAACTTTCTCAAGATTAAATTCTGATAATCAAAAATTACTTTGTCTGATTAAAATATAGTTTCTATGTATTTTATTATATACAAATGTATTATAACTTTCAGTAATGAAAGTCTACATCAGTTTTGAGCATTAAGTTAGAAAACGATATTAAACAGAAATGCTTCTAAAACGATTAAAAACTAAATAGTTTCTTGACAGTAAGAGTAACGAGGAAAAACAGCATGTTTTACATTTGCGTATGAAAAATTTTTTATTGAAAAATGTTCTTTCACGCTACAACGTCAGTGTACCTTCGTCTATTTAACGTTATAACAGTACAAAAATTGCATTTTTACAAGTTATCCAGCTTACGTGACTAAAATATCCCAGTTAGCAATCTGACAATTGAAAAGCTACGTCTCTTAATAATTAACAGAAGGCGCCGTAGCAGAGGCATTCTTTGGCGACAACGCAACATACTAGTCCCAAGAGATAAATCTTCCTAATTGATCGCGATACAAGTATACGAGTTCGACGAACATGTCAGTCCATACAGAATCGAACGCGTATCATCGAGCGTCGCGGAATTCTCTCTTCGTCTACGTTTCGAATAAAAAACGATGCTTGACTTACGGTTCACTAAATTTGGCTGGCCAACGTTACTCACGGGTCGACGACTGATCTCGTTCGACCTACATGTACGGAAAGGTCGCGTCATCTATTTCCGTGACGCGGAGAAAATAATCGAATTCCCTCCTCGAACCCGCCAACGTACAAGCACCCGAACGGCGAACCCGCTAGAAATGTTATTTCGCGATTACGGTGTTCACGTTCGCCAGCCAAAGCACGCCTACAAGGAGCGAAACCCTTCCGAAAACGGAAGGGCCAAGTTCCGCGCATGATTACACACATCGAATCGTTTTAAAACTGCTTTTCTCCCTTCGCTCGACAAATATCTACCCTTCGTTTCGCCGTTCGGCTAGACGAAGCACAAATCAGTCGACGTTTCCTTTGCTACCTGGGCTATCATCAACGACGCATTGTTTTTCGGCCGGAAACTTGCTTTACGCGTCGTCACATTGAAACCTTCCCCTGAACTCGAAACGCAACAAGTCGCTACACCGTGCTCTATGCTCCTCGACAAGCGTGCACATTCCCTAAGAATCGATCACCTGAAACGCAAGCATCCGGCCAAAGAGAATATCCTGTGCTAGCATTTAACAATTACACCATCCATCGCGGTACAAGTTTTCCTTTAAAGCGAAGTAAAGCAAATCGCAACGAATGGATAAGCACCGATCGAACTTCTGTGGAAATTGCACCGTTCAGGCTGTTTGAGATTGCTGACTATAAACTGTATTCTTTTGGTATTTTAATAGTTTCATCGGAGCATCATAAATTGTATATAATATTAATCAAAGCTTGACGAAGCATTGACTTAGGATTTGATAAAAAGCACAGCGGGTTCTATTGCATTGGAATAATGATCAGGTTTTAATTAAACAAAATACTGCGAAGAAAGTTAATGAAATGTAACGAAGAAGAGATGCATAAATTACATTAATGCCTCATAATGCATAAATTAGAGACTAGCAAAGCGTTGATTAAGGTTTAATCTGAAGTCTGAAGTTTACGCAAACGTTTCAAACAAATCAGATAAACTTACGTGGAAAAAGATTTTATCAGAATTTGAAGATACTCAGATGAAGCTATCTGAACACACTTTAATTATGTATACGATGTTCAAAAATCTCAAACAGACCAACAATAAAAATTATGGCGAAAGCCTCTATGATTATAAAAGTTGAATATTTGTCGCGTTCAATACTTCTAAGCTCGAGCTAAAAAATCCAGCTAATATAATCTTATCCATTCGATGCTGTCGAGTCTTGAACGCAGTGTTCCTGTCCAAAACAACAGATACAGCCCTTCAGTCATTTCGTTTCAGTCCACAAAACGGTTTTCGGACGTCAAATGAAAGATTCGATGCGCATTCATAGTCTAAGTACTAAGTGCAGCGTATATCTTTTCCATCCATCTAGTCAAATTGTTCTTCGAGCCACGAACGTCGAAGTCGGGGCGTTGCGGATCTTTGCTTTCGACAGAATCACGCGCTCTCATCGCTCGCCGTTTAGACACATCATGCACATTCGTTCGATGCGGATAATATCTCTTTGTGTTTCAATTAGTTAGATTCAGGTCCTGCCCTTTAAAATTGATCGCGTACTTAGATACTGCGTTTCAGTACGAAATAATAATTCTACGTTGAACGAGTTTCCTGAAATCGTTTGGAAGCAGTCTTTCAACTTTTTTTTCGCATGCGTTGACGCAAAAGTCGTCTTAGATATTTTTCCCCTATTTTATTTTCCTTCTTTCTCTTTCGATCTTGCGTCCTCTCTCCTCTTTTTTTTTTTTTTGCTTTTTTCTTCGTCGATTACGTTCGATCGCGCGCGCGCGTTCACGCCTTTTTCTCATTTTTTTTTGCCATTTTTCATTTTCACGTTTAATCGCACAGATTTAATGTACAAATAATATCTATACACATTAGTTAGCTGGTACAAATTAGAATCGTATTGTGTTGACTAGCTTTTGACCGTTTCTCCTGAAATGATACGTGTGTGTGTGTGTGTGTGTGTGGTCTTGTGTGTGGTACAGCGTACATACACATACGAGAAACTCTGGAATTCTAGTCTGGACAGTGTGTGTGTTGTGTATGCATGCGTGTGTATTTCCTCTGTACCGAGTATATTACGTGTACGTGTTTCGAAAATCGGTTACGCAATGGGGAACAAAATATTGATTCTTTTCGATCGCTCCTTGCTTATTTAAAAACGATTCTTCTCGTTCGATCCCGGCTAATCGTTAATTAATTATCAATCGAGAAATCACCGCGCGCCATTACGTAGATTCGTCGTCCTAGTAAGAGTATAATCATTAGAATAATCGTTACAACCTAGATATTACAGCTATGTAAACATTACACGCACACACATTCTTTCGTTCTTCCTCTCGCTCTTCCTCTCTCGCATCGTTCTCTAATTCTTAATATTTTGACAGGTTTTTCCTTCCGCAGTCTTCCAATTGTTTTTATTCACGCGACCGTGCGCGGCCGTTCCTACGGATTTAAAACGAATGCAAAACGTCCGAAATTCACCGTCTCACGGCGCGTGAATTGTTCAGTCTTTCATGGTTTATATATTTTCTTTTTTTTTTTGTCGCGTATTTTTATCGTTACATTACTCGCTAATACTATATTACTTGTTATCGTTATTATTACTCAGTAAATTTAACCCTTTTCATTCTTTCATCGTTCCTCGGTTATTTTATCTTTTATCCCCCGTTGGTGTGTCTCGCACGAAAAAATATTATGCTACAGTTTACCTTTTTTTCTTCTTTTCACTCGCAAACGTTACACGTTACAGGTGCGAAGGTGCATATTTAGAGTAGAATGATGTATGCTCGGACTTTAAAGCCACAGATTTCGATGTCGCATCAAAAAACGTACGACGCAATTAAACGCGCGCGTCTAACCACCACCCCATACACCGGGACGTTGTTCGCTAATACGTATAATTATTTTAGTCTTTATATCAACTTCACGCGTTCACGCCTCAATACATCCTTTTAAGGCCTTTAAAAAATCCGTCTTTTTTTTGTATTTTTTCTTTAAATCATCGTACAGCCGCTCCGTTCTTGCATCTTGCCCTACTTTTTCCTGCTTGTTTTCTCTTTCCCATTGTTTTTCTTTTCGTTACAGTCTAACCGCGTTTAAAAGAGGAGACACACGTGGTAACTCTTGTATACGAGCGTACAAAAATCACGAGATCTGTGCGCGAACTACGAAGCGTGCGCAACATTGTGCACCCGTGTGTGTGTGTGTTGTGTGTGTGTGGTTTTCGTCTTATTGTTTTTCTCTCGGCGAAGCGGAGACGAATTCGAATACCGTGGTGTTTTATTTCCCCTCGTTTCCCTCTATCACGTTTTCCCTCGTCCTTTCATTCCTTTCTTTACGCGTGTAACAAAGTTTCAAACGTTTTAAGTATGCTTCTCCTTTCTTCTAAAGAGAATATTACGATAATAATACACAGCGATAATGGAGATAGTTTATAATAGTGTAGTAATAGCTGTACTTGGTAATAGTAATAGTAGCGGTTCTATTTAGTAGTAAGCTAATTACTAGAATAGTAATAGTAATAGCGTAGCGGTAGGTGGATAGGATAATAGTAGAAGCATCGATAACCGACCGAGATTAAAAAATAGTAAACGATGTAAAGAGCGTATAAATAAATCAGTGTTAGCATTGTGTGTGAAGTAATAGTAGGAAAAAATGACAGTGACAGCGGTGGTAGTAAAGAGGTTTAGATAGCGATAATAATAAGTGATAACTATAATAATGATAATCATAATAATGCGGTAAATAGGTGGCGACCGACCAGTAAAGTAGAGAGTGAAAGCGATTGTGGATTGTGGTCGTGGTGAACGATGATAATAGTAGAAAATAGCGATGGTAATAGCAACAGCGGCGGTGTTGATTAAGAGCGGAATAAAGAATAATTAATAATAATGTTAAAAAAAAGAAGTAAAATCAGTCAGTTCATTAAAATGAATTATTACATTACATTAGTATAATGTGTCCTGGCGCTTAAAATCAGACGAATTCCATTTCCCGAAATGGATAACACGAAAAATAATATTGCAAACATCGCACAATAATGTGGTGTACCTTTTTCGTCCCCCTCGATTTTTTTTTTGTTTTAATATACATATATATATATATGTTATACGATTTAATCCGCTTCCCATAAAATTCTATCATATGTGTATACATATATATATATATTCTTTATATAATACATTTATATAGATGCAGCAATTAGTCAAGGAAAGAATCTATCTTCCTAAATAGCATTTGGCTTGCCAAATTCTGTCAGTTTCATTAAATAGTTTATAATTGCATCGGGTATAATAAAAAATATTATTTCTTTCTTTTTTTTTTTTCTTCCCATTCTTTCGCGAGTTGCTCGGAGACGTTCGCTCTAAAACCGAACGTTCCTCCTTCCTCACCCGATTCACCCGGTAACGTCTCAAGTGTCGGACATTCCTTCTCATTTGGTAGGGCTACATTAAAGCGTGAATGCGTGCACGCAGAAAATACGCGCCGTCGGTTTCCCTCATTCGCGAAGATCTACCGGAAGTCAGTTTTTTTTTTTCTTTTTCGCGCTCTCATCAATCGAAACACGTAGCGGAGCTTTTGCGTGACGCTCCGTTTTCGTATAAAAATTTCTCCCTTCTCACGAACAGGACTTACTGCGTAGATCCAGTCAACGAAACGAAGAGAATTCGTTAGGCCTCGCCGAAACCGCCGATCGCTTGCTCAGTCATTCTCAAACACAGAGATTCCAAGCGGGAGTTGATCTCCGGCTCCGTCGTCTCCGACGCGTTGCCGGTTTGACCAAGAAAATGATCCCGCGGCGCGCTGTAGGTGCGCTGTAACGTTCTTTGTAATTGCTGAAACAGACGCGGACGATTAAAAATACTGATTCCGTTAGAGAAGGTAAAAATTGAAAAAGAATTGACAAGTGTGATTTGAAACATTTTGTAGAGTAAATTCTGAAGGGCTCATGATATTAAATTGATATTCATACTGTTAGAACACTATCAAAATGATCTGTAGAATATTAGCTGATAATGGCTTATGCAATACAAGAAAATAGGCTAAAAGAACTTTAGTTACTCGGTGAGATCAGAACCTCTGTGCCACCCAATGTAACGAGATCATTTTTTTTATCATAGTATTTAAGAGATTCTGTTTAGGCTAAAAAGTAGCAGGTTCAGAGATTTCAAGGCGTAGATTTAGAAATTTTTAGAGTTGAAATTGAAGATATAAAGGTTTAAGGTATGAGATGTGAAAATTTTAAGTTTTAGCGATTCTTCAAAGTTAGAATTAAGTTTTAAAGATTTTTCAGAGATGAAATCGAAGATTTGAAGGTTTAATGTTTGAGATTCGATAATTTTAAGTTTTAGGGATTCTTCAAAATCAGAATTATAAATTGAAAGAATTAAAGTTAGAAATTTGAAGATTTAAAATTCTAAAATTTGAAAATTTCAAGACTTTAAGAGTTAAAATTGAAGATGAAAGGTTTAAAGTTTAAAGTTTGATATTTGAAAATTTCAAGTTTAGATTGAAAGATTTTCTATGCTTCTTCGAACGATCAAATTTGCTCAGATTGCATAGTATTTCAATTTTTGAACAATTTCTAAAGATTTCAAATTCCAGACTTAGAGATTTTTTTACAAGTATTATAATATTTAACATAGAATATTTTTAGTGTTGTATCAGCCATTAGCAGCTAATATTCTGCAGATCGTTTTGACAGTGTTTTAAGGTTTCTAACAGTATTATAATCTACTTGATATCGCGACCCTGTACTTGGAATGTTTCCCTGTAAAAAATTAGATGGAGTTTCGCCTACCTGTAAACTAGATTCTTGTAAACTAGGCCGTTTCTCGGTCGCGTGGACTGTGCGCAACGTATTGCTCTGATTTACGCTTTGGTTCTGATTATTCTGCAGATACGGCGTGGATATACTGTTCCTGTGAGTGCTAACAACGAAAGAATTGTTTTGCGGGTGTGAATTGTGAATGTGTCCTAAGTTTAAGCTCGGCTTTCTGTTGTGCTGCTGCGGATTACAGTACCTTCGATTGTTATACCCATAATTATGTTGCCATCTAAAATAACAAATCGTCGAATTAATCTCGACGCTTCGAAAAGTTCGGGTAAACAGTTGCCGCCTTGAAAAGACGAGATCGTTACTAATTTGCATACTTTGGAGTAGGTCGTGGATTTCCGAGTCTACTACGCCACTGTTGCACCTTTTCCTTCTGGTTCGGTGTAAAGCAATCATGCTGCAATACTTTCTCTAATATGTTAATACAAGCGCACAAAATGCCATCATCCACGCTTTCCAATGCCAATCGGCTACACACTAAGAAAATAAACGAACACAATATGTTAAAACATGTTCACGTGTTGTTACGCAACGTCGCATTTTTTTTTTTTTTTTTTTTTTTTTTTTAATGGAACGTCATGCGAATGATCGACACTCACGTTTACCGAGAACCTTTGTGAATTGAGCAGGTATGTCTTGGGGATCGTTCTCTTGGCTCGGCTTCATGGGCGTGGCCAAGATCGTCTTCAACTCGTCAATTGTGTTGACCAGTATCGTCGGTCCCTGCAAAAACGACGTCGACTGCGTGCTGTTGTCGCGCGTCGGTTGCAGCAAGTCTTTCTCTAAATTTAAAAGCGTCGTATAACGTTGTTGCAATTTTGCTATGGACAGGGCTAATTTGTGCCTGGCCCCTTTCGTCACGCCTTGCTCGGCTAATTGCTCCTCCGTCAATTGGAGCATTTCTTCGTAACTGAGAGTGACGAACAAGTAACTGTATTTGTGGAGGCGTAAAGTTTTCAACCACGCTGGAACATCTACGAACGAAACATTACAAATTTTTTTTATAACAACGAACAAAGAAAACTTCCTAGAGGCTTTTTGTCGCACGCACCTCTCATACCACTAGCAAGCGATCGATTAGAGGCTTCGTCTAAACGTCCCTCGCTGCCGCTACTCGCGCACGAGCTCTGAGGACTCAACGGGCCTAATCCAATGAGATTGCCTATTTGGAAGACGACAATTCCACTTATAATAAAATAGAGACACGATCGACGAGCCTTTACAATTTTTAATTAAGTCAAATCCACATTAACGATCATGGTACGGTCAGATCATGTCAAGTCAGGCTTCAATCAAGATCGCTTCTCGTTGGAGCAAAAATTCGTAGCGTTTTTAAGTGAAATTGTGAAACAATGTTGAAATATTTTTACATGTATTTATTTAATTACGCGAGTTCTATTTTCTTCTACAACTTTTTGCCATCTTTGATATAGTTTCATGATTCCATTTTCCCAGAGCATAACATTTTTAGTGTTATTTATTGAAAAACGCTACGAATTTTTGTTCCAACCTAATCATTTATTCGTAATCCAATGAATGGATTCACAGTATGCGGTTCATTCAAGTAAAGTGAAGGTCTGTTAATCGTGAAATCGGCTAATTCGCTAGCGATTAAGACCGCGGTCATCCTCGACTTGATCGTCAAATGTGAACTGTCGACGGTCAAGAAGAATGAACACCAACAATTAACAGAATTTGTGCGTAATTACAGCGAATTTTATGATTTTAACCATAAAAAATATTGATGTAAGAGAATAAATGCTTACATTCATTTTGAGAAATTCGAAAATACTTATGAAATTTCAAATCATTAAGGAATTCCCCTGACGATTCTGCAGCATCTGATGTATCCAAAACTGTCGTCATTTTGCTCGTACAGTAGAATCTCTATTATACGACTCAATTATCTTCGATTTTTAAGGTCTAAAATTTCAATTATTTGATGAAGCAGATATAAAAGTAGTAGAGCAGGACTTCTAGTAAAACTTGAATTATAATTTAACCTTTAAGTGTACCCTTCAGAGAAACCTTGTATAAATTAATAAGGAAGCGTATTATAAACTATTCATATATTAATCCATATAAAAATCCTATAATGCTATTAAATAATTAATACTGGTAGTATGCCATTTAAGGGTTAATAATGGTCTACTAATTATTAGGTGAGTGCAAAAGTTCGTGCACGATTTCTAATTGAAACTCAACTAGAAATCGCGCGCGAACTTTAGCACCTACCTAATATTAGAATTTTATATTCTTAATATTAAGTCAATTAATCAATATTCTACTGTACTGCAGTATTCTCCTCATCCAAAATTAACGCAATTTTCGTCAATCTATTTGGAGAACGCCATTGTTTCTCTTTCCAATGAATGGACAAAACCGAAGAAGGCTGTAATTATTTCTAGACTCCATTATTCCTAATCGTTTAGCGTAAATGCCTTGATGAAATCCTGGATCTTGACTGATCGTAATTTAATCATACCGTGATCGCTAATGTGAATCTAAACTCCGTTCCACGGGAGAATAAAGTCGTTTCGCATAGCTTGTCCCCGCCGTCCCAAGTGATTTTTCCACAACGATTGACAATGACTCGAATGAACTCGAGCTCGAAAAAAGGACATTCTTTAAAAATGGTAAGACACTTTTAAAAGCCCTGCAAGGGATGCGTAGGAAGAGACGCGCTCGAGGGAAACAGCCAATAACTACTAAAGGTAGGCGTCAACTGCGCAAAGCGTACGAAATCTGGTCGACGAACGACTTTATTTTCTCTTGAAGCGCAGTTTAGCTTTAAACTCACTCGTGTGATCCCCAGAGACGCTGAAACTTCGAGGCTTGTGTCTAGTCGTGCAGTTGACATTGTTGCTGCGATCGACGACTTCTAGATGATGCGGGGGAGCAACTGGCGGCGTTAAGCTGTTTGATCGTCGTTGGCGAGTTACGGGCGGAGGGAACTGCAAGTTGAAGGCAGTACCTGGTTGCGTGCCGAATAAATTCGTTTGGTCGTTCTGCTGCTGTTTCGAATTTCGCTGCCATATGTTATCCCATCTGAAATAAGAGTTGCGGCTAAACAACTAGGAAATTGTCACAAATAGATTACGGATTATACAAATTTATATTTTCAAAGACATAGGAAACCAACTTAAATAAAAGTATCTTTTACTTTTAATTTCTAAAGAACATAAAATGTATTTTTCATATATTTTCTATGCACATCATTATGTATTTTAGCACACTTAAATACACAAACATCCACAGTATAATCGTAGATGATACAGTACTTTGAGGCTTGTCTAACGTACCTATTAGTGGTATTGGTGTATTCCTCGAGGCTGTGTATGGGTGGTGTGCCGCTGATACGTTCTTCGAGGTGGCGAAGCCACTGAGTCAAAGAGCGTCGATCTTGACTAGTTATAGCTGGATGAATCAGAGTATAACTTAATAATTGCTGGGTTTGCTCCGTGTATTGCCCTGTGGTAACACAGTGGCTCACTAATTCTGGTATCGCTACCAGATAGCATTGTTTGCACTCGACATTCCCAGGCCTCAACAATGGCAAATGCGTTAGAAGTTGATTGATAGCAACTTCAGTCGACTCGGAAAGCAACGAGGTAATAAATGCTGCAAAGATATTACAGTTTTACGTAATCCGCGTTCGGACTCGTTTATTCTACTCCGATACTAAGAGCCGACAAAATTACCTGGATTATTGGCATTCAGTTCCTGCGTGTCCAATTCAGAAACAGAATGTAACGAGTGTTGCACCGCCTGTGCAAGGAATCTCGCTTGAACCGCAGGAATGCGACGAAGCAGAGCGTACAGAACGACTGTCTGTTCGCACTCGTTCCACTGAGAGAAAACTCGAGTGAGTTCACCCACTTGTTCACAGAACAGAGCACCCGGCGACCACTTCATTTTCAGTGATATCTTTACGTCGACGAGCGAATATCGGAAGCTCCAAATGCTTCCACGTTATGCAAGTTATGATATAACTTTAGTCCAACGATGCTGGGACAGTGACGGGCATGTGCCAAGATTCTGTTGCACAGAAAGAATAGTTTTCACGTATTTTGCTGGTGTTTCAGCTTCTAATCATTAAATTGAATAAATATTTATGTTTCTTAGCCGAGTTATGGAATATTTTGTGTGAATAATTTTTATTAAAAATTCTTCTTGGATTGTATACATTTTATGGTTTGACATAATCTTTATTGAAAGTAAAATTATACACAATACTTATATGGAGTAAATATTCTAAAGATTAAGAAATATAATATCCTGACTAAAGTCCGCGGTATATTTACGCTCGTATTTTTTATACTTCAAAACAATGACAAAACAATGACAAAACAAAACAAAGTATTTTTTATACTTCAAACAAATTAACGGTGAATTTTTACTTCGAAAACAAAAGAGTCGAAAATCTTAAAATTTCATAATTTATTTATCCACTTGCACAATAAGGTCGATCGCTCATAACGCAATTCAATATTTAAAATAGCGTCGGCAATTTAATTTTTAACATACATTGACATACATCAACTTTCTAGAACAGTGAAAGCATGAGACGCTGAAAAATTTGGCAAGCACCGCGCGACAAAAGTAAATATTTCCTCCGAAAATTAACGGATCGAAGTGATTCGCGATCGTTACGAAATAAAATATTAACGCGGCACAAAGGAAGGAGGAAGGCCGAGGCGATTTGAATTGGTCGTTCGAAATGGTTCCCGTCGCGCTCCGTTTTGTTTCCTTTCAAAGGAATAATTATCGGTCCTATTGTGTCAAACCGTCGGATTGAACGATAACGAACTCCGTCCGATGCTTAACATAACCTCAAAACTATCTGTGTACACTGCATCGGCATATAGGTACATCGATAAGAATTCCACTGAGGTCAAGTTTGTTTACCCCGCGATGCGTGTGTATTTATAGCTTTCCTGTTACGATCCATTCGGCGGTGCAATGGCACCGTGCGCGGAGAGACTTTACATGTTTCTCTAACAGCAATAGATAAGACACGGGACTGTTTTTACGACGGTTACAAAGACCGCGGCGACGCTCGCAAGTCCTGGTGAACGTCGCCGGACACCGGTGCGATAAAATGAACCGTTTCCCAAAGGTATCCCGCTTCAAAGTTTCCAGTGGATACTCCGAGAGTCGTTTTCGTCGATGCCGCCGACTATCTCTGTATGCGTGGGACAGTGTAGAGGGGAAAGGACGAAGAACGAAGGGAGGAAAACAAGAGAGAAAGACAGCGAGCGAGACAGAGAAGGAGGAAAAGAGACGGAGCGAGAAAAAAAATTGCCTGTACATGCGGGAGTATTAATCGTTTTTCGTAAAGGAAGTCGCCGGACAACACGGAGTCAGTCGCTCGATCGACCGCGAAATAATATCGAGAGTTTACGTAGAAACGTAACAGATAAATCGCTACTGTGCGATCAGCGCTCGGCCATTGAGCCGAACAGCAAACAACAAATTGTACGCTCCAATCGGTCGACACGCTGACGCTGCGTTTATGTTCATCGCGGATCGTTCTAATTACCGTGTGCAAGCCCGATGACGGCTCCTTCGCAGGATCGTTGCGTCCCTTGCAAAATAACAATACACGATTACAGCATTTTATACGACGTCGAGTAAAAGGAAACATCTATCCACCATGCGGTATGGTGGGCCTACGTGACCACACTGGTTCGCCGTCGCGACGAGTCGCGCAACTCCGATGCTCCTATTGGTCCGCGGTCTCGTGACGACAACCAATCGCGAAGCGGTTTGGGGCGCGGTTCGTTCGGAGCCTCTCAAACAGGCTTGGGCATTATCCAAAATCCAAATGAACTGTTTGAAAAATACTTTTTAGTAGATCTCAATTAATTTTGATTAGCGTGAATAATAAATCCTGGAAATTGATCGCATGGAAAAGTATATTAAACATTTTTTATTAGAAAATTTTTTTAAATTAAAGTCATTTTCTAAATAGCAAAGATTTAAACAGTGCGAATTGGAGTAACACAATCAGTTTCTGGAATTCATTACTCACAGTAATTAAAACTATATAATCAATTATTATATGATCATTATTAGAAGCGGATTTTTAGGCGTGGTAATTTCAAATATGCGAAGAATTATAAGGATGTCCATATAGCTGCAAAACTATATAAAGTATCAAAAAGGAAAAGTGTTTTACGATATTTAGAATGTCCAACACACTTCTATTTAAATTTGCATTGTTATTATATTTCTATGAAAATATAAATTCGCATAAATATCCACATTCTAATAATTACTATAAATCATTCGGTTCAAATTCCTTTTGTGTTGAATTATCAGTTATTTTATTTGAACGAAATATTAAAATAAAAAAATATCATTATTCTCTTTATTCTGTATTTTATAAATACTACATGAACATAAATAATTGTTTACATAAAAAAATAGACCCCCAAGTATTTTTTTGGATCTCGAATATTCGTATTTAAAGGGTTACATACGTTCTTTAATTTCAAAAAATTTTCGAAAGAATTTTTATTTCATTGAAATTAAATGTTTATAATGTGTAAAATATACACAAATTGCGAATAAAGAAGAGTTTGTTTATTTAGTTCAAGCTTTAAAACGTTTAAACACGTTTTTTTCAAATTATACATAAATACTATTTTACATTGTTCAACATAATAGCTTTAGCAATTTTCAAAATTTTCTCATAAACTTACTTGCACTTTTCTAAGGAGAATAATATTCTTTCATTTTTCTTATTTTCCACAAATTCAAAATTTTTACTTGATATAGTCATTATACTATTTTACAAAATCGTTGTTAAATTTTTTATTGTTATAGCCACAGAAAATGAAGACAAAAAAAAAACGCGTGTTAAAAATTTTGTTATATAAAAGTCCCCCCAAATACGATACAATTATACAATTTTGTATTCATTTAATTTCTCTCCAGAAAAAAAATTCCCAAAAATGACTAATTTTTTTAGTACGAAAACGTATGTAACCCCTCAATACTATTATAAAATTAACGGTAAAAACAATATTGTGATATACAAGTGTTTTATATGAAACCAATTATTTTGTTTAATTTATATTTACAGTTCGACTTGTATACAGTGTTGGGCATCATTTAAACTAAAACTTATTTATTATCTAAATAAATATATTATCCAAATGAAAGACCAAAATAAAGCTAATTATTCTTCACAAATACATTTGTAAATAACAATGAATTTCATTATGGCTGAAGAAATTCCACATAATATTAAATAATGAAAACATTTTCGGACATAAATTTATATAAACTTTCTTTGCCTACTCAATTTCATTCACACTTTGCATAAAGTTCAAACCAACAATTTTCAACATTCTGCAAAAACTATTAATATCGCGATTTTTTATGACACTATAAAACAGATAAAAATATACAGAAAATTTTGTATTACTTGGTTTTTATCTAAATTCAAATAAAAAGTAACATTTCATTCGCAAATAAGAAATAATAAATACAATATCTTTAGCATTGTTTATAATTTTTATTTAAATAACAAATTTCCTTATTACCTACAATTAAAATTGTACTTTTGCTTATTATTTAGTATTTGTTGAATTTGTTATTTAAATAAAAATTTGCCCAACTCTGTTCATACACTTTAATATTATTTATTCTATTTACTCTGTAAATCCTTACAGTTAACAGTATTAAAACTACCAACATGGTATATCTTTAATCTTTATTTGAAATCAAACTTGACATGATGTACATATTTAAATGAAAAATAAATGAAAAGTATTGTCAGATCGTTGGAAATATGTAATACCGTAAGACAAAGAACACTCAACGTATACAAAAATATTCAAATATAAATTGTATGCGCGTAGAACAATTTGATGTAAAAATTACTCGAAATACAGTGAAGGAACATGAGAGTAACAACAACCGTTTGTGTATTGACTATTCAATATATTTTTTTATCCTATGACCCGCTACTTGTCGTAGGGTATTAAATATTGTCGCCCATTCCATCGCTCTCTGTGACTAAGGCCCGTTCCAGGATCACACGGCCCTCCTTGTATCGTTGATTATCGTCTGTCGCAAATTCATACACCCACCCAAGTTTAGCGTCACAGTTTTTGCAGCTGACGTCGCGGACCATGTGACGTCCAGTCAACATCACTCTATCCTGTACCTCGCTGCGTATTATTGTGGACGAATTAAATAATGAACAGGCAGACAATTGCTTTTAAAATTATGCAGTTAGCACAATTTCACCGCGATTTTTTGCACGTTTTACGAACTGTACCCTGTGCGCTGAATAATGTTAAAAGACTATGAAAACGTGTGAGAACACAGGATCATGGACCTAAGAATCAATGGGAAAAGAGAGACAAACTTTTGAATTGACATGCGAAGGAAGCATTTTATATCGGGTCAACGGTCACTTTTGAAGTTCCGAATTCTCGCGTATTCAAACGCGGAACGTATCAAAATGAACGATCGCCATACTGTGTCGAATTAAAAGAGAAAACCGTTTTTTTTAAGACATTTGCGCGGTTCTGTTTTCAAAGGAATGCTTCGTGAACTTTCTCTCCATTTTCTTAGGTACATGGAGCACAACGTCCCAATCGAAAACGATTCTTTGCCCCTCGAGACGCGAGAATATAATGATATTTATCACGTCGGATCGGTGAATGTTACATTCGCATAAGAAAAAGGAGAAACGAGAATACCTGTAATTCAAGTTGACGACTTTGTTAAAGAGAAAAGCACGGCCAGTGGCGCCTGTGAAACGCGTGCTTATCAGCTGACCTCTGTTTGTAAGATTCGTGTCACAGGAAGCGCATGAGAATAAGCGAGTACCTCCGATGTGTTCCAAAAAAATTACGCCCATCGTGAACTCCTGTCGCGGATCCTTTCAATAATCGTTTGATACAATGGATCGCCGACGTTCGACAATAAAGCGATTTGTCTCGGATTTGCGAAACATGCGAAAGATGCGAAACGAGCAAATCACTGTTATTTGACGTAGCTGTCACTACTACTGCTACCATACACTATACACAAACAAACATACATATATACGCAATAATAGAATGGTAACAGTCTGAAGTCGGAAGTTATCCAGGCAACTCGATAGTCTTTTTCTCAATTTGAATCGTTTCGGCGGGAATTTCGAACGCGAAACGCGTGTTTTTGTCTTTGACCTACAGTCGTGCAGAACTATATAAAGATTTCTTTATGCGTACGGAATAAGCACAAGATCATGATGTATTATTAGAAAATGACGAGGGTAACGCAAATATATGTATTTGCACAATTTCCTAGCTTTAGTCTTAAAAATTTTGAGCAAACACGCAGATATTTTTAGTGTGTATATAATTATCGAATTTCGTAGTGAATAAAAATGTTTTTGATATTTATTTTGTAAAGTAAATAAAAGACAGCAATTCTTATATAAAGACGAGAATTTCGAGTTTTCGAATGAGATAGTTATGCGATGAAAGAACTCCGAGTTTACATCAAAATATTATATCTTTATTATTCATATAAATGGTATACAATATATTACAAGTATATATGTATATATGTATATGTGTACAAAGTATTTATAGGCGTATATACATATACACATACATATATAATACAATATATATATAATATATGTTTGTGTAAATTATATTTTTTCTTTAAAGCTAGGTACATAGATGTTTGTGCAGTAAAATTCGAAACACTTTCCCTTGATTTTTAGTTTTCTCTTTGAATAGTTCCAAATATTCGGACGCTGGCCGCGAAGCCTTGCTACGAAGTGTGTTACACCGTAACCACAGTTTAGACAAGTTGTGGAAGGTATAAATATAAAAGCCAGAAAAAACATTTATAACTGCGAAATGAATCGAAAAAATATATTGTTGGTCATTGTTTAATATACTATGTTATCTCTTCAAGGCACATTTGAAATATAATCAGTATACTCATTCTTCGTATTACAAAGGAATTAACTAACGTTATTTAGTCGTTCCTATATCGTTCCACTAACGGTTGTTTGGAGTTAGACGCATCGATGAAATTAAAAAAGTGAGAAAGAAACGGAGAGAGAGAGAGAGAGAGAAAGAGAGAGAGAGAGAAGAAAAAAAAAGAATCAATAGAAAAATATAAAATATTAAAAACTCTTTTAGCCAAAATCACAGACAGTCCCTTACTTTCTCGAACAGAGCACAGAGTCACATTTTTTCCATAGTCTTAACTCTACAATAATAGATAGTTGATATAAATATTATAAATATACAATTCATATATATATATATACGTAGTCTTATCAAATTACATCCATACACGTAGACATACGCTTCCCGACGCGATCAACGTTTTCCCCTAGTATCGAAATTTACAATGTGATTACCCCTTCGTACAAATTCACGCTATTCGCGTATATTTACATGTACGCACGTAAATAACGTATAAACAGTGGTCTTGCATGTGTGTATAAATATATCTATATGTATATATAATATATTTATACGTGTATATTTTGATTATATCCTTTTTCTTTTTTTTTTTTTTTTTGATATTCAGATCGCGAAGGATATCTTTCATAATACTGCACCTATTTCTATGTACATAAATTGTTACAGAACGTAATGAAATATAGATAATATGTATGCCAATGATAATAATAAAGGTAGTAACGAGTGACTTCGCAATTATTACTTGTTATCATTGTTACACATAGATATGATAAAATGCCCTGTCTCAACGTCTTTTGTAAAAGTTCATGGTTTCGTTACTGTTTATCCCTCGTTTCGTAATTTTTCGTTAAAAAAAAAAAAAAAAAAAAAAAAGAAACAATTTTGCGTTCCGAAATTTTCGTTTGCACATCGAATTCTTACAATACGCACAGACTAACGCTCTCATATTGCATTGACCACGGTTCCTACATCGAATATTTAACTAGTCAGGTCTTGCGTGATCATACTGTATCCTTCGTCGAATGTTGCACAAATTTCTCCAATGAATTTATCAATATGCGGGCATCTCTCTTCTCGAAATTCGATAAAATGGCTATCATCTGCACTGCAGGTGTTCGTTAACAAGTATAGAATGTTCAACGCAACATTTTAATAACTATACACGCAACGTAAAAGTGAAAACTAGAATTTTCCTTCAAATATATAATAGCAACAAGATGATTATTCTGTTAACAAACTATACAAGAAACTATTTCTCATTGACCACGTTTCGTGGGACATTTATGCAACGTAAAAGAAATATCTTTACATGTCGAATGACGAAATAATTATATAGCAGTCATAGTATTAATATTCATTATTAACAATGATTAACGACCATAGATATTAACGATAATAACGCGATACATTTTATTTGATTTTCTCGATCAATCGGAAACGTTATCGGTTTTGCTTTTTCTTCTTCTTTTTCGTAACAATAATCAAAGCAATTATTTCGGTAATTTCGCTAATTAAAAATTATATCTAGAAACGAATGAATAACATTTTGGTTTTTCGTATAGTGCAAGTTCGTATCGCGAACGACTGCTAGGTATTGAAAAATATATATCTCTTATATATTATTTTTGGTAAGCTTTGTTCTGTTGGCGGCAACTGCTGCAAGACATGCCAGTGCTTCTAAGTCCGGCGACGCACACCATGCTATTAATATTTACGTAAAATAATTAAACTCATTGATAAAAACTCGTGGCTGAATTTTTTTCATGTGTATCTTATAAACCGAAACATGAACTTAAGTTTCCGTTATTCCCAGAATTCAACGAACTGCAATTAATAAAGATACATTTATACTTACATTTATTAGTTTCGTCCATATCGATTTGTTTGGAATCGTTTGTGGCAGCTGCGTTACGCGTAATACTCTGTTTTCGCGCTTTCCTCTTCTGACTTCCAACGAGAAGAGCTTTCTCTGCGTCTTCCGCGTTCTCGCGTTCTGTTTGCGACACCTTTCGATTGTTCTGACTGTTCGTTTGGTCACTGGCGTTAGAATCATTCTGATGCCTTTTGTTATTTGAAATTGACGTTAGCTTTTGTACGATCTTTTTCTTTTTCGTACGTTGCTGTTTCTTCTTTTCCTGAAATTCTTCTAAACTTAAGGATGGTAACGCTTCGATTTTCTTTTCTAAATTAAAATCCCTACACAAGAAAATATTACATAAAAATAATATACTTTGATCGCAGAATACTTTCGCATAAGAATAATCGAACTTACTCAGCCCGAAATCTCTTGCGAGCGGTCCAAGGCCCGAAATCTAATTCTCCTTCTGCTCCCTCGGTTTCTGTCTCCTCTGGTTTCGAGGCTTCGATGTTTCCTTCAGCACTTTACGCAACATTTACTTATAAATGTACAGAATGAAACAATATTAACTACGAATAGAACCGTTTAATTACCTTTCTACGAGATGTTCTAATTCACCGCGAGAACTATTTCCACCTTCGCTGCTCAACGAATCCGTTTTTTCGCTAACGTTCGACGATATGGAATTTCTTCTTTCGTTTGTTTGCCCGTCGGTGCTAAGAGAAACATTGTTTCAAAACAGATTATAATTTAAGTAACTAATTAATGTTCTTCGCCAAGGTTCATTAATTACCATAATTATTTACCTACGATTTCCAGTTTGTCGTCTCCGTTTTTGCTGCTGACCCGGTGTACCAATGTTCTTCATTTGTTCGGCAAGGAATTTCTGATAACGTAAGCCTTTGCATGTTCGTTCGCTTCTAAAATTAGTTTCTTCTGAAGACATATTTGCAGTTAAAAAATGATTTATCTCTGTTTTCTCCTCTTCTGTATCCTAAATGAGATAATTAATATTAAATATCAGCAAAGCAAATACTAAAAAAAAAAGGAGAGAATGCTTCTTACATATTGATGCTCGTTGTTATTCGATTCAGTTTTTTTCCTCTTCTTCGCGTCAAATAAATCCGCTTTGCATTCTCTCTTATATTCAGATGAAAAAGGTAAATCTAAGTATCTTTTCTTAGGAGGTTTCGGAACTTCATTATCGTTATCCATCACAGAACCATTAACAGTTATTTGCTCTTCTTTTACTTGTATTTTCTGAGGCGTAAATAGAGAACTAAGACCACCGATCTGTGATTCGTCGGCTAGTTTGCCCGGTTGAATTGATTGTCCATCTCGCTTGTCGAATTTCGAATAATCGGAAGACTCACTCTCGGATTTAATATTCTCCATCGGTTGCTCTGTCGAGTTTGTTTCTGCCTTCTTATTCGTAGGCCTAGTATTCAATGTACGCAATGGAGGGGCTGGTAATTTGTACCACTTGAAGTCAGGATTCGCGTTCAAGAACGCGTCTTTGTACTGAAACATAAGTAACCTTGAGTCTCAAAGAGTTTAAAAAAAAAGCAAGCTGACAATTTACCTCCTGTGCAAGATTTGTGTACGAGCGTTTCTGATCCGGATGAAGGGTCGCCCACCATTCTCCGAGGACTCTTGTGACCGCTCGATTTTCTAAATGTGGGAAACCAGATCGCACTGAACCACGATGTCGTTTACAAAAAATAAGAAATGCATTCATCGGTCTCCTCGCATGGTGGGCTGGTTCTCTTAACTCCCGTGGTTCCTAATTACAGATTCAGAATATCATTAAATGCTTTTAATTTAAACGGAGATAAATAAACAAACAAAGAATCAAAAATATAGGTTTTGCAACGTGATACAATTTTTCATTGTGTATAACTTTGAAAACAAAGTGTACAAAAATGGTCGATTACAGAGAAATGACACGTATAATGTGCAATTATTTAATAAAAAAATAATGTTCAAAGTAGGCGTTCTAAATATCTTTCTATTTGAACAATATGCAATTGTGTTACAGCACTTCTGAAGCCTTAAAATCACATACCTTGAAACTTTCTAAGGTCACATATGCTTATATATGCATAAAGATAATCCATTAAAACCAGGTATTTGTATTAGATTTAATTTAAAACAATGTATTGCAATCAATATCGTACACGATTGCATATTATTTTTTTTTTTAAAGTATCGCGAAATTGTTTGGTAAAGTCCTTGAGAAATTAAAACGATGAAAAACGGTGTAAATAAAATTTGAAAAAGTGATTCGTTCGAAAGTTTCTCGAGAAATAAATGACGTAAATCTTCGATCTTCGTGTGTAAGGTATTTGTAAATCACAAAAACGATATACAATAATAATTTTCTCAATAAGAATTTATTGTAACGTCCACAATGATAGTTAAATTAAATTCTTAAAATATTTCCTGTTCTTCGTGCGACGAGCGCTGCTTTATTCAACTCCATACTTAATTAAATATTATACAAGTAATCAGAAAATGCGAGTGTGAATCGAACATGACGGAAGATCGTCTACATATATGCAATGAGAACGAGAACAACATACACGCACACACACGCGCACACCATAAAAAAAAGCAAAATAAAAGAAAAACGTTAGTTTCGTACGAGAACAGTCTTTTCGTTCTACATCCTTATCTGTCCAATATTTTTACCTTACCGATAAGTCAACTTTTATTACGAAACAACGGTATTGTAAGTGTATTAAATTTATAGTTTTGTGCAATGTTATGAAATCGTATGCTGCATCATCATCTGTAAAATCGTCAAGAAATAATGACTATGCACGAAGCCCGTGAAAAGAGAATAAAAACGGACGAGCTTTCCCGAAAAAAAGAAGATACAGCACCATGATAAACCCGAAGAAAATCGTATCTATTTATGGTACAAAGAAGGCGAACGATTCACGGAACGTTCGAATTGGCAAAATTCAATGTCACAAAAGAACGGAGATCCGTCGCCCGAAATAATCTTGTAAATATACGAAGCGAACGAATTAAATGTACCATTGAAAAATCGGTGGCGACGGCCGAGTCGATCTCGTCGAAAAAGAAAAAGGAACAGACACCCGTCGTCGCAGCCCAGGCATATGTTAATTCTCGTCTTCTGTCTAATTACTTCGAGCGCACAAAGTCCGTGACGATTTCCACCGAACGTCTCGATTTCATTCCCGTCGAACTCGTGTTTATCGTCCAGCGAATTAGTAATTGGGTGAAAAGAGAGGAAAAAAAAATGATCAGAAAGAGTCCATTCGCGACGAGTGCATTATCAAAATTGTCAGAGCATATATCGTCTGTCATACGTCGCAGCTTTTGTTAAACGCTATTGTACGTTGACTCTTTTCGCTCGCAACACACCGCCAAACTTCCTTTTTCTCAAAATTCCCGTTTGCACGGATTTTCAAAAACGTTTCTAACACGTAACCCGAAGAAAAACGAGCGTCGACGGGGTTTCGACGTGCCGCGTTCACCACAGAACTTCGTGACAACTTCCCGAACGTCCACTGACAGCTGCTCGTCCGAATGTAAATACTGCATATAAGTAAATCCGTACGTCTCTATGCACCAATGATCTGGCAAATATTTGAATGGAGCAGAACGTATCTAAGGGAAATTCCTGTCCACGCGGAACGACAGTATTTTCTCATGGTGTTCGTTCGTATCGTCGCTTTGGCTGTCAAACGTTTATCGTGGCGCAACTGTGAGTCGAGACGTTCGTTGTTCCTTTTCAGTATGACTGGGTATCCCAGAGACGTTCGTGTAAACCCTGTGTTTTCACACGAAATCGTGACGATCGGGTTGCACGTTCGACGATTCGGAACGACGTGATCGCCGTTCGACGGTATCGAGGGTTCGTCGTTCGCACGAACGGTACGATAAAACGTTCGCGAATCGAGAAAAATACGATGTATTTCTCCCTACTCACCTTGCGTTGTTGCTCGTTGGCAGCCATTTCTGATTTCACTTGACAATTCACTCAGCGGCGCATAATAAAGATAAAGCTTCGCCACCGACTTGCCCTCTCTTTTCCCCACCGTCTCTCGCTTTCTTTCTCTAGCTCTTTTCTGTACGCGAATCAGCGAATTAACCTCTCCTTCTTACGCGCATACGACTCTGTCTTTCTCTCGCCTTGACGCGATCGTCGACGGTTCCATGCAGCCCACGTGAAACAGAATTTCTGCGGGCGTCAAGTTTTGAAAATATCGCGTGTCACGTTTTTATCGCGGATCTCGGAAGACACTGTAACCTACGTTTCATAGAAATCGCCCCGCCGCCTGTTATCCTAACAGTTTTCTGTTTGCGACTAAACTCTGCTTCTCGTGCAAACGTCACGAATCTACAAACGTCACTATCAAAACCAGTTACGCGCCTGTTTTCACTCGGACAAGATTAACTCGAATCTGCGAACGATTACTCGATCGTATTGATTTTTTATTCAATTTTAATCTTTCTTGCGAGCATCGAGTTCCTTTTTCTATTTCGCACGAATCTGCATAAGTTTCTGGAAAAGGAATTCATTAACGTTGAATGCATTTTCAATGTTGATCTCAGCGTGTTCAAAAATGTGGGAAGTTCGCGCGTGAAGAATATTACAACGTCGCCAACAGAACGGCTTAAAAATCGTAACTGGGAAGTGCTGGGAACGTAATCATGCGAATCGTCTGATTTTGCATTTGCCTGAAATCGACAAATTAAAGTTAAAAATATTATTTTTAAATAATGAAGTGATACATAATACTTTACTTGTATCTGCAGTTGGTTGATTTTATATTAGAAATCAAGAGTTTGTCTAAAATGAATGTAAAGATTGATGGTGAAAATATGGAAGGAAATTTACAATGTGTGCGGGAGGAAAATAGTTGGTAATGGATTATAAGAATTGTTAAAGAACTATAGAATATGACGACAATAATATTTATAATACAGTGACGATGAACCGTGTTATATTATCAAAAATTATAAAACATACTGATGCCCCTTCTTTAAAACGATTGACATTAACCTCTCGAAGGTCGAAGCACGTTAGAATAAATCTTTATATATCTATATATCGACATTGATCATATTATTAGTATAATTTTACTTCATATTATGCTTTAAAAATAGTGTTTTTTAGTTATATCTTCGTGACGAATATCTACATTTATTGCTTACTTTATAAGAACAAGACAAGTATACTTATAAGGTCCGTTTTATAATTATTATTATGAAGCCTCATTTAAAGAGAAAACAGGGGCGAAGTTGAAGAGTTGGTGCCCCTAGGCTAACAAGCGTTTGCCGCCCTTTCCCCGAATTTTTTGTAGATTGTATGTTACATCTTCATCCATCTGAGACATTTTATTTTAGAATGGAAATCTGCTATTATTGTCTATAAGAAAATAAAGAGTTATAAATAAAAGCATTTTGCTACCTTTTTAATTTCTTGCGTTCAAAATTTGCGCCCCTCCTGCAGCCTGTTATATACACACAAGTACTTACTCATATGTCAATCCGCCTATAGAAAAAGGCAGTCTAATTGCGCCTAAATTTGATTGGTTCCATTTTACGCATGCTCTATTCTGCTAATTACGAAACATTTAAAATAGATTACTGCAAATGACAAAAATGTAAATATCTATGAGCTTATATTTTAAATAAAATTTAAGAATAATATGCATTTTCTTTAGCTTTATTTCTTTCTCTCTCTATAGTTTCTTTAATCTTTGTAGCCCTAGATGTGTAATAAACGTTTTACGCGCTCAAACAAAGTGGGGATAACGTAGTGGGGTTCAGTGGGGTTCCAGGAGGAGCATTTTGCATTTGCTGACGCTCACTTAACCTATACTTGTTCTGTTCACTAAAATTACAACAAACACCATGGAGAAATCGCAGAAGATGCCAAAAGTAGCGAAGGTATTTAATTCTTCCTCGATTCAAATTAATTTACCTATAAATCGTAAAACTTTATTGTTTTTTTAGGTTAAGAATAAAGCGCCTGCTGAAATTCAAATAACAGCGGAGCAGCTTTTACGGGAGGCTAAAGAAAGAGATTTGGAAATTTTACCTCCGGTAAAAACATCTTTTAATCAGTATTTATTATAATGTTCATTGTAGAAATTTTGTTATATTATAAATTTGTTCGTAGCCACCGAAACAAAAAATCTCCGATCCCCATGAGCTGGCTGATTATCAGCACAGAAAGCGTAAAGCTTTCGAAGATAATATTCGTAAGAATCGTATGGTTATTTCGAATTGGATAAAATACGCACAGTGGGAGGAGAGTCAGAAACAGATACAAAGAGCTCGGTACGATACACAAATTAGTCTTTCTACTTAAATTCGAATACATATAACGTTAAAATCTCAAACTATTAATTTCAGGTCTATATATGAACGTGCATTAGACGTCGACCATAGAAACATAACATTATGGCTAAAATACACAGAAATGGAAATGCGAAATCGGCAAGTGAATCATGCAAGAAATTTGTGGGATCGAGCTGTTACCATATTACCTAGAGCCAATCAGTTTTGGTACAAATACACTTACATGGAAGAAATGTTGGAAAATATTGCAGGTGAAAATGTTTGCTTTTTTCGAAAATCAAGAATATTGTAAGGATAAAACATTAATTGGCGAATTAATTTAGGAGCCCGTCAAGTATTTGAAAGGTGGATGGAATGGGAACCCGATGAACAAGCTTGGCAAACTTATATTAAATTCGAGTTGCGGTACAAAGAAATACAGAGAGCCAGACAGATCTATGAACGATTTGTTATGGTACATCCCGATGTTAAACACTGGATAAAATACGCGAGATTTGAAGAATCCAACGGATTCATAAACGGAGCGCGCAGCGTTTACGAACGGGCCATTAATTTCTTTGGCGACGAGAATTTGGATGAAAAGTTATTCATTGCGTTCGCGAAGTTTGAAGAGGGACAGAGAGAAGTAAGTAACACGAGGAATTTGTTAAACAGGTGTTTGTAACATTGTTTATTTAAATGTTTCGTTTTGTTTTAGCACGATCGAGCTAGAGTAATTTACAAATACGCATTGGATCATATTCCGAAAGAGAAAACGCAAGAAATTTATAAAGCTTATACTATACACGAAAAGAAATACGGAGATCGCTCAGGTATCAAGTTTTACTGCGATGAGAAGTAATATTTTAGTATTTTTGTATGTAATGTACTAAATTTTTATTTACAGGTATTGAAGATGTAATTGTAAGTAAAAGAAAGTATCAATACGAACAGGAAGTGAAGGAAAATCCTTCGAATTACGACGCTTGGTTTGATTATTTGAGATTAGTGGAATCGGAAGGAAATGTGGACGTTATCAGAGAAACTTACGAACGTGCGGTCGCTAATGTTCCTCCTACGAAAGTGAATAATAAAAATATTTTGTTACTTTAAAGTCCTAATATAACTTCTGAAAATGTTATAAACTTAATTGTATATTTTCAGGAGAAACAATTTTGGAGAAGATACATATATCTTTGGATAAATTACGCCCTCTTTGAAGAACTCGATACGGAAGATATCGAAAGATGTCGACAGGTTTACAGGTAAGTAATACTTCCTTAAAAATTGTAACACTGCAATTACCAAACGTATAATTTTACAGGGCGTGTTTAGAGTTGATTCCTCACAAACATTTCACATTCTCAAAAATTTGGCTGTTATATGCTTATTTCGAAATAAGGCAGAAAAATTTAACAGCAGCTAGGAAGACACTAGTAAGTATTCAGTTAAGTTCGTATGATCAAAATAAACTATTTACTAAAATTATTCTAGGGTATGGCACTAGGTATTTGTCCCAGAGATAAATTATACCGCGGATACATTGACTTGGAAATACAGTTGAGAGAGTTCGATAGATGCAGAATTTTGTACGAGAAATTCCTCGAATTTGGTCCGGAGAATTGTACAACGTGGATGAAAGTACGTAAAGGGAAATAATCGTTATTTATTACGAGTCCAGTAATTGTTGAACGTTAGTTAATATTTTTTATGTAGTTTGCAGAGTTGGAAACACTTTTGGGAGATGTGGAACGTGCTCGAGCGATTTACGAATTGGCTATATCGCAGCCGAGGTAAAACGTTTAAAAGTGTACATATAAATAATTACAGTACAGAATTAACATATTATTGTTTTTGATTTTCAGACTAGACATGCCTGAACTATTATGGAAATCGTACATCGATTTCGAGGTAGCACAGGACGAAACAGAAAACGCGAGACAATTGTTTGAAAGGCTTTTGGAACGTACACTTCATGTGAAAGTAAGTCCGATATCGATAAAATACAACTATAACAATATTTCTTCTTTTACTATACCATTAATTGACGTGTTTTATCTTAGGTCTGGATTGCGTATGCTAAATTCGAATTGGCGAATTCGGTGTCGGAAGATGGAGTCGACAACGTTGTTTTGGCAAGAAGAATCTTCGAACGTGGAAACGATGCGCTCAGATCAAATGGCGATAAAGAAAGTAGAGCACTGCTTTTGGAAGCATGGAGAGATTTCGAAAACGAGAAAGGCGACGCTGAAACTCGCATTAAGATTATGGAGAAAATGCCTCGAAGAATTAAACGCAGAAGGCGCATCGTGGGTGAAGATGGGGTAAATGAGTTTACCAATTACTTAGATATTGTGATCAACAATAGCGGCGTGTTTAATATATCTATTTTTTTTTATTTTTAGAGCGACGATGGATGGGAGGAAGTGTTTGACTTCGTTTTCCCAGAAGACGAATCTCAGAGACCTAATCTTAAATTCTTGGCGTCTGCTAAGGCTTGGATGAAGCAAAAGGAACTCAGCGAAACGGACGAAACTAATCAGAGCGCAAACAGTACACAATCAGACTTAAGTAGCTGAAATTTATTTAAATCGTGAAGTCTAAGTTCTTCGCCTGTAAATATTTTTCTTTTCTATTTTGTACATAGATGAATAAATGCGTTTTAAAATGAAAAACGACTGCGAAAATTCTGTTACCATTTTACATTTGAATAGGGTATGAATATTTGTACTTACAAGACTTTTATATGCTGCATGTAACAAACTTGATCTAGGAATCAATTAAATAAACGAGTAAATGTTACGTTACTTAATAATTTTGTTATGTATTTTTTTTTTTGTTTTTCAAGTTTTTATATTAATTTTGATGTACAGTTTTATACTTCGCTGTGAAAAATGTAAATTCATTCTGCATACATAAATCCCCACAATTCTTTGTTAACCATTGATAATACAGTATATAAATAAAATTTGTTCTGGCAGTCGTGCGTCTCGCAACGCAATGGATATTCTTTAAAAAAAAAAAACGTTCCACGTAGACAACTGAGTCAATCTCTTTCTGTAACAGTAAGGGTACCTTTATGTTGGAGCTGTGACAAACGACAAGAGCGGCGATGTAAGCAAAGCGTAGAAATACATTATATTGTTTTATAATGGAAGTGTTTATATTTTAGCAGTGAGCAGAGCGTCGAGAAACAAATTTACCTTTTCTTTGCTATTATCGCTGTAGCGATGAATGTAGGTAAATTGATAAGCGAAGTGATTTTCTCCATAAAGACAGTTTCAGTCGTTTAAAGTTTTGCAAAAATAATCGGGTAAATATGACTGATTTTAAAGAAGAAATATTAGTTTCGTCAAAGGATCTAGCAGGATAATGCGGTCAAAAGTGCCTGAGTCGATTTTACTCCGGAATGAGTCATTCGATCGTTACAATGTACTAATGTCAACGAAGATAACAGCGAAAAAAAGTAATATTTGAATCTCGACGCTCGTATCGTTGGTCATTTAGTAAGCGTAGCTCTGTTCGCTGCTTTAATATAAACGCTTTTATTATAAAACAACATAATGTATCTCTACGCTGGGCTCTCATTGCCGCTCTGATTGTTTATCGCAGCTCCAACATAAATGTATCTAAGCATTTTTTATCGCTGCTCTTATAGCTTTCATCGCAGCTTCAACATAAACGTACCCTTACACACAATAGAAAAATAAACGAGAACGTAGAAAAGAATTTTTGTTTACAAAATACGACTCTACAGTAATTTACAGCATCTATTTCTCTTCTTTCTTTTCAATAAACGAAGCTATGTTTATAAAAAAAAAGTACTATTATTTTTTCCAGATAATACTTCTTTGTACTTGTTGCAATACAATGAACCAGGTTATCAATTTGACGTAGTTATCTATTAACTTATCTCCCTTACTTTAACCGATATCGTATCATTTATTTATTCGTTTTCGTAGAACATTTCTTCTTTTCATCACTTTCGAAACCGGAATCTAAATCGTCGCTCAAACACTTCTTCAACATATAAACTTTAGAATTTTGTTGCGAATGTCTTTGTTCGTCTAACAACTTCTTAATGCAGCCTGTCAACTGTTCGAAAAAATTCGGATAACCGACGTATCCGGGGAACACATTCACGTCGATAATCGCGTATCTTCCGGTATGATTTTCGATGACAACGTCGGCGCCGATCAAAAGAAGCCCGAAAAGGTTCGTTACTTTCTTCACGATCTTCTCTAATATCTCGTGTTTAGGTTTTACTGTTAATGGAATGTCTTCTTCGGATAAAATAGACCATTTGGATCTCGAACCGTTCTTAAATATATCGAGAGAATTAAAAAATATCGTGTCCAATGCGGTGCAGTCTTCTTCGTAAAAGTTCTTGAAACTGGGTCTCTCATCAACATGAAAATGATCGCCGACTATGAATATCTTATAGACTATCGCATTATGATTAACGAACTCCTGCGCCACGCACGGCGGCTGACAGTCGTTCAAGCCTTGCTCGTTGAAAACAATCATCATCTGAAATAGTATATATTTAGTAGAAGTTGACAAAGCGACGTATATTATTCTGCAGTAATCGAAAGATGTTTACTTTGTGCGCATCGCTGGAACCCTGAGCAATAAGCGGCTTGCAGAGAAACGGAAACTTAATATTTGCCTTCTTTAACAGGGATAGATTCTCAACAGTATTGTTACTTTTAATTTCTACAAACTTTGGAGTAAACACATCTGAAATTAGAAACACGTATTAATACTCGTTATTTGATCGCGTTGAAATTGTATCGAATACGATTTCTTGATTACCATTAAATTGTACATGCTCTTGCATGATTTCATACGACCTGTAACGATTGATTAGTATCTTACTATTTTCCAGGGGATCGATAACTATTACTTCAGGATGTCGACGCAAATATTCTTGAATTCTGGAAATAATTGCTTTGGCCTGAAATGAACAAGCAACTTGTTAGAATAGTTCTACTTTCAATGAGCGCAAAGAATCTTATCATACATTTTGATCACCATTTTCTGCGTGCGCTAATTTATCTGTCAATTTCTGTATAAAAACATGAAATGGTCCCTGAGGTTCGAGATCGGAGTTTATATCGATCTGAAATTAATTTGGCTTTAGTATATTTTAATCTTTATTATGGAGATGCGACATAACCTCTTACGATCGCGATGTATCACGTAATCGGAGCGTTTTATTATTATGAAAAGTAACTGATAAAATTACCATTTTTAGTAGAAACCCTTCAGACTCGCAGAGATTGTAAAAGTCATTCCAATTGAATTTCTGTCGTTTCTTTTCGGATATCCAACAACCAATGACATATTTGTCGCACATTTTTTTGCGCTCTTACTGATCCTTTATATCGAATGCAATTTTTATCCATTAAACCGTATACAAAACATTACTTTAATTAACTCATCGAATGCACAAATGGTTCGTTAACACGTTTTTTACAAGTATCTAATGCCAAGTTGTATCATATTTTCGCCGAAAAGTGAGGTTACGTTCGAATCATTTTACGAAAACATCTTCCACGATACTATCGCGTACTTCTCATCTTCGAGCGCTTTACACTTCACCTTTGAAACACATTTATTTACGTAACGAACTCTAATGCCTCTATTATACAACGTTTACCAGATTTCCTCAAATCGTACCATAAAGATCACAGGTTAGCGATATACCAATGATGATTACATTCTACAAATAGTTTTATTATTTATGCTTAATTACATAACAATCGTTAATAATCAGGTGCATCCAGTAATTACTTATAATTATATGTACAACGTTTCAGCGGTATTACGACGCATTTTTTACTGTCCATTGGGAAACACAAATATTACGGAACATGTTACCGCCGTTGCATCTTGAATTGCAATTATTTCATACGTTTCACCGTTGATGCGTTACGAATAAGCGCACTTCGTGTCAAATCAGCAACTTTAAATTTGCCCGATGCTTTGTATCAGCGACTAGAGATAAAAGAATTAGAGACGATTAAATTGATAATCATCTTGGAAATGATAAATATATATATGGATATATCGGATATATTGTCTTTGGCAGGGCCGTATTTAAACTTTCAGAGGCCCAAGGCCCATCATTATTATGCGACTTCAAAAAAAAGTTCATTTCAGTTAATGAAATTTAAACACATTTTTTTATATTTATCGAAAATTAAATTTATACGTGATGTGAGTAATTTGATAAAATTTGCAGAAGTATTACTAAAATTACTGTATAATATCATGTTTATCGTTGATATTCGAGATAAGAAACTTTAAATTCCAACATTTGATAAGAGTTAAACATGGAAATTTGAAGAATTAAGATTTCAATAAGGATTTCCAGTGACGGATTTAATGATTTTTAGAGGTAATATTAGAAATTTGAGAGATTTCAAATTGGGAACTTGAAAACTCGAAGTTGAAGATTTAAAATTTGGGGATTTAATGTTCGAAATTTAACAAGTAGATATTGGAAATTAAAAGATTCCAGGTTGAAGGCTTGAAAATTCAGACACGTTTGAAATTAAAATTGAATATTTTAGAGTTTGAAATTGGAATTTTAAAAAGTTTAAGATGAAGGATCGAATCGAAAATGCTATTTCAAATAAGGAAGCGATTTTCAACAGCTTCTAATGTTCATAGATTTTCTAATGTTATAAATTGTTGTAAATATGTAAATATTGTTATTTGTGCGAAGCTAAATTTTGAAATGTGGGCACATAAAAAATGAGGCCTCAGCCAGCGCCTAATGCATTTTATAGTATATGCGACCCTGGTCTTTGCGATATTTACCTTGGAAGATTCGTTCCAGGAAGTCAACATTTCTTTCGTCACAAAAATCGCGACATTGTCGTTGCACGCGTCTGTAGCTTCTCCATCTGAACAATTTTTCTTCGACACTCGGACTTCACCGAGCGAATAAGAACCGGAGCTTAATAAGCATAATTCTCCTTCGGAATGCGAACTATCCGACTGTGTTTCAGTCTGAAATATTAAAGCATAGTTAAT
This sequence comes from Perdita meconis, assembly GCA_030770465.2. NCBI lineage: Eukaryota > Metazoa > Arthropoda > Insecta > Hymenoptera > Andrenidae > Perdita > Perdita meconis. Next base: position 614,866 of record JASKOS020000017.1, read on the forward strand.
ACAAAAATTGTAGTAATTAAAAAAGAAAAATTATTGCATTGACATTCATAATTCTTACTTTATTCGAAGCTATAGTAGATAAACTCTTGGACCATCTGTAACAATTTAAAATATGCAATTGTTATGTATAATAATAGCAGAAATGAATTCTTTTCGATATTTGAATAAAACAAAAATTTCATTAACAAAAAAATATAATTGTTCAAGCATTTAAATACTTTTCCTTATTATTATATATCAATGATCTTATGCAATTTTTCCTGCAAACAATGTTTGATTTTATCTAGGATCAAATTACTATTTCAATTGTGTGAAGAAATTTGTCTTAAAGAATTCATTTCTACACCTAATAATAACTAGACTGCGAATGTTTACGCATTTATGAGAATTTTAAATACGTGAAAACTTGTAATAATATTTATAAATGCATATATATATGTATAAAGTATTGAATATTATATATGTATGTATATATATATATATTATGCTATTTAAAATAGAAAATTCTAGAAAATTGTGAATTTGCATAAACATCCGCAGTCTAATAATAACAAAATAAAAAAAATGATTCATGAATTTTAGACTATCTCAAATATTTCCTCACCTGCAATTCTGATTAATTAAATTCGAACGATTCGAATCCAAAGTAGAATGAAAAAGTTTCTTATGCACATCGTCATACAAATCCGACAACATTTTCTCTTTATTTACTATACTATCGCGAAATCTTTGATCCGCCAGCCCTTCGATATCATTAACAATTTCCGTTTCCGGAAGTCGTTCGTTTCCAAAGTTCGATGCTTTTGAATTTTCCTTTGGAGAAGATCTGAGCGACGCGCAATCGCGCAGAGAATCGGACGACGAAATTTGCTGAACGTTTTCCTCCAATTGCAATGATGTTTTCTTTTGACTTTGAATCGAATGAGATTCTATTAACTTTTCCTTTTGTTCTTCTAGTAAATTCTCTTCGTTCAAAGGCAGCAAATTCTCTTTCGAACTCGCAGAATCCTCGCGCAACGCAGGTTTAACTTCGCTACTTTTTGCTATCGTCGACGACTTATCGATGGCCTTTGAAACGGTATCTTCCACATGCAAATTTGCTAATTCATTAGCATTCTGCTCCACGTCGTTTTCCACAGCCTCGGCGGCTCCATTTTCTTCATTTGCAAGTCGCCGGATGACGCCCGTGCTTTTTGTGGATCTCGAATCAGTGTCACTATCTTTTATCATCAAATATGCGCAATCGTTTTCGATGCTTTCATCAGCATTCATTTCGCTGGAAATCTCTTTTAAAAGTTCGCTGTTGGAATTCATTTTACTCGTTTTTTCATTTTCTAAATGCAATGTATCGTCTTCATTCGTCGAAGATTGATTTTTCAGATTTTTAATAGGTTCAGAAGTTTCTTTTTTAATTTCTTCTTCTGCGATTTGTTGATCGTTCTTTTTCACTTCTACCAAGTTAACGTTTCCATTTTTCATGGCAGTTTCACTCGTCTGAACTTCCACAGAAACCGCGTCATTTTGCGGAATCCGTTTCAAGTTGAACGCATCGGCTTGAAAATTCTCCAGCAAACCTTTCATCAACGAAGGCACGATCTGATTCGCGCCGAAAGCGCTCTTGATTTTATCTTCGATCAACAGCGTCTCTTCTCGCAGGACGCGAGCGATTAAGTGTTCGACGACTGCGGGAGCGCGCTTCGCTTCGGAAAATCCTTGTTTCAGAACGTCTTGATGCACCATGTTGTACAACGTGGCATAATCGAAATCCTTCTCCAAATCCATTTGCCCAGAAATTTCTGAATATTGAATCGCAGTCGGCTTCGATCTCAGTGTTTCTTTATCTTCTATCATTTTTATTTCTTCGCTATTCCGCAGTCCGGTTTCCATACTCGAAGACAAAGTGTTTATGGAAAACGCAGTGCAACTGGAACTTTCTTCGCTCGAGTCTTTATTTTGCTTCTTCAGGGCGCCAAATTTTCTCTGCAAATCACTTCGAGTCGCAAATTTGTCTGGATTGTTCGAAGAAGTGTATTTCTTCTTTTCTTTCACGATCGTCGACGTTTTATTTGCCGTTTTAGGAGGTTTCGCCATTTTCGTTTGCACCGGTTTACGCGAATGGGATTCCTTATTTATACTTTTTTTCGTTACATGCAACCGATCTTTTAGCGTTGAATTCTTCGTTCTCGATTCAGTATTTCGTTTCGTTTGCGTCTGCTGCGAAACATTCATTTTCCTCCGACTTTTCGCTTCGACTTTCCGTTTGTTCGGTGGCGAAGGCGAGGATTCCATCGAGACTCGATTTTGTGCGCGGTATTCTTCAATCTCGGGGCGCGATAAAAACTTTTCTATCGTTCTCGTGGATCTAGTAACGTCATTAATTATTTTATCATAGGCTAGCAAAACGTTATCCAAGTCGTTTATACGAGGATCGTACAAGTTATTCAAATCTTCAGAGTTGTCCGAGTTCTGCGAAGAATCGACACTCGAAGACGCAAAATGGCCGTCGGCTTCGGAACTTTTTTCCCGGTTGCAATATCCAGTTAAGATATTTGCAAAACGCTGATCAATTATTTTATAATGCTCCTTTTTCTTATTCTTTTCACTTTCTTCGATTTTCTTCTCGCGTTTCTCCCTCTTCGTTTTCGGCATTTCAGCGGCTGGCAAATCTTTAACTATACAAGCTTCAAGATTCTCAGCTTTCGAAAACGAAGGATCTGGGATCTCAGGATTTTCGGATTGAATAGTTTCCGAAAGTGTCTTCAAATCTTTTTCATCTCTCCGCAAAACTTCTTCGCTAAATCGCACGCGCATCTCGGTTTTCGTCTCGGTAGCTAAATTCGTTGGCAAATCATTTGTTTCTTCCCTAACAATTCCAGTTTCTTGGTTAGTATTCAAAGTAATGGATTCTTCCAAAGAAGATCCTTTCGAAAATTCTTGCACATCTGATCCGGAAATTTCTGTATCCTCCGAATGCTTCTGCATCTCAGTTGCTTTTTTATCTTCAAGTTTTCCGTCTTTCAAATTACTATTCTTTTGTTCCAAGTTTCCTAATTTCTTCTCGAATCCTGAAACTTGCTCAGTATTCAAATCATTCGCTTTAAACTCTTTTACAACTGTTTCCTTCTTCCTCCGTTTGCCACTCACTAATCTTCTACAGCTTCCCACGTTGTCATCTTTATCTACCATTTTCACAACCTTCTCTTTCCGCGTTGGAGAAAAGCTCTTCGCGCGAAAATCCTGAGAAACCAAGTAAGTCCCCACGTTAGAGTTCTCGAAAATGAAAGAAGAATCCGGTGATATGTGGATGTCCTCCAAGTTCTGCGTGACCAGTTCTCTTTCGATGTTCACCGACGGACCCATTCTAACAGACAAAGTCTCCGTTTTATTCCTCCTTTCATCCCTACGAATGGGCGATCGATATTCGTCGAGATTCCTGGATTTCGGGACGAAATGTTCCGAGGCCTTATCAGCCGATTTCGGATATTCCGGGTTTCGAATGCCGCGGCTGTCGTAGGGTAAATATTCTTTGCGATGTTCTTTGCAGGTTTTGAACTTGGGCGCGGAGAAATCTGTGATTCTCTTCGATTTCGGTACGCTTCCTTCGGCTAAACGCTCTTGGCTTTTGGAGTCAGCGTAACCAGTATCGATCCAGCCGTTCGCTTCCTGAAATTTATACGACACACGCTCCCGGATGTACAATAACTGGTCCTCTTCGTCGTCTAAAGGCGCCTCCTCCGAGCATCTGAAAGACGCACGAAGTTGAATTCGTGTTCGTTAATCTCTTATGCACTTATGCACTACGATCTTTCTTAGATTACGAATATGCAAGCTACTTTAAACAGTAAATAAAATTGTCAACTTATTAATCGTATGATTTCTGGAGACAACGCAATATTTCTTCGGCTTTCAAGCACTGCTGTAACTAGACTGCGGATCTTTGTGCATAATCAAATTTTTACTGGGACAAATAAAAAATTGGAACTTCAAAAATAGTATAAATTCTAAACATTCAAACTTGAATAGTATTGTTGATATTTTTTATACAGGGTGTCCCAAACTCGGCGCGGGAGCCGGAAAGGGGAGATTCCTGAGGTGATTCTAAACAACTTTTTCCTTTGCAAAAATGTTATCCGAAGCTTTGTTAACGAGTTATTAACGAAAAACATCGGCCGAGTTATTAAAGGGACACTTAGAGTGTCGCCTCTTATTATACCTACTCTTTGATTATTATGCGCTTTGTTTCCCATTCTCTCCGATTCTGTCCAAATTTTGGGAAATACTTCAGTTTAAGAAAAAGAATTTAAAGAAAAGAAAACTCACGTATTCAAAACGTTCTGAAAGCGAATAGGGCGATGCAGACTATTTATTTCCTTGATCCTGATTGTCGCGTCGTTCACCAATTTTTGCATGTCTTCCAGAGTCGCTGAAGTCTCCGGACTGAGAACTGGAGAATCGAATAGAAATGTGGCAGATCTATTGCTGTCAGGCTAAAAGAAGCAAAAAATTTCAATAAACATGTAATTATAATAGTTGCAATTTCATAGTATGTAGTAACGATAAAATTAAATACAAAATACCTGATCATCAACGAGCCTCGCAGGAGTCAATGGCGATTTCTTCGCGCTCTTGACGACTTCCGTTTTGGACAAAGAACTTTTCGACGTCACGAGCTTCACGCGGCTTCTATCTGTTTGATTCCCCCTTCTCAGTCCTGTTGCTGAATTAGTTTTGCAATAACAATCGCAGCCAGACTGCGAATACATCCTTGAACGAGCCGAGCCGATCGAAGGTTCGGGATCTTTGCGCAGATCTAGATACTCCAAAGCGTCATGGTTTGCTCTGTAACAGAAAGATTAGAATTTCCGTTAATGGAGAATAATAAAGCAAAAATCTAATGCAAAATAATTAGTTTGGTAAATGAGGATGTTGATGATAATGATGATTCATTTTATTAGTGACGTGCAGAATATTTATTTGCAATTGTGTCTCAAAATTTCATCGTGTTGCTATTTAAAACTACAAACTAAACTGTCTGAAACTAACTAAAACCTCTCTTTCTTTATTAACAATAGCTTTTCTTAATCCTATCTAATTTCTATACTCTAATCTTACTTTTATTATTAATCCTGGTTTCAACTCCACCTTATTTCCTATTCCTTCATTTATATTCTTTCATTTTTTCTTAATATTTCTACGTAGAATATATTTAATAACGAATATATTTGTTAACGAGTTATTAACGAAAAAAAATTATCGTATCTTCAATAACAACCAAAATACTTAAGTGCTAATCTTTATTATACCACTCAGCATAGATATAATGCGTTAAAACAGCGGTAATAATCATTTATTTATCCAAATAAAGTGTTAAAATTTAATAAGAGCCACTGTATACTGGGTATTAATACATATGATTAATGTAAGACAGAGTCATGTAATGCCAATACATTACTTTTTTTCTTGCAATTACATTTTTTTTCGAATTTGTCGTTTTAGTTTCTACGTTTAACTGTTTCTCAGTTTTCATGATTGTCATTGTGCAAAGGCAAATAACTTTAGAATTTAAACTTTAAACATGGTTGTCGTGAACAAATTCGTGAGTCACTGTGTGTATTAATACACATAAATGTTTCAATGTAATAGCAAACATATTCATACACGAATACCAAATGTGTGGAGTCGGTGTTAGACACATAACACTCGATATCAATGGCGCACGATTTCTATTAGCAACGGAGAAGAAACAAAGAAGCGGCTCCCTTTAAGGATCGATATCGCCACGTATAGTTCTTGGCGTATCCAGGAACGTGGAACGACGACGTAATGCACGGGACGGTTTGATTTTCTGCTTGGCTCGAGGAGCAGCTCGAACCTCGGGGGCAACCACCCCCGCACGATAGAAATTCATAACTTTATTGTCATCGGTTCTTGAACTTGTCTTCCGCGAACGTTCGCTTTTCTTTTCATTCGACGCTCTTGCCCTTTTCCTTTACTATTTTCGCGTCGTCACGCTCTCGGGATTCATTTTTCGTCGCGGAAATTCCATACAATTTTATGTCTACATCGTTTCCTTAGTTTTTAGTTACAGAGAACACAAAAAGGGATATGGAAAATTAACGAAATCTTTTGAGTAACCATTTTTTGAAAAGTGCTTGCCGAATACTGCTAATAGCTTCCATATAAATTAATATTTTTACACAAAAAATTAGCAAATATTCTTCGAAAGATTACTCTTTTAAATACAAAGAGTATTGTACCAAAGTATGCTTGTTTCTTAAAAAAAAAAAGTTCTCAAATATTCGTTTTATTTCGGCCTCCCGACTGTCTGACTGGGTATAACCCCTTTGACGAAAAACACCCACCAATCAGGGAGCGAGTACAACGGATTCGGATGGCGCGGCGGGCCAATACTACTGGAGCCCGTGCTGAAAATGATCCACTGTATTCGTACATCTATTGGTCGGTGTTTTTCATTAACAACTCATTAACAAAGCTTCGGAGGACATTTTTGCAAAGAAAAAAGTTGTTTAGAATTACTTCAGGAATTACCCCTTTCAAGGAACTGAAACATTCTTGTTCCACCCTGTATAAAAAACCAAACTTGAGCATTAGATCTCGTAGAATAATAATGTAATGAAAAATTCGCCTTGGCTAATAAATGTGAACCTTCGACCTATGCAATTGTATATAAACAATTTTTTTTTTTTTATCTCAAATACGTTAAAAAATAACGGACTGTTTACCGTTCGCATGGACACCCTGTATGTATACGAATATTTATATGCGTTTCACAAATTCGTGAAAGAAAGGAGCAAGACTCTTTTCACAATCCTTTCTTATTTTTGTATTGCGAACAGATAATCTATTTGGAGTGAAAATTAGAGGAATTCATTCTTAGACTGCAGAAATTCATTTTAAAATTCGGTTTTTTGTCTTTTTTATAACGACGACTCCTATAAGAAAACTCGAGTTTGTATTTTCTTTTTCTTCTGTGGATATCAAAATTGCTATCAGTTTTCTCTGCATGAAGGTATTATGAATGCGACCGCACCCTATGCGATAGGAAAACTCTGGGAAGTGACGTCGCTGCATCCTCTAAGAAGCTTCCAGCTTTAATGCACTCGAGCTCCGTGATCAATAACAATACGTCAACGGTACGTAATTCACAGTGTCTTTTAAAGTCGACGTATCAATCTACTAGAATGTTGTATGATTCACTGTATGACTTGAGTTTTATCAGAAATTTAAGATAGCAATTTAATTTCCTTTTATAACTTTTTAATATAAAGGAAGGCCATTAGAATCGCCAATACATACATATTCCTTTATTTCATTTCGTATTCTTCATTTTATTTCGTAAATTATAGCTAAAATATCAAAAACATGACTTAAGTTAGAATGTTTAGAACATTAAATATATTGTTTTACAGATGCCAATTTCTTATTTGTGCTTGTGAAAATTTTATTTTGCACAAAGATCCGCTGTCTAATTATAGCCATTTTAATCATTGATATCATTATTTAATTCCCGTAGAATTTCTCATGTTTCTAGATAAAAAATTGTTTAAATGGCGCGAACTTTCCACTCAATCCAATATTTTCCCTTTCCCTTAATAATTAATAAACACATAACATATTCCATTTATTTTCCTTTTCTTTTTCGCTTCACTCGCTCCACTCATAAATCAAGGTTCCATTAAACGTCCCACTTACCATTTCAACCATGACAAGAATTAAAAATAATTATCGATTTCGTCTAAAAAAAAAAGATAGAAACTTAAAAATAGAGAGACGACGTATAATCTACGCGGATTAAAGTTCCGTTGGACAGAAAGTGCGCATGCATAATTAACGCCGACGATGACCGGGTGGAAATCCCTGTCGATGAGAAAATCCTCGATGAAAACTTGTGTCAAATAAATAATCGATTCCTCGACGAGCTGCGCTTTTCTATCGTCGATACAATGTCGATGAACTGCTATAGATAAAGGCGCCCATTATTCATTGAACGAATAGGCATAATATACGGAGCTACGTCACTTCCGGAACTTGCGTTTCAAATTTAGAAAAGAGGCGAGGTAAACGTACCCATTAGCTAGCGCGACCCCTTTATTGATCCGTCTCTTTTATTATTATTTTTTTTTAATAGAGAGGAATGAGGCAAACATAAAATAAATAAATGTAATTTAGGTACTTGTAACTAGACTGCGGATTTGCATGCATTTATGACAATTTTTGCACAAAAATTTACAGAAACAAAGACAGGTACTTACAAAACTGTAAACTGAATCAATCTAAAACTTTGTATATGTTTTTAATATACTTATTATTAGGTAACACAATTTTTTTTTGACTGAATTCAACTAAAAAAACTTGCGTTACTTAATAAAAATATATTAAAAACGTAGACAACGTTTGAGATTGATTAAATTTATAATTTGGTTTATTAAAAGGATGCTAAAAAATCGATATTTTGAACCAAGAAAAAAGAAATTCTCCTACTCTAAGTCTAAGTGTTAATTAACCATAAAACTCAGAGTATTAACTAAATCGTTTTCAGTCCAAAATGACCAATTCCACTTTTAGAGTTTCCTTCAAATTTACTATCAGCGCACTTGATTCGGTGTTTTAGTAATAAACTTCGTAAAAGTTTAAAAAGTGGAGTTAATCACTTTGACTTCTGAACGATTCAATTATTTCTTTCACTAGCTTCTACGATTAATTATTGTTCCGTTTCTATGATTTTTATCCTGTCAAAGCAAATACCTTTTTCAGTGTTTAAATAAATTTAATATAGTCATTAGAGAAATTTGTGAGTCATATACCTCAACTTCTAATATTTAGAAAATAAGAAAAACCCTTTTTATTCAAGTTTCAATTCATTCCTCATGCTTGCAAAAATTAAATTTTCCCTGAAAATCCGCATTCCACTGATAAGTATATTTTATTTTGATTAGAAGTAAAATTTGTGACATACAAACTTCCTCAAAAAATCTGTTATCACAAAAGACAATCACAAAAAATGTATGAATATTTTTATTCGTTCCTTTGTGTTGGAAAAAATTGATTCTACATGATCGTCAAGTGCGAATACTTAATAAGAGGGCCTTGATAAGATTGTGACGCATGTTCTATCATTGCCAGTAGCTTATCGCAAAGCTTCACAATTTTTCAGTATCTCAGTCTAAATGAAAGAAAATATGGACAATGAAATAAAATTTCATTGTATATAGGTTGACGGAATTAAGTGAACGTTAATGAGAAACACTGCTGGAACTATTTTCATACTTGAATGTTTGTAATTCAATGGATTAAATGGTTTTTGATTAGAGATGTTTGAATCACCCGTTCGCGAAAAATTTCCATGCGACGTGTGTTTTTAGGAGACGAACGATCTCTTCGGGGAATCGACGTGCTTCTTGATCGGGAAGACCGACGATACGGGGCCACGTTGCGTGTTGCGCACGTGCCGTTGATATCGCTACCCATGCAGATTAAGGGGAAGTTCTGATTTAGATCACCGGAAAGAAATTATTATTTGCGAAGGAATTCGCTCATTTTCTACGAAACCGAAGCGAATATCAATACTCAGAATTTTCTGTTCTTATATTCTTATTTCTTACTCCGTAAACCGGAGATTTTACTGTTTTATCAAATTAGAGTCTCTTCATTTTGTATATTTAGTAAATTTATTAATAGACTGCGTACTTGTAAAAAAATATTTATTAAAAAAGATACAATTAAAAGTTGATTAATAGTTTTAGGATATTGTACTTTATACTACTCAATATTTCTATATGTTTATTATTACTTATAATTTGTAATTAATTTTCTTAATATTTTTAAATTTGCAATTTAATATTTTAATTAAATTATAGAAATAACTAACCACTAGTATTAGAATTATTTTAATTCATAAATAAATTTACAATTTACTCCTTTTTTCGGGCATAATACTTAAATTATAACATCTGAAATATATAAATAATATTCTAAAATTTAATATTTAAAAGTATAATATTTAAAAACATCAATTAAATTTAAAATTGATAATAATAAAAGATTATTTATAATATTTGTATGGGTTAAGAATGATTTTTTGTTAATTTAGTAGCATTTATAGTATAGTATATGATGTATATAAGAAATACAATTTGTTAATTTCATAGAAATATACACATTAAATTTTTTACAAATGTAATAGAGGCATTTTGCCACGAATTACCTCAAACAATGCCGCAAGGTTTAATTTCGCAATTAACATTTCTACGCTCGAAGGCAGTTGTAAATTGCTTTTTCAGAGTTCCTTAAACAAATTGCTATACTTTATCCGTTGTGAATAAATAATTGAAACTTGAATAATAGTTTTATCATTTGTCTTATTTTTTGTAAGATGGTAATTTGAATAATATTTTCACTATTTTGTGTATTGTGAAAGATTTTTGCATATTTAAAATCGCTTTTAATTGCTCATTTAAAATTGCAATAAATGCGTATATAAACACCCGCAATCTATTCATAACAGCTTCACTAGGACTTAGATTCAAACTTGAACCATATTGTAATCATTTTTGAACAAAAAACCCTTCGATTTCTTCTTTAATAAATAGATTGCGGATGTTTATGCAAATTCATATTTTTAAGGGCATAGAAAAAGAAAAGCAACTTAAATACAAGTGCCTTTTTCTTTCTAGATACTAGATATCAAAAAATGTATTTTATTTTCGATATTTCATATGCGCCTTCTTGCATCTATGCAGCTCTTTGTGCATCATTTAAATTTAAAATCACCATGAATGCATAAACATCCGCAGTCTACTAATAAAATAAAATGTCCAAGAAACATTTTCTGATTCATCCCCAAAAGTTGCTCCATTATTTTCGGTGAACGATCGTGGCGTTACCCCTTGAACGCTCGCCCTACGCCACTATCCGCTTTAAGCGCATACCCGTTGCGCAGGCAGACCAAGGCAGACAGCGGAGCGTGGCTGGCATTCGAGCCGTCTGGAAGCGGACAGATCAATATGCCGGTTTTGCCGCTTTCGTCCTCTCTCCCTTCGTCCATCGCGCCCAGTGCTTTATGGCGCGCCTCTCTCTCCCGCCTTTGGCCCACCTATCGCAACAGCTGAACATTGGCATTGATTTTCAAAGTTCAGGAAGTCCTCCCCAAGCTCGGGCCGAGGACTGCACGCGGCACGCGCCCGGTGCCCGGTGTGCCAGCACTGCCAGCGGCCCCATCGCCGATCGATACGGTCGATACTCGCGGAAATTTGCGCAGGAGAAATTTCTACGCCGTCGTCGAGCCTTCTCGCCCCTCGTATTCGACGCTTGCGTCACGCAACCGCGTGCTGCACGTTGTACTGCGTTGTACTTTAACGCAGTCGAACGTCACCATAGGGTCCCAATGAACTTTCTGTTGAGCCTTCCGCCGCGCCGTGTCAAAACAATCGCGAGCTCCCACTTTTCTTCTTCAGAATTCAAGACTTCTACTTTTTTAAGGCTGATTCATGCACGTTCAGTAATTTAGTCGAGTGGCTATATAATATTTTAGTAATTTATTATGTATGAACACTAAAATTTAGTAAAATAATGTAGCTACTCGCCACTCGACTTAGTTACTAAACGTGTTTGAACCAGCCTTTAGATTAAGTATTTTTAGTTATTTTTAGTCTACTGACTGCGAATGTTTGTACAAATTTATATTTTACAAATTGCTTTTTACAGCAGCAATTGAATCCTGAATCCTGAATAAAGCTACTTGTAATATACTTACCCTACTTTTACACAAAATAGAATCAAGTTTTTAAAGGATTATACATTGTATTAATAATAAAATGTTTGTCTTTGACACAAGATAGTTGTTTAATTAAATTAAATAAATGAAATATAACACTAGACTCTATTTGCAAATGGCTACAAAAAGCCTGAATGATAGTAATTATTATTAGGACTTTGTGATAAAGCTAGACAATGTAATTTTAATTGTATTAGGAAACAGGAAGATTTATTTTCTTACAGTAGAAACTGGATTATTCTACTCCATATTTGTAATACAAAATATTAATAATTAGTTAAAAATTGTTAAAGCATTATTCAAGTTGCATTCGAAGTTCCACTGCACTCTGATACCTAATGGATGTAATTATTAAAATTAAAATTTGAAATAATTTGGAGTCAAATAATCGAAGTTCTACTGTACATCTTTTCAAACAAACGAAACCCACAAAAATGTTTTAAAACTGTAGAAAACTTGAAATTGTAAAATTAAGAAAAACAATTCAACTTAAACAGTAAAATTGTGAATTTAAAAAAAAATTTTAAGTTTTTGAAATGCGAGTTTTAAAAAAAATAGGAAAAAATGTACTTTATCACTTTTACGATAAAAACAGTTCAAATATTCTTTTCTCTTCATTTACAATAATACAATAGGGTAACGCTCATAGTTTTTGACCCCCATATACAATGATTTACCATTTCCTACGTTCAAGTAGGAAATATAATTCTTTTCTTATACAGTAAAATCTTAATTTTATTCGAAATAATATCTGAATCATTGAAACACATATGATTTATTATTGTAACAAAAAAATTACATTTCCTACTTTTTTTTTGAGGCGGTCAATCATTGTATACAAATGGAGCTCAACTGTAAACGTTACCCTACTTTCTGAAATTAAAAAAATTTTATCATTCAAATGATAAAGTACCGAAAATTGTCCACCCTCTCCATCACTCCAAATTCCTCCTTCCAAATAAAAAAGAAAAACGACAAACGTAAAATGACCGACGTCAGACATAAATTTGACCTGAAAAGAAGCAATCACCGAAGCGTGAAATGGAATCAGTAATCCAAAATGGGATCAAATAAAAAATTCTCACGTAACTCTGTCACGGAGCACAAAAAGGCACAAATAATTTCAAAAACGATATAATTAAAAACATTTCACAATAAATAACAGTAACCCATAAAAAAATCGGCAAGTGGGAGTCAAAGGTCTCCGGCAAAGAAAAACTCGAAACGCACAATGTGTTACACATCAACACATATATTTTTGCTTTTGCATGTTGCATACATACGATAAACAGTACAGTGTTACGCGTTCCTCGAGGTATGGTATACTAGAAAATTTCATTATCCACTACTACAATTGCTATTCGACGTATTGTTTCGTACTTCCGCTTTCGGGTGTATTTTTTCATGTGTGTAGCTCTACATGAAGGATCTTCTCGTCGTGAAAAAAAAGAGAAAAAAAAAAAATCAACGGGGGGAACGAACGATACGGGGGTGTGTAAAACGGTTGTTCAACTGGCAAAGAGTATCGGGTGTTGCTTTTTTCTCTTCTCCGGTCGTTCGGGGAAAAACGCGTCCCTCGCTTTCTCTGACGGAAAAAGGAAACGTTAATCGAGAAGCTCGTGGTTGGTCGTCGACGATGGAAATCGGACGAATGCAACGCGAAGTCTCCGGCCGTGTTCCGATTACACAAGTGACATTACAGCGTGCTGTTGCGGTAAAGTGTCGGAGGTCTCACGATGCATTCCCAATTTCGCTGGCCGACTCCTTTACGGTGTCCTCTCGCTGTAAGCTCGTCGTTGTCTCCCTCGTTACAAACCCTCCACTCGGAGAGAGAGAAAAAAAAAAGAACACTGTAGACTCGTCGAGCTCGCAGAGAAAAGACCCCGATTAAAAATCTGTAACTGTATCTGTACAATCCAAAGCTGTTCCTGAAGGGAACAGTACAAACGGTGTTTTAGTTCTAATCGAGAAAATGTTCTCTCCGCAAAACGTCGTCCAAAAATAGTCTCGTGGAATTGAGCAAGCGTTGAAGGGTCGCGCGCGAACAACGGGGCCTCGAAAGACTGCAACGAATAATCGGAGAAGTTGAAGAAAGAAAAAGAGCAACGATCGGCACTCGGACGACGCGAACTCGACGACGAAACGTGTCCAAAGGATTTCGACGAAAACCGTACACATCGGCGTAGTCGCGGTCGCAAAAGTAAAAAGAGGTCGTATCTGCGTGAGAAAGTCTTCGGATTCTTTTTCTTCTCTCGTACGGTTTCTCTCTTCGACGTTTCTACAAAGATTCCGGTTGCGATCGGGCGCGTGAAACCCTTAAAACGAGTGCCGTAATCAACGTTGACATACCGAAGGTAGTAACTACCTCGGGACTAAAAAATATCACGTACAGCCTCTGTAAGTATTGCTACGATCAATTGTGCTCTTCTCGTCGGGCCCTTTTCCCTTTCTCTCTGTCAGTCATTCTCTCGCGCACACGCACACACACATATACACACGCAGGCTCTTCGCCTCTCACGATTCTGCACGATTCTGCACGATATCTCGGTACATAAATTGCTTACGCTACGCAGATAGCCTCTACAGTCGCTTCGGTTGCTCCTCGTCGCCCGGGGGACTCTACGGCGCTTCTTCAAACGTATACAATGCCGAGCGCTAAAACCCCGGAGAACTCGAGAGCCGTTCGCCGGAGCGTCGGTCGTTGTCTCGCGATCGCCGCTCCCTTTCAATTGTGCCGATCCGATCTGTACAAATATATACAAAAAAGGAGCCGCGCTCGCGTCCGAAAGAAGTCTCTCGCGAGGGGCAAGAGATCCCGTCGAATGCCAGCGGGAACGTATGTCTGTTTTCTTCTTCCTCTTCCTTTCCTTTCGTCGTCGTCTTCGTTTTCATTTTTTTTTTTTTTTACGTTTTAGACATAGCGAGTGTATGGTTCCTATTTGACGGGCGTACCTTTTTCATCGACAAAATGAAAAACCAAAAGGCCCTCTCACTTAAAGTCTAGCGATTAAACTAAAGGCGAAAGTGGACGTTACACAATACGGACTCGTCGATCCGCTTTTTAAGAATGACTGGATAAAGAACGATACTCGCCCTCCCTCCCACAATATATTTGTTTTACTCCTATGTTCGAAGTATCGGAGGGCCTCTCAAGAGAGACGTGGTCGAAAGAAATCGCGACGCGAAACGAGAGAGAACGAGAACGGAAAAAAGTGGAGTCGCGACGAGAATCCGTCGACGATTTGATAGCGCGAACCTCGGCGCGGCTTCGAAGGAAAACGAAAAACAAAAATAATTTAAAACAGAATAGTACAGAACGCGGTAGAAACGAATGTAAGATTTCTTTTGTACATTTAAAAATGGTTACTCCTTTAGTCATAAGTTTTATTAATAATAATGCTGGTATGTACACATATACACAATGTACAGAAAACCCTTGCGTCGGGTCAAAATATGTTCGCCGTGTTTTCCTTTCGTTTTTCTTTTTTATGATACAACGAGTGTGTAGTAGTAGTGGTAGTAGAAAGAGTATACAAATAAAAAATTAGAAAAGGACGACGCGCCGTCTTCTCCTCCAGACGGTCAACAAACCGAAGGCGATGATTTCGGTTAATTCGCGATCACGCGATGCAGCGTGGCAAAAATAAAGTACAATACGCAACCGTCCAAATTTTTTTTACGGCATCCTGTTACTTGTTTGTGTAGTGTACTGTGTGGTGTCTGTGTGTGTGAGCGCGAGAATTTTCACGCGCCCGAAGAACGTGTAAGTGTATCGTGTCTGTATACAATTGTACTTGAAAAAATCGCGAATAACGTCGCGATACAACAAACAATAAAGGCGATCGAGCCTAAGTACAAACCCAAACCGGACACAAATATTCTCTCCGCGATGTTTTTCTCTCTACTTTATTCTCGTATATACTCTACGAAAACCGTGTGTTTATCAATCCTCGCGCATTAACCGTTCTACGATAATCCTGTTATATACACGTGTGTGCAGGACCGACGCCAGCGTGCAAAAATTGCCAAAGACTTCTTCTCAAGACCAGTCAAAACAGACGATCGTTAATGTCGTTCAGATTATTACCTGAATTAACGATCGATCGAAACAACCGTTGTCTCGCGATCCCGTGGAACCGAGGCGAAAAACAGCGGAACGCCGCGGCGATCCGCTGAAATCGAATCCGTCCACTTTCCCTCGACAACGTCAACAACTTCGTCTGTCAATACAGTATTAACACCGACAACGTCTTTGGCTCGAACCGATGCGTCGTTGGCCGCGCAGAACACAGCCAACGTATATCACCATTACCAAAATCTGTTATTCGGTGAACCTTCACGGTTCCACCATCTTTAATTTAACCCTCGTCACGCGAGGGTGCAAAATTTCAGCCCTGATTAAACCTCGCGAGAGAACCCTTTAAGTTTCTCTCTCCTTCTTAACTTTAAGCCCGGAACCTGTCGTGTCGTCGCCCAAGATAGTGGCGATCTCGCCCTGCATGAACGCCCACGGCACTTGGCTGTTCGCCAGCGGACACTTGTCTCCGCTCGGGCAATAAACCTGAAAACATAGCGATTAACCGTAGAATCTCGAGTTTCGTTCAAGAGCGATACGGTCGCGAGAGTCTGGACACTGTGAAATTTCCGTGAAATTTCCGTGAAATTACGGAAATACGTACCTCGGAGCCGGCACCCTGCCTCTTTATGCTCTCTCGGCTGCAAGGGAAGCAGAACTTGTGGTGCGGCACGCTGGGACACTGGACGAAGTGCGTGTCCTCTAAACGCTCCTGGCAGAGGGTGCATTTTAAGGTAGGCGCTGATACTTGCTCCGCATTCGCGACCTGGGCTACCGCACCCTCTGAAGACGTGACGGTCGTGGAGGACACGTGCCTTGACCCGCTGGCCCTCCTACCTGAGGTTCCTGCAACGTTCAGAATATTAGATTCTGCTGTAGTTTTGATCTAAACTGATTTGTTCGTTCAAAGATATAGTTTGTCACTTTTGTTTCATATTCTATAAGTTTATCAATCTCATTCTTAGAAAGTTTCTGTGGTTTTAGCAAGAGGAATAGAAAAACTACTAGACTAGAGTTGAGTAGAGGACTAAAATTATTGTAGGACCATCGATACTTTTATGATTTTTGAACTTTGCAATGCTATCCATGACAAAAAAGATCCAAGAAGATATCAAAAAATATGCATTTTCTAGACATAAAATACGAATGTTAAATCGATCTAGCAGAAAGTAAATACAATAAAATTAGATTAAGCTCTGCTTATTACAAAGGACAAAAAAGAAAAAAAGCAAAATAGTAGTTGAAAATGGTATTTAATAAGCAGAACTTCTGGAAGACGGATCTAGATTTTTATAATGCTATAATGTTAATCTTTCTGTAAGTTTATAATAATAAATACTTTTTCCAAAATGTTTGCCGGAGAAAAATACGTTTTTCCAACTACTATTTTATTTGTTTTCTTTTACTGTTTTTTCCTTGGGATTAATTTACCATTCCCAATGCATTTAATACTAATAGTGCATTTCATTGCCGCTTTAATAGCCTTGAAAGACCCCTTGAATCTTTATGGAATAAGAATTAATATTAAGAGATAATTACTTAAATTTTCAAAGCTCTCAAAAATTTATCCTAGCGCTATAGTTATGCTCCGCACAGTATTTCCACCATTTCAACTAGGGTGAAGCATACAATTGTTGATTCCCCATACAATGATTGACCGTTTCGAGAAAACTAAAAAATATAGTATTATCC
Organism: Perdita meconis; assembly: GCA_030770465.2. Lineage (NCBI taxonomy): Eukaryota > Metazoa > Arthropoda > Insecta > Hymenoptera > Andrenidae > Perdita > Perdita meconis. Next base: position 632,427 of record JASKOS020000017.1, read on the forward strand.
TTTTCTTATACATAGTAAAACATTAATTATATTCGAAATAAGAATATTTTGATCATTGAAATATACATATGTAAATATTTTATTATGTAAAAAGCGGAGTACACTATATTTTTTACTTTTTTTTTGAAACAGTAAATCACTATAGGACATACTGTGTCAACAACCGTATACTTTACCCTATTTCTAGCATTTTCAGGAAGACAAGGTCCATTACCTGAACCATTTGGGCTGTGCTGCGTATTCCTGGGTGTACTGCGTTGCTGGGCGTTCGTAGCCGTCGTCGGCGGGCTTCTGCTGGTTGGACTGGGATTGTTCGGCGGTTGTGGCACCGATTCCGGCGAGGCCAGGTTATCGGCAACCGACATAAGCGCGGCCATAGGCGAGGGGCCATTCGTCGAACCCTGTAGAACGAAATACTCATTCACTTTCCAAACGGTCTATAAATAAAACGTCCTCGAAACCGCGCGCAACAACATTTTTTCTTTAATTAACACGCAAATGGATTCGTAGCATTAGCATGGAAGCTTAGTTACCTGGTGATGGTTCGATTGTTGGTTGTCGTTGTTGCCCTCCTGCGCGGGGGGTGGCGGAGGCGGAGGGCTCGTTCGAGGACGAAGAGGAGATCCTCCGCCGTTCGCCGCCACGTTCGCCGGTGCCAAAGGGATGGACGGACCGACGTACGCTCCTGAAATCGATCGAGAATTCAGTGGAATCAATATTTTAACGACCGAGATCCGAGATCACGCGAAGATTGTCTATTAGTTTTCAAAGACCGAAGCCCGAGCCAATCGTCGATCGAGGGATCCACGAAATCCGCCGCGGCGCGGCGGTTATATTCATCTCTGTTTACATTCGTCCCCCGGCGATAATCTCGGCATTTCCTACTCCGCGCGGCTCTCGGGAAGCCGGTGATTCAGATGGAAGACAGAAATAGATATCCTTTGCCCTCTTCGGGGCCGCGATTACGCCGAACGAAAACCCCGGCGCACTTTCATCGGACGACGCGAGGAGTCGGCGTTATATCGGTGCGCGCGCGCGTCGTAGGGACCTCGTTTTTTTTTCTGGCCGCCTTCGACCGACTTTCAAACGCGTCGCGAACCGATTTATCAGCCCGTGCGAGTTGCGTCGATCTCTCGACGTTCACCGAACGGAGAGATTCACGGGATTCGCGGATTTATGGATCCCGTAGAGACCAACGGAAATTTTTCGTGGCGCGTAGGAGTGATTGGAGGATGATTAAAAAACGTGAAATGATTTTTGACTTATAGCGACTCGTCGGTTAGTTCACATTTATTTATTTATTTACAGGAAAGAATTCCCATCAGTATACAAAGAAAATGAATAGCAGTAATAACCGAAAACGAAATATGTACATAAAAAAGAATTAAAGTAAACAAGACAATTGAATCAATCATTTCAAAAAATTATGTGTCACATTTTATTTTTGCGAATTATATTTAATTAAAAATTTATTACTAGACTGCGAATGTTTATGCATTTATGACAATTTTAAAATGATAAAAATCTGTAAGAATGACTAGAGATATAAAAATATATAAAATGTCAAAAATAGAATTTGCATAAACATCCGGACTATTTATTACATTCTTTAATTTTCATTGATATACATATATGACAAATCACATTCTTTAAATTTTAAAACTACGTTTGCAACAAAACATGATGTTAAAAAAAAAATTTACTTACGTCGTTTTTGAAACTTACTGATTCAATTAATAACTGGTATTTATTTCTCCTAAATAGGAGATTTCTCCTAAATAGGATACGAAAATTTGAAAGTATAATTTGACGGAAGAAAGGTCTGGGAGTTTCTTTGAGATCTTATTGGCGCGTAAAGATTGACGAGCTCAAGAAGTTGAGGACATTTGATGTATGTATGTATGTACATTAATCTTTTCTTTCAATTTGGATCGTTTACAGCTTCCAGATATTATTATTGCTCAGTTTCCACAATTTTAATTATGTAAAGGCAAATATCTATCTTACAATTTAAACAAATGTAATGTAGTCTTCGTGAACAAATTTGTGAGTTTATTTCATACAGCGTGATTAAGATGAAACGTTGTTCAAGATTGATCTAATTATTCTTCGCTATCACGATCGACAATCCTTATGACAGAACATGGAGAATTATTTGTTTAATTGATCTCTAATAACATTATGCAGGATGTTACACTGCGACGCGTTATTACATTTTTTTATTTAGAGAACGGTTCATTAATTCATTAAAAAGTTCATTAACAGACCATACACGTGCACGCTTGCAACTGCGTTTACTGTGTGGATATCGTGTTGACAATGCGTGTATGTTAACGTATGATACTGCGGAGTTATCGGCACCGTGTGAGTTACGTACGTCTCGCGTGATACATATGATAACCCACGATGAAAGTACATACACGCTTTCAGAATATTGCGTGACATTGTATGATAACTGGTAATGTCTGAACACAATTAGTGTAATATTGTACGATAGCCGATACGATACTTCTCAAATATGATTACGGTTCTATATGATAGTGGGTGACAATTATGATATCGCACAATATTACACTTAGTGTTTATATAGTACAATAATCGATATAAAATTGTATGATACTATATGGTACCGTATAATAACCGATATAATAATGCAGAATAATGTATGCTAGAGTGTGATCACTCATATGATACTTCATGAATTGTATTCTGCAATGTGATTAAAAAAATAACATGATACCTTAGGATTCTTTATAGTGAAATATATCAATCGATATCAATGATAATTCATATGTATGGTTTAGTATGATAATCCATATGAAATTTCATGATAACTGGTATAGTTTATGGTGTCTTAGACTTTAGTATGATAACCAATATGACAATTCAGAATATGGTATGTTAAAGTATGATTAATCGTATCATATTTCGTGAATTGTATTCTACATTCTGATAACCAATATTATAATACTTTATGATTCTGTATGCTACAATATAATAATAGATTGAAACATTATAATAGATAATATACTTTAGGCTACATTCTGATAACCTGTAGAAAACCGTAAAATGTGATGAATAAAAACAGCGGATTAATTCATTATTCATTATCGATAGATTAATATCATAAGTATGATATATATAATATTTATGAAATTCATAAAATTATAACGTTTAGTGTTTTTTCGTTCTAAAGTTTTAAAAGTTGTAGAATTGCATGCTACAATATAATAATCAATGTGATACTTTCGAATACCATATGCTACTGTATGATAATTAATGAGAAACTCTATGATAAATGATGTTCTTTATATTATAACATGATAACTAATATTGTGATACTAATACTGTATGCGACAATATAATAACCCATATAAAACTTTATGATACTATAGGATACAATCTAATAGCCAATATATTTAACGATGCCGTGCATGATAATCAAAGAATATAATATGTCACAATGATGTCATATATGATAATCGTACAATACCATTATCAATATAATACTTCATGAAATTATATGCTTCAACATGTAATTTCCAGTATACTCTATGATGCTCTATGTTCCAACACGATAATTGCAATGGACATTTTGATACCAAACGATAACAGTTAGTTTATCATATAATTTTGTATGATAATATAGTACTCCCGGATCTATAATACGACACCATATGATAACAAGTCTAATACAACAAACCTTTATGATAACACAGTGACTTATGTATGATAGAATCATGTTATGTACACATAATTCCCAGACAACGAACAAAGAAGTCTAAATATACCGCAGACAACTCGAAATGTTAATCAACTACTCATTTCTATTATCACGATTAATAATTTACATTCCAGTCGCATATTAATAACATCGTGGCGTCACATAGGCCAACATTTATCTGTCGGTGAAAGGATGATGTAATAAAAGAAACCGAACATCTGGTAAAAATCGCGTGCGCAATTAATTATGCCTCGTTATATCAAGTCGATATCAATATAATTATGGAAACTAGATTCAATTGGGGGCCGATTATACATACGACGTCCAAGGCATCGCGCGATATCGTGCCGCGACACTTTAAATTGTTAATCTCATTAAATTCGCTCGGTGAAATAATGTGCGGTGAATATCAATCGACTATTTAATATTACATGAAAACGGCGGCGTGTAGGTCCCGCTCGGAAACACGTTCCTCCTCCGGTTCAATCGATTATACGGTAAGAAAGGTCAACAAACAACGAGAATGTATTTTTTACCTTTTTATCAGCGAAAATAAAGGTTCTCTATTGCGGAAACGCGTGACAAATACGCGGACAGAATATAGAACGTATAATTCCTTCTGACAAGTTCTCAACTCTATCCCGATCCATAAACAAGCAATTTTCAACTCCGAATTGTCTCGTTGCTGCGAGAGACGCGAACTTCCCGAGCTTCGAGGAAATATTATATTCGTTCCATTATCGATCCTACGCAACGGAATTTACTGACAACGCACTGCTTCCCGCTTATCGCGGCCGGTTATTTTTCTCCGCCGCGGTGTTTACACGTTTCCACGGGACTCCGGAGAAACGCATCGTTCCCCCAACGGAGAGATAAAGCGCGAATCGATATCAAAAAAGCACGGTTTCGTCACGTTCCTACGGTGGGACCGTGACACACGATATCGCGCGTCCGTCCTGTAAACTCCGGCGCGCAGTGCTTCGGAATCCGAAAATCCTGACCGAAACTACTGAGGAATTTCAGTATTCTATGGAAACCATTTAAATTCCACTACGTTCCTTTTGAAAATCCAGAAGAGAACAACTTCTATTATTAAGAATTTCTATTTGTTAAGAATATAGATGAATTTTTTATATAATGTTAAGAAATAAGAAATCTAAATATTATTACTATATTTATTACTAAATATTCAAATATAGTGGAACTTGTAAAAAACATTAAATCTTTTTGTGTTCCTTTTCAAAGACCAAATTTATAAAATGAAAATGCGCATTGCAGTTATCATTATTAATAATATTATTATTTTAATTATTATTGTAAAATTATTATTGGACACAGCGAAATTTAGATAAAATATTAAGCAACAACAAACGTTGATAGTAATACATAGTAATTTCCTTACATTTTGTTTTTAACTGAATCATCTGTTGTTTATCAAAATAGAATACATGATTGGATTAAACAGAACTCGAAAACGACAGCAGTATTAAAAATATTCTAACCAATACAAAAGAAAACATTGTAGTTGCTTATTTAGAAAAATCATGTAAATAAAAAGTAAAAAGTTCTATAAAATGTTCTCAATGAACTTCGATGCAAAATGGAAACAAAGTTGAACCATGGAATAAATTTAACGCAGAATGAAAACAGTTAAGCTATTAAATAATTTGAATGCATAATGCCGAAAAATGAGTTCCAAAACGTTTGAGATTAAAAAATTCCGTCCCGATTTCTCAGGTCCCGAAGCACTGCGCGTTTCCAGCGTGCACACACGCAGCATCCTCACGCACACACCTTCCCTCGCCACGGCTGTACACGAGTGACCGAGGTTTCACGGAGCGTGCGTGGTCTACCATCGAGAAGACGTGTGACCGGTACTTTTCCGTGACGCCGCGATTCTTGATAGAGAGAGCGAGGACCGCTCTCCGACGCGACGTCTCTCCTTCCCCCTCGCGCCTATATACGTATATCTCACCGATCACGCGAAGAAAACGTAGGAGGCTGCGACTCAGTCCTCGGTGGAAGCGAAGGGCGGACGCGGGAACTCTCGATGCGGCTGCGCGAGTCGGATTCGACGCACGCGCAGAACGCGACGGAATCGCGACGCATGCGCTTGGGCTCGGGGTCGTGGTTTTGCAACGCAGACAGACGACATCGCATCGCGCACGTAGGCGGCAACGCTTAGTCACACTCCGCGCGCGCTTTGTATATTCGCTGGCGAACCGGTCGACTATAGTGGCCTTGTTTCGAAAGTATGACCCTCTCAGCGCGTCGTTGCGTTGACGCCGTCGACGTTCACGGCTGACGTCGCTCTACACGGTGTCCTGAAAGTTTATTCTTAGGCCGCGTTTGCTAACGAGATAACCTTGGGTCGGGTTGGAGGGATCGTTAGTGAAAACCTGGGTAAGGTAGACGCGGTTCAAATCGCGGGAGCTGGGAATATTGTGACAAATTTTTCTGCCAAAGGATTTCGAAGCGTTGCGGAATACGAAAAGAAATATTTTTCACGTGAATACGTCTATAAATTTGCTCTTGCGCTGGAAGCATAAGAGAAAATCCGATGATAACGAAATCAGGGGATGCAGCTTTGTGTTGCATCTCAAAAACTATTGTTTATATCGAAAATCGAAATATACCACGTGATAATTAAAGAATCAGAAAATTTATTTCGTAAAGTAAAGATTATAATATCATAAGCCATTTTTTTATTGTTTATTTCCTACCTGTCTTCGATACCAATGACCATAAAACTATTGCTATTAACTTAGCAGTTGTAGTTATGGATTTGAGATCCAATACAGGCAATCTCCGTGTAACACGGCATTTTTACTACACGTTTTCACTTTTATCAGTTTCGAGAAACGGAATATTAGCAAAATTAATGTATAATAATTAGACTGCAGATTTTTATGCATTTAAGACGATTCTAATTGACTATCCGAAAATCAACGAGATTCATGATAAACATCAAAATATGCAAATCATCAAAGACGTATAATATAAGTTCCCGAATATATTTATGCGTCAACCACCAACTTTCGGGATCCCGACCCGACCCGAGGCTCGGGTATCCGTATTTTTGGGTACCTGCACAGCCCTAATAAATATCCTATTATCAGCAGTTTTGCCTAGTTTTCGAGCCTCACACAGTTTCCTATGATTGTATTTGTTCGTGGAAAGGTAAAGCAGTTTATTTAGCAGTTGTCAGTCGTTCTGTGACACCCAGTATAGCAGGACGAGGTTCATGCACGAACGAACGCGATAATCGTCCAGTGACGTAGGACGAAGTCGATGCTACACGCGCGCTGGGTCTGTATCTGTACGCGATCGATGGAACATAGTCGAAACTCGCGAAGCGTGGCGTTCATTGCGAAACCTACTCGCTCTCGTTTCTATCGTCGACACGAGGCCCGTTTCTCGCCAATCTCTTTCCCTATGCTCGATTGCACGTGTATGCGTTAATGAGCCAAGCGGGACTTGAGAAAAACTGCTCGCGATCTTTTCACGCTGTAATTGGTCCGGGACTAAAAGTCTGATTAAACGTCTATTAGATACTAACCCTACGATGCAAATAATGGGAAACTACTAATGATGTAACGTTGTAAAATAGGATTTAGAAAAAGTTAACTGCTACATAAATTGGTCGTTCATAGGTCAAAGCCATTTGAATTTTTCTCAGGGCGAAATGATCAATTCTACTTTTTGAGTTTCATTCAAATTTACTATGAGCGCACTTGATTCGATGTTTTAGTGATCAAATTTGTAAAGTTTATGTAAGTTTAAAAAGTGGGGATAATTAGACTGACTTCTGAACGATTTCTTCAACTCCAGTATAATAATTTCAAACTTATGGTACCAAAATAGTAGATTGAATTTTAATTTAAATTCTACTGTGATTTTTTAACTTTTTTGGGGAATTTTTTTTAAGGGCCTCAGAAAAGATTTGTTTGTTGAATTTTTTAATATATGTACACAACAAAGTGTAAATATTATGTAACACTAATTTACTTGTATTTTTATTGCTACTGGAACAGTTACTTAAACAAAATGCCTGATTGAGTAAAAAAAGACTTGAGAAAATCACAAAACTGTTAAAAATAGAAATGAAATTCTAAAAAAAAAATTATTTTGCGTTGCATGTGCAGTGGAGGACCTTGGGCTTAAGAAAAACTTTATGATAACTGGATATAATTTAAGATCATTTATGTTTCAGTATGATAACCGATGTGATACTTCGTCAATTGTATTCTGCAGTATGATAACCAATAGTACGATACTTTATAGTTCTACATTAAAAATATAATAAAAGACTGAAACCTTATGATATAAAATATTTTATGCTACATAATGATAACCAGTAAAATATCCTAAAATGTGGCGAATAAAAAAAGCGCATATACAACTCAATTATTTTGTGTTGCATGTGCAATGAAGAACCTTGGTTTTAAGATTATCTGGCGTTTTATGAGGCTTTCGCGCAATTATTCTTAATTAGGGAGAAATGGGAGTGCTCAACACAAATTAAACTCCCACTGAATCGGATTGGCGGGAAAAATGTGACGCGCTCGCGCGCGAAGATAACGCGAAGCGGGTAATAAATTAAACTATCTGGTGAAAAAAAGGGAGGACATCGTACGGATAAATTGTGTGCTGGTGTGAACAGTACGGGGAGCGATAAGAACGGCGAGGACGGAGCATCTGCATTCGTTACGTCCTTACGATACCGATAAGCTTATCGCCGTTTAATCGAGGCAATTTTCGCTCTCCAATAAAACACAATCGTCTCTCGTAAGAGAATGGGCTTCGACAGACAAACAAAAACCGGGAAAGAAAAAGAGACGCGGGGAGGAAAGACGATGGTGGCCGCTTCTTTCAAAAATTCCCTCGTAATCCGTGTTTATTTCCAGACCCCTAATCTTTTGCCAGCCGTAATCTATTTTTATCGGAACGCCGGTATACGCGGATTCATCTTGTGAACGGAAACGGCCCCCAAGGATGAAAGAAATCGGATGAAAGAAGAAGTGTGAGAATATGCTTGCGAACGACGTTCGACGGTAATCGAAGATTATTTTTAAACGATTCAAAAATAGTCCAAACTCGTCGATTCACCGTTTCGAATCTAACGAATCGGTGGTTGGAGTTTGTTGCACCGCGTGGAAATCGTTTACAGCTTAGCCGGTCGGTCAGAATGCACCCAGGAATGGACAGAAAAAGGGAAATTCCGTTCGCGCCGGAATACCTGATCGGGCGCAGGGACCATTTCCATATTTCTAGCCCGGTCACTTAAACCGGACGGTTTTTATACACCGTTAGGTCTGTTGCCGCGGGACTCCGACTACTGACTCTTCGATTTTTCGAATCGACTGTTTTCCTGCCTAATAATAACTACTAATTACCCTCGTCGACGTCACAGCTACAGATACCAGCAGTTCAAGAACGGGGGAACAGAAAAATACCTGGAGCTGGGTTTATACCGGTAAAACTACGCCGTTCCCGTTATTTCGTAGAAATAGAAATATTCTTCTCGTTAACCCTACGTATTTATAGTGTTCGACGTCCTAACGGTCTATTGGCGTTTCCACGTTTCTCCGTTTTCTTCGCAACGGAGATTTCGACGTACAATTTAATCCATCATTTTGAAAAGGTGAAAGGAGTTATCTCCAATTTTCTTCATAAATCCACACAGAGTATTTCCTTCATCTTAAAAAAATTAGAATATGTACATATCTCGCGAAGGAGTGAACTTACGAAAAAAATATTCCTTCAAAAGTTACTTTGTGCAAATTATTTCTTTTTTTATTTCGGGTCCATTGGTGAGGCAGATTTCAAAGTAAAATTCATTTTTTTTAATGCAACTGCATACATATTTCTTTTCTCCGCAGTTCGATGACAAACTTACAATAAATTCAACAATGTGCAACATGATATAATTTATAATTATAATATATTATAAATTTACATTTCAAATTCTTGAGTTTCTGTATATGTAATGTGTAATTACTTTTAATACTATAAAAATATTATCATTCTTCCGGAAAAATGAAATTTTTCAATTACATTCCACGACACAAAATATGTACATATTTCAAATTATAAATTCTTAATTTTGTCAATTAGTCCTCTACTGTACTGCTATTATTATAATTACTTGTATACTAATGGGAAAGTTTTCCCGTGAATGGATGAATGAATGAATGAATGAATTTTTTATTAATTTTGCACGTTTCCAGGGGATTAAGAAATGAGGCAAAGGTTGAGGGCTAATTAATTCCCCCCCGGAAAACGAGTCTATTTCTGTAGCTCGACTTTCTTCCGCGCAGTCGAAACTTTCCAGAAATATTCATAGTGCAATGGCGGGCGAGGGTGCGCGCGCGCATGCATGCAACGAGGAGACAGATGACCCTGTCCAGTGTGGTTGTGGCTGCAACGAGAACCATTCCCGATAACCGTAAACACACGTTAAGGTCGAATTAGAAAGTGGCCAGTGTCGAAATAACGGTCGATGACCAAGGTCACGCCGACCGTGCCTAGATTATTTTGCTGCGAGGAAATTGCTGTGGGATTTTTTTACTGCGAACTAGAAATTAGGAGAAAAAGTATCTAAAAAATTAAGGAAGAGTAACTATTTCAGTTGTTCAGAAAAGTAATGGGAGAAAAAAATCTGTTTCTTTTTATCGTCAATTTTAAAGCAAATTTTTGTTGAACTTCTTTCTATCATTGCTCAAATTCTATCACCTATGTATGTATGTATATCAAGTCATTTAATAAATGTTTTCCACATTTTGCTTTGTGAAAAAAGCACAATTTTCATTTTACTTAAAATCATCAAGGGACTTTTAGATATTCCTGAAACGATTATTGTAATTATCTGTCAATTCATGTTTCATATTTTTATAAATTAGTTGAACCGCATTCCTCATCATTATTGGAAACTAAATACATTTTGTCCTTTTTTTTTTAAATGTAAGTTTGATTCCAAATTGATGACTTACAGTAGCTACTCGCTATAATCTCGAAGCACTCTGTCCACAATGAATTCATAAGACGCAAGGTTTTAATCAATTACACCATATTATGAAAATGAAAAGTTAAATAAGAATTAACGTTTATTGCTGCACTCAATAAATGATAGGGAGTGATTAAAAAAATAATCATTAAGAGTATATTTTTCTGAGTCGAATTTTTCAGTTGATTGACTCCCGATATCCGATTCGCGAATATTAAATCTACTTTTATTGAAAGATATGATAGTACAAGAAATCAACAGCCAGAAATACAAATTTCTTTTGTAGATCTGGATCATTTATTTCTTTGTCGATCTGTATTCACGCGTGGAGCGTGGAGTGTTTTGGTAGCGTGATAACATTAAACTGGTTCATTGAAAACCTTTAAAAATTCTGCGTTTAAAACTTCTCATATACAGATCAACATGAAATTATTTATTCTCATTAGCACATGTTTTTACTTCTTACTACGCAAACGTATAAGAGATTATTTTTAACTAATATTATCACATTAAAAATTCTAGTTAATAATAGAAGCAGAATTTTGTTTATTTCGCCTCTGTTCCTATGGAACTAAAAAATTGTAACGTTTCATAGTGACTTTGCTTCACCATTCTAATAGCGAGGTGCATAGTTAGCGCATATCTAAAAGTGTCTTTACTGCGTTTGAACTTACGGGGAACGCGATAAGAATAAAAGTCACCAAGTCTAGGCAAGAGAATAAGATAATTGTAAGATAAATTCTCTCAAGGTAATCGTTACTGACGTTGGAAGATAATCAGTGTTCCTTAAAGCGGAACTATATGTTTCTTGAATGCTTGGCGTTAAAGATAAGTGTTGTCTATACTGCCTGCGCTATGCTCTTTATACGTGCCGTTTGTTTGCACACAATCCATAATATCTGATGTACACTATTCTCAGATTTACGAACGAAAAGTAATAACAATTTCGCGCGAGAAGAAATAAATTTCACTAAACCCCTTGAATACTATTTTTAAAAAATCATAAACCAATGAAATCAAATTTCCAAATACCGAAAAATTTTCCAGTTACTCAGAAAAATATTCTGAAAGTTGCAGTATTTATTTTTTCTGGAATTATTATTCTTTTGTCAATTTCTTGAGAGATCATAAATTCTGTAGAGAACTTTCAACGCCAGAATAAATTACATAATAAAGAATAGTGGTAAGAGGAAAACAAAGTGCAAGATCAGGAAAATGTGGAATACATTTATGTACTGGGAAAACTGCAGTTCTGAATGCAAGTTTATGGTCGACCGTTCACCGTCAATGAGCTACGGGTGCAACGAAAAGGAGCGCAAGAAAAAGGGGGCCGCACTACAGTTACATTCGCGATGCAGCGAAAAATATCCCGACGCACTCGAACCGGTTTTCGAAAGTATCGCACCGACTGACGCGATCGAATGGCGCGAACAGAAACGGCATAATTTGCATGACGAAAAAAATTTACTTTCTACGCAACGGCTACGGGTAACCTGAAAGTGAACAACGGGATCGTTCACATTTATTCAGTAAAACTTAATCCTTGAACATCAGAAAAAACTTCAATAGCATCACTTAATTTGTTGAGGCGCGATTCTAGCAGTTTTAATCTTCACTTAAATTTTTTTAATTGCTATATGGTGTTACAAAACTAACGCTCAGCACATTGAAAAATGAAAATAAAAAATTGGAAGATTTGCATCAACCTACAGAATTATAAAATTTTAGTACACTGGAACTTGGACTTGATTATACAATGACTTACACATTTGTTCACGAAAGGTATGTTAAATTTGTTTCAATTCTAAAAAAAGGACTAACATAAATTAATAGAAAAAAATATAATACTGGGGACTTCATAGTTAATTAACATTTGGAATACATGTGAACAAATCACTGTATATTAAATATTATATGTATGTACATAATTAGGATAAACAAAAAGTTCGTATCGTTCTTTCGGTTCAATTGAAAGACTTTTTTGTACTTCAATGTAGGTTTGTTTATTGAATTATTTTTCATTTTCTTCTTCAACTTTTAGCCATTTTTTGTGTAACAAAATTACTATTCAATTCCTGTAGAACTTCTCAAGTTTCAGTGCCAAAAATTGTACTAATAGTACGAATTTTCCACTTAATTCAATATTACATTATATGTACACAATATGTATTTAATTATACACAATTTATGAAATAAAATGGTAATAATTAGTGGCACTTTATTATAATTTTTAACTTTTATAGTTTCAATCTTATTCGAAGTCCCACTCTATTATATCTAGTGCATGAGTAACTTGCAAGTCTAGATAATTAAAAATGAGGCTAATAGTCTAATAGTGATTCGACTAATCGGAGTTCTACTCTAAATACAAAATATTATTGTGCCAAGAAGAATTAACCCTGCTTCGATTTTTTATTTCCTTTAACACTGCTACGATCTTAATTTTCTTTTTTTGATTCAGCTATGCATTTGATTTTTTTAAATAACTTCGAATATCTTGTTAAAAGTTTATGTCAAAGTTAGTTTTGATATCTACAATTTGTTGTGTTTCGATGTTCGATAAAAATTCTATTGTCCACATTTATAATAATTAAAAAAAAAAAATGTGAGACTCTCAAAGTTAATATTTAGGTTTCTTATTCTTCTACTCTATATACAAAATTTATTTATTTATATACATTCTTAACACGTTACCAGTGAATGAATATCATACACAAAAATTAAACAGCATATGGCGCGAAAATTGCTTAAATATGAAATAAAGAAATTCAGTATTAAGTTCTGTATTTATTTTAATCCGTAATTAAATATTTTGATTCATAACTTTTCACATAAATAAATGTTATACATTCAGAAACATATTCTTTAAAATTTGTGAAGAAAACAGATAAACAAAAGTACTAGCAAGTACCAATTTATGTAGTAATTTATCTGGCGTATTCTATTATTTCAGAGATCCTAACTCCAGAATCACTAAAAAGGAATTTTAACGGCTTTTTTTTATACGTAATTCCTTCCCTTCGCCGACTTCACAAACTCCATGCGAAACTGGGCCATGAAAATGCAATCTAAACCTCGAATAACTTCGCCTATGCTCGAAAAAGTCTGTTTATTAACGGGAAGCAAGAAATTCCGCGGCCGTCACGATTCGCCGGCAGGATTACGCTTCGCGAAACGCTTTCCAACGGCCGATGAGATTTGTATCGAGCAACAACGGGGCTCATTCATTGTGTCTAAATATACTGAGTGACGTCATTGGATCGGACGTCACGGCACGGCGACTCGGGTGTATCTTTTGGTCGTCTCATCACGTGCTCAGCGTACGTCTTTATACGCGTTTGGACGACTGCCGTTCGTCCAGAAGACCGAAGGGAACGGTCATTGGCGAGGGGAACGAGAGGAGAGGAGAGTGACGCGCCATACGGGGCGAACACCAGCAAATGGTGCACGCTTTGGGAAGAAAGAGACGGAGGATGTGTGTGTGGAACTTCCTTCGAACGGAGCGATTCCACGAAGCTTGAAGGCCCGAGAGCACGCGCGTCTTTTTAACTACGCACGCTCGTTCCTCGAGCCAGATGGCCACGCGGCGCGCACCGACCAACGCTTTCCTATTTTTACTACCAACCGATAACGCGAGGAAGATCGTTCTTAGGAGACGAGAAATGCTGGCGAACTCGTGACCACGCCTGGGGAAATTACGAGATCAATGGGGATTAGGGTGACTTATTTACTCTTGATGAAGATTGTTTTTAAGATTTTTTCTGCCGTGTCGTCTGGAATAGTTCGAATTGATAAAGAAAAATTTTGTGCAGAATAATATGCACATACATAGCAATGAATAACAAAAAATAATAATAGAATAATTAAAAAAAAGAGAAAAAAAGACTTGGAAAGCAACCATAATCCAATTTTTTCAACCAGAATGGGAACTTAAAAAATATTAGAATAATATTGTATATTTTGGCATATGTTAAGCTTCGTGGGTTTTTCGCACACTTAGCATAAAATCCGCTATCTAATTATCACCATTGATAAAAACCGATTTCGAATGTAACTGAACGAATCCGGAAACTGGTAATTAGCAGCCACAATTAGTACCGAGTGTAACCTGAACTAGAACCTACACAAACTTTAATCGAGCGAACAACACGCAACTTTTGTTTACCAAGTGTGTTTAACCTTAAACATCTTCCTTAATAACGCGCAATCGCGCAAACGTTCTTTCCATCGTTCTGTTTACGTTTCGATTGATCAGAAAAACGTTACGACCTCGCTTCGGAAGTCCCAACGGTCGTAAATCCCAAGCACGTAGTTTCACGACCGAGGATATCTATTCTGCCTTCCGAAAATTCCTTTCGGTAGAAAAGGAACAGTTTCCACTAGACCGCGAAAGGCGACCGGTTTTTTCGGTATCCCATGATCACAGAAACCCTCGAAATTCAAGAATACCGTTAAACTAGACGCCTACAGAAAAACGAGGCACGGTCGAAGACATCGACAGCGGGTTCGAAGGTCTCACAGTCCAAAGGCTATTTTTCGCGACGGTGGCGAATGTTTTGTTGCGAAAAATTCGCGAACGCAGTGTTCACACATACAGTGACGCTTTTTCTCCCGAAAATCTGGCCAGAACTCGTTACTTCGTTCGATTTTCATGAAAATCGGTATTTTTTTGGCAATTTTTAGGATAACAGAATTTGAATATTTTTTCAAAATTGCTATAGATATTCAAAATATTGAAAGTAAGACTTTATATTACTGATGCAAGTGTTGTTTTTGTCATGGATTTTTGTAAAAATTACTATGAAATATAATGTTTACAGTAAATGTGTAATCGGTTTGGAAATTTTTGAGTTTAAAGTTTAGAGAAAATTAGTTTAAATTCAAGATTTAGAAGTTTGAAGTTACATATTTGAAGAGTTCAACTGGAAATATTCAAGATTTCAAGTTGGATATTTGGAAATTATTTAAAAATAGAAAATTTGAAGGTTTGATGAGAAGAATTCGTAGAGCTGAAATTAGAAATTTTCAAGATTTCAATTTAGAACATTCATGTTGAATATTTGGAGACTTAAAATTGTTTGAGAAATTGAAGTTCAAGGTTTGGAAATTAAAGAAAATCTAAAATTGAAGATTGTAAATTAAAGTTAGAGATCAGAAAACTTGAAGAGAAAAACTGAAAGAGTTGAAATTGAAAATTTGAAAGTCTGAAGCAGAAAAGTTGAAGAATTGTAATCTGAGATTTAGAGATTTGCAAGATCTAAACCTAGAAATTTCATGTTGGACATTTGAAGATTTACAAAATTAAAAGCGCAGATATGAAAGTCTGAATTTGAAGATTTGCAAATATAAAATTGAATATTTAAAAATTTTAAGAATTTAAACTAGAAATTAAATGTTTCAGAGCAGAAAATTTGAGAAATTAAAGTAAGGATTGAAAAGTTTTAAGTCAAAGATTTGAAAGAGATTTAAAACCGGAAATTAAAGGTTTTAAAGTTCAAAATTTAAGGATTTGAAATTTTCAATATTGAAGATTAAGACTAGAGATTCAAAATTGAAGAAATAATATAAATAATTCGATAATAATTATTACATGAAATTATTATACAATGTCTATCGAAGTACATTTCTAATTCAGTTTGTTTTTTATCCGATTTCACAAACTGGAAAGAGATAGCAATTCACTCTGTACCAATTTAACCAGTGCAATACAATTCTAAATCATTCTTCAAAATCGATTATCCCAAAACGAAAACAAAGCCTCAGCAAGTACACCAAGTTATATACTGTATATTCTAATCCCTTCATCTAGAATCTTTGTCCAATTGTGAAGCTATTTCCGCACCACCTTGTATAACAAAAATCCGCTCCACGTTTTGAAAATTGCATTTCAGCCAGGTTTTCGGAAAATTCACCTCCGCGCAACGCGAAAATTCCGCAGCGTATTTTAGCTAGTGATGGCGATCCTGGACAAAGATCGGCTCGATCTTTCATAAAGGATCAGTGACGAGATCGATTAATCGTAGGAAAAAAAGATCGTTCCTGAAAACGATACTTAAATGAACCTTATCTTCGCTCTCATTAATCACATTTACGTTTTCATTGCAAAGTCACGCTATACGGACAAGCACATTCCAAAAACGTTCAGGTTTCTGCAAATGTCTTATGCAAATTTTTCATCTAAAATCTAAAGTTTATATTTTTTACCTCGTGTATGACTGTGCAAGATGCCAAGAAACCAACACTAGTATGTTTTGAGAAATTGCACAATCGCATTTCAACTTTTTTTAACAGTTTAACCGTCATAAAAAAACCAATAAAAACAGACTAAACACGGGTGATTCCCATCAATTCAACCAATCACAGGGTTTGAAGTTATGTTTAAACTAAAGGATTACATACTAAGCATAAAATTGAAGTTTCTTTTTTTAATCGATCCTAAGGAAAAAGGCATCGATCATTGGTAGATCGAAAGAGTGTTGCCAGATTGATTTTACTTTCAACAGCGAAGTTTTAGTGTTAGTAATTTTTAAAATAAAATTATTTTCATTTTCCCCAAGATTGCTTTCTGTTTTCTTCCATTGGTACCTTTTATGTTGGTAGAACAATTTGCACGGTCTATAGTTATGAACAGACTGATATTTCATATATTCTTGCATATATAAATGCATAAACATCTGCAGTCTAATCACGAATTATGAATACATAGTGTTTTCTCCACTAATTCTAAATTTGAAGAGTGCCAATGCCAGAGAAATTTTATCCTTAAAAAAAATCCACTAAAAAAGGTTAATATATTATCGGTATTGTACTTTAAAAAAATATTGAACATCACTTTCGTTAAATACATATATCTACGTTTTAAATGTAGTCTACTTAATTTCCCCGCGTTAGAAATCGATATTTTTTATTTGTAATCCCTGTTGTGACTTTGGGTGAATCGAGGCAACTATATTTGCGAGAATCGTATAAAAAATCTGGCAACACTGGTCGAAACAGAAAAGGATTGATGAAAAATGGACGTCTTTCCTCCTAAAATGATCGATCTTCAAACTAGACCGATTGAACAAAACATCGCCAATCGCCATCACTAAATTTCAGTGCTGCAAATTCGCGTCGCGGGAAACAAATTCGCGTCGAATTTTCTCGGGTCCGTGGGATCCTTGAGCGTCCACGGTGCCATCTGCCTAACTCACCGTTGGCCTTGAATGTGGTGGCGGTCTCGAAGCTGGGCGCTCTCACAGGATGTTTCTCCTTGCTTCTGTCCTGAACGTAATTGACCGCGAGGCTGACGGCCGGTAGAGAGTCGCCGCGGGTGAGCGGCGGCCTGACCGGGTGCTGTTCCTCGAGGGTGAGCCTCTTCTCGGCGTGATCGTCCTCGTCGATGGTGGAGATGCCCCTCTTGAGCTGCGCGATCCCTCGATTATGGCTGAGGTTCACGTGATGCGCTACCGCGGCCAGGTGGGCGGTCGGTATTCTCACGTTGTTGCTCCTCATCCCGTTCGCCATCTCGTGGGTCTCTTCGTGTTGCCTGGAAATCTGCTGCCTCGCGGTGCCCGAGTTGAACTCGGTGATCGAATTCCTGTGATGTAGCTGCGAGTAGCCGGCGATGATGTGATGCCGCGAATGGCTTTGCCCGGTGTTCTGTATCGGCAACACGTCGAGGTTGGTGCCGCCGTTGTGCTCGGTGTGGCCGGTCGCGCGGTAGGACGTCTTGGACGTGGACGACCTCGCCTCCTGGAAACCGTGGGCCTTTTTCATCTGTTTGGCCGATTCGAGGACAAGCTCGATCCGGTCGGCGCCCTCGTAGTTGACGCAACCGCGGCACACGGGCTCCGAGTAGTCCATGATCATCGCCCAGGGCATCCTGGGCAGGTCGCACAGGTAGCACTGAGTTCTCTTCCCCATCATTTTGCTTCGAATGATTCCGTTAACTCGTCTCGAGGTCACCGTCTCACTCACAACATCCACTCAAAAAACCACCCGGCAATTTTCTTCCGCGCACGGATTCGACAAAACTCACAAAGTACGCCGTACCGCGGGCTCTTCTAACGCATAGCACTGATCGGAACAACTTCACACGGTATCAACTCGCGCTCTTCGTTCCACGGAACGCCGTCGCCTGGCATGAGATGCACGAGAAGGCGTTGTTCCCAGCGAGCGGACGAAACGCGACGACGATTCTGGCGTTCGCGGCGACGCGGTGCACAGGCGGAGCCGATGGAGAGAGAGGAAAAAAAAAAGAGGAGCACGGGTTCCGCTCGGACGCGACGGGTGTATTTTTGCCGCAACGGACCCTTGCGAATCCGCCCCGGAGGAAAAAGGCGAGGCGACGGAGCCGCGTGCGCGACGCGGGGAAAAAACGGACGCGGATCAATGCCGCGGTTTCACGGAAAGAGACACGAGACACTGGGGGATGTGGTACGGTGTACGCGGACCTCGAACACGACGTGCGCTCGCTCGCCTGCTTGCAGTACGAGGAGACGAACGCTCGAGAATGCGGCGGTAAAGCGGAGCTACGGGTGTCGCTCTTCTCTCCCTCTTCTCGTCGCCGCCGCGCCGTTCCCCTCGGCTACGGGCTTCCCTCACCCCGCGACACCGCCGCCACGATCCACGCGATTCGACGACGACGACGACGACGACACAACGACGCGCTCCGCCAATCGCGCGTTGTGGCGTCATGCCGGGTGACGTCATAATCGCGAGGCTGCGCATGCGCGGTGAGGGCCGCCCCGAGGGGACACGTAGTCAGCGACCGGGACTCGCATCGCGAGGAACGAAACCGAGGGGCGAGGAGGGAAGAGAGCGTTGGAGGGAGAAAGAGAGGGAGAGACTGGCGCGCGCACTCGTTTGGCTTACCCGCTCTGGGCGAAGACGACCGATTTACACAGGAGAAAATGCTGCTAACGAACTGTTATTTGAGATTAGGGAAGCCGGATAGCCGGAGATCTTTCGGATTTCTTTAAATTCTTTCTGCGGAACTGTTTTGTCGAAACGCTGGGATAAGGGGGGATTGTTATAGTAATTGTTATGTAATAATAGATTTTAGAGAAATTGAACTGTCGACTGTTTTTCGTTGCTGCGGCAACCATCATGCTTTTGTGTACAGGGAGAATCTTAGTTGTACGAATTAAGGATGGGCGATTCTACTCGATTATTTTCAGGACCGATTCTTAATAATGCGATTATTTTCTAATTAAGAATCGGGAACAAATTTACGTAATTTCTACCAACGAATTTTCGCAGATTGGCGTCATAAACCGAACAAATCATGTCAGCAGAACTTATCGGCAGTATCAGACCGAATTATGCTGTAAATCTGCCGTCAGATCAGCAGCAGATTTACCAACAGTTTATGTTAGCAGGACCTGCTCGGTTTCTGTCGCAAATCTGCCAACAGTCTTGTACATTACAGATTCTTCTGACAATCTAACAAGAAATGCTGTAATGATAGATTCTGTAATGATTTAACTGTTTTTGTATGATAATGGTTAGTACATTATTAGTCTAAACATATTTGAAGCGTACACTTTGTACTTTTATGAATCTTCTAATTATAAGTTTTTATTTTTCAACCTTTATGAATGGAAAATGAAACTGGGATGTATTCAATTAATTAGACAATTATCAATTATCATTGCAACTACAAAAAATATATGTTATATATCTATTATATTTTTTAATATAATAATTTAATGCAAATTCTTTATCATTTATCAGATTATATTCTTCATTATTGTTTTCTAACTCTGGCTTGCTTACCCTATAACGGCACAGTAGAACATCAAATATGTAAAGCTGAACAATTAATAAATCTGAAGGTTACAAATCAATTTTAATAGTGAAGAGAAACTTGAACAATGATTCAACCTCTTATACTTTCATTTTGTTTAGTTTACAAATATATGAATTATTTTAAGCAGTCAATAAAAACATCAAACATCTAACTATTAGTTGAATAAAATTAAGTGAAAAGAATAATGTGGTACATTTGCAGTTATTAAAAACTGAATTAATTATGTACCAAGAAATTGCAAAATTGCAGTATCTTTTATTTTAGTTCATTCTTTATTTTTTATTATGTTGGTCTAATTTTATTGTAGGCTAAATAAATACCATAAATTTTCAACTTCAATATTTTATAATTTATTGCACCAAAAATACGAAAGAAATTACAAAAAGGAGCTTCTATAAATGGCAATAACTTCGTTAAAAAATACGTACGTAATTAGGCTCATTTTTAAGATGAAGAATCACACTTTCCGGGACTGTTTACGGTTAAAAATACGAACACTGTTGCTTTTGAGTTACATTCGTTCTCAAACGTCATCAAATTTTAACTTCTTTCATTTCATTCCTTTCATTTCTTGGGAATCCTGCCATCTAAAAATCTGATAGTAAATTCAAAGACTAGATTAAATCTATAAATTGAGCTCATTCTTGATCAAATTTTGATAAATATTAAAAAAGTTACAGTGACTCACAGATTCATTCATATGCATTCCAAATGTTAATTAAGTATTAAATCCCCAGTATTACAATTTATGTTATTCCAGCTTCCACGTTTAATTGTTTTTCACTTTCTATAACTTTCTTTGTGTAAATTCAAATACTTTTTTCAGAATTTAAACAAATATAACATACTTTTCGTGAACAAATGTGCGATTCACTGTAAATGACATTGAATTTCGACAATTCTTCACAAGTCCATAAGCGTCGCAATTATTGTATTGTTGCCAGTAACGCAAATCTCTTTACCACGCTACACAGCTTAATACCGGTTCTAAAAACGATTGAATAGCGATTGTTCCGCGGAAGTTACGCCGCTTCTCGTGGGAAATAACAGGCGGAGTGCAGTTACTACGCGAATCCTCGATAAGTTCTCCTCGCGCGGTAGAAGTCTCCGTCAAGAAGCGTCGAAGTTTAAATACTGTTACGTAATTGTGAAACCAGCGATAACCCTGGTGACACGTCCCAGGTGTGTCCGGATATTTGCCGTCGACTGAGCTCGTCAAACGTTTCACGAATCGTCGTAATGCCGCCGATAGAAATCTCTCTTGGCTTTGGTATCGCCGTCGACGATCAGCGAACGATACCATTCTTTTTCGCGAGGATCGTGAGTTCATTCACGTGACCAAATACGTCTGAAAAAATCTTCCGCTAGAAATAGATCGTTATCGTTGACGATAACGGAAGGATTACCAATAAAACACTTCATATTATTTCTGATCGAGATAGTGAATTTTAGATAAACTTTTCTATTTTGTTGCGCGTACGTCATTCGATTAATTAGGGTCGATCGAGGAACTTGATTTCAGTCGGATCGCGACGAAAACCGGTGTCAATTTAGGAATTGAGCAGCGCGTAGTTAGTTATTATTGCTTAATTATTTGTAAAACTGTATATATAAAAGAATTTTTCATATGGAAATTTCTTTTTTCTTTCTACTTTTATCACATTTTTTGGAAAAATCGCCTAATATAGCGGCACGATTTTTGATTCGAAGGAAACGTCAACGAGTCAGACTTGTCTACCGCGCGTCTCGTCGAACCGGAAATAATTTTGCACCGCCGCGCCGTCGCGCTAGATAAAGTCGCCCTATCAGTCGCCATATCAGTCGCCCCTATGAAATATGCTAACCCAGTGGCACGTACTCGTCGTGTGCACAACGTTCCCTTTTTTACGTTACTACGCGTCGCGCTCAATGGGATCCATTTATCCACTTGACGCTGGGGACAGATCGAGACTAGTCCAAGGGTTCTAAATTTAAAAAATCATTTCTTCATATTGTTTTAAAATCGATAGAAAAATTGGAGATCGTGCGATTTTTTTAGCTCCGCGGGGAAATATTTATGCATCGCTTTATTTGCGTAAGAAGGGTCAGAAAATTAATATTTCTAGAACCTTCGAGGACTAACTTTAGAGCTGTGCCTTGATTATTTATAAGTGGGTGTTTATGTGAATTCATATATTTGTAGAGGTAACGGAACAATTCAAACTTATAGATGAATTTTAGTAACATTAAAAATAAGTGTAAATCTTTGAAAATTGGGAGAATTTTAGAAAAATTGATTCGATAGTTTTTAAATTATTTAACTTTCAATTTAACATGTATTTTTGTGGGGAAAGGTAATATTGCGAAATATAAATAAAAATTAAGAGTGAAATAATTGGTCAGAGTTTTGGGAATCTTGTTTACAGAAGGATTAAATACTGAGATTGTCACGAAAATTGTAATTTATGATTAACAGTCACTAAATGCAACACATTGGCCAACTCTTCACTGCTTTTGAAATAAGTAAAAAGGAAAATTATAGTTTGATTATTTCATTTTAAATAGTTGCATTTCAACATACAAGTTTATGATAAAAGACCAAATATTCAATGCATTGACAAAATAAAATAAAAAGTATGAGCGAATTCAACTGAATTTGTGACAAAAATTCACTATTAGTAATGGTCACAGGAAAAAACCTTATCTTGAAAATTGATAAACTTTGAATTAAAATTATTACTGAAATTCATCCTTTAATGAACATAATGTTTTCAATCTACGCATTTTTCCTAATTAGTTAGAAGCTTCTGAATTCCATTTTTATAAATATTCGAAGTTCTAGAGTCAATAAATTGTTTAATGGTATTTTCAACAATTTCTTAATTTGTAAATGTTTCTTCACTAAGGAAAAGGTGTAGATTGTAGATATTTTGCGATGATAGTGTGGGATTTAATAAGAATACTAGAGAACAGTTTATTGAATGGTACAAACAAGCACGAATATAACACAAATACTACAATAGTTGTGAATAAAATTTTATAAAGTTCATAGAGGCGTTTGAATGTATAAAATTTTCAAAAATATTATAAAATATACTTTACATTTGATCATTTTTATATTATACATATATATTTAATATTTGATATATTTTGATATATGTACATATTTCTTATAAGTTTTCCCACGTATAAAATTGCCATAAATGCTAAAAAATCCACAATCTCTTCCTGCCTTTCCTGTAATTTCCAATCTTTTTTGCACTCGAAATAGTAAATAATATTGACACGTTATGAAGTTAAATTTTGTATGCAGCCGTGCGCTAAAGATAGCATTTTTTTTCAAAACAGGTTTGCCTTAAATACACTCGAAGGTTTTTTTAGAGGACTAATTTTCATATATCACACGCCGCGTGGACACTGCGTTTATTTAAGGAATTACGTATACATACTTTTAATCAGCGGTTGTACTTTGTGAAGCAGTTTGTCTAGTCTGTTTATCATTCCCCGCTTCACTGAAAATGTTAATCACGGAAAGAAGGAAGCGAACTGGCTTTTATGTCTACTGTTTGCTCATAACGGAAATAAGAAAAATATTTGCGCATTGTTTTATCTAAAAAAAAATTGTGTTTTTGCTTCTCTCATTCAAATTCAATCTCAAGATGAAATTCACGCGATGCAAAACGCTTTGTACCCGGTGCATTTAATGCATTCTGCAAAGCATGAGGTAATGCACAGTATTGCACACCTTGCACATGGCCAGGTTATCATCAAAGAGGTCGCACCGAAATTACCAATCGGCGAAATCAGCGTTCGGCACTCGGCACATCTGCGCGATTAGATGGAATTTTGTTTACGCTCAATCTGTTTTTAACTTCCCTTCTAAAGGAATTTTTTTGAAAATTTTGGACAGTATATTTTAAACAATTTGCTTTTACTAATTTTATATCTTATTTTGACTAATTTTGCATGAATATAAAATGCTATAAAAATGATATACAAATCATTGACTTAACTTCTTTAGATATTGCATTATAAACAAGAGTCATAAATATGCAAAAACCAAAAAAAGATCTTTATGTTAAGTTATTCAATCTGATGAATTTTTTTCTCAGCAAAGATAAACCGAATCCTTGCAAAACGTTGGAAGTGTTTTATTATACAGTTGTAGAAAAAATTCTTTTCATTGACAATTAATTACTTTAATGTTGCTATATTTACATATTTATATATCTTAGTAACGCTGCGCCGCCGGTTTGCGTATAATATAAAACTTAATTCTTGCCTGAAACAGAAAAACAAATATTTTTCTTCATCTTCATGTAATTACATTGTCAATGAACTGAAAACATTCATAAAAAATTTATTTACGAAATCTTTTTGTATAAATAAATCGTCATTTTTTTGTCAAAATCGTAGTTTCTTTTTTAAAGTCGACAATTTTTTCAATTTCACAGTCTTTTCTTGTTTCCTTTAGTTCATTGACAATGTAATTACATGAAAATTAAGAATAATATTGGTTTTTAATATTGGTTTCGAAGCTATAAATATAGCACCATTGAAGTAATTAATTGTGAACAGAAAAATTTGTTTATTCTCTGAAAGTAGAATAAAACATTTCTACAGTTTTGCACAGATTCGGTTTATCTTTGCTGCGGAAAAATTCTGAAAAGCTACTACTGTGCCTCGATCTCCCCCACTTATTATCAAAGAAACCGAAACCATAGTCATTCATGCGTCTCTCCTTTTTTCTCTCTCGCGTGCGTCGTCTGTATCGCGTAACGTGCACGCTGTAATTGATTTATTTCTCCGCACGACTGCATCAAAGCTCGCATTACGAAGTTGCATGGCACCGTGTGATGTCAGAGTGATGTCATTCCTGTAGATACCCGACGTCTCTCTCAGCGGAAACGCGGAACTTACGGGTATTTATTAATGATAAATTATGCCGCGTTTTATGTGCGGAGATAACGATATGTACGTATACATATGTTTGCTGATTTTCACTTTTACCTGACCGTGTTAATCTAAGGCTTGTTTCCTGTCAGTACTTCTTTGAAGAACTGAAATAGAAAAATATTTACTGCGCTGCGCGAAGAAGATTACATTCCGGTCTGCAGATAACTTCTTCTCAACCCGACGCAAAGTAGTTGATAACTAACTAACCTCGATAATTGGAACTCACTGGAATCTGCGACGCTGCAACGATCGAGGTACTCACGCACTCGACTTTATCTGTTTAGAAATCTATTAATCTCTCGCGGATTACGTCAATCTTTATCAGGCGCCGCGCCGCTTCAGCGAAATATCGAATCGGTTTCGAAATCGTGCGCGCAAAGTCACGAATGACGAAAAGATGATATCGTGGACGAACAACAATCACATAATTTAATACATTTTCCGATAAGTAGACTCAGTATTTTATCGAATACAGGCTTTCTTTGTGATACTGTGCTGAGTTAATCCTGAGCAGCAATTCCCTTAATTTTCTATCACAAATTAATTGTTCTTAAGCCAAAATAATCAACTCCACTTTTTGAGTTTGCTTCACTGTGAACTTTGGTGGTTTAGTAATAAAATTTATACGAAGAATAACAAAATCCTTGTTTTTTTTGTTTCAGAGAAGAATTAAAGGCTCCAAGATTCGTGCAAATTTAAGGTAAATTTTTTAACGAAAAAATTCACTTTTATTGATTAAATATGAAATAACACACCTTGCAAATTTCGAAATTATTTGCTTCATAGTTTCGTAAAAAGAAAATTCCAACAATCACTTTATTTTTATCCTTCTAAATAATAATATGAATTTTACTTTCTAGGCTCGAGTCAAGGCATAAACTCAATTCATTCGAAAATGTGACTATTTAGCGTGGTTTTTCTTACAGTCACAGAATTGATAGCAGGAAGGACACAGATTTTTATCAATGAATGTTGAACGGGGTATAATCAGAAGTCACAGTTGGGCAAAAAAGTTATTTAAATAAAATCAAATAACAATTCACTTCATTCGGTCGATAAATGTTCAAAAATAATAGTTATCACTAATTAGTTAAGAATAAGAGGGCTTAGATAGTTCAAATATTAGAATATTAAGGGAATAAGGGAGTTAATTTCAAAGAGAAGAGCCATTTAAATCGAAAAACTTACAATACTCATAATAATTCATTAATTAATAACAATAGTTATTTACAATTTATAAAAAACGATGAGTGCGATTGTTATTAACAATACAGGTGGCAAAAATTAATGAAAATAGGGTTGTAATAATTATTTTATCGAAAATATAGTTTTCTGAAAAATTGAATTAAACTGATGACTTTCAAGTTTCAAGTAACCGTCAATCTCTGGGTATAAGTAGAACAGGGGGTCGTGAAATTCTTCAGTCTGCGGCGATCCGCCGCCGGGAGCGGATTGCCTTCGCGGGCCTCCCTGGCCATCGCGAGTGCCTGATGGACATCCGAAGGACCTGGGGTGGACCAAGCGGCCATGGATGGACAGCGAGTGGACATCGCTGACCATGAGTGACCACTGGTCATCGGGGGAGTTTTTAATGCCGCTTGCTGCGGATCGCTTCAGCTGGCCTCTGAGACCTTCCAGGACCATCGTGGCCTCATAATGGTTCGAATTGCCCCTGCGATTCTTTCTATATTGACATAGAATGGTTCGAATCGCCCCTGCGATTCTTTCTTCATTGATATAGAATGGTTCGAATCGCCCCTGCGATTCTTTCTCCATTGACATAGAATGGTTCGAATCGCCCCTGCGATGCTTTCTACATTGACATCGTATGGTTTAAATCGCCCCTGCGATTCTTTCTCCATGGACATAGAATGGTTCGAATCGCCCCTGCGATTCTTTCTACATTGACATAGAATCGTTCGAATCGCCCCTGCGATTCTTTCTGCCTTGACATCGAATGGTTCGAATCGCCCCTGCGATTCTTTCTGCCTTGACATCGAATCATTCGAATCGCCCCTGCGATGCTTTCTACATTGTCATCGTATGGTTTGAATCGCCCCTGCGATTCTTTCTCCATGGACATAGAATGGTTCGAATCGCCCCTGCGATTCTTTCTACATTGACATAGAATCGTTCGAATCGCCCCTGCGATTCTTTCTGCCTTGACATCGAATGGTTCGAATCGCCCCTGCGATTCTTTCTGCCTTGACATCGAATCATTCGAATCGCCCCTGCGATGCTTTCTACATTGTCATCGTATGGTTTGAATCGCCCCTGCGATTCTTTCTCCATGGACATAGAATGGTTCGAATCGCCCCTGCGATTCCTTCTCCATTGACATCGAATGGTTCGAATCGCCCCTGCGATTCTTTCTCCATGGACATAGAATGGTTCGAATCGCCCCTGCGATTCTTTCTACATTGACATAGAATCGTTCGAATCGCCCCTGCGATTCTTTCTGCCTTGACATCGAATGGTTCGAATCGTCCCTGCGATTCTTTCTGCCTTGACATCGAATCATTCGAATCGCCCCTGCGATGCTTTCTACATTGTCATCGTATGGTTTGAATCGCCCCTGCGATTCTTTCTCCATGGACATAGAATGGTTCGAATCGCCCCTGCGATTCCTTCTCCATTGACATCGAATGGTTCGAATCGCCCCTGCGATGCTTTCTACATTGTCATCGTATGGTTTGAATCGCCCCTGCGATTCTTTCTCCATGGACATAGAACGGTTCGAATCGCCCCTGCGATTCCTTCTCCATTGACATAGAATGGTTCGAATCGCCCCTGCGATGCTTTCTACATTGTCATCGTATGGTTTGAATCGCCCCTGCGATTCTTTCTCCATGGACATAGAATGGTTCGAATCGCCCCTGCGATTCCTTCTCTATTGACATAGAATGGTTCGAATCGCCCCTGCGATGCTTTCTACATTGTCATCGTATGGTTTGAATCGCCCCTGCGATTCTTTCTCCATGGACATAGAATGGTTCGAATCGCCCCTGCGATTCCTTCTCCATTGACATCGAATGGTTCGAATCGCCCCTGCGATTCTTTCTCCATGGACATAGAATGGTTCGAATCGCCCCTGCGATTCTTTCTACATTGACATAGAATCGTTCGAATCGCCCCTGCGATTCTTTCTGCCTTGACATCGAATGGTTCGAATCGTCCCTGCGATTCTTTCTGCCTTGACATCGAATCATTCGAATCGCCCCTGCGATGCTTTCTACATTGTCATCGTATGGTTTGAATCGCCCCTGCGATTCTTTCTCCATGGACATAGAATGGTTCGAATCGCCCCTGCGATTCCTTCTCCATTGACATCGAATGGTTCGAATCGCCCCTGCGATGCTTTCTACATTGTCATCGTATGGTTTGAATCGCCCCTGCGATTCTTTCTCCATGGACATAGAACGGTTCGAATCGCCCCTGCGATTCCTTCTCCATTGACATAGAATGGTTCGAATCGCCCCTGCGATGCTTTCTACATTGTCATCGTATGGTTTGAATCGCCCCTGCGATTCTTTCTCCATGGACATAGAATGGTTCGAATCGCCCCTGCGATTCCTTCTCTATTGACATAGAATGGTTCGAATCGCCCCTGCGATGCTTTCTACATTGTCATCGTATGGTTTGAATCGCCCCTGCGATTCTTTCTCCATGGACATAGAATGGTTCGAATCGCCCCTGCGATTCCTTCTCCATTGACATCGAATGGTTCGAATCGCCCCTGCGATTCTTTCTCCATTGACATCGAATGGTTCGAATCGTCCCTGCGACCTTTCTGCATTGATATCGAATGGTTCGAATCGCCCCTGCGATTGTTTCTACATTAATCACGTATCCCCAGGGGGCTGCGGGGGTGCTCCCCCCCTCGCAGTACGGGTCTGGCGCACCCGGGGCCCCGAGCCCTCCGCCTCTCGTGGGGTGGGGCCCTGTCCCCTTGTTAGGGTGTCCCATAGAACCCATAGTTAGGTAGGATACAAATCAATTGAATTTTTCCCTCCAGCCTCTACGAAGAAGAAGAAATACGGAAAGAAGACATCGAACGAAGACGTCGCAACCACCGTGGGATTTAGTATAAGTTAGTTTAAGATATAGGATTTAAGGTTTAGGGATTAGGATTGTAACAGTCACTGTAAAATTGCCAAGGTATCATTTGTTAGTTTTGTTTGCTCGGTAATTCGCTCCTCATCTCCGATGAGGAGATCACCACTGCTTCTATTGATAGAAGCAAGTGATCAACTGTGGAATCGGCATCGATGGGTCAGTCCATCCCTTGGGAGAGCGGTCGAGGGAAAAGTGTCTCGGACGTAGGGGGGTGCGTGGTAACACGTATCTGCCTGCGGAAATCTCTCGGGGGCAGCCCTGTAAGCCTCTGCGGTAAGTCGTTCCGAGTCGGGTTCACGCTTGCGTGACTCCTGGCAGGGCGCAGGGAGCATGGTCTGTCGTCGTGAGGTGCCGATCACTTTCCTCTTTACTGTGATCTCGAGGTGGTAGGATCTGCACCATCGAATGTCGGTTCTCAGTTGCGACGCGGTAGAGTCCCTTTTCCTCCTTTCTCATAACGATAGCTTGGCAATTCTTCGAATTGAGAGGATGGATGGAACTTTGATTCCATTCATCTGCGAGGTTCGCTAGATTATAAGATCCGAGCCGAAGGGATAGAGGGAACTTTGATTCCTTCCATCTTTGAGGTTCTCTAGTTTTAAGATTTTTGTAAAGGGAGATCGATGAAACTTTGATTCCATCGATCTCTCTCTGGGTCTCCACTCGCAGCAACCTCCACGCGGTGAGACCTGGGCAATCGATAATGATCGAGCTAATTGGCTGCGATTTTGTAATGAAATAGATATAAGATCCCGGCTATTAGACTTAGAGAGTTAAGACTAAGTGTTTTTGAATCGCCCCTGCGATTCTTTCTCCATTGACATCGTATGGTTCGAATCGCTCCTGCGATTCTTTCTACCTTGACATCGAATGGTTCGAATCGCCTCTGCGATTCTTTCTCCATTGACATCGTATGGTTCGAATCGCCCCTGCGATTGTTTCTACATTAATATCGTATCCCCAGGGGGCTGCGGGGGTGCTCCCCCCCCGTAGTACGGGTCTGGCGCACCCGGGGCCCCGAGCCGTCCGCCCCTCGTGGGGTGGGGCTCTGCCCCCTTGTTGTAGCCACTGACCCAACCCCATAGAACCCATAGTTAGGTAGGCTACTAATCAATTGAATTTTTTCCTCCAGCTTCTACGAAGAAGAAATACGGAAAGAAGATATTGAACGAAGACGTCGCAACCACCGTGGGATTTAATGTAAATTTAAGTCTAGTTTAAGATACCTAGATTTAGGATTTTATTGTACGTCTCGATGTACAATTGCCAAGCAATCATTTCTTTCAATTAGTTTTCTTTGTTTGATTACTCGCTCCTCATCTCCGATGAGGAGATCACCTCTGCTTCTATCGACAGAAGCAAGTGATCGGCTGTCGAATCGGCATCGATGGATCAGTCCATCCCTTGGGAGAGCGGTCGAGG
This sequence comes from Perdita meconis, assembly GCA_030770465.2. Classification (NCBI taxonomy): domain Eukaryota; kingdom Metazoa; phylum Arthropoda; class Insecta; order Hymenoptera; family Andrenidae; genus Perdita; species Perdita meconis. The sequence continues at coordinate 663,423 of JASKOS020000017.1, forward strand.
GAAAAGTGTCTCGGACGTAGGGAGGTGCGTGGTACCGCGCATTTGCCTGCGGAAATCTCTCGGGGGCAGGTGCCCCTTGGTCAGTCGCCCGGACTCAGGTCCACGTGGCAGAGGTCGCGTGGTTCTTGCGATGGGAGCAGGGAGGGAACCCGTTCTCGCGAGGTGCCGATCACTTTCCTCTCTACCGTACTTTCAAGGTGGTAGGATCTGCACCATCGAATGTCGGTTCTCAGTTGCGACGCGGTAGAGTCCCTTTTCCCCCTTTCTCATAATGATAGCTTGGCAATTCGTCGAACTGGCAGGATGGATGGAACTTTGATTGTATTCATCTGCGAGGTTCACTAGATTAAGATCCGAGCCGAAGGGATAGAGGGAACTTTGATTCCTTCCATCTTTGAGGTTCTCTAGTTTTAAGATTTTTGTAAAGGGAGATCGATGAAACTTTGATTCCATCGATCTCTCTCTGGGTCTCCACTCGCAGCAACCTCCACGCGGTGAGACCTGGGCAATCGATAATAATCGAGCTAATTGGCTGCGAATTTGTAATGAAATAGATATAAGATCGCGGCTATTAGACTTAGAAATTTAAGACTAAGTGTCATTGAGCATATAGTTCAATAACTCAAAATAAAAGAAGAAATGATTTTCAAAATGTTCTAATTCATCTTTATCCCAATTGCACATTTCCTTCATTGTAAAATAAAGAGATTTGATAAGATACAGGCGTTTCACTTCCTACCTTCAGTTTTAAGGAATATTCATCCATTAATCCATCGCAAGTATTAATGTGTATTGCTCTTCAGCCGAGGTTCGACAAAGCATCAAACATCGCCGCAAAATTAACCAAGTCTATGGCTTGAGAGGAGATCGCGCCGTGTCACCTCAATAAATCTGGCGTCTCAGATTTAAAGCCGCTCGGACACGAGCGACAAAAGGTCGCTACGATTCTCCTTTCTGCAAATTACTAAGTTCTTCACAATTACAAGCCTCGAATAAAGATGAATCGCGTTATTTCTATGTTCGGATAACGGATAAAAATGAAGTTATCTGTTATTTGATTTTATATAAATGACTTTTTTGCCCATTTCTGTCAGAAGTTTCGTACGCGCGCACTTTGCGAATATGGTAGTGTAGCTATCGAACTATCTGCTCTATATGCCGAGCCTTCTAAGACCGTTATCATGCGGGATTCCTTATCACGAAAGAAACCCTGATAAAACGGCGCGCACCATTATGCGATCGCCGAGCTCCGATACTGTCGGCATGAATAGCCATTGTTTATGTCGCTCGAGTGTGATTTTTACCTTGGACGCGTCTTAAAAGTCGGATTTACGAGTTTTTGCAAAATAAAACGATGATATTGAACGAACGTAATAGCGATAACGTTGATCGATACGATAAATCATCGGCGTCACTGGCGTCGAGGAGGGAATTTTATCTGTGCTAGCTTCGAAGAACGCGTCCAATTTTTTTTAAAGCAAAGAACAACTTCTATAATTTTTATTTTAAAAGCTGTAGAAAATCGAAGCTAAATGAAATTAACCTTACAGTTTCGGATAAAGTTACATTAATTTTGTATCTACAAGTTTTAGAACCTCAAATTACTGGCGCTACATATGTAGAAATCGCTATCAGTTTCGCAAGAAACCCAGTGAAACCGAAGCGTGAAAAAAAACGAAGAATTTTGACAGCGCCGCATCTAGAATTTCTAATCGTTATGTAACGCCGATTTCAATGTGAACGCTAATTGTTGCGCGCAACGAAAGAGTTAAAAGGCGCAAACTACGCCACACTGTTGCGGTGTAGTAACTTGCACGTATAAGCATTCGCGCGGTCTCAGTTAACTAGATTAACAAACATCAGGTACAATTAGAGCGTAATCGGACGTTAGATTTCAGCCCCGTAATTCCCCTAATTAAATCCGACGAGAAACGCGATACCGTTGCGCATCTTAGCGAGCGATATCCGCGGATTCGAAGCAAAATCTGAGATATGGAGCGATTAAAATCGTGGGCGGAGCTCTTCTCAATTTTTCCCTTGTTTGCGTGAGGTCGGTATTGTTAATTTTCTCTCGGATTCACAACATCGTGGCTTGTTTTTAAAATTCTAAATATTGTAACTTGTATTTTTTATATGCTTTATATTATGGTATTTGTCAACAGTTTTATAAATTTTTGATAGTATGTAGAATTGCAATGACTGCATAAAAATGGATAGTGTATTTATAAAAATACAGTTAGTTTTAAAAAATGCCATTTTTTTAATTGATTTTCGAGTTAAATTTCAATGCATTTTCTTTTTAATATGTATAGATTTCACATGGGCATATATAAAATACGGATAAATTGGAATTTTGATTTTTGCATTATAAAAAAAGTTATTATGTTTAACACGTTTTCGTTTTCTGCGCAGTACGGAGCTCCGCATCATAACACGGCGAAAATGATAGAATAGACTTAACTAACAAACTAGGAATGGACGATTCCGTTCAAAATAATCGAAGAATCGATAAAAACAATAAACAAGAATACGATCGACATAAAGCTTAAACATAGAATCAATTAAATGTGTGATAAAGAATTTGTGTTAAATTATTATATTAAAAAATATAATATATATAACATATATACTTTGTAGTTAGAATGATAGTCTAATTAATTGAATACATCCTAGTTTCATTTTCCATTCGTAAAGGTTGAAAAGTAAAAAATTATAATTGGAAGACTCATAAAAGTACAAAGTGTACGCTTCAAATATGTTTAGACTAATATGCACTAATCATTATCATACAAAAACGGTTAAAATACCCACATAGCGAAATCTGATTAAGCAAATGTTTGCAGAATCTACCATTATAGTTCCTATATATTTCAGATGATCAAAAATTAGTTTCCAATCACATTATTCTATAGCTTGTAAATAATTTTGTTATACTTATTTTCAACCTTTCAAAATATTTTCTTGAAAAGAAAACATAAACTTGTCTTTTAATAATTAAAAAAAAACTCTATGGTTTAGGATTTTATCAGGTTAAAAAAAGAAAAATATTACGTCGCGAAAGTCCCTAAAATAATGAAAAACTAATTCCTTAATGGTACACGCCGTTTGAATATTACAACTTTACCCAAGTTTGCCGATCATTACCGAACGGCCCTTTAAATTGGCTGCGTACTACTTTCATCTCTTTCTAAATCCGGAGTGTCGCTTCTTATTGTATCCACTCTTTGCTATCAGTACGAAAAATCGATCACGCAGAATGTTTGAATAGTCCTAATTATTCGAATTTCTCGAATATTTCGAATAGTTGAATATTTACAGCTTTACTATACAGCGATCTCGATTCGTGAATATTTTGGCCGGAAATGACGTGTTGGCATCAAGGCCGAGCGACGACGAAGCTCACAGCGACGAGCGTATTTCGCGAGACGCACGCGGAGCGAGTGGACATGATCCGCGATTATTCCTCCGCCGAGTAACAAAGAGATCGTTGTACTTTTCCCCGCGTAAGTCTGGCTTTGGCAGAGACCGAGCAGCTTTACGCGCCGGGAGTCGTATGTCTTGTGACGTCACCCGCGGCAATCCGGCAACGCCGCCGCGAACGATCCGTTCCCGCAGCGTTGTCGCGCCCCGGCTCGCTCTGCCGGAAATTCAGAGGCACTCCTCGGCTCCTCGGTTCTCGGTTATCGCGGATCCGCGCGAATTCAGCGCTCGCCACTGTAAACGATTAGCCGAGCGTCGTATTATGTACCATTCCGCCTCGCGCACTTTCGTTCTGCCGGTTTCCGGCTCGCTGGCCGATCTCAACGGCGCGGCGTCTAACGGAGGCCGCGGCGGAGGGAGGGAAAGCCCGTTGCCGTTTTCGTAACGGGGGAAAAAACGGTTTTTCCCTCTCCCCCTTTGGTGGTTCGATCGTGAAAAGCGACGCGTCGCTCGGACCGGAGATAACGCCGCGCCGCCGTCCTGTCACGTCACGATGCACGCTGCCCGGGAGAAAATCAATCCGGGCGGCTTCTCTACTAACCTTTTGGCGAAATAGTGTCACGCTAACCGGGGCTACTAGCCGCGGCGAAAACATGCCGCTGTTCAAGGGTTCGTTGCGATATTGACCCGAGAGGTTGCGTTAGGTTATTTCCGTCAGGGTTCGTGTACCTTTTCAGGTGAAACCGATTACCGATCTCCGGACAACGAATGCCTTCGACTTTTTCCTTTTTGACGCGTGCGAAAGCGTCGCGACGCCGGATCCACGACGTTTCATGCATTACGACGGCCTTTCGCCGTGTCCTTGACCTCGTTATTGGTAGCCCAAACGGTTTAAACGCCGTGCACTACGGTGTGCTGGATCTGCTTAACCGTGGTCTCAGCTTTGGATTCGATGTAATTCGAATCGCCATTAGGATCCGTGAAAGGGAACGCGGTATTCGCTTTCAGTGATTAGACGCGGGGATTTTTATTTTCAAAACATGATCCTTCTTATTTGATTGCTTTTCGCTTTTATCGAGGGCTGTTCTTGAGTTGCTGGTCGCCCTGCTGCAAAAACTTCTGTTCTCAGTTTACTTCTTTAGAAATTTCTATGTTCAGCTCGTTAAACTTCCAATTTAAAATTACTATATTTTTGTTTAGTAATTTAGTCGAGTAGCAACTATTTTAGTAATTTGCTATACATATATGAACACTAAAATTTAGTACAGTAATTTAGTAAAACAATGCAGTTACTTGCCACTCGACTAAATTACTAAACGTGTCTGAATTAGTTTTTAAAGACGCCAACCAACTTGTGACTGTATTCAGGAATATTAATTTAATTTTTAACTTGTATATTTCTTCGTTGGGATTAAATATAAGGTGGTAGTAGAATCAATCTTCTTCGAGCTTAGATGCAATATAACTCCGGTTCACGGTATTCGAATACGCAGACAGTAATAGCTCTAGTGATCATTACATGCAAATTGTTAAGTAAATATTTGTTAAAATCGTTGCGAAATTTTTCAAAATTGACTCTGACGCTCAGTGGATTTCAGTATCTAAATTTCTATGATAATAGTGAGTAGTTCAGGTTTTCTATTAATGGTTAAAGGAAGGGAAAAAAGGACGTCAACGACCCGGAATGTTCGCGTGACGAGAACCGTCAAGGATAGAGGGGAGCGATCCTTTAAATCAACCTCGCGCTACGTTTACCGTTCGAAATGGACCAAGGGAAGAGGATATGCGCGCGATATGCGACCTAATTCAGTACCCTACTGATAACGATGACGTCACGACAGCTCGTCTACTCGTTACTAGTCACGGACGGTACGTGACACGGGACCAAACTGTACAGATGAGCAGGCTGATAATGGACGGCTACACAACATTACGTTGCGCGGTTACGTTGCGCTCCTAGTGACACAACGCGCTCGTTTTTTCCTCGTTCCTTGGAAAAAATATCGCGTTTCGACGCGGGTGAAAGAAACCGTGAATCGGTTGGTTCGCTGCGATTGGTTTCCTGGCAGAAGCATCGATCGATCGAGTCGGCGACGAATTTGCATTAGACGGTGGGTGTCATCGTGGTTCAGAATCCGAGAAGATATTTGGTTGAAGTATTTAAATGTAGAATATTTTTTATGAATTTTTACTCGTTCTGCGTTGAAGTTTAATAGTCTATCAGTAAATAACTATACATGTAAAAGTAATTATTAGATTGCGGATGTTTATGCATTTATGGGGATTTTAAATGAGCTAAAATGCATGAGACTGCGTGAAATATGCAAAAATGCATGAAATATCGGAAATAAAATACATTTTAGAATATTTAGTTGGACAATGATAACTTTATCTAAGTTTGTTTTCTTTTCTATGTCCTTAAAAATAGAAATTTGCATTAATATCCCAGTCTAGTAATTATATTCATTACTTTTTCTAGTAACATTTTTTTTAACGTTTTAAAGATCAGGGATAACAAATTTGATAAGATGAAATTCTTGTTATATACCTAAACTATATAAAGATTCGCGCAAGAAAAAGTATTAGTTATGTATAAGAGCTGTATATGAAGTAACTAAAGAAGAAACAGTGCAATTCCTACTAAACAATACAGAGAACAAGATACAATAAGAGAAACACTACCAAGATATCTACATAGAAGAGGGACCAAAGATAGTCGAAAAGTAATTGTAAGGTTCAGATGCGGAAATGAAGAAAAATGTAGCAGATACTGGGAGACAGACGGTAATAACAAATGTAGAACGTGTAAAAACAAAGTCGAAATGCTTGAACACCTAACAAGATTTATTGGAGGACACAGGGACAAGATTGAAATGGATGAAAGATCTCATACGAAAAAGGGAAAGACAACCGTTCAAAAGGTAGTCAAATAGATATACATAGATAATTATACTGTAAAATATATTATTACATTGTTGTTTACTAATGAAATTGATGCCCTGTTTTTTTCATGTGTATCGTTAAAAATTTCATTAATAATTACAGCACTTTGTTGTGCAGTCGTTTGTGGAGCCTGAGAGGTTCTTCTATCCGTTTGTGTTATATGTATTTTCATTTCTTTTTTCTTATTTCTACAATTTAAAATGTAGGATGAAATGTATTTTTTAATATATTGTACTGTTATATGGGATGAAAAAGACTGTTGGGTGATTTGCTTTTTATAAAATGCGGATTTTTATGCAAAATTCAATGTCTACAAGCACAAATAAAGAATAAGAACTTAAATAACAGTATGTTTAATTTTCTAAACATTATAACTTTAATCATATTTGATATTTTGTATATTTTGACATATATTAACAGTCTCATAGATTTTTTGCATACTTAGTATTTAATAGTGCAATAAACGTATAAAATCCTCAGTCCACTGATGAAAGGTAAGCAAGGGTTGATTGTACTTTGAATGGATGTAGAATATTAACGTTAATCTCATTGAATAGATAAATATCTCTATACTACAAACTAATATTTGCTTTTTGGTGATATGTAAATTCAATACAGTGTATTACTTCAAATATCTGAACATGAGGTGTGGGGTAAACTTGAGAGGTAATTCCAGTCAGCTTTTAAGATTGTTTTTTCTGGTTTAGATACCAATGATATATGAAAGAATGATAAAAAAAAAGTAGAATGTAGAATGTAGTGAACAATAGTTGCTTCTATGGAAAAGAATTTTGAGGAAATGATGAACGGTGGTTCCGAGTTCCGATGCACAGCATGTGATCAATTGGCACATGAAGAATGTTTAAGAGATACTTCTGAAGATAAAAACAATGAAACTTAATTAAAAAAAATTGCGTTTTTTTATTTCTAGCTTAACAACTTTAAATATAAAGACACACTGATATGACTCAGATTAAATATGATTAAATATAAAGATACACTGACCATTACTCTATGTATGATGCGTTAAAACAGCGCTAACAATGAAATAAACATTATGGTTCCGAAATATGTTATACAAAAATGTTATATTCATTTGTTTATCCAAATAAAGTGCTAAAATTTAATTAGAAAAACACTTAAACCACTTGCGATCGGTACTGTACGACTCTCCTCTAATATAAAGCATCTTACAAATGTGTAATTTATTCAAATTTGATAGCGTTTCTCGCTTACGTAGCCAGAATTAGCCCATTTTCCCTTAAATCTCGTGACCTATCCTACTTTAACAGATAATTGCATTAACATTCCGCCATTACAAAGACCGCGAACGTATTTCGCAGCATCCACGATCCCGACGTGAGAAAATGAAAGTACACCAGAGTCGGCAGATCGATCGTTCGAGTCGTCGACAGAGCCGACCAGTCGTCTTCTGTCGTCCTTCCGTCGACTCACGAGATTGCGCGATGATGTCATGTATTCGGCCGAGTTTACGCGTGTTTGTAAACAGGCGGAGGGAACGAGAGAAGCGGACCCTGGACCGACGAAACGTCCGAGGGGAACGGAGAAGGTAATAACCGACGTGGAAGAACGTTTCAAGGAGGAAGGAAGTTGGAGCGGGGTGAGAGAATAGCGAACCCAGAAAGAGAGCGAGAGAGAGGGGATCCCGTGTCAGGCACCTTGCCGGTTCCAACTGCGCAGCATCTCGCCCGGTCCTCGTACGGATTCGAGGCTCCTAGGCGCATCGTTGTCTCGGTTTCTCGTACACGATCGTGACGTCACGCCACAAGTTGCACGGGTCGCGGCGCGAGGGGTCGACGTTACGTGCGGGGATAAAGAAACGAGCGGGAGGTACGCGCGCGCGCAGGATCGTATAAGTGTGCGTGCGTGCGCGCGCGCATAGAGGGCCGCAACGTCGACGATCCGCTGTTACCTGCATACGGTGCGGTGGTCCGAATGCAGAATGCGGTGACATCGCTCGTGTGTGGCTCGGCGGGTCCGTTTTCCCTCCTCGCCGACCCGCATAACCGGTTACGCGCCGCGTGCAAACTCCTTCCTCCTCGACCCCGCCGCGGCCCGCTCCTACGTTCCCGTTGTTTCTTTTCGTTCCCGCGCAGACCCATCTCTCTTGCGAACCGTTCCACAACCTCTCCAACCGCGCGCCGCGACCGTAACTCTTTGTCCCGCTTCCTCTTTGTCCGTCGAGCGATGCGTCTCGCTTCAACGGCATGCGCGACGCAACAGACCGAGCCGCCTAGCCGAACGCATCGACGACGCGTTTTTGCGTTCCGCGTGCGTTTTTACCTTTTCCTGTTCTCTTTCGTCACCCATGCGGAGCTCGATGGTCGTAAAGGTGCGTTTTCCTTATGACTTTCGTCGCGACTAAGCCTCTGTTCGGACGAGCGGTTTACAGCGATTTGCCACGAGCGGTTTGCGGCGATTTGCCGCCGAACGATTGCAAACACGTCGCTTAGTTGCCACTGAAATTTGCGGCTCGTGTGAACTGCTTCATACAAATCCGTGTTCCGCTTAAACGCAGCGGCGGATCGCTGCAAACCACTCGTCTGAACCGAGCCTAACGCGGCGTTAACGCCATACAGTTACGACAAAAGTTTCCGAACGATATCTATTTTCATATTCATGCAGCTTCATGTATTTCATTTCAAATAGAGAAATCAGTTATGTACATTGTGCATCGACAGAAAATTTAATGTTGTATTCCACTTGAGGGTCGACGGTTCTTTACACGCTTTGAAATTTGGAAAACGATTGATTTTAATATTTATACATGTCTTGAAATTGTACCAGTTGATAGTTCATCTTTTTTACAAAGCTTTACAGTTGGAGATTTAATTTCTTATAATGCATTTTGCAAAACTGTAATTGTGGTGACTAATATTGTTTACTTGAAATTAACTTCACTATTAACGGAATAATTGTTAGCGAAGCAATAAAATTAAGCAAATACTAATAAATCGTTCAGAAACTTTTGTCTGTCTATATTTCAGGAAAATATACAAAATTTAAATATAAAAAAATAAACTTCATAAATAAGATTTTGGAGAATTCTTGTAGATCATTAAATTCTCTATTGAAGTAAATAGTTAGTTTTTTTCTATTACTTCAAATTGAATACATGAAACTGTATGAAATATTTGGAAATTGATATCGTTCGGAAACTTTAATCCACAACTGTACAACAGCAAATGTGAAAAACAAATGCTGTAGATCACATGTATATTAAAAAATGCCATATGTATAAATTTTTATAGTATTAAATTTTAGTGTTCATACATAGTAAATTACTAAAATACTTGCCACTCGACTGAATTACTAAACGTGTGTGAATCAGCCTTTAGACGCCGTGTCCAGTCGCGACGACTGGCAGTCATAGCGAAAACCTACCTTACGGCCGTGTCGCGTCGGGATTTCATTTGTATGGGGTTTCGGTTCTCCGTTTCGCTAGCAGCGTTGCGTGTGCAGACGACGAACGTGTGCAGCGCCTCCGCTCCGCCACGCTACAGTTGCTGCCTCGGTCAATATCACAGCGTGCGCCGGGTACGCGCAGTGCGCGCTAATGCCGCGCACGGTCTCGTTCGCGGTCTCGTTTTTAGAATAGGTTGCATCGGGGGCCGGTCATGCACCTGTTATATGCCCGTGCTCGCATTCCTTTTCCCTGTTACATTTTTCTGGCCCCGGCTGCTGCGCTTGTTACGCTTTTCGAACGATGCACTGGGTCACGATAACGCTTGCCTGCGTGACGCGCCGAAGGAACAAATCTTTTTTTATGGAGAAATTATGAATTACGTTGGGGAATGGCGATTGTGCGACTTGCAGTTATCTTGAATTTTTATTTTACTATATTTTAATTATTAAATTTAAAGTGAGAGTACAAAAAGGATTCAAGTAAAACTCTTTGTCTTATAAGAATGTGTAAAACTCGTAATGCGAATTCTGTCCCAAATTTTGCAACAAACGCTGTTTGATCACTAAAAGTGAAGAAAAAGAAAAGTTGAAGGAGTTTTCAATAATTACAGATCAATAATTTCAAATCTTCAATTTTATACTTTATAATTTTTAGCTCCCAAAATGTTCAACTTGAAACCTTCGACTTTTTAACTCTAAAAATTTTTAAACTTGCAATTTCAAATCTTTAATCTTCAATTTTAACTTAAAAAAATCTCTAATTCAATTCAATCATTCTAATTTAAAAATCTTCAAAGTTTTACCTTTAATTCCCTAACTTCAAATCATCAAATTTCAAATTTTAACTTTAACTCTAAAAACCTCTAAATGTGAAACTTAAAATCTTCAAATCCCTAATTTTCACTTTAAATCTGCAACTTAAAATTTTTTTTCCTACAGTTTTACACGTTCGTCTTAGCCGTTCCATATTATATGTACTAATAACACTAATAATCTTTCCTTTTCTATTTAATTTTTTCTCTCACAGTGATTAGTATTTTTAGGCGAGCGGAATGATTGAAAAAAATTATCTGATATCGAGTGCGAATGACAAGTGTTTAGATAGAAGCGGAAGAACGCCACACGATTGTTTGCATGATGGAGATAAAGAGTTAGTAGTGAAAGGTTAAAACCCATTTCTAAAATAAGTAACATATTTCTGAATGTTTAAGGCAAAGGCATAATATATTTATTATTGGTATTTCGTTTACACTTTGCGTAAGGGCGAATATTGTTTAAAAATCAAAATTGCGTATATGCAATATTAATTTCGACTAAATCAGATGACCTAGAGTCATGAAATTTAACAGAGATCTTGTTTGGGCTTCTATTATTATTAATTGATTACAAAAAAAAGTTACCGCAAAATAGAAACAGCGGATTTGAAAAAGTTCGTTCACGAAAAACATAATTAAGTACTACTTGGCATTTTGAATGCAAATATTTTAAAAAGGGGCAGATATGGGTAAGATTTTTCAATTGGATATCATAGTTGACATTCCATACTAAGTCAAGAAATAGGCGTGACTTTCGGTGACTCTTTTCCCTCCGCCATGCTAAAGCACCACTAAAATTTATCACATCTTGAAGAGGAAAGACGAGATTAAATTCAGAGATATTTCACATTGTTTATATTAATGGAAAAATTATTGATGTATCAATTTCATGAAGCTAAACGTTACACAATACTTTTAATGTGGTAGCGTTTTCAAGCCATTTAAGAGCTCGAAATTTCAACTTTGATGGCCTATATCTCAGTAACCCATTATTATATTTTAAAATTTCGGGCAGCATTTGTTACATTGATATATCTTATTATATGTATATTAAATATATCACACTGGCAAAAGGCTACTCTACACCTCGAAAATTGAATTTTGGTAAGGTTTTCGGGAAAATGCACCACTGTGCTACGGGGCAACGGACGACGACGTCTCCGTCGGCGCATATTGCACGCGGACATTTAATGGCGCGATGGCGTGACACCGTGGTCGCAACACGCGTGCACGTAACGTACGTGCGTCGAGGCGGGGCGAGAACGAAGAGCGAAATGAAACGGGGCAGGGAACGCGATGTCGCGTGTCCCGCGTATGCAGTCGCGTGTGTCGCGGGCATTACACGCGATCCCGCCGTACTAAATGCCTCGGCGCACGAACGACGCGACGCCGCGCCTGCGTTGACGTTTCCCTTCGCCCAGATTTCCACCGCAACCCTTTGACAGACCTCACGGTACCCCTAAACACGGTAGCTATTACTCTGCCCACGTGTAATCGAGATTAGGGGTTTATCGTCGCGGCGACCAGGTCGCTTATAAATTTCATTCTTCTCCACGGGGGGAGAGAGAAAAAAAATGGCGATTGTTCCCCGTATCCGCGGGGCCGATCTTCGATTCCGAGGACGGTCGAACGGAGGAAGTCAGCGCGCGAAAAATGAATATTCGCGGGTTGTTCGCTCGCGTTCTACCGGAGTACACGTTGCGCAGCCTCGCGTATCTCCCGAAGGGAAAATCCACTTGTCGGCTGTGAACTTGCCGCTGCGTGCGTGTCCCGGCTCGGCGTGTTCCTTTGTCTCGGGTCTCGTGAGAAAGCGACCCACAATGACACGGTCATGCTTCTTGCGGAAAGGAATGAGTCAGTGCGAGGCGAACGTCGTGTACGAATTACGCGCGGCCCCGCTAATGCCTTTCTGCGCGTGTATTGTTGTCTCGTTTGCCTTTGAAAACCCTTCGTAGTTTTATTTTTTTGTCTCTTGCTGAGACTATACTCCGGGTCAACTCGACTGGCTGTTCAAGGTTACATTCCCATTTTATATTACAATTCTTTTGTTTAAATTGATGTTTGATCATATTAAAAGTGTATTTTAACAAATTCAATTGCAATGTGCTTGAAAGAATTCGTAGGGTGACAAATTTCGACTCTTCAGAAGGAATATGATTTGATTCAAGTTATTAAGTTTAAACAGATCGCATCAGCGCTTTCATCATGATTCTTGAAAGTTCCAAAACAATTTATTAGCTAAAACTTGGAATTAATGGTTGTCATGTTAGTGTATTGTTTTGAAAAAATCCCATATCCTGAAGAGTCACCTAATGCCACCACCCCTTTAAATCTCTCGGAGTTATGCGTGCGTGCAGAAGCAGCCATATTGGATTTCTTGTAATTTGGGTTCCACGCTAATTGGCTGACGGTTCCCCACTACTTCGAAACTACTGCGCATCACCGGAAATAGTTTACCTTGTCCACGGTGTATTATACAGGGTGTTTGGGATAGTAGTATGTACAAAGCTTTGAAGGGGTGATAGATCACGTAAAAGCAAACAAAAAACTTCTATATGACTTGGATCCAAAACTCAACCATTTTTGAAAAAAACTGTCATAAACATTTAAGCTACAAACCCCTATAATTCAAAATAGGAACGTTTTTCATAAGCAATTTCTTCGCCAAAATAAAGATTGCGATCTTGTTAATCTAATAAGTACAGTAACTGTGATATTGTTACCTTGTATCGCGAAAAAATAGTATTTTTCTAACTCCCTAAATTATCGCGATTTGAAAGGGTAATACTAATCATAAGTTTAAAATTCTAGAAATTGGAAATTTTGATAATTTAAATATCATATGATCTTAAAATTTGCAGATTTTAGGCTTGATATTATGAGAACTTGAAAATTTTAAGTTTGAAATTCGAAGGTTGAAATTCTAAAAATTTGAAATTGAAAGCTTGCAATTCAGTCTTATTCTAACTTGTTCTAACCCAATTGCAGAGTTTTCTGAAATGCGGTGACGCCCTCACAGTATATACCAATTCAGCGTCCGTCAGACGTCAGTTCTAGCTAGACTTTAACCCACATTTATGATAGACCGCTTGTATAACGCTTTCTCGAGGTGAAGACCCATCTGCTTGGGCACCTGACTCGATTCACCTGCCACGAGCGTGCACTGAACGCGCGTGGAACCGGCGCAGCGCGGCGAGCAGTCCGCCTGGCGTCGTCAGGTGTTCCTTCAGGGCGGCTTAACGGGCGCAGCGCGAAACAAAGAAGAGGGTGCAAACGCTGCAAACCGAACACACTAACGTTTTCCCTTTCCCTTTTTCTGGTCCCAGCGACTATCTCCGATCGGAGATCCGGCACCGGATAATCGGCCCACGACTCGCTTTAAATTCCGCTTCCGCCACTTTTATTCACCGATACGGAAATTATCGAATTCGGGCGAATCGTCTTCGCGATGGGGCTGTTCGGTCTGCACGCGATCCTCGACGATAACGAATGATAATGAGCACTATGTTGTCTAATGGCCTCGGTGTGTATCACATTTCAGCTACCTGTGTATCGGCAGTGAGATCTGGGATGAGTGTTGAAAGAAGAATAAGATGTTCAAGAAAAGAAAATATCTACCGTATCAAAATTTGATTAATTATTAACGAACTGCGGAATTTCATGCGTTTATGGGAATTTTTAATACGTGGAAACTTAGATGGATGTTTTTAAATGTAAAAATGTAAAGTAAATAACTATTAATGACTATTAATGAACCTGCATCTATTGGTGTGACTTCAATAAGTTTTGAAAGAGAATACCTCTAAGAAATAAAGGGAAACCTTTTTTTAATTAAACTAGAATATTGAAAAAAGTGTTTTTCTTTTATTTCGAAAGGTATTTGTTTTTTACAATTTATTTAAAGGTGAAGACTCACTACATAATAGGGGAAAATAAGAATTAATAGGCCCTAATAGATTTGGTAATATGTATTTGGAATATGGAACACACTTGTGTAGTAGAATCATGATTAACCGATTTTTAATAATTTTCTGCTTCCATTATTCTAGTTTCTAATTATTTAGTACACTTGCAATAAGAATTAAGAATACAGTAAAATTCAGAGTAAAACTGAAACTTTGATTTAATTATGGCGCACTAACAATAAAATATTTCGGTTTTGACATTGATATTGAATCGGTTAATCCAAATTTTACTGTATTTAGAATACAATTTTTCTTTAATTTCTAGAAAAATATGAATTTGCATGAATATCTGCAATTTAATTGTTACTTTAATTAGGCGAAATTTTTATTGCAAAAGGTTAAAAAATAAAAAAAAATTGCATAAATCAAGGGTACAGTATTTTAAAGATATTTTCCTAAAAAACGTACATAAATACGAGAAAATAAACTTGCTGCAATAAAATTACATATATCGTAGTTTTTTAAACCGGTTAGATGAATTTCTCCTTCAGTTTCGTTATTAATGAATTATTTTACGTATTTATTTAACATAAAAATATCTTTAGTTAAGCGTATAGAAATTAATTAAAAATTATATTTTATACCTTTTACATCCTAAACATAGGTATTAATTTTTCATTGCAATTTCAAAACCGTTTTAATTTCATTTGTATCATTTTTCCAACAGTTGCAATGAACTAATTATATTAAAAACAATCCTCAAACGTTGTTCAATACATGCTGTATATCTAAACCTCCTATCAACAATAATTGTTCAATGTTTTTGAGGCCTAAAAATAATTTATAAAAAAACACAAATTTTCTTTTTGGGAGTCAAAATGTTGTTTCTCCTTGAATTGCAACGAGCATTATTGTGACGTATTATGTTATCCACATAAATGGAATTTTGCTTAAAGCTTATGAAACGGATTTTCAGATATATAGGATTCAAAGCAATTACTTTTTGGTTCTATTGAAGATTCTCAGACTGTGCACCTCAGTGTGTCTTATTTCTCTATTTTCTGCGGCATTGGAGTTGAATGATTGGGGGAGTGAATAGGACGTTCAGAGGGAGTTACATAAGATGAATTCGCTTGGACGATTATGGTCGGTATTTGTGGAGTTTAAAATTACCTTCACCTTATTAAACACTAACCTTCGAAATCCTCAATAAATTTTCGTCGCATTTAAGGTGTTACGTGCACCTAAAACAATTTAATATTAACATAAACGAATTTTTCAAAAATATTGAACAATGTTTAAAATATTAAGTTGCTACTTTGGATCTCTCGCGACTCCACGCTGTTACTGACGCCGAAAAATGAAAGGGAAGCGTTCTAGGGCTAGAAATCCAAAGTTGCTCCAATCCGATCACTTGCAGCGTGTAAATGATAAGTCGCGAGTCTGCTGTGAATAAATACCTATTGCCGCGCACTCGTTGCAATCTGTGACTCATCGCGCAGCATCAGAGGTTTGGAGAGTGCACCGGACACGCCTAAATCTGCCTAAATCCGAAACGAAACGGCAAGCGGTCTCGATTCTCGAGATGGGGGGTCGGCAAGCGAAGTCGCGTGACGTCCAACGACAGCTACGCCCTTTCTGATCAACCGTCTTAAGACGCTAATGGACGGCTTAACAGGAAACGGTAATCTCCTCGGAGCCGGGGGGAACGGAAAAGATTGAACGTCCTTCGAGGCGTTCCCAGTCAGCCGCGGACGAATATAACGAGCGTGCATGGCATCCGCGGTGCATGTTTTTTTCATGGACACGTGGCCGCGCTCGGTGCCGTGCACGTATGCATCCTCGGCTTGTATGCGCTCGTCGCGTACGACGGAGTATGTGCGGTCACGTGTAAGAATGGAATAGCGAAAACGTGATGCGATTATGCATTCTTCCGACGTCATCATTTCTCGCTTGATATGGCCAGCCTTCGGTGCACAGATATACATACCGTATTAGCCTAACGTTTTATGGTAATTCCATTAAACGTTTCGTCGGGTGGCAGACGTCACTCGCCCCCTTTTCTTCTCTCTTTCTCATTCGATCGCTTCGTGTGTGGAGGCTGGCTTGACCCTTGGCCCCGAAGTCGACTCATTTGCAACTGAATTTTTTATCCGCGCTCCGAGCGAATGGCAAACTCTGTTATTAAATAGTTTAGGAAATAGAGGCGTTAGGAATGCTGGGAAAATAAGAAATTTAAAAATAGATAAAACCTGCTATTAGGTTCTTTCTTTATTCACTGTGACGACTCAGAGATAAGAATTTTTCAACAGCCTAGCGTCTCACTACTGAAATATATAAATACGGGAGCGACGGTTGAGCATGAATATTTATTGGTTAATGTTTCTTCGGTGGAATAGAAAAAGTATAAATAAATGATGCTTTGTATATTGGTATTAGAAACTAGGAATGAACTGTCAGTGGGTTTATTTTGAGGACCGCGATTAAAGAACGAAGGGTGTAACAAAAATGTTGTATTGTAGGTTCTTAAAAGGAATGATTCATCAAGTAATTTTAAACAATTTTTTTTCTGTAATTACTTAGAAACCCGCCGCGTTCTCGATTTTGCTGATTTTGAAATATTTTGTAGAAATCAACATTTTAAACGACTTCTTCCTATACATGCAACTGCCGGACTCTCTTAGGCTGAGGTCCCACGGAGCGTGCCAACACGAGCCGCGGTGCGTCGCGCCACAGCAATGGCGGATGGCAGCGAAAAAGCAGCACGGCGCAAGTCACGGCATGATCCGTGCTACACTAGCGCGAGAACCGTTCCAACCCCGGTCCATGGAGCGGGAAGCGCGTTGTGTAGCACGGATCAAGCCGTGACTCGTTGCGCCGAGTTGCTTTTTCGCCGCCATTGCTGTGGCGCGGCGCGGCTCCTGATAGCACGCTCCGTGGGACCTCAGCCTTAGATTTCGAGATACTTGCTAAGAACTAAAAAGTTTTTGGTAAATGTGTACGTTAGAGTATACCTCACCAATTTTTATGAAACTCAGATACGTTATAAAACTCGAAATTCTGAACAACTTTTCCTTATGTATAAAAATATGTAACATATATAAGGAAAAGTTGTTGAGAATGATGACTTTGACAATATATTTCAAGGTCGTCAAAATCGGTGAGGTCGCTCCTATTCCCAAAGAACGATTTCACATTTGCATCCCTGATAATGTTGCAAAATCACATTTATTTTGGCTACACTAATAATTACGAAATTAATATTTTTTACCAAAGGACTCAAAATGGCGGATGCGCATACCTATCTTTTTAATGTTTTACCGCGATGTTTTGATAAGGCGGAAAACGTTTTATAATATTTAAGGATGTCTGTTGAGGTGCAGAACGGTTTGTTTGATCGCAAATAAATTCTTCCGAGAATTCGGCTATCGCTAATCGTGCGTGATGAAGTTTGTAAACACGGGAATGTAATAATCCTGAAAGTATGTTGGTCCGCAGCACGTACGGGCATCGGCCGATAACCGAAACATGTGAGTCAGTGATACGCGATGCTCATTATTAAACTGCGGATGTTTATGCAAATTCATTGTTTTACAGAAGTAGAAGAACAATTGAGTCCCTTAGTTGACTAGTGAATTGCTAAGGTTGTAATTGTTACGTTTGATCCTAGAACTACAAAGTAAAATCTTGATATATTTTTTTTTTAATGTAATATTTTAAATATTGTTCAATATTTTTGAAAAATTCTTTTTCTCTTATTCTTCAGAATTCGTGAGAAATGATAACACGACAGTGTTATCTGTTTGACAATTTCTGTTGAAAGAAAAAAAATAAAAATGACTTATTTTGCTATGCATGGTAAATATGCTCTTATGGCTATCCTAATCACTATATATGTATATTCTATAATGAGGAAAAACTATAATTGATAGACTTACCTAAGTAGCTCAGAAATCACTTTTACAGCAAATCGCCATTGTCTATTGAAATTGTTTGCAATCAGAACAGATTGCCATCCGGTGTTCGGCACAAAGACTTTTCAAACAAAATACACATATTGCTTTTGTCCTTTCCTATCTTTCTCTAACACTGATTGCAGCTGACGGAATTTAAAATATACGTAATAGGAAATATTGTTGTAATAGTGGAAGTATCTATTACTCCATTATTCTAATTTATTAAAAGAAAGTATTTTTATATTTTAAAAGGTTAATGTTAACACATTTTTCAATAAACTATTAATAAGTTTCTGAGAAACCATCATTTGGTTCGAATGATTTAGGAGAGTAACATATAATTTCAGTACGCTAACTACACCGTGGGGTCGCCAGTGACCCCAAGACTCAAAATTTTCATGAAAACGGGCAAACCAATTTTTTCTCTCTATTATTTCGTAAACTGTGGTATAATTTAAGAGGGTAAGAAGAAGTTCAATATGTTAATATTTATTTTTACGACTGTAGACACGATAAAAATTTTGTGGGGTCGCCGACAACCCCAGGGTGTTGTTCTAGGGTTAAATATTAGCGGCAGGTGGAATTGTAAGAAGATTGTTCTGTTATATTAATTACAAATAATGTATATATTTTTAACTAAAAACTAATTAACTATTTTAACTAAAAACCACAACATGAATCAAGTTGCTTTTCTTAGTATCGAGAAAATTGGAATAATTTGTGTAATACTTTACAAAAATTAAGAGCAGAATGTAGTTCTGTTGTGAGCAAATAAAGTGATAGAATAGCAATTGTAATAACATAACTTAAAGAAAAAACTACACTTCTTTTAATAATAATCTAATTTACATTATTAATAATAAACATGAGTCACTATTCTAGATTTTTCCGTAACCATTTTACTTATGATGTAAATATAAGTCGTGTTTTTATATTAATATAGAAGCCAATATATGAAAATTCTATTGATAAATGACTCAAGTATTTTTAATTTTATTTATTTGTATAATAAAGTAATTTTTGAGGGCTCAATTGAATCATACACAAACAGTATGTTTTCTTTTTAAAATACTATCAAATGTATATTATTTCCAATATTTTATATATTTACGCATTTATGAAAATTATTACAAGTTTTCACATATTTAAAATTGCCAAAAAAGCATAAACATCCGCATTCTACTCATTACAAATAGAACGACTGCTTAACTGTAAAGAAAAATGAAAGTAAACCTTGCTATGATAAAAAATTTGATAGAACTATTTTTAGATAGCTTTTAGAGTTCTACAAAAAATTTCCTATTGTGGTGAATGCGTTATTCAAAAATCCACCGCGTTTGAAATTAAAATTTTCCCGCCGTTGGAGACAAACAGCTCCAGAAAATTTGACTCTGGCGGCGAATAATCAAGCAATATGTCACCATTATCAGATAGCGTTCCTCTTGCGGCGATGGCCGAGCGAACGCTTCGAAATTGTATTTCTAGCCGTTGGAAATTTCCAAAGTTTATCTATGATTTATAATTCTGTCATTGATATACGTTTATTGACACGTGGGTTATAAGCTCGCTAGAAAAGCCGACGCAGCAGATTATTAGAGATGTCGCGCGGGCAGGACGTGGACCGAGGAATATAGATTATTCGTCTATAAATATGCAGACGGCATGGATTCGATTTAGAAGCGCGTCGTTTTTAATTCCCACCGCGGAATCGACCACGCGGCTATAGAGCCGAGCGGAATCTGTGTCGGGCATTGTTACGGACTTCGAAGGAACTCCAATTTTAGTGACATTCGATTTCCGGAGCATTTAGAAAGAGACGATGTAAAATTTCAGTGTTGGGATATTTAAGGAAGAATGGGAATGGTTAATTTTTTGGTATTTGGTTTTTGTGTAAATTATGTGAATTAAATGCCATTGTAATATGTAGTATTTGGCAAAACGTGTCTGGTTACATTATTAAGATTGATGTAATGTGAAACAAAATTTAAATCCTCAATTTCAACTATTCAAATGTTTAATTTTAACTTTTCAAATTTTTTTCTTTGTAAATCTTTCAATTTTGAACTTCAACCCTTTAAATTTACAACTTTAAGTCTTTATCATCTCTTTGAAGTCTTTTCATTTTAAATCTACAAGTTGAATCCTCAACATCAATGTATCTTTTCAATTTTAATTCCAAAAATCTTGAAATTCTCAATTTTTACTATCAAAATCTCTAACTCTGCAACTTAAAACGTTGAAATTTTCAAATTTATCTCTAAAAATCTTTAAATTTGTGAATTGAAAATTTCGATTTTAAATTTTCAAATTTTTTTTTTGAAACTTACCAATATCCAACTTCAACTCTTTAAAGCTACAACTTTAAATCTTTGAATCTTCAATTTTATATCTACAAATATTCAAATTCAAAGCTTCCTACCTCCAATTATAATTCTCAGAACTTTAACTTTTCAAGTTTTTTACATCGAGTCTTTATATTTTTAATTTCGAAAAAAATTCTCGAAGAATTCGAAAAATGAAAAAACAATTTTTTTTATATATTTCAGACAAGCAGGTATCATACTAAATTTTCCTTCTGTTTTCTCAAGTATAATCACAATCTATCAATTGCATCTACAACAATTATTACAGAGAATTCATGGATTAACATGACAGAATTTTATCCAGCTAAAAAAACCTGAAAGACTTAATCGAAACGGTAAAAAAGGAGGTTGAGATTAGATTGGGAAAATCCTAAAATCGATCAAAGTCTTTTAAGCTTGAAGAGGACCGAGCTTAATGCAAAAAATGGGGACAGTAAGTGATCGCGACGATAAGGATAAGTCTAAGAAGATTAACGAATTAATTTCTAGCTTGATAAAGTCTAATAACCGGGGGAAGAAGATTGTGCTCGAGTAGATCTAGATTAATTAAAAATGTGTCAGATTTTTTGAGGGCGTCGTCTGTCGTTCCGATCAATATTTATTCTCACAAATTCAAATTCTTTCTTTTGCATCCACAAGAAATTTTGTTTAAAAAAAATATTTATCAATAAAAAATTCTTTCTCCTTACTAATTGAACACCTAATAATGTAATTTTAAACATTGATCCTGACATAACTGCATAGTTTTTTTATTTATTGAACGAAGCTATACATTTTTACTTTTAATTATTGTTTAATATATTCAGTTTTTGTCACTGTTAAAAATGTTATATTTACGTATTTGTAAATGAATTAATTTTAAGTACAACTGTCACTGTTTTTTATAATTATATTATTTACAATAAATAATTCAAGCTTGATTAACAGTGTTATCTTATTGTCTAAATATTGCAACTCGTATTACATTTTCAATGTTTTACATATTTCAGCATCAGTAAATAATCTGTTGTATTTTTACATAGTTAAAATTGTCATAAATACATATAATCCGCTATCTAATTCTCAATATTATTATTATACTATGTTAAAGTATAAATGTCACGATTATTGCCTTTTTCTAGTGTCTTGTTTTCTCTTCCATTAATAAAAAAAAATCAATCTTTATTCTTCTAGTTAATTAAGAAATTTTTATTATTTTATGAAAGTGAATAAAAAACGTTTTAAAAAAAGACTTCTTACACTAGAATATCCCCTTAAAGCAGTTGAAGTGCCAATAAATGAGACTTTCACCCACGTTAAAAATATCCCAAAGCTCTTTCTTCTCCCCAAAAGAAGTCTCTCCATCGTTTCGCAGTGTCCAGCCGGCGCGATGGCTCGCAAGCTTGCTACGTAATAAACCGATTGATAAGAGTTTATCGAGTCGTGGCCCGTTTTCCTCGGAAAGTCACCGCGTCGGTCCACAACAACGCAGTAAACCCGAGAAGCTCGTAGCACCTCGCTACATTTCTTCCACCCACTATACATCGACGAGTGTGCAACACGTAAAAGAAACTTTTGTATCGATCGTGCTTCGCTAGAAAGTCACGTTGCCCTCGCGTGTCAATACCGATAAGTCTTTCCCTGTCCCCTCGGAAACCTTCTCCACCGTTCTCCCCTCGAACCCCACCCCTTTTGTCGTTGCGACGTCGTGGCGTAGCCGTCGAGATAAGCGGTTTATCGCGCATTGCGATACACTGAACCGCGCGTAAGACTCGCCCCGCGAATAAAAGAGGAGATGTCGCTCGGTCTTGTTACTCCGCGTGAGCACGTGACTCGAAAAGCGGTTTCACCCGGCTACGTCTTGTGACAATAAACGAGGCAGACGCCCGCGCGCGCGCGCGCGATAGCGATCACGATCCTGGACGAAGATCGGATCGATGCGAAAAATCAGTGACAATATCGGTTAATAAAATCGACTAAAACAAAGATCGATCCTAACAACGATACTTAAAGCGGGAATTTCTGTTTTCTTGTTCGAAAATACCGATTTTTTTGGTATTTTTGTAATAAACAAAACTATAACATAATTATTCGGAAGGTTTGTATATATTTTTAATATACTTTTATTAAGTAACACAATTTTTTTTGGGATCAATTCACTGGAAAATATAGTTGGTATCAATTGTGGATTAAATGCATTGCGAAATTGCCCTTTAGTTCATATAAAACCAAAAATTCCAATGTGGTTTTATTTTATACACATGTTATCGTTCGACCTACAGGCAAGCCATAGGTTGTACATTCTTTATTAATTAAGGTGAGTGTCCCAATTTCTACTCATTTAAGCGTTCACTCGACATAAAAAAGTTATATAACTTTGGTTGTAGCAAAAATGTGCAAAGTAATTAATATCTCGATAATTTGATAGAATTGACATATTACACAGAATATGCAAGCTTGCTAACGAGCGTCACTTCAACTTGGACTTCTTCTCGGATTCATTATCTAAATTTAAAACTAACGTTTACACCATACAAGGCGAAACTTATTGGTGACTACAGTGTTGACTCGAAGAATGGCTGGATCTCAGAACCGAGCACAGTCCTTTTTCGAGTCAGGTTCGATCTCGGTCACGACGGCACGAGGAGACTCGCCCCGGCAAAGAAATGGTGAGGATAGAGAAATCTCTTTTTCGAATCAAACTCAGGTGTCGTTCTTCGAGTCAACACTGTACGATTGTCCTTATATCGCAACAGTACTGTACCTATTGTCATATATCGTTCTAATTACGTAAATGCCTCCCAATCGGCTTGTATTGTATTAATTTTTTATCTATTAATTATTATCTGATAATTATTTTTATTTTTTTTCATCTCTACGACTTTGCTAACAACTTCTGTTTACTTTATACTATTGTTTACGTTATGAATTTTTATTATGAATTTTTTATTCCAATCTCTTTTGCAATTCCGGTCTTTTTTCTCTTAAAAAATGGATCTTTAGATCGACCCAGCAAAAGATCGCCGTCACTGGCGCACGAAACGCGGGGAGGGGTTCCTATCGGCGCACGACACGACGAAATTTTACTTCACGCACGATTTCGTGAACTCGTGGCTCCCGGGGCTCTGGCTTATCGAAGATATCGCTAATAAGCTGCGACTCATAGATCCGGACACTTGTGTAACTAGGCAATAAACTTGTGGAAAAGTTTCTTAAGGCGACTGGATAGATCACTGTAGCATCGGTGTTTATTACTTTGATTTCTTTTTTGTGGTGATTAGCTATTATCACTATTATTAGCAATGGTTTATAGTAGTTATTCGATTAAAGCAAAGGGTATGTGAGGTAACGTCGATGGCATCATACTCCAGTGAACTCTCATTACCGAACCAGAGTACCAATTCGATCTGCCTGGTTCGACAAAACGTGCACACAAGTGGATCTCTGTGCTGCGCGAGGATTTCCAGATCCATTTCCGAGCGACTCGTCGAGAGTCATCGTCATCGCCACCGCAGCGGTCGGCTCGTCCCGCTCGGACGCGTTATCCGCTCGCAATTACCTGTTGGCTCGGACCGTTACTGAATATACGTGCTAACGGTATTTGATTCACTGGAGTAAGACTTGTTTAATATTTGCTTCTTGAATACAGAGACGGTGGCTAGAGAGGGAAATATATGGAGCGTGATACGAGAGAATTATGAAGTTTCGGGAACCGAAGACGGAATCTCGGCTACCCGAAACAATTTTGTGTGTATTTGGTTTGAGGAACTTGCAAAAAGAGGCATGCAACTCTGTTTTTTACAATTATTGCATAATTGTGACGTGCAATGTACCTAACAAGGGAACTTATCGAACCCTCACACCCCGATTTTAATGAAACTTATGTGAGAGCTAGTTCTCATAAAAATATTCGACACGTATTTTTTCTTATCGGCCGTTTTCCATGTTAAAAGGGTGATATCAGCCCTCAGGGGGATTCAGTATTTATTTTATTTTGTTAATTGAATGACGATATCTTTATTTATTTGCAAATGATATTGACGAATACATGATATGCAGTGAATATGCAGAGTAGGTATATGCAAGATTATATGCAAAGTGTATACAGAATAAATTTGATGTACAGGGTGTAACAAAAATGTTGCACGTCCTTGAAAAGAGTGATTCCTGAGTGGATTTGCAACAACTTTTTCCTTAACGAAAATGTTAGGCGGGGCTTCGTTAATGAGTTATTAACGAAAAACACCGACCAATCAGAGAGTGAGTATAGTATACTTTCGGCAATGATTCACCTTGTCTACTTCCATAATGGGTTAAACATCGCCACTTATACAGGGTGAATAACCAATAGCGAACGCCCGAAGATGCAACAAGCAGATACCAGTAGATACAGACGATACAGACAGACCACTCGTGGCGCGTGCAAGAGCAGCCATATTGGATATCTGCATTTTCGGACGGAGCTGATTGGCTGACAGCTCGTCACTACTTCTCTGAACCACTGCGCATCTTCGAGAATGGTTCACCCATGGACCTAAAGGACGGTGCATGAAGTGGACTTATGGGCGAGGGGGCTTGTGATTGAAAGGGGGCCCCTCAAACGCCTTGTTTGGAACCATTAGTGGTGCCATTTATGCCATACCGCGGGACATTTTAAATTGGATTATTCATACCTGTTCATACCAAACACGTAAAAACTGTCACAATTAATGAACACTTTCAGACTTACATTGTTTTTTTTTAATCATTTATATTAAATAAATCGTGATGTGTATAAACATTGAATAAATGTTAATCTTAATAAGAATAAGGTAAAATATTAAATGTATCATTGAACATTAAAATTTTTCTTTCATTAATATATGTATATTTAAACAAATGAAGGAGCGCACTAAACGAAAAATAGCACGATATTTAACGTATTAACATCAAAGGAATCAGCATTTTGCAAAATGAAATTTCTGTTCAACTTTTACAAAAAATATAAATATTTATATTTTTCCGCAAAATCTAGAAATTGATAAAATTAACGCTTTATTTTAAATATAATTTACAATATTGTATATTCTACTGGATGCAAGTCTCAAATTATGATCTCAATGATACATGCACCGTGGATACATGTTATTAGAGTAAAAATATGAAAGTGCATTATAAAACGTAAAAGTAAGCAGGTATTTACTGCAAATGCCGCGTACACAAACATAAAAACGTGGATGTCCGAGCTTTTTTTCATCTTTCAGCTGATTGCAAATAGTTAAAATTGTCGATAACACTGGCGTTCCAAGCCACGCTACTGTTAATACTGACAGTCAACTATAGAGTGCACCACCAATGGTTCCAAACATGGCGCCGATCCCCCTTCCGTCTTTAGTCACAACCCCGCAGGACTAGGCACCGTCCTTTAGGTCCATGGGTTCACCTTGTCTACTTCCACCATGGTTAAACCGGCGAGAGCTATAAAAACTGTACGTTTCCTGCGACATTTTACTTATGGAGCTATGGAGCTACTACTCTATTTAACGATTTCTATTTGTTATTTGTTTAGTTATGAGTTGTAGATGTTAGGTTTTCTTTCCATACCCTTGTTTTCATATATTTTTTGCTAAATTTGTTTTAACAAATTGGTCTTAATATAAAAGCTCAGTTCCATCGGCTTAGCAGCTTAAAAATTAGTCAAGTTGTAAAACAAAATCGCGGGCAAAAGCTAGTAATCGATAAAAGAATCGATTCTTCAGAAATAGAAGCGAGTAGAATCGCCCATCCCTAGTGTCCGCTCGCCCGTCAGAGGATTACAGCCGGGGCGCTGATTCCTCGCGGTGGTGGAGGAACGCGCGCCACGTACGTCGCGGCGAGTTCCGTAATTGTGGAATATTTTGCAATTCGTGGATTGGAAGGCGCCTTTCTCGAAAGAGCCGCGATGCCGATGCCGGTCACGTAGGCCCGTAGTTCCGAGGGTGCCCTGAGCACGGTGTAGAATACTAGAATACTAGCGGCGAGAATGTGCGGCGAATACCCGCAACGTGAGTAACCGCTCGCCTCGCTCGTTCGCTTGCGACCGAGCGAATCGGTCCTACGCCGGTATGCCCCTCACGCTTCGACGCGCCACCGTATGTACCTCTATGTATCTATCTACTTAAACGTGCCTATGTACCCGACGTCCCGGGCATAATTTTCGGTTTTTCCCGGCGACGGAACTTAGCGAAATTATGGGACCCCCGTGGACGGTGCGCGATTTCGTGATTTTTCGCGGACGCTTGAAGGCTCAAGGATCCGGTGAGGAAATTCGGAGCAGCCGAATAACTTCTCGCGAAGAAAAGTTTGCATCACTGTGAAGGGATGAGATAGATTAACGCGATTTTTTTCACAACGGTGGCACCGAAACAAACATAAAGTAATTCATATATTTGTAACTAAAAAAAATTGTAGAAGATTTAAGTTTCATGAACTAGAAATTTTTTATATAAAAGTTTATCATGTTTGAATGTAATTAAATCGGATCCAATAGTAAATGTTTTGCTTCTAATAGATAAATCAAAAAAGCTTTGCCACTGCAGATAATATATTATGGAATGGTTTAAGGTTTAAGCAGTGTTGCCAGATCGTACGTTTAGGTACGAAACACGTACTATTTGGTTGTCTATCGTACTATTAACGTACTTAATTTGACATTGTATTAAATCGTACTTTATCGAAAATTAAAATCTCAGTTTTTCAAATTCAGATCTTCAATTTTTAATGGAGTAATTAAGCCAGTAAATGGATGACTTAGTTGATTCCAACATTTGTATTAACGATTTGCTTAGAAATATGTATTTGTTTTATAACCAAAAAACAATTTGCACAAAACAAATGTATGAATTTTAAGAGAAAGTTAGTTGTATGTAATAGAATTAATTTATTCAGTCATAAAATATTTTTTCGCATGCAAAAACTACATTTATTGAAAATGTTATAATTCCAACAACTAATTTCCAACACAACATTAAAATTCATATTAACTGTCTCATTTTCGTGTTGTTTTAGATATTCGTTCGTACTTCGTACTAAAGTGAAAAACACTGGGTTTAAGGTTTAAATATTTTTCTTTAATTTGTTAATGGTGGTAATGTGTATTTTGGGTAATAATATATTAATATTTATTGTAATTGCGATTTACTGGAGACCCACTACTGATTACTTGTGGATCAAGAGAGAAAAACATCAACCTCATAAAGTTCTACGAAAACTTTGATAAAGGGATTCGAAAGAATCGCGTTGAGTTCACAGTAAGGAAAGCGAAAGTAGTTTGCAGCTTTTTCGGTTGGAAGAAGTTTGACTGGATTGGTAAAATATTTTAAGAGGAAGTGTTTATATTTATTTAATGAAGCTTTGGCAACGTTGGCATTAAAATGCAGTTTAATATGCAACGGATGTCAAAATGACTCATTTTTTTATGTGATATTTATTCTTAAAAATTATGTTTGCGTGGAATTGACGTTGAATTGAAATAAATATTATTTTATTGCGCGAAGAATTAAGAATTGTCTTACTTTTTACAAAAATTTCTTGCATTAACAATTTGTAGAAAAATGCATATGCTTTTGATCGATAATTTCGTTGTTAATAAAGGGATTTTATTTTACGGCACGCAACCGCTGCAAGGGATTTTGATTTTCAGTCGAACGGACCATTACCTCGCCCACGTCTTAAACGATCACCTAAAGTCTCGTGACCATCAAGTAAAACCGGTTCGAATCTGGCAGGGCCGTAACAACCTCGCGATAACTTTCGCAAATCGCAAATGCTCCTCAAACAATTGTCTTTCAATAGCATGTTTCACATCCAAAAATTGAACACAAAAATAATATTTCTAAACAGCCGATTGAGAGAATTCGACACAACCTTCTCAGATTTGCTGCCTTTAAGCTAGGTCAAAAAATGACCTCTATGGATCATAACTACAGTCTGATTATGCCTAAGCTAAGTTTGAAAAGCCTCGAATCTCGAACGATTGCAGCCTATTTGATCTTTTTATACAAGTTGATTGGTAATCACATTAGTTGTCCATATCTATTAGAGCGGATAAACTTGTATGCTCTTTCGAGATCACTTAGAGCTGCTATAGTTTTTCGTCCTTATTCTATTTATGTTTTGTATGTTTTTGGACTTTTTTATATGTAAATTTAGCTCCTTCAAAAACTCCGTTTCGCTACTTGTATAGATGCAAGTAACGCGTTCTCGTTGTTTACATTCATTCTTTTTTGTGAGCAACTTCGCGTACCTATAACTTGTTACTTTTTTCTTTGTATACTAATGGGAGTCATCCCGTTTATTAGATAAATAAATTTTCAATACCAATTCAAAGAAAGAGAGATTCTAAGTGAATAGTTAAAAAATGTATGACACGAAAGAATTGGTACCATTTTTGCCTCCGGAGACCAAGATGAAGAGGCTGACTAAGAAGTCTGAGAACAAGAAGAGTTGCTCCCGAGTTTCTAGACATTTTCGCGCAAAGAAAAAGCCTTTTTCCGAGCGGCGCTACCAATTTATTCTCTATCTAACGTCCGCCGCGGAGGATTAACATTCCGCACGCCCTCGTATCTCGCCGTTCGTCATGAAAACGAGGGGAAAAACGTCTCCACCCCCTGTCACGATCCTCCCTGAAACCCCCAAGTATTGCTATATACGCGGCTCTAACCTCCGGTTCCCCACTTTACAGACATTTTACGGAAACAGTACGGGGGGCTCTTCTGGTCGGTGTAACTCCTGAATATCGAGAATGCGCAGGTTCGTGCTACGTGGGACGCATTCGCAGACTCCGGACACGCAGACTGAATTCGGAATCGCGACATTCAGGGACCGATTTCTTATAATTGACGCTATCCAATTATCGTCGTTCTTCGTTAATGGGCACGGAGACCCATTAACGCGTTTGTATTGTAACACTGTTCACGACATTTTAGAATATGGTACAGTATCAAATACTGTTACCAAACTCAGTTAATAAATGCTATTATTTCTCTGTTTTTTTGGTTGAGGTTTTGCAAATGGTTTTTTTGGTTGAGGTTGACAAATAATAACGATGATCAAATTTTGTTGCTGTTGGAAATTCAACGAAATGTTACATATCTACCTATGGCTGTAAAACAAAATTACGCAAGTCGCGTTCTCAATAAATTTATGTTTATGCCGTAGTTTTGATCTAGAAAGCAGAATATACATTATTATTAGAAAGAAAGTATAGTGAACGAATGTTTCCTTCATAGTATTAGCAATCAGAACATTAAACGTAAATACAATATTTTTATATACAAAATAAAATTGTAACAAGCACAAATAAAGAAGTGGAATTTGATTTGACTCTAATGATTTAATATTTCAATTTTTTAATGTTTAAAGTCTTACAGTTTTAATATTTCAAGGTGTACCATAAAGTTTAATGATTCAGAGTCTAATTTTAACACGAGACTGTAAACCGGAAGCCATCCTTTAGCCGGAAGGCAAAAGGATTATGAATAAATAAATAATAATATAAAATTTGTTGGAGCTGCAATATTCACAAACAATATTTTCCAAAATAATGTATCCATAGTTCGTAACTAGATACTGGATGTGTATGCATTTATGGCAAATTGAAATATGCAAAACTGTGTAAAGATAGATGACAAAATTGTATGTGCAAAAACGTGTAAGTATAGATGGGAAGATTATAAAATATTGCAAGGGAAATATATTTTATGATAATTAGAAAGGCTAACAATTTTTTTACGGATAAATAGATATCTTTGCGAAATTTTTACAAAATTGGATAGTTAATTAATGGTGAGAAATTCATTCGCAAATATGAGAAAAATCGAGCACCTGGCAATGGGAAAAAAATTTGCCTCCTGTGAGGTTTGAACTCACGACCCCTGGTTTACGAGACCAGTGCTCTACCACTGAGCTAAAGAGGCGGATGTTTTTCTCTCTTGATCCAGAAGTAATCAGGAGTAGGTCTCCAGTAAATCACAATTACAATAAATATTAATATATTATTACCCAAAATACACATTACCATTATTAACAAATTAAAAAAAAAATATTTAGACCTTCAACCGTTCCACAATGTATTATCTACGGTGGCAAACCTTTAAATTCGATTTCCCTATTATTACTATTGGATCGAATTTAATTACATTCAAACATGATAAACTTTATATCAAACATTTCTGATTCACGAAACTTAAACCCTTATTCTACAATTATTTTTGGCTACAAATATATGAATTATTTTTAATAGTAGGTGAAAGCATAAAATATCTAACAATTGATTGCACAAGATAATAAAAATTATTTTGTAGATTCGTAGTTATCGAAAACTTCTTCAACTTTTCTCTTTTCTTTTATTTGTAATAAATAATTTAACAACGTTTATTTTATTACTTGAGGCATAATGATTTTTTGGAGCTGAATTTCGGGAGTTAGCGACCCTTTTTAATTAAACTTACATCGTACACTCTACGGAAAATATAATTCACTTAATCGTTTATGTTTTGCCAACTCATTTTGCGATACCGTCAACTTTCATTGTAATTCTTTTTCTGTTTTTAAATGCTCTCTGCTTTTTAGCTATACGTAATTTGTAAATTTCTATATATTTAGTGTGTTTAACTAATTATCTGTTCGACTTTTAAATCTTTTATATATAACTAAAGAAATAAATAACCGCCTCCCGCCCTTTTTTATTATCACTCACATAGTAAACATATCATATATCTGTTACATGTCGCAGCTTAAGGTTCTATTTATCTAAAATATTTTATTTTAGAATGGAAATCTATGCTATCATTGTCGAAAAACTAAAAAGTTATACAGCAAAAATATTTTATAATTTTTTTAATTCATTTCGTTCAAAATTTTCCGCTCAAGGCTGCAGCCTACTTACAATTAGCTTATATGTAAATCCGCCTGTGCATAATTCAGGAAAAAAGCCATCCAGTCACTACTAAAATTACACATAAATGCGCTGAATTATATACCAGGAAAATGATTTAACAATTTGCGTAACGTGCATAACACCATATCGCCGCGATATCGACCTACGCATTAATCATCGAAACCGCAAGAACGTTTCGAAAAGGACAGGCGTAGTTTTGCGACGTACAACGCGGCGATTAGAAGTCATCGGCACCACTCCTCCGAACAAAAATAACCTGCATATTGCGCTTCGTGATAATGAAATCAGCAGAATTACGTTCGTTCTGATTACGCTCGCGCGTTTAAACGACCGCTCGCTGTCTTCCAAGAGAAATAAAAAAGTAAATATCTGTTGCTGTTGCACGCATTGTTACGAGCTCACACAGCGTTACATGTTTTTCGTTGCGAATTCCGCCTTATTGATTTGATAGCCCGCGCGCGGTATGGATATTGAAAAATATGTAAATGGACCGAGGAATCGATAGTAGGGGAAATGTATCTAAAATGATCCCTCTAAGGTTTGATTCATGTAAAAAATACAAATGCACAAGTATTTAAATAAAAGTAAAGTCGTTTTTGCAAATTAGTACATGTATCTTATCACTGGCTACATTTTTCTAAAAACGTACTTAAGAATCATTTTGTACCGCTATGTGTATAAAATGATCCTCCGGGATTCTATTCACCCGGAACACCTATTTGTAATAAATAAGATGAAAATTAGAAAACATTTTTGGCGTACAATGAATGAGAATGAGGAATACTTAAAATCGATTACTTAGTAAACTTGAGATTTTTAACAAAATTCAAATCATACTACAGTAATAGTAAACAGAACTTTAAACGTGAATATCTGAAAAACAAAAATACAATGTGACATGCGTCTTTTTTCTTCATAAAGAAAATCCTCTTTATTCATAAAGAGTAATTTCATGAGATAAGTCAATTTCTCAGTTTTTTTTAAATTCATCTGGTTACCAATTTTAATTATTAATTTTTCCTTAAAATCAACACCAAAGTGTTGTTGTAATGATTATTATGATATTGTTAGAATACCGAAATTGTAGTGGTGCAAAGTATTCTATACCTACTGGGTTAACTTTGCACCAAAAGAAAATAATGTAGTAATACACGTCAGATGAGTAAATACCCGATTACGGAGAAGGAAAGGTAATGTGTTTAATACGTATTTAAGTAAGTGGACAATTTTCGTATGTTCCACCATAACTCCTAAACTATTAATTCGATTTTAACAATTGAGATGTCATTCGATTTGTCTTATTAACTTGAGTGATAAGGGCTATCAAAAATTTAGAAAAATCCAATATGGTGGCCGTGGAACGCTGTATAATTTTATAAATTCCATATGTTCCACCATAGCTTCTAAACTACTAACCCGATTTAAACACATAGCCTATAAAAATTTTCATAAAATCCAATATAGTGGCTGTGGGACGCTATACAAGGTGTAACAAAAATGTTGCAGTTCCTTGAAAGGGGTGATTCCTTAGGTGATTTTGAACAACTTTTTCCTTAGCGAAAATGTTAGGCGTGGCTTTGTTAACGAGTTATTAATGAAAAACACCGACCAATCAGGGAGCGAGTACAGCGGAGTAATGATGGCGCGAACGATGGCGGACCAATACTACTCACAGCTGGAGCTCGCGCTAAAATTCATCTACTGTAATCGTGCTTCTATTGGTCGGTGTTTTTCGTTAATAACTCGTTAACAAGGCCCCACCTAACATTTTCGCTAAGGAAAAAGTTGTTTAAAATCACCTCAGGAATCATCCCTTTGAAGGAACTGCAACATTTTTGTTACACCCTGTATAGTAATCGACAAAGAAACATTTTCCCGGCTACTGTTGTTTATATTTTAATATATCTTTCTTCTTTTTAGTTACGCAATTTATCTTTCTAGCGTTTTACTTTTTAGTAGTCGGGTTTTATTCTAAATGGAATACCGCATTTTTTTTTGTTACTTCTCAATTATGGTTCACATCACGTTTCATGTGAAACCATACAAAAAAGAATGTGAATGCTTAAAGCTTTTCCTGAACTGCTTATTTAGGAATTTGTATTCAATAATGCACAGAAATCTGAAAAATTGGTGCAAAATAACTCCGATTATAGGCACAATATCTATTTATACTCAAGATCCCCTAAATCACCTAGGCAACATCTTCATATTACGAGGAAGCAGAGGGTGGAAGGAAGAGAAGGGGAACGGGCACCGCTCGGTCCTGTCATATGCCGTTTCAAAAATAGTTCGACCCAGAAATCCTGCGCAACGCAAGACAGATGTCAATTGTCACTTCCCGTTTTGCGCGTCGATCACAATGCGTCCGGGAGATCCCTTCCTGAAAGGACACGTGCAAACATTCATTCTCTAGGCGAGCTCGCAGAAGGGGCAGATGTTGGAAACCGTCTTAAAGATTTCGGAGGGAGACCCTTTTCAGGCCCTTCGTCGTGCTCTTTGAGACGGCGTATAATAAAAGACCCAACGGAACGTACCCGTGGGCCCATTGTGCGATTAAGCAGATGTTATTCAATGAATGCGCAATGTATAATATGAGCCGCGGGGACAAAGAGCGCATGATTTTTCTAACCGTGCGCGCAAAGATTTTTGCATTTTCCTCGATCGCGGGGAGAAAGGCTGCGATCCCAAATACAACTGAAAATTCACCGTTACCCTAAATTACAAGCATAACGCGGGGTCAAAATACCGGAAATTTCGGGGCAATTCAATGACCTGATTTTTTTACCAGGCTCAAAATTTTTGAGCACATTACTGGGACCTCAATTCAGTTTTGTTAAATTTTAATAAAAAATATTTACCTATAACTATTAAACTTCTATATAAACTATGTATATTACTATAAAATATAATATTATACAATAATTAGACTGCGGATTTTATGCATTCGTGACAATTCAAGTTTCAGTTCATTATGTATTTCTAAACATTTGATTTTGCATAAAAATCCGCAGTCTAACAATAACAAATAAAAAACCCTGGACAAGATAATCGTATCTGCTACACATATTTTCTTCTATTCCGTTTCATAGACACTTTTAAATCGCCCTTTTGCTTATATGTACTTCGGTTCAATTCAACAGGCCGTTCAAGGTCAGAGTTTCGTCTGTAGTTTTCTAATAGCGAAACCACCACGACGGTATTTTCTGTGAACACGAAGACTTCTAAACACATAACACAGGGGTACAAAAACCTTCATAGGATCATTTTCTTCTGAAAAAAGTGGCAGAAAATGGTAACCTTGCACGGCCTGTTGAATTGGCTCAGAGTCTCAGAGTATAATATAGAAGACTTGTACAATTAATCCAAATGATTCTTGACGGTTACTAAAAAATCACCATGAGGAAAAGTGCCCATTCTCACTAATTATACCTAAAAAATATATATGTACATATACTACATACACTACAGAATATATTGTATATATTGTATTTTCCTATTGTGTCCCTCTATACTCTATAGTGTATAATCTGAGCTTTCTTCTTTTTCTTTTATTGAAGCAATTTGAATCTCCATATGGAGATTATTTTGCTAGTAATCTAAGGTTGTACCTAAACTTTTAGAATGTCCTTAGAATATTTACAATGTCTGCTTTACAACCAAGTCGAAGTTTCATATCCACACGCGACGGGAACAAAGAATGCCGGTAAATAAACATGGCGTGACCCCGCCGCGGCGTTTTGTAGGTGATGTTTTTAAACAGAGCAGCGCTGAGAAGGCAAGAAAAACCTCCAACTCACAACATATTAATTTGTCGCGTAGCGCGAGTCCACGAACGGTCAAGCAACAAAGCTGAAGGAGTGGTCAAAGCACCACATCCGGCTCTTTTAATTAGATTCCCTTCCCGGAGAGTTCAATGCGAAACCGAAGGCGAATTTTATGCCCGAGGTTCCATTTTTTTTTTTTTTCTCTCGGCGCACAATACAAAGGCTCGTGGACTGCGTCGGAGCTTTGTGGTGGCGCGAGGCGCGAATGTCAGAGCTGTAAATCCGTTTCCCGTCGATCTCGACGTCAGGGCCGAGGTCAACCGGCACCGGGACGTACCCCGACCACGGTGGCTCTCCGCTTTCTGTTTTTATTCACCGGCGGGATCGTTGCCAGCGGATTCTGTGTCCCGAAGGAGATCGCAGCTATCGTGGTGAAATTCCCTCGTTACCAACCGCGATTGAATATGTATATGTTCCTTTAATCATGATTAAGGTGACTGAGGATCGATCGATCGTCAGATTCTGCGATTTTCTTGGTGTTTATGGTTCTAGGTATTTAGTAAGAGAAAAGAGAATGTTAAGGAATATTGAGGAACTTTGGATTTTGAGCAGTTTAGATGCAATGTGTTTTTTGAAATTGACTAATGATTTGGAGATTTAAAGGATTGAGTTTGAAAATTTGAGAGTTTGAAACTGAATTTTTGACGAAAATAAATTAAAAGTTTGGAGTTTTTAGATTTTAATTCAGGGATTTGAAGATTTCTAATTGGATACAGACATTTTTTTAATTTCAGAGAGATTTTAAGAATTCAAGTTAAACATTTGGAGATGTTTTTGATTTTTAGAGAGACTTTCTAAAAATTTCAAAGTTTCAAGTAGGAACATTTGGAGATCTTTAAAATTTCAGAGAGATTTATTAAAGATTTAAAGTTGGACATTTTGAAAATTAAAAATTTAAAGATTTAAAAATCTAATTTAGTAGAGGATATGTATCTGAATAGATAATTATGAGTAGAATGCGGATGTTTATACAAATTCACATTTTTAAGTGCATAGAAAAAGAAAATGAACTTAAATAAAAGTGTCTTTTACCTTTTAAATATGAATCGTAATATTAATCTTAATCATCTTAATCTTAATCTTAATATATCTTTATGCATTTTAGAACATTTAAAATCGCCATGAATGCATAAACATCCGCAGTCTAATTATGAGATAAAAACGTACGTTTAGCCTTAAATGATTTAGATGGGTAATAAAAGTTTATGCTTCTGAAACCATTAATTAATTTGTATAGGAAAAGTAGATCCGCAATAAATCTCCGAAATTCAAGCGTTTTGTCCATCTTCAAACCCAATTTTTAAACAATAAATCTTAGAAATCTATGTTGTATCCCTTCCAGAAGTAGCTTATACTTAGTCGATTTTTTTTAATAATAAAATTCTTCAATTCACAGCTTCCCCAAATTATGCCCCATCTAGGTCCCCAAACCCAAAATAAAAATCGACGACCAGTGCTAATCCCTGTAAAACGGGACTTCAAAAATGAAGTGCACCAAGACCTCGCGCAGCAAATTCGGAAACCGGTTTCGAATTTCCGAAACACACAGCGCCCCCTAAACTACCTCTAACTCTATTCCAGCCAACCGAGTCATTTCTCCAAAAAATCGAATGCATCGTGGGCAGGTTTCGCGCGGTGCTCGATCGTTCGAGAAGCTTCCCATTGCATGAAAGGAACGGAGTCGCGTCGAAGCAGTTGGCCGCGGAGCCGGAGCAGGCGGTCGTTCGATGGGGACGAGCAGCAACCTCCGCTCCGTACCCTTGAACCTAGCAGACGCTCGCAGCGTTGCCGCCTCGCGCAACTATGCCATGTTGTCTCGCTCGTGCACGCTCGGCTCCTTTCGGCTTCGCGGCTTCCTTCGCAAGAATTCCGTGTCCGGCGTCGTCGTTGGTGGCTGGCGCGACGCCGACTTCTCGCTGACGTCACAGCTCGGCGTTACGCGTAGCGTTACGTAAAAAACGTGCTGCTGCTGCTGAACCCGAGGCTCGTACACGACGATACTCCGAGCGTAGAGAAAAATCTCGGCGAGGCCCATTCGTCCTTCGTTGAGCAATTGCAAAAACGATTGGTAACGTCGTTCGACGAGGCGACGGTGTTTCGTTATCTTTAGCTGCGCGAGCTTTGAAAATTGAACCGTGTGTAGAACGAAGCAGCTACAGAAAGTAGAAACTCGAAGATTGAACGTGATTCGTTTTGGGAGATGCGATCGATCTTCG
Organism: Perdita meconis; assembly: GCA_030770465.2. NCBI lineage: Eukaryota > Metazoa > Arthropoda > Insecta > Hymenoptera > Andrenidae > Perdita > Perdita meconis. Next base: position 701,188 of record JASKOS020000017.1, read on the forward strand.
AGTTGTTCGAATTTTGAGTCAAGCTATTTGCAGTAACGGGAATTGAATTAGGGCAAGGAAGAAGATGAACAGTGGTTGGGTTTGCAACTTGTACTATATTATATACAATAGAACCTTGATTATTATCCAACTGACTGTTTCTAACATAAAAATACTGATAGTAACTATGTTATTATTAAAACATAAATCAAATTTTAGTCGATGTCTTATTTCATTCTTAAACCTAGTGTATTAAATAATCGAAATCCCGGAAAAGTAAAAAAAATTAAGGACAATTCTATTTCAGATAATCTAGATTCTACTGTAGTGTTGTACTATATCGGATGGTCCATTTAAAAGTAGCTATTTAATACACTTATATGCAAAAAAATCGGTAATTTTGAAAATTCAGAAAAAATTACCTTGAAACAAAAATATTGTTTATAATATATTCAGCCTTCCATTTCATTCCAAACCTTAGCATTTTTTTAACGTAATTACAATAGAAGGAGATATTTAGGTGGCTATTTTTAGCTGGACCACCCTGTATACTGTTGAAATAAAATATGGTACGCAAAATACTACATTTTATACTTCATAATTAATTTTGAAAAACGTTCAATAGAGCTGGAACAAAACCAGTTAGAAATTTCAGTTAAAATTGTAATTTAATAACTATTATTATAAACTTCTAGAGTCTCTGAAAATTAAAAAATCTCCAACTTGAAACTCTTAAATTCCTAGACAGTTTCTATAAAAATTTAAAAATCTCCAAATATTTAATTTGAAATTTTTCAAATCCTTAAACTGAGCTGTGAAAAATCTGTTGAAAGCCCACGTGTGTTTAGAGGAATACACGTTGTTAATTTCAACAATAAGTATATTACCAAACGGGTACAACAAACTTTTAGACGAGTTCCGTAAACGAGGTTACAGTGAGAAAATCGAGAGTACAATTGCTTCCACGTCAGTGTCGCGCAGGAACACAGTGTTGACTATAAGAACGGCTGGGTTTTAGAACCGAGCGCAGCCCTTTTTCGAGTCGGGTTCGATTTCGGTCACAACGCAACGAGGAGACTCGCACCGGCGCGGCGAAGAAATGGTGAGCATAGAGAAATCCCTTTTTCGAATCAAACTCAGGCGTCGTTCTTTGAGTCAACACAGATTGTCCTTATATCGAAACAGTACTGTATATATAATGTATCCTAGATGTTTGGTGGGGAAGTGATGATTTCAACCCTTGGTCCTTAGTTAGGCAACGAGCAAGATAATCTTTGGACTTAGAAATCTTAGCTTACTCATTTGTTTTTGCTAACTCCCGAAAACATCGGTTATCGTGGTGACTCTTCCGTGAGTCACGGCTAAGGAGAGGAAAAAAACGTTTCCCAGCAAATCTTCAATTTCAACTCTTAAATTTTTTATTTGAAATTTGGTAATGTTCAAAATAACTGATATGATAATCCTTGAGACTAAAAGCATTCATACTAAAAACAAATATACTTAAAAAAATTAGTAAAATTAAACAACAAGCACTTTTTATTTTCTTAAATTTTTCTGAAAATATTATATTTTTTTTAAGATTTCATAAACATTCTTTATGTATTTTCCTGCCCAAAAAGGTGGCAACTCTGACAATGGGCCAGTAGATGAATGAATTGTAGATTACTTCATGATTATAAAAAGACTGAAATTTTTATTTGTATTGGCATTTATTTATTTCGTATGGAAGTAATTTTTTGTTTTAGAAATTTAGAAATTTAACATTTACAATGAAAGTGTTTCTTGTATAAGAAAAAATACTGCATAATACTTATTATAGTGAAGTAGATTTTCATCATTTTATGCTTGAAAAAATTAATTCTATTATATGTAATTGAATTTTCCTTGAAGTTTTTATTCAAACTTCGTGGGTCCATTTGGACATTACTTTTTAACTTCTATTTTAATATCATTGTATTTGGTATAATGTTTTGCTAATGAAATTTTTAAGAATTTGGAAAGTGGTGTTAATCGATTTGCCCCATAAACGGCTCAATTGCCTCCATCTCTGGTCCGTTTCTTGGACTACGTACCGTTTAAGACCTATATAGTTCTTACTCCTTTTAAAAGACTTCACAATTTAATATTATTTTGAACTTAATAACATCATAAACAATAGACTTTTTAACTATTAAAAAATAAATTTATATTTAAACCGCAAGAAAAAATATGTATAATTTAACTATTTGTAAACCATGAGCATCACGTTTGTGCAAAATAAAATGTTTTCAAACACGAATGAAGAATTGGAACTTGAAAAACAGTATGTTTAATGTTCTAAACATTCTAACTTGAATAGTATTGTTAATATTTTTCATATCAAGCATGTGATAATATTTGTCTCATAGATTTTTACTATTTTTTACATACCATAATCTTAACCGTAAGAAAGATTAGATAACAATTATTAGCAAAAAGAAGAATTATTATTAGATAACAATTATTATTATTTTAACAAAAAAATAGTCATCACATTAGACTAACAAAAACTTTGAAATACAACAATCAGCAGAGTTTAATGAACGATCTAATATTTGTTGACATAAAAAATAATATATTTCATAAATAGATAAAAAATAAATGCCCCTGATTTTTTTTTACTGTAATGATTGAAATGACTTCTCGGTTGTAATGTGGAGATCAGTACGTCATCGTATCAGCGGATAGGAAACGCTGGAGCGATTTTCCTCCCAACGAGCCGATGCTAGTTATTTTACCGTACAGTCGATTCATCCCGCGGCCTTAACAGTAATAGACCACTGCATTTCTAACTCGTCAGCCACGCTTTTTTTACGTAACGCTATGCGCAACGCCGCGCGTGACGTCAGCCCGTACTCTCAGCGCTGTCTGACAGCGCGTGCATCGTCGCCGAAGCAGGGGGGGACACGAAATTCCTGTGGAGAAAGCGTACTCGAGCGCCAACAGCACCAATGCACGCGTCGCAAAACGCATGGCCACGAGATAAACGCGAATATTTCGCGCACCGTTCGCCGAACGCGAATCGGCGCGGCGGCCAACGATAAACGATAACCTCTTCGCCTCCTTGGCGAGGGGGCGAGGGAGACGACGAATTTCGTTACGATTAAAGTCACGCGGCGGAACATTGTCGCGCACGCGTTAATCAAGTTCACGAGACGCGACGTTTTTTACGTAACGCCGCCGCCGTGACGTCAGACTATGCACCGTGTCTGCTATGGTCGTCGACAGACACGGAAATCTTGCGGAGAAAGCGCGGTTCAGCGTAACCCAGATCCCTGGAACGGCAAGGCCAACGTACGGGCCGAAAGAAAAACCAATCCGTGACGACGTCACTGTGTTCATATCGGCAGAAGAAAAATTATTCAGCGTATAGAACTGCGCGTAAATGGATTTAAAAAGATCATAACGAAGAATTTGTAGCGACAGTATTACGCATTGGTAGGGCAAGACGGGATTCTTTTTTACTCTGCATTGTTATGCTTCCATGTTGAAAATCTACGTAGAAAATAAAAAAATTCAGTTCAATTCTGCATTGGTATTTACTTTATTGCCGTTATGCAATCTAGTGGCGAAAAGTAGAAACAATTATATCGAGTTATTCCGACCGTTTGATGCTGAATTTGTAAATTGTAACACATTATTTAATGACAGAAACATTGTTGCACTATTTTTAAAAACTCGTTTGCACCAGTATGCAGTGCTGGGTAAATTTCAAATGGAAAGTATTGAAAATAGTAATTGAAATGCTATCAATTAAATAAGATAATATTTTAAACTGTATTTTACTTCTCAGTTTTATGTAGAAGGATATTTGAAAATATTTATTTGCTTATACAGGGTGTTCCAAACTTGTCGCAAGAGCCGGAAATGGAAGATTCCTGGGGTAATTCTAAACAACTTTTTCCTTTGCAAAAATGTTCTCCAAAGCTTTGTTAATGAGTTATTAACAAAAAAACACCGACCAATAGAAGCACGAATATAGTGGATGAATTTTAGCGCGCGTCTCAGCTTTGAGTAGTATTGGCCCGCCATCGTCCGCGCCACCATTAATCCGCTGTACTCGCTCTCTGATTGATCGATGTTTTTCGTTAATAACTCGTTAACGAAGCTTCGGATAACATTTTTGCAAGTGAAAAAGTTGTTTACAATCACCCCAAGATTCGCCCATTTCCGGCTCTCGCGTTGAGTTTGATACATTAGCAATATACTTATTTGAAATTATATTTCATTTCGAATGTATTAGAAATAATTAAAAACTAAAAACTTGGAAGCCTAAAGCGTAAAAAGTTGATACTGAATACTTGAAAGCTTGAAACTTGGAAATTTGGAATTGAAAAATTTGAGACTTGAAACCTGAGCATTTCAACACTTGAAAATTTTAATCATTGAAGCTTGATCAATAGTAATAGTAATATGAAGTTATCCAATAGAGAACTTATGGAATTTATTAGACGGAAAAGTTCCTTTGGATAAGTTTACAGTCTGCATTTGCAAATATTAGTAAAGATTCCACGACGTTTAGCAACAGTAATACAAGCAAAAGGCGGCAACAACAAATATTAAATTTATTATGCATTTTATTTATCATATATTTTATTATGTGTCCACTTATTTTTGCCTCCCAACAAATAGCTATTTCGTTGAATACGGATTCTGTACACAAAAATGTAAATATTTTCAATTGTATACTAAATAATGTATGTACTATAAAGTATATAATAAATAGAATTGATGTATGTAACTTATTTTTGTGCTCAACTGTAATATTAAGAAACAATCCTATTTATATATCAGCGTTAATCTTCTCACATTTTTTTCAAACATAAAATAACTATTCAAAGAAACAAAATACCTTAATCATTAAGGCTCAATGGGTCATTGAAGACCCGAAACGTTCCCAAGAAACACCGATGAAAAATCGCACATCGAAGAGACGTTTCCCCTCCCCGCCCTGTTGCGTTGTCATCCTCGCCCTCCCGCGCTGTTTCTCCTCCCGTCTGTCTCCCGTTCGCACGCTCGTGTGCCATTTACGAGGCAAACCGGTTTACAGGTTTTTGCGAGCCCCGGCTTCCCGAAGAATGTTGATTTTTGCGATACACACCGCTGGGAACCTAACCTACATCATTATCCGGATGAGCTGGCCGCGGCTCGAAGTCTCGTTTCCTCGGCCGGACCTTGAGTCCTCGTAGGACTTTATTTTCCGCCGGGACACTCGAGACGAATGTCCTCGGGGCTCGTGACTCGTCGTTTGAAATGACAGACGTTGCTGGCGCGCAAACGCGGGGGAGATGAGGAAAAAAAAAGAAATTCAGTCACGACGAGGGAACGAGACTCCGTGGTCGGGGATATTGAGAGAATTCGGCAACCGGGGCCTTCGTCCCCCTCCGCCGTCGACGGGCCCCGGGTTGTCATTCGAGGCACGAGCTATCGCCGAAAATATTTTTACTACGGCGGACGCGTGCCGCATGAGACCCAGTTGATTAGCGTAAAGTGGCTATTGTTCTCACTAACCTACAGCACTGTGCTCATTATCATTTTTCAGCCGTGACGGCACTGTCAAACAGTCGGCGACGGCCTCACGGACGTTCGTGTTAACTGTTCACGGTAAACAGACGCGCCAACGCGAAAACTTTAATGTTCCCGTTCGAAAGTGACAACGGAAAATTGAATGCGACTTGTTCTCGTCTTCTGAGCCTGGGCGCTGCGGTTACAGTAGAATATGTTTCAACTGTTTCATTGTTTAGCAAAAAATTGGGCAGAACGTAGTTCGTTAGGAAACGCAATGACTATGACCGAAGCCTGAGCCGGTGATGCGATTTATCGACTGGTAGGCTTTGCGTTTGACGATCTTAATGCGATTGAACGTGCACTTGAGGCGTTGAGGGCTTTCTTGAGAAAGATGTTTGGTTGGGACATACGGTGAGTGCACAAGTAATGGACAATGATCAGGTAGTCGATATTTTGAAAGTGAAATGTTGAACATAAAAATTAAAGGCGTTGGAACTGCTTTAAAGTAACAAGGCATTTACCTGCTTATTTTGAACCAATGTCAACGCTTCTGATTCTTATTTTTAACATTTCACGTTCTAAATGTCTACTATTGGGGCATTTATCTTAATTTCGTAGCTACACACAGATCGAAAAGGATATCTAAACTAGATATTTTTTAAATTTACAACCTAATATCTATAAATTTTCAATTACTATTTTAAATATCTCCAAATCTTCAAACTGACATTTTCAAATTTTGAACATGAAATCTTGAATTTCTTTTAATTTTTAAAATCCTTGAAACTTGAAATTTCCAAATCTTTAATTTGAAAATTTTTAGATCTTTAACTTGTGACCTTTAAATCTTAAACTTTCACTTTTAAAATTTTGCATTCCAAAATTTTAAATCTCTAACTTCAACTTTATATATCTGCAATTTCAAGTCTTTAAATTTTCAATTTCGTGTCTTGAAATCTCTAACTTCAATTTTTTCAGACCTTCCATTCAAAACACTCAAATACCTAAAATATAACTTTAAAAATCGTTAAATCGACATATTGAAATTTGCAATCTAAAATTTTCGTATATCTAACTTGAAGTCTACAAATCTTCAATTTTAACTCTTCTAAAATCTGTAAATCTGCAACTTGAGTTTTTTGAATTTTCAACATGAAATCATTAAATGTTCAACTTGAAATCTTTAATTTTAAATCTTTAAGTGTTCGCGTCAGACCTTCAAATCTCCGACTTTAAGTTTTTAAATCTGCAATTTTATATATTCGAATCTTCACCTTCAATTTTTTAAATCCTAATTTCATGTCTTAAAATCTCTTACTTCAACTTTCCAAATCTCTAAACTGAAGTTTTTAAATCTCTAATGTTGTCAACACTAAATCTGGATACTAAAGAAAATTTGTGCATGAATAATAATTTAGTAGATTTGGTAGACAAAATTTAAACCTATACCCAAAATCGCAAATTAAAATTTTAATGTTGCCATATGATAACAAAAAAAAGAAAGAATAATAAAAATTTTCCATCAATCACCACATTCACAGTTGATCAAAATATAATCTAATTACAAATAACAAATCATAATTAAAATGTAATTATTAATTCTACTACGAATTACTTTCTCTAATCGTTAATTATTGATTATAAAGTGAAATTGTAATTGCAGTGCAAAAATTAATTCGTCATAAGGTAATTACACTTTGTAATTTGTAATCCGATTACATTTAGTCCAATTCCGTCCTATATCAATATTCCCGAACATAAAAATATATCTCCACGATAAAAAAAAAGCATTATTAAACGTATATAATAATAATAAAAAAGTAGGGCGAAAAATACTCTAAATTCTAAATAAGTCCTAGCACAACCAATTCGCAGGTAACATAACCTACAATTGGTGCACCGGCCTTCCAGAGCTGCAATTGACCGAATTGGCAAATGCATTCACGATAAAGCGCTACATATTTTTTGGCCCCGCATACAAAAGCTTATCAGTCCCTCCCAGAGAAGCATCCAAAATACAATCCGACAAATAGGAAAGAGAATCGCGTCGACGAACGATTCAAGTGCATCCCGATGCAAGTACCAACAAACTCGAACGGGTCTTGCAGTCCGCGAACTGAGAACCGGTTCGACGAAACTTTCGAAAATTCCAGAATGACGTAGTGGTCTTTCTTACGTGTATATATGCACCGTGAAGATACGCAGCCCCGTGTTTCTCTCATCGTTCTTCGTTTACAGTTACTTACGTAAGATAGTCGCGAGCCTCTTTCTTGGCTCCTCGACGCACGGCCGATTGGCTCGGTCACGTTTTATCGTAACGTATGTAAAGGAAACGTGCGTTTACCTGACCGACGCAGACAGTCATCAGCTACGACTAAATTTTTCGATAAATACGCTTTTCCACTTACCTCGATGCAATGTCACTTGTACATAAGTAAAACACACGACACTTCGATAAGTTACAACACAAAGAACACCGGTCGAAAATGTTTTGCGTCTCTTTAAACCTTAGGCGTTCTTTTAAAAAGAAAATCGTGTGTGATAGTTTTTATTATCAGATAATTAGACTGCGAATTTGTTTGTGTTTATAGCTAATGATAATATGCAACAATTTACGTGGCTGTTCGTAGAAGTTAAAATATACAAAATATCACAAGTATAATATATACATATATTCATATATTTAGAAAATAAAACACAGTATTATTTAAGGGTAAACTTTAGTAATAATCTTAGCCAAAAGTTAATAAATTTTCAAGATATTAATACAGTAGAACTTCAACTATCCGACTTATTTATAAAATAAAATTCTAATAATTAGTAGAACGTTATTAATTTATAGTTCAAGTTTTACTCGGAGTCCCATTGTACTCTTACACCCAGTGCAACAATTAATTGAAATTCTAGATTCTAGATAATTAAAACTGAGGATAACCGAGGTTCTACTGTAAACTGTTTTACCCTGAAACTGCAATTTATATATAGGCTCTTCAACAAAAAATGCATACTTCTTTGGTCAAACTGCAATACTTTAAAGGCCACCTGTGTGCAAATACTTCAAATAATGATGTGCTCACATTAATTTGTACAATACTGTATGCAACTCTTAGTAACTTTATTCTTAATTTTGTAATATATCTCTCAATATTCCGTTTTCTCATAAGTAGACTTGCTTTATGAAAAATAAAATTTTTACAAACAAAAATATATACTTATATATTTTTTATATTTCGTACGTTTTTACATTTTTCAACAGTACAGTAAATTTTTACTAGTTAAATAATTTAATCCATTTTTTTTTATTTTGCCGAGAGTTTTGCTATTACATAGAGATTCATTCCTCAATTTCCAAAGATTTTTACTTATTTTTGATGTTATTGAAGTTCATCTTTAAATTCTTACTTATTTGTTTACGTAAAACTTTTAATCTGCATAAAATAGGGACGTGCGGTTACCCGAAAATGCGGGTATCCGAACCTCGGGTCCTCGGGATTTTTATGTAAAATAAAATTTTCAAAAACACACATGAAGAATAAAAGCTTGAATATGTACATATGTTCAGAATTGTCATACATGCACAAAAATCCGCAATCTAATATTAATAATAATTTCTTTAAATTTTTCCGAAAGTGGAAAAACTATTAGAGAAAACAAGAAGCATATGAGGGGGTCGAAAAAGACCCAAAGAACGCGTGAGGATGAAATACCGTAATGCGCGTTGAGATATTTTGAAAAACGACAAGATTAGAACACGCGTAATTATCGAGGCGCGATCTATTATTGAGGCAACCGATTTATTTCTTGTAGATTTCATTCAAAGCTTTTAAAAAGTAAAAATATTTTTTTACAACGTAACAAGACAGCAGCAATTTTTTCCTACCATTTAAAAAAGTACTGCAAACATCATAATAATGTCGAATGTATTTAAAATAAGTACAGTAGGATCTCAATTAACCGACTCACTTTTTAATATTTCTAATATAAAATATTAGTTAATGGCCGACTATTATTAAATTAAAGCTGAAATTTTATTCGAAATTCTGCTATATTTTTATACTCAATATATTCAATAATTAAAACTCTAAATAAAAATTGAGATTAACTGAGAGCTTCATAAATGCAAAAATTGATTGCAAATAAATTTAGCTTTAAAAAAAATGAAGGGCCTAATAATCGAGATTCTAATGTAATTTAAGAGAAAAATTAAAATCGTGCCTTTGTTTAAAAAATAAAAATAAATAAACGTGACTCACATTGACGTTGGAAACTCTATGCACGATCGATAAGAGCTGATAGGGTTGATAGGACTTCGTTGTCTCTTAGTTGTTTCGCCTGATGCAACTATAAACCATAAACACAAAAATTTATCACCAATTTTATACGCAACAAAATGAAGTTAATCCATCCTTGAAATTAAATTATCATGTAACATACCATAACTGCAAGTCCGTTGATAACTCGGAGTTCCAGTTAATCTTTCTTCGGATCTGGTAGATAATATTTCATTAATTCTCCAATCTTGTATTTCTTTACGCAATACAGTAATCGGATCTTCGCGATCAGTATCATCGTAATATTTGTTTACTGTGCATTCCGTATTTTCTTCAGGTTCAAGTCTTTTTTCTTCTTCACTTTGCTTCTCGGAGAATGCATTCATTGGTTGCTGAAGTTTTGGCGCGGAATCGTTTGCTCTTTTTCCTTTCTGATTGAACGGAGTTTTGTTTTTGACGGTTATTTTTGTGGTCGGTTTCGATTTCGTTGAATGAAGTCTTCCACGCGACGTAGTGTTCATAGAGTTTGTTGTTCTCATAGTTTTGTTGAGTGGCATTTTTTATAAACACTCTGATAATTAGAATTTACTTCATTAGCGTCTTCCGACTTTTCTGAAAGCACAGAATTGTGAAGATACTACTACGTGGTTCAAAACTTTCGGTTAGCAATAAAATTAAATCATAATAAAAATTACAGATATTATCAATTCAGAAATTACGTACATGAATAATTCAATAAAATAACCTTCTAATTTTTTGTGCAAGTAAGTAGGAAAAAATATAGATAAATAAAAAGTATAAATGAGTAATTGGATATTGGAGTTCGAGCAAGTAAAACGAATAAATGCGAAAATGGAAGAATAGCGCCATCTATAGAAAGCGGCAATCATTGCTACAATAACTGATGATGACATGGTAAGTATAAACATGATCATTCAAATTAGAAACAGCAAAGATTAAGAATTACAAAATAATTCGCTTACTTTGATTTCTAACGGTTAAACAGTGACGCATGTAACATCGTTGTCAAAAAAGTTAGCAAACACAACAGCATGAGTGTAAATAAACCATTATGATTTATTACTAATAAGACGGAAAAGAATTTTGTGGGCAACATCTTGAGTTCTTTCAAACTTTCACTGAAATTTTGCACGTTGGAAAGATTTATACGTTTATATTAGCGCGACATATATTGCGGATATTTTTAGTTGAATTATGTATGTCAAAATTGTAATTTGGAGTTTTTATCGATTTTAAGAACCCACGTTTGTCACCTGTTCTTAGATCGTTACGAAGTTTACGATTGAGCACAGAAGAGGGCAGACGAGCAAAAGTATCGTTTTGCAGGGTTAAATTATTTGAGGTTGCGTATAAATTTAGGAAAGAATGATATAAATATTTGCGATGTTTGATATCTACTAAATATGATTCTAATAAGATAATTTGTAATCCTACCTTTTAAACAACGAAGCAATTCCTCCGACACATTCGAAATAAGGACGCGGATCACTACGACTGCTATATTGCTCGATTAACACGAAACATCTGCTCATTTTCTACCGACTTTGTCCTTTATACTATATAGTTTCATAGTTTCAACTATTCCTCTGTTATAAGAAACAATATAGATTCTCACCTTTATTATAATATTATACATAATTTTTTTAATTATATTTTTCATCACTTCATTTAACATTTTTTAAATTTATTTGTTATTACTGAAAATATTCAATCCAAGTTTAAATGCGAATATTCAAGAATAAATTGAATAATCATTATGCGTGTTACGAATATAATAAAATTACTAAACAGTTTCATCAATTTAAGAAATCATTAAATTTATTATTCTACTCATATCACTTTCTTCAGAAATTCATATTTAAAATATATAATGTCTCAAAAAGATTTATAATTTTAAATGCATGTGCGTCGGATTTTTTAAACGAATATCATGAAATAAGGCGTCTATGTTTCTAATTTTTTCTGATTGTTTTGGGATCGATGATTCCAATCCGCATAACTTACACAAACGAGTATTTTAATATTCGAATGTTATTCGTGAAACACGTCCAATGGTCCAAAGTTCACGCGTAGTACATACAAGACGCGCACGTGCTGTACTTACAGAGATAGACCGTCCTAACCTAAAATTCGTTTGAATCGAGATTCCTTTCCTACATCTATCGTGCGTCAATAATTCGTGCGTGAATACGTAGTCGTTTCTTTTAATTAAGAAATAGACGATTTATTGCAATGGCAACGCAGGTTCCTAGTGTGGATGCCGGACAAATAAAATCCGTATGTATTTGCAACGATTTCATACATTATTGTTTGTAAAAAGGCCGCAACATGATTCGCGAAATTAACGATGCATTCGTGTGTGTGAAATGTGTAACGATCGTTCGGTTTCGATTACGCGATGACGGAAATAAATCGTGACGATCGGATCAACATTGTATGACATGGAATTTTTCTACTCCAGTTTCAAGAGTTTCTAACGTCCTACAACAAATTATCAGAGATTTGCTTTATTGACTGCATACATGACTTCACTTCGCGGGACATCATGGCGCAGGAGGATAAGTGTGCCATAAATTGTATGGAAAAGTATTTGAAGATGAACCAAAGAGTGTCGCAACGGTTTCAAGAGTTCCAAATAATCAGCAATGAGAATGCGATGGCTGTTAATAAAAAATGAGGCGAAGGTAGATAATTTTGAATATAACGTATGCATAAACTTTATAGAAATAAATTATTCGAATGCAGTACGACAACAATTACAAACCACGTCTCATTGCAAAATAGTTAAATCTATGTCTTTCAACAATGAATCAAATGTCGGTGAAATTAATAAAATAACAGATTTTCGTTTAATGTATAAAACAAATGAAATTTGTATCATACATAACACTTATAATAAAGTTGAATGTAAACATTGTTAAATAAACAGTTGTTTGTAATTAAAATGAATTTAAGAAATTAAAGTAAAACGATAGACTAAGTATATGTTTCTTTAACTTAATTCAAAGAGTTTAATGATCCATACTTTTAACTAAGTCTGTAACATTAAAAAAAAAATATATATAAATAATGTATATTGAATGCAGTACCTTGTATAAATCAATTTCAAACCTCTACTTGTATGTTTATTGTATTTGAAAAAGACAGGATGTAAAAACAGTGAGTTTCCATATAAATAATTTATTTTAGAAAACAAATTAACAAAAACGAATTTTGTTTGGTTTAACTCGATTTCGAGTGACCGAAATCATGAAATTTTGGTTTCCCATGAATTTCAATATCCATGCTATTCGCATCCCATTCCAAATGAGACAATTTCGGCAAAGCCGGATCCAGATTCGATGCAGGGCTAATTATCTGCGAGCCGAAGCTCGTGCTCGTGATTTGGTATTCCTGATTGTGCATCGCTGGCTCCGGGTTCGGAGTATTCGGCGGAGTCCTTCTTAGCCGCTTATAATCCGAGAATCTTTTCAACGGTACCTGATCCACGCAAACGGCTTGCGTGGTGTGCCGAGTTTTGTACAAAATTGGACAGCCTAAATCCCCTTTCAAACTCAAACTATATAAATTCGCGAGCCGTCGAAGCTTTTCACGTTCCGGCTGACGCATAGGATGCAGTTTCAATTCGCTTTGAGTCGGATCTTGCAGAAATCGAGACACTTTCTCGTTAGCCGACGTGATTATGGAATATCCGGGCTTGTTGTCAACGTGACGACGACCAGCGCGAATTTCTCTGCCACTGAGCCCTTCTCGAATTCTCTGAATTCGATGTCTGTAACTCTTCTTCGTCTTATCTAGCGCGTGCTCGAAACTTCCGTGCAATATCATCTGAAACGCCGAGTCTGCGCTGACTTTGTCCTCGTTGGCGCTTTCACCGTCGTCCCACCAGCTTGGTTCTCCGATCCAATCAGATTGTTCGTCGTCTCCTAGAATAGAGAGATCAATTAAATATGGTGTTTTCTGTCTTAGAAGAACGATTTATCACCTTCTCGATCTTCGTCGTTTGTGATAAGTCCAGTTTCCGAATCGCTGGACGAAATGCTCGAACTGGATATTTTGGAGCAATCGATCGCGTCGTCAGTTTGCATTTTGATACGATTTTTTGACTTTGTATTTCTATTTGGCTTTAGCGTTCTCATCTCGCAATCCGTGGAACGCTCTCTGCATGATCTTTTGCGTTTACCACACCTGTAATAAAAGACAAATTTCATAGGAAGTTAATCTCACTGTCTAATTTATTTTTTCTAATATTTATTACCATATTGTTCCGTATCGGTCTTTACAATCGCTTCGCAGAATTCTTTTCTTGTCTCCAAGCGTTGTCGACATTAACGTGACTGTCTGAGAAGTGGAGGGATTAGAGTCTGAGTCAATAGCCATTCTCTTGAATTTCCTTTTGCGTCTTGGATTCACTCTAGGTAGGAAATTTTCATTAACCGAATCGCTTTCAATGTTACTAGCGTTGTTTATATTAGAAAAACGTGCAAATCTTTTGGTCTGATTTGTATCATCACTGTCCGATTGATATTTGGAGGCAGTGGTATTTTTTGGAATATGGATATCACAAATAGAAGACGAACTGTCATCCGAGTGTTTATTTGTATTTAGCGACGCTGAAATAAAAAAATTATTACTTTAACATCATATTCGGGATTTACTGATTGTTTTTCACGTTTCAAAAATTACTTTTCAAAGATATAAAAATTTGACTTCTTTGTGTAACGAAATATGGTTTCTACAAAGACAATCTTGACAACAATCCTCTCTCTGCCTTGTAGAAGTAAACTGGAACTGATTTCATAGAAAATGTGATTAGAACGCAGACGTTTCAATCCGTTTCTTTTTCGATCCCTTCTTGAAATTGTTTACACAAAGTCATAACTTGGAAAATATTCGAATGAAGCTTTTGGAAACAAAAATATTATCTTCTGATATTCTTACACTTACGAATATTGCCGGTTGAACGGGCTCTTCTCCTGATGCCCCATCTGCGCCTGACATTCGCGCTATTGCTACTTTCTTCTAATGCCAAAGTTAAATCATGCACGAGTGCCTCCATTTTTACTCTTAAATCTGCTGGTACAGCCTTCAAAACACGCTCCATTTGAAGGATGCGTTTGTTCCTAAATAACATTCAACAAATTTGAATGCGATTGCATAAAATATAAGTAACACTGTAAATATATTAAACGGATAAACGATTTATCGAAAAATTTTCACGCCACTTTGTTGCAAAAATATTTACATTCAAGCTACCATATTTATCGATTTTTCGATGTTTATTTTTAATTGTATCGAGAATCGTTCGACTTTCGCTACGAAATATACGATTTTAAAGAGAACCCGATCGCTACACGACGTCCGTTTCGTTTTTTTAGCGAACGAACATGGTTTATCTGAAATGTATCTTGTTTGTTACTTTACGACTGATAACGAATTTTAATAAACAAGGAAGAACGTAAAACGAGCGTGACACGAAATTCCGAATTTATGACGCTATTCAAAGAACGATTGTTTAAAACGAATCAGAAAAATTGTTAGAAAGCATCGTATTTTAAATCGGTTGACAAGTTAGAAACAGATTAGTTCTCGCTCACCTTGTACATATAATCGTGCAAAACGCAAAGTTTCTTTAAACTGGAATCATTGTCGCCCAACAACTCTCTCAGTTTACGATCTCAGAAAAAAAATACAGCCAACGGTACGAAACTGTCAACTCTTGAAGTTATTTTCACTGTATACAACCAGAGATACGAATGTTCTCTACCTTCTTTATTTTGGAGTAGTATGCGAATCAGATTCGCGAAGGTGTACGGTGTACCGTTTCCTTGTATGCGTGCGCGAACATTCTCCGAGCAATAATTTGGTCATGGTTGGACTAACCCACCATACGTGCGTTCAGAAATTGAGCATTCGCATCGAAAAATAAATATCACGTTTCTATAGGTATGGAAAGTTGAATGAACTGCTGAAGAAATTCAAATTGAACACTGGATAAAATAAAAATGTGAGGTTAGACGGTGATTATCGCCTAAATATTGTCAGGACAATTATAGTTTTACGCAAGTGCACAGTGCACTGATGAGTTTTGAGAACTAGGACTCTGTTAGAGAATATGTTTTGTAAACAAACAGACGAAATTTGTATAAACGTGAGTTTGTATATGTATTCATATGTTTTAACAAAAATAGCAAAAAAAGATGACAGGTTTATTTTTATTATACTTAGCATACAGTAAAGTAAGTAGTATGTTGTAATGTTAGTGCATATCGATTTTAAAGACTGTATGTAGATGATATTACGTTACTGGGAATTTCTAAAAGAAGAATTATAACATTTGATTTGTTTGTTTAAAAAATTGGTCTTCTATGTAGAAAATTAGAAAATTTATTTAAAGTTGATGACAACATTCGTCTTTTATTTACTAATAACAAGATCGGACATTTTGAAAGTTTTACGCTACCTAAGTACGTACTGTATATATATGTATATGTATGGCATGTATGGTATGTATACTTCCATACGAACGCTTCAAACTTTTTCCGAATTTCCCCGCACTCATGTTTATATATTTTTCTCCTATTTTTAGTCATGGAATAAATTTGCACAGATTAGCAATTAGAGCTCGGGATAATTGATAATAGATAAGAACGGGATTTATAGTTGCTACTTATTCCTTAATATTTTTTAGAGTAAAAATATGGAACTGAGATTGAAATGAATTTATTCAAACGTTCTAATTCAAGTTTTATTTTTACATTGTAGGTATTCAAGTATTCGAAATAACTAGTCTTGGCTATTCTTGTAACTAGTGAAACTAGTGATGGATTCTAGTTTGTGGTTATGTTTATTATAAAACGATGCATGTAAATATGTGTATAATAAAATAAATAAATAACTAATCTCATTAGATATTCAGAAATATCAAAATGAATGTATCCATAAAAAGACTAACTAATAAATTGTGTAAAATATACCATCGTCATGTTCATGTTGAGACTAAACAAAAGCGAATACAATGGTTGAAACCCATTGGATATGAAACAAATCTTACAATTTACAATCCTGTAATAAAATGCAAGGTGCCATTAATTTTAAAGAATAAAAATATGTTAACTTGGTACGTTTGTGGTCCGACTGTCTACGATTCTGCACACATTGGACATGCAACGTAAGAAATCTCCGTTGATGTTTACTGTCCTTTTTTAAATGCCTACATTTACTTTCTTCTCGATTGTTAAAATTAAAACAATGTATTTTGTTTCACAGAACTTATGTCAAGTCAGACATCATCAGAAGGATATTGTCTGATCATTTTAACATAAATATTGTAATGGCTATGTGTATTACAGATATAGATGATAAAATAATAGCACGCTCAAAAGCAGCCAAACAAAATTGTAAAGATCTAACACAGCATTACGAAAACGAATTTTTCGAAGACATGGAAATGTTGAATGTTGTTAAACCTCATTTATACTGTAGGGTCACTGATTATGTGCCACAAATTATTCAGTTTGTTAAAAATATTGTAGACAAAGGCAATGCTTACATAGCAGAAGATGGTACAGAAATTGAATACATAAAATAGTAGGTCTGTTGTTTTGTATCATCTTTAGAAACATTCAGTATTTTTCTTATAGGATCTGTATACTTTGATACCAGTAAGTACAATGCATATGGAAAATTATCGCCTCCAGTTGTATATGAGAATCAACCTTCTGATCCATACAAGAAGTCAGTAACAGATTTCAGTTTATGGAAAGCTGCCAAAAAAGGAGAACCGTTTTGGGATTCTCCATGGGGTCGTGGAAGACCAGGATGGCACATAGAATGCAGCACAATTGCAAGGTAAAGCTTTTGGCAAACTATCTTCAATAAAATTGGACTAATTCTACAATTTTATCAATAGCCCAGAAG
Source organism: Perdita meconis (assembly GCA_030770465.2). Taxonomy (NCBI): domain Eukaryota; kingdom Metazoa; phylum Arthropoda; class Insecta; order Hymenoptera; family Andrenidae; genus Perdita; species Perdita meconis. The sequence continues at coordinate 718,905 of JASKOS020000017.1, forward strand.
CATTAAACTAAAAAAGTGGGTAATCTGTAAAAAAAACTAAAAATATTATTTTTGTGATGGGTATGAACTTCTGAAAAATCACCGTCGATTGGCTGCTGGCTTCCCCCCTTTTTTGGGTCAAACGTTAAAAAAAGTAGTTTTTCGCAAATATCTCAAAAATGGTTAGTCTAATTGAAAAATGTTTTAGGTAAAAGTTTGAGAGCGTGGAATTCTGCGTAAAAAAGGTTCTATAATATTTTTTGAGATATGCAACCGTTTTTGTAATGATACGTCCTTAATGTTTTCACGGTGTTATGTACAACATTATAATCGGAGCACGTTTATTGAACGTTATCGCAAAAAGGATTGAATTTATGAAAACATAATATAGAACCTTTTTTACGCAGAATTCCACACTCTTAAATTTTCATCTAAAACATTTTTCAATTAGACTAACCATTTTTTAGTTATTTGCGAAAAACTACTTTTTTTAACATTTGACCCAAAAAAGGGGGCAGCCGATCGACGGTGATTTTTCAGAAGTTCATACCCATCACAAAAATAAGCGATTCGTGAAAAGATCCACCTATTTTTAGTTTTTTTGCACAAATTTCTAAAAACACTGGACTACAAGTAATTTATGCAATACTAACAAGAATGTTTTTCGATTAGCACAGTTTTCGGAAATTCCCTGGATATCCACAGCGGCGGCATCGATCTCGCTTTTCCGCACCACGAAAATGAAGAAGCGCAATCGTGTTCTTACCACGAAGTAGACCAGTGGGTAAATTATTGGTTGCATTGCGGCCACCTGTTTCTAGAAGACGTGAAAATGTCAAAGAGTCTGTCAAACACAATCAGCATAAGGGAATTCCTTAACAAATACTCTGCGAATCAGTTCAGAACTCTCTGTCTTCTTTCCAATTACAGAACCGGTATATATTTCAAATTACTTGATAAATTGTAAATAATGTTAAATCAAATAACAATGAATGATGTGATTCACAGGAATCAAATTTTCCGACGAAGTAGTAACCATCGCGGTAAATACATTAAACAAAATTGAGCACTTCATGAGCGACTGTGATAATTACATTGCTGGAAGATGGAATATCGGCAGCATAGATGAAGTTGCATTATTTCGTGTCGGTAGATTTTTTGTATTACGCGCGTGTAGAAAGATTTATGTTAAAAAACAATAACAAAATTTTTATTTCAGTGTCTAGAGGAGACGCAAATTAATGTCGATGCAGCGTTAGCAGACGACTTTAACACGGGACGAGCTATGCGATTTCTCGTGAATCTAATTGATACCGGGAACAAGATGTTGCACGAACCCCAAGTAAATATTTGGCTGCTTCTACATCTGTATTCAACCTAATATTAACAAGCGATTTAACTATTTTATTGTATTATTTTTAGAAATCTACAAACACAAGCATACCGGCTATAGCAGCGGTTTCGAATTATGTATCAACGATGCTTACAAAGTTGGGCATTTCAAATTATGCGGCGGCAGATGAACAGAAGATTAATACTGTTATCGATAATTTCGTGCAATTTCGTAACAAGGTACGAAACAGAGTTTTAGAAAATAAAGTAAAAGATAAAATATTACTTGCCGCATGCGATGAAGCTCGAATAAATCTCTCCGCGTCTGGAGTAACAATAAAGGTACGGAATATGCATAATTTAAATGATGAGTTTAAGATCGTGCAGTTCGCGTGTTGTATAGTCTATATTTCTGTTTTTCTAGGATGCTAAAGATGTATCTTCTTGGAGCATCAAGAAATACTGAATATTCCAAAAATTTTTATATTGTACATTAACGCTTTAATTAAAAGTAAATCATATTATTTACAATTTCTGTCACTTTTAATTCCATTAATCAGCTGATTCAGTAACATTTTTCGATTTTTTTAACTGCTCTCGTTATCGTTACCGGGATTTTTTCTCTTTAGAGCATCCTTTTTCTCTGATACTGTTTTTTTTTTCTTCCCCTTTCTTCATCTTTCTTGTCTGAATACTATTAAGATTCTGTGCTCCAACATGAATGCGACCGAACTTAGTACCGAGATTATCCATAGAAACGTTCTTCTTTTTTTTAATCTGCGATGGAAAAATCAATTAAAATAGATTCGATAATATCGCGATTCTTCTCCGCGTAAAAGCAAAATAATACCTTGAGTTCTTTTGGTTTCTTGCACGCTTGCTAGAAGAGATCTTCCGAGGCTAGTTTCGTAGGTCTACACACCAAATCGGCCCTCAAGCCTATTTTTTTTTTGTTCGATCCTCGGTATTCTGCAGTTAGACTTCTTCAAAAATACTATTTTAAAATAGTATTTCATTGTACAAATATTTCATTTTCATTATTTCCACCTAAATTATTTTAAATCTTCCCCAGCTCTGGAAGCGTCTAACTTTCGGTTAGGCTCATCAATGCACAAAGACCACTGAAATAAGCTATAGTGACCTTTGAACATAGAAAACATATTGATTTGAAATTACTTCTGCAATAATTAAAAAATGTAAACTGTATTAATTATAAAATAAAAACATTTTATAAAATTTCCAGTTTTAATTTACACCAGAAAAAAAATGTGCATAAATAGCTTCCAAATAATTTCGAGAAAGAGCTTTTTAAAAATATAAAACTATAATTTAACTATATAATTAATAAATAAAGAACTATATATTACTTTTACTGAAATTATAAATCCATAAGTTGCTTAGAATGATTGAAGAAAGGTGATCAGGATTATTGCTATTGTATGTTCTGTAGTCCCAGTCCAAGTAAACCTTTTAGGGATTTCATCAGTCATTAAATGTATAGTTTTTGAAAACAAAATATTTTCAATTAATATTAAATTATATTATTAATACTCCGAAAAAGACAAAAAAAACTTACAAATTGATGTAGTACATCCGGGATTTTAAAATTATTGCCTAATGTAATAATTCCACTAGCAGTTTTCAAAGGAAATTTTAGCAACAATGTTGTTCCTGAGTCATTTCTTATAATACCCTTTGGCAAATTCATATATTTACTACTTGTATCGACAATTAATTTTGTCTGTTTCCATAGCATATCTGCATGCATCTGTAAAGCAGAAACATGAATAAAAAATTAATTTGTTTTTTAATACAATAATACGCACATGGTAGTTACTTGTTTTGCTCTTTCTATGGTTGTACTTATAATGGTTTGCTAAAATGGTATTACACCGCATGAGGGAAATGATATGGAACATTCTGTTGCTCTGTTAGAAAATGTTGCAGAGACAGTGATGTGAAAAAAGTAAGAGATTGTTAGAGATATTTTACAACAAATGTAGCGTGACAAAAGTGACTAAAAGACAAAAGCATAGATGAAGTGAAATCACAATTATACGAGTACTGATATAAGAATCAAGATAATACAGTAAAACCTGAAATTTCAAAAAACAGCAATTTAAAAGTACTACAGTATTAATAATAGGCGTTGAGTATGAAAGAGACACCTTGTACCTAATTTTGTATGAAACATTTTATTTTAACAAATACGAAATGATATGCGCACACACACGCGCGCCCAAACACACGTACACGTACAAAGCACACGCACAAGCACAAAACTCTCCTTTGCCAAATCCACACACATACACACTGTATACTGTATATTTATAAATGTAAAATATACGGTATACAGTGTGTATGTATGCGTTTGGGGCGGGAGGGGTGGTGGTTCACGCGTTTGTCTAAAGCTAGAGAAACCGAAATAAGAGACTGGCAACGAGCCCAGTTTCGGCAAAATTCTGTGAGAGAAAAAGAAACAGACTTTTATCAATGGGTAAGAGTGAAGCAGTCTGTTTCTTTCTTTCTCTCACAGAATTTTGCCGAAACTGGGATCGTGGCCAGTCTCTTATTTCAGTGTCTCCATGTGAAACTATATTCAATAAAAGTACAATTCTCTATTTTAATCTAATCTCCTAATACATGAAGCGAATGTTCTTCCGTAGATTCTTTCTTAATGTCTTGTATGACCGGTGGGGATATTTCTGAATTTGTAAATGTAGAGACAGACGTTGAGGTGGAAGGTGTTGGGGAATACATTTCATGTGGAGTGTAATACGGATTATGCATTAGATGCGGTACATATATGGATTGGCTTTGATGTTGCATTCTTTCTTTGTAAGTGATAATTAATTTGTCTATCTCCAGCATGATAATAGCGCGCGTATTTTCGTCAAACGTCCTCAATTTTGCCGCAAGTAATTTTCCATACAACGAACATTCATCAGCCGCAGTAGCGACACCACTACCACCACCACTTTGACTCATTTTGTTAAGTAAATTGTAAGCTTGCGCCATTATGTCGATGACGCCAGCATTATCTGCACGCCTTTTTCTTCGGTGTCCAGTAGACGCGCAAAACGTTTCTGAAGAAACGCTTATGGCATCCTGATCCTCTGAGTGATCCTGCTCGTTTGATACTGCGCCCTGCTGCTCCACCTGTCGTTTAAGTTCATGCAAATCGTGAATCGTGAAACAGACACATTTTTATATGTTTACTTCCCTTAAGCAGAGTGATCGAAACTGGATAATAGGATTAGTGTATTCATGACAAATTGTGACGATAATTTATAAGTATACACGGTGATTGAGGGATGAAATTTCGACATATTGTAGTTTTTACATATATAGAAACCATGTGTCAAAGGATTTTTAAAAAATTTTTGAAATTGTTTTTACAGCTCTTTCAAATGTAGTAATCGCTTATTTTCTATAAATTGGAACTGTTAAACTAGCAAAGTGATGAGAATGTTCTGTTAGGTGCTTATACTGGAAATATAGGAGTCCGTAATAAAAATTCTTCATTTATTATAGAAAAAGAAGCAAAATAATTCTTCAACTTGACAAAAAAGTCTTCTCATTCATGTTGCACTTGTTAAGAAATGCAGATTTTTCATAAGAGGGAACAATATTTGAAAATTATACAAAAATGGAGCATGAAGCCCTGTTTTTCGTTTTTATGGATCAACTTCGAAAAATAGGTATACTTGAAAAGTGGCCATATGAAAATTAATTTAATTGACTATAATTGAAACATGATTATATGCTCCATTTTCTTCCAGTTTAAAAATATTTTTCCCTGCTATGGAAAACCTGCATTTCTTAAGAACTGCAGAATGATTAAAAAATTTTTTCTTACACTTAGACAATTTCTATTACGAACTAGTATGTCTTCACAATAAGCACCCAAAACATTTAAAACTCTACATTTCACCGAACTGTAACAACAATTAAAAACATGTGACAAAAGCAATACACATATCATTATATATTTGCAAAAACTACATATCTAAATTTTAGCAAAATTAAACATACTAGTTACAGTTCGAATGGAGTGACCCAATTGCAATAATGCACGAGCTTGCACTTGCACTATTTTTTTGTTCTAATACAGACTTATAGGATGACTGAAAAGAACATGTATTAACATTCTAAAAATTTGGTACAAGATGTAAAATAAGTGATGAAAGTGCAATGCAAAGTACTAAGTACTAACCAAATTTTTACAAACATGAATAAAACATTAAAGGTGTTTTATTCAGTTTACAATTTATAGAGAACCTCGTGCATTTATGCATTTTTGGAATTGCAATAAATGTAGAAAAATTCATAGTGTAATATTAAGCAAAGGTTAACGATTACGTAAATAATTGAAATGCAAATAGAAATAATTAAATAATTAAAAAGTTTAAGCATCTGCTGCAACGAAGACATTTTTTACAAATATTTTATTTTACAAATATTTGCGATAAAACTATCACTGCAAATACGTAGTCTAGACTAAATGACAATGATGTATTAATAGTTCCAAATAACAGTCACCAATTATGTAGACATCAGTTTACGCATGTACGATAATTGATAATTCACAATTTATAAAGAAAAGAATAAAATATAATTACCTCCAAATTTTGGGTAGTGTGAGGCTTGTAGACGGTATATAAAAAAGCACTCATTTTTTCGTATGCAAACCAATCTGGTTTATATATATCGTCTGCACCGGAACTCGTTCTCAAACTGGCTCGTACTTTGCTGTTCAGCTTTCTGTATGTACACATGAGTGTATCTCTTTTTTTCTTCAACACGTCCATGTCGCACTTGAAGCTGAATCTGTCTTGAATGCGTTTCCACGCATCGTGTACCAAATATCGTATGCGGTGATTAGGATGCTTGGGGTTCCATATACATTCTTCACCTTGGTACAAGTCCAAAAATTCCATGATTCTATCATGAGACCACTCCATTTCTGCAATGTTTATTACACAATATTAGTTAATTGTTATGTGAGCAGTAGTGGCAGATACAGCAGAGGGACTAAATGATATGCTTAAGACACTAGAAACGTAGACAACAAGAAATGAAATAGAAGTAAACACAGATAAGACAAAGGTAATGATTTTCCGGAGAGGCGGGAAACGAGGTAACACAGAAAACTGGTCTTTTAAAGGGACTGAGCTAGAAGTGACAAACAAATATAAATACCTGGGCTTTTGGTTGACCACGAAGAATACATATAAGGAGCAAATTACGTATTTAGCAAGTAAATGCCAGAGAAAGCCATGAATACTTTGAAACATTTATTTGAACAATAAGCATGAACTTTTTCCGGTAACTCACCTTCAAATAAAATAACTGCAAGTTCCTCAAGAATACAAGTTATAGTTATAGCCACGAGTTACAGCTCACAGCACTTCATGTCACGTCCACTGTTGACTGTTGACACCAGTTGACACGCGGCGAGTTTACGATAAAAAAAGAGTGACTGAATGTCTTTACTTGGTCTTTACTTATATCATTATATTTTCCACGTTGAACGATCCGCGGATGAGATGCTTGTTGCTTCTGATCATTTCTGATGCGCCGCTCCGACCATAGCATAAGGCAGTCAGAATCGCTGTAAGGGGGTGAAGCGTCTGTATTCGGGTGAATTCGTTCGACTTCGGTTTTAGTCAGGTGTCAATTGAATATACAATTCCGTTATATAGCTACGTGAAACGAGAGATAGTTGAACAAATATACACATAAGTTTCTATGGTTATACATTACATGTTCCATACATAATGCAGCTAATATACCTGCACGTCCTTTTATAACTTACACTTCCTCTTCCAGATTTTGTTGCGCGGGAAATTCGCGTGTGCCTGCGTGCGCCGCTGTTGCCTGATAATACCGAGCCGACACGAGCCGAATGCGTCCGAACCTAACACGATTGCAGACGCTCCTATCCAGAAGCTGTGCGCTTCTACCTCTGTCGTTTCCCCCCGTTTTTAAAGGTTTGGCGCCGAATGTGTGCGCTGAACACGCGCAACCATTCCAAGTGCTGCTTACAATTAGTTATAACAATAAATAAAATCAAAACAGTAGACACTGTTGTTGAGTTCAATCTTTTACTATTAGCCCCGATATACACGAGCGACACGAAGTCGCTGTGATCGTCTGCGATCATTGCGATTTCATGTTATTGACGTTTTCCAATTTATTATCTAAAGTCGAACGGCGACAACATGTACAGGGAAAAATTATTATTATTATATAAATTTATATGATACGATTATGAAAGTATCGCTTATGTGAATTAAAATTGCTCTACATTGAAGTACCGAAAGTTAAATCGATAGAAATGTTTCTTCTAACATAGTTTTAATATATTCGTTCCAAGCTATTTAGTTTACAAACAATTTTTATTTATAATTATATAATTACGTTCTTATTTATTATAGAAAGTATCTTACTGGATAAGTAATTGAATAAAGCATATTAAGCATAGTAATTGAGATTAGCTTTTTTCTTTGCCTGAACCTCGTTAATAGCTTCCATTAAGTCTTCGTGAGTAACTGCAGTTGCATTACGTCTTAATGCTATCATACCCTGTTTGAAAAAGAAAACAAAAAAAATTAGTTTATATTTCTAGTTCTTTACATATAGTTATATTCTATTACATACCGCTTCAACACAAACAGCCTTGCACTGAGCGCCATTGAAATCGTCCGTGGATCTCGACAATTCTTCGAAATTAACGTCTGGAGACATGTTCATTTTTCGTGAATGAATTTGCATTATACGCGCTCTGGCTTCTTCATTAGGGTGCGGAAATTCTATTTTCCTATCCAATCGTCCAGATCTTAATAAAGCAGGGTCTAAAATATCCACTCTGTTTGTAGCAGCTATTACTTTGATATCTGCAGTTGAACTAAACCCATCTAGTTGATTTAATAGTTCTAACATGGTGCGTTGTACTTCTCTGTCTCCAGCTTTTTCAGAGTCAAATCTTTTTGTACCAATTGCATCCAATTCATCAATGAAGATAATCGCTGGTGCTTTCTCTTTCGCAAGTGAAAATGCGTCTCTTACCAATTTTGCTCCGTCTCCGATAAACATTTGAACAAGTTGCGGACCAGCTAATTTCAAGAATGTAGATTTTGTTTGCGCGGCACAAGCTTTGGCCAATAACGTTTTACCAGTTCCCGGTGGCCCATATAAAAGTACACCTTTAGGAGGTTGAATGCCCAGATTCTCAAACTTTTCCTTATGGGTCATAGGTAAAACAACAGCTTCTATTAATTCTTGAATTTGTTTGTCTAAACCGCCAATGTCCGAGTATTGCTCTGTGGGTCTTTCGTCTACTTCCATAGCTTTCACTCTTGCATCGTACTCGGCAGGTAATGTTTCAAGTACAAGATAACTATCTTTGTTAACACCTACTAAATCACCTGGTTTCAATGTTTCTGCATCGACTAAGCCTATTACCGGTAAAAAATATGTTTGACGAGTAGATGTTTTAATAACTGCGCATTTGCCTTCCCTTTGAGCATCTAGATCTACAACTGCACCATCTTCTTCTCCCATATCTTGAGGATCAACATCTAACAATTCTATAACATTTGATACTAAGTATGGCAATGTTTTATTTACTTTAATTTTTTCTGTATTCTCTTTGATTTTGTCATTTTGCGCCTGCAGTTCGTGTGAAATACGCATTACCTCGCTTTTCATAATTTTTATTTCATTGTCCAATAATCGTGTCCGCGATACAATTTCATCAGTTGACATTCTCAAAACATCTTCACCTAGAATCTCCTATGAAAAGCGAAGATAATAATTCTTATATGACAATCACAAATTATTGCATTTTCGGAAATGATTATAACAATACATTCCGCAAAGTAATTATTAGATTAACTTTACATTTTGTACTCTATTTTAGAAGCTACTAATCATAATAAATATGTAATAAATCATTCGCTAGTAACTCCGTTCATTTATGTTTCGCTTGTCATTCTATCCTAACCTATACAAAATAAATTTGTACTTCATACCTCTCCGTCTTCCCAGATAGATTTATCCTCGAGAGTAGCCATTTATACAAATGAATTAGATATATTTCAAATACAAAAACTTTCTATTTTGCTTTTTTACGATATTTTTAAATTCTGCATAATAAGAGCACTAGCGAGTCACGGAATATACCAGAATAGATTTGATAACTGCCGACCAGGGTTGTAACCTGTAAACACTTAACTTTTTTAGCACGGCCCTCTACTGTAATGTGACAGCATCTATCAAACGCGGTAAATTTGAAACTGAGTGCGTCTATAGAACTACACATGACCGTATAGTTTAGATATTTTATATAAAACTGAAGTTTTATCCTTTTCAATAATTTTTTTCTTTCTTTCTGCTTACAAATTGCAGAAAAAGGACAAGAATTAAGAGGAATTCTTAGTGGATATATAAAAAACAATGTACAGAGTTATATTTCATTATTTCTTGATCAGTGAATTCTTCGTGTATATATATAAAACAATGTTGTACAGAGTTAATTTCATTATTTTGATTCGCAACGATATTGTCGCGATCACCACATCGTTTTCAAGCTCACGTCATTTTTCGAAGGTTCATTCCTAGCGAACCTCGATTACCCTCGCTATTACCCTCGATCGAGAACTTGAATTTTTCCGAAAAATTTCCCACAACATTTACGCCACTTTTTACGACTTTTTCCATATTTTTCCACCAACGTTTCGTACATTTTCCTACGAAATGGTTTTATTTTGTTATTGCTAAAAATAAAGAAACCGAATAAACGCGTTCATGTTCCTTTATTATTCTTCTTCACGTCGACAACTGTTCTTGCAACTCCGCGATAATATTTTCTCCCTTCCCCTCCATAATAATGCGCTCCACCTTCGCCGGCAAATTCAACCCCACCAACGCCGATATCGCACTCTTCTTCGGTATTCCCGCGTCTTTGCGTCTTTTTCGTACCGTTTTCGCCTTTTTCCTCCTTTTCCTCCTCTCCGCGGCTGCTGCCGCCTCCACGCCATCACCGTGCAAACACTCAATGTGCTGTCGCAACCTTGCTTTCGACGTATATCTCGCCGAACAAACGTCGCACTCGTACCTCTCCCCCAAGTGCGTCGCCCTCACGTGAGGGTATAGATTCCTCTTATCCCCATAAACTCGATCGCATCCCTCGTACGGACAACGCACTTTCCCCCCCTCCTTCTCGTGCTTCTTCCTATGAATGTACAAATTCGCCCGCCGCGAAAACTCCTTTCCGCAAATTTCGCACCTCATGCGGTGCGTTTTTGCGTGAGCGCACATCAGCAACCATTTGCCGAATTCCGCCTCGCAACCCTCTGCGCTGCACCGATAACGCTTCTGACTGCTCCCCTCCTCGTGACACGCTTGGTGCCTCTTCAGCGCTTTCGCGCTCGTAAACTTCTTCTCGCAATGATCGCACTTTCCCGATCCTCTCTCTTCGTGTTGCCGCAACTTGTGCGTCGCCAGTTGATACTTTTTCCTAAATTTCTCCCCGCATTCGTCACAACTCAGACTCTTGTTTTCCTCGTTGTGCATCAATTTGTAATGTCGCTTCAAATTCTGTTTGTTGCTGATCGACAATTGACACGCCGGACATCTGAAACGCGCCGTCGATGAGATCAAGGCGACAAGGACAAACAACAAACTAGTTTGCGACAAAACTGCAATTTCATTCTCGGAATCGACTCGTATGCATTGTCGTAGACGTTATGCGATCAATTATTATTATTATTATAATTCCCTCGAGTGCTTTATCGAGCAAATAAGAAAAGTCGGCGTGTGAGTGACGCCGCTACGATTGCGTGCGAGTCGATTCTTACAATCAAATTGCACTTGCGTTGCGGCGGTGGACCAACGGCCTAAAACTACCATCGCCACCCACTTGAAGAACTTCCTGTGAATGTTGTGCGTTTCCTTGTGACGCTTCAAGTGATACGCGTTCATGTACGCCTTCTTGCATCCCTCGTGATCGCACTTGTAGTTCCTCTCCCCGGTGTGACATTGCGCGTGTCTCGCCAATTGAGACGGTCTCCTAAAAATAGCGTCGCATTCGTCGTAAGGACATTTGTGTTTCTTCTCGTCTTTTTTTCTCTTTCTTCGGCTTCCAACTTCCAACGACGACAACACGCTTTCGCACTCCGACGTTTCGTCTTGCCTCATCTTGCTCTCGCGACCGTTTCCCGTGGTTTCTCGTTTTCCTCTCTGCTTGCTGCCTGTCTTTCGCCACGTGTTCCACTGATTCCACCGACACCAACCGACACGCTCCTAACCTAACCCAACTTAACCTCTCGCGCGCGCTTTCCTGATTAGAAGTGTAGGTCGCGCGAGCGTCGCTGTCCGAGCTGACGCGTTCGCTCTATTCGCTCCGTTTTTCCTTTCGCTCTTCGCGAATCGACGTCAACCGTCGCGATCAGTCGCGCTTAGGTTGCTTTCGCGCGATTCGAGCCACATTTCGCCTTTTCCTTTTTATTCACCCCGTCTTTGTCGAACGTGCCTTGCCGGTCGTGCCGCGCTGTGTACGGGTTAGGTTTCCTTCTGTGCGATGACAACGACGCACAGTGTTCGATGCATACTATAGACTCCCGTATAACGCGGTTAATACGTTACACGCTATAGGAAATCGTGCTGTACGGGAATTTTTATCGTATAACGCTTAGGGTAACGTATACAGTCGTTGACCCCCTTATACACTGATTGACCCTTTCAAGAAAAGTAAAAAATATAGTATAATCCTTTTCTTATATAATAATATATATATATATTCTTGTTTCGAATACAATTAATATTTTACTATACAGGGTGGGGCAATAACTATTAGCAGCTCAGATATCTCGGAAACTATAAGTTTCACAGAAGTATTTGCTGAAATAAAATTGCACAGTACGAAGGGGGCCATCCGGTGGCGATAATAGTTTTTTGCAGGTGGAGGTACTTCGGACATTTGAAGGTCACCTCCATTTTTTTAAATGGATCGGTATGTTTTTGCTTCCGTATCATGATAGAGAATCTTAAAACGAGTTCAATGACCTATTACATAAGGTCATTGATGGTCATAGAAAGTAGAGAAAGGCGATAATACTTACGGTTTTGGTAGTAAATGAATTTGATAAAAATCAAATTAAAAAATACAAATATTTTTCAAATATTTGAAAAAGTACATTGATTTTCTGTATTAAACTTCACGCTTCGATTTTAACAGTACATTGGTATATTTAGTAAAACTTATGGGTAATACTATAAACTACATTTCCTTATTAATATTTTACGATGTAAGAATCTTTCAATCTTACATTTCGAATTTTTGATTTTTGTCCATTGAATTGAACATTGTGCGACGGTCAGAGAACCTTTCGGGTGGATCGATCGATCGTCTTCGACGGTGTTTGACGTTCTTTTGATTTCTTCGGTTTCTTCTCTCGCGTTGCTGCGCTTCGTACGCCTAAATGAGATTTCGTCAACCTTCTTCTTCTTTAACCGACTCCTCTTTTTCTTCTGTCGTCTTCGCGACAACCGCGACGACGATCGACGGAATTCTAAACGAGAATTGTCGTATCGTAGGGAGCAAAATCTTCGCGCCAAGGACTTTTATTTTCGTCGCGCGAACGAGAACGTCTCGAGTCGCCGCGTCTTTTCGCTTTCCACGACCGCGACGACGATCGAAAGAAACTGAGTTCTCCAAATCTTTGAACCAACGACGACGACGACGACGACGAAACAAGAACGACGATGGGTCAAACGCTCACCGAACCCGTTACGGCCACGCAGTCGGCCTGCTGCCGAGATTCGAGCTATCGAGTCGGTAGCGCGCGTATGCAAGGTTGGAGGACCAAGATGGAAGATTGTCACGTGCATATACTTTCCTTACCCGACGATCCTGGTACCGCCTTTTTCGCCGTTTACGACGGTCACGGAGGTGAGTACTCTCTTCTATCCGATCCACCTACTCCCCACACCCTTCTGTGTCCCCAACGTAGTAGTAATGCAACGACCACGACCGCCTCGATAGGTGCGGCGATAGCGCAACACGCCGGAAAGCATCTTCACGAGTACGTCACTAAGAGAAGCGAGTACAAAGCCGGCGACGTCGTGCGAGCCTTGCAACAAGGTTTCCTCGATCTCGACGAAGCGATGCGAAACGATCCAGTTCTCAAAGAGGAACAAGCTGGAACTACCGTCGTCGCTCTCCTTGTCAAAGACGACATCGTGTACATTGCAAGTGTCTCTTTTCTCCTCTAGGAACGGTCAACAATTTAATAGAAAATTCGAGTTTCGAGAATTACATGACTATTGCATGAATATTTAAGGTTGCGCAATGTTTCCAATGTTACAGGAATATTCCTGCAATATTCCTATGTTCGCTTTTTTGTAAAGAATATTCCTGCAATATTCTTTGCTGCCCGGGTATCTATGCACTGCGTAGGTACATACATACTACGCTATCCGATACGAGTATTATTTGGGAAAGACCGACTGAGTTGGTTGCGACTGCTTCTAAAATTACTTCTTGCGATCGATTGACCGCCGCACAGTGGTCTGGAAACCCGCTTTTTGTAGCCAAAAGTCAGTGTTGGATACTGGATTAGTGGTAAATTGAACTAAACGGGACCCATCCAAATTTCGGACAGGCCAGTGGCCGTAGCGGGACAGACAACACCGGTTCCCGTAAGATCCCCGAAGTTAAGTTGTGTCGAGACCCGATTGAGGAATGGTAACCGTTCCTGCCGGGTTTCGATACTGCTAATGCCCAGAGGGAGGGGACAAAGCCTTCTAAAAAGAAGAAGATGGGATATAAAGGGACTGAAAGACGTCTCCAAAAAGGACTTTAAGAAGAAAGATTAAAAAATGGAAGTACTCGTTCGTTGGGCAATATGAAAGACGCTAGTCATTCGAAACGCCATCTTCAGATAAAAATCTGAAGAAAACATATCTAATAATAATAAAAAATTTGGGACAAAATAGGAAACAAAACGCATAATTATTATATTCTTGTTCAAGGAAAAAAGGTCGAGGAAAAAATTTCTTCTATAAACATATTGACATTTATTTTTTACGAAGTTTTGAAAGCCAAATTGAAAAAAGGGCTCTGTATTCCCGTCCGTAATTGGAAAAAAAAGTGTTTCTTTGCTGCAAACTTTGGTAGTTACGAAATAGATGAAATCCGAGCTCTTTGTTTACAAACGTGGCTGACTTTGATCGCGCCCTTGCCATATATTATAGGTTGAATCAGGGTCCACGTAATTTACCCTTTAAAATTAAAAACATGATAATTTAGAGGGTTAGAAAAATACTATTTTTTCGCGATACAAGGTAACAATATCACAGTTACTGTACTTATTGGATTAATAAGATCGCAATCTTATGGGGGTTGGAAGCTTAAATGTTTGACAGTTTTTTTTCAAAAATGGTTGAGTTTTGGATCCAAGTCATATAGAAGTTTTTTGTTTGCTTTTACGTGATCTATCACCCCTTCAAAACTTTGTACATACTACTATTCCAAACACCCTGTATATGTTCGCGGGTGTACTTAAAGTTTTTAATCCTACTTTAAACATTTTTTAGTCCATATACAAATAGTGCAAATTTTATAACAATTTAAGCTTTGAGAAGGGTTTGAAAAAAATGCTTAAAAGTGCTAAACTTTGGACTTATTTTATATGAAAGTTTAAACAATTGTTAAAAAGAATATACGAAGTTTAGCTGCTACCTCTCGCTACTTTTAACCCTGTTTTACGTTTAATAAAGGCGTCCGAAGTAGTTTGACGTTGCATTCGGGACCTGAGTGCGTCTGAACTGTTTCAGCGGCTAATGACCGTAACTGTGATGTTTTCTGAAGAGAACCTTATCTCTTGTTAGTATTATGTATCCGATATATTGTATCGTAAACACTAAAGATTGAAATAGGTTTTCTCACTACGTTTTTCAAAAACATCGAGAAACGTCAAAAACATCCAGTGCCACTGCTTGAAAATTTTCTATAGTGTATTTGATTTTTTATTATGTTACATATTTTTTATTCAGTTATGAATAGTATTTACTATCAGAAACTATCAGAAAATTATGACAAAATTTTGAATTTTGGCCACAAAAAGCGGGTTTCCAGACCCACTGTGCGCCGCGAAGAACGTCGCAACTCCTTTATAAAAGGAGATACGAACGCAACTTTACCGCAATTCGCACCGCTTGGCCCTCCTTTTTCTTCTTAGTCCCGCTGCCACTATCGATCGTATTTTTGATGAAATATTTTTTTAGTCGACTACGTTTTCATTTTTCTAACAAAGGGTTTGGTTCGCATCCCGCAAAAACAAAATAAATGAATAAATCGATCGATCGCGCGCGACTCGATTTCGCAGGCCAACGCGGGCGATAGCAGGGCGGTGGCAAGCGTCAACGGCAACGCGATAACTCTCAGTCGAGATCACAAACCTACGCTCAAGGATGAGAGACAACGAATCGAAGCTGCCGGTGGCTGGGTCGAGTTCAACAGAGTCAACGGACAACTCGCCTTGTCCCGAGCTCTCGGTGACTTTATGTTCAAACGAAACGAACGCAAATCGCCCAGGGAGCAAATGGTCACCGGTACAACCAACTACATATGCGTGCGACCTTTTCTTTTCTTTTTTCTTATTCGCCACCAACGCTTTCTTTTATTCCGTTTTTTCGCAGCGTTTCCCGAGGTTCAACGATTTCGAGTTACGGACGATTGGGAATTTGTCGTTCTCGCTTGCGATGGCATTTGGGACGTTATGACGAGCAAAGAGGTCGTTCATTTCGTTAGAACGCGTTTGGTGCGATCCAAACTCGGCGGAACGACGGCGACGGATCAAGACGACGACGACTATGACGACACCATCGATCCGGAGGAGATTTGCGAACAACTCATGAAGCATTGCCTCGCGCCCGACACTTTGATGGGTACCGGTTGCGACAACATGACCGTCGTTCTTGTTTGTTTTCTTCGCGGACAACCCTACTCTCGTTTCGTTAAACGCTGTAAAGAATCCGTTCCTACGAATCTAGAGTCGCCGCCGCAATCGTCTTCTTCCTCCGCCTCCTCGTTTCGATTACCAACGTAACGCGCGGCTCCTTTCGTCTCCTCTTCTCTTTCTTTCTCTCCTTCGAGTTTGCAGTGTTTGCACCCAACAGCGGAATATCGCCGACCAACTACGATTATTACTACGATCCCGTTGTTTTATTCGGAAAATTCGGTAGATCCCCCAACATCCGTTTTCCTTTTCAAAGACCGTAACGATCCTACAACGACGAAACGGCCACGTTGGCGATGAAGCTTATTTTGTCGGCGACTTTGTTCACCGCTTCACGCACGCTATCTTTCACGTCGGCCATTTCCACGACTCTTCCGCTGTTCAGACGCTTCAACGAAGAAGACGCAGGCGACGTTGCCGCGGTTAAACTTCCTGTGCCAAAATATTCAGTCGATCAGATGTTGGACGAACCTTCGAAACGACATAAATTGCTTTTGCGTACCCACTGTAAACAACGAAACGATTGTTACTCTATACTTATCCTTCGTCCGATTAAATAAATTATACAGTGTGACTTTTATTCACGCGCTTTACCACCACCAGAGTTTATACAAAATATCTTAAAAAAATCGGTTAAAGCGAGATTCATACTACACCGTATGTACGTATCGTAACGTAACGTTCCGTAACGTAGCGTTAGAAGAAGGGAAGAAGAAGGAAGATCCGTTCTCTTCTTTGCTCCCACAGCCGCTACGTTACGTTACGCGTACAGGTTACAGCGCACGGCGTAACAGCGTGAATCTGGCTTAAATCGGTTTTCGAATAAACGTAATAAAAAGTATATTTATACTAAATTTTTATTTATATTTGTACTAATTTTTCAATTTCTTTAATATATTAATGGAATTACAAAAATATAACAAAATTAAATACGGTGAACCTGTCAATGTGCTACGACCTCACCGATCTTGATGACCTTCAAATATGTTATAAAAAACAACATTCTGAATAACTTTTCCCTATATGTACATGTCACCGCTGCTCGGCTTTAGTTTCCGAGATATTCGCAAAAAAGTTCAATAATTAACAGTTTAAGAGCGTGTCCATGCGACGAGTGAAGAAAAGGTGTATCGTTTGTGAAAATATAGATACGTTCATGTTGTCTCGAACGCTGCTGTCTGCCCATGTCTGCCTTCTCCTACACATACAGCATATAGCCTTGAGATGGGGAACAGGTCATGCTAGTGATCCCGCATACGAAAATTCTCTCGCGACTCAAAAATCGGGCCCCAGAGGGCCGTGATGGACCCGTTTAGTTCACTTTTCTACCGCTACGCGCTGCTAATCCAAGCATCTTAATAATTATCATATTGGTAACAATGAATTTGAAAACTGAACGGTTTACAAACAACAACCATACCGGTTAAATAAGCTGTAATACTACTGTAATCATTTTGTAACGTAAAACAACGAAGTAGTGGATATAAAAATGATAAAGGACTTCGTGATCCCTGTAAATAAACAAGAGCTCTTAGAAAGTCGCTCTGGACAGTATTTCGTCGAAAAAATTGTTCCAATACGGATAATTTCTGGAGCTTTGAATGGTATGTGAACAAAATTCTTTGTTTTGATGTTAATTTTTAATACGTACGCATTCATTCTTCCTATATGCATTATTTTTTTATAGAAACACGAGATGCAATACAGACGAAAGGAGTGGATTTTATTCTCGAACACTTTGATACATTTTTCTCTGTTGTTGTACATGGAAACAAGGTTGATTTGTCAGTTGTTATGCGAGGATTCACAAGAATTCAGAAAGGTAGGGAATATATTTATTTCTAAATATTTTTTAAAGTCAGATAAACCATTTAGATAGTTATTTAATTAATCCAGAGATAATTAAATAGTTACACTGACTAAAGCGTTGTTATCATATTAGAAACATTGTACTTTTAATGGAATAAACGATTAGTGTGATCATTCTATGTTGCGACAAAATTATTTACTCTGCTATTATTTTTTGCAGGTATTGAAATGTTGGTTAATGACATGGAAACCATATTCGACAAAGGAAACGAGTTGCAAGAGAAAGATAGACTAAGATTCGTAAATATAGCTAAAATGCTCGCATACCTATTTTGCTGGTTCAGTTGCCATATAGACAATGAAATTGTCAATGATTCAAGCGATAAATATGCTGGGAAGGTTCGTTGTACAAATATAATTGTATTATTGCATTTAAGCGATTCTTTAATCAATTAACATATAATTCAGCGTAAGAAAAGTACAAAGTCAGATATGGAAGAAGAATGGGAAAATGCCAGAGAAAAGGCATTGGAATATGTTCATAGGTTGCTACAATTACCACTGCAAAAACTCTGGCAACCGCCTATTGTTGAAGATTCTTTTATCGCGTAAGTTTAAATATTGCAAGCAGTTCATGCATCTACATTATAATACACTATATTCTATTCTAAAAGTTTGATAAACATTCTGTAAGTAAAATTACAATGCATAGCAAAAAGATTTAGACTTAGATTTTTGGTCATGGTTCTGCAGCTAATAGATCAATTTGGTTGAAATTTATCTCTGCATTTAATCTAAGCACTAGAAAGTATTTATATAAGATTTAATTTTTTTTCATTTTTTTATAGTGTTTCTTCTACAGTAACCATGTATTTCTTTTGTTAATTTTTTTACTGTAACAAAATAAATTCACTTGCAGAGAAACAATCTTTAAGAAACCCAAACATTATGACTTAAAGAAATAAATATTTTTAGTCATTTATAGGTTTTCCACCACTATAAATTTTAATTTAGCCGATGGGAAACAACGCAAGCGTGGTAGATGTGTTTCAAGTGCTTTTTTATACAACCATGAATTTATATAAGTATTGAAGAACGTTGAAGTTATCTTTTCAAATGTCGATATTTCGCAACAGAAATTTTGTTTAACAAAATGAACAAAACTTCTTAAAGAAAACAGCTTTCAAACTTCTTTTTATGATAACTTGTTCAGAAAAAAATCTTTTCATTTAAGAAACAAATTTCTACCGAATCCCGATTTATTTGCTCCACAATTATGACCAAAATGGATCTACCTTTTTCTATCGTACTGTATTGACACATTAATTTAATTCTCATACTATGTTGCAGATTATTCACTAAAGTTTGTTATAAGGTTTTAGAACAATCTAAAGACTCCAAGCAGAAGCACGTAAGGCAGACTATTTTTGAGGTAAAATTCTGTCAATTAGTTTAACAAATCATTCTTAATTTTAGAGTACTCACATTTTTTGAAAACAGATTTTAGGGACCTCAATCAAAAAATACAATCATGGCATAAGTTGTGTAATAAGAATTATACAAGTATGTATATTGTTTAATGATTTGTTGTCCCATTTAGACATGTGAATCTGTTAAAAGTTCAAATAAATGTTTTAGTTGGTGAAGCTGCATGACGTATTAGCGTCGCATATAGCGACTGGAGTTATTCATATGATCGAGGAATGTGGTTGTAATGGTTTGATGAAGGAAGTAATGAAGGAGATTGATCAAAGTGAGCCGTCCGAAAGCGATAGTCGTAATATATCGATATTTCTTGAAACCATTGCGACTACTCAGCCGAAGGTTGTAATTCCCATCCTTGACGACATGATGGATTATCTAGCTAGCGAAGTACGTTCGTTGTTTTTCTGCAGTTTCAAATACATGCTTTTATTTATTCCACCATCATGAATATTCTTCACAGCATTATACAATGAGAAATTGTACGCTTAGTACCATGGGAGCAGTCATAGGGAAAGCATTGACCGGCGATGACCTAACGCAGGAACAGAAAGATCAACGCGACGAATGTCTTAATGCTTTACAGGAACATATTTTGGATAACAATGCTTATGTGAGATCAAAGGTTTTGCAAGTTTGGCAACATTTGTGTTGCGAAGGCGCTATTCCTTTGGCGAGGCAAGGGAGACTTTTGGCTGCTACGGCGTTACGTTTAGAAGACAAAAGCGCGAATGTACGGAAACAAGCATTGCAACTCTTGCGCGCTTTGCTACAAGCGAATCCTTATGCTGCCAAGGCATGTAAAAATTAATGAACTTTGTAGAAAATCCATTTAACGGTACGATTATCAACGAGATGAAATATATTTGCAGTTGAATAAGGCGGAGATTTCGAACTCGTTAGAAAAGGAGGAAATTAAATTGAGAAAATTGCAGACCGAAAGCGTTAGTAAAAGTGTCCGTGGAGATGAACAAAGATTGGAGATGTGGAACACTTTTCTTCCCGAAATAAGGAAAGCGCTGGAAGAAGTTACTCTTAGCGAAGAGAAGAAGGATAAAAGAAAAGGTACGTATATATTGTATATGTACCTTTATTGTATCTGGCGTATGCTTGCTTTAATTACAAAGTAATTTGTTCCATAAATTTAGACGATGACGATGACGATGACATTGATCCTGATATAGCATTTGAACACGTGAGACAGCTAATGTTGCAAGAAAAAGTTCTCGAAGCAGTTACGTACTTGTGGAGAGCTTGCACTACGCTAAAGCAATGCCCAAATATGGAGAGTTTTTCCCCTAAAGCAAAAGAGGAGTTTTTATTTTTACTTTTATTGAAAACATTCATGGAATCAGAGGGAACTTCGCAGAATGCGAACAAGAACGCGGAGAATTCGCAGATGGATGATACAGAAAAAGAGAAAATAACCGTCGCGAAGCGACTTGTAAATTATTTGAGAGTACGCACTTAAGCATTTTATGTATATTGAACGATCCTCTCTTACATAATTCTTAACTATACGCATTTTTATTTTAGGATTGTTTGGAATTTGCAACGGAGTTAGAAACCGCTCTACCTATGGCAGAGAAATTGCTTTTCTCTACGACAGCAGGCGACGCTATCGAATCGTGCACTTTACTTGGAACTGCCTACCAGTTTGGTATAGTTGGAGCCGCAGACGCTATTCGCGATGCATTGTTTCAAGTATTTCATCGCGATCAATCGGTGCGCAATAATATAGCCACGGTGTACAAAGAAATTTATTTGAATAACAATGGGGACAAGAAATCTGGTCGACAAAAGGCTCTGGGTTGCGTTAAAGCGTTGATCCAATTATTGAAGGGACTTCAACCGGGTCAGAGTCAAGCTTTGAGCCAGCTTATCTCGACGTGGTACACTAACCAAGAATTGAGTAACGAAGAATTGCAGGTACTGATTTGTATAATTTTAATTTTGCAAATTTATGCTTTAGGTAAATTAACGTATTGTTACGACGCCGGGCTCGTTCCTCGTTCGATGTTTCTATACTTCTTTTTTGACAATAGTGATCACAGTATGTGTAATAGTATTTATTACAATATTTAGCAAAAGGTCTGCAAGGGAAGTCTTGTAATCAAAGTCCGCTAATCAATCGGCGACGAGCTTCTTACAGCGCTTCTTACAGTCCGCTTTTACGAACAAGCACCGATCGGCCATGGGCAGTATATCCGGTGCTCTCAACAGTATTATTATTTTTATAGGTTTTATGGGAAAAATTTTCGATGAAATCGCCAGACACAGATCCGTTGGATAGCAGGACAGCTTTGATGCTGATAACGATGATAGCTCAGGCTGAGAATGGTATTCTAACTGGAAATTTAGAAGTGTTGATAAAAGTGGGATTAGGGCCGCGAGCAAAGACTGATCTTCTTTTAGCCAGAGATACTTGCAGAGCATTGTTAATGATAAAAAACAAAAATGATGATATTGAGAAGTTACCTGTTAGGTACGTTGCAGATGAGATTTTTATGGTTCAGTTATCGTAATAATTTTGTGAATTTTGTAATTTTTAGGTATCCTAACGATCACGAAATGTTTAAAGAAATTCTCCAGTTACTGACAGAAAATTTTGCTAATATGAAACAGGATGGATACATTTCATTTGCGACGGATGCAATCAACGCTATTTATCATGTAAGTATTACAATATATATCGTTGTAGATTCTGCAAATCTTAGCAATTCATGCGAAATATTTTAAAATTGCAGCTGGCAAATCAGCCCGATCATTTAATGAAACAGTTACTGATAGAAGTTTATAATTGCGGACATTTCAATGACAGTGAACGTGCAGTTCCATACTTTTTGTTATCCAAACTTTTATACTTAATCGGACATATTGCGATTAAAGAGATGGTGCACTTAGACACGTCGGTTTACAAGGAATTGAAACGAAGAGACACGATACGAAAGATGAAGAAAAAAAATCAATCGGATAAACATCCTCTCAATAGTTCGACGCTGAGTACAATGTCGAGATCAAGCTCAATGTCGAGATCAAGCTTAACGTCGAGAACAAGCTCAATGTCGAGAGTTAATACTAGTAATAGTGCAAGACAAATTCTTCGTAACAAAGAGGTACGCGCATATAATAATACACCAGTTTACAAAGGTTCATATTGACTTCATGTTTAGGCTAGTTCAGTTGTGGAAGATAATGGAGAAGAAGCTGTGGAAGGTGCAGTGGATGATGCGGAAGCTGAATTCATAAACGACACCCTTGAAAACCACATCGTGTCTGGTGATGGGCTTCTAGCCAAATTTATGTCAGTTTTGAACTTCATTTTTATACAGAATGGTCGGTAATTGATACAACTGAAAAGGGGGTGATTCTACATAAAAAAATTGTTTCGTTTTCGAGAATATCAACTTTAAATATTCATTGGGTGCATGTACACTTGACTATGTCTAAATCAAACGAATGTTGCTGGAGCTTACTGTCCCTGTTCACATTTGCGTTTATAAAGAGTGCCAATGTCATGAGTTATTTTCGGCCAATTAAAAGAAAGAATAAGTTCTGCGTTTAATCAATTAAAACAGCAGAACTCGTTAGAAGTCATTCATTGAAATTTAGTTTGTAGAGTACAATTGTGTATTCTGCAGAATGGTTAACATTTTCAACAATTTTTGTAATGATAAAATTTATAGTAACTTAATATTCTCTATTATTTTTTATTATCCAGCAGAATAAAAAAATAAATCTGAATTGAAACAGTAAATTACAACTAAATACTTGAGAAAAGTGCACGTATACCCGATGAATATTTAAAGACAATTTATCTCGAAAACAAAGATACGAAAAAAATTTATTCTATATTTCTCACTTATTTTCCTGTAGAATTCAATCCCTTCCGTTTATACCACCAGTTACCGATCACCTTGTATATTCGCATTTCCTCGGAGCTGCATAATTTTAACTTACACATAAATAAATACAGATTTATTTCGATCTGTGGTGATTCTTTTAGACGAAGTATCATTACAGTTTCGATTCTATTTATTCATGTTGTATAAAAAGAAATAAACATTCTTTTTCAGTCCCCTCGTATTGGACGTATGTCGAAACCACGAAAAATACAACAATGAGGATACGCAAGCCGCTGGTGCTCTTGCATTAAGTAAAATGATGACCGTCAGCTCAACGTTTTGCAAAGAATCGTTACAACTTCTGATCACGATACTCGAGCGATCGCCGCATCCTGCCATCCGAGAAAATCTTCTTATTGGCATAAGCGACCTCGCGACAAGGTTTCCGAGTCTAGTGGAGCCATGGATGAAACATATTTACGGCAGGTTAGTAAATCGATGAAATGTAAATATGTAATAGGAGGAATGAAATTCGAATTCCTTTTTCAGACTCAGGGATAATAATATGAAAGTACGAAGCACCTGTGTCCGTGTTTTGTCGAGTCTCATAATGAGAGACATGGTGCGCGTCAGGGGACAAATATCGGAACTAGCTCTCTGCATCGTTGACGAAGATACTCGAATTCGCCAAGATTCAAAACAGTTTTTCAAGGCGCTCTCGCAAAAGAGCAACACTCTGTATAATGTGATGCCCGATATATTGTCTCGATTAACTGATCCCGACTTAGAGTTAAAGGAATCGCAGTTTCAAGAAATTTTAAAGTACCGCGTTATTGTTAAAGAAAAACGAATGCTTTCAAGTTGCAGATAAATTCATAATACGGTTCGTATTTGCAGATATATACTTGGTTTATTGCAAAAAGAGAAGCAGATTGACGCCATAATTGACAAAATTTGTGCCAGGTTTAAACTGGCCACCACGGAAAGGCAATGGCGCGATTTTGCGTATTGTTTATCGCTTTTGCAGTTTGGTCCAAAGAGTGAGAAATATGCATACAATTTTATATTTTAAATGAAATGCTGTTTGTTCTCCGATTAAACAAGGAATTATTTATCAGGTTTGCGTCACCTCATCGACAGTCTGCCTCTGCTGAAAGAGAAGATTCATAACAAGCAAGTGCAGAAAGCGTTGCAGTCTGTTATAGACCAAGCGAAAAAGAAGCCGAATACAAAAGTGTTTTGTACAGAACTGCAAGAAAAAATAGAGGAACTACTAAAGACTACAGACGAATCGAAGCAAAGCGATACAGAATTGATGCCACCACCGGCGTCACCAAAACCAAAGAAGCGTAGGAGAAGTTCGAGGCGAAGAAGCAGCAGCGACGAAGAAGACGAGGATGAGGACAGTGATACTGAGACATCTGTGTCAAAAGGTTTAAATTTCTCTGATACTTGAAAAATTTCCGGAATAAATTGCTTTGAAATAACTTTATACAGATTAATGTAAAATATACGAATCGATTACTCAAATTTTTACAGCGAGGGTTATTAGAAAAAATCGAAACCAGTTGATTCTTGCCCCTAGGGAAAAATGGGATGAGGAAAAGTGCCCATACCCACTAATTATACATAAAAAAAATATATATACATTGTAGTGTATATACTGTATATGTATATTGTATTTTATATATTTCAGTGGGAAATGGGCATTTTTCTTCATCACATTTGGTGGTATATTTATAACGATTGTTATTTTTGTATTAGATAAGTCAAAACAACCACTAAGCACGAAAACATCCGCTAGAACGAAACTTACTGGTTCGAGTACTGTTACTCCATCACCGTACACAAGAAGAAACAGGCGAGAGGAAACACATTTGCGTAGCTCGCAGAGAATTTCAGCACGCTTGTCACGAAGTTAAATATTAATAATTGTTAAATAATTTTTTAGATTAATAAGTACATTAAATGTACCTCATATTGTATAAATTATAAAATATTGGCGTAAAGCTAGATAATGAAATATTGTAGAATAAATATTTTTATACTCTATTTTAATAAAAATTTATGCGAAATATGATTTTATTTTTCTACTGAACCAGGTGTTTTATTATATTTTTCTTTTGAAGGAATCGAGTGTTAAATATAATTGCAATTATGCCTCTTTACTCCTTTCATAGATCCTATAAATGTAGAACAAATTTTTTATATAATAACACTAGCTAATCTGGTTTGTTCATTTCAATTTTTCAGTGTTTATATCTTTAATAATTTATTGATAAATTGAATTTATTTCAGTATAAAATGCAGTAAAAAATTATTTGTATAAAATTTATATTATTTTAGAGATATTTATTCTATAAAACTGATAAAATTGATCGTATTATTAAATATAATAGTTATATTATTGCACATAATATACAAATATTCAACATAGTTTATTTTTGTTAATCATAACATAACGTTCGTTATGTACTCTGAATTACATTTCGTAGTGAATTTTGTAATAGGAACTTAATATTCAATTGTTATATTAATGTTGTAAAAGGAGTGCTTTTTAATAATTGGGTGTAAGTTAATAATTGATCATTGTTTCAATCATTAATACCCAATTTTTAACTTCGTTTTGTACATTTCATGCCATGACTAGTTACTAAATGTCAAACATCTAAATTAAAGGTAATTTAATAATGAAATAAGCGTTGCTTCATCAGGAGATATCTTATTATAAAAGATTCGTAAGAAAATCATTTTTTAACGAACACGAAATAAATGTTCTACAAGGCAACAATTACATACACGATTTATATAAAACATCGAGGGAATAAAAATTTAATTCATAATTTAAACGATATTAAAGGATATCTTAAATTAAAAATACATTGAAATATGTAGAATTCTCGAACCAAAAGAAATATCTCCAATTATTTTACAATTTAATATTATATTCTTACGATGTATTCGCTTTCAACTGCAGTATAAATTTGTCTCACTTTAAGTTTACATGTAAACAAAATATTTTCGCAGACAGGTTAATTAATTAAAACGTTCTGCAAGCAATATTAATCATACAAATATAAAATAATACCTGTATATATAGTACGAAGTCAAAATAAGCAGTTTTCAAAACGTATTTTCTGACTTTCACGTTTCAACTAATACTGACTGCTCGAAGTTACATTCAACTTCGGAAATTTGTTTTTCGATTCAGCGCAGTCAATCAAGTAAATCGGGATTGTTAAAAGGCAAGGAAATGTTATTGTAGCTGAAAAGAATCACCAGGACGGTCTCTATTGTTATCCTATAACCCGCTTTATATATTCATATTATTGGTTTCCCTTTCCATGGGACTCAATCATCTTGTCTATAAATACAAATATCGGATTCTTTAAAGCTACAAGTCGACAAATAATTTTCTGATTGCTTTTGGTACGAGGATTTTTCATATTTCGACCTCTTCTATAATTCTCAGTACATCAAGTTGTTTATCACGAACTTGAAACGTAAACACTTCTTTACCCTTAACTCGAGCATGTATGGACGTTTCAACGGTAAGTAGGACACAGTATTTTATTATGCATTTGTGTATAATAGATACACTGTATGATAGTTTACGTCGTGAGAAAGACTAGTGTAAAAATCTTGTATGTAACACAGGCTTGACACGTGTATGGCTAATATTCGAACAGATTTGTCCAATTCAGTATTTGTTATACTAAATCGCGACTAACGCTACGTTTAAACGTCATAGAACGTACTTCTGTTCCAGACTTTGTTGGTTTAGAGGAATTGGAAGTATTAGGATTCGGAGTTGGACTCTGCGAAAGGGACGCACGTTCGTCGTTACTGGATTTCTCTCGTTCTAATCTTTGTTTACTGAATTTTCCCATGCCTGGACGATAAATCTCCATAGCAGGTCGATCCTACAAACGTAAAAACGATTTCGAATGTTTCGTAGAATGAATAACTTGAAGAGAAATTAGAGACGCTTACCTTATTTCTAATCCTACGTTCTAATCGAGGATCCTTTTTATCTTTTTCTTTATCCTCATTCTCAGACTTTTGTAGATTATTTTGATCTCCACCGTCCAAGGACTTGTGCCGCCTCAAACAATTTCCATCTCCCGTGCCTCCTTCACCGCCACTTTCAAGAGAATTGCGTCTCTTCGTGACTTTCGAATCTTTTTTGTCTTCAGATTCGTCTTCGTTATCTTCTTTGTTGATATGCTCATTAGACTTTGATTTCTCGATAGCTTTGCTATCAATTGTAGACGCAGAGTCTGTAAACACACATTTACGCTTTAGAGGTTCGACATTTGTTTACAAGATCAATGCAAAAAATAGAAAGTATTAAGTTACCTATTTTCTTTTGTTCTTTTATTTGTTCAGAATCTTGCACGGAATCTCCACCCGATATTTTCCTATCATTAGTTTCTTCCTTTCCTTTACACTTGCTACTTTCCACGTCATCTCTATCGCTCGTAGATTCCTCTCTTTCTTTAACATTTTCGTACGAATCAACGTGTGATTCCTTTCTCTGCGATTCTTCTTCGATTCTCGATTTTGTACTACTTTCGTCTATGTTAAATTCCACGTTTTGCTTTTTGGTTTCGGCAAGTCTCTTCTTCTCCTGCCTCATTTTTTCATAACTTTTACCCCGTTTTTCTTCGATCTTTCTCTCCCTAGAATCTCTCATATCCTCTTTGTAGTCATACTTTCTGTCATCTTTACCGTCGATTCTTCTGTCATCTTTCATGCTATCCCTTTCGTCGCGTCTTCCATATACTTTTTTATCATCATGACGTCTCTGATGTTTCATTTCCTTATCTTTATTTCTATCCTCAACCCTCTCTCTGTATCCTTTCGTTAATGGTTTGGAATCTCGATCTCGTGGTATTTTTTCGCGTAATTTATCCTCCTTTTTAATACGATTTTTTATATCTTTCGGCGAAAGTTTATCTTTCTCCTCTTTGTTTTCTTTATTATCTCTATACATTTCTTTATCGAGATCTGGATTCTTTAATACCTACAACAGAACAAAAATTTTAAGCGATACATCGTCACCAAATTGAATAACGATCAATTTCAATGAAACTCGTCAAAAGCGAATTTCGCAATGAATCACAATAAAGCAACACATAACTTTCACCTTTTTTTTCTAAAAACAATTTCTCTTACAAAATTTGATGCGTACAACAAACTAAATAACAAAGTAATCGTATCTTAATAAATGTATACAAATTTAGAGTACAATATTAAACAGAAAAAGTGTATAAACATCGAACTATGTTGCACATATGATAAATAATTCTTTTCCCCTTGTCGCCTCCTGGCATAGAGTGAATAGACAACGTAAATTTCCCTGCTAATCATTCGCAGTTCCTGATTCATGAGTTTTTACGATACGCTGGCAAACCCGGCTCGCAAATAGTTCGAAAGGGATAAAGTTTCTGATAATCGAACACAGCGCTGCAACTTCTTGACTTCGACACCTCCGTTGGTATTTGCATTTTCCAAGTTTTATGAATATTAGTGAACTGAGATTTCGATAGCACGGAAAAGTAATTTTTGCTATTAACGTATTGAGACGTGCATTTCGCATTACTATAAGCGTAATTATTTTTAACGTTATTCCAGTGATCGTAATTATTCTTTCTATAATTAGTTTCCTTCTCCTTATAATTCCTTTCGTAAAAGTAAAACAGCTTCGGTTGTTTATTGCTATAATGCCAACGCTCGTTGAACCGAGACATATTCCTAACGCAATTTAAGTACGTGTCGGCATTATCGTTTCCGTAACAGTGTTGAACGTCTAACGAATTTTTGTTCGCCGATGTGTTCACAGTTCCGCTATTGGGTACTTCTTTAGGTTCGTAAGGTCTACTTAAATTTTCGGGACGATTGCAAAGCGTGTCTTCTGACTTGGCAGTTGAGGAAGTAGAAAGGAAGGAATACTTGGTCTGGTTATCTTCAATGTTACTCATGGACTGTAGGGTGAAAAGATTAGTATCAGCAAATACAGTAGAGAATGTAATACATAAAATCTAAGAATAAAATCTTCATTATTGTCAATCATTATTACTCTTTAATTCTATACTGTATTTGTCACAGTTACAGCTAGCATAAAATACATTTGAGCAAATTCGAAGTATGTAAATAAAGATACTTTCAAATATAATGTTACCTTAGATATAATAGGATCTTCTTTCGTCCGCCTTCTTTCTAAATCTCTTCGTCGTCTTTCCTCGCGTTTTTCGTCTCTGAGACGCTGTTTCTCTTGTTTGCGTTGCTTTAAATATTCCAAAAGTGGCGTAGTCGTAACCTTTTTCGGTGTATCTATATTAACAATACAATTATCAATATTTAGTGACAAAAATAACAATTTTTAAGATACATTTTTATGTATCATTTAACAAAAACATACTGTCAGGCGGTTGATACGAATATTCTGTCTTCGGCTGTGCCATATTTGATTCCGTTTCTTGATTTTTAAGACCTTCTAAGAAACTTATATAATAAGGGTCCGATTCAATTGTACCACATTTTAAGTCTTTTTTCTTTCCCACTCGTTTCTTTGGCAACCTTTGGAAAGGCGCGAACTCAACTACAGCTGGATATTCTGTGCCTTTAGAGTCGACGAACACGTAGTTATCAAACTTCTCCCTGAACATAAAGATCTCTTGCTGTTCGATAAAGTTGATGTAAGCACGAGAAAAGCCAAACTGTCCCATAGACATGTCAGCCTTCACGAAGTAAAGATAGTCATGCTCTGGTAATGGTGAAACTTGTTCTAAGAATTGATCCTGAGTCATAGTTGGAGGCAGTCTTCTTATTACTACCTGCAAATATATTAATTTCTTTTGTTATTAATTGAAAGGAAGTTCAATTATGTGATAAACTATATTCTATAGCAATCGTGAAACCTTTTTTAAGTTATCGTTTCAACGTTAATTAAATATATCATTATCTTCGTTTGAAAAGAAGATGAACTCTAATGTGACACAAAGTCAAAGCTTTCTAATATTTATCACAGTGTTATTCTTATTGTCATGCATAATTTTCTTGTTAGTTATATATGATTCAAAGAAATAATTTACGGAAACATGTTTATTGTTTGACAATTATTTACGAGATCGTATTATGAATCATTCAAACAGAAAATAAAACTTGTATATTTCCGTTTCGTCAAGTATAATGCGATGGTCGAGTATTTTACAAAGGTAGTGAATGGTTTCAGTGATATTATCAGTGTTATTTTAATCGATAATACCTTCGTCATAGGCCGGCATTTTTCTTTTTTATTATCTTTTATTTTTCCAACATCTGGAGAGCTAGTTTGTGCCTCGTTTTGTGCGGCTGTCTCGGATTGCTGTGTCTCCTCGGTCATTGTCATCTACATTTATTTAATTTCCTGACAATAGAGGATTGTTTAGTGTTGATTCGATTCACTTCAATCGAAAATACTAATTGAAGCATGCAATTTTCTTCGAGTCATCAAAATAAACGTTTCCGTTTACAAAGTTTTCGCGGCCATCTTGATTCACTCAAATCACAGAAAATACTATTAGTTAGGGAGAAAGTAAACTTACATTCGTTGGGGAAATTCAGTGCATATTTGAACAGCTAGGGAATTAAACGCGGAAGAAAAGTAACTAAGAAGACTAAATCACTGTTTATTGATTTGATAAAATGGGTATTCAGGACGCGATTACCGCCACATGTGGTGAGGTTGATGAACTGCGGCAAAAAATGGATCATGATATGATATATATATATACTTTATGGCATTCACCTATGGTCACGTGGTTAAAGGATAGTGCCGTAGCAAGTTTACCTAGGCCCGTGTACGCATAATAAAATTTATATATACCAATTTTTACTGATAGGGAGGCAATTGACTTCGTAAAGTGTTCCCTATGATAATTGCAATAACAATCAATGCTTCGTAAACATTTACAACTTAATAATTGTGTTTAAATAAATATAGGAATACACTCCGAGTCCATGTAATTTACGTCGGCCCTGCTTACGTCGGGCGCGATAAGGACCCGGCCATGTTTGTAAACAAAGAGCTCGGATTTCGTCAATATTTTTGTTCCAATAATTAGAAGCGCAGAAACGATATTTCTTTCTGCTTCTTTTTTTAGAATATTTTTTGTTCAATTACGGAGGGAAATACATCGCCCTTTTTTTGCAATTTGGCTTTCAGGATTTTATAAAAAATAAATATCAATGCTTTTATAGAAGAAATTCTTTTCTGGACCTTTTTTCCAAAAAAGAGCGATCTATTTCCCTCGGTCTTTTTCCCCTGAACAAGAATATTATAATTATTATGCGTTTTATCCATTATTCTATCCGGAATCTTGGAACAACTGTCCCATAAGAAATACACGGGGTTTAGTTCACTTTTCTGCCGCGAAAGGCGGTAATCGCGTCCTGAATACCCTTTTAAAATTGAAGATTTCATAGTTTGAATTCAAAAATTTCAAAAGTTAAAATGGAATATTAAAAGTGAAAAAACTGAAATTTTAAAGTGGAAATTTGAAAATTAAAATTTTTTTATTTTGAACAGGAAATTTCAAGACTCAAAATTTTAGGTTGAAAGTATATATAGAAACTTTGAAGAGTATAAAAATTAAATATATTTAGGATTTTAAATCAGAGAATTGGATAAGTTAAAATAGAAAATGTAAAGTTGGTTATAATTGTAAATTTCAAAGACATAAAACTGAGTATTTACGTTCTGAATTAAAAAATTTTAGAATTAAAAATAAAATACCGAAATCGAAAAAAAAATTTGAAGGGCTCAAATTCAAAATGTGGAGTAGAAGAATTAAAGATTTCAAATCTTAAACTACAAAATTTTAATTCGTAGGTCTGAAAATTTCTAATCCTACAGATTTTCAGAATTCAAAATTTAGATTTCAAGTTCCAAAATTCCACAATTTAAAATTGAAGATAGAAAAAATAGATAGAGGATAGAAGATAGAAAAAAATGAAACTCAAAATGTAGAAAAATCTGCAAAATAATAGAAATAATTTATTAACAATTATTAATAAGATTACTATACAACGAATATTTATCTCACTATAATTAATATTATTTAAATTTGAAATCCTTTTTTGA
Organism: Perdita meconis; assembly: GCA_030770465.2. Lineage (NCBI taxonomy): Eukaryota > Metazoa > Arthropoda > Insecta > Hymenoptera > Andrenidae > Perdita > Perdita meconis. The sequence goes on from JASKOS020000017.1 coordinate 751,505, forward strand.
AATCGATTTCCTCGAAAACGAAGCTAAACAAAAATCATTTAAAAAAACGTTTCACCAAACTGTTTTCCAATTTTTTACATCGAATTTCATTTAATTATGTTACAATTTTCACATCACTTTGTATAAAACCGGGCTTTCATAAAATAAACTCGAAACATTTTCGTTTCGTCTCTGCATTGCACTAAAATACAATATAAAATCTTAATTATAATTGCTCTATAATTATCGCGATCTTCACAGAAGACGCAGCCTTCAATTCGCATTCGATTCCTCCATCAAGTAAATATAATCCTTCACGTCGCTCATAAATCTCCTCAAGAATTTATGGTCCTTTTTTACATTTATTATCAATTTTTTAACGTCATTTTCTCTGCAAAATTTCAACATTTCAGTACACAATTGAATGCTGTGAAGTTAATATAGACTAACCTGACAGAGCCTAATAAACATTTCACGGAAACATCCTGTGGTTCGATTTCATGGAACGGTTTAACATTCACCGTAACTTTTAGAATAATGTCCATCTTTTTAGTTAGGGACACGAAGGAAATGCTAAAATATCAGAAAAAAGCTTCATAATATTTTAAGCTTTAATTTTCATTGTTTATTACCTTTCGCAATTTATGTCCATCAAATTAAAATCATCCAAATGCTCCAAATCAAACATAAAATCCATGGCCAGTTTAACTTCCTTCGTAACGTGATCCAAGATCAAGAAAACCTCTGTAGAGGTTCTGTACTGATTCATCAATTGCTTCGGATCAAACTTTGATAAAACTAAGTTGTGGACTATTTTTGACAACGTTTCTGCGTCGTCTAATGAAAAAAACACTTTTAAGCTTCAATCTCTAACATTTTATCTTCCATTTCTTCATTAAACTCACCTGCGAGGCGAGAGAAGATTTTAATGTCCTTGATGCACTGAACATTCCCTTCGTCTTTCAAATAAATCACCAGTAGCAACGAAGAGGATATGAAACCAATCACAAATAGTTTCTTCTCCATGTTTTCATGGTAAACTTCCCAGATTATGTCGTCGCTGAAATGGGAATCATAATGAGAGCTTCACAGAAAATTAAACATAAAGCGATAAAATATTTTAATTCAATTTACCTTGAAGCACACGCTTTGAGTTCCTTCATTAGCAAAGAAAAGGGATCCAATTCGATCGTAGTTTCAATTTCTGTGGAAGAAATGGAAACCTGGCTTTCCTTCGGTTCCAAGTTTCCTCCTTCTGTATTGCTTTCATCGCGACGCGATTGGAACTCTTCATGTCGTAAAGCTGCGCAATCCATGCTTCGATCTTTTGTTTCCATGTTAGACTTTTCGGCGTATGAATTTTCTATGTTAAAATTCTCTGTGTTCTGCTGTTCTATGGTAGACATTGTTACTTTAACGTAATTCGATTTACTTGAGTGTGTTTCAGATGTGTTTGTTAACGTTGCTGTGAATACCATTGCCTTATTGTTGCAAACAGTTTTATTGAAATTTTCTGGTGGTTCTTGCGAAGTTGGCAAAACTGCAGTGGAATCCATTGCCTCATCGCTGCGTATTGTTTTATTATTATTCTTCGCAGATGATTCTTGCATCGTTAAAGCTTCATTAAATTCCACCGCCTCATTACAAACAGCTACATCATTCTCAAGTTCTTGCATCACTCCCAAAATCCTAGGTCCTTGATCCTCCTCCATCAAATTCGTACTATTAACAATCGCTTTAGTCATCCCCATAGTCCTATTGTTGCAAACGGTTTTATTGAAATTTGCTGGTAGTTCTTGCAAAGCTGGCAAAACTGCTGTGGATTTCATTACCTCATCGCTGCGTATTTTTTTATTATTATTCTTCGCAGATGATTCTTGCATCTCTAAAGCGTCAGTAACTTCCATCGCCTCGTCACAAACAGCTTCATCATTCTCAAACTCTTGCATCATTCCCAAAATCCTAGCAACTCCTTGATCCTTCTCCATCAAATTCACACTATTAACAATCGGTTTAGTAATCTCCATAGTCCTATTGATGCAAACAGTTTTATTGAAATTTGCTGGTGGTTCTTGCAAAGCTGACAAAACTGCAGTGGATTCCATTACCTCATCGCTGCATATGTTTTTATTATTATTCTTCACAGATGATTCTTGCATCGTTAAAGCTTCAGTAACTTCCATCGCCTCGTCACAAACAACTTCATCATTCTCAAACTCTTGCATCATTCCCAAAATCCTAGAATCTCCTTGATCTTTCTCCATCAAATTCACACTATTAACAATCGGTTTAGTAATCTCCATAGTCCTATTGATGCAAACAGTTTTATTGAAATTTGCTGGTGGTTCTTGCAAAGCTGACAAAACTGCAGTGAATTCCATCGCCTCATCGCTGTGTATTGTTCTATTATTATTCTTCGCAGATGATTTTTGCATTGTTACAGCTTCAGTAACTTCCACCGACTCATCACAAACAGCTTCATCATTCTCAAGTTCTTGCATTATTCCCAAAATCCTAGAAGATCCTTGATCCTTCTCCATCAAATTCACACTATTAACAATCGGTTTAGTAATCTCCATGGTCTTATTGTTGCAAACAGTTTCATTGAAATTTGCTGGTGGTTCTTGCGAAGCTGGCAAAACTACAGTGGATTCCATTGCCTCATCGCTGCATATTTTTTTATTATTATTCTTCACAGACAATTCTTGCATCGTTAAAGCTTCAGTAACTTCCATCGCCTCGTCATAAATAGCTTCATCATTCTCTAGTTCTTGCATCATTCCCAAAATCTTAGGAGGTCCTTGATCTTTCTCCATCAAATTCACACTATTAACAATCGGTTTAGTAATCTCCATAGTCCTATTGATGCAAACAGTTTTATTGAAATTTGCTGGTGGTTCTTGCAAAGCTGACAAAACTGCAGTGAATTCCATCGCCTCATCGCTGTGTATTGTTCTATTATTATTCTTCGCAGATGATTTTTGCATTGTTACAGCTTCAGTAACTTCCACCGACTCATCACAAACAGCTTCATCATTCTCAAGTTCTTGCATTATTCCCAAAATCCTAGAAGATCCTTGATCCTTCTCCATCAAATTCACACTATTAACAATCGGTTTAGTAATCTCCATGGTCTTATTGTTGCAAACAGTTTCATTGAAATTTGCTGGTGGTTCTTGCGAAGCTGACAAAACTGCAGTGAATTCCATTGCCTCATCGCTGCGTATTGTTCTATTATTATTCTTCGCAGATGATTCTTGCATCATTAAAGCTTCATTAAATTCCACCGACTCGTTACAAATAGCTTCATTATTCTCAAGTTCTTGCATCATTCCCAAAATCCTAGGTCCTTGATCCTTCTCCATCAAATTCATACTATTAATAATCGCTTTAGTAATCTCCATAGTCCTATTGTTGCAAACGGTTTTATTGAAATTTGCAGGTGATTCTTGCAAAGCTGGCAAAACTGCAGTGAATTCCATCGCCTCATCGCTGTGTATTGTTCTATTATTATTCTTCGCAGATGATTCTTGCATCGTTAAAGCTTCAGTAATTTCCATCGCCTTGTTACAAACAGCTTCATCATTCTCAAGTTCTTGCATCACTCCCAAAATCCTAGAAGATCCTTGATACTTCTTCATCGAATTCACACTATTAACAATCGCTTTAGTAATCTCCATAGTCTTTTCCTCAACGCAAGTAGCATCAATCTTATCCCAGGCTTCTGCAATTTTCTTTCTCCCTGCATCCAAATTTTGCCTCAAATTTCCATTGTCAACTTTCCCTATTTTAATAGGCCTCGTAAAGTCCATTGAATCATCAAGAAAAACAGTTTTTCCCTCTTCATTTTCAGACAATTCTACATTCGATTTGCAGTTTTCAATTCGATTATAATCCTCCTGCTGCGAATAAAATCCAATCGTATTCAAAGCTGCTGTCATTTCCATAGAAACGTTATTAAAATCCCTTGTTTTGTTCTCAGTATAATTAAAATTTCTTGTAGATCCAATGACTGAAGGCAGAGCCTCAGTTATTTCCATGAAAACATCTTCTGTATTTTCCTTTGCTGCAGTCATAGGAAATTTATTCAAAACACTTTGAGCAGTTGCAGTTTGCTCAGTCTTCGCTTCGCAGAAATTGGGAATTGTTTGATTTTTTATGGATGCCAAAACTGGTTCAGTAAATTCCACAGAATTATTTTCGAATGGCTTAATATTTTCCGCGTTGGAATAAAGAATATTGGAAACAATTTCAGTGAAATCCATGCTTCTATTCTCTAAGGTTGCTATTCTGGGAGACAAATTATCATCAGAGTCTTCATAAACAGTGATAATTTCATGCAATCGGTTAGCAGATTTTCTTTTCTCTACTAATTCGCTGTCAAAAAGAAAAACATTTTCCTTTTCTGCTGCTTCGTAAGATGATTGAACAGTTCTAATCGCACTTATGAAGTCTAAATCACAGTCTACTTCACTTTCAGCTTGACTATAATTCAATCGGAGCTCAGAATTTCCTTGTACAATGAAATTATCATCCGTTTCCAAAGTAACGCAAAGCGGTTTACTAAATCCATCGATTTTTTCTGTCGAAGCATCTGATTTCAAGTTACTTAAATCGTGTTCCTCATAAGTATCGTCCCAGACTGTTCCTTGTTCCACAGAATTACAAAATTCTCTACAGAATAAATTGTACAGTTTGAAATTGTGAAGTTTATTTGTACCACAGTTTGCGAAAGAATTTTTTTTGTTATTTAAAAGTTAAGCAACTCACTTGACGTGTTTTTTTTCTGCGAAACTAACGCGTCTTTTGAGTTTTGTTGTTGTCGTTAGGCTATTTTCTTCGGAACTGTTGTTAAGGTTTAGATTTTGGAGCGGATGATGTGGTTTGGGAGGCTTAAGAATCTGAATTGTGAGAATTATTGCATTAGCTGCAGTTTTTAGTGGAACAAAGATTAATAAATCAATTTAAAAGCTTGAGAAATTTAGATGATTGATTTTATTGAGGAGAAATATTATTGCAATGAAAACAAAGCAAAGTAAAGAATTAATGAAGTGTCACACCTAAAAAAAAAAATAAAGTGTTTCCAATTCACAAAGAAACAAAATCGAAGCCAGAGATTTTAATTTTGAAAGCATTAAATTTATGTTGATGGTAATTATAATTTTAAAATTAGGCGAAATTTACAGTCGAATTTATAGACTTAAACTAGAAAATTTAGACTTAAACTGAAAAATTTCAGTTTGTAGTTAAAAAAAATACGAATTTAAAATTTCTCTTCAAATCTTAATTTTAATTCTAAAAATCTTTAAAATTGAATTTAAAAAATCTCAAATTTTTCGAATTAAATGATCCTAGAAGATTTGAAAGTTTAAACTGTAAAATTTTTATTTTTTTAAGGTTCTTTCCGTTGAAAATCTTAATAAATTGAAATGAAATTTACTTTAACCTATTATTTTATTGATTTGAGTCTCTAGGGTTCAATTTAAGAGGTTCGACTGTCAAAGAAAGCTTCAGAAGTTCTTTGAAAAGCCTTTATGATAATCTCTGAAGAAGCTACAATCTTTTCTATGCTACGCAAACGTATTTTACAGAATTTTCTTTGTTTCAAAGACGATAAAAATAAGTGAAACACTCCAAAACATGCAAAAATATTAAAAATAACGTCAATGTTAGTTTCAATTAATGTTATTTTACACTTTATTCCAGTTTTAAATGTTTGTGACTTACTGATGATCGTCTTGAACTGCTTCTACTTGTTGTTAATTGATCCCTAAAAAATAGAATAAAACATGTGAAAGAAACTATAAAATTAACAATAAAATTCACAATTCTTTATAACAGTTCTATTCTGACCTCAAAAATATACGAAATCTATTAATTAACTTTGAATTTTAGACAAACAACCAATAAAAATTGACAAAGAATTCTGAAATTATTTGTTTAAAAGTTGAATAATTTCGAATTTTATTTGCTTAATTCGTTGTTATAAAAATAAACGAAATCAGTTAATTAAATTTGAATTTTATATACAAACAAACAATAAAAATTAACAAAGAATTCTGATATCTTTTTAGGTTAAACACTGAATAACTTTGAATATTATTCACACAACATTCAAACAATCGACATTTGTTTCGAACAGCTTCACGCTAAGAATAACGAAACAACGTTTTTTTATTGCAAACAATACAACAAAAAACATGAAAAAAGTATAAATGCTTACATTTCATTATATCAATACCAAATCCAAATCAAAACGGGTCAAATTCAATCAAATTCTATTCAAATTCAAACACAGAATACCGAAGCGTCAACAAAACAAACGCTGCCAACTTTTTGCGCGCGCATTTATGAGCAAGCGCGATTTCCATGAACGTCAATCGAACTCGTCGCTCGTTGTGATTCCGGCTTAACGGGACGTTCTCGGAACTCGGAACGGATATTCTGTGGATAAAACATACGTGTTTGTGCTATCTGCGGGGGAGAGATCGTACACTGACAGGGGGATCGAACTCATGATTGGACCCATTGGGCCTTGTGGGCTTCGACTGGCGGGAAGCTTCCTTGAGAGAAGCAACGCGCTCGGGAGTTAGACGCATTCCGATTTTTGTTCAAGTATCTATTTTCTCTGAATAAATAACTTATTACAGTCTTACAAAAATCAACTTTTGATAAAAATAGTATTGAAAGTTATTTTTTAACTTCCCGCGTACTCTACGAGCAGAGCGATTCAGCGCTCCATAGAGCGAGATTCACACACATCCGGGCGACCGATCCGAACCGGGCCGGGCTGTGTGAGTAAAGAAGAGGGAAGGTCTGACCTCTTCTTTACTCACACAACCCGGCCCGGTCCGGTCGGATCGCCCGGATACGTGTGAATCTCGCTTAGTACGGCTCCGCCGTATACTTACAGTAAATTAGTTTAAAAACTATTTTCATTAAATTTTTTAGCATTTTATTTGGATAAACAAATGAATATAACATTTTTATTTTCCGCGTGTAAGAAAACGAAAAGAAATTCATATTTCTTACGTATACGATCTGTATTGGAATTACATTTCAAATATTGACGCGTATATATTCTACCACTTCTTCGCAATATCCTTCTTTCCTATTTTATCTATTATTTAATCGAAAGGTGATAGATATATATACGTTTCGGAAAAAACTACAAATTCGGCGACATGAACATCAAATGTGTCAACAGAGATAAGTTTCGTCTCTGTACTATTCTGTACATATAACTATACTTTGTGGTAATTACGTTTATCATAAAAATACTTCCGTGTCCCTAGACAAAAATCACAAAAAAGTAATTATCAACACAATATATAAATCATTACAAAGACATTTAATATTTACAAAGTACTTTATATTGGTTACGATTTCCTAAAAATTTGTAGCAACTATGTATAAAGCTTTAATATAAAATGTCACAAATTTATTGTTTATAAACACAAAAGTTCTTATAATTCATATTTTTGTAAGATGAATTTAAATAAATATATACAAAAGTATGAATAAAATTGATCTTAAATAAAATATTTACACATTTAAATATAACTTCTTGGTAATAAATAATTTACAATCTCCTGTAAGTATCTCGTTGTTGCGCTTGAGCTGATGTTAATGTTGAATAAATAAACGGTAGGATTGATGCTAGCGCTAAGCAAAGACCGATCACTGGTCGATACCACACCCAAGCAAAACCAATCACTAATAGACTGATGGACATAGACACTGACATCGTTAAAGACTCAATCGCGATAATACCGCATAAGAACGCTGAATTCAGAATTACTGTTCTCAGTATATTCGCTAAGCATGTCGCTGCTAAAAATAAAACCAGCCAGCCAAGTCCCCTGAAATAGTTATTAACTGTATCAATCAACACGTACAGGATGTCCCAAATTCGACGCGGGAGCCGGAAATAGAAGATTCCTGGGTTGATTCTAAATAACTGTTTCCTTTGCAAAAATGTTATCCGAAGCTTTGTTAACGAGTTATTAACGAAAAACATCGGCCAATCAGAGAGCGAGTACAGCGGAAACTGGGACGCGCGCTGAAATTCATCCGCTGTTTATAATGACCCCAGGAATCTCTCATTTCCGGATCCCGCGTCGAATTGGGGACACTCTGTACAAAGACATTAAAATGTATTATTAAAGCTATGGAATGAAGGAAAAATTACCTAATACTCCATGTGCGCCAATAGTTGTGTACATGTTCTAAATGAAACATTTGATCTACCGACATTTTATGTTTTCTTTGAAGCAAAATCTCTTCACCGTGCGAAGTAACATATGGCACAATAGTTCCCATTTGCAGCATTCCAACTATGGAATAAACGTCTCCCCCTTTACCCGCATATGAGAATTGAATACGCAGATCTCCCACCTGCAAGTAAATGTTCTGATAATAAAAAGTTTCTTAACCATTTAATAAAGCCATAAAACTGTACCTGGGGATTCCATAAATCAGAACTGTGGTAGTATAAACCAGAATGCATCTTAATATCTTTACGTTCTGGCCTCTCGTCGCTGGTAACTTCCACAAACTCATTGAACTTCTTTTTCAATTCGATCCCAAGAGTGAATGCACCGATCATAACTTCATCTGCAATTTGCACTTGACTCTTTATAGGCATTTCTTTCGGATTGTGATGCCCAGTTCTGATGTAAAAGTGATCGGAATCGACGAGCTTATCCTTCCACTCTGTCGTGTAATAAAAATTCTTTTCTTCCTCTTCTATCTCTACCCATTGGTACATTTGAACTCTTCGCTTTAATTTTACGCTGGATACGATTACTCCATATTCAGGTTCCGTTAATGGTTCCAATATGTGTAAGGGGCCTGAGAAATGCACTAAGCGCCCTTCATACTCTGGTAATAAACTCATTGTATTCGGGAGCACTGCTACATTGCGTAAGGCTTCGTCTAAAGAATGCGCCACCTTTACTGCTCTTCCCTATGGTATTGCGAAGTTTTCATTACTAAAAGCTTTTCATTTAAGAACAAATGTAGACCTTTACGTACCTCGTTCCAAAACAATAGGCACATGCCAGTCGCGAACATAATGAGCCCAATGATAGCAGTAAGCCATGATTCCCTAAATTGTTCGGAGACTGTCATTGGTATGTTTATAGAGGCAGGCTGCCTCTCATTGACTCGATTTTGGTGGATTGGTTCTGCATTCACCCTCTGCGGCTGCCCATTTTGCTGAAGAATTGATCATTTCTGTACTTAAACTATTATTTTTAGCAAATGATTGTGTACAGGCATTTCAACTTTCGAGAAAATAGCTACGATTCGTACATAATTTAACGTCGTATAACGTAATATTACATTTCTAAAATTAACTTTTTAGAACTTATTATTAAGATAAGTAACTATTTAAACGTTGTGACATGTGATTTTCGGTGCTTACGTTTGCGCGATACATTTTAATAGATTACATTATACGTCAGTGACAACGCTCGACCTTTTCACTGAAACTAATATCGTCAAAAATAGTGTTTTACATATAACGTCAGATTAATCCTAGCTCAACGTGAATTGACGTGAATACATTTCGATCGCATCTCATTCACAAACCACTGCGTTCAAATTTCGTCTATAAATACTGCCCAACCAATTTCGCGGATTCCGAGTGATTTTGAGTGAGTACAGCATTGCACAAAGATTGGCTTTCTTTCAGCAGCGAAATAAATAGTGTAACGTTGCATTATTATCGAGAACAAGGAAATATATGTTAGTTGAGTATGTATTGTTATACACCTATATAGATCGAAACAGTATTTTATTATACTCTACAAGTACACGAAATATTTCAAAAACAAAATAAAACCTTTTTTTAAAAAAAAGTAAAAAAAGTGCGCCAAGTCCACGCGCAAAAGTGCTCCTAAAAAAATAAGTAATTATTATCGTAAAAACATAAGTAATTATTATATATGTCTATAAAGTTAATTCTGGCTAACGCAATAATAAAAACCTGTTGTAAATTTATCTTTACAAAACTAGTGATATAAAACAATTGCGTCAATGATACAAATAAGTATTTATACCACAGACAACTATAGACGGAGCATAAGGTGGGTTTTTTAGGGGGGGAAACGGCAGAGCCGGCAGAAGTAGAACCAAGTAGAACCATGATGTAAGAAGAAAGGTGTGCTCGCTCAGAGGATTCATTTTCGTTCTCCACTGCGCCTTCCCACTTTCCGCCATATTTGGGTATGGTAACAGCCAATAATAGCAGTGTGGTGTAACGTGAACATAACGTATTTTGATCTTTTTTCGCGCGCAATATTTCATATATTACATTTAGTGGTGTAATGCAACTATCCTATTGGTTGATTATCCAATATGGACGATCTTGGGAAGTGCACGTTATTGGCTAATTTAGAAGACTGCGCAAGAGCACACCTTTCTTCTTACATCATGGGTAGAACCAGGGTGTCTATGGAACCAGGTAGAACGCGCAAAGACTTCTGGGTACTGGGTAGGAGCGTCTGCAATCAGCAATCGTGTTAGGGACGTTAGGGTGCGTCCAGACGAGCGAACCGAACATGTGAATCGAACGCGAACCGAACAGGATTCGCACGTGTGACGTGGCGTGCGATGAGCGCTTGCCGTGTGGCCGTGTGGCATAGAGATTCGCGATCACTCCCTCCGTAACTATGCAGAAAATTATATGTAATTTTCAAAAAATGAATGGCCGAAACGATCACAGTCAATACGAACCTTTATTTAGGGTTTATTAAAAGAAAAACTCAAAAAGGTGAAAATGTAGTGTGTATTCAGAACAAAGATTGCGCCACCGTGGTGCGCGGCACCAAAGCAGGAATTTGAATACGTAGAAGGCTTAATATGGAAAGTGTTATCAATAAACCTTAAATTCCAACAATTTAATTTGCTTTCAGTCGGATTAACAATTATCAAGTACTTAACGCTTATTTATACGCTATAAAAAAAGTTTTGTAGGTTAGTTATTTTCGTTTTAGAAATATGACATTTACGACACTTTTTACTACATTTACGACATTTACGACACGTATCGTGTATAAAATAAAAAATCCTTGTCTTTACCCACCTCTGCTCCCTGGAGGATCACTAGTTATATAGTTAACAAAGCTCCATCCAATATTTTCGCTAAGGAAAAAGTGGTTCAAAATTACTCTAGGAATCTACTTATTCTGGGACACCCTGTATACACGTCTACTGTTGCGCCCTCACAGTTCTATCGTCCTCGAGTTTGAACTTTGCTTTGTAATTTGTAGTTTGTAGCAGTGCACCAAGTGCAGCGCATTCATTGAGAGCGTGAGCAGCGCTAGAACGCTAGAAGTGTTATACAAGTAGGTCGGTCGGCAAAACCACGCGGTTGCGGTCATAAGGTAACGCAAATTGTTTAAAATCCGAATGATAAGTGAAACAAGACAGAGCATCGTGTTTTATCAAACACGTGTTTAGTGAGCAATGACTTTGAGATATTTAATATATTTATCTGTGCCTTGTATTCGGGCTAGAAGTGAAAAGTAAAATATTATGTCATTGCAAAAGTGATAATTACACCGTTATTGAATTAGAAATTTAAACTTAAACCATTGCAAATTAAGTGAATGAATGTAAGTATTTATATATACATATTTTAACTACGTATAATAGATGTGTCATCAATTTTTTATAAACAATATGACTTTCGAAGTCATAACCGTGGTTAAAAACATTGTTATTCGTATCCTTCAATTATGAATGATAAGATACAAGACACAATACAGAATTTTGTTTGAAAAATGTACGATTTAATTTGATGACAGGAAAGGGAAAGCAGAATAAATTGAAAAGTGTTCGTTGATATGAAGTGGATAACAATTTCGTGTATCTTGTGTGTGTTTGGATGTTTTAAGGAGTTCAGACCATCGGAATCTTTCGTAACTGATTATTTAACAGGGCCATGGAAAAATTTTACAGACATTCAAGTAAGTACGAGCTTGAGTCACGAACGAATTCAGACGGAAAAAATTTGATGCTGCTATGTTTATTTATTTTTTTATCCGGAATTACTTTTCCCTTGCTTGCACTATTATTTTGAGCACTTTCATAATTTTTCAGGTAAATCAGGAAATTTTTCCTGTTGCTACGTATGCTTATTTCGCAACGTTAATCATTATTTTCTTAATAACGGATTTGGTACGATATAAACCGATCATTATTCTATGTGGAATCTCTGGATCGGTCACATTCCTTTTGCTAGCTCTTTCACGAGACCTGCTAATTATGCAGATTATGGAATTCTGTTACGGTTTGTTCATGTCAACGGAAGTAGCATATTACACTTACATTTATGCTAAAGTTGACAGAAAGCATTATCAAGAAGTAACCAGCCACACGAAGGCAGCTTCTCTTTTTGGTCGTTGTATGTCTGGCATTATTGCGCAATTGACCACTTCCTTCGAACTATTGAATTATCATCATCTAACTTTTATTACAGCATCAGGTATTTATTTTTATATTGATGAATATTTTTTGTAGAGTCGAAATAATTTTGAAAAATATACAATGACTCGTTACTTTATTTTCTTTGTCTCTACGAATAGAATATGAGAGTAAATTATAGTCGCTAAAGCTTAAAAACTAAGACAGTAATATTTAATAATAAAAAAAAAAAATCTCAGAGACTTTCTTCCTTATTTTATTTCAAATTCAGATAGCAGAATATTCAGAATTATTCATGATTTATTTCAGCTATTATATTCGCAACAATATGGGCATTCTTTCTACCTTCTGTTGGCCAATCAATATATTTTCATAGAGAAGCTAAAAATCGAGCTTCGTATACAAATGATGGAATGTTACAGTCGCAACGAATTGCAAGCGAATCATCAACTACAATTATCAAGCAGGTAGAATGTAATTCCGCTAATACAAACGTTTCAATAGTGCATAAAATCAAACAAGCTTATATTCTATTGTGGAGAGATTTCTTAGAAGCGTATATGAATGGTCATGTTGTGAAATGGTCAATATGGTGGTCATTTTCTACCTGCGGATATTTGCAAGTTATTAGCTACATACAATTACTCTGGCAAACTGCAGTGTCGCCGGGAGATGAAATCTACAATGGAGCTGTGGATTTCTTATATGCAATCATAAGTGAGTAAACGTTTCATTTTTTCTATGTGGCTTCGGTAAAATTTAAATTGCTAAATAAAAAAATATAAAATATGAATAATCTTTTTTTTTTAATGATTTCTGATATCTATATCTGTGTTAGATAAGTATATTACAGAGATTCAAGTGATAATAGTGTGACTTAAGTTGTCGATTGAGTACTCTCTTATCTAAAGTTTTTAGGAGCTGTTGAAATTGTAAATATTTGTTTTTTATTATCACGAATTAAGATGAATTATAGTATCTACGAAGTATAATCATGTGAATCTTTTTAACTTACATATCGACGTGCGTTACGAAAAGTAGCACGTTTCGGTTTCTCGCGAAGAAAAGCACGTTTCATCGTTTCTGACGAATATTAGCACGTTTGGGTTTCAGCCGCGAAGACTAACACGTTTCACTGCTTCGCCACGAAGATTAGCAAGTTTGGGCATCAGCTGCGAAAACTAACACATTTCACTGCTTGACTTTTCATAGCTAATCACTCAAATATACTACTTTTCGCGGTGAAGAACGAAACGTGTTATTTTTCGTAGCTAACCAGGGTACTGGTCCCTATTAGTGTGCCCTTACATTTAAATAAGTTATAAAAAAGGAATCCCTTTAGAAATGAAAGAAAAACATTTTTTTTCATTATATATTTTTATTTTATTGCTTGCTTTTCAGCATTACAAGGGGTGATACATCTTACATCTCTTTACAAATTTCAATATTTTATTTTCTAATATGTTTCCTGAATTGAATTTATCCTCTATCTTCGTCTTGTGTCCTCACTGCATACTATTTTCCTTTTCTTTGCTTCTCTGTATTGTTTCTCTCTTTTTCAATATTTCCTTCATCCACACATACCAGTATTGTCTTTAGATTTCTTCCAGCTTTTTCTATGTTGTTCCTTTTTGCCGGCAGGTTTCTAACGTTTCGCATTCTTTTTCACAAAATCTGCATCTTTTCTTTTCTTCAGATTCCCAATATTTACTTCCTAATTCTTCGTTTCCGCATCTAAACCTTGCTATGGTTTTTTGACTCTTTTTATTTGTCTTTTCTTTCAAATATCTCGGTACATTTTTTTCCATTAAGTTTAATACTTTGACTTTATTTAAAAAAATGTTTTTCTTTTATTTCTTAGAGATATTCTTTTTTACAATTTATTTAAGTGTAGAGGCACACTAATAGGTACATGCTCATTAATTGGGACCATTACCCCACCCAAATGTAATATTTTTCGCAGTAAAGAACGAAATGTGTTACTTTTCGTGATATCGAAGACAAACGTGCTGCTTTTCGTAAGAGAATCGAAACGTGCTACTTTTCGTAACGCACGTCGATGTTATTGTTAACAATTTTATTAAAATAATTCAAAGTTCTTGTTTTTGTTAGGTACAGTTATCGTCTTTTGCATTGGAAAAGTATCATTTAATTGGTCCTTGATAGGAGACATAACAGTATCATTCATGTCACTCATTGAAGGTATTTTGTTAATAATCTCTTCATACAGTTACAATATTTGGTTTCTGTATATTGGTTATATAATCTTTGGAGTTATTTACCATACAATGGTTACTGTCGCAAGGTACATATAATATAGAATTTAATTATACATATAATTATTAATATGTATTGAAGTACATATTTTTTTGGTGTAATTTTACAACTCTAATATTCTACGTATTATTCACAGCTTTGAGGTAGCTAAAAACATATCAGAAGACAGTTACGGTTTAATATTTGGATTAAATACTTTTCTCGCGCTGTTACTACAAACTATATTAACTGCTATAGTAGTGAATGGAAATTTAGAATTAGGCCTGAGATCACAGGTAAGAGTTTTAAATACGAAGTGGCGTAATTTAAAATTATACTGATTTATTCGTGTTTTTTTTTACGTATAAAGTTATGTTTACTGATCAAGTTTAGTATACTTCTAAAATGTTTCTTTGTTTTCAGTATTTTATCTATGGTAGCTATTTCATTGTGATAGCAGTATTATTCACAGTGATAGGTATTATTAATATTGTGCGTCATATTAAAAGCGGTGAGAAATTCAGAATATGGATAAAAACTGAAAGCACTGCAATAGATGACCAGTATCAGGATGAAGAGAAACCATCGAAATCATGTAGTTTAAGTTGAAAGAAAAAATAATGGACACCAGAAAATGATCTCTTTTGAAATCAATTTTTTTTTAAATAAAAGTAATACTTAATTATATTTATTAAGTAGTGAAAATAATGTTCCTATTTTTTCAAGGAAATTGTATAAAGGTTTAGTACATTTTATATATTTGTTAAATGTTTTACCATGAATAGTAAAATGAATTTTAAATCAATGAAGTGATTTCAATTTTTACAAATTAGTTTGTTGTTGCTAGATACATAAATATTTACATTAATAGAAGCGAAATATATATAGTATTAGGTGTTCAGTTCGAAATAAGCGGAATTAAAAACGGGAAATGTGCAAGTAAAATGTCGAATTAACTCAAATATTAAGGTGCTGTTTAAGCTTTGTCCATCTTTACGACCTAATCTTTTAACCTAACAATAACTGTAGTGTATAGTATACGTGATACTATATTAACTAGTTGTAAAACTTTATACAATTTGTAGAAAGTATCAATGTTGTTCATTTTATAAGATATAAAGTTTATAGAACATAATTTTTATTGTTGCGGTATGAGAGAAGTATATCGAAATTCATTTTTGTAGCAAATATATTTTTTTACAATCATTACTTCTTTGCCCAGTTTATTATCATCCTAATCTCACGCTTCTTGCAAGTAGAATTCCTTGCTCCTCCTCCGTGGTAATTAAAAGCAATCTTATTTTATCCAACACAAATTGTCTACATTTCTGCAAATACAAAAAACATCTTTACGATGTGAATGGTTTATACAACGATAATATTCCTTTTTTTTTTTTTCTTTTTAATTTGAAGAAACTGCTTACGGATGAGAACGTTTGAAACAAGCATCGGCCTAATTCGCGACGAGGATTCGCATTCTTACTGAAACGTCTGAACAACTTCCACCAAATTGCACAATCTTGTATGCTTTGTTTGAATTCCCGACTAACGTTATCCACTGCGTCGTTCTGTATTATCAATGCAACGGATTTCATTGATTCATCTTCAATTAGTTTCGAGAACATACAAGGATAACTGTCACAATCGTTGACGTTAGCATGCAATTTGTCGAGCAATAAAGTATCTTTTAAGCATATTGGTATCACCTGCGTGAGTAATCATGTTCTATAATTAGAATATTTATATATATATATATATATATACATATATATAGACACTTCGAATTAGTTTCTATTTATGAATGTTATTTTAGAGGGGATATTAATACAGATGTTTTAAAGTAGATGAGCATGTGCTTTCATTACTAATTAAATGTTCGTATACCAAATTTGGTGGCACTAGTATAGGATAGGCTTCAAATAGGTTAGCGTCTAATTGATCAGAATTTATATTCGTATTGGATCTATTTGCGTCAGCAGCGTTTGATATTTCCGAAGTGTCACCATCGTTCATTGATAACATTAATGATACTCCTACATCAGTATTACGCAAAATCTTCGAGAAAGGTTATTTGAAACTTGTTTCGTTACGATAATGTCAAGTATCATACCTAGTAGCAGCACCTTCATTATTAAGATGTTCTTAATCTATGTTTTTATTTAAAAGTTACAGAAGCTTATGGATCAAAATCTGCTTATCTATTTGTATGATTGATCTATATAAAAACTAATAGAAGATAAGACTATATCAAATGAGGTTTTTTTATTAGAAAAAGAATTGACTGTAAAAATAAATGCTTAAAAATTATCTACATTATTAACAACATTCGAAATTAAATTTCAGAATTTAAATTATAGAAAATAATACAGAGAACTAAAAATCTTTTTTGAACTAAAAGATTGCATAATTTATTATAATTATTAAGTAATAAGTTAGTCAAACGAAAAATAGATTGGATTTTATATTGTATATATATTTTTATGTAATATAAATCAGTAGTTTAAGGTAATAAAAAATAATAATTTGTACAACGATTTAATAAAATATATACGATTTGTATAAATCGTTACTTTTACTTTCTATGTATTTATTACAAGAAACCAATTGTCTTTTGGTGGTTGAGCAATTACTAAGCGCATTATTTTGAAGATTATAACATGTGGATGACATTAATTGAAATGATGAAGAAATGATACTATATTAAATTAATTTTTGTACTACATTGAGGATAACAGATTCACAAGCTTTGGCAACTTGTCGTGATAAGCAAGAACCGATCTCTTGGAGTCGTAATAATTCTAATCGGTCTTCCGTTATGGGGTATTCTTCCAAATTAGCGCGATGTTTCGACGTCATTGTTAAATGCAGTTGGCCGAGTTCCGTTTCCTCTTTGGAACTTAATGGCTCTGAAAATTAATGTCTCTAATACGTAGTGACGATAGTGATATTAAAAAGCATACATCTTCATTATTAATAATATAAGTATATAATATAATATATTTAGCATATTAGCAACGTTAGTAATATACAATGATTCACAAATTGTTATCAAGACACAATTGTTTATCGAGCAGATTTTTACAGAATCTGCCATCACTGCATTTGTTGTTAGATTGGCAGCAGATTTGATGCTGGATCTATAATGTATAGGTCTGTTGGCAGATTGGTAGCAGAATTCAAGCAGATATTACTGACAGACCCGATGGCAGGTTCTGCAGACACGATTTGATCGGTTTCTGACGCCAATCTGCTTCCCGATCTGTTAATACAGGCTCTGTTTGCAAAATGGCAATCTATAATGTAGAAACAGATAACTATGGATCTGTAAACAGGTTTGCTGCCAATTTCTTACCAATCTGCACGCAGATGATTTATAGGGTACATTGAATTTGTTTAAATGTTAAGTAAGATATTATTTTTCTTTACACAATAAAAGTCATGAAAACTGAAATTAAAAGAAAAAATTGATACTATGAATTAAATAGTTAATTAACCGTTGATTAAGATACTTTTAATAAATAATCGATAAAAAATATTTTTTTCCATAATAATAACATGTAACAAATCTTTTTACAGAGAAATAGAAAACTATTTATTATTTTTTTTAATAGATTTGATTTGATTTCAATGATTAAGATTGAAATTTTATCCATTGCAATGTAATTTAGCCACTTATAATAATTTCCATAAAAATTGTGATATATATTACTTTTATTCTCGAGTTCTCTAATTCTATTCTTCAGAGATCGACGAATGTTTTTCACTTTTTTGGCAGCTTGTCTTGCTTTCTTTAATTTCATCTCGTTTTTTTCTTTCCGCTTCCCTGAACTTTTTCGAATATATTTCGAACTTCGCAGTCCTCTATTCTTCTTTCTCGAAGATCTTTTCTTTCTTATTTTTATCTTTAATTTAAGAGCTGTAGCTATACAGGGTGTGACAAAAATGTTGCATGTCCTTGTAAGAGGTGATTCTTATGGTGATTTTGAACAACTTTTTCCTTAGCGAAAATGTTAGGTGGGTTATTGTTAACGAGTTATTAATGAAAAACTACAACCAATCAGAGAGCGAGAACAGTAGACGAACCTTGGCGCGCGGCGATGGCTGACCAATGCTACGCATAGTTTACTGTACTCGCTCTCTGATTGGTCGGTGTGTTTTGTTAATAACTCGTTAACGAAGCCTCACCTAACATTTTCGCTGAAGAAAAAGTTGTTCAAAATCACCTCAGAAATCACCCCTTTCAAGGACGTGCAACATTTTTGTTACACCCTGTATTTCGTATTGCATATTTATTTGTACATGTTTATCACTCAGCTTACGTCACCATATAACCGCATGTGAGTTAATCGTTTTTCTTGGACCTCTTTATATCTTTTCCAGAGTTTGCCGCAGATTTCCGCTGCGCGGAGCAAATTGAGTCTCAGGCTTCTGTCTGAGAGATCGTGAAACGAAGAAACTATTTTTCCCATGTTGAAATCGTCACGTCCTCCGCCCTAATTACAAATCATTAGTCTTCTTTTTATAGTTATCGTTCAAACGCGTTGCCGATTAATAATACGGAATGTTGCAGTAATTGTATGTTCTCATTCAAAACATTGATAAAATGAAGTATAATAACTCGATAAGATCGTATTTACAACTTTCGTTTCATTATTCTTTTTTTTGTCAGTCAGAATAACTCTGAGCTAGAATGCTAAATTATTTTTTTTTGTTTCATTCTTTTCGAATGATTCTTTAAAACAAAAGGCTCCGCGGTTTACTTAATTTGTTAATTTTTCAGTTTATATTATTAATTTTCAAACAAAAGATCAAATTTAATCCAAGAATCCACATTCAAGAATAATTTACTTATAGTAATATTTGAAAATTTGAACCCGGTGAAGGTGTGAAGTAATAAAGAAAGGAAGATCCATGTCAAAACAAATGACTCAAAACCAAAAGAGAACGAGGAGTTGCCGCATAAAGTGTTCTGGTTTTGAGAAGATTGCTTCTTGTATTCTGTAAATGTTTTGCTTATAACGAATTGCGAGTTTGTAAGAAGTAAGTTCTGAAAAACACACCATCACTCGCCATCATTAGTCCGCGCCATCATTAATCCGCTGTACTTGCTCTCTGATTGGCCGATGTTTTTCGTCAATAACTCGTTAACAAAGCTTCGGATAACATTTTTGTAAAGGAAAAAGTTGTCTAGAATCACCCCAGAAATCTCCCATTTCTGACTCCCGCATCAAGTTTGGGACACCCTGTATGCGTGGTTACAAAAACTCTCGCTTTTCAAGCAAGGAGGCCTCCCAAGATTTGATAGTTCCAGGTCTCAAAAATCTTAATTCGACCCTGTATAATTACTACACTCCTCGCATTTTATAAGCTCCTCGCTGGCTTTTAACCTCTTATCGAAACAATACTATACCGATTTACCAGCTCGATGAACACACAGTCCCAGTCAGGTTCCTCTTCATGGCACCGCATAGTCGCCTTCTCCACGTCCTCATAGATCTCGGTGTACCGCGTGCAATACGCAAGGACCCAGTTCCTAGGTATCTCGACCACAGGCAGGATCTTCCACACCTTCGCCGTGATGTCGCCGAGCATGTTCAAGGAGTTTCGACTGCTGAAGCCGGGGAATCCCGTCGTCAATAACTCCGTCTCCTGTGGATTCTTCTCCGTCGTGTTTCCATGGTGCTGAAGTCATCGCGCGAAATAAAACTACGGTGTACGGCAAGATGACACGCGTTCAACGACCGGAAAGTGTAACTAGACGTTCACTTGCGACTTTCTCGAGTAGTCACCAGACTCGGTCGTCCTGGACGAAGTGGGGTTGATCATTATTGTGCAAATAAAGAGACATCCGATACCGATCAGGTATTTCAACATGGAGGAACAGCCTTTTTGTTGACGGTCCCTCTTTGTGCTTGGTGTCGGGCATGGAGCATTGTTCGCGGAACGAACCGCGGTGTAATGTTTGCAAATTCGTCGATAAGAGATTTTAGGTATCAGTTAAGGGATTGTATTTGCTGATTATGCGAATAAATGCGAATAACAGTTTTGTTTTGATAGTAAATTGCTAAGTTGTTTGAAATTGTTTTCAGTGAAAAATCTTCTTCAAATTATCACTGATCTTTGTGCAAGAATTTTGGGATGTTTTCAATGATTGTTCAGTATTAAATTATTAACAATTTAAACTTGAGATTTAAATTAAGATTATTAATAAAATAAGATTAACGATTTGAATGATTAAACTTGAGGACCTGAAATTTTATTTGTTTAGGTTACCGATTTTATATTTCGTTTTTGTAACAAATTTCTTCCTTGAAATAATATTGTTTCTTGGTATTTTTGGTTACACTGTATGTTTGCAATTAAATATTTATGTACATGTAACATACCATTTCTTTAAGTATTTGGTATACCAATTTTTGTTTACAAATAAATTATTCGAGTTACATAGTAAGTGCCATTATTACTTCAAGGTGCAACTAGGTTAAGTATATTGAATTGAAATGTGCAGAGTTATTTTACGCACGAGGCTCTTGAATATAGCTAACTATTATAACTATTATTACTGAGCATCGTGGTATAGAGGATCCACAAATGGTAATAAGAATGGTTCTTCCTGCTCGTTAAATAGCTCGTTCAAATTTTTGTTATATTTCAAATAAGTAATAAATAATTATAAACAAAATATCCTATAGCTTTATTCAATTTCATTCAGATAATAAATACATTGCGCAGCTTTTCAAATTAGCCAATAACGTGCACTTCCAAAGATCGCCCATATTGGATTGTCTACCAATAGGATAGTGGCATTAAAAACCGCTAATTTTAACATATGAAGTATTGCGCGCGAAAGAAGACTAAGCACGTTCATATATGTAAGTAACTTATATACATACATACATACATACATACAGTACTGTTTCGATATAAGGACAATCTTACAGTATTGACTCAAAGAACGTCGCCTGAGTTTGATTCGAAAAAGGGATTTCTCTATCCTCACCACTTCTTCGTCGGTGCGAGTGTCCTCGTTCCGTCGTGACCGAGATCGAACCCGACTCGAAAAAGGGCTGCGCTCGGTTCTGAAACCCAGCATTCTTCGAGTCAACACTGTATATGCAGGGTGTAAACAATATACGTTTAAATATTTTCAGGGGTGGTTGGGGAGCTCAAATGGAACACAACATGTCCTATGACATAGTGTCCGATCTGTCTCTATTTCGCAGTAATAATGCTTTATAAAAACAATGTATAAACAGAAAAAATTCATAGAAATTTTTATTAATAAATGAAAATAATTACATTTTTGCATCTATGCATACATACATTTATACGTTTTGACACATTTAAAATCACCATAAATGCATAAACATCCACAGTAATAAATTATTAAGATTCGATTGTATGTACTTTGTAAGAATCATAATGGAAACTTACCATTATGTTAAGAAAATCTCATTGTATCCTCTACATTTATTTAATTAGTATCTTCCCTATTCTAATTATTTGATCTGTTATATCCAAACACAATATTAATAGTATTTACATATATTTTTTAAGTTTGTTGTAAAAGGTTGCAATTAATTTCGTAATACTCATTTTATTAATTTACTTAATTATTCTCTTTTCTTCTTCATATCTGTTGCACGTCAACACGATAGGTATGATTAATGTCTTCCATGTTCACACAGAAGATAAAGACACTTTTGTAAACTTTGTTGTTTGTTAATTAGTTTTAATGACGAACAGTACGATTGATAGTATTAGGTAATTAACGAGGAAAGTTAAATTTCTTAGAATGGGGAGTTAAGCTTCGTCTTTATTTCTGATAAATTATACTAACGCAACTTATTTTGCAATATGATATAAATATTTGTACGATGCATTAATAAATTACGACAACATCATTCCTCGTGCTGGCCAAGGAAAACGTTAGCAGTTAAAAATATACAGTGCAATGCACGAAGTCGATTGACATTGCTTTCCACGAATTGTTTACTACTGCGATTATTTTCACGCAACGTCAGCATAGTTAATCGTTTAATCAAGCGAAACGTGATTCGAGTAGATTTTACTTGTAGATAGCATTTCAATTCTTTTACAGATAATTAATACAATAAAATGTAAATGCACACATATGTGTAGATTGTTCGGTTAAACAAGTTTGAGAAATTTAAACAGTTTCAAGATCGTTTCAATAACAATTATGAAAAATTATACATATTGCTAATGATGGCTCTAATCGAACATTGAATAACTCTCGTGCTAATCTAATGAACAATGGTATATTTCCGCGAAACGAATGCAATCTTATCCCTGTTTTTACATTACATAATGCAATATTAAGTATTGCTGTTGTATTCGACACGATTAATTGGTGGCAAAAAACGAGCTATTGCAGAGAAATAATCAAGCAGTTTCACACGTGTTCTTTAATTAACAACTAATTCCATTGAAGCGTTTCAAATATGTAAAGAAAATTTCTTCACATATTCTTTTAATAAAGAAAATATGTTGCAGTATTTACTAAAATTATTTACTAATTCTGTAATCATTATAAAAAAATCGATATCCTCCATTTACTATTTAAACAAATTAGTAATAATACCATAACAAGTAAAATCTATTACTGTTAATTACTTTGCAGATATAAGGTAGTGATAAATAAAATAATTGTAACTTATTACAACCATGCGGAGAGTCAAAGACATTTAGCATTCTCAGTAGGATAAATCAGTAGGAAAAGAATCACGTATAAAATTATAGTCATAAATCCTGTCAGTCGGAAAAAAAGAATTGAGCAACTCTTAAACATTGCCTCCGTTTCATAATTCGTAATCTATGGTATGTTGCTCAAAGTAATTATAGCATTGCATGCTTGCGAATTAACTAGATATCAGATTGAAAGAAAAAAGCTAAACGTCTAAAATGTAATACCACGCGTATTTGTCAGTATTTATACAGGGTGTAACAAAAATGTTGCAGTTCCTTGAAGGGGGTAATTTCTGAGGTGATTTTAAACAACTTTCTCCTTAACGAAAATATTAGGTGGGGCTTTGTTAACGAGTTATTAAGGAAAAACACCAACCAATAAAAGCACGATTACAGTGGATGACTTTCAGCGCGGGTTCCAGCTGTGAGTAGTATTGGCCCGCCATCGGCCGCGCCATCATTAATCCGCTGTACTCGCTCCCCAATTGGTCGGTGTTTTTCGTTAATAACTCGTTAACAAAGTCCTACCCAACATTTTCGCTAAGAAAAAAGTTGTTTAAGATCGCTTCAGGAATCACCCCTTTCAAGGAACTGCAACATTCTTGTTACACCCTGTATAGTGTCAAAGTTCTTTAAAATATTAGCTATTAATTATTAATTATTTAGACAGTGTATTTGTTTCTCGGTAGAAAACTTTCTTTTACTACCAATTAGAGGCTTGTCCTCGCTATACGAGATCAGGGAATTCCACAACGTAAACACTACTAATGGTAATACGAAACCATAATAAAACTAATTCTTATATCGACCATTTTTTAGAAAATCGTGTATAATTTGAGTATTCTAGGAATTTTTCATCCAAACGACGCACAGTTCTATTGCAAGCAATATTTACTATTACTTATTGTTACTTAACTTCGAAGTCATTTATCGAATAGTGATTTTATAAAAGTCCACTCCCATTAAGGTTTCAAAAAGTGAGTCAAGGAATTAAGGATGAAAAAGTAACCCAATTTCCTTAGGTCAACAATTAAGTCGCACAGCAAAAGACGCAGTTACCCTTAATTGGCATTGATGTCTCCCGTCATGAATCGCTTAATTGCTCGTTTCGCCGTTTGACCCGGCAATGATTTCCACACGCGTCCGCGCGAGTCATCGGAACTGGACTCCATTTTGACTCACTTTCTCTGGCCGCTGGCCAACGACGCAAAAGTGAATTCGACAGTGAGAAAATTACAGGAAGAGAAGAGAGGAGATTCCGTGCGTACAAATGACTTTGACCAGACCAGGAAAATTACGACTGAACATCTAGAATATTCTATGATTTCACCTAATAAACTAATTCACATAATAAACTAATTCACATTATTAATAATAAACTGGGGTCATTATTTCACATTTTTCTGTAACGATTTTACTTATGATGCAAATCTGACTCTTATTTTTTTTTTTTATTGAAATTACACAAAATGTGTAATTTCGGGCTTGAACCTTAATTAAAGCCAAGAAAAACTTTTATTTGTTATGAAAAAAAATTAAAACATCACAAATATCATTTTCATTATTTTGCTTCTTTTACAGGTTCAGTGCAAAACGGGGGTATTTTAAAAAAGAATCTACAAGGAAGTCCCTGGATTTAGTTTCGTTTATTCAAAATCACTGCAAAACGGAAGGAAATCCCTTAGAAAAGCATCTTCAATGATCCATTTGTAACGCTTTCTATAATACATACATTTATAAAGAAGTATTTTTTTTTTAAAGCTTATAATGTAAATAAACATTGTGTTAAAGGACAAGTCTCTATTTTAATTTGTGTCTTGGTAATTAAATCGGAAAGAAATGCATCATTGTCGATGAAAACGACTGCCTAGAACCCTCAAAGACCCAGTTCGGCCAGTTCCACCGCTATCCTCAACAATGCTGACTGGACACTCTGCAAAAATTCCGCGTCACGCCTTCGACGTCCCGGAATAACAACGAAAGGACTCGCACACCTGAGAGCATCGACAAAAGGGGTTAACAAGGTCCACTGTGTTTAAACAGAAACTACGTCTTCCAAGAACCGGATCGGCAGTCTTTAACACCGCTACGCGACCAATTTAAGCTTCACAATTCGCTATTGTTCAAACAATCACGAGCTCTCGCACGCTTGTCCACTCTATTCAACAAAGTTCCCCATTCAGTGGACCACAGAGTGATCTTTCAAGCGCGCGACCAGGCACACGTATTTAATATTTACATACGTCTCATCGCTTGGCAAATGCGCGGCACGAGCCCGATGAACTGTATCAACCGATTTCCAATAGTGACGTGGCCTCCCCACCCGGCACATGTTCGGGATTTCCTGGCAATGAAGCTGTTACGACCGGGCAAATCCCAGACCGTGGAAGCAACGACTCGCCGACTCGCCGACTCGCCGCGAACGCCAGCTCGAACACAACCATTGAAAAAGGACTAGCTACGTTTGAGGAGCAAACGTGACACTGACTCCGTGAGTAAAACCGCGGTGGGGAACCGGTCGAGGAGCCAGTTACTTCGCTACCGTCGTGCCGGCTCAGTTCAGCTCAGTCCAGCTTCGTACCAACAGATAATCGGACGTTTTTTTGACGTGACTGACTGGTTGCGAGAGAGCCCGAGCCTGAACGCGCTTTGAAAGATGCTTCTGAAACCGGTGAGTGAATTCCGGGCTTTAGAAACGTTGGTTCTGATCGTTTGCAGTAGTGGTTTCGATCGTTTAGAGATTGTTGACACCGCGAGGATGAACAGTTTTTTCTGACATAAACTTGTCGTCTTTTGGTTGAATTGTCTTGTGGTTTGTTTTGCCTTGACTGTACACTGTACAGAGGTGAGTCACCGAATGACTGCGAGGTGCGCTGTTTACTGTTTATAGGCTTGTCAATGTGATTCTTGGGAGTTTGGAATAGATATCTCGGATGTCTATAGGTTTGTTTGAAATTATATGTTAGTTGTTTGCGATGATAAACTGCTGTGGTTTGATTATTCAAAGAATGGAAGAAATATAATAATATGATAAATTGAAGTGAATGAAACTTCAACCGCTAAACTTGAACTGAATGTGGAATTACTCTCACATTTATAGTACAACATACAATATTTGCTAATAAAATTGCACGGATTATTAAAAAAACAGTTTGTCTAATATATAACTACAAAGCAAACTTTGTAGCTGCATTAAATCATTTTTATGTTGTCTTCTAACAATTTTCCATAATCTAAAACAATAAAACTGTATTATATTTAGACTGAGGATGTTTATGCATTTATGGCAATTTTAAAATGATAGAAAATTGTAAGAATACCCACAGATATAAAAATACAATAAAACATAAAAAATATAATACATTTTCTAATATTTAAAAAATGAAACACACATTTATTTGAGATTTAGTTGTTGTATGTCTACAAAAATTTGAATTTGCGTAAACATTCGCAGTCTAATTGCATTCCATCAGTCGAATCATGCATCAATTGTTTTACAAAAATACTGGTATTTCTGAGATGATAGAATTATATCAGTGGCCACATCTGTAGTTGCATCTCCAAATTATCAACATACTCTTTAATTATTGTAAAAATTGCTCCCGAGAGTTTCTTCTCCGCAAAACCGAGAGAAAACACTCGCCCCACTTATTAATCAATTATTCTCAATTTACCGTCGATCAAAATTTCCTTTTTCCCTCGGAGAAAGGAAATAGAGTTCTAAATCTTTGGCATGACCACATCCGCAAAGATTGCATTAAGTTGATGACCCCTGGCTTTGCTGGCTCAGGATAATCGCGATAAGGTATCACGTTTATCACGTTTTCATGTGGTTTCTATTTTTCCCCTGAATCTTCGCGTCGCTATCAATTTTCCAGTATCGCTGGCATCCAGCCTCGTCTGATAATTGCTTTGGTGAACCTTGCGGTGCTGCAACATGAAAGGTCGTTGATTTTTCTCACGCAAAAGTGCACAGTGTATCCTGTTGCGTTCTGTGTTGGTTTTCCTCGAACCGTGAAGGACCTCGTCTAGCTATTATTTTTCTTTTGACGATTTTATCGTAACAGCGTTCAGAAGCACGAGCGACGGAGAATGGAATTTTCGATGCCTGCAGCGTTAGGTAGTAACGCTGACACAGATATCCATGAACTGCTTCGCTCGGTGAAATACGAGAATTATTTTTAATGACGAGGACTCTAAATTGGTGGTAAACACTATCATGCAAAGTAGAAGTTTTATCGGATAAAAGAGCATCGGCTGTGGTTTGAAATTGAAGCAAGATGGAGAACAGAAAGATGATTGCAAAGAATTTAACGTAGATTGTTGTTTTCTTCTGATTAAAATCCTGCTGTTTCATATTTTTTTCCAGTTTCATCGTTTACTGTAATTCGACTTTACTGGCGTTTTGGCGCACAGCTGCGCGACGACTGCGTTTAATTACGCGCCTCGTACGTGTTTGGTTTGTCAATATGAACACGTACTTCCACGAAGAATTTAATTGTCATTCGGTAGTCGTTCTTCTTGGCATTGGAACGGCTATTTGGAATTTCCATATTCGTGAAATTGCGTAAAATTTGACGAAGGCATTGTGATATACTGGCTTCGAAGGTATATTCGTTCAATTGGAGCTGACAATGACTGCGTTAAAATAACTGTGAATGGGTACTGTTACTTCCATTGATAGCCTAATAATAACTGCTCCCACTTTCTGTATCGATCAATTAAAGCGGGTCAATTTTCTTTTCAGTTGAAACAAAAATATTAGAATCTCTTGCTTTCATTATTTCTGGCATATTAAAATGTTGTTTCGCTTTATGTAACAAAATAATTTGCGAGAATATCTTATTTTAATTAAAGAAAAAATTGTGCAGGGTTTGTACGATTATCCAGAACGAAGATAAATATTTCATACTGCATATAAATTAGTATAAACAAAAATTACTCGTACTTCGATCATTTTTTAATGCACAGAACAACACATTTGGAATATTAACTGAAGCACTTAAAACCAAAGGAATGCAAGTAACTTTTTTCTGATATCGAGGAAATTTAAATTATTTCAAGTATTTGCTTAACAGTCAATTTTTTAGCCTTTAAATGATATTTTTATAATGAAAGATGACTGCTAAACAAATAATTGAAATAATTCCCTTTGGTTTCACGTGCTTTTAAAATTATCTGTAGTAATATAATATCAAGAATGAACATTAGAAGTATTTATAACATTTCAATAATTTCTGCCACAGTTTTTGCCTAAAGAATTTTCGAAGAATTGTATATATTAACTGAAGTATTACTAGCCTCAATAATAATGAGACAAACTAATTTACATATTTTCAAAGGAAAAGTGAGAAAAATGAGATAATAATGTCCAAAAAATAAAAGACTCCAACGAGTTTCGGAAGGGAAAACCTCTGCCTACTAAAAAACAAATAAATCGAACGAGTTAAAAATCTCCACGGACAAAATACGTGTTTCACTTTTTAGAAAATGACCGCATAAATGATATATCGAACGAAGAACTGGAAAGTCGCATGCGAAATTACGTAAAGTCCGTCTCATTATTTGCATAAGAGGAAATTGATGGGTACGAATAATCGAGCGAGAGTTTCCCACATTTCGAGTCGTTCTGCTGGGAACAAACGACGAAGGTGTGGTGTTGTTTTCTCTTGCTTTCGTCACACATTAATTTCAAGCAAGAAAGCCGGACTCTATGATGTCACGGTTTGCTTCGTTGCTTTCACTTGTACCGACGTTCGAATACCTCCCCGTCTCTATTCAGCTTTTCTACCAATTTCATGATTCGCGATGATCTTTTCTTTTTTACGAAATCGCATGAAAACATCCCGCATTTCGTATTTCTTTTTTACGCTCTGTCATTCATTTGTGTGCTCATAATTCAATGTTAAATTTTACTGTGCGAACTGAAGTATTCTTAAAGTGAGGGACTATTTTCTGTTTTACTGTATTTTTATGTTTCACGTGTTCTTTCTGCATTGTGTTATCAGTAGATTTTATGCATTTATGGCATTATTAGGTATGTAAAAAATCTGCGAGATTAACATATGCAGAAACGTACATTATAGTAAAAATATAATTCAAGTTAAAATGTTTAGAAAATAAAACGTAGCGGTATTCAAATCCCAATTCTTTATTTGTTCTTGTAAAAATTGTATTTTCCATAAAAATTCGCAATCTCCTAATACGACTCTTAACTTTTTATATTTTGATTGTAATGAAAGAGATATAAGAAACATAATGTTTCTGTTTCGAAGTCTATGAATCGAATAATTAGTGACAGCTTTTAATTCTTTATTCACGTTTCTAAAAATTTCATTTTGCATAAGAATCTGGAGTTATCAGAAGCATTTGAGTAGTTTATGATTTATAACAGTTTTGTGATTGTAACAGTGGTAAAATTAAAATGTAATAGAGTAAATGCACCAATAATTGAACACGTACCAGTGAATGAACATTATACACAAAAACAAATAAAATAAGTTGCTGAAATAAGTACATGACTTAATATTGATTTTTTTTTCAATTCTTTATATCATATTTCGTGCCGCATGCTGTTTAATAACTTATTTTATTTGTTTTTGTGTATAATGTTCATTGACTGGTAACGGAAACAGGTTCATTTATTGGTGCATATACCCTATCATTCATTATTGTTTGTGATGGCGATAGTTTTAGATAATACTTTGAAGCATTCCGAGTTTGTTATAAAATACAAAAAGAATGTTTACAGAATAAAATAAATAGAATTGAATTTGTTTGTTCCATTTCTAAATTTATATTTTTCTAGTGTCAAGTTTTTTAAAGAAAAAATTATGAAAGTGGATAATTAAAAGTGATAATTAAAATAGATAATTAAAAGTGATGTAAATGAACTACGATTTATCAGTCAATTTCGTAACTTTTTTAGAAACCTTGATTTTCGAAAAATACAGATTTGAAAACAGTACGAAGTTTCTGGACGACCAAATACATGTGCGTATATCTCTAAAATTACCATAATCACGATAAATAATTACAGTCAAGGGTAAATTCTAATTCCACCATTTGTAAGTCTACGAAAAACATCAGTTTCGATAAAAAATATCCGGTAAAAATCACCAGGCGCCTCGTTCCGGTAAACAGAGCGTGACTCGTACATAAAACTCTTCTTTCACGAGGAATATATTAAAATGTCGCAGATACAGGGACAAAACGCGTATGTACACATCGATGCGTTCGCCGATATCGCGTTGACCTCGCGCGCGCCATGATCTAGAAACTCGCATTAATCACTTGTAGAGGTCACGGCTATATTGGTTGCCGAAATGGATCGAGCTGCGAGACGGCGAACATATTGAGTTTGTATCGTCGATCTTCTTCTCCTGGATCTCCGCTAGATCATCGCTTTCTCCGATCGACGAGAAAGTCCCGCCACGGAGCGTTTTGAACCAGCCCTCGATCTATTTCCTTGACACGCGATCGATACGTTATCAGCGAAACGTTCTTCGGTGTCTGGGAGCTAAATGTCGAGTTTGTTTGGCAGCGTTTGAATGACAACACTGTTGTGGTTGCCTTTACAGTAACTCTTTAGATTCTTTTGAAGGAGCACTGTATATTTATTTCTCCATCCATACAGTATAGTTTTTGGATTGAACAATTGCACTTGACTGGACAATTCAAATCGCTAAGCTTAAACTTTAGATTACAGAACCTTAAACCTAATTAACCTAGACTTCTAACACTGAATGATATTTTACTTACAACTTAATATTTTTTGTGTGGAAAATTTACTTATTTTGTAGAAAAAGTTCGGGCGTATGTTTGCACAATTTAAAAAGGAGGAAGAGATAAAAATTAATCAAGGAATGAGAAGAAATAAAGAACTTAAGGGTAGGGTAGACGCTGAACATAAAATAGAAATATTAACGGAGCCTGAATAAAAATTTATTGTGTTAGTAATGTGATTGATATAAACACAGGCTCTGGTAACAGGGTTACAAAATTTCAAGTCGCTTCTGAAGAAATCAACATGGAAGATCGTAGGGTTGCGCGGGAGAATTGGAAGAAACTTTGTT
Source organism: Perdita meconis (assembly GCA_030770465.2). Classification (NCBI taxonomy): domain Eukaryota; kingdom Metazoa; phylum Arthropoda; class Insecta; order Hymenoptera; family Andrenidae; genus Perdita; species Perdita meconis. Next base: position 782,956 of record JASKOS020000017.1, read on the forward strand.
GTAAAACTTAAAAAAAGGGACATACGGTTTTAGTGGCTAATCGAGTTATTATTAACATTTCGAAATTATCACTTATTTGAAATTTGCGTTGAATGAAATGGAAATGAAAATGTAATTAACTTTTCGGTTACAAATGTTATTATGTGTGTTAATATTTAATATACAACAGGAATGTTAACATTTGTTTAATATTCATAAATTACTATAAACATTTTAAATAGTTTTTTTATGATTTTCTCAACAGGTTTAGTGAAGGAAACTACAAATAAATTAAAACAAATAAACAAACACACTAATATTAAGACACTATTACAAATGATCATCATTAGTACAAAATAACCATCTGGAAAAATATGCATGTACATTGATAAAATAGTTCAATGTTTATCTATATGCTAACAACAAAATATGGGTATTTGTTACTATCATGGGATTGATAATGTCAACAACAGTACAAAACGTGTAATGTTTTCGTCTGTTCATGATAATTTCATCACCCACTGTATTTTAGTATTGTCTGTGATAGTGTGAATCATACGAATCATTCTGTGATCCTATTTGCATGATATGTGATTTAGAAAATAGCTATCTTAATGGATCACACTTCTGTGATGACCATTTTATCTCTTTCTAATCTGACTCACACATATCGTTTGTTCTAATTTTAACAAAGAATTGTGTAGCCACCGTTTCGATTATTCAGCAAATATTTTTTACATAATACTTCTTTTCTGTGTGTGAGAATACATGGTCTGTTGTTACCTTCGAATGTTATCTCTTGTGCCCTATAAAAATACATGCATGCGTTTAGTTTTATCATGGCATCAACATAACTTTGTAGAAAACATTCAGGGAATCAGTATTTATTTTGTATAAACAGAAATTTTTAATTTCATTAAGTGATGACTTAATAAACTAACATATTATTTTTAAAAATTAAATCCTGCGTATCCTTCACAATTTTATTTGGAAAATTAATTAACCACTGAAAAGAAAATACAATAGTGACTCGATAAGTGCTTGAATTTCTACGTTATGCTTGGAATCCTATTATTGGAAGTACAGAGTGGGTCAAAAATCGTGAAGGGGTTTGAAGTCTTAATAACTTTTCTTAAATTAATTTTTTAATGTTCCTTTACAGCAGAGTTTATAAAGAAGACCTTGAAGAACAATTCTGAACGGCATTTATGTGATTTAATTTTTCACACATAGTATAAATTGATTTCCTACGAATACTGTACATATTACGATTGGTAAATTTAAAATAAAAAATAAAGTACAGTAGAACCTCGATTATCCGAATCAGTATTCTCCCAAAATTTTAATGTTCAAAGTATTAATCATCTCATTGAGTAGATGTAAGAATAAAAAAGGATTTGAAGTATGACTTGGACTATGATTTAATAATTGTTCAATGCTTTTGAATATTTTATATTACAAATATGAAGTCGGTTAATCAAGATTGTACTGTAGTTATTAAACATTGAAACTCTCTCGTGACTTTTGGCGTACCCTGTATAAACTCTAACGGAGGCAAAAAATGTAGCATTTCTTATCGAATCACTACTATATAATGTAGAAGTTCGAGCACTTATCGAGTCACTACTGCAGTACCATTCCATACATCCTCCAAAAGCTTAAATTTCAATATCATCTACATCTTCCAATGCACTTTTTATCACTTTCCTGCAATCATAACTTTTTCCCATTATCTCAATCTTCTACTTCCACAATTATCTACAATGTACACTCAAACACAAAGTAGTTTCATCGAAAGAGACTTCAGATTTTCCCCAAATTTTTTTAACCGATCGATCTTGGTTCCAGGCGATATCGGCGCTATTCCTGCTGAGCACCGCCTCGGCACAATGTCTGACAAAAGACGACAGCCCCGTAATGATGAGTCCTGTTACGAAGAAGGCGCTGTCCACCGCAAGATTCTCCTTCGCCCTGAACAGTCTGAAGAAGACCGCGCTGATCGAGCCTCAGGACAACATTTTCTACAGCCCCCATAGTCTCCACGAGGCCCTGACCCTGGCGTACTTCGGCTCTCGTGGCACCACCGAACAGACCCTGAAGAAGGCCTTGCACATGCCCAACGAGCTGTCCAAGGTCGACGTGCAAAGATTCTACGCCTACGAGAATTCCCTCAAGCTCGAGGCTCAGGTGAGGAATTCTTTCGGTTACGTCATTGTTAAACTAATAGGCATTTCAAGGTGAGTCACGCGACGGGTGACAGGATATAAAAATATTTGAACACGTTTCTTACGATTCTTGATATTTTGTGTAATCAACTTCTAGGAAGTTTACAATTCAGTGTTCGTAATTTTTTGGGAAGTTGGGGATTTGATTAGGATTTTGATTTGGAAAGTTTAGGACGTTGGTTTTCTTACTATATTTTCAGTAATTAAATGAGATTGATATTTAGAATTACTTAGGACTAGTTAAGGCAATTTAGGAGACACTAGTAGCCAATCAGTCATATCAAGATAATTTATTCATAATCGTGGCCTGACAGGAATACACTCCGAGTCAAGTCAATTGGTCGTTAAAGGTCATATGCTTTCACTTGTTTCGGAGAGCAATGACCCTACGAAGGTTTCTCTATCGTTGTGAAATATTATGTGTGTAGAAGTTTTCATATTGACTTGATCTACCATTCAAACACTGATCAGAAGATTCTCAATCTCTAGTATTTCTACAAAATCGCTATATCTCGGGAAGAGACTGTCTTTTAGTATTACAATAGTGATTCGATAAGTGACCACTCACATCCATTTCTACGTCAAACGTTGAATTCCGCTCCCAACGGACATTCATCGAATCACTATTGCATTCGATTCTTATCGAGTCTCTAGTGTAGTTGCTTCCTAACAAAAGCAGATAAATATTGCAAAGTGACTTAAGACTTGCTACCAACTACACAGAACCAAGAAGTTCATTCTCATTTTTTTTCAGATGAACGCCACCGACTACGAGTACAGATCTGCCAATCGATTGTGGATAACGGATAAAAAGAAGGTGCGAGAGTGTATGTTGGACTTCTTCGGTGACCAATTGGAGAAGACCGATTTCCAGACCAACCCGGACGTCGCTCGTGAACGCATTAATGATTGGATCAGCAACATGACTAAAGGACACATTCGTGATCTCATTGCTCCTGGCAGACTCGATGCAAATACTGATTTGGTGTTGGCTAATGCGGTGTACTTCAAAGGACTCTGGCAGAGCCGTTTTGACCCCGCGAATTCTAAGAGAGATCTTTTCTACAGCTCTGGATCTCAGAATTCTATGGTGACGTTCATGAGGCAGAAAGGAAACTTCAACCATCGTAAGTTCTAATGATAATCTATCGACTTGTATAGTACTCACAATTTTATAAAGCAAAGAAAATGTGGAGTGTACAAGAAATACTGTAAAGTGAATTCCTTGCATTGGCAACTTGTTTCGCGTTGCCAAAAAGGAAGTTCGCAATGATGTCATTTAAATTGGATGTACTTTTGCATTAATTGATATTAGAAAGCAGGGTTAATAAAGTAGCTACTGGTACCGTTTTAATCTCATAAAAATGAAAGCCGGAAAGCGCTAATAGTGGCGGGCAAGATAATAAATATGGCGGAGAATGCGCGTTAACTGTAAAGTGACTTCTACTAAATAGTTGAAACGAATAAAGGAAATGTATTTCTGAATCTTAGCACTGTACCTTTATAATCCGCTATAAATTCGATGCTAGTTCTGTAGTTTGTGTTACTCGCAGAAATTTGTCCTTTTATCAGTTTGAAATTATTGTAAAAGTAATTTTGGTTTTTTCTTTATTATTCATAAATTATGTTTTATTTGTTTTATAAGATATTTATATTACGATAAAAAACTATAAGATATCTTTTCGACTAAAAAAAATGATAGATGCTTGAATTGTTATAAATTTGTAAAAAAAAAGTCATACAATAATCATACTTGGCTTATATTTAGGTGCGAGTGAAAAAACTAAAGTTGCTTTTTACTTTGAGAAAAAGCAAGAAAATAGCAACAAAAAGTCATATATTACTTTTCCAGAGTTAGTTGTAACAGGCAAACTTTCTTCTACAAATTCATCTTAAAACAAATTCCAAGAAAAAATTTATTCAATTTTATGGAGATGTTCAATTTTGTCAAATTTCAAATAAAAAGAAACTAACTCTATTCTTTAAGTTAGTTTTTTTAGTAAAAATATAGCAAAACCAGCAGTTATGTGATTTACGATTAGCTCAAGTAGATTCTTGTATGATTTTCATTTACGAAATTAAAATAGTTTATATATAACTAATTTTATGCTCAAAACTGAGTGATCTTTTAATTTTTTGTCGTAAAATATATTTTTATTGTTGCATATTAAGGTAAATCACTTTGATAAATTAGTAAATACACTTTTAAATAATTGCTTATGTATTAGAAAAGGAAGTTAAAGTTCGAAGTCTGATAAGAGAACTTGTCTGTGTATTTACTGCTCTATTCTACTTGCCTTCATATTTCATTGCAATTCTACTCAAGGCTAGGTTGTCTATGAACGTCCTCATATCACTGACCAGCAAGAATTATACTGGATGTTAAAAATATAGTGCGGTCATAAAAGTTATAGGTTTACATATAATTAAAAGGATATCAATATACAGAGTATTCGTGTTTTTTTAGTTCCCAGTGTGTTTTTTTGGAAGTGGTATAAAAGAAAAAAAAGATGGAAGAGAAAAGTTTTACTTTTCTTTTGTGTACAATATAATTAGACTGCGGATGTTTATGCATATATGGCAATTTCAAAATTGTGAAAATCTATAAGAATGCTCAGGAATATAAAAATACATAAGATTGTTAAGCAGTTGTTTGTCTATAAACATATCAGTTTGCATAAACATTCGCAGTCTAAATATAATAATTCAGAACAAATTTTAAACAATTACGAAAGTGATCATGAAATGATAATGTTATACTTTTTATTAAATTAATAATTTGTGATGACAACCATAAGTATCAATTTATAAAAAAGGTGTTTGCCACTCATTGTAGATTACAAGTGCGATCTCGTCTTATTGTTAGATGGATGGATTGTAGCTTTGAGGAACGCAAATTCTTGAAATTTGTTCTAATCATTGCATTGCTTATAAAAAAGCGAAACCTTGTCCTCTTCAGTTTTTTTTTTTATAAAATGCAATACTTGCAATAAAAATGCTGAGAAGTAACAATGTGAGCACAACATCATTGCTCATTCTCATTAAAAATCTCAGTTTGTTAATTAAAATTCCTCTAATTCTCCTTTCTTTTTGCAGTGATCTCCGAAATGCTGGGCGCCCACATCCTCGAGCTTCCCTACAAAGGCGGCACCATATCCATGTTCCTTTTGCTACCGCCATTCGCCAGCGCGAGGTCCACCAACGGTGAGAAACGAGACGGTGACCAACTTCGTCGACTGATCGAACGCATCAACAGCGAAGATGGTATCACAGAGCTGCGAGAGATCCTCGATTACGGCGTTCCTCCACGCGAGGTAGAAGTCTACCTGCCACGGTTTTCCATGGAGAAAGATCTTCCTCTGCGCCCAGTGCTCGACGCGTTGGGCGCTGGCGAGCTGATGATTCCTGGATCAGCGGACCTCAGTGGTTTCCTCCAGGACGGCGAGGGATCGTTGCACCTGGGCGACGGCGTTCACCGCGCGAGAATCGAGGTGACGGAAGAGGGCACCACTGCGGCCGCAGCCACCGCGCTTTTCACATTCCGCTCTGGCAGGCCTCTGCAGCCTGCCGAATTCAAAGCGAATCATCCATTCGTCTTCATTATTTATGACAAAACGATGCACACGGTCCTGTTCTCTGGGATCTACCGCGTGCCCAGCACCACGCAGAACAATGCTTAAGATGACGTCAGTAGAGCTGAGCTTCTGAGGTTAGGGAGCCTCTTTTGCTGCTCCATCGTTGTTACTATGGCCTGGGAACTCTAGATGCATTTTTCGTTGAGTTATTGACTTTTGTCGTGGAGCCTGGATGCGGAAATTTGTACAGTATTCACTTGCTATAGTAGTCACTTGCTACTAGTGCAGAACGACCCAATCGCTATCTTCTTCTGGTTCACAAAACGGAAAGAGATGGCAAGTGGTTCACTCTGCACCAGTTTAGTCAGTGTAGGAATAAAAAAACAGACCTTATGAATTCGCGACGAGGAAACAGTTAGTTTATGGAGGTTTTATTTTGTTTCGTTGAAAGCGAACAGGAGGAAGAGATTAATCAGAAGTTAATTGAGCTTCCATGCGTTTATGTCCAGAAAATACTGTACTATTTCTATTTTATAATAATGGCGCGTGATTCCGAGAGATCTTTGAGATCGCAGGAGCGATCGATAAAACGTGTTGTTTGTCGTTTCGTTTTTGGCTTTTCTATTTGTGTTTGCATTGAATGCGGGAGAGAATAAATTGTATGCATGTGTGTGTGTGTGCTTATGCGTGTGGGTCTTCTTTTGACGACGCTTTCGTTTGAATGTAAAGATTTTTAATACGCGATTCGAGTCAGAACTTCACTTCATAAACAAAGCTGTATTTGATAAAGAATGAAATTCATGTACAAAATTTTTGCAGTTGTCGACAGACAGTTTCATAGTCTGTACAAGTAGAAAAAAAATTGTCATTATCTTTTATTCATGAGTGTTATGAGAATTTGTGAAGTTAATTAGTCAGTGCGAGTGTACGTAATTTAACATGACCTGTCATTTTTAATCGATCTATTCATGTACTGTTAAGACTTATAAAGTTGATGAATTGTTATTGAATACACGAGTGAAACTTTTTAAACGAAAATTTATTTATTTTTTCACGCAAAAATAGGATGAAGTGACATTGTGCATGTTGAGACAAAAGTATAATATATCTAGAACAAAACATGAGAGTCAATTGTTTTTTTTTTTAATGAATAAATACTTAATGTAATAAATGATACTAAATAGGAATACTTAAAGTTATTATCGTATAGGACTATAAGACAGACGTTCAGCTATTTAGTTTTAAGTAAGTTTCTTTCTCCTTTCATCTCTATAGTTTTTTTTGTTTATTTTGTTATCTATATCACTTTATTCTTACAGCATCACATCCCACAATTCTTGGGCTTTGATATTCAATATTTTTACTTTTCTATTTTCTTGCAGACGCCTATACTGGTACTGAAAATACCGATATAATATCCGTATTTTTCGGTTATTTTGGAAGTATTTTGAAGATATCTTACCGGTGTTATATCAGTATTTTCGGTACCGGTATAGGCTTTTTTGTACTGTTATATTTCTGTATTTTTATACTTCTACATTCTTGTGCTATATTCCCATGCTACATTGACGTCAACTAATATTCCTTTTTGTTATTTAATTATCGCAACGACTCAGCGGAATCGTCACCTTGCGAGTGAAGCAAAATAAGCGAGGTCGCGATGTGGAAACGCTGTCGGTTGTCAACAATTGTTGACATACCAAAGGAATCGTTGACAATCGATCGCGTAATTACTGATTATAAAAGGAGATGTCAGTGTGACGTCTATACGAGACGTACCGCCGTACACGTGAAATTCGCGACTTCCCAGAGATCGCGCCTATAACAAGATCAGGAATAAACGCTACGATCGCAATCGGTCTAGTTGTTTGTGATAAGTACTATCCCGGTATCGGCGATTATTGATACGGTTCGAATCATAGCCGAATACATCCGCGAAGTTACATCCTGTATAGAAGTCCGTGGTGGATGAACGTTCAATAAATCAAAAGTCCCTAGCAAGTCGCGCCCCCGTTCGGCCGCGCTCCGAAGCACCGTTTCTCTCCCCGGTTCTCGGTCCCATTCACCGGCACTGACGTCACAGAGAGCCGCCGAGGTCCCGGATAAGCGTGTGCAACAGGCGACCGTTAGCCGGTAGCGTCCGCAAAACTCGATCCTCCGGCTCAGGATCTGGCTTGAATCTGGTTGCGTCACGCGTCGATACAAGCGAACGGGTCGCCGCGCCGCGGACACGCTACGGTCCGGAGAGACCGAAGGGGCCCCGATGAGCCGCATCGAGTGGGATTCTCTCTCGTCCGAGGAGAGTCCTGTGTGTCCGGCAGTCCTTGACGCAGGCCTCGATCCCGGCGAAAGATGAGCAAACTCGAGATCCGTGAGAGATTCGACGGCGCTTCCTCGAACGGACGAGACTCTCCTTCGACCAGTTCGATCCTTGTTCCCTTCGAACGGTATTGCGCGCTCGCCGTGGAATCATTCGCCGATCGATCTCTCCACGGGGAGGGCGATTTTTTTTTTCTTCGTCTTGTTCCTCCGCTGTGCAGACGGCTGTAAGACAGGTTAGAACCGACGCGAACACGCGAGTTTTCGCGTTGATCAAGGAAACGGGACGAAGGTCATCTCCGGCGATCGTGTTTCCGTGTTTCTGATGGGACGGATTTAGATTCGTCCGAGCGCGGACGATATATATTTTTTTAGTTTTTTTTTTGGGCGATTTTTTATTTTGAGGGCTATTTTTTCCTAAGTCTCCTATGCTACTTCATGTTGTTTCTATATTTTTGTATTATATTTCTATATTTCTAGGGTAGATGTTTCAATTACCGTCAGCATAAGGTAATAGCGTAACTTCATTTAATTATTTTACATCTCGTTCATTAAAAAAATAATTATACACATTAAATATGAGGAATTAATTAATAACTAATTAAAATCTGCGGGCAATCCTGAAGTTCCTATAACTGTTATCTTATGATGACGCGGACGATGGCGGACCAATACTACTCACAGGTGGAGCCCGCACTGATACTCATCCACTGTGCTCACTCCCTGATTGGTCGGTGTTTTTTGTTAATAACTCGTTAACAAAGCCCCACCTAACATTTCCGCTAAGGAAAAAGTTGTTTAAAATCACCTCAGGAATCACCCCTTTTAAGGAACTGCAACATTTTTGTTACACCCTGTATATTCTTGTATTTTTATGTTTATATGTACATATACAGGGTGGGACAATAACTATTAGCACCTTAGATATCTCGGAAACTATAAGTTTTACAGAAATATTTGCTGAAATAAAATTGCACAGTACGAAGGGGGCCATCCGGTGGCGATAATAGTTTTTTTGCACGTGAAGGTACTTCGGACATTTAAAGGTCACCTCCATTTTTTTAAACAGATCGGTATGTTTTTGCTTCCGTATCGTGATAGAGGATCTTAAAACGAGTTCAACAACCTCTTACATAAGGTCATTGAAGGTCATAGAAAGTAGAGAAAGGCGATAATACTTACGGTTTTGGTCAGATTCAAAACAATGAGTTTTTTCTTAATACCGTCTTATTTACTGATGAAGCAACATTCACAAATCACGGGCAGCGGAAAATCCCCATTGGCTGCGACAGGTTGAACATCAAAAACAATGGTCTGTGAATGTATGGTGCGGTATCATAGGTGATAAAATTATTGGTCCTTATTTTATCAATGGAAATTTGAATGGCAACATCTATGCTAATTTTATTAAGGATACATTGGGTCTTTTGCTAGAAGAGTTACCTTTACTTACACGACAAACCATGTGGTATTAACGTGATGGATGTCCAGCACATTATTCATTGATTGCGCGAAGGGAACTCGATGAAAAATTTCGAAATCGTTGGATTGGACGCGACGGTCCAATATCGTGGTCAGCTCGTTCACCAGACTTAACACCTCTAGATTTCTTTCTGTGGGGAACACTGAAAGAGAAAGTGTACAAAGAAGTACCAACTACACCTTACGACATGCAACAGCGAATTATTGCAGCCTGTGCGTCAATAAGTTCTGACACTGTAAGGCTTGCAAGTCAATCAATCGTAAAAAGAATCCAATGGTGCATTGACAGTGATGGTCATCATTTCGAACACCTACTATAAACGTATGTTTCATTTACTACCAAAACCGTAAGTATTATCGCCTTTCTCTACTTTCTATGACCTTCAATGACCGTATGTAATAGGTCGTGAACTCGTTTTAAGATATTCTATCACGATACGGAAGCAAAAACATACCGATCCATTTAAAAAAATAGAGGTGACCTTCAAATGTCCGAAGTACCTCCACCTGCAAAAAAACTATTATCGCCACCGGATGGCCCCCTTCGTACTGTGCAATTTTATTTCAGCAAATATTTCTGTGAAACTTATAGTTTCCGAGATATCTGAGGTGCTAATAGTTTTTGCCCCTGTATATTCCCATATACTTACATTTTTACTCCATTTCATTAATTTAGTTCTTTATCGCACTGCTATAATTAAGTACATAACGAATTTATAAACGGCATTTAGGTTCTTAAATAACTGCAAAAATGTAGACATAATTCTATGAATTCAAATAAAACATAATTCTATAAACCCAGACATTTCCCAGTTTGATTATTCAGGGTTTCATTTATTGTATAGATCAATGATAGAAATACAGAGGTATTTCAAGTAAAACTTGAATTGTGATTTAACATTCACGTTCTATAACTACCAGCATTAATTATTTAATAACCTTGTAACAGGATTACTGTAAAGTCATTATAAAAACGTTTTAATATACATATGAATGATGATTCATAACAGTTCTCCTTATTAATTTGTATAAGGTTACGTCAATATTTTCTATTAAAGACAACAAATTAATTTTGGGTCAATAATAGTCCTTCGGAAACAAAAAAATTCTGTATCAAGAAGTTGCAGTAATTTTGACTCGAATATTAAACTAATCAATCAAGATCCTGCAGTAAATTTATGAAAATTTTTCAAAAACTGAAAAAAAATCAAACAAGTAGAATCTTCACCATCCACTCAAAATTATTACAGCAACCATCCAACAAACAATTCAATCATATACATCGTTTACATTTTCCCCTTTCACACTCACTTGTAACTCTGACAAGCCTCCCACTAAGTGCAATTAGTTGTTCAGTTAGTCCAACATCCATCGAACCCTCGATCCCAACTCCGCCGAGATCGATTTCGATCGAACGAAACGAAATCCCGGGGATTCACCGTTACCGTAAAATCTAAGCGTCGCGGCCACGTGTTCGTTGCAACAGCCTCCGGTGCACTTGCCGCGAAAAAGGAGGAAGGAAAGTGAAAGTATCGAGGGAAACCTTAACAATGTTTCCACGTTTACCGAGACTGTCAAGGTTGCCCGATCAACGCCGAGGCTCCGTTAGAATTTAATCTCGCCGATCGGCCGCTCGAGCGGCGCTTTTTCAAATCCGTGCCAGTATCGGCGCGCGGGATCGCGCGAAAATTATTCATAAACCGGCGAAGCACTCGCAGTCCCTCGAAGGGATAGGTAACCCAGAAATGGGGAAGTACGAGAAGACGTGCGGAATGGTGTCATGGGCCAGATGGAATAATCGCTTGCGCACTACTATTGCGCGAAGGAGATTGCGGAATTCGTGATCGGAGGTGGAACGAGGGTTGCGATGAATCTGAAATTAACCTTTCGGCTGTGGCACCTTTTGAGTGGCAACTTGCTGTGTGTGCCTTTTCGCTGTTTCAGCGTGATCGTTGGAACGAAGAAATGATAAGCTGGTTATTTGGTGCAAGAAGCGAACTTATATTTAAGTTGATTTATGCGTTGGTGACTTCCTTTTATCTTATCAGCAAATGACAGAATTATTTCAAGCAACGAACGGGATAAGGAATGATAACGAAACCGAGGAGGAAGTGCGTTCCTTTTTCAGTCCACGCGCTCATGTAAGTATCCCTTCGGTATAATTAAGCGCCGAGAGTACGCGAGAATCGAAACTGGGTCTTGTCAAGGAAGTGGTTTATGTGTTGCACGTGCAGCACTGTGGCACACTATGTGCCCGCGCGTTCATTAATATACGTGCCTTATGAATACGATACCCCGACACGCTAGAATTTCGTCTCGACAGGGAAACCCGTGCGTCATTCCATGGGAAACTGGCCCAGCGGCGCTGGTATTGGGTCCTTAAAGAGTTTGAAACCACTTTGAAACCTTAAAAAGATGGCTGGATTTGAGAATATTTTTTAAGATAATGATGGAGGAAATGAAAAATCTGTCGAAACTAAGTTATTATACAGCTCTTGAAATATATAAACAAATTTTTTGTTTCTTTTTTTTTCAAACAAAAAGGCGTCGCTGGGGCCGATCTACGTAAGCTTCTCTTTTGGGAGCGCTGAATCGGTTTGCAACATGATATGGTTGAACTTACAACAAAAGAACTTACTGCCATTTTTATTCTGAGTCAATTATGACTTGTGTAATAATTTTGTTTTTGCGTATTTGTTATCATGAAGGATGTGTTTTGTAAAGTTATCAATGTTTTTATAAGAAATGTATAAAGTTTCGATGTGTAGAATCAATAACAGCATAGATCTACTTTACGCTCAGTCCTTTAGGTTAGGTCCGTGTATCCTATAGACGCTACACTAGTAATTAAAGTTGCCTATACAGCGCACCACATTTTTAAGCACACAAGATGGCTGACAGTTGATACCTCTTCCGTCTTTTGCTTCAACCCCTCAGAATCATGCACAGTCCTTTAGGTCCGCGCTATTGTCGGAATAGCGAAAGAAGATGCGGCAAGTCTCCATTTTGCTTTTGCGATGTTGCCACTTTTCCACTTCTCTGCCGCTTCCTGCTGCATCTTCTTTCGTTATTCCGACAATAAGTACTTGAAACTTTACACTGCGCTCGATGGAACCTTATTTCGAAGACTATAACCTATCATTTGAAGAAAAATGTTTCGATTTTTAAAAATTGTTAAAGTGGTATAATCCCTGAAGGTGTTTTAAAAAATAAATGCTTTTTAAAACGCTACCATAAACTCTATTTCGTTTATGATACTTCTTCTTGGATCGAGACAGCCTTGTGAGGACTCTTAACCTAAATTTCTTGAACTTCGTTTATAAAAGAAAAGGAAGAAGGAGTAGTGACTTCAATGTCTGAGAATCAGTATACGAATGCGTTACAATTAGCAGTACCAGTTATTATGTGTGAGAAATAAAAATCACCGAAATCCTGTGTTTGTTGTCGATGTGACAAGATACAGACACTGCGCGAGGGCCGTAAAAGAGCCCGAAAAATACGGTGGCCAACAATAAATCACGAAGAGGGCCATTTTCGCGCAACCTGCAATTTCCGTTCGCTGTTAAACCTCCATTACACCGTGTCGCGGCGAATGTCGATTTCAATATCTGTCCTCGGACACGAGCCTCGCGGAACTAAATCCGGGTAATGGACGCGCTTCGCGACCAAGTGTTTGCAGCCTTTATTAACGTGCGACCGACTCGAAACGGTGTACGAAAATTGAGGCGCTCATTTGCTCAAATGTCCCGGATACGGCAAACACAGGTCTGAGGAAATTACAGCATTTTTGGGGGTACTCATTACTATGGATTAAAGTAGGTACTATTATTAACCCTTCTTGAGCAACTTGATTCGCTTACGGGGCAAAGGAGATTTTAAAATTCAATGAAGGTGATTTTACAAGAAAAGATGAGAAAGAATTTGGTGTAACATTTTTTTATCTGAGGCTTTGTGTCAGAGTAATTATATTATGTTAGTGTCTTGTAAAAAATAAAAAAATAAAATAAATTTTATAATATTTAAAAGACGAAACACTTTTATACAAGTTTAAATTCTACGTAGTTAAAAACACAAATTTGCACAAACATCCGTAGTCAACTGATCACACTAATGCCAAAATATGACAATCAAAATTAATTTTTTATAAATAGAGCAATCGTTGGAAGTTTGATTTTGAGAATACTCTAACAATACACTGATTAAGCAAACAACTTGTCACATAATAAGTCAAACAAGCAGCAACTATCTGCAATTTTATTTCTCCGAATGGTAACGAACGTGTGTCTCGAAATACATATCCTTTGATTGGTCCTCGACGGTGTCAAGATGACAAGCTACCAGGAGAGACGATGGCAGTCGGTCGTCGATTTTCAGGTAATAACCAGAAATTTCTCGTTTCGCAAGCCGCAGTCGCGATTTACGACACACGAGCGTCAGCTCCGAGCGCCGATCGAGATTAATTATTCACGAGGCAGGGCATTTTACGCGATGTCGGTCTAGTTTCGCTACCGCGCTCGATGACGTATAATTATGTCGGACAAAGGATGTGGAACGGAGCCGCACGAAAAACCGCGCGCCCCGTTCGTGGGTCCACGCGCAGAAGAAAGTGGCCGGGAAGCATATGATATTGGCTGTCGCGCGCAAAAAGTCTCCTTGTCGACAGGTTTTCGAAGCCGGTTGATTCAGGAGAAACGGGGAAAAAAATGTTTCTTCCTACACGCGCGAACGGATGCTTTCCTTTTTTTTCGTTATCAAAGTGAAGACAGTTTTTTATAAGGCCTTATTTAAGTTTTTATTTTTTTTTCTTGGGTCCGTCTTCCTTTGGTGCCTCACTTAATAACCTTTTTCTTTACGTTTAAAAAAACGTAACGTAACGTTGGTTACTTGTTTCCGTGATGTCTTCCTTTCCCTTTGGTATTTTCCTCTGTAATTTTTCTTTTAACGTATTTCCTGATAACTTTTTTCATGCGCCTTTTTCATAGTAATTTTCCCTTTGATAGGTTTTCTAGCTACTTCATGTCTTACAATTAGCGTCTTTATTAGTAAAGTTTTCTTTTAGCATTTTTATTGGTAATATTTTTGTACTTTTTCAATTAACTTTTTCTCTCGATGTCTTTTTTGGTCATTTTTCCATTTTTGCCCTTCTTTCAAGTTAACATTTTAATTACTTTTAAAATTATATTAGTTTGTTTTTATTAAATATCACTTTGTAAATTTTTCCATGAATGCATTGCTGTGTAAGTTTTTTTTAGTCATTTGTCTTCTTGGTGTTCAGTTTGATCACTTTTTACCCTAAGTGCAGCTTTTAATAGCTTTTCTTCTTCCTTTTTCTCCTTTCCGCATCCTACGATCTACAATCAATTGCGGAAATCTACATATGCTCCAAAAATAATAGTATTTTAAAAAGTAAAGAAATTCTGTTCACAGTTACTTCCGTTTCTTTTTCCTGTGCACAACATTACTTTAGTTATTATATTATAATATTACAGCATTTTAATGACACCATTATCTTCCGGTACATCATTTTATTCTTTTCATAATAAATTCTTCAATTTATCAGAAAGCCAGGAATATCTTTCCACACAAGGTACTCAAAGTATTTGAATTTTATTACCTCGTCGGCTTCCAGCATTTAATCTACAACAAGGTCTACAAATATTCTAGGTGGGTAATTTCAGAGAGGAAATTTCTGATTTGCACGCAATTTGAATTTTTTTTTTCCAGTGCATCAAGGATGTCGGGTAGAGTCATAAAAGGAAAAAGGTTTCGGTTTCGAAAACTAATGGCCGTGTGTCGCAATCGGAAGTGAAATATTAAGTGAATAAATAAATATATCCAAGTATGTCATTATATCGTAGAGTGAGAAATGTTGTTCATTAGTCAATCCAGTTCTAGTCGAATTAATCAAGATGCAGGATACGTTAGTCGATAATGTTCTACCTAATATTACATTAAATATTTTTAACATTTATTTGGATATATAATAAAGATCCATATGATTAAAAGGAAATGCGGTCAAATTGCATGGCACCTAGTATTAAACACTGGAAGTGGAACATCTAATTGCGTTAGTATTAAAAATGTGGCCCGAATTGAACTATCGTAAGAAGGTTAATGGTTTTAAAATTTCTAAAGCAATCGTCGCTTTTTATATTGAAAAGCAAATATAATAACAGATCTCATCTCTAATATTGTATAATTGCTTCGTCAGATAATTGAAGTCACATGTTTTGGAGGTTAGGTTTAAGTCAGGTTAAAATCAAAATGGACTGTTACTAAAAAATGGACGTCCATTCAAAAATGTAGTTCTATTCGAAAATAGAGTTTCATTCAAAATGGAGTTTTACTCAAAATGGAGTTCCACTCGGAAATGAAGTTAAACTGTACCATGGAGTTCCATTAGACAAGGGAGTTCCACTGGAAAATTGAATTCCACCGGAAAATTGAGTTCCACTGGAA
Source organism: Perdita meconis (assembly GCA_030770465.2). Classification (NCBI taxonomy): domain Eukaryota; kingdom Metazoa; phylum Arthropoda; class Insecta; order Hymenoptera; family Andrenidae; genus Perdita; species Perdita meconis. The sequence continues at coordinate 798,995 of JASKOS020000017.1, forward strand.
AATTAAGTTCCACTGGAAAATGGAGTTCCACTGGGTAATGGAGTTCTACTTGACAATGGATTTCCACTGAAGAATAGAGTTCCATTCGAAATAAAGCTTTACTCAAATGGAGATGCACTCAAATTGCAGTTCCACACAAAATGGAGTTATACTCAAAACGAAGTTTCACTTAAAACGAACTTCCACTTGGTACCTATTTTGGCAATGATTTCTAAAACGGCAATATTCATAGAAAGTGAAATCACGCGAAGAGAAAAAACAGAAAAGATCTCAGCAAAGGTTCACCCAGAAAGCCCGGTCCATCGCTCCCAACATGTTTCCTCGCGTAGTCTCAGTGGAATTCCACCTGTTTCATGCTACAACGTCGCACGCTGCATGTTTGCTAAGGTTGCTTAGTGGAATTCCGCTTTGTGCGACTCTCGAAAGCCTGATCTGTCACACGCGACATGTTACCTTCTGCCACCTGGGTGGAATCCCACCTTAGCGAACACGAATCCCCTAGACACCCCGCGACCGTCGAGAAACAGAGCCATCAGGCAAACCAGCGGATTACTTACGGGAACGATCATTCAGAACAGTTTTTCACTAAACCGCCGCGCCGCGCCGGGGCGTCTCGCTTCGGCGATCACCGCTATCCGTCGAACGCATGCGTAATTTGCTATCACTGGATGGAAAAGGATCGGCGATCGGCGCCCGGTGAGATACGATTCGACCGCGGAGCGAAGAACAAACATCAAGATAATACGATTGATAATCGGACGTTAAACGTCGAGCAAAACGCGGCGGCACGGTATTTAACGATAAGTAAATGGTATACCTTTAATAGCTGTTCCGCTAAAGATAGCCGAGAAGCCGGGGAACACGGCTCAAAGTAAATCCGCGCGCGCGCGAGTGCGCTCCTTTTTATAATTGTCTGCTCATTTACGAAGTCGCCGGTTGTCTCGCGATCCGATGCGACCGATAAAGCCCTCGGCGAGCGCGATCTCTCTGCTCGCTTTGTTCCCCGTGTGTGCGTCGTCGTGCGCATGCCTGTTCTCAGTCGTCACCGTCAGCGCGCGCGCGCTTGCGCACCGTTGAGGCCCGTAGTAAGGCCCCGCCACGGGGACTTGGACACTCCGACGCTTGTTCTCACCTGTTCCCAGGATAAATATGAATATTATCAACGAGCGGTCGAGCGGGGCGAGGGTGATTCCAGATTCGCCAGATAAGACCGGGAGGTTTTTCTTTTTTTTGCGTGCGCGCGCGCGCGCGCAGCCGTCTGATTTGCATGGCGGGAAACAGAAACCGAGATACGCCGGGGCGACAAGCTCTCGCCGACCATTTATCGCCCCGGCACCGATCCCGACGTCCTCTGCGCGCACCGTTGCGCCCGTAACCACGTTTACGTGCGTGTACGTGCCCGGCTGTAAATTTTTCACGTTTCGTAATTACACGCCTGCAGCCAACGTACCACCAATCTAATGTTACATTTTGCACTGACTCCCCGCACCCCTCTATAGCGGGGGAACGAGCCTGCACGTCCGCGGAAAGCCTTGATCCGATATATCGTGGTGATTTTATGCGACGCAATGGCTCTTATCGCGGCGCTGTCGGCTCGATAACGGATTGGCGCGGCGAGAGTTGTTGTCTTTTGAGAAATCCCCAGATTGATATCTCTTTTAGGAGTGTCGGAGTCGGGGGTGTATAAGACTTTGAAGGTGTTGATTTCAGGGATTTTAGAGCGTTTTGGAGAGTTTTAATCTAGGGGTGGAGTTATAGGGTAGTAGGTTACACTTTTCAAGATTTTTAGGAATTCAGGAATTCAAAGATTTAAATATTCAAAAATCCTAGAAACTAAAAACCCAAAAATTTAAGTATTTAGAGGTTTAGGAATCCAAAAACTTACCTATTAAAAAAACAATAGGAACGTATAGATTTTAGTCCGAAAGTGTTCACGTATTCAAGAATTCAGGATTTCAAAGCATCGAATATTCGCGGTTTCAGAAACGCACAGATGTAAATAGTAAAATATCCACGTATTCAGAATGTTAGATATTCAGGCATTCAAGAATTTACGAATACAAAGATTCAATTATTCAAATATTCACGTATTCAGAAATTCAAGAGTTAAGAAACACAAACAATCAAATATTAAAAAATTCACGAATTTAAAGATTCCCATACCTAGGGAATTCAGAATTTCAAAGGTCTAAATATTCAGCAATCCACGAATTCAGAGATTCAAATATTTTGAAATAATTAAAGATTAAAGTAAAATGTTTGTATCGAAGTATACAAGAGTCCAGAAGTTCAAATATTCAATAACTCAAAATGTAAGAGTCTAGGAAAATCCAATGATTCAAGTATCCAAGAATCCAAATATCCTGGAATTCAAGCATCTAGTGATTTGAGTATCCAACTATTTAAGAATCCAGGCAAATAAATATTTATACTTGAAAACATCCAGAACTTTAAGAATCTAGAAGTTAAAAAATAGCAGAACTTTAGTATTCTCAATTCAAAAGAATATAGTTATTCAAAATCAATGAATTCAAACGAATATTGGTGTGCAAGAATCTATAAATCTCTGAATATTAGTGTTCAAAAATCCCCAAGTTCCAAAATTTCTGATATCTAATATTCTACGAATCCTAGAATTCTAATGTTTAAAAATATACAAATACCAAACATTGACTATTAAAAAATTTACAAATCTCAAAAATTTGTAATGTCTAAGATTTCACGAATTCTAGAATCCTTATGTGCAAGAATATACAAATGCAAGTACGTTACTTATGTTTAAGTGTGTAGTAAAGAATCGTTACGAAGAATTCTTACCAATAAAATCTTATGAAGATTTATTTGGGGAATGAGGATCTAAGCTAAGAATTTTGAAGATGTTTGCATAAAATTTTAGGCAGAGTATATTTAAAACTACTTTATTTTAAAAAAGGATCTAATGTATTCTGAGTAACCAGATTCTTTTTGTTTAGAAGGATCTCCAGACCTGTAAATAGATAATAATCCATAGGAGGCTGGTGAGTAAGACATACGTGCGAAGGATAAAGGAGGAGCTTTCTAGCTCCATTGTTGTGATTTTTTAGAGGTCTGTATTGCCACATGTAAGTCTTGCGTTAGCATGACGCGGAATTAACCCTTGACATCATGCAGCTGTCTGTGAAATAGCTGGTTGTATTAAATGGTAAAATTGTGTCTTTGAAATGATGGACAGCCCCTGTCATAAACTGTCAAACTGTGATCGTGGGTTTCTTTTAACAGTTCAATCTGAGTTTATTAAAATCATAGAAAATTGCTTGAAAATGGTTTTCTATTGGAAACTATTTTACGATATTAGCACATGATAAGTTGAATAATTTTTCGTTACGATTGTTATTAAAATATATGGACGTACCACTGGAGAATGATGGTTATAACTGTTTGTAAATCGTTGATAATAAAATTATAGTTTACTGTTGCGCGTAACACAACACGTGACTATCGTAGTTTACTATTGCAGCTTACTATATTTCAATATTGCGGAAGGTTACTGCCATTTGTTATCGCAACCAGTAGCGAGTTGAAGGTGAACTAGCGAAATCTTAAGGTGCAGATCCGGCAAAACGAGGGCGTCATAATTCACAGGACGTGATTCAACCTTTGTACTCGAAGAAAGTTCGCAGGCTTTTGAAATCATTTCTCCGCTATTACGCCGCGAAAGATAAAGAACAATTTTTCGAAGCAAACTAATGCCCATGTAGGAACGTACATTAAAGCGCTGTAATTCTTTTTAAAGTTAGGACTCTATCTCCGATTATAACTTCTGCGCACTGCCAATTCATTACGGTATTGTAGTGTTTCACGAGCAATTTAAGTATAAACAAGAAAAGCAGATTTATGGAACGTTTTTCATGTTAACGATTAGAAAGAATAGGGAGAAATATAGCTCTTGTAGAGCTGATTCGATAATTTCAGCATCGGAGAAAAGTTAATCTCGGGAGACAGTTTCCTTGGCAATATCCTACGCGTCTTTGAGTCTTAAAATACCTCTTTACGCCATGTTTAAAAAGACAGAGGTTAACCTTTAAACTGGACTATCATAAATTTTACGTGGGAGTGGAAAGATAACATGACATACTTGTACTCGCATACCTAATGCATTTCAACACTCCATATATTTTGCGGGGATTTGCGGTGATTAGAATACAAAAACTGTAGTTCATATTTTTCCCAAGCCGTTATCCTAATGCGTGTAATACTTGTAATAATTTATCCCGGCTAAGTTACTTCATTATCAACGTTTCAGTCACCTATAGTCACCGTATCACAAAGATAAATTTTCTGTACATTGTGTACTTTATATTTTATGCAACTTCATATTTCAAGGGGAATAATTAATACAAATTACCAAGTAAATAAGTATGAAATTGTACCAATAAACTATCTTAAATTATGCAAGTATGTAATTGGTTTTAATGTTTTGTATAATTAAAGAATAGAATATAAATTACTGTAAATATAGTCCAGGTAGCTGTTAGATGGAATATTGTTTGTTACCCACGAGACTACGATTTTTCCCTAATTAAAGAAACATCTAATTTATCTACCCCTATTAATTGAAAAACTGTTAATAAAAGCAGAGGTTTCTTCGGTTACTTCCTGAGCGAAAGCGTTATGGATATTAATGAATGCATCTTCGCGTTCCGCTGAAGAAACTTTACGGGTATCAGCAGAACCGTCTATTCTCTGCTCTGGAAAAGGAAGAAGCAAGAATTGAAACGTCAAAGAAAATCGTGATTTAATACAGTAACGTACTGTGATTTTAATTCAAAGAACGGGATGGTGGCTGGTATTAATTTGTTTCGAGCGAAGGACCCGCTGCGGTATGTAACGAAGAAAAATCCAGGTGCACTATACAATACTTAATTGTTGAAAAGATCTTTCCACTAGGGGGTCCCATTGTGAGAAACTTCACGGAGGTTTTACTGAAAAAGATTATGAGACTTTTTCACACGTGCTTCATTTATTACGTAAAAAATGCAGTTCGGAGTTTATTTTTAGCTATTAAGATTATTATAGGTGCATTAACAATGGTTTGTGTACTTTAATAGTTTCTCATTTAGAATCCTTTAATTATAATAATTAAGGCATATACTGGGTGTTTCGAGTAGTGTTTAAGCGATAGTCCTCGCACTTGTTGACATAGAGGTGCAAAATTTATTCATTACCTGTCATAATCTCCAAATTACAATCGCAGAAAGTATTGCTTTCTTTAGATACTAGATGATTGTAAATGTATAGTAACAGTGATAACTATACGGTGCTGTCTGACAGCGCGATATCAGTCATCACAGTTTAGATAAGTATCTTGGTAGTAAATTGGTTACACTGTATTTATCGTCTACTTGCATCACCTGCGAGTTACTGCTACCAATAGTTATTTAAGAATCCAATGTTCTCTGGAAATCTACAAATTATGATTGATAATAGATTGATGAACACATTTTGCTACTGCGATTCATTAAATTTAGCAGTGAATTGATTTTCTCTGACAATGTTCTTACATTTAAATAACGTGTTCTACAAGTTTTTCGTGGCTTTTATAGGCAAGAATACAGAAAGAATATAGAACTATAAATAAATAATTTTTGTATTATCTTAATTTCTTCTTCCTACGTTTAATCACTTGTCATTTTATTATTTTCTATTTAGTCTTATCTTGAAACCAGGGAGCCGAGAAATTTATTTAATCGCGAAATGATTCCGTATCTTTCTCCGTTAGCTATCTAATTATGAACAGACCAGTTTGATGAAGATCCACGTTGATCAACGATTTTTTACGCATCCTAGTAAGTAGTACGAATCTGACTGGCAATTGTAAATCTTGAAGAGTACTTTAATTAGCTATTTTAACAAGTTTAGTAACTATGAATGGTCTAGTTTCGTGATCATTTAACGAGGGTTTAGGATGATTCGAAAATCCCTACATTAGTCAATTTTTCATGCATTCTAATTGATATAGTAAAGTTAGAACGTTCTAAATCATATCGAAGAATATTCCAATTCTTTTCCCTCGCTAATTGAATAGGAATAATCCAATTCGATGACCATTTAACGAGGTTTTAGGATAATTACAGAATCCCTACATAAATTACTTTTTTATCCACTCTGATTGCTACAGTAGAAGTAGTAAGTTCTAAATCATTTTGAAAAATTTTCCTGTTCTCCTCTCTCTTTAATTGATTAGAAATGATTTAATTTGATGATTATCTAACGAGGGTTTAACATTAGTAGTTTTACATTAGTCAATTTTTCATCTATTCTGATTGGTACAATAACTCTAGAAAGTTCTAAATCATTTCGAAGAATATTCCAACTCTCTTCCCTCGCTAACTGTCTAGGAATGATTCAGTTTACTGATCGCTTAACGAGGAATTAGTTTAATTCGAAAATCTATGCCAACTCAAACAAGTTTATTTATGCAAATAGTTACTGTAAATCCAAAAAAATGTTTAATGACTATGGAGAACATTCTATCACATGCATATTGTATCCAAAGGCATTTCGGCGTTGCTCATGCCGATTTCTTTGTTTCGTAGTAACCACCGTTATGTCGAATTATTGTCTTCCTAACAAATACGCGTCGAGGTAATTATTTTCGTGAACCGGTAGCGACCGTGATTATACGTCGCGAGCTAATGGAACGGGGAACATTGAATTTTAATTCCACTTAATCCTGGACCACTAGGATATTTTACTACGTAAACCGTAATTAGCGTAACGGGAACCGGGCACAATGGCTCGTCCGCGAAGTTATTAAAACATTCCATCAGCGTCGGCGCATACACGGAGGGCGCGTGTTGACAATTATCAGGTTTTCTTTTGTCTCGGGCTAATTAGGCTCGGCTCGCGCGATGATTTATCGGTGCTCGGCGCGTCGCGTAATGGACCGAGGAAACTATATATGATCGAACGGTTCGGAACCGTAAAAGCGTGCCTCGTAAAGATGTGTATCGAAGCGTTCGCGATTTCCTGGAAATTTGTCAAGATTTCCATCGTGAAAGAGAGAGAGAGAGAGAGGTGGTGAGAAAAAGGAAGGAGCGAAACGGTGAATCTCGGCGAGCGATCGGTTTCCAAGCGGCCGCGGCACGAGACGGAGATATAGACCTTGCCGCGGAATATCCTCGTTCAGATTTTACGAGTGGCTATCTGGACTTTATACATATTCTAATGGACGCCGAGCGTGATGCTATAAAAGGCGGAGCGGCGATTATCTGAAAACGGAACTGCGAGTAAATAACCCAGTTGCAACTTGGCCGTGGAAATCAACCTTGTTTCTTCTTATCGCGATATAACGTCCCGAAGATGAGCGGCGCGTCATAACTCAACCGTCAAAGAAACGATATCCGTTGTGTTCCATTCTGTTGCGGAAAAGGCCGCGGTGCACCGCGCGCCTCGCCGCAACTCGACTGGCCGCGTATTTTTTTCCTCCTCTTCCCTGACTCCCTGCCTCTGCTACCGTTGAATACATTATCCGGCCGTGAAAGTGCAAGAAAGTGGTGCCGCGCGCTTTCTGATCTTGCCGCGAGCTCGAACGTCGCGGAATGAGGAACGAGCGATGGGGGGATATTTTCGTGACAACGTTATTTGTTGAGGATGATTCGTAGCGGTTGTTCCACGGAAAGGAAAAACGGTTATAAAGTGATGTTGCGGTGGAAGTGGTATTCGAAGTTTTCAGTAGATGTTTTGTAATCTGAAGAGGCTAGATCTTTTTTTGGTTGTTTGGAATGTGTGTAGATGGTGGGATGTCGGCAGTGATGAATCGGCAAGAATGGATGACATTAGAGCTGTTGCTATCCGATGGTATTAAAAGTAATAACTGTGAGATGTGCAAATAGTTTAATACTAAAACCAGATAAATGTGGAAGTATTGGAGATTTAGAAACATAAAAATTCAGGAATGCTGGAAACCTGTAATTCAAAGATTCAAGGTCTTAGGAAACTAGAAATGCAAAGATAAAAATATCCAAGAATTTAGGAATCCGAAGATTCAGGTACTGAGTGATAGAGGAATCCAAAAATTTAAGTATTCAGGAACTAAGAATTGACAGGTTCTAATATTCAATCACATATTCCGAAATTAAGGAATTCAGGAATTCACGAATCTAGGGATCTAGGGATTCAAGAATCTATGAATTCAGGGATCCATGAATCTCAGAATTCAGAAATTCATGAATCCGGGGAGCTGCTAAGGTAGGCTTCCACGAATCTAGGGATCCAAATTTCCATGAATTCACGAATCCAGGGATCCACAAATCCACGAATCCAAGAATCTACGAATTTAGGGATTCACGAATTTCAGAATCTAGAAATTCATAAATTCAGGGATTCACAAATTTAAGAATTCAAGAATCCAGGGATCCACAAATCCATGATTCCACAAAATCATGAATCCAGGGATCCATAATTCCATGAATCCACGAATCCAAAAATCTACGAATTCAAGGATCCACGAATCCAGAAATCTCAGAATCCAGGAATTCATGAATCTAGGGATTCACGAATCGACGAATCCACGAATTTAAGAATCCTGGAATCAACAAATCCAAGAATTTAAAAATCCAAGATTTGAAGAATCCAGAACTTCAGGAATTCGGGGATCCACGAATCGACAAATTCATAAATCCAGGAATTCGAAGATTTAAGTATTCAGGATGTCAATGTTACAAATCAGAAATTCCAGTCAGAAATCTAGAGTCCAAGAATCCACAAATCCCAAAATATCTAATGTTTAATATTGCATAAATTTTAGCCTTCTGAAGAGCAGGTAAATTTCTAATATCACAAATCCTAGATTTCTGAAACTATAAAATCCTAATATTCAAATATTCAAGTATTAAATTTCTCAAATATTCAAGTATTAACTTTGCACTATTCCACAGAACAGTAACAGAGTCGATAAATCAGAAACTCTCAGCTTCGCGGATTTTCTCTTAATTTAATGTCCCTTGATAAAATGGATCCGAGCTCGTAACTCGCGCGCGTTTTTCCAGAAATCGAACCGCCCCATTAACCTCACGACTTCTCCCGACCAAATAAATTTAATCGTCACTGGTCGCTGTCTAATTGCATCGTCCTATATCACTGCCCCGTTATCTGGGTTATAATTCAATTTTCATCGTCCCGTTTTAAGCTTTTTCCTCACCTCCCTCTACGATTGACGTGATTGTCTTGGTTCGAGAGGGGATTCGTGGAAGTTACGCAGCCGACGAAAGAAGTTGGTCTATTATAGCTTCGGGAACAGCGACAAAGACTCTTTGACGCGGATGACTGCTCCTATGGACCGAGTCGTAATCGTTCTTTGGCACATTCCTGGGGGTTCAGCTGTTGGACTTCGCCATTAGAACACCTAAATACCGTGGGCATTTAATAAGAAACTGAATTGATGACATCGATAATGAATAATCTAATAATCTAAATGTTCTGAAGGAGGAATCGAACTTTTAAACATTTGTTAAGTGAAAAATTTGGGTCAATTTAAAAAGAATAGTAACAATAATTTTCGTGTCATGTGGAGTTCGAGGTGGTTATGGTTTTAAGTCAGAATTCATGACGACGTTGAGAATAAGTATTGTTCTTATAGGTTGCTATATCATTCATATACGTATTGTATTTTTCGAGGGGAAAGAGAAATGTTCTAACGGGACAACCGTCGTTACATGGGAAAAATAATTCTTGCAAAATTGGAAACACCCACACGCCGGTTTGCGAACCACGCAACGCGCGAGGTAGAATTCGGCATACTTAATTTCGCGCACCGTTATCCGCCGTCTGGCTCGCGGAGGAACAGGGTCGTAAACCATTATCATTGGGAGACACCCTTGAATGGGTGGCGTGGTTGATTTAAATCTCAGGAAATATTGCTTTTAGGCGAAAAATATGGTACGCTTGTTCTGAATTCAAAGGCAGGTCAACTCTTTCAAAAATATGACGACATTTATCTTTTGTCTTAAGCGGAAAAAATTAAACATTAATTGTCCTCAGAGTTGAGCAAATTTTATTCGAATACCGAATGAATAAATCTCAAAGATTTATTCCAGACAACTTCTTTATGAATAAAAGTTTATTCGTTTTTGTTTTTGTGACAGAAATTGAAGAGTGGCTCGATGAAGCGACGAAAACGGCGAGCTTATAGCGAGAGAATACTGTACATATAAATCAAGGATGCACAGACTGCGGTCCGCGGGTCGCATGCGGCCCTCCGTTAATTCTCTGACGGCCCGCTCACACTACTTTTTTGTAACAATATATGGTAAATATAAATAAAATAACTTCCCTATAAATCGGGAAGTTAATAATAATTATGTTTTAATATTCATGTTTTTCTTTGGCGACCCTCACATTAGTCACAGTGAATCTGTGTGGCCTTTGGTCTTAATAAGTCTGTGCATCCCTGATATAAATACTTAAAAACGTGTTTCATATGTATGTGTTTCACTTACACTTCATGAATCCTAGTACGTATATTGACCATTTAACATTTGTTTTTTTCCACGATTTATTCGAATAAATTTTTATTAGTTATTCTGTATTCGTCATTTTTATTCGCTCAACTTTGATTTCCCTGTATTACTATGCCGACAAAATTAAAATATAGAACATAGAAAATTTTGCATTTTAAAAATACAGAAAAAAATTAAACCGTAAAAGAAAAAGGAAATTAAATTTAAATCTCTCACCGCGTTGCTGTCACTCATTTTGATTCTTCTTTATCTTGAAAACACAAGAAGTTGAAAATCCAGATGTCGAACTTCCGATACACACAATTTAAATCTTGATAAGAAAAAAAAAAAAAAAATGCACGTTTGTGTATATTTCACTATAATTTTAACTATGTCCCTAATTAATTGTGATTGTGGTTAAGTTGTAAAATAGTTTAATAACTGAACCTTGGTTTTGTACTTCAACTTCTATTCACTCGTTATGTTTAATACGTGTAATACTGATAATTGTTAATCAGTTTCACTTCGTTATCACATTAATAAGACTGCAACTCTCAATAACAGTGATTTATGACTATGTTGACTCATAAATATTCTTCGACACACGTCTGTACCCTCCAAGGGCTGGAATAGAACTGACCATTTCAAGGCAGAGTCTCACCTCGACCGAATCTACTTATTTTGAAATTCAGACGACGCAAAAAGGGTAGGTTGTTAAGAAAGGGAGCAGTGGTGGTGGGAGTTAGTGGTATAAGCCTACCATTATTCGTGCGCGAGGTTTATGGCGGATTAAGGGCAGAAGATTGTCGCATGTTTCACATTAATAATAATTACACCCGCCCTTTCAGCCCTCACCTCACTCCTCAAGCATTCTGCTGTCTTTTTGAGAGATATTTGCATACCACACAATAGATACAATTTAATAACAGTATTCAATATTAATTAGAAACGATATTAATTGTGTTATTTGTACATAGACTGCGGATGTTTATACAAAATAAAATTTTCACAAACAAAAACCAAGACTTGAAACTTTATTAGCAACGTGACTTATTTTCTTAATATTATAATTAGATTGCGGAGTTTTATGCGAAATAAAATTTTTACAAGTGCAATTAAAGGATTGAAACTTGAATAACAGTGTGCTTAATTTTTTAAACATTGTAAATATAATGATAAATATAAATATGCTAAAATCTACAAGGTTGTTCATAGTTGTACAAAATATCAAAAATAGGCACAATAAATGTTGCAATATGTAATGTAATAAAAATAAAGTGTAATATTATTCAAGCTAAAATTCTTTATCTGCATCTACAAAGATGTGGATTTGCATAAATATCTACATATAATAATCAGTTTCACTGATTCAAGAATTACCTGACACTGACAACTCTTAAGTCGACTCCCTCTCCATGAACTCAAATATGAGAAATATGATCCGATTTCTCAATCCACAAAGGTGAATAATATCGGCAGAGACTAGAACCTTGTCAACCAATAACGGAAATCGCCTCCACCATAAAAGAAATCGAAATGGAGCTTGAGTTTCATATAAAGTGAAACATTACTGACAAATGGGTACTTTTACTTCAGCACGCTGCCAACGGATACTTCACACGTTACGACTTAATGCAACACATGTCTGTTTGCATATATCGTTAAATAATGTTAGGATAACTGTTATAGTACAGAAGCGTGCAATCTCAGGGAATCTAAATAGATCAATAAAATAATGATGAACGACAACGTATTCCGCTCTAAAGGTCCATTTTAACTCCAAACGTTATTATCTCTTGCAACATGGAGATCAATATAAAATTCTTACTTAGTGGAAGAAAACAGAGATTCTTTCGTAACAAAGAAACGTTGCTATTTGGTAATCTAATTTATTTAGTTTTAGTTCAGGAAAAATAGACATCCAATAAGGAAATAATTTGTAACAGGCTAAATTTTTATATCCACATTGGTATTGGGGTTCTAAATAATATGTGAGAGTTCTTCTCATCGATCCTGTGTCTGCTAGATCAATTACGCGAGGTCAAAGGTTGCGAAAACCGTTTTTTTGCTCGGAAACAGTGTCCTTCCCGAAAAAAATATTCAATACTTATTTATAGCTGAGATAATTTGCTACAAAAATAGCTTAAATAGTTTTTTTTTGTAAGAGTAACCGTTCACGAGATGCAGGGTGTAACGAGTTATTAAGTGTTTTTCATTAATAACTCGTCAACAAAGTCTTACCTAACATTGACGATTTTTATGTCTATTTTTCCTGGACTAATTGTTCTGTGTTACACGAGTCTATTACGCACTTTATAAATTTTGATCCACAGTTTGGAAGTCTGTAATGAGCGCAGAAAAATGCAGACAGAAGCGAAACCGGAATTCTTCTTCCGCAAAGCGACGCATTTTTCCCATAACTGTGAGCACGTCGGGCAAGATAAAAATCAGAGAAATCAATACCGTAGCTCTGCAACGGTCTTGCGATGGTCGACGAAAACTCATCGACTGGCAATTATTTCGCGGAAGGTTCGTTGCGATCGCGCAAAAAGCCGCGCTGCCGGCGATTCACCATCAGATAGCGACGCGAACGGGGCTATGTAATTTTGGCGAATATTCGCGACTGATAATCGCGTCTTTCGAGAGAAATTCAGGTTATAAATAAATAATACCCCTCCTCCCGTCTCAATCTTCCCTCAGTGTTCCTCCCGTCGTTCTTTATTCTCCGCCTCCTCTTCGCATTAATCTCCTGTACCACCAGCGAGCTCGGAGCGCACGAATTGACAGGTGCTTCCATTTAATTGACCATCATCCTAAATGCATGTGCAGTTAATATTTTACGTTAACACGCGTTAAACGGTCCTGGGGAGTCCTCGAGGCGATGGATCCGAGGCATTAACGCGCAGAACGATGCCTTTTATCGAACAAATTCTTGCCGGATGAGTTCATAAAAGTTCGACTTTCGGCTGGCCAATTTATGTAGTCCCGAGAGGGCTTCTTCCTTCAGTCGACTAACTGTTCTTCCGCGATAAGATAATAACGCAACTATGAAATCGGCGTAACGTTTCCTTGGTTCGTTCCGCGCATTTTGGGTCACCTGTCTGGGCGAAGCTCGTTTGGCAAACCAGTCGCGTGGCCTCTGATAACGATGGGTGGTCCTCATAGGCTGACATCTTCTGAGATCAGACTTCGGAGGACCATGCGGATTCGCAAACCCAATCAAACGCACAGAAGGTGCTGCGCAACGGGCGACACCCTTTTTCGATACGATTCCGCGAAATACCTCATCAAAGTAATCATCGTCGAGAACCAGCCGCGATCCCGTTACCATCGACAACTTCATCCACGAAAACGCGTCAAAAGCTTCCACGTATCCTTCAAACAGGATCCGCCGCGCCGATTCGATTCTGGTTTCTTGGCTCAAATCGTTCGCGGCGTGACTGAGTCCCCGATCCAGAAAAACCCGCAACGACGCGACGCGTTTTACTTCGACGAGGGTGACGATCCAATTGAGGATCGACCCGCCCGGGAACCGGAAGTCGGCGTCGAAAAAGCGAGCCGAGAATCGGGAACGTTCGGGAAGCCGCCGTCGTAAGAAGTCGATTGTTACTTCTCAATTAAGCCGACGATGTGTCTCGATGGAAACTCGCGCTGTTGTTCCGCGAACGCGTTTCGCTCTGGTTTCCGCCAGGCCGTTTCTTGCCATAATTATCGTCGCCGGCGTTGGACAATCTACCGGCAATCGGACAAACGGCGGGGTCAGCGCGTCGTAAATTCTCCGGCCGGCTGTAATGGCCAACGATTTGTCGTCTCTTTTGTAATTATATTAGAATTTATATCGGTCGTGCTGCGTGGGTTTCTTTCGGCGTCGTCGTAAAACGCATTGGCTTGCGTGTTGCGGTTCATGTGTCGATGCTGCGTCAGACTCTGGGCAAATGCTGCTGTTGTGAGTGAATGCAGGCACAAGCGGTACAAAGGGTGAGGGTTTAGTGGAATGGATCCTAATGGCGATGAGTTTTGGGACGTTGTGGGGGGTTGATGAGGTTTAGATTAGTTTTGAATTTTGAAGTAGAATGTTTTTTGGTACTATTTGCACATCTTTCGTAAATACAGCAGAATCTCGATTAACTGGCTCATAATTATTTTTTGTTTCCGTTATCTTGGGTCCCAATTATTCATAGTAACACACAGTATCAGAACACTCTCCCCTCTCCTTCTCCTCCCTCCATTTTTCTCAACCAACTGCCATTGCCAAGAAAAATTACGACTCCACCCCACAAATCCATTCTCCATAAAATCGCGCTACGAAGTATACTTTCGATCCTTCTCAACGTCACTCGACAAACGTTCTATCACGACCGCTAATTAAATGCCACCGCAAGGGATTAAATAATATCCAAAGGCACGCTTATCGAATTTTTCCGCCGTTTCCGACAATCAGCGTACGCGGAATGAAAACCCCGCGCCGCCGCGCCGTCGAGCCGGAATATTAAGCTTAGGGTTACGAAACAAGGCGCGACTCTACTTTTCGCATTCCACCCTACCTTCCCAGAACAGATTGACAGGCCGGTGACCCAGCTATTACGCTACAGACAGATTATTCCGGATTTTTCCTATTCAGATTCTCAATTAACCAGCTGCTGTCCACTGTTCCGATCGATTCCCTCGGCACTCCGCGCGGCACCCGCTCCGTCGACCTCGTTCCGCCCTCGATTCGTTCTCATTTATTACCATTATTGTTATTACGACCGTAATCACTGCCGGCCGCGGCCGCGGAGTTACCGTCGCGGCGGACAGCTCCGCGCGATGGATAATGGTGTGTGACTTCTCGCGCTCTTTATGATGCAAATCGCGCGCGAATTCTACGCTCCCTTCCCGCCGTCACCCACACTCTCTCCATCCCCGTCACCTGCGACCCTTCGCCGCGCGGAGTCCCTGCGGGTTCGCGATTCCGCAAGCGCGTACGATCGCGGCGCAGGGGGGAAAAGAAAAGAACGGGCGATCGCGAACGGGCAAAAACTCGCCTCGTGCAACCGTCGATCTCGTATCTGTCAGCAGATAACATCGAATTCCTAGCGGCAGGCTCACCCACTCTCCCCGTGGCACCAACCAACGAACTACAAATAAACGCCGCCTGCTAACGTTTGCCCGTAAATCAATTTAATCGCGCGTACGAAGCGCGATAGTCATCTACGGGCTTAATGTAATCGTCCCGTCGGGCCCCACCGTGCTCGCTGCGAGCGCGCAGGCGCGTCCGCGAGCGCGCGACACCGCCACGCATGCGTGGAGGATACAGGGCAGTCGGGACATCCCTCGAGTCCTAATAAAAAGTCGAGCGATCGAGATCGACGTTCTTGCGAATCGACCAACCGTTTACTGACGGCGCACAGCGTTTTGTAATTATTTTATTACTCGATCGCGCGCGCGCGCGCGCACGCGAGAATCGGCCTCGTCGGTTTCTTTCGCGTTTCTTGCTCGATTATTTAGCCGGAGCAAAAACTGATCGCATAAGCGAGTCGAAAGCGCGTACTCCTGAAATCCGGACACTACACGCTTTAAAGGTTGTTTATCGCCGCGAGATTTTTTTTTTGTCTTCGATGATCGTTCTGTTCGATTATTACCGAAAAAAAGGGTTGATAAGTGAGGTGGATGACGGGTTTGCACCTTGTATAGTACTGCGTTGAAACCAGGGCGACGTGTGCGTTGCTTATTTTGGCATGGCGTTTTGAAGGGAAAAATAGGGGTTGTTTTTGTGGTGATGGTTATTAGTTTTTGGGCGGTTTTAATGCAATATGAGTAATATATATGTAAGGTGGAAGAGTAGCTCTTGTTTGAAACAGTTCTACTTATAATCAGCGTCATGTGACCCAGTTACTAGAAATTGCAATGCTTAACTTTGCTACTTTTCTTTGAAAAATCTGATCTGTTTGAACTTTTATTTTTAGAACACCATCGTGAATGCGGACAATTACATTTTTATGGAATGTCAAGGAACAAATTAACATTTTTGTTAAATTGAATAAATCAAATTCAATTTTATAAAAAATTGACATTTTTTATATTTTTCTTAAAATTAAGACAATTATTTAAACAAATAAAATGCATGGTTGTATCAAAAAAGATCCGAAGACCGTATCAGGGTTGAGGTTTATCTTAAGCGAACTTAAATGATTAGATTATAAAAAAAAAATATATCAAAAATTGAATTTTTATAATCTGAATTTCTAATCTTATTATAAAGGATATTGAAAATCCGAGTACTACTCATGAACTTTTGAAAATTCCCACGGAGGTAGTTTGAAAGAAATCAAAGAACCAAATCAGATTGCAATGCACTGACGTTAATTCCTCATTAACTTTTTGTCCGGAACGGCTCCAGCTGTGATGCAAGTAGATTGTGACATATTATACAGACGCGAGGTAATTCATTTACTTCGAAAGCGCCGATGGATTATTAATAACTGGCCGAGGCATTGTAATTTACAGTTTTGTAACGTGTCTCACCGTAGAGCCTACTGACAAAAGAAAATCTTTGACAATCAATAATATATCCGGTTCGCTGTCTGAACTCATAACGCGTCGATAACCAGAGACACCCAGTATGAGATCATAAATTATTTCGCAGTGATAAATTTGCTAGCATTTCGCTGAATTATCACGTCGTGGAAAAATCTGTTATTTCTTTTTTAGGGTAACCTTATCCGTGGATCACGTTTTCCGCGTGGTTTTCTGGTTAACTGAGCTTCGAGAAGTCCATTACGTATCGTTTCAGTTATGCCATTTATTTCGCTCGGAAGATATTCATCTACATTTTCGCAAAATAGTATAACAAATGTCCATATAACACGGTCATTAGGTCCCTGCAAAATGTCGATAGAAAAAGAAACAAGAAAAAATTCATGTCCCAATAGATAAAGGAAAAGGCAGAATTAATTTCATTTCCAGCTAATAAGGGAAATTACTCAAATGTTATACTCATTTATTGATGACGCTTCGCCATTTTATAGAGTTCGTCCAGCTGAATAATTCTACATATACTGCATTTTGGGGGCAGACGGCTAATTGTTTATGAGATATTAATAATTAAAGTTAGTTACTCTTTGCATTCTAAATTAAACAGGAAAAATTACTACCTCAAAGCTAAAACTGTCTAAAAAATAAAAATGAGGGGTCGGAATTTGATTTCCATTATTTTCTACATTTTCATTTTTAAAAATTAATATAAATAATTCTTGCTTTTGGTTTTATTAAATTCATATAAACTTGAATGTAATTTGATGAAAATAATTTTATATTTTGTTGAAATATTCGTTTTTGCATTATTAATTACTTAATAAAACATAAAAATGTTAGTGTTCGAGTTTTACTTTGAGCCACTGTAGTTACACTCTGGACCTAATATGGCGGATACGCATACGCATTTCTATAGTGGCTTCGGAAAGCGAGCGTCCCAATTTTAGAAGGACTTTGATGCTTTGGGAGGGTTCGCTATCCTAATTTAAGTTTAAGTGGCAGGGCCTGTGAAGTGCAGTAGTGGGGTGACTAATATAGGAAAACTGAGGAAAACGTAAAGTGATGTACATAAACATATTAAAAGTACAGATGTTGAACATGAATAAGTTATGTGCTATTAAATTATTCTTATATTATATTATGTTCCTCTGATTTGTAACCAGCTTCTCTGGCACAGGATTTAGGTTTTAGACAACTATATTTTTAATTTTATGTATCTCATCTTACAGTCGGCGATATTTTTCATTTTCTTTTTTTTTCTTTTTTATATATTTTATTTCTGTTATTTTACTTTATTACTATTATTGTATTATCTCTATCTTTTTTCTTCTATTTTCTTTGTTAGATTTTTGCTGATAGAGTGATCTACTGTTATTTTCTTTGATTGCGTACATTTAAATTTAAATATAACCGTTTAGATCTCTATTTGTATATGTTATAATCTATTGTACTAAATGGTTGTCAACCCGTTTAATAAAGTATTATTATTGTTATTATTATTATCATATGAGCTGCGCAAAACGATCGCAAATCGGTCCTGCTCTGAGATTCTTCTATGCGTGGATAGTGGATACAGTATAGTAGTAAGATTTCTTTATTTGGTAGTGTCAATGAGACTTTTTTAAAGTCAATTAAAATACTTTGCAACTATTATCTTTCAACAGCACTCTAAGGACTGACAAATGACGAAACGAAAAGTATGCCTTGTCGAAAGACGCGCGCATCTTCATACGAATAATTCCTGGTAACACATCATTACGCTCAAAATCGAGGTGTCCACATTAAGGCGATCATTAAAAACATGCAATTCCTTTTAACCGCCTTACGGAGAGGAAATAAAAACCGTACAATTCCGATACCGAAGCTTCCTGTATCGCCATGCCATTTATCCAGGGCAGTTATTAAATACGGTCGAGCATCCGCGTCTCATTTTTCTTCCTTTAATTAATTTCACCGAAATGTATTCCCATTTAACGAGCCGCAAAAAACGGCTTCATTAAGGCCCGAGGATGCGTCGAACACGCGTATCCCGTCTCGAAACAAGAAACGACCGTGCGCACTTCCGGTTTTGTTTCGACCAGGATCGCGCGTCTGCGGTTTCTCGTCTCTGTCGCGCTGCGAGCTGCGTGACAACGGAGACGAAGCGGTGGGGCATCGTTGTTAAAACCTCGAAGTAAAGGGGTGGGAGAGAGGGAAACGGAAACGAGGAAAGACTGAGGAAAGATTTTTAATCAGGCTGACTCCGTTTCTTGAGAAACGGGCCGCGCCACCTAATTGCGGATATCTTGCCAACGGCGTAACCAACGAGCTGGGCTCTCGTTAACTCGTAACGGAGAAAAATCATTGCGTCGGGTCCACTGTGAATTTTGAATGACACCAAGAGCCCGTGGAACCCGATTGACAAGCTGTCCGTCCGTATTTGTCTTACGTTTTTCTTCCTCTCCTTCATGAATATCTTCCCTCAATGTTTCAATTGCGCCGGTTCCGCGCCACGTTTGGTAAATCGAATGCGAACTCGTGATTTCGGCAGGGCCGACCGAATGTGTGTCGAGGCGGCTCGTTACGCCACTGCGCCGGACTCGGTCGAAATTGTGACTGAACGCGGTAGTAACGATCGTTTAATGATGATCAACTTGAGCCAAAAGGAAATGCCGGGGAATCCATTGACATGCCGAAAAAATTGGGTTCTTTTCATTAACCTTCGCACAGAGTTCTGGGTCGGCGATGGTTCGAAAGCTGCGACGTCTGCGGAATCGGAGTCGCTGATCCTTTGATTGACGGGTTCGTTTTGGCAGTTTTGTTTGTGGAACGTCGCGTCGTTGGCTGGGGATCCCATTCTTTAGGTCAGTTTTCTGTCCATGCACTGCCTGCACTTGTGCACAACAAATTAATTGCTATCTCCTTTTATTTCCGAAAACGGAAGGAGATAATAAGTTTACACTAGTGCAGCCAGTGTGGGAATAGAAAACAGACCTATTATATGTATATCGCCAGAAAAGTGAGGACAAAGCCTGACATCTTTATTGGTTTATCTATAGACTGTGGATTTTTGTGTACTTGTGACAAATGCCAATTCGCAAAAATTAACAAGGATATTTGGAGATTCTAAAATACAAAGAATTTAAAAAATAAAGTACATTCTATGTTACTTAAAAAATAAAATCTACTGTTATTCAGGCTCCTGTTATTTATTTATGCGCGTGAAAAATATTAGTTTCTGTAGAAATCTGCAGTCTATTTATCAATTAAAGTATTCGGAACGAAGATTTGTGGAATTTTTGGTACAGTCAATTTTTGAAAACAAGAATATTTGTAATTTTCGGTTTATTTGGTGGTAAGTTTTATAGTATAGGAATCTAACTCAATTTCTGTATTTTGATAATTGCTTTTGATATATACTGGTTTCAGCAAATATTATAGTTATAGTGAGGATGTAATGATATATTTTAAAAATTCTAATCTTTAAGAAATTCAAAATTTGTAGACTTTACATAAAATTTGTTTTGTATAAATTTATCGGAATGCAAAAAGAATCCAGTGTAAACATTGTCTTTTTATTATTATAATTTATAATTATAAATAAGAAATGTACTATAATGATACTATGATAAAAACTACATTAAATGTATCTATTATTTTCATAATTTACTTAATATTCAAAGATATCATGCTAATTAATATTGAAAATACTTCAGTTTTATATTTTGCGAGTCTTTTTTGAATCAGTTATACTTTTTTTTCCCCTCTAGTATTTTTCGCATTTCGAAGAAAATCTGTAGAAACTATTACGAGGAGAAATGAGTTCTTTCCAACGAATTTCTTCATAGAATTAGAATAGTAATTTGATCCTAGATAAAATCAAAAATTGTGTAAGGTCATTGATAACAATGACAAGTATTTCATTCTATTTTCTTCCTAATAGAATTTTTATTTTACTATTACTGTTATTTATGTTTCTTGCCTTTTAACATTAATTCAACAATTAGTTGTCCGTACACGTATTGATATGTTAACAATAAAAATGATTACATCATACATCAGGGTTTTTTTTGAGAAGGGACGTCTAAGGGCTTAGCGATTAAAAGTAAATAGTTTAAGAACCTGCTGAGATTCTGAAAAATCTTTTAAATATCTAAAAAAGAATTGGAATTAAAAACGGAACTCCTGATAGAAAAAATGTACCGATTTCACTCAATCTCCGTCTACAATGTAGATGTAGACTTTGCAACATCTCCATTTGCTATTGATAAACTCTCTCGCATTCCTCTTCTACTCTCCACTCCGTAAGCGTCAATTACACAGAAGAGGTTTCGCAAAAATGGCTGCCGCGACAAAACGCCATCAATTATCTTCTCGATCTACATCGACTAAGCTTCATCCGCTCCGGGAAGACGTCACCGAATCACGTCGAGGCTATCATTTCCGTCCAAGAATCGCATCCGAGACACCCCTTCAGCGATCATCCATCATCGTCGTCCGACAGCCAAGAGGAGAACGACAAAATCTCCGACGTGGCTGTCGCGAGTCCATTACAGCTCAATGATTCCGTGAAGCCGACGAGCTCGCGAAACGAGTCTAATCGCCGGCGCGGCGTCCGCGCACGCGGAAACGCGAGAGACCGTCCCCCTGGGTAAAGCGTCTAACTTTACGCGCCCCGAGATCCGAGACGCGGGCACGCTAATTAACGGACACCGTGCGCGCGGGGTATCATAATAAAGCGATCGGGTTTGAGTCTTTTACGCGTCGCGGACGGTGCGGCGTCTGATAGGGGGCGATCCCGGCCGCGGATAAGCCGCGCGGGTTGGAAACGATAGCGCGAGGCTCGCATCGGCATCGTCGGATCCCAGAAACCGGAGAAGTCCGCCGCGCCACGCCGGTGCCCTGGCTGCGCTATGCTAGTTTGTTGTAATTATTCGCTGCAAAAACAAGAATACAAGATGAAGGCGGCCGATAAGCGGCGTGTTTTTGCGGCCGGCTACGAGCGCAACGCGCGCCAACGAGAACTCGGACTTTCTTATTCCCCTGTCATCCATTAGTTTTGCCACGTCTATTAAAGTAACGCGACTCGACCGCTTCGCGAACGGGGCTCCTCTGCCTCCCCTGGCTACGCGCATTAATGAGTAGGTGCACGGTGCACCGAGGAACGGGGCCTAATCAGCCTGGGATCAAGCCGCGCGAGACGCTGTCGTATCAAATTGAACGCTGCTCGTACCGGGCCTTTTTTCCTCCTCGGCCACTTTTCCACGTTGATCGGTTGCCCTTTCAACGGAGGGACTTCTTTCTGGCTGGCTGACAGGGAAATGAGCCGAGGATCGGTGTATTTGGTGTTGATGGGAACCTTAGACAATGATAAAACAATTTACAGGGTGTTTCAACATTATATGTCACGACTTAGCGTCATTTCACATCCCTGGATCGGTGGAGATTCGTTAACAAGTTGACCACTGAATTGACCTTGGGGTCATTCCACGCGAACTCGAACACTTTTTGGGGTAATATCTCGGATTTTGCTGAATTTTGGATATGTTCTAGTTTTTGGGGGTATATAAACGTGTGCGAAAGGATTTTTGAAAATTTAAAAAATTGTGGATTTTACAGCTCTTTGAAGTTTAGTGTTCACTTTTTTTTCTATCAATTTTAGCTCTTAAACTAGCAAACTGATAAACATATGCTTTTGGGTACTTATAGTAAAAGCATAGGAGTATATAATAAAAATTGTTTCAGTTCAGAAAATAATTTTTTTAACCATTTATTTTGCAATTGTTTTAAACAAATGCAATTTTCACACCGAGGGGCCAATTTGAAAAATTTGAAAAAAAAATGAGTATATGTATAGTCCTATTTGTCCCCTTTACGGACCACTTTTCAAAAATATGGACACTTTAAAATTGGCCATAAGAAAATTAACTGAATTGTTTTGCAAAATTAAGAGTGAAACTATAGACCAAAGTTTTTGTAATCTTATGTACAGATAAATCAAACATTGAATAAAATACACTCCGTTTCATATTTATAAGCCGTCTACAAATTCGCATTTCCCTCCAATAATAATGAAGATAGTAACAAGCTTAATTCTACAAAGTTAATTCGTGATAAAATCATCAACAGAAAAAGATTTTTTTTTAATACACTGATATATGCAACTGTTTAATTAATAAATTTGAGAAACTGTCACATCTTTGTCAGATCAAAACTTTACATAAAAGGTGTGTACCAGTGGAAATATTATGAGAAGTGTTTAGAGCTAGAAGATGCAACTAAAGGAAAAAAATAAACAGAGTATTTTTCTACGAATTATTTGATACGTCTAAGTATCTAGGTTTCTTTTTAGACTGCGATGCGTAACGCGCAAAAAAGGAGTGTGTAAGGAGGAGCGTGTAACAAAGCAGAAAACTTGTGTTAAAGTTAAAGCACCGTGTAAAAAGAGACCAAGGTGTATATAACTGCTACTGAATTCTAGAAGTATAATGAATTATACATTATGAGAAAATAGGGTGGAAAGAATGTGCGTTTTACTTGAACCTTTTTTAAAAAAGGCATCATTACGCTGGTTGGGTGGTCAGGGTTCAAATTCAGGTCGGCTTTGAATGTATTTTTGTTTGTAAATCTACTTAAATGTATTATGTAAAAAATATGTTCATAAATATTTTTCTAGCATTTGAGGCTATTTTTTTCGCGAGGTTTTGCATACTTCGTTCTACTGATAACTACTTTGCTAAATGGAGTGGTTCTGGTTTTGGTGTTATTACTCTTATTTCTAAGACTTACAATTAGTTTATTTTCTTGAACTGTATGATTCATTAGCAGGTAATATGTACTCTACATATAATTACTTAAGGTTTCTAACGGTACTAAAATCGACTTGATATAGCAATCTACTATTCACAATATTTGCTTACGAGAGTGGTTGAGAGAAAACAGGCATATTGAAGGATGTAGGAATTTTTAAAAAAATTTTAATCGTTTTTTGAGGACGTAATTAGGCTGAAATATTCTCTGTTTGAGATTGTTGCAATAAAAAATAGATCAGGATAATATTTGTAGGATAAGAGGGAAAATAGTGCATGTTCTTTTTTTTATGATTTTCAATGCACAACTATTAAATAAGTTCTTAATATTTTTATAAGATATGATAAAAAATTGCGCGTTCTGATTAGATACAGGAAATGTCTATTTTGTACTAAAATAAAAATACAATGACCACATTTCGGTTGTCTAACGTATAACTGGTTTGGTAATAATAGTTAATAATAATAAGAAATAAAGTAGATATATTCCAAAGTATTCACGCACAATATTCTTATCATTTTCAAATTTTCACAGTAGTAATTCTTACTACTAGACTGCGGATTTTTATGCATTTATGAGAAATAATTAAAATATCGAAAATATACTTCACGTTACAATGATTAGAGTTTAGAAAATTCAACTCAAGTATCAATTCTTTATTTGTGCTTGTAAAAATTTTATGTTGCATAAAAATCTGTAGTCTACTTATTAATATTCCACAATGTTTAAATTTAAGAAAATGAGAATTATCTAGCGTTAAACAACAATCATTGTATTGAATTTTGTGACAAAGTTTTTAACAATTTTTAATTGGTGTAAAGTTGAAATATTCGCTGTTTCAAACTAATCAAATTCAGTTTTACACGTTTAGGATACTACTAAAAGCAACAAAAGATTTTTTCTGTGATATTAAGTACTTAATTGACGGACATGAACACCATTTCTCGTGTTCAGGCAACGGTCTGTCAAATTTCACAATGCAGCGAATTACTCTCTCGAAACTTTTACTCTCTTCTAACACTTCTCTTAAACGTCCTCATATATCTTCGAGTGCAAGATTCCGTAACGAACGGTGCAAGCATCTTGCCTTGCCTCGAATGATACTTTTACCGTGAACGTTTCGCTTTGTTAAAACTTAAAACGCTGGTTACATAAAAGTTTCAATATTATATAAATTCTGATCTTTGTGTAACAAAGCTCTTAGGAATTTAAATAATTCACATTTAATTGATTATTGGCTGTTCAGAAAAATCGCGCCTAAAATATCAGGTTCAGAATTAAAATACGAAATTTAATAAATAAAAGAGTTTAAAGTAGAAAAGTTTCGATTCCTCCGAATAAAATAAGAATTGAAGTATATTATAAAAAAGTGTTTAAAATTTTAAAGTATTGAGTAAATACAATGTATTTAATACAGTAATATGTAGTTAACCCTCCATAGTAGGGAAAATAACCCTAATAATAGATAGAATTTCAAACAGAATTACTGAATAATAGTTTCCAGTCAAATTAATATTAATAATAAATAGAGCAGATGTTTATGCACATTTATATTTTTATTTGTCTAAAAAAAAATTTGTCTTATCTTCTAAATATTACAAAATATATTTTACTTTTAATGTTTTAAACATTTTTGCATCTATGTTTATTTCTATATGTTTTCACACATTTCAAATTACTATAAATTGCTCCTTTTTCTTTTAAAAAATCCCTAAAAACTTGTATTCAAATTTCAGATCCATTATATCACATTCCAGCCACAAAACAAACCTTTAATTCAATGCCTCCTTGGAGCTTTCTCCGCGAGGGCAGTAAACGCAGCGCTCGCGCGCCTAATAATTATGTAACCCCATTGAATTTCCGCTTCCCGAAGCGTTTTGATCCGTGTCAGTATGTTAATACAGGACGCGTAACCGTGCAATTAACGCAGACAACCAACGTCCTAATCCTACGAATTCGCGGTGAAGAAGTGCAACGGTCAGGAGAAAAATTTCCTGACGAGGGATATCTTTATGAACGGAATTTTCTGCATTCCGCGAGTTTCAACGCTTTCGCGTCCACGGATAATGGCCGCGCCGGTTTCTCGTCCCTGTCCCCCATGACGCGGGTACGTCGTAAATAATATTCGTAAATTAAATTCTCGCGACTTCGCCCTTGAGCGAAATTTCTCGCGCGAGCACGTCAAGATTCGCGACATCGCTCGCGGACAATTTTTTTATGAAAGCGTCCGGCCGTTTCAAAGACTCCGAGAATTCAATATTCCGGTTATTAATACTAATGGACAGATGCCTTTTAACGTGTCATACGCGTTTGAATTAATGTCCGCGTTTTTTGCAACATAAAACGCACTTTGTCGTCCAATATTTCGCTTATGCGTGAAAAGGTGTCAACGTTGAAGAGAAAATTTAGTTATCTTTGAATTGTAAAGTACCTATGTTGAAAATTAAATTATAAACAAAATGTTAACATATCTAATGGTACGGTACTGTATTAACACGACCATGTACATAATTTATTATAAATGTTGTTCAAGGTTTGTTGATGACACGTAATGATATAAAAGATGTATTCTGTATAATCTGTTCATTAACTGTTATTATATTATTAATTAATTTATATTCAAGAAGCTGTGATAAATAAATCTCACAATAAATAAAACGATCAAGTGGTAGATGTCGAGCGTGATTGTCAGAATGAAAATGTTGAAAATGTGTTACGATGATCGTTTCAAAAACAGTTGATGGTATCTTGAAGCTGCGGTGATCGTCTGTTTAATTAAATTCTTCGGACAAATAAAGGCTCGAGATTCTGAACGGGTAACTGGATTTCAGAAACAGAGAGAAAGTAGCGAAACAGTAGCACAGAAATCGCAACGAGCCGTTTAAAATTCCAGATAAACCGTATCATGCGAGCCGAAAGATAGTGCTACGCTTGCACGGCGAAGACCATTATTAAAAAGAAAGACGTTACTCGGGGGAGCCTGCGGAGGTTATCCTGGAAGCTTGTCGGAGATAATCGGAAAATGATTTGCAGGAAACATGATTAGAAAGTCGTAACGGGATTAGAAATTTTAAGGAACGATGGCCGGACGGTTACTGACCGCGAAGATGAAAACGAAGATAGACGGTGCCCGAGCATCGACAATGTTGCTCGAACTTATCATTAGCGAGATGAATGTTGCACGCCGATTCGGGGCTGAATTATTTATAGAACGTGGACCGGCGGACGAAAATTTTTAGCAAAGTCTTAACGAAACGATGTCTGCCACCGTCGCGTCGGAGG
Organism: Perdita meconis; assembly: GCA_030770465.2. Classification (NCBI taxonomy): domain Eukaryota; kingdom Metazoa; phylum Arthropoda; class Insecta; order Hymenoptera; family Andrenidae; genus Perdita; species Perdita meconis. The sequence continues at coordinate 826,057 of JASKOS020000017.1, forward strand.
GAGGTTCCAGGCTCGCGGCAGACGGAGACAATAACTGTAGATACAGGCTCGATGGCCGGTTATCCGAGGGAGGAAAAAAAAGAGTCATTAAACAAATCGTTCTTTGGAACTATGCACGCATGAATTATTCATGCACCGTTCTTCTCGATAATTCTTCGAACCGATGGAAAGTGAAACCTTCAGTCAAGTTCATCGACGTTTCGTTTGTCGAACCGGCTGACATTCTTCTGCTGTGTCTTCGAGACTCTGTGACGTCTCTTTGAATTGTTTTTTTTTAGGAATTAGGATGGTGAGAAATTTCGGTTCGAACCACTCGACATTGAGTTTGATATTGATTGTACAGAGTAAATAGTTTTTAATTGATACGGATAAGAAACTTAGTAGGTTCCTACTTTTGGAGTTTGGAAATTAGTCAAAGCAAATATAACTACACAGTAAAATTTTAAATATTCAAGTATTCGAATAATTTGAATAATATTAAATGTATTCGAATTATTTCGAGTTAGAATTAAACTCGAGTCGGTACAATAGTATGAAGATTCGAACACTCCGAATATTGGAAAATTCCCAATTATTCGAATAATCGAATATTTTTTTTTTATTTGAATAATATTTGAAGATCAAATTCGAATTCTACTGGTATTTGAATATTTAAACATTCAAATATTCGAATACTCAAACATTCGAATATTGGAACATTCAAACATTTAAACATTCGAATATGCATACATTCAAATACTCAAACATTCAAACATTTAAACATTCGAATGTTCAAACATTCAAATCTTCGAATATTTAAAGATTCAAATATTCCAATATTCAAATATTTGAATAATCATATTGTAGAGTAGAAGTGAATAAATAAATAATAATGGTATTTAGCTTACACTGCGATCAATAATTATTATGGCACTGTGTAAATAATAACAGTGTAAATTCACCTAAAAGTTTGATCTATAGGTGAACGTTTTTTAGTTTTATTTTGGAGCTACTACCACGGTTTTTCTTTTTAAAATAGCAAATCTATTATTGTTTGTTGTTAATAATTGCTGAAAGTGAATTATCTATGGTTCAAAGATTTACAAAAAGATTTTTAAGAAACTGCATAGTCATAAACCGTGAACAACATATATCAGCAAAGTAACAAATAAAAAAAAGAAGCTGTTGGCACTCCCTAGGTCAGCTGTTGTCAAATTTATCAAAAACATGCACTACACCATAAAAAGGTGTCTCCATGTTCAACGTCAACCATTTTCACCGAAAGGATGCAGACAGATGCAAATTAGGAACCCGAAAGACGTCAGTTTAGTCGAAGACGAGAAACAGTTTCAGAAGATTGCAAAGAACCATTGTTGAATACAGTCCTCGCGGCATAGAAGAACGCAAACAGAACTCCTAAAAATGTATCCACAGTCTCAATTTGCATTCCGTTTCGGAACAAAGAAACCCGTTTCTGGTTTACACAAGCTTTTGTCTCTCCCCGCGACTAATTCCAATCGAACCAGCACGAATGTGGAGGTGAACCCTCACGCGAGCAAGTAGAGGCGACTTAACCGAACCGCGCAACCGTGAAATTACACCGACTCACGCGTTTATTTTTAATCACGCACACACCGCACTTGCATCGATCTAATTTGAATATCAGCGATTCGATTGCACCGGTGTTCGACTGGGAAGCCCTGTTAACTGGCTGCGAAACATCTCAATTGGTCTAGAGAATTCCTTGGGTCACTGATAAATCCTTGCTTTGGTCACTGGGAAATGTCTAGCTTTTATTGGTTTCTGTTAGTCTGGTTTTATTCGTTGTTATTAAGTGCTTATGACGATATAAACCTGTAATATATTCAGGGCTATGGGAGTTAATGATCGATGCTTTGGATTTTTACCCTTCACCAGGATAGAATGGTTTTAGAACGTAAGTGAATAGCAAAAGATTAGATTTGCTTTGAAAACGTAAGTCGGTTAGAAAAGCTTTAGATTTCTTGTTACTTTTACAACGTAAAGTTTAAGAGGAATTTTATATTAAGATATTGCCTTTATTAATATTTATACAGTGTATTCGATAATAGATGGAAATAAATTTAAGGGGCGATTCTAGGAGCTGAAATGAAATGCAAATCAAGAATAACGAAATTGTGATCGCTATTTTGTTTTATAGTTATTAACCATAGACGCATAATAACTAGAAACATAATAACATATAATAACCATAGACGTATATCTAAAAGATAGCATGCTTTGTGTCAACATTCTGTCTTCGTTTGATGAATGGACTGTACAATTAGTCCAAATGATTCGCAAGGGTTACTATAGAAAATCACTAAACGGAAAAATGTCTATTCCTACTATTATATATAAAAAATATAAAAAAAATACATATATGTACATATACGTAGATACGTATGTAGTATATGTACATATATACTTTTTATATATTTTTTATATAAAATAGTAGGAATAAGAATTTTTCCGTCTAGTGATTTTCTAGTAACCCTTGCGAATCATTGACCATGGAAAACATCGAGATCGCGCGGTCTAAATAGTTATTATACGCCTATGTCATTAACATCTACAAATTTAGAAAAAAAGCCGCTTGAAACCGGTCCATAACAATTTTCATTTTTCTAATACTTTTACCTCCACTTTCCACTTCTTTCTCCCTTTCAAATTACACCAATGCGCCCCCAGTTTGAGAACCAGCGTTTCATTACAGCCCAACAGTCGTTTAAAATATTAACAAGACACGGTGATCTAAGGGGGGGATACGAGCAACACGATTCCTTCGTAAGAGCCGTCGTCCGCGTTCCCCGGAAAAAGAACCGACAAAATAATTACCGAGAGCGATTAATTTCGCCGCAGCCGTCGTTACGCGATCCCCGATCGGCCGTGGATAATGGGTCGTAAATCACCGGGCGATGCTACGCAAAGATTTTCCGCGAATCGCGTTCCCAAGGGAGCCGGTCGAGTGGCATCATCGGGGCTACGCGGACTGGCAGCCGTATCGGCCGATTTAATTCATCCTATTAGCACGGCACGAACGAGCTTACGTGAAAACGTGGCTCATTTGAAACGGGTTAGCGGAGGGTCGCGGAACGAACGCTTTTTTCCCCCGAGATGCGGCAGAAGTGCTTTGCGTGCTCGTGCTCGGAGCTCTGCTACCTTGTTGCCTAGCTACACCGCAAGGATCTGGGTTGCCATTATCTTTTTCCATGTTGGGGGCTGGAATCTTTACTCTTTAACGCAATTAACGCACGATGATGAGCTCGCCAGGTGTGGCAGATGGCTGTGAAAGGAGACCTGGGAACTTGTTCTAGATTGGAGCCGGACTAGAGGATGGAACTTTGTTGCGCGATTTGTTGAGGGAGGGATTAGAGTAGTTGTATTCGAAGAGTTTGGGTATTTGTTTATGGTTTTATTTTTGAGGATTGAAATTGCGTTACTTGCAAAAAACCTTGAATCATTATTTATTACTGGTGTACTAATACTCATCAATTTGCCATCAAGTGAGTAGTTTAGATTTGTCTCTGATGTTAAACCAGTTAATCGAGATTCTTCTGTATTCTAAAAATCTCTGTTTCAGAGATTGCAGTCTCTTCGTGTAAGGGAAGGAAAAATGTGACCACAATCACATTGGCTACCTCAGTCGCCGGATCTTTGGGTCATTGAGCATTTATAGCATGATCGAAGAAAAGCAGATTGAACAATGGGAATATAACTTTCAAGAATTGAAGACACTTATTGCATTTCTAAAATGTTCTTTCTGGGCTATTAGGAAAGGTGGATAATAAAATCGTTGAAAGTATTACAGTTTGAAATGTTACAAAAAGCTGGTAGCTGAGAAAGGATAATCATCATAAAATACTGATTTATTACCATAAACCACTGAAATTTTATATTAGGAAAATATCGCAAAATTCATTCTTTATTATCCATACTTCCTTTTCATTATTTATCTCCATAAAAAGTGGTCTGTAATATACTCTCCAGCATTCATAATTACAAGAAGATTCTTGTAAATCCAGTAGTAAGTATCAATATATCACGTAACACAATCCTCATTAGAGATAAACTAAAACTAATTAATATCTGCATAAATTATCACTCGAGATAAATAATATTAACCATTAAGCGTTTCAAGGCTATGAATAGACCTTATCCAAACTAATTACGTAATATCATCCTGTAGACCAGAAGATAAAAATGATTAATTTGTACTGAAATCATCTTTCCAGCCACTTAGCGTCTACTATGATCCCAGATATCCCACCATCTATAATAAATCACAGCGAAATCCTGTCTTCCAATTAAATATATAAATTGTCAACGCCTTCAAGAAGACAAATTGATTTCATTGAAACATAATTCCCATTGAAGTCCTAATTCAGGTGTCCTTTCACCCAGTCGACAACCGAACCCCGTTCCCAGAACTGCCATCACGATCTCCGGGGGAAGATCCACTCCTAAATTAAACAACAACCATCAAACTTTCTGCAGGGTACGAGAGACAGATCTTATCCAAACGGGAAGCTGTCAGCGTCTCTAAATCATTTCAACATTCCTCCCCATTCGTCGGCCCGATGCAAATGTTTACCTCTTCGATCAATCTCCGCATTCTCCGCGGAGACCACCGCACATGCGCCGCCGATATATTTGCATACAGCCTCGTTGCATCGATGATTTGCACTACCGTAACCCATTACTCGCCTCCCCCTTCCGTTCCCTCTTTGCCTCGCCGTCGTAGCACCGGCGGAGAAAAGGCGCGAGACGGACGTTCGAGTAGAATTTTCTCACACACGTATCGGCGTGCATCGCGTCGTCCATAACCCCTTATCGTTTTTACGCCACGATCGACGACTATGTTACGCGCCGACTTGTAATTTATTCCGCGATGTAAATGGGCGAATGGCCGAGCGTGCTGTCAATGGCTCTGAAAGGGAGAAGCGGGGAAAAAGGCGACAAGGAGTACGCCGATACACGCCGATGATCGAGACATTTGCGCGACCTTCTTTCCTCCTTTCTGGTCCAATCAAACCACGTGCAACGACCATTATTCGTGTCCTCGCGGTAACCACGGTTCAACCCCGTTGGGTATAGGGTACTGGTCTCTATTAATGTGCCATTAAGCCGAGTTTTATTTAGATTTATGAATTAATTATTGAGTACTCTGACGTTCACAGTTGTTCTGCTCAAAATTTATATCAGTTTTTCAATGTTTTCTTTGTATAAAGGCATTTTTTTAAAGTAAAAAAGGTTAATTTTTCATAATTCTTTAATTAAAATAAAAATAGGTACGTTTGTCTCAGTTAATGTGCCCGTAAAACTGCTTCCAACATATTAATGTGTCCTTACTGTGTGCTTCCAGTCAATATATGTATTATCTAATCTTTGAACACTTAAACACATTTTTTTTTAAATACGTAGGGAGTTTTTTTATGTAATTTGAAAAAAAAGTAGTATGTAAATGAATAAAAAAGAGTTGAAAATTGCATGAAATATTTCATTTTAACAAAATATGTAAGCTATATAGTATAAATATAAACTATATGTAATATAATGAACTGTATATAAATAATAACATAAATCATTTAAGAGTCTACGACTAAATGACATTTTTATCTTATTTTTGCTTCTAGAATAAGCTAGTAAAGTTTGTCGGAAAAGACTGGGACTCCCCATATGCATGTAGAAAACGATATTCTAAAAACTCTTTGTTATGACAATATTATTAATAAATTTACGGAATTTAATTAGAAAACAAACTTATTAACTGAATATTATAGTCACTTTTGTTTCTTGAGGAAGTTTCAGGAGGTAAAGTAAACATTTTAAGGGTGGTAGTAGTTACTATTTCCAGTAACAAAGTTCATGTAAACACGTGTTCAATTTTTCATGGGTTTAGGGATAAAAGATCTACTATTTCTTCCGAAACATGTACATATGTATAAGAAGGACTTTGGCTCATATATATACACAGGACCCAAAAAACTGTAGATGCGGTCCTCCTGCTATTACTGCAAAATTTCCTTCTCCTTTATGTTCAAATATTTTATATCGCAGCAGAAAGTTATAAGACGATCCAATAGAATCATATAAAGTAACATATAGGGTGTTTCAAAAATGTTGCAGTTCCTTGAAAGGGGTGATTCCTGAGGTGATTTTGAACAACTTTTTCTTCAGCGAAAATATTGGGTGGGACTTAGTTCACGAGTTATTAACGAAAAACACCGACCAATCAGGGAGCGAGTACAGCGGATTAATGATGGCGGACCAATACTATTCACGGCTGAAATTCATCACTGTATTCGTGCTTCTATTGGGCGGTGTTTTTCTTTAATAACTCGTTGACAAAGCTCCACCTAACGTTTTCGTTACGGAAAAAGTTGCTTAAAATCACCTCAGGAATCACCCCTTTGAAGGAAGTCCAATATTTTTGTTACACCCTGTACAGTCCGAACTCCATCGCCAGCTGTTCACTGCCCTTTCACGTCAGATCGCGGGCGCAAAAAAATAATTCCCCGAAGCGATTACGCCGAAGCACGGAGGAAGCCCAGAAGCCCAGTTAGAATCACTTCAGTTGTGAAATTCTCAAAATCCCTCGATCTGCTTCGGGTAAGACACTAAGTAGAGCTTCTAAATTACGCTTAAACGGCGCAGATTCGTCGGATAGCGGGCGATTCGCGGAACGCGCCTCGAGGTTACGTCGAAAATAATTATTCTCATTAACAGAGGGAATATAAAAGAAAAATAAAAGGCAGCTCTGGCCGTGAGCGCGAGACGTCGGTCGCGTGCGCGCGCTATTAAAACGGCCGCGGCTCCGCGCGCTCCGCTTCGAGAGGAAAGCGTTTAGAAATCGTGTCGTTAATTCGACGCTGCTCGCATAGTTGGGCACCGGCTATTCGAAAGCGGCGATCGCGACCGTAAATTCGATTTCGGGAACAATACCAGGATGCCTCGGGAGGCGCGATGCTCCTCGACGTTGGCCTACTTCGCGCCTGGATCTTTCGTCGGAGTCGTTTTGTTGCGACGCGTGTGGTTTCACGTGCGCGATTGCGATGGGTTTCGCTTGTCGGCGCGGCTAATTATAAATTGTGCTTAATCCTTTCCCCTTGCTCTGCTCCATTCTTTTTTGGTACTTATTCACGCGACTCCCGATGTCACTGGTGTTCTTATTGGATGGATCATTAAAATTTGCAGATTGCTCGTTTTTAAGTTGCCTTGTTATTTATTATTACAGTAAAACGATTATCTGAATCACTATTATTCCCATTTTATTAATTTATTTATTTTTAAGGAAAGAATTCCCATTAGTTTATAAAATGAAAAGAGGTATAAAGCATACAGCATACACCCCCGCTCAAAAGTATGTGGACACTAACCATTTTAATGAAATTTGTATACTGTTGTTGTTATACGGTTTTTATTGTTAAATTCTGTTACGTACATGTATGTAATGTATTACTAGAACATTGTATACAACTACTTGAAAACAATAAAATTTTATTTTTTTCGATGATACTAATAATATAAAATTGGAATTGATTTTGGATTGATACGTTGGATACAACTACTTGGAAACAACAGAATTTTATTTTTTTGATGATACTAATAATATAAAATTGTAATTGATTTTGAGTTGATACGTTGGATACAATTACTTGGAAACAATAGAATATTACTAGAATACATTACATACACGTACGTAACAGAATTTAACAATATATACCGTCTAACAACAACAGTATACATAATATATCACAAATTTCATAAAAATGGTCAGTGTCCACATACTTTCGAGCGGGGGTGTACATACGGGACATAAAAAATAAAGCTATGAGGGAAAATTTATAGAAATTCTAAAGGGTTCCTTTAAAAATACTCCAAGTGTTGTTTTCTCACAAGCAGACCTTAACTCCTCAAACATTATGGCACATCTTCACTGACAGAAATTTGTTGTCGCATCCGTAATCGTCGTTACATGTTGACTTTGATCAAGACGAATATATACAACACAATCAAGGAATTAAAGGCCATAAATTTACGTTTAGGTCTGACCAGGGTCAAATGTCATTTAGCCTCTTGCAAGAGCAAGACTCATTGTCAATCATCGTGTTCATTTTCTAGCTGTAAAAGGTGAGTCTTAATTCAGCGATTGTACTGAACAGTCCACGTTGGTGATCCAAATAAAAACATTATGTTTCATTTAATTAAAAGATATTATTACATCAAATATCAACAGAGTGACATTTCTAACGAAATGACGCTGTTGATAATAACGGGATTCGCATGATGTCGACCATGAACGCCTCAATTAATGAGCAAAAAGCAGCTTGACTTGAGCTCGAAGAACCACAACGCGTACTCTGATAAAAGTAGGAGCAGTCATAGCGCAGTAACAAAAGGATAAACAATCATTTACAATGAAGCTCGTTAGCACCTCGAATCTCAAACTTCATCGACACATTCTCGCTAATTACACCTGAAAAACACGCGACAATATTACGAAGTAGAAGAAATAATTCCGCCTGGCGTCACGAGAGTTTTCACGAAAAGGAAAAGAGGATGATACAGTTACGCGTTCGCGAGCCCGTCAGTTCACGGGTTGCTAATTAAGTCCATAACGAAGCACGTTTATAAACCGCACACGGTTCAGAATAAAACGGGGCGTCATTCATTTTACTTCGACCGCCGTTTTCGGACAGTAGCAAATTGTTGGAAACCGGGGAGCGAGTATTACAATAGATGTATTCTTCAGGACTTGCACGGATTGCAAGAGACTTGTACTTGGAAACGACTAATAAGGAAAGTGCAAGACTCAAGTTTATGAATTTATACCATTATAGGGTTAGATACTCAATATTTTTGAGTTAATGTCACAATTGTATCTTATAATTTTGAAGAGTTAAAATTAGATGTTCATTAAAATTTTAGGATTTCATTTAAGAAATTCAAAGTTTCAAATTACAGATACAGACATTTTTAAAGTTACGGTTGGAGATTTGGTTTAAAATTTGAAATTTAAAAATTTGAAGGTAAGGATTTGAAAAATCACAGTTAAGGGTATAAAACTGAAACTTTGAAAATTCCAATTGAGAGATTTAAAAATTTCGTATTTTCATCAAAATTAAACGGTAAAAGATTTTGCACTCTCCTTGTAAGTACACTGTAGTACAGAATTATTGAGATAGTTACAGAGTTATTGGTTACGCCTAGGAATGAGCATTTTTGGAGAGCTGTATATGTATATGTACATATAATAGTGTTTAGCGAGGCAAGAGTTTAGGCCCTTAGTAGCTAAGTAGTAGATGAGTATGATCAGCAGATAGAAATGATCAGCCGAAAACATGATTCATATCGGATGGACAGATGGTCATCCAATAAAACACAAAAAGTGTTCCGTTGAGTCGGACCACCGGGGGATGAACTCCATGGACCGAATCGAAGTGTCGGGGTTTCCCATATCGATCATAATTAGTACCTCCGAGCGCGTCGACACCCGTGACACGTGTCGCTAATCAGAGCGCTCGCCGGCGACCTATCCGCGGCGTTCTTATCTATGTACAAGCTGGTTTATCGCGGTCTGTCGAAAACGGCGTCTCGTGTCGTATTTTATCGCCGGCCGACAATGTTGCTCTCGCTTCTAATGGTTCTTTGTTGTTCGCTCGCGCCATTTTTCCTCCTCCACCTTGTACCGTTAGCCACCACGATAATTTATTTTCGAAATGCCCGGCCTCCTGTCCGGCAACTACCGGTCTTTAACCCTTCGTCGTTCGAGCTATTTTCGATACGTTCTTTTGGGTCAATGTTATTAGCCGAAGTGGCCAATTTTGGACTGTGTAGCATACTTTGCTCTGTGGTGAAGGATTTTGAATTAGGAGTACAGATTAAGAGTTATTTAGTTAATTGTACAATTATGTGGTTCGAGAATGATTTTTTACTAGTGAAATCATTTTTTCTGAGAAATTTTTATTTGGCATGTGGAAATATAGATAATGTTGATTAAATCCATTGTAACTGACGTTAAAAAATATCCCTTTTTTTCCATTTATCTGTTCTTGAAACATTTTTTTACTATTCGTAAACTGCAGTGGAATCGAAGACTAATTTTTTACTGTTTTAGGTTTTCAAGGAATTAGAAAAAATTTTGTGAGTTTTATCAATGTTTAAAACATTTTCAAAATGGAAATACGAATTCGGGTGACTTTTTATTCTGGCTTGCATCTAATAAGAATTTTGACAATAACAATAATCTAATAAGAATTTTATTTTATTTTTTGAATCACTCTTTTGAATTTTGAAATGGAATAGAATGACTTGAGGATAAAGTTTTGTCAAGGGAGACTTCTTTCCTTTACAGTGTAGCTACTAAAGATCCCATAAGAGCAGCAGCCAAGCGGAAGCCGTTTAAACGACCGGAAAACCGCGTTAGAGGTGAGTTAAAGCGCACGCATGTTCGTTTAACGATCGCCTTAACGAAGAATCGTTTAAATGAATGGACAGAGATGTTTAGAACCAACCACAGGGAACGAGAGTGAAACAATATCTACACTCCCGGCTTTAAAGCTTCTATTAACAAAAGAGAATTAATTCAGAAATGACTAATTTTCTAAGAAACTTCGAATCGTGGGAAATTAACTACTTATTGCTTAACGTAACTTTGAAGCTCTACTTTAATTTTGCTATTATTTAAACGCATGAGAATATTTCTTCAAGCTCACATTATTATTTGTTATAGATACATAGTATGAAGTGAAACTTAAATAAAAATGTTCCTTCTTTTCTAAATATTGTAATTTGTTTCACATTTTCGACATATTGTATACTTTTGCATTTTTCGTCAAAATTCGTGGTATTAAATTCAATGCAAATACAACGCGATTTTTAGTTTTCATGATCAGGAAAGTCATGACTAGAATGTGAATTTTTCAAATGAAAATAAAATGTTCAAAAACACATATGTATAATGAATAGAATCTTGAATAACTTGAAAGTCTGCTAATTAATTAAGTTTAACAATGTAAGGCTTTGTACCGTTGAATGAATAAGTAAAAAAACAAATAAATTTCGCGTTGCCAATATACTTAAAATTATTATATAGTAACTGATAAAATTAGCTGTTATTATTATTATTATTAGGAATTCAGTAAGGGTCAAAGGATTAGGTTCCAAAAAGAAAACAAGATGGTTTCGCACCACTTTCATTCTCAAAGGCTTAACGTTTCCATCCCGCAGAACAAACACGACATAATAAAACGATCAATCGTGATCACCTTTTCCACTCGCAGAATCGATACGCCATTAATCATTCGCAAGGCGTCGCGGAACTGGGGATGATGGGATCAACGGATCGAGGTATCGATCGCGGCCGCCTTTGATCTCCGCAATAACACTTATTTACACACGTTTGTCTCTTTCGACATTCATTTTTAAGGGACCTCCACTTCTTTATTCAAACTCAATTCATGTTCCTTCCTTTAACATCACGTCTGCGGACGAATAATTGCGATTCTTTTTTTCTTTCTCAATAAAAAATATGTAAAAAAACTGTCAGGATTCTCTTTCCTGCAGCTAATGAAAGGGAAGCTCTCGAGATGAATCGTCACAGGAAATCGAGCGACGTTACACCGTGGTCCCTCGTGATTCTTCGCAACGACTTCGCGCCGGTTATCCCGACTTTCTCTCTCATGGTATCTCGTAAAACCTCGCGCTTTATGTAAACTCGCCCCGTTCCGTTAGCCTCCCTCCCACTTCGACCAATCAATTTCCCCGGTGCGGTGAATTTACGATTTCGGGGTGTTCGTTGCGGTCGAGAAGAAAGAACGACGGGACTTTGCTACTTAACGCGTATTATGTTTCCCGTGAAACCTAATAAGCGTCCCAAGGGGGAAAAAGCCGTCGAGACGTTTAACAACACGAAATCGTATCGCTCCGTCGTTCGTTTCCCCATGTAATTTTCCATCGAATCAGGGAACGCGGTTGTTACTCAAAAAAAATGCCCTACTTTCAGTGACTGGTTCGTCGTCACGCGAAGGTAAACTGATACAAAGGATTGCAGGACACGGCGGATTATCAGGATACAGGTTAAGGGAAGATTTGGGCGGTTAATAGGTGAGAAGATTGAGCAGCAAGCATTTTCTTGTTCCTGTTTAGTATTTATAGTGATATTTGGTAAAACTTATTTTAACATCAAATCTACGATATTTCCTTTTTTTTGGAGTGGAAAATGAAATAGTTGATTCATTTTAGAAAATTTGAGTAGTTTTGATTATTGGAGCTCGGTTAAACGTCTACGAATTAAAGTAGTAATGCTGTAATTAGAACTATGTGTGGGTGAGAGTTTCATTTAGGAAGTAACTAATTAATTTAGAGGATTGTGATTTAAATTGGTAAAAGTTTGAATATTCGTAATGAGTTTAATTTCTAAGGAAACAGGTTTTTATTCATTTTCTTTTATGTAAGGATATCTCGAAAAGATCGACAGGCGATTTCGCGTATGCTCCTCGTTGTCATCGCGCGGACGAAATCCCGTCGCAAGGACTTCCGCGATATGGAGGATCGATTGAACCGTAAAATTCAATCCGACGCCCGGCGAATTACCCGTAATCGGAGAACGTGCAATTACCTGCGGGGAGGATTGCTTTCGGACCACTGAATTTTTCGGTCATCAATTGCGGTCGCCTCCGAGTGTGAATTTTCGAGCCCGATTTTATCGAGGCTGTCCGAAGAAGGATGCATTTCAGATGCAATGAGACAGCTTCCGTTGAGAGTGGGGGAGAGATGTTGATGCAGAATAGTGGAATTTTAGCAAACTTTATGGCTTAACACTTCATATACTTTTATTCCTATAAATTTTTTTTCGAGTGAAATTGGCTATAGATTTATTGAAATAAATTTTTATTCGCTATTCTCGATTAATGTCAGTTTATTTGTTATTTTTATTCGAAATTTTAGTCGAATTTATTCAGATAACGCTTAACTCTGGCATTAATGATAATAAACTGTTTCAGTAAATGCGATAAATCATTTAGCCAAAACGAATACAGGCAACAGCGAGCGTCTTAAGAATTTCGCTACCGTCCTGATGGCGTTAAGGGATCTTGATCCCCCAAAGATAAGCTTCCATTCCTCAGCTGTTTCGGTACTTTGCCGTTTCCAAACCTGTTCGTTAAAAAGAAGGTTTGTCACATTGTATAAAAATGACATCAAGGTGAAAGCGAGCAGTGCTACTGGTAGCATCAAACGGCCCAATAATTAAGAAAAATTGGAATCAGGTGTGGCGTTAAACAATTAGCACCACTATTTATCATCAAGAACTTTCGATTCGCAGCCGACATTACGGAAAGAATTTCGATTCTCCTTTAACAATTAATTACCTACTCTTCTAAATAGAAAAAAAACCTCTTCAAATTCCCAAGCAATAAAACACACCTGGAAGAAATAACCGCACGAGTTTTCAGTTTCGAAGATAACGATCGTCCTTAAATAGTAGTTCCTCTATCAAAGAAGGGCATCGAGGGATCGCAAGCGGCACGGAATTTCGGTATGGCGGCCGAAGGAATTATCAATTCAACGACAGACAATTAGCTAATCGATTTGGCCTCGTTATTGGGCGCACTGCGCTGCGGTTGCGGTTGATACACCGTTGACATTATCGTGCTTAGATAAGGATCGATGATTACGTCCGGGACGATGCAGAGGCGAAATCTCGCGAGGGATCGAGCGATAACGAGACGGCTTTCCAAGCGACGAAATTGTCGAGCGACGCGGAACGGTTCAGGGTATCGCGGCGGGTTTTCATCGGGGAAGCTTCGAAACGCCGAAGGCGTAATCGTCAGGTGTATTCCAATGATGAACGCTTATGTCTCCGCGCCGTGTCAGCTTTCACGGATGAACGCGCGCAAAAAATCCGATTGAAGGCTGGTTAGATCGTAATTGCAGCGAAGACACTCGCCGCTTCTCGTCTGTGGTTAGACGCTGGCTATGGGCGCAGCTATGGTATTTCCTGGGACGTCTTTTGCAACATTGTCTTCAGGCTCGATTGCGTATCCTGTGGGTCGAGTCCTGCGCGCGTTAACGCGCGTTCGATGGTTACGGATGGACTGAAATTATACAGGCGAAGGGAAATGGGAATTTCGAGATGATGGGGTTTCTGGGGTTTACGCAGGGGGTTGCTACTGTTCTCCAGCTTCGAAGATTGTCGCAGGATATGTCGGTCGTTAGGGACTGGACGTTTCTACTTGGCTGCAGCTGTAGGTAAAAGGTAGGATAATAGGATATTTTATTAGATTTGTGGTTGTGGAGTTTGGGAAATGATGCTGATAACAAGACGACTTACAATTATTGGAGAAGAAGGAATGTCATGGTAAAAGAAGTTATCATCAAGATTATTAGATCAGTTAGAGTATTTTAGTCACGGAAGATTATACAGGGTGTAACAAAAATGTTGCAGGTCCTTGCAAGGTGAAATGGTGAAGTGATTTTAAACAAGTTTTTCTCTAGCGAAAATCTTAGGTGAAGCTTTGTTGACGAGTTATTAACCAAAAACACTGACTAATCAGAAAGCGAGTACAGCGGACTGATGTCAGCGCAGACGACAGCCGACCAATACTACTTACAGATGAAACCCGCGCTGAAATTCGTCTACTGTACTCGCGCACTGATTCGTTAGAAGCTTCTTTTAATATCTCGTTAACAAACTCCGAATGCATTTTCGCTAGAGAAAAAGTTGTTTAAAATCATATTAAAAATCATCGTTTTCAAGGACCTGCAACATTTTTGTTACACCTTGTATACACTGCGAAAATGAAAATATTTCAGAGAATAGAATATTTTTAATAACAGTGTGCGTATTAAACTATTTATCGGTTGAAATGATAGACATTTGGAGAAAACTGTAGTATTCAATAATAGATTGCGAATTTTTATACATTGGGAAAATCTAAAATACATGTACAGGGTGTCCCACGTAACACTTTTCACGATTCTTCAAGTACTTGCGATAATCTGACAAAAAAATATTTTAAACAAAAGTTGATCAGTTTTCGATTGGCTATACATTGCAACAAAAAAAGTTCGAAAATTTTTTTTTGATTATTGTCAAGGACACCTTCATTTCTTTAAATGGCACTTCAAGGTCATCCAAAGGTCATGGTATACTAGGTTGTTAAATTCGTCTTGATACGGGCTATAAGACTGTTGAGTCAAAAATATAAAGTGCCATTAAAAAAATGAAGGTGGCCTTGACAATGATAAAAAAAATTTTTTCAAATTTTTTCAAATTTTTTTTATTGCAATGTATAGCTAATCGAAAACAGATCAACTTTTGTTTAAAATATTTTTTTGTCAGATTATCGCAAGTACTTGAAAAATCGTGAAAAGTGTTACGTGGCACACCCTGTACACAAAATATCGAGAATATAATACGTATTAGAATATTTAAATAATGACACGCGGTTTTTTAAGCATTAACAGTAAGATCCTTAACAATGACATGACATGTCACCGATTTTGCAATCGATTCGAATAATTCGAATAAATTATCCGTATTTGAAGTGATTCGAATACATTGAATAGTCGAATATTTACAGCTTTAATTTCTACTTTTACAATTGTTCTCATAGAAAACAGATTTAGGATGGAAGGAAAGATAGAACTCAGTATATTCTAGTGTTTAAAGAAATTGCACCACCTCAAACAAATCAATGTTTGATAAAAAAACTATTACAAGACTATGTTGAAATAATTTAATGTACCAATAAAGATTTCAATGTAGCAACCCATTCGATCAACTGCGTTTCTAAAGAGCAGTACCATTTTATTGGTCAGTACTGTAGGTCACTGATCGCGAATTGAAAGAACAGACAGGACTCTAAAAGTGTATCAAAATTTTTGCCACATAAAATGCTACTTTGAAATTCGCTTGCAGATAAAGTAGCTGGGGCAACGCAACCGCTCATGTCCCACGAATGAAATAAGAAAAGGATTAATCGGGGTCCGTAAGGGTCAAAACAGTTCTCGTTCGATCTGGTTCGACGAGCGGCTGTCGAGTCGCGGCCGGTACGCGCTCTGAGCTCCTTGCATTAGGTTCCGCGTGTTGCCAGAGATTAGCATAATATTTTATCGACTCCCGTGCCGTGGAATATCGTTAATAACACAGTCATGGATAACCGTACGTACCCTTTCGGCGTGTCTTTGCGCGACCACGGGCCTCGTATAAAGCACGCACGCCCGCCATTGGCTCGAGCAACATTCGAGCCCATTGCGCTCGCAACGACCCGGCCAGTCGGCCACCGACATGCATCTCGCCGCCCGATTTTTCCACCGGCGCGCCGGGATATTTATGCGCTACGCGACGCTTGTTGCCACCTAGAATAAGTAGGTGGATAATTGCATTTACGTCGAGATCGAGAATAGTCGTACGACAGCGGCGCGAGAAGTTAATCATGCGTTGCCCGCCGTTCGAGTTTTTGCAACGGGCGACGGCTATTTTTCAAGTTTCAGCTTAAGTTTCTCCTGGTGAGTCGCGCTTTGCGAATTCTTTTCTGCTGGACAAACGAGAGAGGAAATTTTGGGAGATTCCATATTTTATTTTTTGTTGTTTATAAGATAAAGACACGATGTAGTATTCTGCAAGGTCAACTGATTGACATCCAGTTTTGTTTCTCAAATTTTAGAAAAGAAATTTTGTAGCAGCTGCAATGTCAAAGGTTTTATGTAGTTTTGATTTTAGAAAGTTCGTTTGATTAATATGGATCTTGAATTCTGTTTGGCTAATATGTTATCTGTTGTAGAAGTTGTTTCTGTATTGAATATTTGATCTGCATACAAGAGAATCATATTTCTTAGAAAATTAAAGCAGAAGGAAATGGAAAACACTTCAGATCCTCATTAAACACCTACAGTAAATTCTTTCTTACTCCGTTCCTCTTGCTTTACGGGTGTTCCGTTTCTGGTTTTCTTTATTGCATTGCGGAGGCTGGTCTCGTTAACCTGTTGATCTTGATGACTCAGAGGAAGCTTTGCACTTAGTTGCAACACGATCTTTATTTTCAGGTATGTGGGTTACACCCTACTAATAACATATTCACTCTAATTCGACAGTAATTGCTATTTAAAATGTTAGATCAGATCTAGACAATTCCATCTTCTACTAAAAAGCTATACTGTATAATATTTTAGGCCTAATAACAGCTTGCTGAGGCTGACCTACGACACCACTCCGTATTGTATACTTTTGGTGTAATAAAGACGATATAATAATAATAACATACATTTTTTGTAACATGTTATTATTTGTTAGCATGGAAAATTTTTTCATTCCGAAAATTTGTCAGTAAAACGTGTTAACAATTTTTTGTTGCTAAGAGGAACGAAAAAATTAAACAGACAATTTGATTCACTTATTCAAGTTCAAGATCCTCATTAGCAGTAAAAATATGATAACAAGATCGATTATGACACGACAATAGGTGAAATTAACAAGCGTAGTCAATTCCCCCTATTCTGTCTTCTTTCTGTTTATTTTATCTAGATTTCTAACAGTAGAATGCAATCATCTCTTTGAAAAGCCACTTCAGCACTTTCGACAAACATTCTCAGTCATTGAGGATCGTTGGAGCATGAACCATAATCAGTTAAGGAAACTTTAAGCACAATTCAGTTAATCGAAGGAATTCAATGGAAGAGTATTTAACTTTGCTTCATGATGGAAGATGAAGAAATTTCTGTTTAGAATAAATTCTTTCTCTAACTTATTCTTGTTAATAAAATTATTGTGAAGTGGGAGAATTATGAACACCTAAGCAGAAAATTGAATAAAACCAAATATTAGAAAGCTAATAATTTATTTCTTGCTTATATTCAAGGATATATTATATGTTTGTATATTTCTATCATCAACTTTAATAACATATGATAATAGAAGCCATTTTTAGTAAAAAACAAAAGTCTTGATATTTGTGATAATTTATCATTCATTGCCCCACTACTTTTACGGTTGAAAA
Source organism: Perdita meconis (assembly GCA_030770465.2). Taxonomy (NCBI): domain Eukaryota; kingdom Metazoa; phylum Arthropoda; class Insecta; order Hymenoptera; family Andrenidae; genus Perdita; species Perdita meconis. The sequence continues at coordinate 844,056 of JASKOS020000017.1, forward strand.
CACTGATTTTTGTGTTAACATTCATGATTCCTAATTGTCTATAGTGTATAAGCATTGTATACAAAGCAATATTCATACAATATACACTTACAAAAGTAAAATCGATGTTTTTTAACGTCCAAAAGGATTATACTAGAAATTTCTAGAGCCAATTACTTTATAACAGAGATGAAATACATTAGAAAAATCTGCTCCGAAAAATCTTCTACCTAAAAACTGAAATTTCAACAAAGAAAGTTATTTTAAATTTAGTTTTAGTATTTCCTTGCTACAAACTTGCAGTTCATTACTAACTTGTTTATAACGAAGGACAAGTTTCTAAAAGCCAACCTCGATTTCTCTAATTACTATAATTCCAAAATATGGTCAATACAGCAACAAGCTTATAATTAAGGAACGCTGTATCGAGGACTGAAAGTAGCATGGTCAATCAAACGCAACACTCAAGCCCGTACAAAAACTTTTCTCCTCTCCGCTATATCTTCATTTCACCTCACTTCAATTTCACTTAATGTTCGAGCAAAAACTGGACCTGTTCACACCTGTTTTTGAACCACCCAGTACAAACTGCACGCGGTCTTTTCCGTGTGCGTACCGGTTTCGCTTCGCTTCCGAGTATTCCCCCTATGTGACCGAACGATATGCAATATAAATACAATTTCGACGATCGTTACGCATCACGCGCGTCTTCCGCGAACGTGTGATGGATCCCCAGATTTATGGCCGGTTATGAGCGCTAATGCGAGTTTCTTGTACACCGAGTGCCCGTCGTGATTTAGTATCTTAATAGGACATGACGGTGAAATCTGGTTCGATCATTCCACCTCTCGGCCGCGATAATTAATTCAATTGTGCGAGCGATTCGCGCCCGTGAGAAGAGAACCTACTCGGTTCGCAACTGCAATCTGTCTCTTAATTTTCTGTCGTAAAGCTGCTCACTTCATTGGTCTGCTTTGCTGAAGCCTCGTTTGCTAACGAGATCGCGGTAGACACTTGCGTTTTATTATACTTGGAGGATTTGCCGTGTTTATCAGGTTTGTAAATTATCGCGCTTTGCTTGAGGACGACTTAATTGATTAACGAATTCGTGATAAATGTGGAACTGATCTGGATCATAATAAATCTCCAACTATTTTTGAAGATACTGATGTGATAATTAGAATCAGAATGAGTTATTTTTACGTTTTCGGGAATTGGAGTTGAAGTTGCGAAATATGGTTTTAGTTTTTCAAAATTGGAAACCAAAGGGATGACAATGTGCATTGAAGATGTAGATACAAAGAGTTCTTTGTTCGGAAATATTGAGTTTATAAGTCAAAGTGAATTGAAAATCGGATCGCAAATGAACAAAACCAGGAAGGAATGAATGCGTCACCCTATTTTCGTCAAGGAAATTCAACCGAATTCCATAGATCCCTCGTCACCAGCGTTACGACACCCCTGTCCATTCATTACCAGCTTCGACAGCAGCGTAAAATTTTCGCAATTACAGGGCGTAAACACCGACCCGTACAAGCCACTTTACTTATCTACCGCCGCTTGTCAAACATTATAAATAGCCATGAGACAGTGCTCCAATGGGCACTTCACGCCATACGTCAAACTTCTAATCTGAACGTCGAAATAAAAGCTGGTAGTCGCTTTCAACAATTCCCATTCTTTCATTCCTTCGTTCGACTTGGACGATAACAGAATGAAGCACGTCGAATCGAGAATTTTTATCGTTTGCGTGACATTTTTTTGCTATTGTATTTATTCCTTCCATAGCGGGGAATGGTTCTACGGGCGCGTTGGAGGCCGAATAAATTTCTGTGCTTTCCTTGAATATTATGGTAGGCGTTTTATAGTATTCCTATTAAGGATAACAAAAATAGTACAGGAAAATTTTACATTGTTTGACAAGCTCTATGAAGCTAGATTCACGTTCTTTATGTATTAGAAACCACTACGTGCATCAAATCTCTATTTTTTATTGGTAGATAGTTAACAAAAATTCGTTAGAAGAAATGACAGCCTTAAGTCCGACTACTGCTTAACTTTTAGAGGGCCGGAAAACCATTTTAATGGCCTTAGCTAATAATAATAATAACTTTTCTATTTTTTAAATGTATATAAACTTGTGTATCTGTATATTTGAACATTCATGTACAATGACTGTCCACTGACAGGACGTCATTTTCCTAAACTTTGTCATTGAAATCTAGACTGCGGATAGAAACCGATAATCAACAGAAATGAAAATCTTTTACCTTATAAATATCACAAAATGTATTTTGTTTTCGATGTTTTATGTATTTTTGTATTTATGCACTTCTTTCCAAATTGCTATACTATAAATGCATAAACACCCGCAGTCTAATAATGAGTAAAAGAAAATGTCGAACTCGCTATGTATCCACCATTTGCAATTTTTCATACTACTATAAGTAATAGTTTGTAAAATAAAAAACAATATAAAAATGAAAATAACTCTAAAATAGTTAGAAGCTAAAATGAGATAAACAATCAAAGAACAGAAATAAAAATTGAATACAAAAATAAAAAGGAGATACAAAAACTTTCGTCTACATGGACAGCTTTGTGATAACGCTAGAGTAGCTCCGTATACAGGGTCATCCACGTATCTCGGAACTCATACACATGATTATAAATGGGCTCGGGTTCCGAGATACGTGGATGATCCTATATGCTCATAAGTATTTGCCCAAAAGTTCGTAACGTTGGTTCAATCGTTAGAAATTTTCAGAATTTGACTACATAATTGCAATCAGTATCCTCAAAAATAATTGTAAGCACTATAATTTCAGAATTAGAAAATTTTCAATTTTTATCCTTTCAGTATCGCAAAGCTACTACATATGTATAGTGACTAGGAATAAATGTGGGGACTCTGCGGAACATGTAGGTTGGATATATGTAAAAATTTGTCGGAACAAAGGTTCAAAATTTTAATGGAATGCCGGCCCTCTAAAGGTTAACAAAGATTCGTTAGAAGAAATGGGAGCCTTAAGTCCGGCGAGTACTTAAATGGCTAAAAATAAGGTTTGTGTATTGTAGCTGACAGTATACTGTGTACGTACGTGGTTTGTTTAGCGTCCTCAAAGGGGTAAGAAAAACGAAGGAACCCAGGAAAGGAAGATCTCCATCAAAGGCTTCCCACGACCATCATTTTCATCGAACCCGAGGAAGCCGCGGCGCGGCGCGAGCGGGCGCATGAATATTCAAGGTTTCGCGTTCAGAGTATCCACCGGTGGCCGGTATCTGCTTTGGGAATCGATTATGCGCGCGGCCACGCATTACGTCGCGTTGAATGCTCGTTACTGCGAAAGCGAGCAACCGCTATTAATCACCTGTTCCGCGGGGCCCGCTCGCAGCGGCAACGTTCACCGCGAAAAATCATCGCGCGCCGGAGAATTGAAACGTACACCTCTGACACACTTTCTAGGCGTATTGTGCGACCGATAGCCTCCGCCTTCGTCGCGCGACGAAACTGACCGTAGATAAAAAGAAGAGAGGAAAAAAAAGAATGGCCGGGCAATTTCAGAGATTGATTGACCGTTGAATCTGGAGGGGACGCGTGCCGCTAACTTTATGGTAGAACGCATCCAGCATCGGGACGAGGATTGGCACGCGACTCCTCTTGACGCTAGGATTTATGACCGACTGCTGAACTCTGGTCGCATTTTTAGACGGTAGCGCTGACGAAGATGAAGCAGCGCTGCGTACCGCGAGGATTTGCCGGTGTGAATGGGGTGTTTGTGAACGGCAATAATTAGGGGTCGTTGGGGAGAGCTGGAAGGGGGAAAGTGACTGCTGGATAGAGTTGGTAGCAATTGAGGTTGAAGCTAGGTACGCTAGGTAAAGCTAGGATTTGGGGTTAATAGCATTATTCTTAGAACAAAGTCTGATAATGAAAATGGTATATTGGGTTGATGTAGTATTTAAGGTTAGATTCTGAGGATCTATCCCTACATCATCCTCTATTTTTTTTATTATAATAGTAAGAAGAAGAAAGGGAACAGAAGAAAATAACATAGTATAAAGTTTAAAGAGTAGCGTTATGGAACCTTCTGTCATCAATGCTGAAGACTGTAAACCTACTTTTAGGTATATTATTCTTCATCATACAGTTCATCAGGTCTATTCATCATCTGTTCATCAGGAATCAGGATTTATCCAAATTTTAAAATATTAGGATAGTACAGTTGATAGACAGTTGATAGTACGCTCAGTTCAGTTGATTCATATCCCTAGGGAAAAATGGGATGAGGAAAAATGCCCCTTTCCCACTGAAATATATAAAATACAATATATAAAATATATTCTGTAGTGTATTTTTGCACCAACCAGATACAAGATTAGACTGATAACAGCGAAAAAATGGCAATGCCAAGATCCCCAAGGAGAAAGCAAAAAGAAACGAATCCCCCCAAAAGAGAGTTTTAAAAACCCTCTCAACGTTACCCACGCGATCGGTGGCGATTACTCAAAGCGTAACGGTGCGCGTAAAAGGATCAACTAAAAGTCATCATTAAACCGCGATCAGAAAAGAGATCCGATTGGACAGGAGCGTTTGAGGTCCATGGCAATGCGTTTGACTCGCGTCACGTTCACGGAGGAGCAGCAGCAGGCAACTGTAAAATACACCCGATCCCGAAGGCCGTCCACCTTGCGCTTATACCGGGTGTCCCGTGTAACCGGTCTCGTTCCGGTCCCCGCGATCGTTATCGAATTAACGTTAATGCCTTTACGTAACGCCAGTGAGCCATGTACGAGCCGTGTCCCCCTACCATTTTGACTGACACCGGTTCTCGTTCGATTTTCCGTTCTCAGGCTGCACAGGCCGGACGAAAATCGACAGGCCCCTGCCGATCGAGATACGGTCAGGGAATCTGTTTCGCAAACGTGGTTCTCGCGTTAATTATTCTGCAACGTCACGGACACTTTCCTAATCGTTCTAATGTCGCTTGGCATCTTGCGGTCATGGTATTGGGTCGCGCTCCCCTGTGGCTGCGTCCTTGTCGATGTCCTGGTTTCAGCGATCGATTTTTATTAGATTTTAATGGATTCGAGCATAGTTTAAGAGAACGTGTTTAAGTAGCAATCGATAGTATTTAATTAAAAGTGATTTTTAAATGATTGCAGATTAATTTACTTAGTATCATCTTTTCAGAATTATTTCTATTGTTGATTACCTCGAAGTACCTGAATATTCTTTAACTTATCAGATTTTTTAGTAGAAAATGAATTTTTGATCAATAGGATTAACTTATTGTTTTAATCTTCTTACAAGAAGTGTTGTGTATATTACGTGCTTTCTAGTTTTTTTTATTTATTACACAGTCGATTTCTTGTTTAATGATTCAAGTAGTATTTGCACTATATAATATCTCATATTTTATACTTATGTAGGTGTTTTCTAAAATAATTGATTTTGTATTAATATTTATTGCAACGTAAAAAAAATTCCCTAAGGCCTCCACATTTTTGTCAAAATTCAAATATTTTACGAAAAGAAAAATGTATACATACTAAAATTCCTCCGTTGAGAAACTTGTATTAAGTGCACGTTTCACCACTAACAGCCATAATTGAAACAAAACAAAATATTTTCTGCCATTTGCAACTACAAGAAAAATGCGCATAAATTGTACCTACACTTTCTTCTGTCCCACTCTTATTAGGTAAACGAACTAACTAAATGATCAGATAAAAAGAATATATGGGTACATTAGTCTCGGATTCTTTGCGATAAAGAATAATAAAAAGCGCGGAACAAGTTAACTGTAATTCGATAAGAATTGAGTCCGAATTACTAAAGTCCCTGACCGAGGAAAAAATTCGTACGAATTTCGATCGTTCTGTGCTCGACGTTGCGAATCAAAAAAATGACCAAAAATTCTTTTATACAATATAGCCGCTCAACAGAAATGCCAGCTTCAAATGTTTCCGTGGAGTAACGCGGAAAATTCGCGTAGAATTGAAACGTTTATCGTCGCGAGGGAATAAGTCAACTATGCGAGACGGAACAACAGAAATTGCATGCGTAATTGCACGGTTAATGAAAGTTTCATTGGCGATTAAATCACAAATGAAGCCCTTGACATTTTATTTTCGATCGAGCCTCCGAAGAATGAAGAAAATTCGTAATGATCTTCCTGTGTTACGTGTTCTTACTATTGCGATGGGGAATTATGTACAAAAATTTACGCATTGAACGCAGAAATTTGACGTGAGTCACGTTGACAGAGAATTCTGCAAATCTTATGAGATAAAGCAGATTTCTGGTTCGACTAAGAAGGTACCAGATATGTGAGTAAACTGGCTAATAATTTGCATACTTCTAGGATCCGCCTAAAATCAGGAATAATCAGATCCCATTATCCAAGAGCCTCAGCTCCGGAACAATACTATTCCTCCGTCAGCGCAGATAACCCAAATTCTAGCTCGGTAAACACAGTTATCGGTATATTCTACTCTCGAAAGGCGTCCCCGAACAATGGAGAAAATTCGCATAGAATTCAGATGGTCGGTCGGCGGAGGGAAAAGGTAACGGGACCGTTTGCATGAGAATTCGGGAAGCGAAGATTCACCGGCGGATTAAGGAACTGAATGCGCACACTCCGAACGGGCGAATCCCGTCAAGAGGGCTCTTCCTCGTTTCATACGATTCTTTCACGACGCTAACGGTTCCCGGTCACAATTTTCGGCGACCGCAATTAAATTTTAAACGTGGCGCGGCCGCCGCGCCGCGGCGCGCTGCCTCCGGCCTAACTGTAACCCATTCGCCTCCCCTTTTGTCCTGTCATTAGAGGAGCGACGTCGCGTCGGGTTTCCTGTCGATCGCGGGATCGGGATCGAGAGAGCCCGCCAGGGGACCTGGCGTTGCGTCACCGAATGCCATTGCGGATTGCTGATCGCGTGCATCATTACTGGTCATGAACGATTATAGAACTGGATAGGAATTCTGTTGCGAGACTTCTGGCGGGAATACTTTTTTGAATCGGTGTCGTTGTCGTTTTCTCGTAATTGGAGAAAATAGGTTAGAAATCTATTTCATTCGTTAGAATTATTTAAGGGGAAACGACATTGTAACTGTTTTGGAATTTATTAAAATAAAACTACTCAAGGAATCGTTTTGAAACTTTTAAGATATTTTAATAGATATTCAAACTATAGGGAAATTTCAAAAATTTATTTATACCATATTTATGAAGTTGGATAAGATTAGTGACTTAACTGTGCAAGAAATCAAAAAAACCAAAAGGTTTAGAAACTATATGCGAATAGTCATGACACGACATAGGCGATTTTGAAAATTTTTGAACATAACAATATGACGGTCTTTTAAAATTTTGTTGAAAAATCGATCTTCATCTTTGAAAAAGAAAAACGAAACGGTCAATCAGAAAAATCCTATGTTGCGCTATGGCCATATACATATGTAGTTTCTAAAACTTTTCGGTTTATGGATTTCAAGTCAGATTTTACTAATCTTATCCAACTTAATAAGTCTGCTTTAAATGAATAAAAGAAAAAATATCCTGAAAGTTTTAAGACGATTTATTAAATAGTTTACTTTTAATGATTTCTCAAAGATAACCTTTACTTTTCAGACCGTTACAGTGTCGTCCTCTTTACTTTTTATACTTTTTGCGGTAAAGTTGTTTTTTTTTCAATAAGAATTATGGAGGTTAATTGATTGGGAAAGATATCGATGGAGGAATTTTGTTACGAGATAATAAGAGGTAATTAAGTGGCTACATATTATTAATTTGGGCGATTTAAAAATCCTGGTAGCTTCATTTAATAAACCTTGAAACGGGTACATTGGTAGACTGATTTGTACAACAGTTTCGAAGCACTGTAGACATTGTATTTATTGATAAGAATACCTAAGTAATATCCTTATCATTTATCTAGTTTTTTGAATTATTAATTTTTTATTTTTGGCATTAAGAAAATAGAAGGAAGTTTTACTAGACTAGCGAATAACTCAATAAGTTTAATATTCATATTAATAATCTTGAACAGTATTAATATTTAATCGTCCGTAGTAAAGTGTATTATTAACTGATTCGTAGGCAGACTTAATAAAAACTTATCTTTTTACTATTCTAGACTTCCGAAAAATTCGGAAAATATTCCGAGATACTTATTAAAGTCTCTACTACATAATATAATTGAGGATTATAATATAATTGAGGTTTCATTGTGTAGTACAGCTGTAAATATTCGAGTAATTTAAATAATTTCGAGTAATTTCGAGTAATTTAAATTCGAACATTAATATTTGAATATTCGTATATTTTCATACAGCGTGAAAAAATATGTCACGTTTAAATTCACAGGCGATTCAATAGTACGAAATTCGAACACTTCAAATATCCGAAAAATTCTAATTATTCAAATAATCGAATACTTCATTTTACTCGAATAATCGAATACTTCGAATACTGTCCGTGTCTCGCAGTGCGGCGAACGAGGAAGCACCAGAAACGGGACCTCGTTGGAAAAAGCGGGATACCAGAATTCGTAGACGTCTCGCCGACGTCTTTCGAACCAGTTCAAGAAGGGCATCGAACGATCCTTTCTGCTCCCATCCCCGCGGCGACTCCGACAGTCAGATGAAGGCTCTGGCTAGACGCGTGCGACTGACCGAGTTCGCCGATACGATCGTCTCGCTGCTCTCGAGATTGATCGCCTTCGACGTCGTCCGGGGAACTCGTCGGATCCCCGATCTCGTCGGGGATTACGTTTTGACACTTGTCTGGAATATGGCCTGTATTTGGAGAGAGAATACTTGTTGAGTGGCAGGAGGAAGTGTTTCCCCTCTTTGGCGCGAGCGGGTCTCTGATTGCTTGGAATATTATATAAGTGGCTATCCTTGTTTGCGATGCTGTGCAGCATTTTTAGAAATTAACCGGCATCTGGAGATTCGCGGAGAAAGTTTGACCCTTTGGCTAGGAAAGCGAGAAGAAATTAGTTTAGGAGTGTGCTTCATTAGGACATGGTTTCATTTTCAATACATTTTCTTTGCGATTAAGATTTTTTTTAGTGATAATTATTTAGATCGATGGATCAAGAAAATGGCAGAGGATATTAATTATTTGGGTTGAAATCTCGAAATTAGATCATTATCGTGTTGATTCGTGGAATAATTTTGAGGCACAGCTAATATCATTAGTATATTCATTTATTTGCGTTCGAGAAATCTTTCAACTATGTTTTTAGGAAAATCTATAATATACATTATTGTAAATTCAAAGATTATTGATTGCCTCATAAAGTAAATCATTTATGCATAAATGAAATTACTATAATTTGTAGTTTTGGGAGTTAAGAAATGAACCGATCTTCCGAGTTAAACTCTTTCAAGTAGGTCCTTTTGTCCGTCGCTTGTCGCAGTTGGAGCGCGTCTGCACTCTGTTTATTACTGTCATAATATTGTGAAATTTCCTGTGAGGTCAGAAAGTCATAGGTTTACGAGGGAGAACATCATGAATACTACTAACAACCATAACTTTGGAAAGGCTACGCACGTTTCTAGGCAAGCTGATCTATCTACGAAAGTGATTTTGAGGAGTCCTTTATGAGAAATTATTTTCAGATGCAAAAAACTATTTACAAGTTCTTTGCCTTTAAATCTAGCATTTTTTAAATAATTAATATACTAATATTTTTTCTACCACTGGATACCGAGTTACAGAAAGTAAATATTAAAGAGTCAAAATGTTTTCTCAAACGAAAAGTATAATTTTGAAAGATTTTAAAACTCAGTGAATTTGTATCCATAAGTTTAAAAAATTGTTCTAAATTTTCCCATTGCTGTTACTAATATTCATATCATTCCCTCCCAAAATATGATAAATAAATAACACTAGAATCGCAAAGGCTCCATTATCCGAAAATGTATGTACTTTTATCCGAGCAGCTGGTGTCATTTCATCGATTCCAGTAAAATTTCACTCAAACACGCGAATGAGAAATGTGAGTAGACGCAAAGAAAACAGTCCAATGATCTGATAGTGTGAATATCATTATGGTGTTTAACGATAATGCTCTGCGTCGTCTCGCGTTTCTTCTGCCATAAAACATGCATGCGTGCAGACTATAATTTCCAATTATAGCGTCGACGCTGATGACCGTGTGCCGGTCCTGCGTCAAGCCGTTTCAGCCGATTTGTTTGAACATCAATGCGGAACATCTTCGAGACGATTCGAGTAGAGTGGTTAAAAATCCCTCGAGGTGGATTCGACAAAAAAAACGAGGATGTCTCGTGAAATATGCGGGTAAAATTAAATCTACCGCAAAAGATAGATCTACGGGATATTAGTTTGAGTCGATTCAATAAATAACTTCTGTTTCATTTTACTGTTGACTATTACAAATTTGGTGCAATTCTTCAATGTTCTTTTATTAACCTCAATTTGATTGAGAAACGACTCGGAATATCGTCGGCATAACTCCAGGAAATGCGTTAGAGTTTCCTTCGAGAAATTAAACAGAAAGAAGACTCGAGTGTTTTTAGGTCGAATCATAATTCAAGAAATTCAGGAGCGAGTCCCAAAAATTTCGGATATTAGAAAGAGCGAACTTCGATCCATTACCGAATTTTTAGCTACAGTAAATTCTTGATAAAAGCGGTCTCGATAATAGCAACTATTTGTTATAAGCGATTTTCAGTATAAGTAACTTTGGTTCCAATGATTAGTTAAAAGCACGGTGTATTATAGAGGTGTTCCGATAAAGCACCTCTGTCTGGTTGATTTTTTGTAATTAATAGATAGAAGGTCCTCTGGTCGCCGCTAGGGGCGTCATGGTCAGAACTCTGTGTATGGTATGCATGTGTGTGAATGAAGTGCGTCACAGATGATGACAGAGCTTTACTCGCGCTCGGTTTCCTCATCACTTGAGCTCGCTGAACCAATAGGAGCGCTCCCCACGGATGTTTCTACTCAGACGCGCTTTAGCGGTAGCTAGAAGATCTCCCATCTAATGATCACACATTTCTTAGAGAACTTGCAACACCCGTATAATACACCGTGGTTAAAAGCGAATAGAGCCACTAAGAATATAATGCATAGAGAAACAAAATTATAATCTGCTTTTTATATTTTAAATATTGTCATCAAGGCTCTGAGGTATGATTGGTTATCTCGTCGATGAATCATGCGCCACTATGAGATGTAACCAGTCGAATCTCACGAAGTAACCAATCAAATTCTCCAACAATAATTGAGTCTCATTTCTCGGTATAAGCGACTTTTTGCTTTCTATGAGTGATGTTTTTGAAAAAAAATCGGTGCAGTTTGAGTCGCTTGTAACGAGAATTCACTGTATTTTAGTTCAGACCTAACCTATATTAACTGAGCCGCATGCCTCTTTAGATTGGCATTATTTTACCGTCGCGTTTCTCAAGTTTTCACCCGGACCCAATGACACATGATCTATCAAATTAACTGTTGCTGACTTGCAACGCGCTTGATCTCGGGTATCAACAGCAACTGAAGGATGCGAAGTTTCTCTGAGACGTGATTTTCACGCTGAATAGGTTAAATTTAGCCGCTGACAGGACGCGAATAGGCGCGTTCCTTCGTCGAATGGCTTCCATTGACTGGGCCTTATTTATGAGCGCGCGTCGAGTTTTGCCCGTTGTGACATTAGGATGAAATATTACGTATCGACGGTCGGCCAAGCGTGGGCGTTTGAACGAGAATTCATACGGGGTTACGGTCCTTCGGTGTGTTCCATTTCGTTCTGACAGAAGGACGTTTAGATCTGCGGCTAGCTACGGTTCGAGATCTTCATGATCTCTGTCCTCGTATCGATCCTTTCTGGTGGCCTTCGGACAAGACTCCGTTCGAAATTACGATATGCCGTGACTGCGATTTAGAGCCTTTTGCAGATTGTACGGCGATCAATGAGGCGTACTATCTTGAACAATTCAAATGAATAAAAAATTCAAAGATATTTCAATGCTCAATAAATTTTTGATAGTCATACATTTTATTTTGACTCCCATAGTCTTTCACTTTCACCAACACTGCTTTGCTACTACGAGCAACCTATCATAATCTTCCTCAAAATTAAATCTGAAAGATTCACAGGATTCACAAGGAACAATCAATCACGAATCAGGAGCACCAAACTACAAAACTGCGTTCAAGAAACTGCCTTCTACAAACAACTTGGACCAATAAAAAGCGCTCCCCAAATGAAAGGCGCAGGGTCAACTAGCCTAGGTAGCCTGAATACCGGTCGCCTGAAAGACCGCGGCCATTGTCGGCGCATCTTCGTCGAAATTCGTGAACGATCGCGGCGCAGATAGATCCTGAAGGATGAAACCGGTGGAAGGATCCGGAAGAATATCCATGGAATTCGTTTCTATCGCGGAGAACGAGGGCTACGGTGCGAGCCTCGAAAACGTCTGGCTGCCTTTCAACAGAAAGGCTTCCTTGTTCGCATCGTCCCATTATCAATGGACGAATCGCTGAAACCTGACAGTGATTTATCGATCTGACCCCGCGGTGGCGCGGCGAGGTCACGGAAATTACGGCAGGAAAGGTTCCTTCTTTCCTGCGGATCGCCGGTTCGATCGCGAGAGGGGGGATTTCCCTCCTCGAGTGTTCGCGCGGTTCCGTACTAAATCGGCCGCGCCTATCGCCATTACATCGATTCGAGGGGGCTTTGTTTCAACGTCAACGAGAATTTTCAGGGCCCGGCCCGGCTCGTTAACTTGACAAATCGATCTGCCTGTGATTAGAGAGAATAAGTGATTTATCGTTCGGTCCACCGGACGGCGGAAGATCGCAAACGCGGAGAGAACGATTTTTGGTTGGAGCTCGGGGTGCTGAGGTTGATGAGTATGCAGCGGATTGTTCGGATGTTCATTAAATGAAATATTGGCTACGAACAGATCTATTATTGGGAAGAGTGATCGTTCGGAGGAATGAATCAAATGTTTTTGATAATATCATCTGCTCGGATATTATTTACTGGTCAAGCGGTAGAAGGTTCTTGGGATTCGCTTCAAATATTTTCTAAGTCACGAAGATCTTTGTGATTAATTCTTCTGATTATATTTGCTATTTTGAATTTGAACAATGACAGAGTAAATGAATCACTGGTAGGATTGCGTATAACAGAGGATACAGTAAGCCATTAAAATCTCCTTCCATCTACTGTACAACCAGGCATTGAAATCTCCTGGTGTACACTGCCGTTCATAAGTATGTGGACACTCGCTTAAATAGGTGAATCAGTTATCATCTATCTGCAGAAAATGTCAAACTACTACATCCAATTAGCATGGTGAAGTCCTCTAGAACCAGCATCTTAAAGAAAAGAATACAGAGAATAAAAATAAAACGCTTGCTTTAGAATGAAAAGTAAGGTTATTGCAATAATAAAACGTATCATAAATTAAACAACTATATTTTTATTGGGTCTAAGAGACCCAGCGTCAGGCATGGAGGGTTCATTTATGGTATGCCGATCAGGTGACCGATTTCACCGCAGAGGATTCAACCTTCGCGACAAAGAAGACGAAATTTGACTACAATCCCCATCCCAAGTGCATGACGACGGTTTCCGCCAGAAAGTGGTCCGCTCCGAGAGCATCTGCTTTCTCACGAAATTCACCGGTTACCCTTTTCGCAGTTTAGTAGGGCAAAACATATCAACGAACGGCCATAGCTTGGTGTACGCCCCTGGCCATTGGGTGCCTTCTCGACAGAGTGAGGGCCTCCTTTTGCTGAGGTAACACACGGCGGACGGACACACGTAGGGGGAACGGGAGAAGCGGCTCTCTCGATCTTCCTTAAGTAGGTCTCGGGAGCGGAGGAAGCGCGAGAAGGAGCGAGCAGGACGAGCGAGGACGGCGCGAAGAGACGGGATAAACCGCGGCGGCGCGGGCAAAAAGGACAAAAACGGAGGCAGTCGAGCAAAAATCTCGGATACACGTATGCACGGAGAGAGAGGAAGAGAGGGCCCTCCGCTGCGGGCGCTTCTTCTTCGTCGAACCGTGACCAATAACCATCGCAATCGTCCACGGGATTAACAAGCGAGCGTGCTCCTCGCGGCTCACCTGTACACGCCACTGGCACAGAATCGATTCCGCGGGCCGAGGAAACGGCGCTTTTCCCGTTTCCTAGACGGACCTCCTCGTGTTAGGTTCTATGACAGAGACTAGATCTTAGATAAGAGCTGAATTTCTTTGCCATCTTTCAGAAGATGGTAACTGTATATGCTTTGAGCCTGTGTCTAGGCGTTGGACCATTTGGATGAGGAAGTGGCCTAGGAGTTATGGTTGATTCTTAATTATTGGAATATTGATTAATGGGAGAATCGCTTGAGTGGTTGAGGAGATTCAAGAAAATTGAGAAAGCAGAATGAAAGCTGCGGAATATTGAGCAGACCAAGAGGGAAAGGGATTCGTCTCTCTCAGGAGTCCAAAAACTTGACCTCTGATGGGAAGGGAGTGGCCTGTTTAATCGGGGATCTCCCCCACTCTTTGGAGGTCAAGTGTTTGGACCTCCGAAGAGTGGTCCTCGAGCGTCCTCTTTGCATAGGAGGTCAAATGTTTGCATCATTGAATAAGAAGGCTTTTTCTTTGCACAGGAAGTTGTATTTGTAGATCTTCACAGTAAATTACATTTCTGAGTTCCTGAATGAGAAGGAACTCGCTTTATCTTGCTCTGCTACTCCTCCCATTAACGACTTCCCTTTATCTCTATGGGGTTTTGGTCCAGAATTTGCATACATGTGCTGCTGCTTTTGTCTGATGAAACACCTCAAAGTGAGAACCCTCCTACTTCAAAAAATGGAGTTATCTGATTCTAAGCTGAGGAGTTCAAAAACATACCACAAAAAAATTTGTTCCTTGAAAAATTCTCTTTTGGAATCCAGAATTATCTGTTCTAACATCTCGTTGCCCACTGCAATGAATAAATTTCAACGATTTCGAATAAAAAAGCAGATAGCACTACTCCAAAGCATGTAACCGTCAAAGATAAGATCTCCCCAAGTCATCAGATCCATCATCCCAACACATTAACTCAGCTATATAGCATAAGTTGACATTTGCGTGGGGGGATGGCTGAGTACCGCGTTGAGTGCTTCCCTCGAAGCCGCCGCAGCTTCCGTATATTACGGTGGTAATTTAAGCAATCATAATTTCGAGCGGAACACTTTGTGTATGCTTGGCCGACGATGCAAGTAATCCCGCTACTCTTTAGTCGCGCGTTGTCCGAGCAACCGTGTTACGACAGGTGCGCGATGCACCCCACGTGAAAGGTCGATTTTTGTTGTGAATGGGCGCGGTCGCGATGCCACGCGATAACGGTCGAGGATACGCTTAATTCCCGGGTGAATGTGACAATCGCGCGGTATCAATAAATCAGCGTTGCCGCTGCTTGGCACGGACACAATTGCGCTGCGAACCTCGAACCGGACCGTGATTAATCGGGAATGCAGTATCGAACGCGATCGACGCTCTGATGACAGTGAAACCGAGGACAAGAGCAGGATTAGAATAGTATCAGGTTTGATTTTTATACTTCAGGCTTTAGACTTCTTGTTGTTCAAATATCTAAAAGGGGAAAATTGAAATATCTGGTCTAGTGAAGTTTTAGTAGCTTTAGGGCTTCCTTGTAGTTCATTCTTGAACTCTTTCACTAGTCTTGTTTTAATATTTTACCTTATTCTGGTTTTTAAGATTCTTCAACCATATTTTTCTTCTTGGGATCTTCCTAATTTCTTCTTTCAGACTTCATTCACCTTGTCCTAATCCCTAGAATCTTCTTGTGATCTTCAACCAGTTTCTTCTTCGTGGGATCGTCTTAGTTTCTTTTCCCACTTCTTGCTTGAGTTCTTATTCACCTCGCCATAGTCGCTAGGGTCTTCTTCTGGTCTTTAGACATCTTCAACTATTTTCTTCTTCTTGGGATCTTCTTAGTTTCTTTTTTCTTCCTTTTTTCTGTGAGATTCCATTTACTTTGTCATAATCCCTAGAACCTGCTCCTGGTCTTCAACCATTTTCTTCTTTTTAAGATCTTCTTAGTTTCTTTCCCAATTTATTCCTTGAATCTCCATACAACTCACTATAGTCGCTAGGACCTTCGTCTTCTTTTCAATCACTTTGTAACGTCTTTTTTTTGTTGTCCTTTCTAATCTATGATGTAATCCTTTTAGTCTTTGTAATCTATTAATCCCAACTCAGGCCCTTAATCCTTCTCCTCATATTCTAATTTCTTAATCCTTATTTAATAAAACTCAAACAAAAATTGTTGACAAGCTTGTAAGCACAAAATCCTTTAGTCTCCGCACTTAGGGGCGAATCTAATCCTGGCGTTTAATCTCTTGATCAATTCCCTGTCCCCCAAACACGTTTACAATATTGACAAAAGGGTATCGTAACTCTGATATAATTTATATCACATTGAGCAATAATCCTCATAAAGTTCGCCGTAAAAACTCGGCAACGAAAGCAGCAATGAATCGTCTGGCGCACAACATTTTCGCCTATAACCGTCAACTCTTCCTCGGCTAGAATCTGGAATCCTTCGGTAATCCGATTCCCACTACACAAATTATGCACTTTAGTACCCTAGAAATTCGTTTCACCGCGCGTCGCTGCTAAAAAGGCTGCTGCACACGAGAGATAGTCGGTCGGGGATATCGCGCGGAGTCCCCGCGCAGATATCAGAGCTGAAAGCTTCGCACCGCAAATATTTACGACTGATATAAAACCCATAGGCCAGCGAATGCGCTCAGAAGGCAAAGTCCTTTCGCAATTTTTTTCCTTTCGCGATCGATGTAATTACGAGATACGATAACGACGTGGGACCACTGTTTGTTTTCCGATAACCATCTCGCCAAGTTTTCGATGTTCGAGCGTAATAGATAAAAAATCACGAGAAACGCGCCGTGCGTTGTTCCAGCAACAGTACGTTACTCGAGTTATGTTCATTGTCGCTCGCCAGAAGACCGTTCGTCTGCGGATTAACGCGATGATATTTTTGTAATTGGTGGTTCTGCTGATTGGAACGTAATTACGGAAGCATCGGCTTGCTAATGACTGCGGGTTGGCGAGGATAGAAATTGGAAAGTATGAAAGTATTTTGTAATAAATTGATCACATTATTCTTTCGATGTTGAAGATCTCTGTGAAAGTGCATTCTACATTCTGCTGTTTTCAAATTTGTTTAAGAAATATGTGAGGTCTAAGTGACTTTTTCATATTTTAAGACTTAGCTCTGTGAAGACTAGAAGACAGTTATAACACATCGTTATTCCAATTCACCATACTCATTAAATCTATCTTCCAATCTGTGAAATTCATTGTTTAACCGTCTGCATATTAATTCCCCACGCAACCATCGCTCGCCGCGCTTCGCTCAAATCGAAGCGGAAGTCGCAAAACGGTTCGTCGATTTTCCAGGTAGTAGCTGACAGGAAACGTCTCAGACGTCTGATAAGCGCAAAGTATCCTTAACGATACCTTTCTCCCCGCAGTTTTCCGATAAAATGTAAAGCGCGCGAGCCAGCGAATTGAAGTGTCTACGATCTTTAATTGCCCAGGTGCGACGAACGTGGTTAATTATTTGCAAAATGATAAAAGCGGATAACCGTCGCTAAGGTTTACGTCGTCGTAAATGGCGCGGAGTAAAATTGGCGAATATTAATCGCGCAAAATTTACGGGCAATCTTATCTAGACTCCACGATCCGAGATAAGCGAAACGAAAGCCTCGAGACAGCGGTAGAAGTTAGATGATGACATTAGGCGCATGTTATTGATTTTGGTGAGCTGGATTCATTTATCAAGTGAGCATTTCTCCGTCACATATGAGCCTGATTCATGAGTTTTATCGGTCTTTCTAACGGTGCAATTCTGCTACTTTGGGTTGGGTGCAATTTTATCTTTGGTAGCTTAGAGTGCTTTATCATGAAGTATCGCCTGACTCCAAACCTTTAGTTTTAGGTACAAGATGATTAAACTTTTTGGAAAAACTTAGGTAACAAATAGATTTTTCATTCGATAAAACATTGGATCTATCTAATTTCCACCTATGTCTTCTTCAATACAATTAGTAGAGCTTGTATGTACTTTCTCTCAGTACTCCAACAGAATGTCTCTCAAATAGCCAATACGATTCGAACATCCCACTTAACTTTACTCTGACTCGTTCCTTCCAACCGTCCGAATACCATTATCCGACACGCCGGCCACGACAAAGATTCCATTCCACCGGTAGAAAATAACGTTTAAGAGTTCAACGGTGCATAAACCTAAATCGGCGAAGCTATCTCTGACATCACGGCAGCGCTTCTTATGTTTCGCCATTGAATCAGAAGGAGGTTTGTCTCTGCGCCCATTTATTCCGCATCTCGATGCCCCTTTTGTGTTTGCTCAGCCACGCCTGAGAATCGGACTATCCGCAGGAATGAGTGGATCTCCTCTAATCCGTTCGTTTCCATAAGCACAGCACGCGATACGCTCAATATTATTGGCCGCATCATCCATTGGCGTCGCTTTCGCGCTACTTTACGACTTCGGATCCACTCCTTCCAACCATTAACCAGCGTTTCCTGGTCTGGAACCGAACTATTCCGGCGTGGATTGTCGCTAATGGACCGTCGTTACTTAATTGGATTAATAAATTCTGTGATGCGTGAACATTCCCGCTGAATATTCCTGCGCTTTAGAATTTCTAGTGCTTCTGCTTTCCATTCTGAGCTTCTTATCGATTGCAGAATCTCTTGGATGATCGGGATCTTCTTGGGGTTGGGGTTTCTTTCAAATGGAAGATGATTGAGACTGATAAGCGGGCAGAATTGAATTCATGACAGGGAAGTAGGTGAAGAGAATATTGATGAACTGCTGAGAATGTCTGCTGGACGTGGAAAGCATCAACTCAATGGTAGAAATACAGATTTTGAAATAGAGTTTTAGAGATTTTGTGATGAAGAGGACTGACGCGAAGACAAAAATTTTAACAGATTCTAGTTATTCAGATTTCAGTAAAATGAAGAACTGCAGTATCTAGATATTCAGATAGTAGTTTGATTTTGTTCATCAGAGCTTCTACGCTGAGAGAAAAAATGAAAGAAATTTTACTACATTTTCTACTAAAACAGCAGGATTGGTGAAAGTGGTTATAGGTTTTTACTACACCAATATAGTAATATTTGGTTCTGAAGACTTGGTAAAAACTATAACCTCGTGTGCTGATTTTTACTACAGGAATGTAGTAAAGTTGGAACTTTCGCTCAAGCTAAAAAGAGTTTTTCGTTATGGAAATACTGAGGGGTATATGCTTGGCGACGGGGAAGGCGAGGTATAGGATAGATAAGAGAATTATTAATGGTTATACAAAGTGTTGTGACGACTGGAGGAGGAAAACTTTGGGATGGAAGAAGAGAAAAGGGAGAACATGGCGAATTTCGTTTTGGACCATCGGATCAACGAAGACTTGCTTGATTATCTCAGTAGACCTATACTGGCGGACCCGCGCTTAGGCTGTGGAAGATTATTTTGGAACTCGTCTTATACAATGAACAGGGCTACGATCAAGCACTAGCGAGAAAGACGATTATTACGAGAACACTCTAGCGGAAGCCCTATGAAACTAGGCCTATGTTCAGTAACTGCTAACGGCCCGTAACAAATACGTATGTCACAAACTAAGTGTTTCCAATATTAACTATACAATTTTTTGGACGTTTATGCGATATTCATTGAAAGGCATTGAAAAGACAATGCTAAAATCCAAGCAAATTGAGGTTATGTCACGAGACGCCACTTCTTTCCGAAGCGTAGATGTCGCTGTGTATCACAGCCTTCCGTAAATTTTACTACACTGGTCTATTAAATTTTGAAACACATGTGCTAATTTTTCCTTTTAATGTGGTAGAAAGGAACGCATTTCACTATATGCTGTTTCTTTACTACGCAGTGTAGTAATTTTTCCTCCATTATTTTTCTCAGTGTAGCATATGATTTGCTACGTGGAAAACGGCGACGCCAATGGGGGAAGCATGACTCAACGCGCTACGCCGATTTCGATCGTTAATAGTAACCGTTCACAATAAGAATAATAATAGTAATAACAACGAGAACCACAGTAATGGAAGAGTAACCGGCTCGGTAACGACACAACGGTGTCCCATTGTACGCGTCCCTGTCCCGATACCAGGCATGAACTGGCCCGAACAATCGGAAGAAACGCGAGCCGGAATCGATAGCGGTTACGCCGGTCACAGTTTGCTGCGTCGAGATGCACCGAGGCACCTTATCCTTTTCCTTGCACCTTGTTTTTCTTTTCACCGATGGTGTTGGTCCGACTAAGGAGCTAGAATCGCTCAAGTGTTGATACCCAGACGTGGGTCAAGAGGTGATGGTATTCATCCTGAATGGAATTTTTATTCAGGGAATCGAAATTGAAAGAAGCAGGGGGAGTATGATAAATAATTTAACGTGACTGGCATATCTCTGCTAAAAACTGGAAATTTCGCTGTGGAATGTGGATTGTCTGCTGTGTTACATTTGATAAAAATTCTATCAAGATACATAAATTGATTTAGCCGTTGATAACTTCGGTTTCGGATTGTTTTTTTGTTTGACTTTCTTCACGATTTCCTTAATACTTCCTCAAAGAATCCTTATAATTTTTCTGTAAGGAAAATACGGTGAGAGTCAATGACGTAATCGATAATGAGTGTTGATGAGAGATAAGATCTATTTTTCCCAAGAATTTATTGTATAAGCTTGATATTTAAAAAGTAATGTACTTCGATCTGCTAAGGCACGAGTAATAATTTACTCTTTTCAAATGGCTGTATACCCGTATTTGTAAGTTTCGTGAAAAGAGATTTCAATGTCTGGTTGTGCAGCATTTGTAAGGAGATTTCAATTCGCGATTAGTACGCTTCAGTCGATTCTACATAATTCACGTTAAAAAGAAAACCGAGACGAATGCTCGAACACAAGATCTATCATCATGGATTCAAAGTTACAAACCACTGCCGTGCATTAGCAAGTCCATAAATTTCACTTCGATTATCAATTTATATTTATATACCTCGGATCAATGTTTACCATTCACCAGATATACGACTTCTTGGCCACAAGCGAAGATAAAGTCCAATAACCGAGGGTTAAGCACAACCGACCCGACCATCATCAAAGATTTCACGTATCATTTGGCATATCACTAGCACCGAGCTTAAGAAAAATTCTTAGACCCGACCATCCTTCATGCGGGCCTACGATGCGCGTGCAGTTCCTTCTTTCATTAAGATGTAATCATTGCTTTTAACGAAGCCGAATGTTGCTTTAACGATCACCCGACAGAGGCATTAGTGCGATAGGGAAGGAAATCGCCTTCATTATGCCCGGTGAAACAGTGTAGCAAACCGAAGCTTTTTATCAAACCACCGGCGAACACGTAATTTCCATCGGTTATGCTCTCTGAACGCTGCCCGTTTCAGCCGTTTATTAGATACCGTTCCCGTTCGGAATCCATCCAGATCTCCTGTGTAATCGGGCCGACTGATAATCGCGAGGCGCGGGAGAAAGTATATTTCGAGCAATTACGTTGCAATTAATCCGTTCGCGCGCGGGGGACGACCGATCCCACAAATTCAGAGTCTCGTCACGAACGTTTCAGCCCGCGTCGCCGCGGAAATGTTTTCATTCATAAGCGCAGACAGGTCTCGCGCGCCTTATCTTATTCGCGTTTGACGTAGAGTGTGTAAATTCAGTCGCCGAGATTCGACGAGCGATTTTATCACAACACTTTGCGAGCGAGGATGCAAATGCAAATTGAAACACGCGCGTAATGGCATGCGTTTCATTGTTGATGCAAGGGTTACGTGTGGGTGTGTGTCTGAATGTTGGAAAAGGGAAATGAAACGAAATGGAAAATTATTGGAAGTTGGATTAATATAATTTGCGGAGAACAAGTTTGCATTTTTTATTTTTTCTTGGAGAATTGTACACATTAAGTAATATAGTTTGACGACTAGAATGTTAGTAATTTAACATTTTACTTTTCAATTTTGGAAATTGAGTGGTTTCTGTTTTTGATTCAAGCTCTTCCATTTAATTTTTTTATTCATTTTATTATAATAGTATAATTTTTATTTACTATTATGTAACTAAAAAGAAATTATATAGGTATTTAATTTAAATTTCGAACTACTCAAATGTAAAAAATTACCGTTGATGAAATAACTGCAAAAAAGATCATTTCTTGTATCTAAATTACTGTATTTAAAGTATTTGTTAAAAAAATTCTATAGAAAACATTAAACAAAATTTATGTTACATAATTTCTCTCCAAGATTCTGCAAATATTAATAACAAGTATTAATGACAAACGAAATTTGAGAAAAATTCGAACTCTTAATTAAACCGCAGAAATAAATATCACAGAAAATATGTGAACAATCATAGTTTTGTAAGTAATGCGAACTTCTTACTGCCATTAAAAATTTTATGCGAATATAATGTAGAAAAGAAATATGCGTATATTGAAATTCGAAGAATATTTTCATCACTTCCGAGAAAATATATTAAAACAGTATAAATGAAACTGAAAATGTCTTCGATAAAATTTCTAATAATTTCTTAAATAATTGAAATAATGCATGAAGTATTTTATTAGAATGTTAGGAATGATGGAACTCGGAATATTTTTCTGCATTGTTAGGATATATAAGACGAAATATTTCCTTGGATTGTTCAAACGTTCCGTTAAGTTATTTGAAGTTTCGTGACTATATTGCTATCTCTTTGGATATGATTGAATATGCAAGGAAATCATTCGTTTACCGTATTAGAAAGTGCATGAAAATTAATGGTAGTTTTATCAGGCATGGAAGCGCATAAAGTTTAAGCATTTTAGTTTTCCAGAAACTCTAGCCACTTCTTTCTTGAAAAATATGTAAATAATAATTTATGAAATTCGAAGTTTCGAACTTTTGGATTAAATATTATTTTCACAGATAGGTAATTGTGCCTTAAATTTTTTTTTTAAATACTGAAGGGTTAATTAAGAGATAAAAAGGGATTAGCAATACTCAAGATACTTAATATACTTTAATTAAGAGCCATGGAGTATTGACTTCCTTCCTCCATACATGTACTATATTTTATTTATATATAATATAATGTTATTTCACCAGCTAACTAAATATATTTTATTTCAATATATTTTAACAAGCTGTATGATAATATAAGTTCTAATTAGTGTATTACTATGCAGTTTGGATAAGTTTATCAGTATTTCTGGTTTCAGCATTAATTAACCTCTATATATTTATAAATATTTACTTTTTATTATACCATTTGGTAATCTTGAATGATTATTAATTATTGTATCGTGTTTATGGTACGTCAACATACAATCAGATATTCTTATTTTTTAACCCAATTTATTTGTTTTTATAAATAAAAATATAATTCACACGTCAAGAGGTTAAACATGTAGAATACTTTTTACATATGAACTAATCGAATGTTTTTGTAAATCACAATACATTTGCATAAATTTAATGGAGTGGACAACATAAAAATCTTCTTACAGTTAAAATATTAAAATTATCCACCATGTGGTGCCATATGAATAAAATACAACAAGAAAATATTTACTTTAGCAATTTTTCCTTCAAAACGCAGAGTTTTTTTTAGTTTTTATTTAACCTTACTACGGTCTGCGGACCTTTTTTGACTCATTAGAGTATTTTATTTTGTTTGCCAACTTTTACATTTTCGGGAAAATGTGAGTTTAGTATTAATATTAAGATTTCTTGTTCCCAAATACTATATTAAAAATTGATTATCTACTGATAATAATGAAAGTTCTTCCATCCAGGATTTCCTCACGGAAATTAAAATTGCTTAACAACAAAAATTGCATCTCCTATCGCATTCCAAGTAATAATCCCTCACGTTTAAAAGCAGACAGATAAGTTTGTACATGATAGTAGACTTGATTCTATTTAATAGCCGGTACCCTGAATATTTTATTAAAACATCAGACAGCCTAGAAAGACCAAGTTCCCCCCTAATCGTTTCTACGTGATCTCTCGTGACCAATTCGTCTTGCAATCAAGTACCCTGGTGACCCAATCGTCCCGCGATCCAACCGCTCTGTGATTTATCCGACCCACGATCGCATCCTCTCGCGACACAAGCGTTTTAGTCGTGGCTCGACCAACAACCGTCGGTCGCCTCGCATTGACCCGTTGCTCGTAATTCACTTCGCCGAGTGTCCACTTCATCATCGCTTTCATCGCAATTAGACAGCACGGCTGAACTGCTATACAAGCCGCGAAGCGGATCAAACGCCATTTAAGGATCATGGATCTCCTTCGGCCGGCTCGTCGTTTGGATTTCACCCGCGGAATAAGAGCAAACGAGCATGCTAGCATGAATATTGTTACAACTGTACTACAAACATTATCGGGGACGATCAACTTTTAATTCCACGTTAGAATATCGTCGATTTTTTGGATCTTTTTAATGGCCACTAATTATACTGTTTTTCTTAGTTGAAATATAAAATACGTTTATTCTACTGGTATAGTAATTGAATACTTCAAATGAACACACACATCTGCTTTCAAAATCGTATGATACATATATTTTTAATTGTCACTGTCAACAGAAAGTAGAATGAAATACAAACTACAAAGTAATGTAAACGAAATAGTCAATTCATGTGAAAATATAGACAATACAATTAAAGATATTCAAATCTATGCAAAACTATATAAATTGAAAACAATATTAAGATGGTAGAAATAGATTGTATAATGTTCAAAATAATACCCATTGAAAACTCTGAAGCTCATAATAAAAAACTGCATAAACCTCAAATAAAAAAAAGTTCATCTATCAATTTTTATTTTTTAAGATATCTTGGAATATTCCCTAATATTTTCCCAATATATGCTTCCACTGTAATGTTTAACTTCTGAAAGAATTAATTATTGGGGTATGAAGTATGATTAGAATTATGCCCGTCTGTCTATGATTTGACGCTTCTACTTACAGCTTGTAATTTCTAATTCAAGGAATTTATTATAAGAAAATTTTATGAAAAAGGTTGAAGCACCTTTTTTTAATTGAACGAAGAAAGTATCAAATAGTTTATGAAGAGAAATAAATTATTATTATTATTATAATTAAATTAAATTAAAAGCATAAATGTTACAAAAATTTCTTGTATGGTTACAAATGAAGGAGAAATTTTCTTGATAATTTTACTATCGGAAATCCAGGAAATTTGCTACAAATTGAAAAATCCTAATATTAAAGATTTGAAATTTTCTTTCTTTCTTGGAATTGCGTGATGACATAAATTCTTGTATTAATTGAATGCTTTTTCATTTCCCATTTAGTTACACGAAATTCTGAACTTGATATATGGAGTTTGTTTCTTTTGTATAAAAATTTCTAGTGGCTTTTCTCATCAGAAACTTGCTCAGACGTTAATGAAGCTGATTTTAAATCAGAATCTTCTGGGAGCACATATTCGCGTTTTTCTGTGTCTCCAGGTTCATACTGTCTCTACATATTAGTAGCATCTAGAATGTTGAAAAAGTGACACGGAGCGCTACCAATCCCAATTAATACTCTTAAGTGAACTTTGGAACTGGTTTTCATTTAATTAAGTACGGTCCGTGAGTTCGATTCACTGGCACATCAACCGTGATTTCTCTTAATAATCATTTTTTAACGAATAGTCGATCCTACCAACTCCTTTGAATACTTATGTCAATACCTTACTGTCCTCGCAAATAGTAATATCTATCCACTTATTTGTTAACAAAAAGAATAGTTTCTTTTTTGGCAAATATTTCTGAGCAAAATATATACTGTTCCATTTTTGCCCATTTTTGTTTTCTTAATGGTATACTAGGCCAAGTCATGAAGTGGAGCATGCGTAGTGGGTAAATTTTTACTTGCGAAAAATAGGATAATAGGAAACGTGATCTGCCTTTAACATGTTTCTTTCACTTCTTAATTGATTTGATTTCTTGTTGCATTAGTTTCTTCCGCAGCTAACGAAAGCGCTTTTGCCTTGAGGGTTCAAAGAAAATTTGACCGATTTTCACCGTTGCTTCGTCATTAGGAAAGTCTTCTAACAAGTAGACCTATTTCTTAATATTGTGGCGATACAAGTTCTACAGGTTGCGGTAGCATTCTTTGCCGAATTTTTAAAATAGATGTGGCTTTAATGGTTTGTAAATAAAATTAGATATTTAACTAATGGTGAATTGATTCATGTGATAATTAACTGGTTGTCAAATTGTATGGGACTAAACAGTATTGTATTTGACTAAATGTTCAAACTTGTGGTTCGTGAAAAAACTATAGTGAAGAAAACAAAAAAGAAATAACATTAAAAAAGTGAATTATGTAATTATATAAAATTCGAACCAAGTGACTAAAATTTACTTGTGATCTAAAAGAAATTTAAATCTCATTCAATGTTTGAAATATACTAAGGAAGTTTCTACTAATTTCACAAACTTAACTTTTATAGTTTTAATTACTTCATGTATGAATATTAATGATACTAAATTATAAATCATTAATATCTTTTAAATTTAATTGTAAAGATTATACATTATCAAAAATAACTTCAGATTCCTTTTGTATAAAAAAGAAGCAATTCAAAAGGTTCCATTTAACCTTATCTATTCACAGAGTCAAGCCTTATTAAATCTTTTTAATTGCCGCCTTTCGGACGGACATACGAATCACAGAAAGAAGGCTGCTTCTATAATTAAGATTAAACTTATAAATCAAAGATGCTGCAGGAGCGGTTTAAATAGAAAGAGTATTTCTAGCCTGCGCGATACTGCCGCATCGTCCACGATCAACAAGCAGTATGATAAATAGTTTTACTCGGATTTCTAATCCAGAAAAAACTTCTGCAGAATGTGCCACTTTCGCCCGTGTTAAAAGCAACACAGACCGCCTACTCTGTGTTTCGCAT
Source organism: Perdita meconis (assembly GCA_030770465.2). NCBI lineage: Eukaryota > Metazoa > Arthropoda > Insecta > Hymenoptera > Andrenidae > Perdita > Perdita meconis. The sequence goes on from JASKOS020000017.1 coordinate 871,071, forward strand.
TTGCGTTCGATGTACCAGGGACGTCGATTCCAAAAAAAAATAAACATACAGATCGATTTTTATTACTGTATGCCACAGAAAGTAGAACAAATATTTCTTGCGCCGATCAGTGTATTCAAATTGTATTTCATTATCAGTCGGCTGTTTTGAACGCGATGCAAATATATTTTTGCTTTGCTTGGGATGCATTTATTATGGTGGTAAATTAGTATAATAAATACTAAATTGTTAATATTGCAATTGGTAGGCTCCGATTGGCGTACTTGTAATTAAGTTAAACTGTTTTCTTGGAAAAAGAAGAAGAATTTAGAATTCATAAAGTTGAGGGAAATATTAGTACTCAACGTGTAATTAGAGACGACAAATTTATAGTTACAACTTATATTTTCTGCGAGTTGTAGTGTTTTTACTATTAGTTAATTTGAGTTAGCAAAAACAGTGACTCGCAACTTTGTTCACATGCACTTCAAATGTTAATAATTGTAAAATTCATAGTATGAATTTTTACTTTCAGTTTAAGTTGATTTCACCTTCCATGTTTAGATGTTTTCCCGTTTTCATGACTTTTATTGTATAAAGCCGAATATCTTTGTTTTTTATTTATCCCACTTTAATCAGTGCTTCAATTAAAGCTTCAGAAAGAAATATAAATCTCTCAAATGTAAGTAAGCAAATATCAATAATTATGAAACACTATGATAACAATGTACGTAGGAATTAAAATTGGATTAATATTATTTCAATATCGATGTCCGATAACCAGTTTCACAACGGTACCTCCTCACCGCTCAGTTTTCTACGGCTTCTTACAGACGTAATATTAAATAGGTGCATAGAATTATACGACTGGTACTTCTTGTACCCCTTCTTGTCTTTCCCTTCAGATGCAAGATAACCACTTAACACATCGGTAAAACACGATTGCAATCTCGCCGTCGCTATTACTTCAACTAAATGAAATCATCCTTTTGCGTCTGTACAGTTCGAAACGCCGAACTTTCTACCAGTGCTCGCTTCCCTTCTTTTCGTCCCGAAACGAGATCATAAATGAAACAATGTGGATACTCCTCTAACGAGAGAAAATCAGCAGCCACACACCTGTTACCGATCAACGTCCGGCATTTTTCGAAGAGGACTGCCTGCAGGCCACGACGTCGTCGATATAAGGAACTCGTGACCAATTATTCCCGACAATCTAGTATAGTGGACGAAAGTAGCCGGCATGGAAATCGGTCGTGGATGGTGTGGCCCTATTTTATTAATAAAACCGCGATCGTTTCGAACTGGACAATCGCTGCACTGTCGCAGGAAAATTGGCTCGGTGGCTTGGGGATGATTGTTCTCGATCGTCACGGTTATTGACTTTGACGAAATTGTCGTTATTAGACGATAACGATCTCGGGAGTGTCGCGATCGGGTTGCATGCGACTTTCTAGGCGTCCTACAGGGAGGATCTTTCAAGAGAAAGGGATTCGTTGTCTTCGAGAATTCAATTTATGGATTCGCAGATCTTCTAAGTGTGATAAGATGCATTTTTTTTGTTGTGAAAATTGAATGCTAACAAGGAAACATTCCGAGTCGCGATGTCAAGTGGATATTGGTACTGTTAGAAACCTTAAACACTGACAAAATATTCTGTAAATAGAATATTAGCTTTAATTGTGCAATACAAGAAAATAGGCTTCAAGTATTATGGATCCTCAGCAAGATCAGAACTTCTGCGCCAACTTATGTAACGATCATTTCGTTCATTATAGTATCTAACATATTTAGTCTTTTTAGGCTAAAAAGTAGGAGATTCGAAGATTTCAAGGTGCAGATTTAGAGATTATCAGAGTTGAAATTGAAGATTTTAAGATTTCATGATATCAATTTACAGTTTAGAGCTTTTCAGATTTAAAATTGATGACTGGAAAGTTTAAAATTTGAGATTTGAAAATTTTATGTTTTAGAGACTTTTTAAAGTTAAAATTAAGAGTTTAAAGATTTCAAATTGAAAATTTGAAGGTTTGAAGCTGGAAAAATTGGAGATTACAAGATTTTTTAGAGCTGAAATTGAGGATTTGAAGGTTTCAAGTTTCAAGTTGAACAGTTGAAAAATTAAAATTAAAGATTTAAAGTATAGTAAACTTTTGTTCTTCCAGATTTTCTTTGCTTCTTCAAATGATAGAATATTCTTAGGCTATTTTTAGCGTTGCATCAGCCATTAGCAGCGAATATTTTACAGATCATTTTGACAGTGTTTGAGGTTTCTAACATTTATTAAGAATATTCTGCCAGGGAATATAATCGAATTTCAAATTTTACTTCCTGAAATGTGCTTTTATAAACTTAAAATATTCGCGTTCACTGTCATATTTATAGTTCTTCTGTCCTTAATTCTATCTCGGATTAATGAGACCTTCTACGCATAAATTTGCCAGACTTAAATTATTAAAATCCCTGAATTTTCCACGCGATATACCGCCTATAACTTGAATCGGAAAAGCTTATGAAGTATTCGTCAGCGATTGAGTGTCCGCGCGAACAAACTGGCGAGTCGCGAGTGCAATTTTCGCGAGAAGAGATATATTCGGCAATAAAGCTTTACGGACTTTCGGAATGAGATAAATTAACGTTAAGCCACGCGAATGTACCGTTACCACGAGAATGCAAGGTGTCGGTGTTCTATTTAACGCGACCGAAGAAAGGGATACATTTTGCTGGAAAAGTTTAAGCGCGCGATCGCCTATCAATGGGAGTGAATTAATGGAATGGCGAAGCTGCAGGTGCGAACGATTAAAGTGAAAATCCGAGCTATCGCGTGTGTCGTTTATTTTGGTTCGCTCGTGTCGAACAAAAGAGACATATTTTGTTAGCAAATTCCTTCCTTTCACGGGGCAATTAATTCGCGATCGAAAGGAAAATAGAGCAATGTTTGTAGTGTTAATTGTTGACGACATTATCTAATTTTAGGATTTTCTTTCATTTCGACAGTATTTTCTTGTTTTCTTTTTTAGGGTAGGTTCATCTTGGAGCTACGATAAACGATAAGAGCGGTAAAAGCGATAAGAGCGACGAAACAGTAGCAAAACAAAAGAGAAAAAACATATCTCTCTAATTAAAGCAACTTAAGTGAAAAAAGGTCAGATCTTCTAAATATTCTAAAATATATTTTATTTTCGATATTTCGTGTATTTTTGCATTTATGCACATTCATATATTTAGGTGTATTTTGGCACATCTAAAATCGACATTTTATAAACATCTGCAGTCTGATTAAACAATAGTTAATCGCAAAAAAGGAAAATCATATATAATCAATTAGCATCATAATCATCATCAATGATTATTATGTAAAAATTAAATTCACTCACCCAAAGATTCCTGTAGAATGAAATGCGCATCTGTTCATCTGGAGATATCTGGCGAGCACAAATGACACAAGCAAGGTAGTCGTTCTCCGATGCGGCACTTACTTGTCCCGGTACATGTCCCACGAGATATGGTCGTGTGGTTCGTCGAAGCGTGTTTCCTGCCCGTCCCCCGTGCCCTCGGTCAAGCAATTTAGCTGAAACGAAAAGAAGAGTAGGTGAAATTGGGTCCGCGAGGAAACGGTGTTTATAAACACGTGGACGTTCGCATTGGGGGTAAAGGAATTAGCGAGCCTGATGATTTATGGCATCGCGTGATGCGCTTGGAGGCGCGAAGATATTAGAATCGATTTGTTTTAACGTAACGAATCCGATTTTCCTTTTGCAAGAAGTGCAAGTGTTTGCCTTCCTTGGAATATATTATTGTTACGAAATGCGTGGGAACAGAATAAATTATATTTAATATAAAATTGGCTTCGTTTTCATTTGCTCATGAAACGGGAAAGGAAGTACGGTATTTAATAATTAGACTAATGAGTTTCCTTTTTGATACAGATATTTTAAACTGATAATAGAAACATTGGAAGGATAAATGATTAATTATTAAAATTAAATTTTTGTTTAGAAATATTAAAATTAATTTCTATTAAATTAAATTATATTTAAGAATAAATTATGATTAGAAGGATAAATGAACATTTCAGAGTTACTCAAATTGTCTAATTACACTTTTGTTTAGAAATATTAAGAGTAGATTTTTGTTTTGTGTAACAATTAAGTTTGTGTTTCAAGCTCATGGAAACAAAAAGACAATAAACAAAATCAGGATTTTCTGTGTTTTAAAATGATTGAAAACTTTGTCTCGATGTTTTAAAAATAAAAATAGTGCAGTATATAATATAATACAATAAAACTTGTGTATACAAAAGGGTATTAAAATTCTATAAAAATTAATTTTCATAAGAAACTTTTCTTAGAAAATTGAATATTCAACTACAAATTAATTCAGATGAAAATTCCTTAAAGTAAAATTAGTAAAATATTATTTTAAAGAGTCATTCTGCAATTTCAACTTGTATCTTCCCCAAAAAATTGTTCCATTTGTTTTAGCTCTAATTTCATGTATTCATTATTGTATTATTAAAATATTTCTTCATACACATGACTACAATTATATATTTCAAATGTAACAAAAGTCGCATGCGAATAAAACGAGGAAACGAAACAAATAAACTGCAATATTCGCTAACTACACTTAATGCCTCAGTATATAATTATACACGAGGATTGTATATAATAATATAATTAAATGTTTCTCGCAACCAAAACGTCAAAATTACTTACTGTTGTTTTCACGGAACAGGTTCAAACAGGTTGAATCGGATTCAAATGAAGCCACAAAGCAAGCTTAATTAACCTCGTTTGTTCTCCTCGTTAATTCGCGTTGTCACTTTAAATAGTTTGGAGTATTTGTACGACATATGCAGACAGTTCCTAATTTTCGTGATTTGGGTGTCAATTCAAGAGGATGTGTTTGATTTTTAACGATTCAGAATCGAATCTTGCATTCCGTAGTGCAGTTGCGCGTCTCCTTGATTTCGTGCAGTGCTGCCACCGTGCCACTCCTGTGACGCGCATGCGCGACCGCCGCGCGCAGATTTGAACTCCAAATACGAATCAGTGTATATCTGAAAACGATTATTGTTTGAAATAAAATAGGATTGAAGTTAAAGAGACTTCAAAATTATTCAGATAAGCTAGGAACAGATAAGAATATTGTTGCAGTAATGAGATATATGCAGAAATAAATGAAAAAATAACTAATAATGAAAGCAAATAACTTTTGAGCCAGTTTTAGTAAATTGTGCATATGCACAAATAAATGGATTTAATATTTTTAGGTCTTTTTTCGCTACTACTATTTTTTATATACATTATTGTATTTGCAGTGAAAGGTAGTGTTATATAATTTAATATAGGGTAAGATTTAGAATAGAATAGAAGTATTTGTAATGAAAGTAATAAGCTACAAATTTCATATTTATAAATGTTGTAGCCTAAAAACTTGTGGTGTACTCAGAATAATATGTTAATGTTACAATTAATATTACTGAAATGATTGATAAAGATTAAATCAAAACTACTCAACTTTTGGTATTTTGTATTTGGAAGAAATTTGTTTTTTTAAAAAACAGCAAAATAAAAATGTAATTATTAAACGCTTGTAACAAATTAACTCAGAACGAGTTTAGCTCAGAACGTGGGAAAATATTCAAATATTGAACCAGCCGCAGTTTCCTCGGTTAAAAGATAACGCACTTTACTTTGTCATCTACTAAACTTACAGTGATCTTATTACTCTTTTCAACACAGTTCACTCGTCACAGATCACCAAATTCTTGGTTCTACCGCTATTTTCTGTCAAACCAGCGCGATCTCTCGCACCCCGTTCTCGATCGCTCAAAATAGTCCTGTTCCCGTTATCGGGTTGTTCCGTGCCATTTGGAACACGTTTTACTCCTTATTTCGCGCCAATTTCGCTGGTCATTTCCAACGTTCACGCGAAACAACAGGATTCCATCGGCGATATCCGCGCTGAAAATGAAACTGGATAAGGGCGTGCAACGTTTGTAATTGGTGGCAGCGTGACGGTAAACGATTTATCGATACCGTGGCCAAGAACAAAGCAATAATATATCAGGATAGCCCGTTACACGCGCATCGTATACCGTTATCAACGCCAATTACGCGGTCCGATATATATATATATGTATATCAACTTATATGAGATACCTTGATCCACCCTATTATATACGCCCTTGTTCAATTTTATTTATAAAAATAACTTAGTCATCTTTTTATATTTTAAACTTTATTTTACTGAATATTATTTTGCGCTGATAATATGTTAACTGGATCCATAAAAATTTATTAGTTAAGGAATTTGCCTCCATTTTGCTTGTTACAATACTTTATACAGTTTCATTAGGTAATTAATTGTTTATAAATAGAGGGCTATAGTTATAAATCTGTTTGAGATATATTTAATTAATAATTAATTTATTTTTATTCATATTTAGTTGTAGCTAATGTTGTAAATTATTTAGAATTAAGTATAATTAACGTCTCTTCAAAATAAATGAGTTTTGCAAAAAGTCCTTCAAAAGAGTTTTCCCATAAGGAAGCGATTTTAAGGTGTAGATTTACAAGTAATAGAATCGTGAATTATTTTAAAGTGGAAATATATAAAGAATGAGGAGCAGTAGAAATAAAAAATAAAGGCCAGGTTATATCTAAATCTTGGGAAGAAGTTTTAAATATTTTTAGAAGAGTCTTAAGCAAAGAGTTCTCCAAAAATGAAGTTTCTTTAGCGGATAGTAAAGAAATGATCTACGAGACCGTCCTAGTTCCTTTTCTTTTTATAGGCTGAGTCGACTAGCTTGCATATCTCCGCTTCATCAAAGCAACAAGACAGCATTGAAGCGTGACTGACGAATTTTCAATGAACGCGTAGGATCGGCGAAGCTGCCCCACTAAACCTCCGCTCAAAACAATGGCGAACAATGTCGGGCGTACTTGAACGACGAGGTCATCGCGTTATTCAGCGGAATAACACGTCTACCCCTGTTAAGCCCGAAGTATATCCGGTGGTTCGGCGGCTCGCACAAGAAACAGCGCGAGCCGACCTTTTGACGCAACGACTCTAGCTCCCAGGCACAAAAATATTAATGCAGGCATTAGAAAGTTTCGTGCTCGCGAGATCCTCGCAGGCCGCTGGCAGCACGCGCTGCAACTCTATGCATCGGCTGCAACTAGGCTTCAGCAATTGGTTTACAGTTTTCCCGGAGCGTTCTGCATCGTTCGCAACCAGTTGATGGAATAGTTCGAATTTGTCTGGGTCCTGTCACGGCTGACGAAATACTCTGCCCGAGAAGCATAGAAACTAAATACAAGGATTGTGACTTTAACGAAACATTAAAATTTGAAGACAAGCAATTTGAATAGTTTGAGTCAATTTAAGTCGATATTCTACAAAAATTTTAATTGTTATAGCAATTGTTGAAGTACCGCCGTTTTATAAGGCTACTTTCAGAAACAGTTAGTCGATTTAGTTTCGCGACAAACTAGTTCAATCGTTTGTTAATCATCCTCTGGAATTCGTTTACAGTATTTAAAGGAAAATCGCATCTCGAGGGGGAAAAAATTGTGTCACTGAAGGATGCATCGTATAACGCGAAATAGTTCCAGTTATACCGAATATCCGGTTAATCACTGTGATATTTGCTCGATGGAAACGGCTTTTTCGTGTTTTATGACAGAGTGAAATGTTTCTTTATGACTTCCGGCATTTTGTCACTGTTTAATGGTGAATTAAAGCCATTTTATCTTCACGTTTTACGACGTTCTTCAAAAACTTTTGATGTTATAAACCACTTCTAATTTTCCAAATCACTGCCAGTAGTAAATACTTTAACAACTTCATTTATTCCTTCCTTAACTATTTAATTATGAATAGAAATTTTCAGCTTGTTGTGTAATTTTGTATCTAATAAAGTTGCTTGTGTTCATTTTTATTTTATTATAATGCAACTATTATAAATTTATTTTTGTAATTCTTACGATATGTGTGATAAAATAATAGGTTGGAGAGAGTGGAGGAATTACGAAAACCTAAGGAAAAAATGGAATAAAACAAAATATTAAAAAGCTAATAACTGCTTATAGTCAAAGGTATATTATATGTTTGTATATTTCTATCATCAATTTGAATAAAATATGACAATAAAACCATTTTTAATGAAAAAATAAAAGCGTTGATATTCGTTGATTTCTCAACTATCGAGGGATAATCACGAACACTGTCTAATTCTTACAAAAATTGCCAAAACATTTTAGATGTACTTTGTCCATCAATACACCTTTCGTGTAGAGTGTAGAACATAATTCAATCTTCAATTGAAGAGTTCTCATACTTTTCTTTACAATAAATGCAGTAATATTCATCTTTGCCGTTCTCAGTATGTATTAACTGTTTCCTTTCTTATTTTTCTTTTTTAGTATTCCTTCTCCCGTCAGTCTTTGGTTTCTCTTAAAAATTTTAGCGACCGCTAAAGTGCGTCTGAGTAGAAACATCCGTGGGGAGCGCTTCTATTGGTTCAGATGCATACCATACGCGGAGTTCTGACTATGACGCCCCTAGCGGCCATCAGAGGATCTTCCATCTATTGGTCACAAAACATCAACCAGACAAAAGTGCTTTGTCGGAACACCTCTATAATACACCATGCCCAAAATTGACAAAACGCGTCAGCCATTATTGGATAATATGCCCCACTTTCAAATGACGCTGTTTTGTACAATGTACAATTCACCTTGCAATCGTTATGGTAAGAGAAAAACCAAAAATACAGTTGTTAACAAAAAATAATATGATTTCATTCAATATTATCCTATTTTTGTTCCTAATTTTACTATTTGTTGCTTTTCTTTAAAATTTCATAGCAGCTATTTGATTAAGCGTAATATAAAGTAATGACCTTTTCATGTAAGGGTATTTTGTCACATGGACAAGGAATTTTTCCCAAGTGTGACAAGATGCTCCACCTAAGGTTAAAAAAAATGATTTTCTGCTGCTTCTTATTAAGTTTTGTCCGTGATCATGGAATAAATGTGAAAAGAAATGAACAATTAGTGTAATTTGACAGATAAAATAGAAAATTATCAAAAGAATATTTTTGATTGATTTTTCGTTGAAAGTGGAGATCATTGTATAGTTTTTCCCTATTTAGATATAAACATTTTGCTTCGATGATATTTTCCTTCGCTACCTTAATTAGGCATTAAAGTCTCCAGGTTCATCCACACGCTCCGCACGCGTTAATTGCCTCACGCTCCCATAACTTCGTTTATCAATCGAAAAGCTGATTGCAGTTTGCTTTCCACTCGCTACACTTCAACGCTATATTTCCCCGACGCGAGTCTAGGAATTCTAACCGCGATATGAACCTTCTCAACAACTCGGCTTCGGATTATCGTGGTAAGCTGCCCGATATCGTGGTCCGTTGCTTTGGAGATCCCCCTGGTCGACGATATTTCGTATCCAGCCACGTTCCGTTATACCCGATACGCTCGTATTCCTGGAATTATGGCCGTATCTTCGCGCGGCCGCCTCGAAATTGCGGAGTATCGATCAAAACCGTGCGGGGATATCTAATAATGCGGATGCGCTTCTTCTGCGCCCTTTGCGCCCTCTTTTGATCCGCTTCGCATCGAGAGAATCGTGTTAGAACTGCTTTTACGGATGGTGGAACTGGGTGTTATCGGGATAATTGGTTGATTGAATAATGAACTCCGTAATTTTCGTTGACTCGTGCGGGGTCGCGATTGGAAGAATGATAACCTTGCTGCTTACTCTGAATAATTCAGTTTTTAAAGGTGAGAAAATCTTTCTTGTGATGTTTAAAAATGGGAATAGAATTTCAGTATGAAGGAAAAATTGCTGGACAAGTATTATGTAAGATTAGATCCTCGCATAGGTAATGCGGATTCTCGCTTTAGACTTCGATTAGAAAAACCAAGAACTTTTTCCGTAAAGGATTCCAAAATTATCTGAAGGATAAAAGATAATTATAGGAAATAATAATTAATAGCATGTGCATAATAATGAAACTTTATTTTTTTTTTAGAAATAAAATAGCCTTTGGAGGTAATATTTAGGGGTTAACCTAATATCATCGTAAAAATTTTGATATTTCAAATGATAAAAAGGATATTTATTTCATGTTTTGTATCTATGGTTTTAGGTTAATTTAAATAGAAATCTTCTTCGAATACTAAAGACAGTAGTAAGAAATCTGTTCTTTTCTTCTGATTCAAATTATCTTATCCCAGGAATCTTTTATTTTTTAAGCCATTGTTAATATTTTAACCTCGTCATGTTTCCCACCTTTCAAGTAAAGTCAAGGCTTTAGGAGCATTTAGAAATGTAATATAAAACCTCATTTTTTGATCAGTATATTTCGATGCAAAAACAGTGTTTATTATAATAATAACAATAATATTATAACAATAATATTTATTAAATTATTTGTCCGATATATATATAAAATTCTTTATTGGATATTAGAATCTGTGAATATTCAACTATTCGAAGTATTCGAACAATTCGAATAATTTCAAGCATCAAACGAATAATAAGAACTATTAAAGTATTCGCCACGATTGATTGTTCGTACTACAGTAGTGATTCGATAAGTCTCGACTCAAATTTCTACATTATATATACTGAATTCTTTCCTAACCAACCAGTGAGTGGTCTCTTTCCAAATTCTTCAAAGTGTAAATCCTACTCAAGGCAAATAAATCTAATTCCTTTCATGTTAAACATCGAATTCTGGATCCGACTATTTTACTCTTATCGAATCATTACTGTAATAGCATACTATTTGCATACTTATAACTAAACTGCGGATGTTTATACATTTATGGCGATTATACATTTGCTGAAATGCACAAAGATAAGTGCAGAAGTACATGAACTATTGCAAATAAAATCCATTTTATAATATTTGGAAGGTGAAAGACAGTTTTATGTAAGTTGATTTTCTTTTTCTATATCCTTCAAAATGTGAATTTGCACAAACATCCGCAGTCCAGTACAAAAACTGCGAGTGATGAAAGAAATTTGATTGCAGTTACGAATTCACCATAGAAAAATACATAAGAATCAGTATGTATGTTTTGCATGACAAAAACCATGCCGACCAGTGCAATCAATAAAAAATCTCACCACTTTCATTCCCTCTACTCTCTCCATAGGCAGCAATAAATTCTCTCATGCCCATGGAGGTCCCCATACAGAAATGGCGAACGGTACCCAAGGCACCTCGGATATTCCTCACGATAATATCCACCGCGGCCGGTGCTTCGCAGGTGGCCGTGACGCGTATCCATCGCGACCTTTGCAGAACGTCGATCTCGCTGTGCGGCCGGGCGAAAAGTAAACGGTTCGAATAATTATAACGAGAAAATGCGCACACCCGCTGATAGTCGACCGGTAGCCGAGTGATGTTCACCCATTAGGCACCAACCTGACGTCGTCGAATGCGAGGCGTTCGACGCGGGTAACTCCTCGGCGCGGCGCGGCGCGGAGCGGTGCAGCGGGGCGAGCGCCGTTAATACACACCTGGCCACGGCCGTAATATATTCATTCGCGGCTGTTAGAGGCCGGTCACTCCCCAGCTGGCGAGTGGATCCGTGATTTTTCACGGCGGAACGTCGATTTATCGCGCGACTCGCCGGTGAAAGAGAGGCAGAGGGTGGGAGAGAGAGTGGCTCGTGCGTGATATCGGTGAACGATCAACGGTGATTGCCGAGGTTATTCCGCGAGGCTTCGCGCGCCCACGCTGGTAACGGGGTGGTCGTCTAATAGTGGAGGATACAGGTCGATTAAAATAATAAACTAAGGTGTTCAGGACTGCTTAAAATAAAACAGAAAATAGTCGAACCACATTCAGTAATGGATGTAAGGGATTATGTACAAAATGATCCCTCGTTGTTTTGTAGCTATTAGTGACGCTATCTTTTCATACCGATCTGTAACAGTTCTCTTCGCATGCCATTAGGTGTTGCTTGAAATGCTGTGCGAGTATTAGCGCTGTGTGCGTATAAAAAAAGCTAGTTTAAAATTGCTACGTGACATCTAAGCTAAGGTCTTTCTCAATACTGTGTAACTTTTGTCCTAAATTGTTTAATGTGACAGATGTTTTCTTGTCAGATTTGAGTATAATTTAACAATAATTTAATTAATATTTCACTACTGCTTTTACAAGTTTGAAATTATATTCCAATTTATATTCTCATTTATTGTATGCCAAAAATGTTTGTTATACACATAGTGGTACAAAATGATACTTAAGTACGTGTTTAGAAAAATGTAAATAAAAAGTATAATTGATGGGGCAGCCAACTTTTATCTAAGCTAGTGATAAGATAGATGTACTAACTTGCAAAAACTACTTTACTTTTGTTTAAATAATGTGCATTTGTATTTTTTACATGAATTAAACCTTAGAGGGATCATTTTAGACACATTTCCCCTACTGATGTAATAATATTGGGTTGGTCCATGAATTCGTGCGGTTTCGTGGAATATGAAAACAACAGCTTTTATTTCAAATACTTTATACGAACTAATCTACAATGTATTCTCCATTATTATTTGCGACTTCTTGCCAAAACAGCAGAAACACATAAGAGTATTCAAACGTTCCTCAATAGATCAATAACAACATAGATCTACTTTACGCTCAGTCTTTTAGGTTAGGTCCGTGTATCGTACAGACGCTACACTAGTAATTAAAGTCGCCTAGAGAGCGCACCACAGTTTTAATCACACAAGATGGCTAATAGTTCATACCCCTTCCGTCTTTTGCTTCAACTCCCCAGAATCGTGCACAGTCCTTTAGGTCCGTGACTGCAATATGGTTCATTTTTAAAAAAATTGTTCTTGTTAAAGTGAGTAAACCTTTTCGGTGTTGTTCTATCAACAACATAACCTTCTCTATATACTATACAAATGTTCCTAGCAATGTTAACGGCGTTAGAACCGCAATTATCGTCGGAGTAACAAAAGAATACTTTTACGATGATGTTGTCGCACCTCCAGGCTTACGAGTGAGAGTTGTCAGAGTGACGTTTACCCTACTCCCTACGACGAGCAACTGAAGTATTTTGGTTTGAATAACTTGAAGCCAAAAATTATCAATTTTAAGTTCAAAGATTTGTCGAATACTTATTGAGTATCAAATAATTAAATTGAAGGAATATTGAAATTAATCAAGTCTCACGAGTTTGGGGTCTATGTACACCAATTCTTCGTATCAAATTACCCTTTTAATTTATTATCCACTCACCTAATTTTTTGGAATGTCCGCTAACTTTATTATTATAGCAACGTCAAAGTAAATATCTAAAGTTTTAACAACTTCAGTGAAAGCTAACTAACTCCTTGGGGGTTTATCACACCCCATCTGAGTAACGCTTGAGGGGGTAATGAATGGGTAGATTCGCATTGACGCGTCCCAATTTTCATGGGATCGTCGTTGCACCGCGATCGATACGTTCACGACTCCGAATCCCGAAGTCATCCTCGTTGCATTAGAGAACACGCGCTCGCGGCGTGCGATTTTAAGCGAGGAGAAAATTTACGGAACGATCGTACTAGGATTCGATTGCGGGAACATGCACGCCTTCGATCCAGGCTTTGTATTCAAATCGTAATGATTATTATTAGAAGCTTGAAACGCATCTGATTGTATCCGCGTTAGCGGGATAAAAGGCGGAAGGCAGGTTAGAATGTAGCGGGTGATTGGGTAAAAGGATAGTTTCTTTTGAGTGGTCGTTTTCATTGATAGCGACATCGATGCTATTTTACAGTGATTTGTATTCATTCTGGAATCTAAGTCGATGATTCTTATTTGTTTTTTAAGTTCAGCTATGGCGCGTTTAAAATGAGAGTCTCACTAAAATGCAAATGGAACTGCTTATTCTTTGATGTTCGTAAAGCTTGCCAACAAAGTTTAAAGTGGGCAATGCATAACTGCATGATATATCATGATCTTAACGTAGTAACAATTAGATATCCATTCAAATTATTAAATGAAATAAGCGAGTGTAATGGTATTGTGGATTCCATTAGCGTTGCTCTAAAATATTCGGTTGGCCGAATATTTTATTAAGTATATTAAGTAATTTATTAAGTAGAATAAAACCACGGAATGAAAAAGTCAAAGCAAATGTATAAATCAGCTTTGAATTCTTGCCAATGTAAAATTGAACACAGCTTTCTCCATAATTACAAAAATATAATAACAGTTATTTTTAAATTACGAATTAACAGTTAAATAAAACGAATGCAGATTTTGTTAGATTTAAAATTAAATGTCTTTGAACTTTTCGATTCAATTGCTGTCCAACACATTCTGATAGTGAAAGCTAATAATTCACATTTTTTTTTTAACGCACATTGTTCCTAATCCATAGAGGTAACCATGCATTGAAATCTCCATTCTCATAATGTTGCAACCAGGCATTGAAGTTTCCTCTTTTCTTCTACAATCTACTTAACTGGACACTGAAATGTCTTTCTGTGCTTCATAGCCATTAGCCATTTGTTTTCTGAAACTGTGAAGTCACTTGCTGGCAAAATGGTTTTTAAATGTAACTTTCTACTCTTCGCTTCATGTATGAAGTTTACGTCATTCGTTGAAGTTTATAATACGATAGCATCGGGGAAAATGGTTTAGAGTTACTGAAGTTCTGCTCTTCAGTGCACATTTCTTCACAGTTTCCCATTGAAATTTTATTCAAGCGTATCTCTCAATTCCTGCAGAATTTATTGCCGCGAACCGGCTCATATACTAACGTATCTAGCTCTAATTATGGTTTGTAAAATGCGTCGGGAAATATACAATCAATTAGTACACGGAACAAACTTTATTAATAACTTTACAGCAAGAGATAATATCGAGTGAAAATACACCTATGCGGAAAGATACCAGAGAGTATATATCTAATTCAAACGCACGCAACAGTATTGAAAACATGGCGCAATCCCTGACCCCCAGATAACCATCAATGCTAGATACACGGAGCAGAAAATAAGAAAATATTTGTTCCATAGTATTTGTAACTAGAACGGCTAACGAAGGAAAGTACAAGTATCACTTGACATCGTTTTGAACGCTCAAAGTAATGTGCTCTTCTATATACAGAGCGTTTCTAAACGAAAGGGCCAAACTTAACAACCGTACTCAAAAGCTCCATTAAGTAGCTTCAACATTTTTTAGGAATGTTCCATATAACCCAAAAAAATAAGTAGCAATATTCACTAAAAGTAGAACATTGGTTACAAAAAGGTAAGTCACGCTAACAGAAGAAACCATAAACAAATATCTGCGGAAGAGAGACCTTCCTCTTCAGGAGACCCCAGACATCGTCAGAAGTACCTTCCACTCTAATTATCCAATTATGTCTCAGTTATATAACTCCTCGGCGGCACTCCACATCGTTAGCAACATAAATTTCGAACACACAGTCGGAGCGCCGATGCAATTAAGCCGCGCCACCCTACGCTCCTCCACGCTTCCCACGGCATTTCCATCCGATTTTAAGTAGCCAATGGCGCACCCAGTCAACACGGTGATTAAGTTTCCTCGTTGAGCCGCGCAAGGACGATAATCGCGTGTTTTCCGACATTTCCAGCCAGACCGATCGATTCTAGAACAACGAGCGCTGCTTCGAAACATTTTCCGCCCCCTTCTTCCTCCCTTCGCGGGGCCACGAACATATAAAGATGGAGAACACTGACAGTCTCAAGCTGATTCAACGTTTAACGCACCGGACAGGATAAATATATTAGCCTGGACGTACTTTCACGGTGTTACGTTCATGCAGATACTATTAAAGATGAAGATATTGCTGCGTTAAGACACTTTCCATGGATGCTTATGGAGTGTCCACGCAACTACAGGGTGACGCATGGGTCATTTCCCCATTTTACTTTTCCACATTTGTGTCCATCTGGTTTTTCTTTGCTAGATTTTGTGGAACTTTATGAAGGATGCGAAGCAGATAGTCTTCGTTTTAAGTAGAGTTAGAAACTTTGTTCTTGCGGGGAAAACTACCCAAGTTCTACCCAAACTTCTATTTGGAGGCGGACGGCTAATTTTTTGTGGGTCATTCCATGCTAAATCAGAATCTTTTTTAGAGCACCATGTCGGATTTTGCTGAAATTGGGATATGCCGTAGTTTTTAGGTATACATAAACGTATGTCAAAGTATTTTTGAAAACTTTTTGAAGTGTTCATTTTACAGCTTTTTGAAATTTAGTGTGCACTTTTTCCTATAAATTTTAACTTTTGAGATAGCAAACTGATAAAAATATGCTTTTGTGTGTTTATAATGGAAACATAATACCTAATTAAAATTATTTTGATTGAAAAAAAAACTGTTTTAGCCATTTATTTTGCAATTATTGTTAATAAATACAGGTTTTTCATGGCGAGGCAATATTTAAAATTTCGAAAAGAATTGAGAACATGGCCCTATTTGTCTCCTTTGCGGACAAACCACGGACCTAAAACACTGTGCATGATTCTGAGGGGTTGAAGCAAAAGACGGAAGGGGTATCAACTGTCGGCCATCTTGTGTGGTTAAAACTGTGGTGCGCTCTATAGGCGACTTTGATTACTAGTGTGTCTGTAAGATACACGGACCTAACCTAAAGGACTGAGCGGTAAAGTAGATTTATATTGTTATCGATCCTACACATCGAAACTTTATACATTCCTTATAAAAACATTGATAACTTTACAAAAAACATCCTTCATGATAACAAACACGTAGAAACAAAATTATTACACAAGTCACAATTGACTCAGAATGTACGTAATTCAATTGTACAGTTTTAAATACTGCCGCGACGTTATATAGATGGCAGCACTAGTTTAACCACTCAAGATCCAAGATCAAATCCCTCTACACTCACAGCTTCACCCCTCTTTTCCATAGATCTGCTTCACGCTCAGTCCTTTAGGTTCGTGGGACAAACTTTCAAAAATGTGGAAACTTCACAATTGATCGTATGAAAATGAATTGAATCGAACGCTGCGTCGAAATCCACCGACCCGATCAGTTCATTCCTAACGGCGTCAAATGGAGCATTTGCCTGCCAAACCTTAATTATTAATATCCCGTAAACAATTAGCCATCTGTAAGATGGTGAAGCTTCATTAATAAATGAGTGTAACATTTGGGTAGTTCTCCTCGTTAAATTAAAAGAATAATGCGTCATAGATACTATTTAGAATTGGGTTCAAGTGAACATCATTAATTTTTAGTGACAATTTCCTTCGTCTAGCCTTTCCACTTCAATGGCTACCAAGAATCTATTAAAGGAACAGGAGGTTCATATCAAGAGGTTCATGTCTTTCTATAAATATTAAATAGAATTCCTATGTGTGTGTTCCCTATTTATTCCTACGACTTTCAACTCATCTGGAGGAAATTTTTCACAGCTATTTAACAAGATCCTGCAGTAAACGTAGTCTAGCATAAAACGAGAATACTTTGCCTCTCCCTGCTGACTTTATCTGCAACTTAAGCCAGCGAATCAATAAACAAGTCAAATAATGCGGTGATTAAACGATCCAGAACGCGACACCCAGTAGATCCAGCGGCGATCCTCTTGCCAGCCCGCGATATTCCGCCTTTCGAGCGGATTCGCAGCTGAATATTCATGAGCCGCGGCCGGATCCGCTCGATTCGCCGCGGTTCTACCTCGGCCGATTTTGACGTTTCCTCGCCTGGGGAAGATGGACGCCGTCCCAAGAGGAGAGCACACACGGCCAGACGTCCCGGTTCTCCCGTTAATTATGGGCTAATTTATCGAACGAACGCCGCGGATCTCTTTCGCAAGCCGGGGAAGGGCTGTCATCGTGCAACGAACGGCGAATAAAATTCATTCGTTTCGACTGCTCGCGTCTTCGAAGCCGCGGCACGAAGAAACGCGGTGTAACTATGTGTGCGCGTTGCGCGCGCGCGCGAGCGAACGCGCCGGTGAAACGAAAGTCGCGATCACGAGGGTCAGCGTCCAGGCTTAAATTGACGCGTGTAATGAGCCCGTAAGAAAGTTCGCCAGTTTTGTTATTTTTCAGCGTCGAAGTCCACGGAGACGTCCGCGTCCGCGCTTGATTAAATCTGCGGCCGAGATCGAGGAGAGGGAGGATCGAGTGTGATTATCGAGAGAAATCTTATTGGACCGAAGCGGTACAGATGTGTAATTGGTTCGACGGCGAGACGTCAACGGTCGAGCTTTGGTCTTCGTTGGTCATTCTTCGTCCGACGGTGAAGTATTTTCACCGTGGACTTCGCTTGAAATGATTCGTTTTTTCTTAGAGTCTAGTTGCGGGGACCTATTTGTGGACACCTTCACGTGGGAAAGTCGAGCTAACGCTCCTCCGATGCAAAACCTTCATATTCGATTGCTTGTTTCGTGACGTTAGTCCGTGATGCCAGTCGTTAAGGTCCTGGTGGCATTGATGCGCCAACAGCACGCGGAAGGTCTCAGATAGTAGCTTATCTAATTGCAAGCATCCACCGTGTTCGACGCAGCTTTGCTTCAGTGATCCAATGGGAACCGGCGCTTTTTTTGCGAACCACTGCCGTTGGCGCATTGATAGCTTGATAGCGTCGATACACTGGGAAGATTGTTGCGGTGCGGATGGATTGGCAGGCCGGGAGAACCTCGATGCAAAGGTTAACTGATGCCAATCGTGAGGCCTGTGACTGTTTTGAATCGCTGATCTTGGAAATTGTTGGGTAGTTAGTGAGGCGCCCGCTATTGCCACTTGCTTTCAGGGTGATGGAACTGTTTTTGGTGTAATTGCATTAGACCAGCGTTCTTCAACCTTTTTGCACTTGCGGACCGGTGAAAATAGTAGGAATATTTTGCGGATCGGCCGATGGCTAAAAAAGAAACAAAAGCTATTGTAAACTGGAAGCATTAGGTAGTACTTGGCATATTTTCATTAGCATCACTAGTGTTCTCTTGAATTTTGTCCTTGCTTTTACTAAAGAAGCTTAATGGTCTGGACACACATATCCGAACGCCCGGATATGTATGCAGCGGCCTCAAAGGATTTTATTGTTTAACTTTTTCTGTCTCCATTTTATAGGGTTTCCAATTTTACAAAAGAAATAACTTGTTTTCCGAAATACTACAACACAATACTAAAAAGCTATAAGATAAAATAAAAACTTCTCACGTGTCATCGACAAACGAAATGATAAAATACTGATACAATGCTTCAACGACCGTTCATTTCATCTACACTCGTTGTCACGTGCTGTGTTTCGCTCGTGTCGCAACAATATAGTGCCTAAATATATAGCGACTAGACGATTCCGGTGAAATTTTCCGCGGGCCGACACAAAATTTTCATGGGCCGGTAGAGACTTTTCACGGACCGACAGAAAGTTTCCACGGACCGGCAGAAAATTTTCACGGACCGCCTCCGGTTCGCGGACCACGGATTGAAGAACACCGCATTAGACCCTCATGAATGAAATGAAAAATTGGATAAGATCAGGACTACACGGGCATTTTACATATCGGGTTTTACACGTCGCGTTTTCTGCGCTGAAGTAGAAACTACGTGTTTTAAGGTACATTTTCGCGTGACAGTAAATCGCGACTTTTAGCGCCATGATACTAGATGTCATGACTATACTCCGAGCCAATTCAATAGGCCGTTCAAGGTCACCATTTTTTGTCACTTTTTTCAGAAGGGAATGATTCTACGATACGATAGAAACACTCAAAAGAAATAGAAGCTTCTGCTATTACATGCTAGAAAATGACCGACACAATGGAAAAGAGAAGAGTAACGGATCGTCTTTCTCAACAGATGAATCAAATGCCGATTCCCAACTTCGACATTCAATGTACACTTTCATACGACATATATAGAACATTAACTGATCAAGATAGAAGCATGAAATTGATGTTTCAGTCAAGAATAACACACGATGGCGCGAAGTAATACAACTTGACATCATTTGTTGTAATTTATCGCTTCATTTAATAACAAATGAGCGACCATAACCATAAATATTAAAACAGCGAACGAGAGAAAGAGAAAAATGGAAAACGAAAGAGGCTATACGATCAACGACGCATATCTCCAACGAAGCTCGTTCGTACGAACTGCCTTTGAACGCCCTCACGGAAAGGTTCCTCCAAGTCAATGCGCAACATCACGTAACGCGATGTTCAAGCTTATAGGTTCCCGGACTTTTCCTTTCAATTTTTCCCGTGTTCAGCGAACAAGGAAGATTCCTTCGATCGAAACAGTGGAAGATCCAGTCGACGCGTTTCCTAACCCGGTGACTTCGATAGCTGCGCGTCGTAATCTCCGTGATACATCGCGCGCCGAGGAGATTTCAATGCCTGATATATCATGCTCTGCGCGTACCTGCACCATATTTGCTGCGTTCGCCTAACCATCGCATCGGCTGCATTGTCCGTCTGCATCTTTATCTTCGTAACATGGCAATTTGACAAGCGCGGGGAATACAGATATAGGTTCACCGCGTAACAGGTTTTCCTTTACCGCATTTTAAACGTCGGGATGCGGGGGTGTAGAATAAGGAGGAATTATTTTCCTTTCTTGAAGGTTCTTTAAACGTGTAGTACATCGGACATTTTCGATCAAACAAATTGTACGACTCCTTCCATGCTAAATAGTGTGCGTTCCGCTTTGTAATTTATTAGTTGCAGGAACAGGTTTATGTACATACGTATGGTAGTTAGATATTAATAAATGGATAATTTATGTATGAATTTTGCTTTCAGGTTAATGCAATTATAAACTGTTTCACAATAAATCAAGAATATATAATAGAATATCTCTACTTGGTATAAAGTATTCTATATCAATCTTTAAAAGTATTCTATTATTAATGTTTTATTAAGCAGTTGTGGCCATTTAAACAATCCCTTCACTTTGGATTATACTCATCTCTTGACCTACCTCCCATTGACTATGCCTTCGACATATTATTATATACAAGGGTTGTAATGAATATTCGCATATTTGAATGTTTGAATATTCGAATACCAGTAGAATTCAAATTTGATATTTGAATAGTTCCAATGTTTGAATATTATTTGAATAAAAAGAAGCATTGAATTATTCGAATAAAAAGAAGCATTGAATTATTCGAATAAAAAGAAGCATTGAATTATTCGAATAAAAAGAAGCATTGAATTATTCGAATAAAAAGAAGCATTGAATTATTCGAATAAAAAGAAGCATTGAATTATTCGAATAAAAAGAAGCATTGAATTATTCGAATAAAAAGAAGCATTGAATTATTCGAATAAATGGTTCGTATTTAAAGTTATTCGAATTATTCAAATATCTCGATCAGTCGAAAAAAGAATTTTTTTACCCGTTAAAGTGAATAATAAAATAATTAATTAACCTGTCCACTACTGCAATTAGAACTTGTATTAGATTCAGATCAAGGTTCCTATCAAGAAAACAGTTTTCAGTTAGTAATGATATGCCTTGACAGGATAAATATATCATTCTTCGATTTATCTCGGAAGTTATGCCCGCATGTTTTGAAATATCCTGGACGGGTGTCAAGCTTCCTCCACAATAAAACTCTGTTTCGCAGGGATAAAGCAACCGACGATTTTCCCGAGGGATTCTCAATCTTATCACCGCGACATCTCCGTCGCGATTTCGCATTCAACGTCGGAATAGGGCCCCGTCGAACGCGAAACTACCAGCAGCGCAGGAGGAAGCTGTTCATCAGCGTTCTCTTCCGCGTGGTCGCGGGACAGCGCTACGGGGCGAGGATCCACGCATTGAAATCTCCGGATAAGCGCCGCCCGCCGCCTTGACGCAACACCGTTTTTGCAATGTCTTTTCAAAACACCCGACGAAAGCGCCGATCCGTCCGTTTCGAGGCTACGAGCGTGTCTCTCGGCTAGCACAATCGCGTTGCGAAACGCGGGAACGTGTTTCTCGTTTCGGTGGGTCTCGCGAGGAGGGGTCACGATCTGGATGAGTGACTTTTCGATCGAATTTGGGTCAATAGGGATCGATGGATCTAGAGGAACTATGGAATATTTAGAGTAGCTTTTGCTTTGTGAGAAATTGGTTCAGTACTCGTATTTGTTGGAGGCTGTTTGAAATCTTTAAGAAGTTTCTTCTTTGAAGTACTGTTTCATTTTGACTTTTTGTTAGATCTTTGATTTTTATTTTGAATATAGTAGAACCTCGATTATTCGACTCTTAACTATCCTCTATTTTTATTTGCCAACATTTCAAATATTTGATGAATTAGGCGTAGAAGTAGTGGGACTTTCATTAAAATTTGAACCATGTTTTAAATATTTTCAACTATTAATTAGTACTTTATACTATAACCGAAGTTCTACTGTACTTTGTTAAATATTTCGGACAACTTAAGCTTGTGCTGATATATTGAAGATATTG
This sequence comes from Perdita meconis, assembly GCA_030770465.2. NCBI lineage: Eukaryota > Metazoa > Arthropoda > Insecta > Hymenoptera > Andrenidae > Perdita > Perdita meconis. The sequence goes on from JASKOS020000017.1 coordinate 893,497, forward strand.
TATTTTAGACAGATTTTAATAGAATGGCAAGCTAAAAAACTGAAACTTTAAATAGTTCATTTGCTATTTTTAATAAAAGAATGTGAAGAATACATATTATTTTTACGGAGGAATTGTTTCAGATAATCTATATTAAATATCACTGTATTAATTGTGACTTATTCTTATCATTCATCTTTTTTGGCTAAATAGTATATTACCAGTCAGGGCTGTATCTACACTTTTGGAGGCCCTCAGCACATCATAGTGAAATTTCAAAAAAAGAGGACCATTTCGATTAATGAAACTGAAACATATTTTTTTATACTTATCGAAAATGAAGGTTATGCGTAATATGAATAATTTGATAAAAATTACTGAAGAATTACTAAAATTACTATATAAGTTGAAGTTGGAGATCCTGAGCTTTAAATTAGAACATTAGAAGAGTTAAAACTGGAAATTTCAAGAATTTTTAAGATTTGAAAGATATCAAATTACAAATTTAAAGATTTTTAGAATTAAAATTGAAAATTTAAGTTGAAGTTAAGGATGATTTCCTGTTGTAGACTGGAAAATGTCAAATTGCAAATTTAGAGATTTTTAGAGCTAATATTCGAAATTTGATTTAAGAGTTGAAGTTGAAAATTTAAACATTTAAAATTGAAGATTTGAAGTCTTTTAGGATTTCAGTTTAGAGATTTTGTACATTTAAATATTTTTAAAGTTACAAATAAAGGTTTGAAGATTTCAAGTAGCATGTTTAAAGATCTTTAGAATAATAATAGAAATTTCGAGAGCTTTAAATTGATGTTTTGAAATGTACGATGGAGAATCGGTTTTTAATGTTTACAGCATGAATTTAATATTCAGTAACATGTATTTTAATTAATTTAGTTTATGTGGATCAAAGCTTTACAATGTGATCCCATAAAAATCAAGTCCCAGTTTGGTCTAATGCGCCTTATGTCAAATGCAGCCCCGCTGCTAGTACCGTTTATCAAATTTTAAATAAACTTAATAAAAATTTGTAACCTGCTAAACTTCTTAAAAAATTATAGAAATCTTTAAAGAATATTAAAAAAAAATGTAACACCAACCACAAAGAGTTAAAACTTGCCTCTCTTTAAAACAAACCAAATGATAACCAAATATAATTAACGCTAATTCTAAAAGTGTGCTCAAACGAGTCCCAACACGAAGTAGAAGTTGAAATAAATTCAGGAACTCGTTTCTCTAGCTTCATACTGTGAAAACCTCAACAAGTACGATTTACGATCTCGGTCTCCATAGAAGAGGTAAACTACAAACCTAAATGAATTAATGGAAACATACATCAAACGAGTATCAACACGATACAAGGGACTGTCACATAAACGGCTCGAAAAAACCTATTTAAATATTCATATACTCGTAAACGAAGTGTAGACCGGCGTCGATAAAAAAAGCGCACGGGCACGTTACAATAAAATGAAGACAGAACGCTCGCTACTCGCTGACATACTTGTCTCCGCTGCTTTACAGTTTACAATTTACAACTTGCGATCCACGAGTCCCTTTTGCCCGAGACAAATTAAATTCGCGGACATAAATCGGATGTATCGTCATGAATCTTAATTGCGTTTTCCCGTTGCACGAGCATTATGAATCCGCTACATTGGCGGACCAACAGAGGCAAATTGCCTTAATAAATAAAATACGTCATAATTGATAGGAGCGTTCGCGATCGTCTGCCGAGGTAACCTGAATCGAGGGAGCGGGCACCGGCCGCGATAAAACCGCGACGACGGTTAATGGCGTTTCGTTTTTATCGGTACGCGGAATCTTAAACGCTTTAATCGGCAACAAAGTCACAGTCAATCAGAGAAAGACATCTGCCGCGAAACGGCACGGGAGTGTTTCGCGTGTGATTTATTCGTTTAGACGCGTTTATTTCCGTCGCGGTGCGAATCGTTGCCATTGCAATTCCATTTGCGATTCGCGATCGATCGATCGCACGAATCGGAAGGCTCGATCGGCTCGCTATCGCGCGATTTCTGATCGTCCGACTTCTTTATCGCGGCTCGTACGGGCAATAATTGAAGCGTTGCTCGGCGATATTGCGATCGCTTCGCTGTGTTGCCTCTTAACGAGATACGAAAAAACTGTAGTCGCGATTGACGGGTCGCGTTCGGCGATAATTACATTTAGTTGGGCTGAATTTCTAGAAAACGTTCGTCACCGGGACAAAAAGAATGTAAAGTGGCAATCAGAAGAGAGTTTAAAGCTGTATTTTTGTGTGTTCATGCAAGTTACTCTAATTATGGACTTCGACTTTAATGTTGATCTATTTGTGATCGTTTTACGATTTTATATGGCTTGAATGAGGATGCAATTTCTCCTCTTCAAATTACGGTTTGAACGATAGAACTAACACTGCTCGGTCGCGATGCGTACTTATGTTTTTTGACAAACAAAAACAGTTCCTGTCGAAAAGAAAGTTTAAACGATCTTGTAAATTGTATGCGAGTTTCGGAACGTGGGACACTGTGTCCCCTGCGCGTGCGTGTGAGTGATTACGCAACTCCGCGAGGAGAAAATGTCAGTTTCACACAGGGGCAGAGCTAATTAATAATTCATAAATATTGTTTATAAATTTCATGAATATTCTTCGAGTTAATTGCTTCTTATATTAATTTTCGACTACAAAAGTATTAACACAGCATTTAAATTTAATAAATATTCATGGTTTAAGTAGAAGCTGAATTGTTGTCCAATATTTTCGCTTATTACTACATAACCGAAATATATTTTATACAGTAATTATTAATTTAAATACAGTAGAACGTCGATTATTCTAATTTTTATTATCTAGGTTTTCAAATAATTATTGCACTAGTATAAGAATTCAGTAAAGCTTAAACTATGATTTAATAACATTCTACTAATTATTAGCATTTTATTTTCTAAATATCAAATCGAATAATCGAGGTTCTACTGTAACTTAAATACCAAATAAACAAATCTCAAACTGTCAAATTTCACTTCATAAAATTCATAAAGCAATAAACAGGCAATATCAATTATATAAAATGTAAAGTCTGGTGAAGATAGAATAATATACTCTGAAATAAATGATTGCCAAAGAAGAATAAGAAGCCAACATTGATTTATAAGATATATAAACTCAATTAAAGGCGGAAAATAAATGAACGACAATCGCAGCAGGAAAATTGGCCTTAAGGGTCTCAAGTCTCGACAGTGTAATCGCCGCGCAGCCATAACTTTCTTATTGACACAAAAACCATCTTCGATCGCGAAATGATATCAAAAAAAGATACATCGCCAATCGCGTTAATTGAACCGGACAAGTCAATTGACTCCTTGATTTATTCAGATAGAAATCATGATTCACGACGGCACCTGACTCTGTTCCGAAGAAAGGGGATATTCGCGATGCAATCAAAATCGCTTGATCGGTAAAAGATTAATATGCGAACAGTGTTTGAGTGTGTCGTGCCTCCCTGCGAGGCTGACATCTCAAAGGGAATGAAAAGTTACGTCAAATTAGCTGCGCGTTTACCGCAAACAAATAATCTTCAGAAATCTGCACTGAAGGATGGATAAATATTTGTCATGAAAACTAAACGTTCAATCATTGTGTAATATTGGAAAATATAGCTACAGGTAGTAGATTTCAATTTAGATTGACAAAGCACTTGGATCGTCTTGCTAATATGCTTGAATAACCGTTGAGAGTGTAGAAATTATGAACTTCAATCTCCATTTGATTGAGTTACGTATCAAAATTTCGTAGTTTATTTTCCTTGCAATTCTCGAAACCCACTTATAATGAAATAGATGCTATTGTTTGTTCTTTCACCTCAAGACGTCGACGAAGTACAAGCAACATAATTGAAATTTGCTTATAATGAAGAATAATAGATGCATCTATAGGAGAAACCGTCGTACCAGATGCTGCGCCGACAATTCAAATGCAATCCCTTTCTCTCTACTGTGTCTCAACACGTTTTGATACAGCGAATTGATGAGGCACCATGGTCATCGTCGTGTTGCTTGTGGACGTGCCACTTATGAGGTGAACTAAGTGGCAGGCGTCGTTGAATTTATAATACCCAGAACCTTCCGCGCGAAAATACGCGTATGATTTACGAGAACGGTGAGTAACAAGGTTACAGATAAGAAACGAAAAATGATGGAAAGCGTTTAAAAGCTTTGGATTCTTATTTCACGTTGGCATGTAGACGCGCTGCTGTGACAGTATGGATTCGTTGCTTCTTATAAAGTTAATGTAACTAATAGAAAAACCAAGTCCGTAATTTATGCAGCTATGTGATTTTCTACTTAAGGATAAGATAGCTGGATCAAAAATCGGCTCTTAGTAGCTCTTACATTGACAGAAAGTTGCGAGATCGTGCAACGAGGATTAATAGATCAAGGAATCAAAAATTCCGCTTGGGGATTGTAGCCACTGTGCTGCTTGCTACAATACTAACAATATCACTGCAGCGATAGTAATTTCATAATTTGTTCTTACAAGGAGATCCTACAGTGTGTACTCCTTGGATTTTAATGAAATTTTAGTGAATGATTCTAGAGGATGTATGATGACATTCTGTAGAATATTTTGCGCCAATGCGCATTTTTGATAAACAATTAAAATATGAAGTTTGAAAGTCTATCTATGTAAAAGTAATGTTGCACGAACAATAAACAAAGTACATAGAAAATTAATTTAATCTCTGTTACCTACGAGATACGCAATTCCAATTCCATACAAAAAGTTCAATGCAACTTGAACATTAAAACACATCTAGGTTTTTCACAACCGATGCAACTAACCGATCCATCGACTGTCCAGTTATTAAAAGCCCTGAAGGTTTCCCGGTCTAAACAGATCCAATTCCCTTTTGATTAAGGCAGGTTGCCTCATAATTAATTAGCCGCCGCTAATCGATGCCGCGGGGCAGCAAACGAAATCCCGGACCGTGGCCCGCACAGACTGGAAAGCAATCATCGTTTCGCGCTTCCATCGCCGGCAAACGGTTCTGTCGTTTATGCTTCGAAAGGTTAATGCAGTGCCGGTAATAAACTCGCGATCGCGCATACGTATGTGCACGTCGATGCCGCGGCTGGAATATCATATCGGCTTGGCCCGCACTTGCGAGCTTCTTCCATCGTGAGGGGGGTCGAAAAATTCCGGGGCCGAGCATCTTATCATCGTTAATTGCCGCTTAGAAAGCGTACCGTTGAACCCAAACGAGGGATCGCACGGTCTCGAAACGCGCGAGGAGAAATCTTACGGTGTGCCAGGCGGTCGCGGAAAAATCCGTCAGAAGCTGTGGGTCGCGGAAAAATGTTCGCGGATCGACATTAATTTATGCTACCGTTTCGCGGCGGAATTTATTTATGACAAGCCGCGAGCGTGCCCGCGAGTTTCCAGCTGGGAATTATTGGAACTATTAGGGGATAGATGGGTTATTGGTAGGTACTGCTTCATGGTGTTTTCTGGCAATTTTCTTCGGGCATCGATGGTGGAAACTTTATGTATTCCTCTGGATCTTGTTTTTTATTGTATTTTAGTCTTGGCATGTTGGCAGTTTTATGGGTTTTGGTATTTTTATTTTAATTATTCATTTATAGTTTCCTGCGGGTATGGGGTTACGTAGGTTTCTTTCAAGTGGCTGATTCTTCATTGATTTTTATTAAATTAACCACTGTAATTGGTTTGCTTAACATGTACCCTAGGTATTATTTTTATACCACTTCTAATATTAGTGTTTAACATTAACATTAGTGCTTAACATAACATTAATACCATTTTAATATTTTTAATATTAGAATCTGGTTTGACAAGTGATCATTTTTTCACCCATATTTTAAAAGACATGGAGGTTTTATTAAGAACTTCTAATCTTTCTAATCACCTTAATCAAAATTAAGTATAAATGATTGAACCTCTTAAGCATGGTTGATTTGCTAAATTATGTTATCAATTAGATAAAAAATATTATTTTACGTAGAATAGATGTTTTGATTCTTTTCAAAAACTTATGAAATAATGAAAGAATAAAATTGAATGTATAAGACATTTAATGGTATTTCTAATTATAGAAAACAATTTTCCTAATCCTCTCTACTTTTGCTGATTCTGTCTTTGATATCCATTGACATGGCCATGTTTTTGGACGTCTCGTGCTTAATAATTGAAGCTCATGTCTTTTGAAATTTGTTTTTGATTTCCATTAGTGTGGGAAATTCAGCTTCGCACATTAAGCACTTGATAAAAATAAGTGTAATAGAAACAAATGGTTACAGGTTGTAAGAAATAAAAAATTCATCTTATGTAAATTGCGAGAAACTAAACATGTAGACAGAAATAGTAATTTCCATGTGATCTCTAAATGAATTGTTTACCTAACTATTCTCGATGAGTGAAACCCTACTGATGAACATGTAAACTACTCTTCATGTTTTAATATTTGACACGATCCACAGTTGGTTCCACGCTTTCGAAATCTATAAGTTATTCAAATTACAGTGCTGTACACTGGAGAAGCATAAATATAGTAATCGAGAACGTCACAGTTTGAAGAACTTTTGACAAGTTGATGCTACCGTGTCTACTATTACTGGAATGTATTATCACTGGCAAGCTCTGCTACCATGCATTTTATGCAATCTTCAATAAAACCTTATATTATTTGTGGCAAAGTTCGTTTTCAAATATCAATACCACTTAAATATTTCTGCATCGCTTATTTATAAGTAGACAGTGGATGTCCAAATTCACATTTTTATAGATGCAGATAAAGAATTAAAATTTCAATAGAAATAATAAATACAGACAGAAGGTTCATGCGGATTTTTAGAACAACATTCAAATATTCTGAACTACTTCAAAAGGTTATTTTATTTAACAAGATAATAATTATTAATTTCTAGCACACTTTTTCGTTATTCTATAAACTGATAAATTCCCTTTGTTTGTTTGAAAAATTGTGTGCAGTAACTCAAATAACTCATAACCAGTTTAAAGGACACCGATCTATGTCTATTTACTTTTTGTGTCACTCATTTTACATTGTCTTTTTCGCATTAAGTATCGCACCTCATGCATGATACGACAATCCTCAATTAAAAAAACATTTGCCAAGTTTTGCACAGCATTTTAAACTGCAATCCTCGCATACAAGACAAATCCTTGCTAACAAGTCATTCCCCTCGTCAGATAACTTATGAAAATTACGTTTCCAAGAATTTCACATCTCGTCGCACACATGCAAGCCTCGGAATACCCGTGTTCACACATCGCACGCGTTACATTATAATAACGTCACGAGCACGATTATGGCAGTCAATCCCATCAAATTCCCCGTGCCATCAACTCCGACTGGGAATAAAAAAAACTCCCCGGCACCCGTTCGAATTGGATCTCGCCAAGCAACGGGGCCCATCTTCACGCTTCCTTTCCCGGCTCCTCGCAAAACCGAGACCGCTTCTTTTCGCGATCGCAGACACCAGAGGCGTGCTCGCGATAAGTTTCCAACGCCTACTTCTATCGACACGGATGTCGATATCGCGAACCGTGGATATATCGGGTATGTCTTGGGCTGAACAGCTTTGTAGATCGACGAAGATGCCCAGACGCAGACGCGCGGATCACTGAACGGAGAGAGGGAGAGAGAGAGAGAGAGAGAGAGAGAGTGTTATGGAGGGAGGGAGAAAAAAGCGGCATGGTATGCCCGAGAAGCAGAAGCCGGGGAACTCTGCGTACGGCGATCTTTCGAAAAAAGGCGGAAAAAGGATGGAATGAATGTCTTAATGCGGAAGGTGGGAGAGACTGACAAGCAGGGTCGAGGTGTTGGCCAGGGGGACGGAGGGGCTCGGGCGCGGATAACTTTGTAGAGAACCGCTTGCAATCGCCTGTGGCGGCTGCACGATCATGCTAGTGAGACGTTAACCACAGACGCATCTATAGCAAATCAGGTACCTCTGGCTTTCAGCGTTCTCCACGTTTATCGAACCCGAGAGGCTATCGGCACCTCCATCGCCTAAGATTCACCCGGACACCCGTCCTCCCGTCATCCATCTTCGGTGACCCTTCGCGCGCCGCTCCAGCAGCCCGCGAGTTTTCCGTAATTAACCGGGCGGGAAACTAATTTTCCCAGCGAACTTCAGCCTCGCAACGAGTCGCTGTTAATTAGAGGCTCCGTCGACGCGACCTCCTGAAGGCGATCGACCGCGAGATGAAGCTGTTCCGGCCGCGGATCGTCTCGGATCGCGTCTGATGCCTCGTTTAATGTGGCTGTCCTGAATATTTCTCGGTGGATCTTGTGTGTTTGGAGTGGGGCAAGTGGCTGGAGGATCTGCGATACCACTAATGCTGGAGTTTTGTTAAGCTTCCAGATGGGTGAGATTAGAATCGTGATTAGACTGGATTAGGCTGACGGTTGAATGAGGAGGTTTGTAGGCTCAAAGATACACTTAATGAGTAGAGAAAATTGCAGCAAAGTGGTGCTCGATTAGATTGGACTGATCCTTGATAAAGGATCCTCAAAGATAATAAGTTTCCTGTAGGTATCGATCCTCGAACTACCAAAGTAGCCAAAATGACTGGTACGTTCTTCTCTTATTGACGTTCAACAGAACCTGTCGTTCTAATTCCACTGGTAGAAACAAGCGCGTACTTTGATTGCACAGTAGTTCTAGAGTTACGTTAGATGTACAGCTAACGTCGAAATGGATCGGTAACAGGTAGCTACAATGTTATGTGCATAGAACCGTATGAACTTGTTAACCAGAAAAGACGAGCTAATTTGATACGCGAAAGCTCGGATGGATTGAGCAAAACGAATTGGGTTCGTAGCAAGAATTTCATACTATGTATTATATCGAACAAAAAGGAGTTGGTGTTAGGTTACGTATAGAATTTGACGCGAACAAAATGAGATACATTGTCATTAATCATATCTACATGTGCAATTATAAAAAGTTGCAGGCACTTTCGATCGGAGGATAACCAATAAATAGGTTAATGAAAGTTGGAAACTAGTTTCCGTCTGTCATTTAAAATAACAACTACTAATTCTTCTGGGATGAGTTATTCTTTTAATGCTATGTTATTATCAAAGTCTGGTAATTGCAGATTATGTTTGATGCTTTTAGATAAATTACCCAGCTTTAATACTAAGCGTAACTGGTTTCAAAATAAACGATGTGCTCAAAATTCATTTCTGCAAGAAAAATCTGGGAAGATTTATTTGGTGGTCAACCACACACAGCACCAAGTACTATACAGTAGACTCCCATAACTGTTTGTTTTTTACCCAACTGCTAGCCTTTAATCCTCCTTAACTAATCAGACCTCGTTCATTTGATCACTTAACGAGAGCTTAATGTGCCCAGGTGTGCGCCATTTAAGAAGTTTACAACGATGATCCAAATCGCTCGTAAACTACAATTTCCTCCTAAAAAGTTCATCGGTTTTTACCAGAACCTGGTGGAAATGAAAGCGTCCGTTAAGGAGTTAAACGTCGCTTTTAGTCAACCGAGTACCAAGCACACAGAATTCTACAACCGACTTGAAATATCGGCTTTGCCGCGTCACGCGAAACAGAAATTATCCTCAGCGAGTCGAAGTAACCCACGGTACCGGCTTTGATACGCCTCTGCGCTCGAACCTGTGATTAGAACAGCCTTCAGCGCGTTTCGAGAGCAACTGCATCGCGCGGATCTACACGCACAGGAGACACATAGCTGCTCTTGTAAAACTCATTTCACCGGAATTGATGTACGACGAAACTCGCGGATCAACGGCAAGAATGTTGGAATCGTGGCGCGGAAAAGAGAAGAACGCGCAAGGCTATCTGCGATTTCCGTTTGAAACCAGGACGACTCGGTGACCGAACAGCCTTGCGAATTTCACGTTGGATGTTGCTCGTGCCGGTTATGGTCGATTATATAACCGCGGAGGCTGGAACGTGAATTACTTTCTAGCTGGGGAACTTCATTTTTTATGAGTTTTACACTTTAGGGTGGATGAAATTGGTACGTTGTGAGTTTATGAGGAATTGGATAGGTTATTCTGGGTTGTTGTAGGCTTTTAGGCATTAGGGTTTAGGTCTATTTAGATACAGTTAGAAAATTAAGGACTTGGCCATTATACCTTTTAATTCACAATTTTAACCCCTTAAAGACAACTATACTTAAACTTAAGTTCACTTCCAACATTTAGCAAAAATTGTACAGATCAACAAACTTCTCGCGGCGAGCGTACATCAAGTAGTTTCAGGTAGTTTTACACTCTATTAGATCAACAACTACTCAACTGGTACATTTTATCAGTTCCATACATTAGCCCTCAAACTGTACAAGCTCAAATACCGAAACAGGATCACCGATTTTTGTCCATTAAACCTTAACTGGTAAGACTAGATGCATACACATGCGAGAAGTATTTTTGTTTCAGATTACAGAATATTAAATGAGAGTATCAGAAGCTAACTCTAATGAATAGCTGGTCCCAAGATTGTAGGTACATGAACGAAGATTAGATTACCAGTCGGTTTTCGAAAATTCCGCCTCGGCAGATAAGAGTAATCAAACTCCGAAATCAGTCAAAGGTTTGACAGTAAATCACGAAGTTTCACCGTCGCGGCACGGTAAATCGCAGAGGACTTCCCCGCCGGCAAGGGGGCAGCAAAAGGAAAGTCAGGAAGGCCGGTTTTCATCGCGTCACGTCGACCCGTGCCTCTAATCCAGTCCGTTCCCGAGGACGGGATCGCGGATTCTCCTATCAATTACGCAGTAGGTCGACGTGCAGCTAACATTCATTACGGCCGGGACGTTTCGCAACGCGCGTGTCGCTCGATTTATGGACCGAGACTTGAGCCGAGCTACGATGGGGACGGAACGATCGCGTCGAACCATCTCCGCGGGTCGCCTTCGGACGGGGAATCGCTTCGGCTTGAGCTACGATCATACACGCTCGCGCGACGCTTATTGGTACAAGCTTTACGTTCCGTGGATCGTAAAGCGAACCGCCGCCGGATCCAGATGCGTCTCGTGATCGATGTACCCGGTTGGTGTTTCAGCAGCGTTCGCCCGAGAGTTACATCGAGGACAACATCCACTTAGTTTCACGATTTGTTGGGGCTGACGTTTGTTTTCGTGCTTCGCTCGCCATCGACACGCGCGAGCCACCTGAGCTGATGAACGGGAATCAGGGGGAGCTTGATCCGGAACGTGGTTCAGCTACGATAGTTCAGGCTTCGATGATCATCGTGATCGATGGGGCCCGATGTGATCTTGAAGAGACACCGACGAGTGTCACCTTTATCACCTTTGCTGGTTGACCTACTGTTGGCCTAGGATCGAAGCTAGCTAGATAAGTGATAAAAGATAGAGATGATCAGTTTTGACAGGTGTGAGCAATTGTGTGTAGTGGATTCTGAAAATATTTTGATAGAAGACTGGGTTTTATTGCTTCTGCTATTTGGGATTGGAGGCTGTTGATCCGTGTATTTTAATACACTTGAGGTTTTGTTTGGTAGGATATAACCTGAGTTCTTGAAAAAGGATACAGAATTGATTGATGGTATTGTAGCAGTGAACTTATTGGATGTCTACTGGATATATTGGATATCTTGAAAGATAGACATAGGATGTTTCATACAATCTTTTTATATAGATTGTTCGATTGACAGATTGCTCATAATTTCTGGAGCATAGAGATATAAATGAAATCGATTAAATGGTTCGAGATTGGACAAGCTATGGCCATAGATCCTTTGAAAAATGGAAACGGCACTTCCTAGAGGAATCGATTACTAAGTGAGCAGGTTTGTAGTCTTTACGAACACCATACTAACACTGATCTATTTCTGGTCCATGATACCTTTATGATACCTACATCAGTCACAGAACTTCAAGAAACATATATGTACTACTGCGATTCTCAAAGGCAGTGCAGCTTGAACTCCTTTTCTATTCTGCTCCACTAACGGACTCTTGAGCTAACTATTCACCTGATTATTTTTCAAGGAACCAGTGCTGTTAATAAAATCAGCGTGAAGAAATAGACTTATCTTATCAAACTCCTCCCAGTACAGCAAATGTTTATGTACACGAGCAGAGATCCCATCTGAGCCCATCGCCACCTACAGAGCGGGGATCACCGAGATCCATGGCTCACGGAAAGCCAGTCCCGGTGCCCCGTTGTCGTAACACGATTCCACAAACACGAGCTGGATCGTTCTTCGTCTCTAACGAAACGCATACGATCAGCACGCAGCTGCCCGCGACTCTTCTAATTAGCCGCAATCCGTCTTCGTAAAGTAAAACGGGAAAAATCGCGGTACAAGGCACCGCGTTAACGCCGCGCTCCGATCCGTTTTCACGGCTCCTCTTGTAACCCATATTCCCAGAGCACCGTCGACGGAGCGTACATCGCCGCGGCTGGGTCCCGCGATCGCGTCGATCGATCGCTCCCGCAAGAAATCGCGTATTCGCCCGTGTATCCTGAATCGTCTCACGATCAGATACACGCGCAGTCATTTCTTGCGAACGCAACGACCCACGCAATCTTATTGGCCGCGCGCGGAGGGAACCGGAGATAAAAAACCGTGGTTTCTTGCTCAACCCTGGAACTGGTGACGGTAGAAATCGCCGGGATCAGCGTTCTTTCGGTGTAATTGTGCCGTTTGCAACGTTGCTGGGGATTAATCTTGATGAAGACCATTTTTGAGGATTGAATCTCTTTCCGGGTGGCTTTTGGAAAAAAAGAATTAGAACATTAACCTGCGTTCTTTTCGTGTAACTGTCCCGTTTGCTACATAGCGCATGATTAATCTGGATGAAAACTATGTTTGAGCATAGAGTCTAGATCAAATTGATTTATGAAGAAAAAGGATCGCAGCTAACAATTCTTTCAAAAATTAAATTTGAGAAAGTAAGTTTCATTGATCAAAAACTTCAAGTCTGACTATGAGAAGATGGATCTCCTTACCCAAACTGAATGCTTAAAAGCCACTTCGCGAATAAAGAAATACCGCCAATTATACCCAATTGTTCAGCCTCTTCAATATGCATTGCCCACTTCGACCTATCTTTATACTGAGCTGGCACAAAGGGTTAATTCGCAACAGGAAATGTTACGAGGTCATTGGCGACACGCGACAACGAGCAGTACCCGTCGTCATTGTCACGGCGTACGAAAAACCAATTTCTCGGACTGCTGGGACCATCCATCGTCACGGCCCGGGACAAAAGGGACTTCGGCTGTGATCAACGCGTATCAGCCTCAACGTCCAATCCGATGCGGTTGTGCACCAAAGGCCTTTTGTAGATGAGTGCATGTGCACGCAAACACGTGGAGGAAAATGCATGTTTCCGTCCGCGAGAACAGCGATGCTGGCCAGCGAAGCATGGAAGAACAGTATCGACCTGCACAATAAAGGGGACAGAAAAATGTTGGAAGACGTCGCTGGGCCCAAGCTCTAGGAGAATGAAAACATTCGGAGGATGTTTGAAGGGAAGTGAAACGGGATAGAAGGGTGCTGGAGAAAGCTACTGATTGGAGAAAGTGATTTTGGGGCTATGGACACCTGGTAAGAAATGTGTTGTATTGTTAGTGGAGATGCAGTAGGTTCTGGCTGACCTTAGAAAAAGGACTTTTGTTCCTTTAGAGCTTCTATTTGAAGGCGACATTGCAGACCTAATCCTGCATTTGGACATGTCATTATTCAAATAACCCTCTGCCACAGTCTTAGCAGCAGAAGAATCACTGATCGAGACACGTCTTCAAAAACTGACCCAAGCACCTACAAGTAAAACAACATTAAGCGCTATTCCAGATAAGAGGCAGCCAATAGCATGCCAGATAGCGAGTTACAGCTTCTTGATATCGCGCAACAGCTAACTGTACAAGGCAAGTCGTGTAATTTGTTACCATCGAGGATACGCCGCAGAAGAAGACGCTTCACCTAGAGCGAGGGTAGGTATAATAAAAATCCGAGTAATAGTTCAATGACAGAAAAGAACGGAGTTTCGAAACACCGTGTACACCTGACAACAATATTCCCCTTAATCATTCATTCAGAATAGACACTTTCAGATACCAACGCGTCATCGCTCATCCGCGAGGGGTCAATGAAGGAAACGCGGACTAAGGGAAGGAGGGAAGATCAATCACGAGATAAGACAGTCTAGGATAGAACAGAAACGAATAGGCAGGCCACGCCGAAATGTACCGCCGCACCGCTCGACGGGGAAAGAAGAAGAAGAAGAAGAAGAAGAAGAAGAAGAAGAAGAAGAAGAAGAAGGGAAGCCAAGGGGGAGGAAGAAAAATGATCCCCGGGGTGCCGAACAGCGACGGGGGACGCGCCGCGGACTGTCTGCTCGGAAAGAGTTCCGTCCAGCTGGAAACTCTGTGGTTTCTTAACGGTATTGGGAGTTACGTCGAACAGGATATATATCGGATGTTCTTAGAGGGGCGAGGAGGTGGAAGCGCATATGTAGGTCTCGCGCGGCGATTGGCCGAGCGCCGCTGGCGGGTAGGACACACCGCGCCGTGTCTGCTAGGGCTTGGACTCACCTGTTGCACCTGGCTCGCCTGCGATCACACACCGGAACCCCCCCATGATTTTGGAAACTGGTCTTGGCTGTACGCTCCGCTGCGACCCATATTCCACCGGCGCTCCGCTGTTTAGACGTTGCCGGCCGATAGAAGGGATACGCCGGCGACGCTGAATCGAAATTCCACGGGGTTTTTTCGGTCCCGGCGATCCTGAATTATTGTTTCTGCTCGCGAGAAGAGTATCGTGAGGTAACCGGAAAAATGAGGACCCACTGGAGCGCGGAAGAGAGGCAGCCGACTGGTGCACATTGTAGCTTGGTGAATTGCACGTCTGTGCATGCTGCTTTCTTCGAGGCAGGCGAGTTACGAGGTGCTTGGGTGGTGCTGGAGAAATGAAGTTCGACTGCGGCACAATGGAGGCCGGCTTGGGGATTTCCTTGCTCCGTGATTTGCGCTCCTCTGTGCTGTTTGATTAGGGCGGAGACGCTGACATATGCTGCGATTTGTCAATATTTTTTTAGACTTCAGAATAAATTGATTTCGATTGCAATAGTAGCCTAACGACTGCAGGTAGATTAAAATCCGTGATCAGACACGTGCACCTTCTAAGACTGTGAAGCTGCCTAAACTTGGAAAACGTGGAAACTCGATTCCAAAACTAATAAATTGATTAAAATTATTTTTGACCCGTGAATAGTCTTTGTCACCCAATTTATCAGCCTACAACCCTTTTGATAGAGTTTTATGAAACATTAAAGTCTAATAAAGTACAGTAATAGGTACAAGAATGCGATGTAAGTGTTGAAATATGATTCAGAGTAGAACTATAAGACATTTGAAAGTCCGGTGAAATTTAAGCAATAGTCGAGCGATAATAAAATGGCATCCTACAACATTTGGACAATTATATTCATGGGCCGGCTGATACAGGCATCGTGGGATGCCCATTTTATTAGAAGTTAATGGAAAAAGAAACTTGAGATTCGAGTGGAATGCAACAGTAAGCAGGTAGAATGTTGTTCCAAGGCTGGTTGATTTTGAAAACTGGTTCCGACTAGAAACTCTGTAACCCCTATCGCATCAAAGTTTACGAGGTACCTAGATATTCATTGAATTTAATAGCTAAATGCACTCGGGGGTTTCATTGGAATGTAAGTCACCGGGTAATGGCAAATTGGAACTGTTTATGATTTTGAGAACTGGTATCGACTGTATCGTATATAAGGGGTGAGAGTTTAACGTATTCCGTAGTTTGGAATTAGGAGGATGACTTCGCGAGAAAGATTTTTATTATTTTAAATTTTAACATCGGCTATCGTCTTCGATACAAGAAAATCATAAGCAACACTTCGTTTATATGAAATATTATGAATGCTTTGTCTCAAATTACTTAATCCTATTTAATCACTCGAATATCATTGCTGATATGCAACTTTCTAACTCCGAAATGCAATTTGCGTGTCATAAGATTTATGTCACAGTCGAAGCTAACAATATTTTAAAAACAACAAGTTTTAGATTCGTGCTCGTTAAAATTTCCTTGCTTGCTTTAAAGTACAAAATATTCATGAGGCCAGGTTGGTGTCATATTACACTTTCACAGCTGACTGCTAATAAACTTATAAATTAATGTCAGTTATGCGTATTATGAATTACCACAATTAAATGTGGGTTCATAGCGAACAGATAAGACCTGATCGCAAATTCTTCGCGAATGATATTTCAATCAAATGGCACATTAAAGTACAACATGTTGGGATCTGTGTTACAGTGTAGGAGCAAAAAATATTGGTTAGAAGCCTTTTCATCTGCCAACTATTTGCGCTGACCTATATTTCTTAGGATCTTGTGTCCAGTATCCAGGAAGAAGCAGTTTGAAATTCGATGAGAGTTAGGCGTCGGTCAAGTAACTTTATCCCGAAGCCCTTTATGATTTTGGAAGATGTTATTGTGTATCCTGTGACCTACATTTTGTTCGGGGAGCAGAAATTCTGCAACTCTATGGGAACTGGTTTCACCAAGAATTTAAGAAAGAAATTTTCTCGAGTAATCAAAAGATGAGTACTTTGAACAATTTTGAGTTTTTATAAAATCCTAATTTAATTACTATGTTCATTGTTATGATCTAGCACATTTTCTTATTGTGTTCATTTTACAGTAGTACAAGATATTGTTTAAATCATTAAAACCAAGAGTATTGAACATAAATATGTGAATTATAGTTAAAGGAAAGGAATCTTAAAATTGAAGAAAAGATGAAGAATCTTCATCTAAAGTCTCTGAAAATATTATGAGAAAAAAGATTGGAAAAAGGTAAAAAATATAAAAAGTTTTTGTTGTGATATATAAAATACTCCAAAAACTTATATTCGGATTTTTTCTGTAGTATCATTCAATTATCTGAAAATATTACAACTGTTTCCTCTTGGTAACCCCAAAAGGCATTCAAATCATAGATTAATGTCTAAAAATAATTATTCAAGTACTGCGTAATATATTTGCCAGGGAATAAAAAATACATACAGATTGCATTCGCTCCAATAATTCGTGAATGTCCGTACGAAGTTAGCATGCAAGGACCTAAATCACCGGTCCCATCCACATTCTGACACCCTTTATCGTGCCATATACCCAGCCGGGCTTATCAGTACCATAAATCCGAGGCAATCGGAGAGAGAAAGAACGGCTCGACGCGGAAATAATAGCAAATCGCCCGTGGCTGATTCGGAGGATTCTGGGCGCGTTCGCAAAAAGCCTCGCAGCCGATTAACGAATCACCTGTTGCATCTGGCGAGGGGAACTGGTTCTCCGTTCGATGACGCTCGTATATCCCGGCTCGATTCCTTCCTTTTACAAAACCCTTTGAACCTAATTGCATTAAAGTAACGAGCCGCTCACGGGTACACGATGATAACGGAAGAGCGTGTCGCGTTTATAAATGATCGCGCGGCCACGTGTACACGGATAAGAGATTAGAGTGTGATCACCTGTTGCGAGGAGGTTCCGAAGAGGTCAACTTCCGAGGCTGGTCGATGCTTTTCAGTAGCGAGTTTTCTCGCCGGGCTCGCTCGCCGCTATAGTTCCTCGACTCTTTACTGAAAATAAACATGTAGTCCATAGAACCTCTCGGAGGACGAGAGGGGAGGAGGGAATATGTTCTCTATTAGAGATAGAATCTATATCAATGGTTCCTATTTGTCTTGTCACAGGTGCGACTAAAAGAAAATGAGAGTAATTCCGAGAAATAAAGTAGAGATTGTAGAGATAGCGGCCGGCTTGTAGTGACTAAACGCTGTACAATTGAGTTACTATAGTGTGATAGTGTAATAGGCATGTTTCTAAGGTCAGCACCGGCAACTCGTTCCGTTTTATCCGAAGCTAGATCGAGAAAGAATAAGAGAATAATTCCAGAAAATGAGGTTGATGGCGCGTTTATGATGAGGAAATGCTCCTTGGCTCGATTCATGATACAGTATCGCTGCAATTATCGCGCCCGCCTGATCGAGGCTAGGAAATAGCAACGTGGTCGTTCACCGGAAACGCCAACGATTTTGAGAGTCGGCTGAAACAGCCGCGAGCCTCGCCACTTCGACGATATACAATTAAATATGGATCTCCCACGCGGTTGTGATCAGGAAGAAGCCTTGAGGAACAAATTTCGAACTGGAGAAGCGCCGACGTCCCGCTTCGCCGTTATTCTGACAGCGCAGCATCCTGAAGCGTGGTTTCAGTGGTTATATTTCTTTAACAATTTGCGTTCCAAAGAGGAACTCTTTTTTTTTTATTTAAATCCTCAGTTAGGGATAATTAACTTCGCTTCTATTATCATCTGAGGCAGATACAGGCACTCCAAGTCGAGGAATAAATTATGCTGAGCACTTTCCAAGTGGAATGAAAAACTGGTATGCACGGCAAGTAGCTTGTCAACAAGCTTATCGTTGCCTACAGTTTACTCCGTCGAAGCGCATATTCAAGAATTGCAAAAACGATACAACAAACGGTGCGTGCAGTGCAATTTAAAAGCGGTAAAGACCGCTCGAAGGTGTGGAACAGTCGATGCTACGGCCTATCCGCATGTGTGTAATTATTGTGTCTATCATGGTTACTTTGCAACTATTAGCAACGCGATGTTGACCATATTGATCACTGACTGTGAAATAATGCTATGATTTAAAACGGATCTCCTCGGTGATGAAGGATACCTTGGGTCCAGGTTCACTAGCACTTTTTCTACTTTCAACGTCACACTTTTAAATATTGTTTTATTATAGTGTTTAATCACTTTCTATGGTACGTGGAAATGCTTTCTCTGAATATATTAGACAGAAGAAAGGTTCGTTTAACTCATTACTACAGTAATAAACCTAAAGTTGGATGACAATTTGTCATACTGCATTGACTTTAACGCGTCAAACCATTTGGTTGATTCCCATAGTCCACTTTTAAACCTTATCATGGATCAAGTGAAACATTTCTATTCAGTTTTTTGTGCTATAAAATCGCTACTGGTTTTAGTATTTTATGGAACTATTTAGGGTAAAAGAGTTTAAGCTTTTTAATAAGACAAAGTTAGCTATTGTCTCGAGGTGTTTCTCAGAGTCCAAGAGGAGTTAAAATCCTTCTCGCCCAACACGAGCTGGAGTACCTGAAGCTAAAGCTGTTCACAGAATCAAAGAATGCGATCGGTATCCGGAAAACGTAACGATCTTCCGCTCTTCGCGGTCTCAATCATCTCGTGGTCGTTCCGTTTTATGGGTCCAATTATCAGCAAGCTCGAGATGCGACTGGTTGCTCATAGTTTCCCTAACGAGCCGCGGGTAAGGCGGCCGGCGAGGCTGGCCGATATTAGCAAAAGCAACTGGACTAATGACCATAAAGGGATATCGAATGAACCGTTAACGTTATTAAGAATATCCACATCCTGTTTCTGTCTCTCGGCGGAGCAGACGCCGAGTACCTGCTGAAGAAGCGAGGAACAAGCGACGGCGCGAGAGAGAAAGGGTTGCAAAACAGCGGACCGGCAAGTCACTAGGCGGGCTAGCGAATATTATCTAGCCATCTGTGGGCAAAAATGGTCAACAGCGAGGCATCGGTTTCTCGCTGAAGCGTATCGATACCCGCGGACTCCTCGGATAGTCTATTTCGAGAGATCGACCTTAGCCTAGCCTAATGGACACGATTAATAGTCCGCCGGGCTAATTGCTCTTGCATCGCTTTTTCCCGCCATTCCTCGGCCGATTCTCCATACCGTGTTTCCGTCGACGAACGATTATTAATACCAGTGTACGCGGGAACAACAAAAGCCACCGATAGGAAATACAAACAGGACTGCCAAGGCGTCGGACACGGCCATTGTTCATCTCGAAGTCGGGCTAACGGTCGTCGCTCCTCGCGCGATTAAAACTGTAACATCCGTGTCGCTTTTTGTCAGCTGTCGGATATCCCGCTAAAACACGATAGGTATCGTGTTGATGGCGATTTAACGGCACAGAGAGATCTCCCCGTTTCCTCCGCGCGGTAACAAGCGACGCGGTTAATAAATGGGTGGGCAACAAACGATATATTAGGGATAATAGTTCGGATAAAGGGAAACTCGGTCAAAAGAACTAGTCTGGGAGACTAGGATTCGACACTGGCTAAATCCGGCAGTCCGAGGCGTCGATTATTCGCCGCGGCATGACGCTCGTTGGTTTTCGCGCGATTAGAGGTAACCAGCCTGTATCCATCTTCGGTTTTATCTTTCGCCGGCGCGGAGAGCTCGTTCCCTCGGCCGCTTCCTTTTACTTGCTAGAAAGGTCTTAATCGAATAAGCGTACACATGTATCGCGGTCGTTCGTTTAATAACGCCTCTACGGTTAGACGGTGACTGCATCTCCAATGCACTTCCTTTATCTGCCGACTGGACAAGCGGCATTACTCCGATAGGTGGATCGGGCAAAGAGTAATCAGCGACGAGAGGAACACATGCTGGTGGTGTCGGCGACACCTTATCCGGCTAGCCGCGAAATTGACAGCTGAAACGGTTACCAGTTCGAGTCGTGTTGCTCCTACTTAAGACTCACAATCAGTCGGATTCTAGAGACGGAATTCAATATGTGCAGGGATGCAATAGTTGTTCAGCTTCTAGTTTGATTTTTGTCATTTTTATAATTCCTGAGGAAACTTAGCTTCTGGAGTTTTAGTCTTCTGAGAATGAGATATTTGAATTCAGTAATTTTGTATTCAGAACTTTGGACTTTTGACTTCGGTTCTTTGGATTTAGTGCATTTCAACCCGGAGTTTTTGGATCCAAAAGATATTTGCATTAAGTATCTGTTAACCTGGAATAGTTGGATATACAAACTTTAGATCTCTAAAACTTTGTGTTCTAGAGCCTTTGACATTTTGGAGCATTAGGATCCAAGATCTTTGGTAGCAAAGAATTTTGGATCTACGACATTTAGATCTAAGGTATTAGAATCTAGGATCTTTGGTTCAAAGACTTTTGGATCTAGAACCTCTGGATCTAAGGTATTTATACCTACGATCCTTGGATCTTCAATACTTTGGGATCGAGAATCTTAGAATCTAAGGTATTTATATCCAGAATCTTTCAATTTAGAACTTCGGACTTAGAAACTATGAATTTAGGATATTTAAATACAAAATCTTTGGATTCAGAGGATATTTGCGTCTAGGATATTTTAATCCAGAGTATTTGGAACTAGGGTCTTTGGAACATTAGGACTTTTGCTACGCGATCTTTGGATTTCATGCACTGGAATCCAGGATTCTTAAATCTCAAATTTTTGAATCTAGGACTTTTGGTTTTAAGGTACTTGGATCCAGGATCTTTGGATTCCGAATACTTTTGGATCTAGGGTCTTTACATTTAGAGCACCTGTATCCAGAATCTTTGGATCTTGGAAAGATATTTGGATCTAGAATTTTGAGATCCACAAAATATTTTTATTAATTATTTTTTTGAATCCCCAGAGGTTTTGAATCTAGGGCCTTTGGATCTTGGGCCGTTTAAAGCATTTATGTTCACAATCTTTAGACTCAAGAGCTTTGAATTTAAGGTATTTAAATCCAGAATTTTTGGGTTTTTGTGACTCTGGAGTTAGGATCATTGGAGTCAAAGCAAGCGGACTTAGTAAGGATGACTTTAAAGCATTTAAACTCAAAATGATGAGTTGAGTTTGGACTCCAGGACCATTGGATTCCTAGCTTTTGGACTTCAAACCTTCGGATCTTGACCTTTCAATCCAGAACTGTTCACTGATCGTTAAATTTGATCTACGAATAGCAATCTTCATGCAGTATACTTCATTCCAACAGTCGATGTTACGCGGTCACAGAATTCTTCCGCGACTGTTGCCCTCATCTTTCCATTTTTCATCGGCGACCTAATAGATTTTCCAATCGGCTCATGTTCCTAGCTATTAACAGCCATTCCAGGGTATTTATATTCAAGCCCGCGAGACGCATAAATCGCGCGCGTTAAATTCGCGCGCCACCGAGGTTGGTGCATGTCTCTCCGCGACTTCCTAGACCGCTACAGGGCATCCACGGTCCGAGGGCAGCAAATAATAATCGGCAAAAGGAAGAGGTCGTCGAAACGCAGGGATTCCGTGCCTCGGGGCGCACCGTCCGCTCGGTACACGCGCTAAACTGGTATTTAAAGCGGTTATCATTTATCGCGAAACCGTTCCAACACGACGATCGCCTTTACACAGGGATCCTTCCTTTTTTCGTGTTTCTTGTTCGCGCTCACACACGTATGTGCACGTGCTACCAGCGATCCAGACTCCCGGCTACGGTCCACGGGAGAGTAAGGGAGAAAAACGGAGTCCGGAGACTTAATTGCGGAATACCAGCGCACGTGCAGACGTCGATAACGCGCATCCTTCCCGTTCTCTGACATAATCGATCAGACCGCCGTTTCTCTCCTTTTTGTAAATCTTCTTCCGCGCGTTCGTTCGTTCGCTCGATCAACCTCGATCCTAGCTTGGCGCTCCCGCGATTTTTTAGCAACCACGGTTATTAGTCAAGATCGGACGGCATTTTTGCTGCGAGACACTCGTTGACCAACGCGAGTTTTCCTCTTTGGCGAACGTCCACCGATCATCTAATTGCTCTCGCCAACTTTTGTCGGACTTATTAGACACAATGTGCTTAGAGATCAATCTTGCGGTTCTGATGATCTACGGTGCCCCGGGTTGTGTGTTTTATTGAACGCTTTGGGTAATTTCTTGATGAATCTGCTCGTGATGTGCCTCGTTGGAATTGTGATTAAAGCTCTAATGTTGCCTGACAGGTGTTGGATTATGGAAATCTACAGGGCATGAACTCACCCCTCAATAAAAAATATTAAGCTTTCTGCAATAAACAAAGTAGCACTTATACTTTGTAATTCGTGGCTTATTTTTACCTTTTTTTTTCTGAAAGTTGTTACTTCGTGTAATATGTTTTATTTAAGGATAATCTTCAATGACATTAAAAATAAGCGAAAATCTTTGAAAATTGGAGAAATGAATCTTTATGCAGTAGCAAAACTTCACGCAACATTTTAGAAAAATTGATTTGGTAGTTTTTAAATTATTTAACTTTCAAATTAACTTATGAGGAGACGCAAATTAAGGAATATATTACAAAATTAAGAGTGAAGTTCAACAAACTATGACGAACGAAGTATGACAAAAGATTAACATTTTTTACTGATTTTAATCACAAGAAAAAGCCTCCTTATTGATATCTTGGATATTGAGTAACTTTTGGCTAAGATTGTTCATCCTTAACGTTTCTGATAGGATATGAACATGTTTCCTGGAAAGAGAAATTCATTTTCAACCCCCATTATAAATTCATAGTTAATTGCCTTCTGAATTGCAATCGATATCGTAGACACTGGAATTTGAGAGATAGAAACCTGAAATAGACAAGACCCGAGATAAACGCATCATCCGATTTACTTGTGTTTCTCGTTGTTTCTACAATCCAATAGCACGTGTGCTAATCTATTTAGGAAATAAGATCCCTAATCAGAATTTTTGCACTCTTTAAAAATGTGGAAAGATGAAAGGAGGAATAAAATATTTATCTTACATTTGATATCTACATATCAAGTTTACGGATTAATTGAAAATTTTTGTAAAGTAACTGACATATCTCGAAATAGGCAATCGAGAAATGTTCAAGTCGTAAAAACGCATCGTAAACAGCTATGTATAATTCTTGAAAATGGAGAAGATAGAAGTTAAGATTGTATGGTATCTTCTAATCATAAAATTGACGGAACTAGCCTCGAGGATTTTGCTTATCACTGGAATGCTTGTAGGCAGAAACCAGCTCTTCATACTATCGATTACTTTGAAAGATACCATTTCATGGGCAACCAGATAATAAGAAACGCATGATAAAGTCAATAATAATTAACCTACCTTTTGTGCATAATAAAATTGAATGAAATAAAATGAATCTCTATGATGAAATAATTTTTCAAAATTACGCTTCAGGCTTATTACTTTTGAAGATGAAATCTACTCCACTATTAAAGGACTTGTTAGGCTTCCTATTAACTTAATCACTGTCTCATTTCTTGATTGAAAACGCCCTCAATGCGTACCATGTCATATGTACAGTAATAATTAAAGATAAATTAATTGATTTTGTAGACGAGTGAATTAGCATTAAATTCTCTCATTTTAACTCATTTTGTTATTAATCAATATCGCAAAAGATACAAAACAATAAAGTTCTGTATATTTCTATTTTGCACAGTAAATTTTCTGGGAAATTCGTATCCGAAAATATATGTCACTCTGACTTATGAAGGGTTACAGGACAAAAGTTTCACAGAAGCAACAATGGAGTGGAAACTGCAACAAACTTCTATACCGTTCACGGTTTCGCAACAGGGATACATCGATCGATGATTAACCCCGTTCTGAATGACTGTGAGAAATTGACGATGCAGAAACATGACGTGACTAGACACAAACTTGGAACAGGAATAGATATGGACTAGAAATAGTCTTAGAGGTGAATAAATGGAAGGTAAACGAATTATCTGAGAGAAACTTTGAAGATAGAGTTTCTAGGTACTCGTGCCGCGATAAAAACATTGTCATTCTTACATTTTTAACACTATACTATGACAGAGAACTTCTTAGAAAAGTAATACATGTTTCGGGTTCTGTTTTTGATTTTCACGTCCTCTTTCAGCTTCGAATTGATGTTTATGAAGTCCTTATTTTTAATGAGTCGACTGCGGATGTTTATACTGTTAAAATATGTTGAAATATGCAAATAACTTGTGAAATATGATAATATAGTGTATAAACATATACTAACATATGTAAGAAAAATGTGAAATATGTAATAAGTATTTTGAAAATAAGCAATATGAACAGGACTTTTTGTTTCTTATTGAATATGGTTACAATTTAAATTATAGTAAACTTGTTTCGCAATTTTGTTTCTGTGACTGGGAGTATTTAAATTTTGTACTAATTTTAATTTTCAAATTGTAGTGAATCTACATGAAAAAACGACCACAATTATCACTATTTAAAAACAGTGTTTGTTAAAACTTGGTGGAGAATTATACGGTACCGTATAACATTATGCATTATCGTGTATGTTATAAAATGGTACCAATCACACTGAATTTATCGAGATTTTGATTTCATTTTCAGAGAACTATGTAGTTTGAAACGTGGAATCTTAAAAATACATATGACAAGCATAAATATCATATGCAATATACTTTTGCATATGTAAGTACTTAAAAAATATATTCAAAACGTATGAAATATACGAAATATGCAAAATAAAACGCACAATTTTATAATCTTCTAATCACATAACAAGTTCTTGTCTAAGTTTCAATTCCTTTTCTGCATTTTATAAAACTATGCATTTGCATAAATATCCGCAGTCTACAGTCTACTAATGAGATAATTATCTATTTGGTAGATGTGTAATGAAAAATTGTAGCGTCTATCTTCTGTTAGGGTCTTTGGCATTCAAGTTATCTGCATGATAATGCACGAAATTCGATTTATTTGTACCTTTTGTTATCTGTATGGATAATAGCATTCTAAAATCTGAAGAAGTATAAATATTTTCATAAGTATTCCACAAAATTTTTCCATATCTCAAACAATGTAAAAAGTATACATCCTTCATTTCTTAAACTCTCTTTCCAGCTCTCTCTGCCCAAATATTATCGTTCCCAATATTAAAATTCTAAGCACTATATCATACCCACATGCAGACGATTACATTCGTCTTACTAGCCCAACAAATCAGTGATAATCCATGCAGGACAAGGCTTTAGCTGTGCCCAACACAATCTCTAAGCATCTAGAGCTCGCATTCGACGAGCACAATATTTCATCACATAATAAAGCCGTGCGAGTCGCGTGGTTCGGTGCAATAAGTCATTCGATCCCAGAAAGAATCTCCACCGACTCGGCTGGCCAAATAAAGCAGAAACAGAGGGACTAGGAATCGTAGTGTCCGAAGGCCCACGAACCTATAAACCCAAGAATTCGAGGATCCAGGAGACCACAGCATCCACGCGGAGAATACGATGCGACGTATTCGCGCCGGAAGCCATCGTATCAGGCTGTTGTCGCGAAGGAAACGGCACTCGTTTCCTGCGACACGCGTTGAGCTCTCTCGGAGGGCAGGGACCCGTCCTATGCGCGCGTAGAAGTCTCTGGCAGCGAGCGGCCGGCGCAGTAGGTCGAGTTAGGCCCGAAAAGCTTGCGCGGAGGCCTACGTCCTTGAGAAATCCTGCACAGGCCGTGCACGGCGCGGTGTGTCCAGCGGTAGACCGCAGACTATACGCCCGTTGCAGTGGTGTTAAGTCGTTCGCACACTCGGCCAGGCCCCGGCGAACACAGTCGCGCGCGTTCACCAGGGTACACATGGCCGGTCCCTCGAGTCGGTGTGCCGCGAACGACACGTGCAGCAGCATCGGGCACGTATACACAGAGAGAAGCAGGGAGCGCGGCACCGTCGGAGGTAGAACGGGGGCCAGATCGTGGGGTACCAGGACAGTCGAGAAGGAGAAGAAGGAAGGAGGTGGAGGAGGATGCCAAGGTGGTGGTGGCGGCGAAGCGCGCGGCGGGGCCGAGAGGAGCCCTCCGACGTAGTGGTGGTACCGTGTAGGGAGTAGGGGTCAGAGAGGGCGCGGGGAGGGGTCGAAGTACCGCTATACCTGGAGTCGCCCGAGGCGAAATACATACCTACCTACCTACCTAGTATATATTCTCTTAGCTCGTTGTACCCACTGCGTCCGTCTCTGTTCGACGCACGGCGGTGCCTCTTTTCCTCGCCAGCGCCGACTCTCTACCCCCTTTCGTCGGAGTGCCCGAGCCAGCGAGGTATACCGCTGTAAGTCCACCATGATGCACGCCATAGAGCGCACCGCGGCCACTGTAAGACATTGCGGCAGCAGTGCCTTGCCTTGCTTTGCCGACGTTCGTCGTGGTGCCGCTGCAGCCGTCGTTCACAGTTGCCTCCGCTCGTTCCTCGCTCCACGGTTTCTTCGTTCGTCCCTCCGTTCTTCCCCGTACACCCGGTTCGCGTCGCCGCCTCCTGCTTTCGGTGTCCGTTCCTGCAGAGCGGACGATCATCTGGACGAGGCGCGTGCGGCGTTCGGTCGCGCGAGATCGCCGCGAGAGTCGCTCGATTAGGAACTCTGGTGAAATCGGAGAGTCGCTTTGTCGATTTCGCGTCGCGAACCTCTCAGGATACGTCGTTTTGGTACAGAAGGATATTCTCGTACGTTCCGGTGAAAGAACAGTTTTTGCGAAAGAAATTTGCGGAGGCCGAATTTCTTCCTGTTCCTGGGCGACATCCGGCTTCTTCCGGAGACGAACAGATTCCCTGCCGTCGGAGCATCCGCGAGGAGAAGAGAATCGGAGAGGATCAGGAGCCGAACCGTGCATCGAGCCAGTCTCGAAGAGGAACACGAAGAAGGCTCTCCTCCTTCCCCACCTTTTCCTCCGCCACTACCTACCGCTACCTCCATCTCCTCCTTCCTCCACCTCCACCACGCATACAGTCGTACGGTCGCCGGCGAGCAATACGGTTTATGGCCGCGTGACACCGTCCCGGACAACATCGACGTCCACGAACAGCTGAATCCTCCGTTCCCGGTTCCGTCCCCAGGACGGCCTCATATCAATCGCGGCGGCGTCGATCGTGAAAAGCCCCGGGAAGGAAGAGAAACGGAAGAAACTTGGTCTCCCGAGGAAGGCTTTCCCGTGGTGCGAGCGAGCCGAACCGACGATCGTCGTCGGCCGAGTTGCTCGCCCAGCATCGCTCGAATAGTCGCACACCGACAGAGAGAGAAGTGTCAGTGGTTAGCCGATAGAACACAGTGGTGGTTGCCGCGGGGCAGACGTTCCGTTTGCGGAAAAACGAAACCACCAAGCAGGTGGTAATCTCGAGAGGGGAGGATAGCGGAACCATACGTGTCGGTGTCGATCGCGAGTGAGAGTGTTTTTCGCGTGTGGGAGCGTTCGTGGCGACGTCCGGGCTCCCCGCGAGACGTCAACATCTGGTACCGTGTTTCCGGGCGTGCGAGCGCGTGGACGTCCTGTTCTCCCCGCGCCCCGGGTCCCCCCGACGCAGGATCCGTCCCCTGTGACCTGGACGCTCGACGACCGGTTGATTTCCTCCGGGGTTTCGCGACCCCGTGGCATGTCCTCGCGGCGCTGACATCGCCAACGGACCCTGCCCGGTGTCTCGTCGCCTCCTCCGCGTGCACCGTGCCCGACCAACGACCACGAGAGCATCGTCGAGGAGCGCGACGCCGCGTCCAGCATGCCGTGGATACAAGCCACCTCGAGCGTTTTGTGACCGATCGATTTCACCTGTGGATCACACGGCGGCCGGTTCGAGAGAGGCAGCAACGAGTCAGCTGTCGACCGAGGATTATTCCCTGCCAGCAATCCCGCGGACGTCCATCTTCTATTCGCAGAGGTTAGTCACTCTCCCAGATCGTTCCGGTATAGTACACACGCGTACGTGCCTGCTCATCGCGTGTGTGTGTACGTGCGTGCGCCAGCCAGCCGCCTGCGTGGACGCGAGCGCGCTAGTCTGTGTTCGTGGCGGATCGCGCGAGCGTGTCCCATGTGAACATGTCTGTTCGACCGTGTGCGCTTGATACGCGCGCGCGAGCCTCGACGAGCCGACGATGTCCCCCGTGTGGGCAGACGCGCTCGCTGAGCGTGTGGGAGCCCCGTACGTGTATCCACCGCGTGGATACACGGTGCAACGATCGATGTCGTACGCTACCGTGTCTACACGGACCCGTGGACGCGCGCACACACGCGCACGGCTGTCAGTGTGTTTATCCGCGTTGCGAAAGCGACGTGCACGCCGCGAGCCGCGGCTAGGCTCGAGCGCGATTTTCAGTGGAAGCGTTTCGAGGATCAGGATCTTTCACCTGGAGAATTTTTCTGCGCCGGGTGCCGGCTACGGAACGGGTTCCGTGGACGCGTTCGGTCGCATGAAAGCGATTTTCGAACCGGGAAAACACCGGCAGGGGAAATACAGTGATCTTTGACTGTAGTCAGTCATAAGCTCGTGACTATGGAACCTAACAGAGTGCAATTAATGTTAACCCACCTGACAAAATAGGCATAGTTAGTTGTACTTTCTGCTAAGTGAAGCTACTTTCTGAATCTTCAGGGTATATCAGGGTATAGTCTTCTCGTTAGACGCGGAGGACGTTTCCCAAGGAAGTACTCTGTCGGCAGATTATATAAATAATTCTGTGTGGAAAGTGTTACGATAACATATGTCAGATACGCGCGTTTGAAAACAAGTCGGAGCACTCTTTATTACAGTGGAAAAGTCACTTTATGCACTGACCAGTAGTTAAAGTTAGATTAAGAAGTTACCTTGTTTTCCAGACTCTAATCTGTCAAGTTTCTTCATTCGGAATTCATTTAACAGTTTAAAATGTATATCTCAGTATATGTTACAAGTTTGACACAAGTAGGTGCTACGTTTTTCACTCGGAGTAAGTCGCGAAATTTATTAGTACTGCATTGACATGTCCTTTTAGGATTATTCGGTAGAACCTGAATAAGTATTTAAGAAGTTGATAAGTCAACAGCTCCTTTAACACCGGCTAAACCTGGGACAACTTTATTCAGATTATAGTGATTGCAAGCTAGTTCTGCATACTCCAGATTTAGAGTAGCTATTATAAGTTAACAGTGCTGACATTTCTATGAGAGATTACACAAAGGTGGAAAAATTCTTTCTGTTTTGATGAACAGTATTTCATAACGTCAGAATTTATTATAGATTCAGAAGTTTTGCTCTTTCCTTTGTCTGACATTGTCTTTTCTTTACCTACGTTTATTATCTTCACTCTGAGAAGAAGAATTCTGTCCATAGAAATCAACTTTTTCATCATGTTGGATGCTTAAATATCCGACGGGGAAAGAAAAATACTTTTATGAATCTGAATCTGACTGACCTAACCGAAAGTCACATGCCATATTGGATCATAATTTTTTAATTGGATGATTATCTGAACTACGGGTTCAACTGCGCAGTTTAATGAGACGTAGACGCTACCATTTAGGGTTTAATTAGTTTTCTTTAACTGATTGAGTAACTGGTACAATGAAGTTTCTAAGGTGAAGGGCGAAGCGAATTGTGAAATACATATATACTGACTTCTTGATATCCTTGACCTAACGCTTTGGCACGCAGAGTGATGAAAACGAAAATCGTCAAATGGAAATGGTTAACTGAAAAAAGCGTTGCGATTGCATTTTTCAAGTGCGTTGCAACAATGATAGCAAAAAGCGTTACGAGAACGCAGAGATAATGTTTCTTCTTCTGTTACCACTTTTTCTTTGTATATTTAGAAGCGCCTATAAATTGCCGTGATTCTGTACAAAACTAGAAAAGCAACAGTTGCCAAACAGAATATTTCCATGCAAAAAACACCACAGTCTTTTACACAGCAAACATTTACAGTCGAAAACTCTGATCGATACATCTGCTATGTTTTGGCAGCACGCAATTAACGCGTGTTAACGCTCTCTACGAGGAGAAGTATGGCGTGTAAATGGTTCGGTATTGTGTCCCCAACAGGCGTAACGAGGAACGTATAATATGCGTGTCGCGTGGACCATGAGATTCGAGATTTCGAGTAGCAGCGATTTTAGTCAGCGAAACGTCATCGAAAACGAAATCTCTCTGATGACGCAGCCGTCTCCATGCGCGTCGAAGGGACTTATCAATCATTCTCCTCGGACGCTGTTCAATCGTTTGCGATTGGTTTGTTTCGAAACAACAAATGCACGACACGGATCAAGCTGTGATGAAACGATATCGATTTTGCTTTAAGGGGAAAAAATCATTCGGTGTCTCATATTCACGACTTTCTTCTCGGTAATTCTTTTGTTTCTTTTGAAAGACGTTGATTGGGTGATTGTTGTACTGAATTTGAGAGACAAATTGCAAAGGAAGTTGGGAGGATGTGACTACTCAAAATTGAAATTCGTATTTGTGTATTTGGATATTTAGATATTTGGAATTCAAGTTTCCAAGGAGCTGAAGAGCAGTTCTTATTATCTGGAGATCAAGGAGCTGAAGAGAAGTATTGCTATCTGGATGTTTGGATATCCAAAATATATGCTATACTAGGAACTTGGTTACGAAATTTGTATTTGAGAAGTTAGGAAACATTATTTGAATCACTTTTCTCTATTTTAATATTAATTGTTTTGCTTACGGATTTGAATAATTCTTTAGAAATATTATAATCAAGAAAGAACATCTAAATGCTCGGATACTTGGACTTGAACCTGAATACCTAAGTATTTGAATTAGAACCTGAGTACTCGGATACTTGAATTCTAACCTAAATACTCAAGTACTCGAATTCGAATCTGAGCATTCAAGTACTTTAACTGGAATTCGAATGCTCAAACATTGGACCAGGAATTCGAGTATTCAAGTATCTGTATCCGAATATGAATACTTGACTACCACGATTAAAAAGCGCATACTCGAATACTTTCCTACCAATCGAAATACTGGAGTACTTAAATTCAGATTCGAATACTCGAGAACCCAAAACCGGATTTCGAAACCAGATTCGTTGTCGCCCCCATCGCCCATAACAGAAAAATAATCGCGAAATATTTTCTGCCGGCGTCGAAGAATAACTAGGCAAGAGAAACCGAGAGGAATTAAAGAGGAGAAACTTCCTACCATTTTCTTGCCAGGAGTCTGACAATTTATCCGGCATCCGAGTGTCACAGAGGCGGACACAGAACGATGGCAAAAAGTAAAATTCAATCGGTCGCTCGTTACAGCGATTTTTTCTTCTGGCGAGTGTAGCGATTCTCGGAAATTCCAGAAGGAATAAAGGGAACGCTGCGACTCTGTATCATCAATAAATCAATCAGGGGAAAGATGCATGGCCCGGGGGGAAAAACTGTTCCAGGAGACACCGTCGCTCTTTTTTTCGCGGTCAACCGATGCCGCCCCGCGCGAAGTCGAACCCTAGGAACAAGATCGATCGATTCGGCCGTAGGAGGCCAACGCGCCTCGGGTGTTGTATTCGCGTCCAGAATTATGCAATGCCAGCGTGAAATTAGATCTCCGCCTTCTTTGAGCCAACGCAACCGCGCACCTTTGTTCCTTGGAGGCCGTGCAAGGCACTCGGTCAACGATTCTTTTCTCTGCCTCTCTCGGTCGGAAAGGATCCACGATAATGTAACGGTTAAGGATCCTTTCAGCGTCGTGTGTATCTCACTTTACTCTCCTTTCAATCGTAGACTGCAATTATTTCCGGCTTTTGTTCCATTTTTCTATCGAACAATTGGGAAAATCTACAGAATCCGGATTTGAGCATTCGAGTATTCGAATTGGAGTTCAAGTATCGCAATATGTGGATTCAAATTCAGTTAGTTGAATATTCAAATTTTAACTTGGCTGCTTGAATATTCAAATTCGACTTCAAGGATTCAAATATATTTGATATCATAATTTTTTTCTGGATTAGTTATGCTTTACAGTAGGATTGACATTAAAGAATTGAAGAAAAAATCCAACTCCAAGTACTCGAATACTGAGATCCAAATTCGAGTTTATTTATTTATTTATTTATTTGCGGGTTTTCAACCCTTTAGAGTACAATTTCATAAGCGATCATTTGTAGGCGACAATGTTTTGTATTATCTATTTTTCACGGATGTTTGGGAACTAAAGAATTAAAGTGTATTTCAAGTACTCAAACATCCTGATACCAAGTGTTTTTTTCTACTCAAGCATTTAGAAACTTGTATCCAAGTTCACTGGATATACGAACATTGAAATATTCTTTAAAAAGACTCGAGTTTTAGAAAGTCTCGGAAAGAACAATTAAGGGAAAATTCTTACAACACTTTCGAAAAATGTGTCGATTCGATGCTACATATGGTGCGACTTCATGTTCGTCGAAGGATAACAATGCACCAGTTAACCGCTCGCGTATGTATTTTATTTATCGTGGCCTCTTCTTGCGTCCCGCTTCCGAATCAATTTCTCTGCTCGAGGTCTGCTCGCCGGCCAGTTCAAACGCGACAATACGTTATGCAAATGAGGCTACGTCAGCGGGAGATTCTCCCTTCGATTTGCATTAAGCTCGCATTCAGCATCAACCTAAGTACTTTCACCGTTCAGGTACGATTGTCTAAATCCCGGAAAGAAGGCCGACGAATGATAAATAAAGAAAATCGGGCACACTCCGAGGACTGGTCTCCGACTCTGACTAGGCTTCGGTGTAACTTGGGTGAAATAGTGGATCCTGATGTGTTGAAAAGGTTGGAAGGGGAACTTTAAGAGGAGCTCTGGCGTGCATAACGAAAACATGAATAGCGATGGAAACGAAACATCATAAATAATTGAAATCTTGTGCACAGGGTGTTCGTAAAGTGCTGAAAACTTCAAGGAAGTATTCATATAATCAAATATCAAAGTTGACTCGAAGCTGACTAAGAAAAGCAATCGACGTTTTCTTCTCCTGACAGAAAAATTCTATAAAATATTCTATTATGAAGTAACTGTAATAAAAACTTCATCTTGGTTCTCTTGTTGTAACATAACTCAGAATAATACAAAGAATATACAGACTTTTGAAAAGCAATATAAATTTATAAATTCTTCATTTCAATTATCTAAAGTAGATACAGCGACTTCGAGTTAAGGAATGGGTTATGTTAAGTGCAGTCTAAGCGGTAAAAAAACTGTCACGAAGGCCAAGTAGCTTGTCAATAACCCTATCATTCCTTGTAGTTTACTCTATTCAGGTGTATATTTAAGAGTTGCAAAAACGATGCAACAAACGGTGCGTGCAATGCAGTTGAAAAGCAGTAACCGGTGCACCAGGGTGTGAAACGCTCTCTGTTAAAGTGTAGCCATGTCTGAACGATTATTACGACTGTCATGATTATCGTACGATTGTTAATAATGTAGTGGTGATCGCATTGACCACCTGCTTTCTGATAATGCCTTGATTTAAAACTACTTTGTCACAGTGATACCAAAGAGTTGTTGAAGCTTGTGATCTAGAAACGTGTTTACTTCTGCAGGTGTATCAGGTCTTTTCTAACTTCACAGTGATAACTTTCCAAGTCTGTAGACTGAAACGAAAATTTATATATTACTTATTCTTATAAATTAATTTATTTGGAATAAAATTCCATTTGTATGATTTTTGTTAGTTTCAGTGAATTATAAACTGCATTATTGAAGTATACAAGTTTAATATAAAAAAATCTTTTTCTAGTATTTTTAAACCTTTCAGGCGTTTTGAGGCAGTTTTTATATTCTTATTTTCAAAAATCATAGGAAAGTCTAGATTACAATTCTTATAAGAATAAATAAAAATGAATATTTTGCTTTTTAGTGCTGAATTGATAGATTTTTTGAATCGGTGCATAATATAAATTGCGCGTTTTCTTGATGCTATTTCTATTTAAGTAAATTCAACTTTGAAAGTTCTAAGTGATGTTCAACTTCTGAGAAGCCTGTTAACCTGATTATTTCTTCTCATCTTTCTATGCGAGAGATCAATTTGATTAGCGGTTCCAGGCGCCTTAAAGTCTTCAAGGCGTGTCTATAATGCTAATTAATGCTTTTTACATGATAATTAGAAAAATTTTAATACACTTGATGGATAAGAAGGGCGCACTATACACATAAATTATAAAAAAACAGGAGTTCTCTTAAGTTTCCCAATTAATCACGATTAAAGAAACCGTATTGAACCATTCAGCTTCATGATGAAACTTTAATTGGCACTAAAGGTACAAGCGAATCGAAGAAAAATTAGTACCCTGCTAAAAAAAAACTGAACGTTAAAACAGTCATTGAGATGAACTCGTTTGTAACGAGTACAATTTGTCTTTTGGGTTAAGTACTCGAGTCGACCGAATGTACTCTGATTTAACACATCGTAAATCTATAATTGATGTGCAAAAAAGAAATGCGAAAGACCGCTTTCCTCGCCGTGCAATTAAGTCCCATTGCCTTTCGCGAGGTTCTCGTATCTCGTTTTGACGTTACGATGAGGGAACAGAAAAAACATATCAGCATGCAAAGCTAACAGGACATTGCGGCCTCGCATCGTTAAAAGATAAATGTTTTATATTTTTGCTAATAAACCAGTGATGCGCTGACCAACAGAACAGGTGAATCAACGACTCAGATCATTCTACACGATCCCTAATTAGCCCCTTGGCCTGTTTTTGTAGCAGATTCTAGGTTATAGCTTAGAGCGTGTTTCGTAAAAAATTGTCTCTCGATATGGACCAATTATTTTTAGCTATTTATGTAATTTTTATTACGGATACAAGTAAAATTGTTTCACTGTTTTCTAAATTTGATTATTTCTGCATGAATTTGATTCAACAAATGACTCAGTATATCCTTCAAGAGATACGCAGTCAGGAAGTCGAAAAGAATCGAATTTTCTAAAACAATGAAAGTTTCAAATTTATTTGACTAAATTACATAGAGATACAGACATTTACAATTAATATCTTCATTATATATAATTAGTAATTACCATTTGAAACTTTAAATGTGTTTTGCTCGGAACAATGTTTTCAAAAATGGCGAGCAAGATATTTAAAAAACTACTGCACCAATCTTTTTCAAATTTGGTGTGCTTATTTTAGATACAAAAATCTAGTGGTTGATCGAAGGATTTTTGTTTCAATGTATATTTTTAATTTTATAAACAAAAAGTGGCCCTTTTTATCCTAAAAATCAAAGCTCTTACTTTAAAAAGTCACCATTTTGTTTTAACATAATATTTCGAAAATTCTTTCCATTAATCAGAAGATGAACTAATAAATTAACGAAATCTTTTGAGTTTTTTTTTATTTTACCACCGCAGTTTTTGAAAAGTGCTTCTCCAATACTGGTAATAATTTCCATATAAATTAACATTTTTACACAAAAAAATTAGTAAATATTACTCAAAAGATTACTCTTTTAAATACAAAAAGTATTGGACCAATGTATGTTTATGTTTATTCAAAAAAAAAAATTCTCAAATATTCTGTTTCTTTTGGCCTTTTGACTGCGTATAACCATGGGTCTCTAGTACAGGTCGGAATATACCTAATGAATTTGGCAACGCTGTTATCAGTTCTATCATTATGACAAGCCGATCGCATATCGCGTAATGACGTTTCATATTTATTCGTTTCTTCACCAGTTTCATTGCTTTTATTCTGATTAACTTCCACATTTGGTAAGTTTTATGAAAATAATGCTTATGTTTGTAATAAATCAACATAACCTCCGGAGAATATATCACCGATCAGGACTGATGTATTGTCTCTAAGCGCTGTTGCCTTATCCTATATTTCGACCTGTACTAGGGACGGACATGATACATATAACCTTTTATAGTCGCGCAGCAGTCGTTGTGCGCATGTACAGTAGATCCAATGGCACCTTACATACAGGAAATACGAATTTGAGTTATACACTTGTGTCATTCGATTCTCTTAAAGGGTAAACTCAGACAGACGTGTGTTTTTCACAAACACAAATAAATCGGACAACGTCATTGACAGTTTTGAGGCTGTCACGTTGCCCGAAAGTGGTCGGAAAGTGGTTCGTCTGAGTTTACTCAAAGAGAAAAAGACTAAACGCAATAAAATGATATAAATATGACAAAATTACACTAATTTTGCATCCAGAAATTTATCCGAACACAATCTCCACATTTTATAAGCGTGCATACGCAATAATAACAGCGATTTCTGTATTCCAATTTAAAATAAACGCTGCAATAGCCTCGATCGCGCGACTGAAATTTCCCAGCAACGATTTTCCACGAGCAACGCGTCGGTGAATTTCCCGCGAGCGAAACGGTGTCGCGCGCAGCCGATGCAAACAAGTTCGGCGCAGGATGATCGGTGAAAGTGAATTACGATTACCCCGGTCGGAAACGTGCTTTCCTCGCGCTTTCAAAAATCGCACAACCGCTGATTAGAGGATCGATCGTTCGATCTACAATGTTTATGGCGGCCGCTCGGACGTGGTCGCCGGGCACGTGATCGCAGGATCGGCCGAGACACGTTCGCATGGAACGCCGATGGCTAATTCTTAATTAAGCATCGGACATTCCCCGGGATCACTCGATTTATTTCGCTTTCAGATTTAATCTGGGAAAGCAAACAAACTCGAGTACAGGGTGCGCAAAACGCGCGGCGACGCGAAGGAGAGTCCGGTCGTCGGCGTTGCGTGCGCAGGCGCGTGTGCGCGAGCGCGAGCGCGGTGGACGACTACCGGTGAAACAAATAATTGCTGAAAAATTCCTGGTCTCCATCGGCCGCGACCGCCGCGCTATTAATTAGCCATAAAACACGGCGTAATGGCGAACGTGTCGATCGCGGGGCTGGCATTTCTCGTCTGTGACACGCGGCACGAATCGAGACCGAGACCGTTGTATTCGCGGCGACGATGGAACGCGTTCGAGATCGATTCTCGAGTTCGTCGCCAGGCCCATGACGCGAACTCTAGTTGTGTGGACAGAGTACATCAATTTAAGACAGGCATTGACAGCTAGAGATAAAAAGTTATAGTTATGTAGAACTGATTTTCTTTCAGCATCAATTCCTGCTGGAAAACAGTATTTAAGTACTTAATACTAGGAAATTTGAGCTCTAGGAAGATTTAAAGACCAAATTTTACCTTGATTCTCCATAAAAAAAATGCTAAGCATATTTCTTTTGCTCACAGTAGTTTTAGTAATAAATTAGCAGCTTGAACAAGTTATCTCCAGAAAAAAACTGGAGCTTAAATTTGGTGGACATTTTTATCCCGTTTTGGACTTTCCAAGAATGATCTTAAATTAATTTTATGGATGAGTATGCGTAAGTATATTCTAATTTCGGATGGTTTTTATTACTCAGCTTTGGGGATTTAAATTATTTCTCTTAACTTAAATGGGGGATTAAAATGAGTGTGGAATTAATTTTTAATTACTTACGTAAGATGGAAGAATTAATTTATTGTACTTTTAATTTGCAAGCTTATGCAAATTGCATTTTTGCAATATTTGGATATCTAACAGTGTTCTGATTTAAATTTTAATTTCATGTTGTTAAAGGTATTAATATTACCTCGAAAATAATTAGAAACATTTACCATAAACATACATAAGTATATAAAATTATTTCCTAAAAAACAAAATATTATTTGCTATCAAATACTAAAATGTATTAATACTTATTAGTGGACATGCATCCACTTCAATTACAAGTTTGTATTGCATTTTACAGCATAAGCAATAATTAAAATGAACTTTACAAGCACAGCAATTTGTATTCGATTTTTCAGGATGCTTGGCATTTCGATCTAACATCAAATAAAGTTCCTTTTGAACATAGAGATTCTACTAGATAAACATGTTCAATACTCTACGAGTAATAAATAAAGTCTCTTCTGAATGTGTCATTCATATACAAACACATTTATATTATTCGATGATTTATAAGTGAGGGTAATATTTGTAGGACATGATGCAATATTTTCCATAAAAATGCGAACCGTTTTTGAAGCAATACCTATGTTAATCATATTTTATGGAAAATGGAATCCAAGTATTTCGAAAGTCAGCGAAGCAGTTCCACTCCGCTGCGAACATACATAATTTGCAATAGTGCTGATTGCGGATATTATATCTTTGCCACATCGTTCACTGAATTTAAGACCACTGTGAGTTATTCTGTACAGTGAATTATCATTGAAATTTGTCAAATATTTTTTTTTATCAAAAGTGATGGCAATATCTTGTAAATAAATTAGTTGTACTTTTATCTTGTGTTACCAAACACTACACTAATTTATTCATTCATTCATCATTCTATACTTATATATTATAAATCGTAACTTAAACTTGTATATTTATTATGTATTTGGACATTTTGGCACCATGTGTTGAGAAATGAGTGACTTGCATTCATGAATATTATTCTTCAGTATTTTATAACTTTTTATGGTTATTTAACCCTGCTATTTTCCTCTTAAAATTCTAATTTATTGTAACTTGAATTATTCACACATCATTATAAATGTGACCAATGAAATTTTTACAGAATATCAAGAGACAATAAACGTAATTTCCTCATAAAACAAAATGTGGGATTAAGTAGGTCAGATAGATCCGAAGAGAACAGCAGGGTTAAGAATTTAATCTTTTAACACATCTCCAACAAAGGTATTAAAAAATTTCTATAACTATTGTCAAGAAATATTGAATAATGTCTACTTGAAATGTCAAAAAGTATAGTTTCAATACCATTTATCAAGATACTATCAAGGAAGTGGCTGAGTATCATAGTTGCAATTTTACGGCACTGTAAAGTTAACTATCTACACTTTCTTCTTTCAATTTACTAGTAATTACTTAATTATTTACGATTACTAGTCAGCTTAATATGCCAGATTTACCAGATTCATTAAAATAAGCCAAGCCTGAAAATTCAGTTTAAACCCGAATCGCCATAGAGATATAGCTGCCTTCTGTTCAACTTGTATCCGCGTCCCGCTGTCGGTTATATTTTTTAATCAACCTTTCTTCCTCGATAAAGATAACCTCGCGTCTAACACTCCACGAATAATTGGAGTGAGCAAATAACTTGGACTCCGTTTATCTGCTGACAACTAAGCGAGCAGATAAGTGCGACCACTGTATTTATAGACAAGATTACAAATAACGAAATTCCAGATCGACCAGTTCCGCTGCAACAAGTCCCGCTGATATTACGTCTCTTACTTTTCGATATTATTGATTTCTACTATTGATTAATTAAACTATTTTTTGTTTAAAAACTCATTGTCTTCATAAATTTAGAATCCATTCAGTAATTTAGTCGAGTAGCACGTAACTACATTATTTTACTAAATTACTCGACAAAATTTTAGTGTTAATATATTGTGAATTACTAAAATGCTTGTCACTTGACTAAATTACTGAACGTGCCTCTTTCAGCCTTTACTTCTAACAATAAAACTATTGAATTATTATATAATAATTGTATAGTGGATAACTCCATTTTTTAAGTTTCATTAAATTTTACTATCAGCGCATTTTATTCGATAATAAAACAATATTTGGTAATAAAACTTTTAACAATTCAAAAGGTGAAGTTAATCACATTTGAGCACGAACACGAACGAGGCAGCGCCGAGGCAACATAAAATGGGAGCGGGGGAATCGTTTCGAGGTATGCGGAGCGTGCTCGAACTTGGCTCGGCCTGTTTCGGGCCGTTCGCTGCTCAGATTTCAACTCATACAGAACGTTATCGATTAAAAAAAAAGGATTCGCGGTGCATATAAACGTCGTTTGAAGGTATTTGGCTCGTTCGCCGCTCAGCCTCAGACCGTGCCAACTGTTGTGGATCGAGGCGAGCTCAGTCCCCGATTCTAGAAGCAGCTAGCTTTGCGAAACATTGACAAAATTGTTTCGAGTAAAAGAATATTCTAGGATCTAGAAGCGGCTAGCTTCGCGATCGCGAATCGCGGACCTCGGCTCGTTTCGTACTCGCCTATCCAAAAGTCGCAACTGTCCATCATGCGGTGTTCTGTTCGGCCTCGGCGCTGCCTCGTTCGTGTCCGTGCTCAAGTGTATACGCACCCTGCCTGCGAACGGCTCAATTATCAAGTTTCCACCGCATGAAACATCAACTTTTCGAGTTCAGAAATGGCTCCTCTCCCAGTTCTGCAATTCACGCCGTGCCAACCTGTCAGACAAAATATTAAGCCATCCCCAGAATCGCGTGCTCCAATCCGTAACGGATGTAATTAGGACAGATCGGATTGCTCCCTTTAATTATCCGCTCGCCACCCGGTGCGCGAATTAGCCGCGACGCGCGTCCCCTTCTCAAAACCGAATCGACGGGGCCCCATCGTCTGAACCACCTGTCCGCAACAGGATCGCGCCCCATCGACACTCGTTTCATCGCAACGCCGGCGATCCATTAATTTCCTGTTTATAACACCATAAGGGGACCCAGCGACGTATTCGTGAAACGTGGCTTCGCAAGACTCTGGTTAACGGGAGTCCAAGATTCGCGTCGTTCACGGCATATTAACAGTGGCAATTGGCGATTAGCGCGAAAGTGGACAGGCTGGATGCGGCCAGAGGAAACTTTTATCCGTCTTTACTGCGTCGTTTGGCTCCTCCCTCGTTTCTCTTATGGTAGCTTCTCCTTCTCTTCGTCAAGGGGAACGAATCAGTGAAGATGGGGATTAGATAAATTCTTAGGCGCTACTGTGTTACGCTTTGAATCGAGGTCTTTTTAGGGTGCCTGAAGCAAGCTTCGTATGTCATAGGATTTATATTAACGCTCATGGGATCTTTTTGGGACGTTCATTTCGTGTCGTAGAACTTATATATTAGTCCTCACTCCTCATTTATATTAACCCTCCTCAATTATTTTAGTCCACAGTTCAAATTTTGCTTCATACATTTTAGATTGATCCTATTATGTACTCTCAAATCTTTTACGTTCTGTAATGATATAAGAAAGAGTTAATCATAAACATAAACAATAAGTAATAGAACATCTAGGGGAATGTGGAATAAGACGGACTGGCGGAGTAAAATAGGAAACAGTGTTTACAAAAAACCGTAGATACTATAGTATGCGGACGAATATGTCAGATAGTGCAATGATAATGAGCGTTAATATGAAAAGATGAGTGCTTGAAACTACGCGAATCCAAAGTTATGACGAAATTCAGAATTTGTTCTACAACGATATACAGTGTTCTCTCGTTGCAGGCTCGTGAGGTAGCAACGAATTTTACGTTGTAGAACATGTAGGGCACATGTAATGGAATAATGAAATCGATAGCTTTTTGCAGGTCGTCAATGATTACAGTGAAATTGAAGAGTTGCTCGATGAAGCGACGAAAACGGCGAGCTTATAGCGAGAGAAGACTGTATTACAGTACATGGCAGATGTACAATAGCGTAACTTTATTTGTGTCTATATTCCTTTAAACAAATGTAGTGAATAATTTGCTTTATTAGTAAGTTGTGGATTTTTATGCAAAGTAAGATTATTACGAGCCCAAATAAACAACAGGAATTTGAAAAACAATATGTTTAATGTTCTAAATATTCTAACTTGAATTACATTTCTGATATTTTTTATATTTTGGAATATGTTAATAGTTTTACATAGCATTGCCATAAATACATAAAATCCGTAATTTGCTTACTAGACACCTTTTCATAGACATAGTTTTGAATATGGAATAATTGAAGTTCTTTAAAGAATAATGAATGTCAAGTATGAAATATGAATATGAATTAAGGTAAAACGGGATCCTATATAAAACCATAGAAAAGAAAATGAGTAATTAATTAATTTATCTACGAGATAAACTCATTGTTACAAAAATAAATAAGTAACAAAGAAAGTTACTTGTTATTATAAGTAAAAATAACAAAACTATCAACAGAAGATAGAACCTAGATATAACAAAAATATAATAATAAAATAAAAAAAAAAGAAAATCTCAAATAACAACAATACAAATTGACAAGGTGAAACAACAATTTTAGTTTCTCGACTGTACGAAAGAGAACTAATGAATTAAAAAAAACAACCGGAAGGAGAAGAAAAACAAACACTAGAATTAAATAAATAATTACTTTCTTATTTTTGACTCTGTTCACTTGAATATTAATAGAACTAGTTGTGTTTAGTGTAATTTCAATGACTAGTTTCGAATGGCGTAAGTTGAATGTGAAGTATTAATGTAAAAAGAATTAAAAGAATACTATTCTTTTGAGTTAAAATGTAAAATACTTAGAATGCAATTGAGTAATTTACAGTTACAAGCGATAATAACTCCATTTAAGTCTCATTAAATTTTACTACCAGCGCATTTGATTTAATAGTTGATAATAAAACTTTGAACAATATAGAAATTGAAGTTAATCGCTTTGGCTTGTAAACGCCTCAACCATCAAAAATTTTATTTCAAAGGAATATTCAAGTTACCCTAAATATGGCAGAAAATCATCGAACAAAATGATGAACATGTACAATTAGCTAAGTTGTTGCACAAAATTAGTAGTATTTAGTATTATTCTAAAGAATATCTAGAAAATAGTGATAGCATTTATTATTACACAACCTAACAAATAAAAATATCCTGGAACAAAATTTTTTTCCATAACAAACCCTCAACGAAATTTTCAAAAAAAAGCATTTTATCCGCAAAGAAGTCTCCGATTCAAAGAATACACCGACAGACGATTCAATCGTTTCAGATCATATAGTTTCCTCCGCGATCGATCCAGATTTCCAAGGATCAAGTCAGAAGCGAGTACAGAAATTTAATCAGCCTCTGCGAATATCCTGATATTACTTTCTCCCAGCGTTCGGTTTATGACATTCGAAACGCCGCGCCGCTTGGACTGGTCCATACCAGTCGGAGCAGGAAGAAAAAAATTGTTTAAAGAAGCAGCGAGCAACGATAAATTAAACCGCGCCGGTTGCTTTGGATCGCGGTCTGTGCGCAGCTATTAAACTCGCGAAGCTAATCGTGTACGCGGCCGAATTATTTACACATACGTACGAATTAATTATGCATACGCGGGGAAGACGCGTGCACGCAATGCCGACTGGCTAACCGTGAAATGCATTGTTGTATAAATAACCGTAGTGACGAGATCGCGGATGCGTTTTCCGCGGTTCTATAGAATTGAAATTTGTGTCATTCGTCGTGGATAATGGGACACGGGGTGGGATAAGATGCAGAGATTGCATACACTTGGATGCTTTGGAAAAGTTGCTTTTTTCTCTGTGCGAGTAAATGAA
Source organism: Perdita meconis (assembly GCA_030770465.2). Classification (NCBI taxonomy): domain Eukaryota; kingdom Metazoa; phylum Arthropoda; class Insecta; order Hymenoptera; family Andrenidae; genus Perdita; species Perdita meconis. Next base: position 937,433 of record JASKOS020000017.1, read on the forward strand.
AATGTTGCGTACGTTGATGATACTCGGTCCTCGGCACAGGATAAAATGAATACTCATTTAAATAATGTTGCTATTTGGTTGGCTCTTAATAAGTTATCGTTAAATATAAATAAAACACTATACATGACGTTTGGTAACTACTATGATAGTGTTCCTAGTACACTAAATATTGTAATCCAAGATCAACAAATTAAAAGAGTGGAAAGTTTTAAGTACCTAGGAATACATTTTGATTATAAAATGAAATGGGATTGTCATATTGAAAATATTGTTAAAAGAACAAAATATCTGATTTTTATATTTGCAAAAATTAGAAAGATTATGGAAATCAAAACATTAATGATAATTTACTATGCGTTTTTTCGAAGCATTGTTACTTACGGTATAATTGCCTGGGGTGGAGCAGGTAAAAGTATATTAAATCTATCACAAAGAATACAGGCCAGGCTGTTGAAAATGATAAACAAAGATTTATCGACTGGGAAAAGCATCCCCTTAAATATTACGCAATTATCTACTCTCACCTCTTTATTATATCATTACGAGACATTGAAAGGATTGTATACAAATTCTGAAAGTAGCACACGATACAGGTCAATTCAATTACCAAAAACAAGTAAAGTTGTAAGTGATAAAAATAGTTATATGGTAGCTAGAACTTTTAACAGACAAAAGAATTTATTAGAGCTAATATATAAGTATTGTGTAAAATCCTACTGTTCTTAATCAGAGGATATATTCTTTACATAAATGGTAATATGGAAAATTACGTAGTTTTAAGTATTTTCTAAATAGTTATAAGTTATTTTTATATTGTTATTGTTTATTTTTATATGTTTTTTAGTTTTTATATATGTATACCAGCCTATGTACAGGTAATAATGTTTACCTCTATAGGATTACTTTTGTAAATTAACTGGTAAATAAATTCTTGTAAATTCTTGTAAATTCTTGTGTGAAGTAATTAAATTTTGATGACAAAGAAGAATGAAACCCGAATTAACATGCAGAAAAATTGACTGAGACATTACAGTTCAAAATACACTGACCCACATACGGGTCATAGAACTGTGAACGTGTTCAAAGCACCTGCATAAATGCTTATAAAATATTTCTAAAAATGAAAGCACCTCACAGACAGCTACAATCCCAAGGACACGTCTCTAATACATATTCATAGTTGAAATACGAGGCAACGTAATAAAATGAATACAAATAAGGAAGCAATATTCTTAATAAAATTCAATCGCAGTGACAAACAAGCGATTACACAAGAAAATTAATAATAAGAAAAGGGACGTAGAGGAATTCTCTTCAGGTATCCTGGAACAAAGAATAAAATTCCTCGGCTGTCTGCGAAATTCCAAGACCCTTTTCTTCCTCTTTTAGAGCGGTGCTAAAAACTGTCAGGGGATCTAGGGGCTAAGTAGCCAGCCAGGTAAAACGGTGATTTGTGAAATCCGACCTGAGGCGCCTCCGGTTCCATGCTTTTGTGGAAAATAACTTATTTCCTGAAATCACAGTTTTATCCCCGACTGGACGGTGTCTAACGAACTGGCCGGCAGAGGCCAGTTCGAATTCCAAAAGCGGCTTTTATATCTTCCCTCGAGAGACTTTTATTACGAGATCCACCAGGGATGGGATGAATCCGAAGCCCCGTCGTCGCGGCGCTCGTTGAATTCGGATGAAGTTGTTATTTTGGTCTCGTTTCCCGGGAAACCGTGCAAGGAATTTTTATAGTTCTCGACCGCGAGCCGAAAACAGTCAGGCTATCGTTCCGACTACAGCGTCGCGCGTTTTCTTTTCTTCTTTCTCGCCGCGCCGCCTTCTAGTCGTTTCTTTATCTACGCGCATAAACTCGATGGAAACGCCGTTTGAAGGTAAACAGGTGGATATCGACAGCTAGCGTGATATTTTCTTGGGCCGAGTTAAGGAGGAAAGAAATGGAGAGACGCGTCGGAGGTTGTATCGATAAAGTCGCTGATAATGGTGTCATAGTTTTTGATAATTCTGTGTTTGTAAGGTGGAGCTTCTTTCACTCTTCCTTCTTAAGCAGTTTCGAAAACGTTTTGGTGTTCACTTGGTTTGAAGTTTAGAATATGTTAATGAAAAGGAGGCATAAATTTTGTGCCGGATGATAACAGTTTCCAAAATCTTGTATTTTTGGTAACCGATAACGATAACTAACCTCTGATGCTAATAAATTTAGAAGTGATTACCTGATTTTTGTGAAGATAAACAGTAATAACTGCTGATCTTATCTTATGTATGGTAATACGGATTGTAAATAAACATAAAATCTATGAGATTGTTAACCCATAACAAAATGTACAAAATAATAAAAACATTATTGCAGTTACATATACTGTTATTCAAGTTTTAATTTTTTATTTATGTCTGTAAACATTTGATTTTGCATAAAAATCAGCATAAAAATAGTGACGAAAATGTACATTTAGTAATTTTATAATTGAAATTCTAAAATGAGAAATAGACTCAAAACATATGTCAGTACTTCAAGAAATAGCTAAATAATATTCTCGAATAATATTCCATAGATACGTTCATAGTATTATATTAATACTGGAAGAACAGTATTGCCACCGCGGAGGTACTGGTGATTTCAGTGCCAGAGTAGCAATCATTACTGCGGGGTTACCGGTGATTTCAATGCCGAAACAGCGGTATCGTCGCGAAATGAAGACTCGAAGAAAGGCAGTAATTGTGCTGCGAACAGTGTATACAATATTCTCAAATGAAACATATTCTTCACCGTGGCACCGAATGATCATTATCTCCAAATGAAAAGGAACGAGAGCGCACGTCGAGCGAATGACTAAGAAGCGGCCGGGCCGGGCCGGGCGCGGGCGCTTCCTTCAGAATGAAATTCCGTTCTGTTCTCGGGGCTTCCGAAAAACAGTGAAACAAGCGGGCTCAGCCGCGCGGCGGAACGAAGAAATCCGGTTTCCAACGACCGGTACCCGCGGGAGTACAGTTTCGATAATTGCAACAGGTGCACGACCTCGGACGAAAGTGTGTCTTGCTGGAAATCGATTATTCAACGCGGCCGCCGGCGCGGCGCGGCGCGGCGTATGGAAGCTTTCAGACCCTTCTTCGACAATTGTTTCCAATTACGAGAGAAAAGTCGGTGCCGCCCGTCATGCACCGGCGTTCTTTACCTCGAATGTTTCGGGTCATCATTAGGGCTCGGAACTGTTTGGATAATTTCATATTCGAATAATTTAAGCATTTGAGTCGGACGGATGAATTTTAATATTCGAGGACTGTATAATCTTCGTTATTAAGTTCTCGATTCTCGACGAATGCAACAATTGAATACTGCATACGGTTTCGCAGAAAGATCTCTCCATTAGCAGCTAATTGAAAAAAAAGATGGAGAAATGAGAATGAGGAAGACATTATAATACGTTACTGGATTGCATTGAATGTTTTACCAGAAGTGGAGTTTGTTTGATATTATTGTTGTTAAATGTTTCAAGAGAAATTACTTTTTGTTACTTCCTTGAGATTTTGTATGAAATAGAATCTTGAAGTATTTGAGTAGGCTGCATTTGACTTGCATTTGAAATGTATTATGAATACACTGTTGCATAACTACTTAAACATTCAAATAGACTTAGATACTATTCTAATATTTAAGCGTTCAAGTAGCATTCAAATGACTAACAATTCTAGCAGTATTTGAATTAGAGCTGTAAATATTCGACTACTCGAATATTTCGAATAATTTCGAATAAGAATAATTTATTTGAATTATTCGAATACTTAGGAATATTCGAATACGAATAACTTATTCGGATTATTCGAATACTTAGGAATATTAAAAAATTCTAAGATTATTCGAATAATTGAAATTTCGCCACGTGTTATAGTGTCGCAAACTTCTCGTCATTTAGATTTGTAGTCGATACAATAGTACGAAATTGCAACATTTCGAATATTCGAATAGTCCTAATTAGTCGAATAACATTTGAACGTATGAATTGTTCGAATATCAAATTCGAATTTTATTGGTATTCCAATATTCGAATGTTCTAGGTATTCGAATATTCGAATATTTGTAACACCTCTCACTTGAATACTTACAATTAGTTATTTAAATAACTATTTCAGTGCTTGAATAGTGAACTATTTAAGTAGCATTCAAATGTTGAAGTATTTAAATAAATTGGAACAGTGTACTAACACCTATATATTTGAACTGTAATCGAATACTCGAATAATTGAACAGCATTCGAATATTCATTTGAACTATAATTGAATACTTAAATAGTTGAACAGTATTCTAATATTCAAAAACCATACATTTGAACTATAATTGAATACTGAAATAATTGAACAGTATTCTAATATTCTAAAGCTATACATTTGAACTATAATTGAATACTCAAATAATTGAACAGTATTCTAATATTCTAATACCATACATTTGAACTATAATTCACTACTCAAATAATTGAGTAATGTTCTCATATACTAACGCCGATATGTTGAATAATTAATCGAATACTCAAATAATTGAATAATGCTCTAATACTAAAATGTTCAAATGCATTTAAATAATTCTGCAATTCTAAACTATTTGATTGTTACTCAAATATCGATTACATGAATACCATTCCGTTATTAAATGTACACATTCAACTAGTCGAGTTAAATTCACTGAATGTTTAAATTACGAAAATATTCGAATACAGGAGTTGAGAAAAATTTGACAACTAGATCGAACCGTTAGCACGACTGAATCACGCACGAAGAAAATGAGCATCCGGAAGATCAAAAGCCACGACGACTTCGTTCCGCGGAGATTTTCACCGTGTCGCCCACGAAACGAGGCGTTGCCCGTTGCACCCCGCGGTGCAACGCGATGCAACGAGGCGCAGTCTAGCGAAGCGCGGTTACTACGCTTCGCTCGTTTCGCATTGTTCGATCCGGTGGGGCTTAGTAGCATGAGAGGCGAAAAACGGCGAGATCGACGCCGTGAAAAATTTTTACCGCGCTTCTTACCTGTTCCTGGGTGAAAAACCTGCTCGGAATAGTTACGAGCATTTTGTCGGTGCCTTATCACCAAGTGATCGCGTGTAGCATCAATAAAAATACAAGAACAATAAAATTAATCTACTATGAAATCTTCACCAAGTCCATTACAGATTAGACTTAGATTCCTTCTCTATTCTTTAAATATTTTCAAGCTAAACACCTTCATAGACTTCAACAATTGAATACCTAAACTACCGTCTGAGCTCCTAAGTTACTGTCTAAGCAATGAATAATATAATATTGTAAAGAACAAAATTCTTAAGACCACTGATAACTAAAATCAGCAATGGATAGACTCATAGACTTTATTACGTAGTATCTGATCGATGCTTCCAAGATGGTTGACCACCTTAAGAACATCCGCGAGCTCGGATGATTCAGGGTTCACCTAATGTTATAGGTCTTCGACTACCAATCAATAATCCTCGATGCCTAGTTAACACCAAGAAAGAAGCATACACTCCGACGAGTATTTGTTCTACCTGTAGATTTGTCTAATACTTTCCACGCAACGGTCCCCAGTTGTGTGAGTACCGGGACAGGTTCTGCCAACCTGGGATACTCTGACATTTGCCAGGTTGATAGCCGTTGGAGTAGTTCACCTATAAGCTGGTCATGCCACGTTAGATTTACTACGAGGTGCGTGTTGCTGTGGAAGAAACCCGCGAGCGACTGTGTGCGTCACTGTCATTAGGGGAAGCAAACAAAGGAAGCGACCATTTTGCCCCTCCTCGATTTTTATTCGCTTTTTGCAGGATGCTAGCTTAAAGACGCTTATTGCTATCCGTAGAATGTTGAGTCTGGCTTGAGTACAAACATTCAATAATTCATTTTCTTTAGTATTATTCATCGTTTTTGGTATTATTGGTGGAAGTTGCAGTTTAAGTCTTAGGATGCTTGGGCAATATTTGCATGGCTTCTTGTTCTACAACCACTTCATAAAAAAATATTTGCATCTGGTACATGACGAAGTTGAAGTTGAGAGTCGCTTCAAACCCGGTTTCATTGCTCGGCATGCAAGATCCAAGAAACAATATGATTTATCGACCGAAGTATTATTTATTATCACGCGGACTAATGATTAATAACAGCGCGGCGTAAAAATCTTCTGCAGTCGGTACCCTTTAGGTCTAAGTCCATCCGATCCCGACTGCAATTATTCATACCTTTAAAATTATTGAATGTCTTCATCTAACGCTTCGCGGATAGCAACAGGAGTCTATAGACTGTCATCCTGCGCAGTCGGAGGCGGACAAGTCGACTGCTTCCTCCTGAGCAGAGTACGGCAATTTTGTAAAACTGCTTTCTGCTCGCGATTGCAACTTTGCATATGTAGATAACTATGCAGAGTGCACCTTTCTCCCTCGTTTTCTTTTTCCTGGTTTGTCTGTAAAAACGCCCCGTCTATCCGAATATTTGATACTTCGGGGGTTATAATTAGTTCGTATTATCGACGTATCAACGATCGACTTGATTAATTCAGGGAATGCGAAGCTAATAAGCCCGATTCGTTCTTTCTTTGAAGATAAATGCGTCTGGGGCGGTCATCTTTAGCGCGTTTTCGTGATTCGTGATCGTGTTTTTTTTGGAACGTCTCGTTCAGTAAAGGGATATTCATGATTGGAGATTAGAAGTTGGATTTTTGTCTCATTCCTAATTCCCCAACAAACTTTTGTAGAGACGCTTTTAAATTCGTTACATTGGAGATTAATTAGAAAAGGTTGATGCATGATCGAGATTTATAAGAAAGAATCTATTGCTGAAGTTAGTTTACATTCTAAATGCATATTCATGAAACACATTTGTAAAATAGAAAGTTTCACATCCAAAATAACAAAATGTATAAAATAATAGATGAAGAAAGAAAGCATTTATTCGTTTTGCGACTGACGCGTCGAGTCCTTTGAAAACATCGAATCCTTCGAATGTGTACCGAGTGTCATGAATAAATTTGAATATAAAGATATTCCGTAGATCGATTTAAGGATCCCCGGGATGAACTTTTCAACGACAGCGGAATTATTGATTCGTCCGAGGCGTGGAGCAAATTGGATCCCCGACCTTTGCGCAAACGGCGCGTGCAAATTGCCGTATTGTTAGGATCCCCCGAGGCATTGTCTTCCCTTCGTACAAATTGGAAGCTTTTGCAGATTAAATCGGACAATGCGAAAGAATCCAAGCGTAATAACCACGCTTCGGTAGGCTATGTTGCACCGCGGGGTGCAACTGCTCCGATAATCCTTATCGTTCGTCGATATCATCGCCTTCTTTCAGCTTTATCCTTGCGACGACCACCAACAAAGTGTTACGGTCGTCTAACGCGATACAAGAACGAAGCAGTACAAGAAACAATCCATAGACGAGTATCTGTGAATCTGTGGTTATACGGCAAAACGCCGCATATCACATGTTTTCATTTTCGAGATAAGGTTTAGATTAGAACCTTAAAAAATGGTCTTTCTTTTGTATTTTTTTAAAGTATATCTCTTGGAAAATATGAAAACGAGGAGGATTGTCTGTATGGACCTAGATTAGCTGAATAATGACAAATAACTTCAAACGCAATTTTCTCAAAATGTCATTTTCTAAAATGGCTGACGCAATCTCTCAAGTTCTATTTGACCGATCGATTTCAAATTTGGAGCAGATACTCCGATATCGCACGAACCACAGTTTTATAAAAACATTATCTCCTTCTTTATTATTTTAAAAAAAAGTTTTTGTTTTATTTCTAGAGGTATTTCTGGTTTAAAATTTATTTAATTTACTAATAGAAACCAATATACTATTCGCGTTTAAAGTTTTGATCACCAATACTGTGCTAGTATTTTCTTGAATTTTATTAAAACCTCGTTTTCAAAGGAAAAATTAATTTCATATCCATTTTCTGTGATAATAAATTAAATTCTGCTTTCTAGATTCGAGTTAAGGCACAAATTCAATTTTTTTGAACATGTCACTTGCGTCGTTTTTCTTTGCAGTCGCAGATATATGTTACAATTTATTGTAACAACGTATTGTTACAAATAACACATGTTCGAAAAATTTAGCGTCATGCATTTCGTTTAGGTAGTGATTTCAATTCGTCGAGCCATAGTTGGCGAAAATGTTCAGCATGCATGAATATGTATGCTTGGGTGATCATTTTATTACCAACCTGTTCTCCTTCTTTCGTGATCGGTTGTTTATTAAGGTGTCAGAGATTCCTGTGCAAGATTTATGTTTAATTTCGGAAATTCGGATAATTTCGGACATCGTGACCTTCATTTTTGACAACAAAAGTAGCGGGTTCCTACAACATTTCTTGAAATATCGAGAATTTTCTACGATTTAGTGCAGATACGTAGAGCTACTCTGTCATATTAAATTTTTAATTGAATGCAACTTTATTTTAATTTTTCTATAAGAATTTCCCTGCACCATTTCTCGCAGCACAAGTGTCTTCTAAATTTTATTCAACAACAAGCACGTTCAGCATCGTGTAAATAAATACAGGTTTCATCCAAATTTATTTTGCATGTGTCCAACATCGTGTCCGAGCTTTTATTTCTGCAAACACGTCCCACGTTCGCGAAGAGCCGTGAGAGAAGTGGCCGTTAACACGTGTGCACGCTTCAAGAGAAAGGAAAAGGGGCAGAAAAGAATAATTATAATCTTCGTTTTGTACCTGGCGCCTGGAGGAAGTCCAAGGAAGGACGCGTGAAGTCATCGCCGTAAAAGGCGTTGGGACAAGAAATTTCTTTCTTCAGCATCGCGGACAAAAGGGTCCGCAAGATTAGCACTCGATTTAGGAAGTCAAGAAAATCCGATTCCCCCGGTTTTAAGTACGCATTTCAATGACTGCATCGACCGGTTTCAAATTCGTGTTTGCGAGCCGCGACTTAATGGTTTGAGTGGATATGCCAATAGCAGTTTATTTTAAACACGGAATTTGTATTGTACTTAAACAAATTTGATCTGATAACGAGCTTAAAAATATCTGAAACATCTGTAGCAGCTTCAATTAACAAAAGTTTTAACGAAAAATTAATATCAACATTAAGAAAAGACTGTAAAATGAATGAAATAATTGATCAAAAGCAGGTTTATATAAAACGAAAAGCGTTCTACGAGGTTCGACAAAAAATGGCAACAAGTGTAGCAGGACACTCAACGCGCTAAATATTATTCCAACGATCGCGAAGTGATCGAGCGACGGCGAAGCTGGGTGCGAGATACTCGCCGCGCGGCGAGTCTGATTGGAAAGAAAATATTTAACTCGAGCTTTAACTTACAAAGTATTTCAGTAACTAAAAAACGAATCGGCGGTCAGTGGGTTTCATCAATTTCTAGTCCCCTTCTCGAAATACATTTAGCAGCGTGAGTCACCGCTTTCTATCGGAATGTTAACGGTAAGCGTACGCTGGATTACAGAAAGAAAGAAAGAAAAAAAAGGTGACTCGTCGGCTCCGATCGACGTGCATGCTTCGATAGCGACTTATTTTCAGTGATATATATTCATTCGCGCGAAACTGGGATCAATCTGCTACCGTTTGACGCGAAAACGACAGAAGAAGCGCGGTTCGTGAATTAACAGTTTCTTCCCGTTGTAATAGTCGTTCTTTAATTATTTTTTTAGATGAATCATTTTGTAGATCTTTGAGATCCTTTATAGCATTCATATTTCTTATTGCTTAATTTTTATTATCACTGATGTCTTGAATGTTGGAAGAAGATAAATGGAAGAAACTTCAGAAAGAAATTAATTACATCTCATGCTTATTAGTGACGTTTTAAGTTTTTAACGTGGAAATATAATAGAATGATTATTGAAAAAAAAATTAACACAATGATTACTAACTGTGAGTTTTATAAAATTAAGTAGTAGTTTGAATTACACAATGACAAATAATTTTTATCTAATGATTTACTGATCTAGATTATCGAATGACTCCGGATTAAAACTCAAAGTCGATTTGGAAGAAGATGAAACAGTCGTTTACAGAAATCAAGTTTGCTTAATTGTTATAAGGAAGTGTGTTTATTTCTATCGAAATGGACGAGGCTATCACGATGGTAGCGAAGCAATTAAGCGGGAAATTAATCGGTCTCAAGACTTGAAATCGGTCGTAACATTATGCATAGATTTCTGGCTTATGTAACACTGGTTGCAGTCGTAAAGAAAATTAGTGTAACTTACGGTCAGCGCTTTATGCAGGCTTAGGGCTGATAGAGAGCTACTCGTAAGGCAGGTTTAGTTCGACTTATCCGCTCATTAACCTCTCTGAATTTCATTTTCGCTTCTCGCAGTGGCGATAGAAGTTATTCTACTTCATATTTTCTCGATTAAGCATATTTCGATTAAGTATGCAAGAATTTTAATTCGATGTACGATCAAAAACATTTTTTTATTGGAAAACATTCTATTAGCGATTAAAAAGAATCTATATAAATAGGTCGTTTATTTATATGTTTGTAATTATTATGCTTAAAATATATAAAGCTTAAAGTAGATAATAAAATTTGCCTTTTTATTATTCTATTGTTCATATTTTAATATGTTTAATCCAACTTAAACTCTTTTAGTCGAATGCATTCAATTTGTTATTAACACTAGAACTACTGAAACAAATATATGTATTTTTCTCTAAAGTGTCACTACGACAAATTTTTATAAAAAATACTTTATGTAAGAAAATATTGTAGTACTTATTTACATATTTTTTAGTTTCATATAAAAAATAATCATGTGGGTAATTTTGATCCCGTTGGTAGTTCCAGTGTTAAATAGAAAAATAAATAAATATTGATATGCAGTTGACGACGTTCAATATCATTATCCTAATTGTCCAATAAAAAATAAAAAAAAAATGTTTCTTTCTCAATCTACTAAAGAATAATGAAAATGACTCATTTTAAAATAAAATACACCTAACCTTTACAATATAAATCGTACAAAAATGGATCTCCAAATGGTGAGCCTAATGACTAAGATACACCTACATTCCGCACTCTTTTATTCAAGAAATTAAAGCCGCAGCCAAAGCAACAATATTTTTCAGAATTTTTTACCGATGAACTCAACGAGTCTTCAGCCGCTCCGACGGACCTTAATATCAAAGAACCTCAAAAAACAGTTGGAAAAATTTCCAAGAACCACACGAGACCTCAGCCTCTCATTCCTCATTTTGCGAACGACGCTAATTACTTTTACGACCGCGGTCAGCGTTAAATTTCTCCAGCCCGATCTAGCGGTCGTAGCACTGATCCCATCCGTCATCGCGGGATAAAAATGGCGCGTCTGTCAGTGCCTGCGTCCGTCGCGTCGTGTCCTTGTCGTCCTCTCGTTTTTTCTTCCCGCCCGGACAACAAGCGGGCCACTAATTAGAACAAAATTCTTTTTTCGTCGCTCGGCCGGGGACCCGAGCGCTTCTAAATTACGGGGCCGCAAGGAAGGGGCCTCGAACGGCGTCGTTACCGCGTTCGCCAACGCGTCCTAGATATTTTCTGGTTAGAGAAGCACGTCGAAGGCTTCAACGGGCCCGGTGCGCGACGCTGGTGCGCGGCGATCCCACGCTTGGAGATGCGTATCTCCGTCTGGTTTGGTGGTTTCCCTTTGTTTTGGCCGCTATCGACCAACTTCCTGCCGTTTTCTATTCCTCGGGCCCGCGCCTATTACGCAGTCTTCCGTCTTTTTTCCTTTTTTCCCCCGGCGCGATGGCACAGACGACGCTCGGAGGCGCGAAAACACTTCGGGAACGGTGCGCGTTCTCGTCGGGAGGAACCTTGTTTTCCGAGTCGAGTTGTTTTTCAGCTTCTCGGCGTCTCTTTTCGACGACTTGGAGGAGGATAATAGGAGAGTAAAAGTGGAGTTCATGCAAGTGGAATTCTACGTGAACATTCCGTGCAACTTTCTTTCTTTTTCCTCACTTCCTTGGGTGCTGATGACAGGAAGGCGTGTTGCCAAAATGTTGGTATTTTGTGTCTCAAGAGGTGACGCGAAATGTTGCATGCGTTTATTTATAATAGAATTTATGGAAAATCATTACTTGGAGACAATAGAAATTTGCTTCTTTTTTTGATGATATAAATAATATAAAATTGAATTTCAATTTTCTTTTAGATTTATTTTAGAGATGTAAACGAAAACATGCGAAAGAATCTCAAAAAGTTGCAAGGTGTAACTTCTCTTTTATTTTCGGGAAAGAAATTAGTGAAGATATATAACTTCTAATATTCTAACATTGTCAGTAAAAAAAATATATTCTCTTCAATAAACAGAGACGTATGTATTTAAAAAATGTCATGGCAATAAAAAGAAGTTTAATGGAAAATAAAAATATTTATCGATACAAAACTTTAAATTTTTAATAATTTTTCTTTTATAAATGGAAGAAGAGTGTTTCTTATAATTTTATGGAGTTTTGTGTGTCTTCCTTTATATCTAAAAAAAATTTTGCCAGAAAATTCAGTAAACTTTGAAGTGTTTCCTCGTCAGAAGGATTCCATATGTTTCATACGACGATACCGAGTTAAAGAAATTTCGTTTTAAATTAATGGGTTCACAATTTTGGTCTAATTGTGAGAGATACTTAGGCAGACAGTGTTATAAACTTTATAATAATAGATATAACAGATTGTCATTTGTTGCTTTTTTGTCTGCTATTTCTTCCGATGTTTAAAATACATACATGTTAATTTAGTATCCTTTTGGAATAATTAGTTTCTGAAAGTATTTAATTATACGAAGTCTATCTTCGTTATTGCTTTTAAGATCTTTTATGGAAGTAGGAGGTATGGAAGTCGCCATAAGTAAGTGGGAATTAGAGCATAGAGTAACGTACAGGCAGTTGTCGATGGAGAAGCAATGTTAGTGGAAAGAAAGTTACAAAGCAGTTTGATACGAATAAATTTCAGGTAGCTGTGTAATAATAATACTTTGAAAATTGAATTGTAAAAAGAATTAATAATATCTTTTGTATTACTTAGAGAAATTGCTGCCATGAAAAATTTGACTCGAGTAGTAAAATAGGTTGATCTTTGGGATTTTTTTCTACGGAACTATGGTCAATCTTTTCGAAATTTTGGGGTGTGTTATTTCATATTTGATCAATAACAGTTAATTTTTTCATTAAATAATTGTCTACAGACACAAATGTACATAAACCAGACTGTTTAGGGGTTTTCCAGACTAGGGGCTCCAAATTTTGTGAGAATTCTGAAGAAATTAATTCTTCTCTAAAACACACACAAAAAAAAACAAGGATTTTCTTATTTCTCATATAATTACATTGTCAATGAACTTAAAAACTCAAAGAAAATACAAAACCGACAAACTGATGGAACTTCTAATGAAAAATAAAAACATTATTTCATTTAATTTTTTTTATAAAAGTTGTAGGCTTATCAACAATGTAATTATATGATAAATAAGAAAATTCTTGGTTTACTTGATTTCGAGAAGAATTAAAGCCTTCAGAATTCTCACAAAAACAGTCTGGCGATACAGACATTTATATACATACATCTGTTTCTACGAACAATTTTTAAGCTACAAAATTTACTTTTATCGTTTAAATATGAAATAAAACATCCTGCAAATTTCCAAGATTTTCTTAATAGTCTCGTAGGGAAAAAATCCGAAAGGATCAATTTATTTTGAAGCGCTCTAAACTGTTCTCCCTCCTTAAAATATGAACTATTTTGAACCTAAAAAAAAGTTAAGGTCTAATTTGGAATGGAACACAAAGTAACACAAAAAGTATCACTAATACAAGAAGAGGTAGTACAAATTAAACAAAAAAATCTAATTACTAATTGCAGAGGAAAAAGGAAAAACAGAAATGTCAAGATAAACATCTTCAAGTTGTCGACTCATTTTACTGTATGATTATTAGGTGCGCAAATAAATAATCCATCATTTCATTACTTAAACACTTAAACCAAAGAGCGAAACTAAATGTTCACTGATCTGAAATCTGTTAGAAACTGGAGAAATCGTTTAATAAAGACGAATAAAATTATTAAAGTTAATAGTAAATTACTTCCTATACATTAAGCTACATCAAGACTGAAAACGAGATGCAGAGTAAATTCTTTTTCTTGAGTAACAATAATAATTAGAAGGATTCCTATACAAAATAAAATATATACAAACGCAAATTGAGGTTTGAATTCTAATTCTAATTCTTATTGTTTCAAATATTATATCTTGTATAATTGAAATTTAACAACAGCTTCGTACATTTTCTGCATAGTTAGGATTACCGTAAATGCATAAAAATCCACAGTCTAATAATAATAAATTAAATAAAAGCATCAAAACTTAAAATTAACTTTTAAAAATTCCAAAGCCTCAACTCTAAGATACCAGCAACAATTTAGAAAGTTCGAAAAAAGCAATGAACTTCCAGGCAGCTTAAAACCGAGGAGGCACAGTATCAAGTTCGAGTCGAGTACAGCTGAATTTTAATGCCCGGATGATTTAACGACATTCGATCCTCACTTAATCCCCACTTAATCGTCGATTATTATATACATGATCCTGGTTCATCTTATGAATTTCAGCCTTTAGCACGGATTTCTTGAAATCCTGAATACCAATGAGCTCTATCCTACACCGCGGTATTCACTCCTGACTTTTTTTCTTTCTGGAAGACGTATCCAAGTTCGCGTGCGAATCACCGTCGTACGTAATAACAATTTTACCACGTCGCGAAAGATAAACCCGGCTTTATATCAGCGGCCTTAAATGTCGAAAAGTGCATGCTCGACTTTCACTGTTTTTTGGTACAACGGGTAACGAGCATAGGTGCAGTCTCAAACGCAATATCGGTATCTTAATGTTTCGAGCGTTTTATACCCGCGTGAAGTATCAATTCGCCGGGACTCTAAAAAAAAAATATACGTTTTTGCAACGTCGACATTAAATATTCCGTGCTGACGCAATGACGCGGATTTATGATTTGTAAAATGATTTGCCGGCTATCGGAATGATCGTTACCTTGCCGCGAATATTGTCTTGCCTCGAACGTGGCAACAAGTATTATCTACTGTCTGTCTTCTAAATAGTAGGTCGATCAGAAGCCTTTCTCGAATTTTTAAACGAATGGTCGACGTGTTATTATCGAAACTAGTTTATTTCTTAATCATTTGCGCGACGGACACGCTTTCCTGTCGTTGTGCGTTCTTTTCTATTCATGTAAGAAAAGGTATAATCGGAACTCGATCAACTCTCAATTATTCTCCATTTTTATTTTCCTGACTTTCAATTATTTAATACAGTAGAGATAAGAATACAGTAGGTACAGTTAGAGTGATACTTAAACCATGATTTAATAATATTCTGATCGGAATAAAAAGTCTTTGATCGAGGGAGAGCTTCGGTATCCGTTAATCAAGGTCCTGGTGTAGCTGATAACTTTTTCTAGAAAGATTGGATGTAGTAAAGTCTTGATTATAGATATTGAATAATTAGAGACACATAAAAAAAAAAGTGAATTCAGACTCGAAGAAGCGATTATCCCATCAGGACCAAAGCATCCAAATCACAGCGCCGAACGCTTAACCTCGTTAACGTGATCAATCGCGATTACGATTTCGTCGTAGCCGTCGCTGATGTTATCGTTTGTGCCGTTACCCGACTTGTTACGATCCATAATGGAGCGTGATGATATTTCCCTAAGTGGTCCCCGGCATTTCGCGCGTGGACAGCCGTGGAAAGGTGTGCAAACCCGCTCGCGAGAGGAGAGTTACGCGCGTAATGGCTCGATTAGATAACCCGTCTCTCCTTGGTGCACCCGGCATTATTGCCTGACGAAACAGGAGAAACGCGAGGCAAAATGGTCCGAGAAAGTCTCGACAGCGGATGACGTTCCTTTGTCTCGTTATACATCATTCTATTAATCTCATTAAAATTGCAATCCTTAATTTGCGCTCCTTTAGAGGCCCTCAAAATCTCTTAAAGCCGTGAAAACATTTTTGAAATTCCACTAACAATAAGTATTTGATCACCCTTAGAATTATTCGGTCATTTCTATATTGAAGAAAATAATTCAGAAGCTTCAAAATCTGTGGAACCTTGATTTTTGTAAAAATGGGCCTGAATTGATGTATAATTATTGAAGCACAAGTTTTTGGGATGTTTTTTGAAATAATTAGATATTTTTGAGATCAGATCCATTCTTTTTCTTTTGTTATCATTAGACTGCGGATGTTTATGCAGTTATAGCAATTTCGAAATACTGAAAACCTGTCAGGATGCCTAGAGATATAAAAATATGTAAAATATCAGAAATAAAATACACGTTTTAATATTTAGAAAATAAAATACATGATTTATGTAAAATTCAATTGCTGTTGTATGTATATACAAATATGGATTTGCTTAAATATTCACAGTTTAATTATTGTCTTTTTCTTTTCTAAGTAACCACATCTTTTATATTATTTCTCAGTATAAAATAACAGATAAAGTTCCGCCGGCATTAGAAAGATTTTACTCTGTTAAGTAGATTATTTCATAAAAAAAATCTCTGAACATAAGAGATATAAAAAATTCTGTTTGCTTCCTGCCGTTGCATTCCTCTTTATGAAAAAATTAGGTCTGTAAAAATGGCAATCGAAAGTGCGAGTTTGTTAACGTATATTTAATTATAATTTTTGTTTTTCAAAGTTGACATCATCTTCCGTGAAATTTTTATAGGTGGAAAAACAAAAAATCGTGAAAATATTACACAATAAAATTAATAAACGTTCCGTTAATAGGTATTCATGGGAGTAAAGATCAATAAAAGAAAATCATGAACAAATGCTAAAAATAATCATCGAAGAGTCATCCCACCTCGGAGTTCTCATTCGTAGCGCACTAAATCTTCACAAGACAGTTTTGCTTAAAAAATAGTGCCTTCACATGGAACAACAACCTTCTGTCTACTTTCTCCTTTTTCATTCTTCCAAAGAAGTCCTGTTATTATTTTGGGCAGAGGTCTGTCCGACGCAGTACATGTTTCCTGAAGGGACGGGGATCATTAATATGAAGAGGGTTCAGTGGCCTAGAACATGTGTCTACAGGTTGCTCCTATGGCGATACACCGTTCGATAGGATTGGGGAGCGTTTACCTGCGCTATGATAAACGAGAAAAAAGAAAGAGAACAAACGTTTCTTAAATCTTTCGAACGGAGCAGCTGGAGAGCAACGTTTCGTAATCTACATTTAGCTCTTTCGATTCTAACCACGCGAGTATAAATAATTGCTCCCAGAAACGTTCGAGATTGACTTCAATTAATTAAATTGGTGAATCAGATGAGTTTCGATTCGAGAGATAACAGAAGGTGATGAGAATTCTCATCAGTGACTGCAAGAAATTCCATTGCGTTTCTCAGATTCGTTCAACAATGGAATCAGGTGAAACCTTAAGTGCTCTCAATTATAGTTGTGCAATCGGAATCAAGCGAGGTGTACTATTCGTGTAAAAAAAACCAAGGTGCTCGCACACCTTGTCGAGAGAACATTTTTCTCCATCACTCCCCCGCGTAGGGGTTCGTTGAGGCGTACTGAGATAATGCTAGTTTACCATGATAAAATAATAGGCCATGTAACGTCGTAATGGAACGTTTTCCAGCGACCGACTGAAATCGAAAGGTGTAATTTTCGACAGAATCCTGAATAACGGCGGTCTAATCCGAGAAATCTAAAAAGTTCACGACGTGCCCCGCGGCGAAAAGTTGTTCGTGCGAGAGGTTGCCAATTGCAGGGCGAGTCACTCTAACTTGCACATTTTCACTCCTGCAGGCACCTGGTCACCCCAATTTCCCTCTTCGAACCCAAATTTATAGCCGTTTTTAGTTGCATCAAAGTAATCGTGCATTCGCCACTAATCTTTCATTAGGACATAGCTTTGAAATTGCTTGAAATAGGTTTTCAGGTCTAATGGTGGACTCTGAGACACCGCAGACAGTTCCCCGTCACTTTCGCTACCAAATTTAGATTTGGCCCATTTTCATGGCATAATCGCGACACCAGGTGAGTCCCTATCTGGTCCCATTACTGGCTGATCAACTCAGGTACCTCGAGATTCCTAATACCCGTTCGGAGTCCGAGAGCTTCAGAGTTTAGACTCTAAGGTACCTTCAGACTCTGAAGATGAATCGCGTCAAAAACGAAGAAACTACGATGCCTATCTCCATGCCATACAGCTTCCTTGCCGCGGGCTCACGATTCACGGAGCCGATAGCAAAGGACACATATCCGAGGTCAGCTCATGCGCTGGTAGCCCACTTTGATCCCGGCAAAAAGGCGAGCAGGAATGCGAGCGAAACCCGTTTGCTCTAAATAATCCTCGGATCTCTGTCAGCAAAATGAAGAAATTTTTGCCGCGTGAATTGGCGCATAGAAGGATCTGAGTTTGCCAAAGAAGGAAACGACGAAGCGACCAGGTCTTTGAGATTCAGAGTCCGAAGCTTTCGATCCGGATCCGAGGCTCCAAGCTTCTTCAGAGGCATTCGAAGGAGGAAGAGTCTCCTGACAAGCGTCGTCCCGAAAACCGCGACACTCTTGATCCCTCGATCCCCGTCGCGTCGTTACTCCGATACATAAAACATGAATTTCAATGGTCGGCCGCGCATCATTAGCCGTCAAGCCGTCTTCTGTAAGGGCGCTGCATCGATCCTCCGCTCGTTATTGGATGCATATCTTCGGCTGGCCCGTTCCGGTTGTCCCCGATAATTGACGACTTTATGTCGAATACAAACACTCGTCCCGATATCGCCGGTCCCGTTCATCGCGGCTCCATGCGTCGCGGCATTATCCTCGCTGAATCTCGCCTCCTCCGGCCACCTCCGCGTGGGCGCGTCCGTTACGCGTTATGCAACCTCGAAACTGCGAGCTCTCGCCGCGGAGGATAGATAATGGATCTCTCAATAAGCGTCGGTGAACGGTGGCCGGGGATGAGGGGATCGATCGCCCGGGGGATGAGGCGATCGATCTCTGAGCGGTGCGGTGTTTCGAGATTCGAGATGCCTCGGATCGATTCGGACGTGTGTCACTGGTGAGTCTCACGGAACTGCGTCAGATTACTGGAGTGTCCAACTGATAATTTCTGTTCCGATGGCAAGTTGATGCGCTACTTGTCACTGTGTCCAGATGGCCCAGATTTGTCTAGATAATCCTAATTTGTCTAAGTCAGACTGGACTTGGTGTGGTGTCTAAGCTTCCTATGATTTTACTGTAGATCAACAGTTGAAGATGGCATTTTGGGTATTTACCCCATTCAGATGTACTTTAAGGGGATTTGGACATTGATTTTGATGACAAATTTTGAACTTTGGATTAGAACATTCTTTCCTTAACTTTGAATCCAGTTATCCGAAAATTGTACTTTTCCATATAAAATATATGTACCTATTTTTTTAGCAGGAACAATAAGAGACGTTCTTAAAAACCTTTATTTGTTCGATTCCTTATTCTATTCTACGTCTTTTAACAGGGGGTTTCTTTCGTTTATCTGTAATGGTTTCGAAAAGCACATTTCTTGAACTACTTTCTCTACAAATTTGATATAAAAATATTCATTTCATTATTGTAGCCGTAGTAATAACGAACGTGAGCGGCTTCCCAAAGTTGAACGACTACAATAATGAATATTTTTATATCAAATTTTTAGAGAAAGTAGTTCAAGAAATGTACTCTTCGAAACCATTAAATATTTAGAAAAACGAAACAGAATTGATTTTGCCAAAAAAAAAAAATCCCCGGAAATAGATTTCATATTCAGCCGTCACAGTGGTTTCCCCCCTTAAAAAGTGATAATGAAAAATTAAATTTCTGTGTTTGAAGACGAATATTCTACGCTATTCCATTTATTTATTTAATTTTCATTTTTTAATTTTTTAACTGTAAAAGTTACTGTTTGTTTTCTTAATGCTATTAAATATTCGGAAGTATTCGCGAAAAATGTATTGTACGAAGGCCAAGAACATAATTTTAAATATTTAATAAAATTATTGTCATCCCCAAAAATATAATTCTTTTGCTACTTTTCACCTTCTTCTTAGCCTTTCTGTTTTTCTGGAATTTCTCTAAACAAAAGTATCTATACTTATTGTTAGACAGCGGATTTTATGCATTTATGGCAATGTTAAGCATGCAAAAAATCTACTAGATTATTAACAAATGCCGAAATATAAATATAAAGTATCGACTAAGTTAGAATGTTTAAAACATTAAACGTACTGTTTTTCAAGTTCCAATTCTTTATTTGTGCTTGTAAAAACTTTATTTTGCATAAAGATCCGCTGTCTACTTATTGTTAATCACAACTTTTTAAATATGCAATAAGAAAAAAAGTGTTTTAAGTAAATGTAATTTACCTTGAATAAAGAAAAATCTTCATTCTAAAACAATCATTCTATTTAAAAAACGAAAGAAAAAAAAAAACAGATTTTCTCTTCAAAAAAGATAAAGTCAATACAGGGTGGGTCAAAATTGGTAGTACAAATGAGGTCATAGAGACTGCACAACTTAAAATAAGGCGAAAATCAAGAATAACAAAATTGCTTCAAGAATGAAGAATAGCATGAAAAGGCTTGATTTTCGAGAAAAATAGAATTGAAAATCAATTTAATACACGTGCACCTAACTGATGAATGACGTTATGGATTTTATGACAGATCTCTACTGCGACTGTTTTTCTACAGGGTAGAATGTCAGACACTGTTTACTATCAGGATTTGCATTTAGACTACCGACAGTAACTGTCAGTTCCTATTGAACGAGCGACATAACCCGATAGACTAACGAGGTATATTTCATTTTTCTCGAAAATGAAGCCTCCAACACAATTTTGTTATTCTTGTTTTTTGTTTTATTTTAAGCTGTACTGTCTCCCCGACCTCATTTGTACAAACAATTTTGGCCCACCCTGTATATCTGCAATGTGTTTTGAGAAAACAGCTTGTAACACTTTACGGTTCGCACGGTACAATTTAACAATTCTTCGAATGACACTAACATTCTACACCGGAAGACATGACTCAGCCTAATAAGCTGAAAAAACGTGTGAACGATTCTCCATATTCAGAAGTTTTGAAAAACTTACGTGACTAAACGTGATCATGTCTTTAACCACTCCATCCAACTGCAAAATATTTCCACCTCAATTTCTGTGTCTCTCTAAATTTCTGTTTATTACTGAATTACGACTGAAGACTGAATTGAATACTATAAAACATCATGATTCTACATCAATTCATGTTTTCCCGAATACTTTATAACCGATCGATTAATATTTTTTCTCAATTAAGTTACACGTACCACAAGTGACCCGAGAAAAATAGGTTAAAACTTCCCAGAAGCTATACGTCTATTCCCAGATGTCTTTAAATTTCTGCCATCGTTTCTTCGTCGCGCATTCCATCGTTTAGCTGGGAACCGATAAGGAATGATATTGCCTGCGAGTTATGACAGCTTTCCCGGACCTCGCGATTCGCTTAGCGTTAATGATTCCCGAGGAATTTCAATCGCGCGCGCGCACCCACACTCTGAGGCGCCACCGAGCGCCGCGAAACACCATAAAATACCGGCAAATGCTGACAAACGTTACGGGTTAACGGAATTTCGTGGTAACGCGATATTGCCATTCAACCGTGCGCGTAATATCCGTCGTTTTCGAGCGGAGATTCGATAAAGCACGGCGTCGGACAATCGATCGTAAACCGCAGGGCGATAGAACGACAGAAAGCTCGGAACAACGTCAACAAATTTCCATATTATCCAGTTTCGAAACAGTCACGGGATCGTTAGCGACGCGTTGGCATTATCATTTTTCAATTCTCCTGCCTGCAGGGCGGTAACGCAATTTACCGGCCTTTTATTCAACGGCTGGACACGACGATGAATTTCTATTTCCATGTGCCTGATTGCTGATATAAATCAGTATTTAATGATTTAATATAATTAATGGTGTTTGGGTAGTCGTTTCTGGGTTTGCTTTGAATAGATAATGAAGACGAAGGGGGCTTAAAGGATGTGAAAGTGTAATTTTTTTTTTTTAATGGAAAATTTGCTAAATTGAGAGTAGTTTGCGAAAGAAGATGAGACTCGAATGAGTAATGATTGGATAATCACTTTTAAACTGCTGATAAATTAGATGATATAGGTGGTTATGATAAAAGAAATTATAAGATCGAATCTATTAAAAGGGACGGATAAATGGAAACTGTGCGATAATTACAGGTTCAATGATATTAAAAAAAGAGTTTTAAGGTAAAGCAGTGTACCACTGAAGCGATAAATCAATTATGTTTAAATGAAAAATGTTTGAATCCAGAACCTAAAAGTTTAATTATGAATCTAATAAAACCACTTGGTGTGAAGAGTGGAGTCCAATTCTTTGAATTTATGAAGCTGGTTATCTTATCTTTTGGGAGAATAATTAGGCTCAAAGATAAAGCAATCCTTCTCACAATTAGTCATGCTGTGAAACAGAAGCAGTTAATTATTTAATTATTTGAATTCTCGAGCAAGAAAATTCTAAACTAAATTGTTATTTTCTTAATTTTGCATTGATTTCACTTGAAGGTTAATTGTGAAAAATCTTATTTAAAATTATTCTTCTGTTATCTTGAGTCAGTGCTAGGGAAAGTATTCTAGATGATTGCTTGTGATCTAGTTCTACAGGATGATTCACTTGACTATAACAAGCCACACCTTTTTCTGGTATAAGTTATAGAATGCTATCCCTTATGAGTCTCCACAAGGTTTCCCCAAAATGTTATATTAGAGATAGAAAATTAATTTAAAATAGCATCACGACACCAGTATGATAATTAAGGGTTAAGTTGATCTGTAAGTCATCAGAAATCGTGTACTGAGGAACTTATTACCGCATTCACGTGCCAACAATTGCATAATTGCTCTTTCATTGAGTACTGGAACGCTATCTCGTTGGAAATATTCAAAATTTAATCGAGTTTGCAGTAGAACATCATGAAAAAGTATTAGAGCTATCGATTGTAAAAAGTTTAAGTACCTTTCAGCATCTAAAGTATCAAAATGCAGCATTGAAATATCTCCTTTAATAGAGACATTTCTTCACGTGAATTTCTCATTTTTCGACCGTGTCACCTAGCGCTATTTTACTTATAATAAGAATAATAAAAAGATTTGATACAAGTAAGAAGAGAGTTTCTATTTAAAAAAAAAATAGTGCAATTGCACAACGCACATGCATTATTGCACTTATGAAAAAAGCATGATCGTAGGTATGTAGTCCATTTTGAATGATTCATCTTTTTCCTGTACCTTTTTTTTCTAACTTCAACCATAAAAAGATATGGCTTGTTACGGTTGAGTGTATCAGCATGTATAAAATTCTATTAAAATCCATTTGAATTTGATTAAATTCCTATCTGAATTCTATTGAAGTTTTAATTTGTGCAATTCGCTACGCCACAATTCCACTTCCGGCAACCTAAATCCACTCGAAGCCAACAATCCTCATATCCAATACCATTCCACGGTTTCCACGTTCCACCAAAGCAAAGGTCATCGGCGACATCTATTCACGGTGTCAGCTTTCGTGGAACACACATGCATCAGAACTTTTGTCATCGTTACATGACCGGTCGAAAGTCTCCCCTACTAATCAGCGAACGCCGATCTTCGAGGATCGAGGCACCGCGCCGGCTCTGTGCCTTCTACGGCTGCAAAGATAACGGGGTCCGCGCGTTTCGCGGAATCGAAACTGAATCGAGAATAAATAATGCAATGATAATGAGGCATGCGACTCCGGTTATAGGCAACACTCTCGTGCACTTTGCCGGCGTTATCCCTGGCTCAACGGTCGCGTGGGCCTGTTTTCTGGCCGGTTGCGCAACCTCGGATCCAGTCATAGCACACCCGGGAACCCCCTCGTTTCTAGCCCGCGAGTGCGACGATAATCGGACCGCGAGCCGCTTAAATCAACGTCGAACTCAAACGCCATATTTAGAACAAATAATACGGAGACCAGACGTCGCGGGGAGAACGCTTTTGTTCGGGCACGTCTCCGAGTGCCTTTTCCCGCCGTTTCTGCCTGACCTCCGGCGACGCCAACCGGAATATCAATTATCCCCGGAGGCCGATCGAATCTTGGACACGGCGAAGGTTCGGTTGCCTCGGGTGGAACATCGTGCGCGGAGAGAAGCGACGATAACGCTAACGATACGCTGAATTCTGATGCGGCGCTGTTTCTGCGAAAATTTTGAACGGAAAGGAGTGACGGGGGCGAGAAGGTGGGAAATTTAGGTGCTGAGGAGTTTCTTGACTGTGAAATACGATGTGGTAGAAATTTTTATGGATTAACCATTTCGTATCCCTGAATGACATATCTCGCGACCCGATGTGTTCTTGGAATTTTAAGAAATTATAAGGAAAATTTAAGAAATTTCAGGGAATTTAGAAAATCATTGAGGAAAATTCAGAGAATTTTAAGAAAATTTAAGAAATTTCAGAGAATTTCACGGAAATTCAAGATATTTTAGAGAATTTTAAAAATCTTTGAGGAAACTTCAGAGAATTTCAAGAAAATTTAAGAAATTTCAGTGAATTTCACGGAAATTTAAGGAAATTTTAAAAAATTTCAAGAAAGTCTAAGGAAAATTAAGAAATTTTAAGGAATTTCAATAAGAATTCAATAAAGTTTCAAGGAATTTCAAGAAGCTTTAAGGAAAATTAAGAAAATTGGAGGAATATCTAGAAAAATAAAGGATAATCGATAAATTTCAGAGAATTTCAACGAAATTCAAGAAATTTAAGGAGTATTAGGAAATATAATATTCTAATTATAGATTCCAATATTCTAACACATTGCTTGATATTTGGAGAGTCAATGATCTACAGTCTACAGAATCTGATGTACATCCTGCACTCAATTAAAATTCTTCAAGATACGTCGTAAAATACTAAACACAGTTTCCCAACTGATCAACATACTGTTTGAAAATAATAAACAATAAGGAATAAGAATTTAACACTATGAATTCTACTCCTTTTAATTATGACACAGGAATCTCTATCCGCCCATCATACTATTAGCAATTGAACTAATATCAACCGCAAAATTATCTAGCATGCTTCCAGTTATTGCAATTACGTTAACCACCGCCGATCGCAAAAGAAGCGGTTGTTCAATCGAGTGTTCAGTCAATGCGCATCAAATCGGCGAAACGCTTTTACACTCTACTGGTTCAACCGAAGCCATCAAAGATCGTGTGCGAGGAGAACCAGAAATGATTCGAGTTAATCCCAGAATCCGCTGTTAGCTTGGCCAAGCGATCATCGTTCCAGACTACAAATCGCAGAAACCATCAATTTTTAATTACTCGTCGCGGAAGCGGAGGTGATCCCTCGTTTTCTCAATCAATGCCAGGACTTCTCCATCGTCGCAAGAAAACGCGTTTCTGTGTACTAAGCCATCGTTCCCGTTAGCGAGTGAATCGATATTTCTGAGTTAAGGCATCGTAAACGTCACCAGGTAGAAACCGTCAGGCACAGTAAATTCGCATCACTGGTGATGTTCGCGATGCGCCATTAAAATGAGCGCGTTTCGAATCCCACGTCAGGCAAGCTTGGCCTAATTATCAGTCGATTACCTCGATGCGTTTTCTCCCATTTCAATGTAACTTGGTCATCGGTTCTGCGACGAGTGGTTCGCACGGAAATGCGCCACCCTATATATAGACAGGTCGCGTTGGCTGTGCACCAAGAGCTGCGACTGCAGGATCTTAAACTCTGGCACATGGCGAACGTTTGCATAGTTGCCACCTGGCTAATGCCTGGTATTAGGTGTGAACTCTCTGGGGGACAATCCAAACGCCACGGAAATAGCACAAAGTGAATGTAAATGGGACAGGATTTCGTTTCCAATTAAAGTCTTTATCAGTATGCAACATTGCGTTCAGAAAAAGGAGATTAGACGTTATGCTCACCGATTTTGGGATCTAAGTATAATCCCCTATCGAGGCACTAAGTTTTATCAAAATCGGTGACCCGCAGAATTAGCCTTCTTTTCGTCAGTGTAACCACCAAGAAAATCTACTGGATGATTAAGACAGCGCGAAAAGAGAGCAAACGTGGCAACTTCGCTCTCGCCCATAAAATTCCTCGAACAGTTCCCATCCCGCGGCGCGGCGCTCCAAATACCGTCAAACGCCGTGAGGCCGCGTCGATGGTTTACGAAAGAGCGACGCGAAACGAGGGGACCATTACGAGCTGGAGGGTGCCCGCTGGAAGTAGTTGTTAATGCGACGTGATCGTTCATCGTAAAAACTTTCCACGACGCGGCTACACGCCGAGGTGCAATGGTACAACGGTCTGTGCACGCTGCACGGAGCCTACGGCGCTGCAATGGCCAGCCGCTGGACCGGATTGGACCAGTCTCGACTATTATAGGAATAGAAGATGAAGCGGGGACGGGATACACTGACCCAGTGTTTCTGGCGCGCCGAGTGCGCCGAGTGCGCCGCAACTGCATGCGACTCGGATGCACCTCCGTGCGCCGTGATAAATTTCCCTGCGCCTCTAGCCACTGACAGACGCGGTAGCGAATTCGCTGGAGAGTTTTCTCGCTCCTGATTTCATTTTCCGTTCACTGGGCTCATTATCGCTGAGTAATTAACTTCCAAGATTGGCGGTGTCAGCGTTGGGTATTGGTAATCCGATGTGGCTTCTTCGCTGATGATGCAGGTGCTTGGGTTTAGTTGAAAGTGTCCGTATTTGTTAGGTTCATTATTTTCGTTGAAAATTATACATTCTCTTTGATTTATTTATAGTAATTTTTTCTATCACGATTAAAAATGTTGGAGTCACTAATTTTTCGCATCGTATTGATAGTATTATCTAACTATATACCAATTTTATTTGGAAGTTCATTTTCTTTTTTGGACAGACATACTTTTAGCTTTATATAGTTGTAGATTGATGTTTTGATGATGGAATCTATGTTTTATATAGTCTGAGGATTTTCTGAAATTGGTAATACAAAATTTATTTTTCATAGAGTGATTGTTTCATATCGTTGTATCTTATAGTATTTAGGAAATTTATGGAATTTTTTATATTTAGATATTTTGTAAAATATTATCAAGATATTTAAAGATATTTGAATTGAAGATTTTGAAGGGGTAATTCCTCTAGCAATTCCGTAAGGAAATTCTCCTACGAAAAAAGGAAATTCCAAGTTCAATTCTACATAAATATTTAATATATAAATAATAGTGTAACAATGTTTGGATAGATAAATTTAGAAATAAATTCTTTAATATTTTTGTGCATACGAATGTTAAAGATTGAGAATATTGTAGTTATGTACCAAATAACAGATAAAATAGTAATTCTAATCATTAATTGCATTTTTACAATTTACAATTTGTGAACAAACTTTCCACTTTGTAAATAAACGTACAAGCTAAAGAAGATTGAGGAATATTTTATATTTAGAACAGAGAAGAAAGTTAGGTTCGTTGTTCCAGAATGTTATACTATTATTATGGATAAGAATATAATCTACATAAATTAAATACGTGTAAAGTTATGACCTACGTAACGACAGAGCTATAAATTCTTATGACACGAGTTGAATTGCTACTCATCTTACCGTAGAATTATGAACTAGTGGCATTATAAAATTACAGTCTTATAATATTACGAAAAAACAACAAGAACTATTAAAGCATCGGTAAATGCATATAAAATACATCAAGGTAGCAAAATTGGTTATTACAGACGTATAAAATTCTAATTTATGAAGAGGTATCGTTTACATGCAACTGTTTAATAACGTAAAATAAAAAAAATTAGGTGTAGAAATGAATTCTTCTCGATTTTTGGGTATAATAAAAGTGAAGTATTAAGAACATGTAATTGCCATTGTTATCAATAATATTACGTTATTTTTCTGGCAACTAGTTTTGACATTATCTACGACGAAATTACCTAACTAATTGTATGAAGAAATTCGTCGAAAAGAACATATTTCTACAGTGAAAATGTTTTGAAAAACACATTCATACATCAGAATATTTTATTCTTAAAAAGAAAAAAGTCACACGTAGAGATTGAATAAAAGAATGTATGCAAATGCGATTTTCAATTTCGATAACATAAGCGATTCTATTCCATCGATGACACGTTTAATTGAACTGAGAGGAATTTGCATATAAATCCATTTGTTCAGAGAATTATTTCAGAACAAAGGAGTACCAACGATCATGCGATAAATAATAGAAACGTAGGTGCATTCTTTAATACCACCTCAGTAAGTGCTGTTATCGTTTCGTCTAGGAATGTATGTTACTTCACGCTTTGAACACACACAGAAATACGTAGGTATAAAGGATAGAATACATACTACTTGCAAAATCGAAAATGAGGAAGGTAATTTCTCTCTATGGGAAGAAATTCAGGTGCTCTTAGTTACATATTAATTCTTTAAGGTTGGATTTTATCTCTTTATAAATTAAAAAATATGTGCCTCTTACTTTTGAAGATATTACAATATACTTACTACATACAGTATTCTCTCGCTATAAGCTCGCCGTTTTCGTCGCTTCATCGAGCAATAGTATGTGTAAGGCACATGTTCGTGAAGGTAATGGAATAATGGAATCGATAGCTTTTTGTACGTCGACAATGATTACAGTGAAATTGAAGAGTGGCTCGATGAAGCGACGAAAACGGCGAGCCTATAGCGAGAGAATACTGTATATTAATAAAAATAAAAAAATTGGGGACATACACTTGCCCAAGTTATCTTGTTAATAATTTATTTGTATTCAAAGTTCAAAGTACTAAATATTTTTTCTGTCTGTAGTATACAGGATGATTCCCCTGCTAGTAGATACAAAGGAATTACTACTTTCTAAACGATCACGGCGGTAACCCCATCAAGGAAAAGGCCCAAACCATTGGTGGGCCAGAAGTCGATAACCAAGATTTTGGTCCTTTTCAGTAACAAGATTACCGCTGCGATGTTTAGACGACCAAACTTTCTCTGTATCTATTAGCGAGAGAATCACCCTGTATAAGAATCTCACCCCCAAAATCACTTCAATATCAGTGAACTCGCGGTCCAATTTGTAATTTGGTTAACAGTAAAGCCAGGACTACACGGGCATTTTGCACTCGGCGTGTTGCACTTCGTGTTGTCTCCGCCGAAATAGGACCCATGTGTGCGTGTTTTGATGCAATTGACTACGCGAGCATATTCCACGCCCGTGTAATCAATTGCATTAAGACACGCAGGTCCTATTTCAGCGAAGAAAACACGACGTTCAACACGCGGCCGTGTAAAATTCCTATATAGTATTATATAGGTGTTGCAAGTTCCCTCAGAAATGTGTGATCATTCGATGGAAGATCTTCTAACGACCGCTAGAGCGCGTCTGAGTAGAAACATTCGTGGGGAGCGTTCCTATTGGTTCAGTGAGCTCAAGTGGTGGGGAGACCGAGCGCGAGCAAAGCTCTGTAATCATCTGACGCACTTCATTCGCACACATGCTGCATATCATACGCGGAGTTCTGACTATGACGCCCCTAGCGGCGACCAGAGGATCTTCCATCTATTGATCACAAAAATTCAACCAGACACAGGTGGTTTGTCGGAACGCCTCTATAATACACCGTGGTCCTGGTTTAAATCACAGAAACAGCAAGAATCCCAAGAAACAAAACGCGACGCCACACAAGACCTCAGAGTCCTCAACCTTTTCCCCAACATCCAGACGCATTATCCCCCTGGGGGCCACGAGTAATACATTAACGTCTGCTCTCTGCTATTACAATAATCCCCACGGCCGGCGTAACCGTGTTTCTGTAATTATACCATGCGCGCATAGATTATATAGACACAGCGAGCCCCGGCGAGCAGCCGGGATCGGGTCTGACGCACGAATATTCGCCGAGGCACTTTTACTCTTGTGGACGCGTCGATTCGAGGCTCGTTGCGGAATTACTACCGTCCATAACGACGGGTCGCGGCAGCGCGTATTTATTAGAAGCATAATTTGAGCAGCGCGGGCCATTACAGAAATGAAAGATGAAGCGGAGACGCGGCGTAATGACCAGCCGTTAAATATTCTACCCCGGGACCGGAGCAGCGAACGAGCATCCGGTGCGACGCGACGCGACGTGCCCAGGCTCCGGTAACCTGGATGTGAATCTCGGAAACTGAAATGTCAAAGTGCTACTAAAAGGCCGAAAGCCGCTGCAACAATAGTAATCGATTCCGTCACCGAGAAGTTATCGTGGATCTATTGTTGTCTCCCCATGAACGGTCTAATCACCTTTTGGTTTTGTCTACAGAACAATGAATGACATTGTAGGTGAGATCTAAGACGGATCTGTTGCTTCTGGTTACTTATGAAGCTCATTAACGTTGCGTCGTTTTCAATTTTCGGAACTCTGAATTTATTCGGAACTGAATTCATTAAAGTTAAATTAATGTTTCTTCAAATGTCATTTAAATATTTTTGACTTGAATGTCTATTCGTCATTATTTATTACGTAAACATTGTGTGTTTGTCAATAATATTTCAGTTTAAGCAAGCAATGAAATATATGTTAATTGCGTATTCTCTTCAAACTTTGAAACTAACAATTTTTAATTCATAATTGTTTCAAATTCTTCTAACAACGAAATATTCCGAATAGGTTGCGATATCAAGTGAGTTTTAATACTGTTAGAAACCTTAACCAACAGTAAACTTAGCCTAAAAATATTCTATTTGTGTTAAATGCTATAATGCCTTTAAAAAATCTCTAATTCTGGAATTTGAAATCTAGAAATTGTTGAAAAATTGAAATAAAATGTAATTTGAGCAAATTTGATAGTAGAAGCATAGAAAATTTGGAAGAAGAAATTTAAAAACTGACTATACTTTAAATCTTTAATCTTAACTTCTCAAGTGTTAGACTTGAAATTTTCATATCTCCAACTTGAAATCTTCAGATCTTGAATTTTAACTTTGAAAAATCTTGAAATCTCCAAACTTTCCAGCTTCAAACCTTCAAATTTCCAACTTTAAATATTTAAACTTTGAAAAATCCGTAAAACTTACAATTTTCAAATCTCAAACTTCAAATCTTCAATTTTAACTCTGAAAATTTCTAAATCTGCCCCTTAAAATCTTTAAATCTCTTACTTTTTATCCTAAAACAATTCTATTAGATACTATGATGAAAAAAATAATCGTTAATAATAAAATCCTTTTAGCCTATTCTTTTGTATTTCACAAGCTATTAACAGCTAATATTCTACAGACCATTTTGACAGTGTTTAAGGTTTCTAACAGTATCACTATTTACTTTACAGTATCAACGTTTCCTTGTAATGTTTCTGTTAATTTTCATGGACTTTTGAGTAACAGAGAACTCATTCCGTCTCGGAATAAGTTGTATCCTAATTACCCAAGGCACCGATTGAAACTAAGAACAGCGCCTTGGTATTATCAACAGGATAAAAAGAACTATGTTTCCCATTACCCTTTAAACACCATCTCCGCGGCAGTACATTTCCTTTCATCCATTTCTGCGGTGCGTCTCGTGAAAACATTAGCTCGAATCAAAATTCCATCCGGCTGAGCGCAACCGTGTTGCTACACCAGCCAGCAACTTCCCAAGGATAATTTTCTCCCCTGCCGTGATGGATGATGGATTTTACGCTGCTATAAAATCTTGCATTCAATGAACGCGGCCGATATATGGCACACGGCCGCGGATGCGCCTTAATGACGTTGTCCTGTGCCGCGCGCCGCTGGAAAAGACCGAGCGAAGATGAGTTCGCGAAAATATGCAAGTAACGGCTTAATCAGTTTCGCCGTTCCCGAAGCGACGATTGAACGATCGCGTAATTTTCATCGACGCGACACCTACCTTCGCATCGGTCGTTTTGCAATTGTTCGCACGGCAATCGACCCTCGAGTATCGATCAGAAGCAATTAGTTTACACTTACACTTTCTCTGCTTGCTGCAGGATGCTGTTGCAAAGTTGATATTGCAACTTTAGTTGACGTGTTATGAACGATATATAATTAGTAGACTGTGCATTTTATGTATTTATGGCAATACTAAGTATGCGAAAAAAACCACGAGAAAAAAATTTTTCTTGCATAAATATGCGCAGTCTAATTGATTAATTGATGTCCTGGAATTGAAATTTATAAGAAGTTCTTTGAGGTCTTTTTTCAGACGTTCGAAATTAAATTAAAAAAAGTATTGAAAATAATTAATAATATTTTGATATAAATATTTAATATATTATAAATATTATAATATTTTAATGAAAAATGTACTTAAAAAATTGTACTGTGTTTAAATATTCTTATGGAATATAACTCACATAAATAATGTGGAATCTCGATAATTGCACGCATCTCAGTCCCGGTAAAAGGCAACTATCGAGAGTTTACAGAAATAATGTCTACCAAGAATAGTGCGTAAAATCTTTTAAAGCACTGCACTATATTTAATCATACAGTAAAATACTGGTATAAAAATTTCTTTTAGATTTATTATTCTTGTAATTCCATGAATTAAACCTCAAAATTTATTTAGTTATTACTAGACTTCGGATGTTCACCCAAATTCATATTTTTGTAGAAATAAAAAGGAACTAAACCTTTAACAAAAGTACGACTTATCTTTTAAATGTTATAAAATAAATTCTATTTTGGATATTACATATATTTTTGTATCTATGACATCCTCGAAATTTCTATAAATGCATAAAGATCCAGCAATCTGGATTTTTTGTCTCAATATTTGATCTGATAATAAATATCCTAAGTGACGTACGATATTTTTTTCACAAAAATAAGCTTGTTTTCAATTTTCAATTCACAATTTTTAGAAAGATTTGAAAAATATGTTACGATATCTAGACGATATCCTTTAAGACTGTCAAATTTCTAATTGAACTGTTTTTTTTATGATATCAGTGATGGAAATCTAAAATATTTAAATAAGACAAACGAAATGGACTCATCAGGCTTTAAATATTAATATAAACAATGAAATTGCTACAGTAACTATATGAATTTTTATTTATGATTGACAGATTTATTCAAAAAATAGATCAGAAAGTAATCTTTGTATTATACTGTACAAGGAGCCAGACAATTTCCCAAAATAAATACATACATCAATAGTCTAAAAAATTTGCTATTAACTCTCAATTGATGAGATAAAATTCTACGCACCTAAAATACTATTGTGCTTCTTTTTCAAATCATATCACAGTATATTCTAACTTCCTGTATTTATTAGAAACTAATTCCAACAAACAATAACGAGCTAGTAGTTACAAATTTTGTACAAACATTTGTATAAAAATTTCCATCTATTTAAAACCAATTTATTTCACACGCGAACTCCAACACGTTGTCTCACCAATTAAGGGTTAAAGCTGCTTTGCTCTTGCAAAACAACGTCCGCGTTAAAATTTTTTTTTTATTTCCACATAAGCGAGGAAGAATTGAAAGCCTAAAGATTGTCTCGGAGAAGAAGCTACTATGTTCCCAGCGACGAAACACTAAAAACTCCTTCCTGCTCGATTCATCTCGAAGGAATAATATTAACCCCGTTCCCAAAAGGGAATGCGAGAGTTCACGGTGCAGAGGTTACCGCGACTGCGCCGTGTAGCCGGGCGAGCGACCCGCAGCCAACGCAAGTCTCTCCGCGGGGCAGGTTTTATTTATACGTCGACCTTCGACCCTTGCGTTTCGACAGCGTCGGGCAAAAAGCGCTAATGCCTGTCCAATGAAGCGGAATCGAGACACGCCGCACCGCGCCGCGGCTATTAAACGACTAACGCGCCTCCGTACACACCGATTTATAGTCGTCAATAGTTCGGTCACCTAATTGCGCCGTCTCTCCGCAGCGGTGTGTACATAATCGATTAAGATAGCGATTAATTCAGTTATCACGTCGGAGGGACAGGACACCGGAGTGCCGCGAGCCTCGGGGAAAAATCGGCCAACTAATTAGCGACCGACCTCCGTATATATATACATATAGGATCTTATCAGGAACGTTTTTCTGACTTCGCGGAATATTGAGGGATTTTTCAACGATCGGAAATTATTAGGTTGCCGCGAACGCGGTGGGAGTTCCTTTGCAAAATAGTGCGTGAAGGGGACGTAATTTGCGTTTAACTGGTAGCGCTGTTTTTATCGGTCGAGTATCGGGGTAATTTTTCCGCTTTTTATGTGATAAGAATAAGCGTATGCTAATCGTCTCGTTCGTATGGTTATTTTGCGATATTATGGACTCATTGAAATGTTGATCTCAATTTATCTCCGAGGAATTGAAAATATTTTGATGCCAGTTTTTTCTGTACACCTTTGGCGCGAAGCAAGGTTAAGCATGGTTTACTTGAAATGAGATATGAAATACTCATTTGAAGTACTCAATCATTTCAAATATTTTTTATTTTTATTTCAGATTTAATATTATAATGTCTCTTTATACTCTTTATTTTGTGCTTAGTTTAAATGAATTAATTTTAACTAGTTTCTTATTTCAGTTATTTCAGATAAATAATTAAACTTAAAAGAGAACTTAACTTCGTCTTTTCAAAATATTGTAACTCGATTTGCTATAGAATGAAGCGTTGTTCAAGATTTAGGCAAATAAAAACTAAGCTAACTCTAAATAATATAGTATTTGTATGATTTTGTATTTTTTAAATAATGGTTAATAATTAGACTACAAATTTTATGCATTTATGACAATAATGTCTGTAAAACATCTACGACACTGTTAACACATGCCGAAATATGAAAACTATGATTTATGTTAGAATGTTTAGAAAATTAAACATACTGTTGTTCAAATCCTAATTGTTTGTTCTTGTAAAAATTTTATTTTGCATAAAAATTCGTAATTTACTAATAAAAGGTTTCTTAATTTGTCACATTTAGCTTGTAATAAAAGATATATAAAAAATATTATGTTTCCATTTCGAAGTTTATGAATCAAAATAATTAGTGACAGAGTAACACTAATTTATGTTTAGCGATCTAGGGTTAAAACAAAAATCATCCTATTCTAGTAATTTGCTAAGAAATTAAGAATCATCATCAAGATAAAATATATTCTTGATAGTCCAATTAAAAAAAATGTCTACTTTCATCTAAATTACCAGTTTCTGCAAAAGAGAGATCATAAAACATCTACGAGTCTACCATAATTGGAAAGATATAAGCGATCATGACTACTAAATATCTGAATGACTATACTTCTCGAAAGATAATAGATACTTGCATTATTCATGGAATGATGCAACATAAGCTGTTCGCACGCGACCCCCACCGCGCCTCGAAGAAACAAGAGAAAGATAAATTTGGTCCCCGATGAAACGAACAACAACCGGAATAAAAAAATCCTGACCATCCCGACAAAGCCAGATACTAGTATTTACGAGATAGAAAACCAGCCTGCGAGAGATAGGAAGGCTGTCGTTCGTATTCAGAGCCGTGAAAAACCGAGACGTCCGCCATATTTCAACGCGTGCCTCGCCGGCTTTTCCTCGTTGAATGCGCGTAAAAGCGGGCCGAAGCGTCGACCGCCTTCAATTTCCTCTGCACGAGCCGGACGCCGCTTTTTCCTGACGGCCAAGCGTTAACTGCGCTACGCGCGTCCAGTTTTCGAACGGCGCAGAAGGGAAAGTACCGATTCGAAGAATCCCGGGAGCGCTACGCTGAAATCGCAAATCGAAGAAGAAGTCTCGCTAGCCGGAATACCCCGCGAGCCGTTTCTGCCTGCAACTTTCTCGACTCTAGTTCTCCTATCGCGGAACGCGCTTCGGAATCCGCGGACGCGCTTCCATCATTTTTCAACTCGCTTCCGCGTTGATTGCTTGAGGAGGAAGGGGCAACATTATAGAGACGTCGATATTTCCTTCTTGAATTATTTATTAACCTTGGCGCAATGAATGATAGGTTTTACGAATTCAATTTTATTTCACGAATGTTGAGAAATATCTTCTGTTGTTTTGTATTAAAATATAATTCTGTTACTCTTGGAGTTGTTATTTGCTTTCGATTTTTCCACGGAAAACATTAGTTAAGACGTTAATTTCTATTTAAAAATTTCTTTCTAAAATTAAAAGCTCTATTATTGATATAGCAATTTATTTTTTCCAAACCACGTCATTAATAAAAAATACTAGCAGCAAATAGAAGTATCAGAGGTTAACTTGTTATTTAAAGGACACTTTGTACAAGGGGCAATAAGATAGCGATAATTTCGTCGAGCTTAAGATCGCGCGATTGCAACGGGCATCGACATTAAGCAACGTCGTCCAACCTGCCGTTATAACTGTCGAAATTGATTACCTGACCGACGCAATCAATTTATCGCTCGACCGCCTTCCACCATGAACGAAACGCAACATACGTTATGCGCCACCCCCGTTAATTGTGTAACGCTTTCGATCGACACACTAATTCATATTACGCGGGGCACCGACAGCCACGGTTAAGGCCCAGCCGGGCATCGTTAAGTGGCACGGGACACGTTTCATTGCCCTTTTAATAACGTTATCGTGATATATGATAGAGATACGGATGCTCGGTGCACGTGTGCAACAAACCTGCCGACTATAAATTGATTTTTGAGAGGCTTGTACCCCGAGTTGTGCGCTGGACCTCTACGGTTTCGAGAATAAAGGTCAGTTTCCAGTTTGTTATAGGGGGGCCATTTTAACATTACGAGTACTAGGTAGTTGAAAAATCGATTTCCTTTTTATTGTAGTTTTCTTAAACTGTTATGTTTTCTGAGTAAAATGCCGTTTGGTTTGTGACAAAATTTGCAAAATTACGGAATTGGCAGCTGTAAATGTTGAGCACAGCGTTAACTCGTTTTCGCCCTAAGGCAAGTAGGGTAACTCATACAGGGTACTTCATTTACAACAGATTAGCTAAACATGTATATACATAAAAAAAGAATACAGTTGACCTTGAAAAAACATTAAAAAGTGCATTGTTACGTAGTAAATGCTAATTGTATTTGAAACAAGAATATTTGGATAATTGAAATATACTTACATCTGCTTTATTACGTAACAAAAGCATTATATTACATTTTTTATAAAACATGATCCTTCTTAACGAAAAATGCACTTTTTTAGAAGGTTTTCTTTTCGTAGCTTTCATTTTTATAATTTTTATTCTTTAATAGGTTCAATGCAGAACCAGAAATATTTCAAAATAGAATCTACAAGCAGATCGCTGATTTTTGTTTTGTTGCGTCAAAATCAGTGCAAAACAAAAGGAATCTATAATGCATACCTGGGGTTTTAATTGAAAAATATACAGACTGTTCTATAGCGAACTTGTTAATCATGTTACATTCACCTTAAAAATTAAAATTTATAAGAATATTAATTGTTACCACATCATCATTAATTTGTATAATAAAATTTTGATACAATGTTAACTAACAATAAATGTTGATAGTAACACTATTTCTTTACATTTTGGTTCAAATTGAACCATTTGTTGACTAAAATAAAATACAGGACCTAAAGACCATAGAAAAGTTGATAACTGTTCACCTGTAATAATTTTTATACGTATAGTATAATTTCGATATTGTAAACGTTTAAATTTTTAATGCAGCACTGTACTCAGTTTTTCTATTTTTCTCTTTCACAATGGAATTTTCCTGAAAGTAGTTTCATGATTAATTTTACATGCATATGACAGTCGTTAATTTATAATAATTTTGATATATTTTATAATACTGTCAAACGTTAAAAAACAAATATTTAAATAAGTATAACCTATAATTTATAAGTTCGCATAAATATTGAGAAGATTTACAGAGTTACCGTATTACAAAATCGTTTTTATTTCAGGTGGAAGTGCCAAGAAGATTTTTCATCTTCAAGATTGGAGAAAGCTCGCCTTTTTAAATGGAACTTCGGACACTTTTTTCTCTCCTGATTACGGCTCTTAGAATGAACTGAAGGATTTACGATTCATGGTGCTGCAAGGTATTTATCGTAATCTTTCCTTCGAAAATATTCCAACCCGTAGCTCCAATACCTTCAAAAGAATTCGGAAATCGTGTTGCGCAATCGCAATCACGAAGGATTAAACGCAGTTACATTATTAACGAAAGTTAAACTCATTGATTCTTCGATCAACGTTAATTGAAATAATTGTGTGTATTAGCGAAGAGCACTCGAACTCGTTAGCAATCCATGTAAGTCTGCTTTAAGTAGTGCAATTATTAAATGAGCCGACATAAAAAGTGTGATAAAGTACAGAAATATTCAATTGCGCGCAGAAGCGCTTCATAATAGGTGTGCGCGGTTCGTGTAATGAGAA
This sequence comes from Perdita meconis, assembly GCA_030770465.2. Lineage (NCBI taxonomy): Eukaryota > Metazoa > Arthropoda > Insecta > Hymenoptera > Andrenidae > Perdita > Perdita meconis. The sequence continues at coordinate 975,842 of JASKOS020000017.1, forward strand.
AAGAAAGCGTGGGCCGGTGTTTTACCCCGCGGCGTTATTCGATTAATCCTACGCGAGTCAATTAAAGAAGCGTACAAAAGTTTCGACAACCTTGCGTCGTTGTAGGCTGTTCGAGAAACCTACGACTGACGGACTGTTAACTCAATGAGGCGGTGTGACGAATCAGACGTCGCATTCGGACGTCAAAAATGACTGGACAGATCGCCGGAGGGAAGCAAATATTTTTAGAAAACAATATTGAATGCTAATGTTATTTCAATGTGGTCGGAATATGATATCTCAGAAATTTTTAATAGATTCGTTGTAGGTTTAAACATTATATTTAGCGTCAATAGATATTTCTTTGGTATTCGTAAATAGAAATTTACAAAACATTTATTACCACCAAAAAGACGTCAAAAATAATAAATTCGTGAAGTAGTCATGCGAACCTAATCGAAATCGAGTCATTGCGCGTTGATATCGCTGCATAAGCGATGTGCGACTCGGAGATTTCAATACGTGAAGAGGGAGATGAATATAAATAATGACAACCCAATTTATTGCATAAAAATAAATTAACTATATGAAACAAACGTTTCCCTATCTTTTTTTTTTATTTTCAAAAATTAAGTTAAAACAGTTACGGATCAGACTTAAAACTTAATTATGTCTGTCCAGTACCAACCATTTCTACTTACGTACAGTGTACACTCAGTCCAAATGATTCGTGACAGTTACTAGAAAATCACCAGGCGGAAAAATGCCATTTTCCACTATTATATATAAAAAATATATACAGGGTGTAATAAAAATATTGCGGTTCCTTGAAAGGGATGATTCCTGAGTTAATTTCAAACAACTTTTTCATTAGCGAAAATGTTATATGGAGCTTTATTGACGAGGTATTAACAAAAATCCCCGACCAATCAGAGTACGAATACAGTGGACGAATTTCAGCGCGCGCTCTAGCTGAGAGTAGTATTTGTCCGTCATCGTCCGCGCCATCATTAATTCGCTGTACTCGCTCTCCTATTGGTCAATGTTCTTCGTTGATTAACAAAGCCACACCTAACATTTTCGCTAAGGAAAAAGTTGTTTAAAATCAACTCAGAAATCACCCCTTTGAAGGAACTGCAACATTTTTGTTACACCCTGTATATCTGTAGGCTATAATAACATGTAAAATTGAAAAGAATTACGGTAAGGCAGAGTTGTTCAAATCGCACTACGTAAGATACTTTATGTTTTCTTTTTTAGTGTATGGGCATTTAAAGGTAAAATAAACAAATAAATACATTCTAAGAAGCAGTTTTACTTCGATGGTTGCGCTAATAAATCTGAAAACTTCCACCGCGTTTCTATTTCAAATTTTCGCCATTCCGAAACATATCTGCAGACACGTTTCATCGTGCATCGTGCATCATTTTCGTCTCACGACCGTTCCACAGGCGGTTAATAAATATTTATCGTTCAGCATCGTGCGAATCGTACACGAAAGAGAAAAGCAGCATACAGTAGGGCGGCGTACGAAATAAACTTAAAATCCTAATTGTTTTCGCGGAATCGCGTGGGCAGCGGCGCGGCGGCGAGAAGTTCATTAGCAAAAAGCACCGCTCACTCATCGAACGAATGTGTACGCTAATTACGCTCGCAGAGGTAAATGATTATTAAAGCAGCCGTAAAACCGGTGCACGGCGTTTCAGCAACGGTCAGAGGGACGCTTGGTGAAAACGATTACCGCGAGTCGATTAATCGCGAATCGCAACGGTAAACATGCTTTATGGGCCACGAATGGATCTTCTTCTGATTCCTCCCCTTCCATCCGTATTCTAAATTTAATTGCAACCGTCTCGGATGTTTTCTCGGCTTTCAACGTGGCCAATAAATGCCTCGGATCCTGGAAAAAAAACTATTCGAGGACCTTTTTTTGCTCATCTTTGTTGGCGGTTCTGCACGGCACAATGAGGAAAAAGAATTCGATGAGAAAGGGTACCGTAAAAAATTATCGATTCGGGTCATCGCATTTTCTTTCTTCTACCTTGATCTAAATAATTTACATTCGTACTTCTATTTAGCAGTAGTAATATAAATAGAATCTGGTATTAAGAGCAGTTCTGGATTTATAAATATTAAAACATGAATTTTTGAGTGCTTAACGAATTTTTAGTTTTTTTAGACGGAATAACAGGCTGACAAAACTATTATTGGCAGTAATTAGTGTTGGCAGAAAGTTTATAATGTTGAATACATTTTATAAGCGTGGAAAAAATTGTATAAAATCTTTTGAAGTCCATTATAAGTTACCAAAGCTGGAAATGTTTCATTTTTTTTTTTTAATTCATTCAACTTTAGAACTGGCTATCCATTAATACTTAATTATCTACATCTGCATCAAAGGATATTTATAAATGGGGACATTACATTTCGACCATTTTTATTACCATTTCAATCTTCCAAATTTTGTATTTAGTCATTCTACTTAATATTATCTCATGCAACCTTAAAAATCCATCAAGATTCATAAAAATTCAGGATCCGCTCAAGAACCAAGACCCGCTGACACCCGTTAAGATCACTTTTTTTAGTCTCGAATAATTTCCTTCTTTCTACGTCACTAATTGTAAATAATCGCCGTTATCCGTCCGCTTGCGTTTTACCGATCGTGAGGTTCGGCTTAATTTATCCGGACGTTATCTCCCGTCCGTTTATATAGGGCACCTCTGGAAGTAACGACCAAGGATATAACAGGAGCAAAGATTGATCGATCTACGATCTACCGTGATCCACGATTACGTAATTCCCCGTGGCAAAATATGCGACGGCGGAGACTTTTCGACATTATTTCTTTCGCAACACGGTGAGATATGAAACTGTGTTCAGTGCACCGGTTGTTCTAAATATTTTACACAGCGCGGTTGTGCTTACGATTATTCAGGGCACAAAAACGTTTATTGGATGAAGGGAGGATGGAGATCGAGAAGGAAACGTGATCCTGCTATTTTATGGCGTATAATGATAGCCGCAGTATGACAGCATGACTACTGTAATCTAACACACTGACTCTTAAAATTCGATATTAGTATTATGAAAATGGCGATGTTGCTCTCATTAAGGTACAACGTTCTCTCATTTATACATTTTTCAAATATTCATTTAAGTACCCATAATTTTGCTGGCGGTTGATTTTTTAGCGTGGAAAGGGTTATGTAGAATCATTTTGCTTAATTGTGTAAAAAATGAATTTAATCTGCTATTCTACACTTTGGTGTATGTGATTTTTGTTTAGCTGGATTAGTATTTTTTAAAGAAGTTTATCGTAAGAAAATACAAATTTGTTAATCACTAGACTGCGGACTTTTAAGCAAAATAGAATTTTTACAAGCACAAATAAAGAATTGGAACTTAAATAATAGTATTTTTAGTTTTCTAAATATTTTAACTTGAAGCATATTTTTGATATTTTGTATATTTTGTCATAGCTTTACAATCTCGTCGATTTTGTGCATATTTAGTATTTCTATAAATGCATAAAATCCCTATAAATGCATATAATCACTTTTATGTTTATCAAGTGTAGAAATGAATTCTTTCCGATATGAAAATAATATAAAAATCCTATTAAGAACAAAACAGAATTGTTCAATCATTGAAATACTTGTCATTATTATCAATGATCTTACGTAATTTTTCTGACAATTTTTTATTTAGCGAAGAAATTCGTCGGAAAGAACTCATTCTCCTACACTTAATAATTATTACAACTGTCTATAAAACTTTAATCTCCCATTCAAAAACATAAATCAATTGTTAGTCATGATATTACTATTCTTGTACAAAATTAAACTGAAAAATAAACTACCAAATCTTCTCAATATCTTTAAAATTATCATTCACAAATATTTCCGTTTTTTACTTGTCTTTTTCCTTTTTTTTCTGATTAAAGTCACGCATATTAATTGTGATCAGGAACACAAACTATCTGTTACGAAATTTGAGATTTAATTTTCATTCTCCTTAAAAAGAAAAGTTCGAAGCTGCAAAAACGATTCTTTATTCCCCGAGAAAATTGTTTGCCTCCACTTGAACACATAATGAACAAAATCCAAATAATGATTGAGTTCTAAATTTTCCCACCAAGAAAATGTTAAAAAATCATAGTTGTCTGTTTAAAAAAAAAATGTATTGAATATCGTTAACAGTATTATTGCCATAAAAATTTGACCGCTTTCGCTGGTATCACCCAAGGAACGCTGAAAAAGAAGCCCGGAGGTTGGGGGGGGGGGGCAACTCGCGAGCGCGTCTGACCCAGATTTTTCTTTTTACCTGCTCGGCTAGATTGCCGATAATGATTAAATCGCCTCGCTAGTTTCGCGGAACGGTCAGCAGCCACAAAGACAGCCTATCCTTTGCAACCGGGTCTCTCCCACCCGTGCACGCAGTACCTTAACGATTGTTACACGAACCCATGCAAGCAGTTACGTGCACGATCGGCCCCCCAGCGTTTCCACGTGCGTCTACCTGTGTGTCTGTCTGTGTGGAACGTTCTGCTGCGGAGTCGAAAGATCACGCAGCAGCCTTCGTAATCGGTTCAACGCCTAACGATCCTATCTCGATCGCGTACACGAAAGAAAGGTTATCCGTGAAATAAGAATTCTGTCCATTAATATCGCACGAGAACGCGTTATTGATTAATGGGACAGGGAACACAGGCCGCTCACAATTGTACAATGAGTTTCCGTTATGAGCTCGTTGCTAACTTCACCGTTTCTTGGAATTCCGCACTCGTTCTTTCTGTTAGAGAATTTTTTCAGAGAACCGAAGTAAATCACTGTGTGTCGATTTCAGAAAAGCGTTCTTTCCACATTGTTGGAAGTTGCAACCGAGACGAATTTATAGTGAGAAGAAATACGACGGTGCAAATATTTTTCTACGATACGAATATTAACAAACAATTTTTGTACCTATTGTAAAGAAAATTCGTCCAACACACAAATTCTATTATTTTCGAAAAACTTAAAAATTATTTGAATAACTGCAATTTACTGCAACTCCTTCGACATCATCAGTGATTTCTCAGCACTGGTGGTTATGCAACACGTTTACAACTATTAATCCTTCCCTGCCATGTTTACATGCGTTAAACTGGTAAAGAGCGTATTAAGTTTTTATAAAATATGATTAACTCGTAAAACGTTCACATGATCAGAAATAACCACCAGAATATGTTACCGATTTATCGCATTTAATATCGGAATTCAATGTTCGATTTTATTGCGTGTTTAAGGTCCACTACCACGGTTGTCCGCGTTTCATGAATATACAACCGCGGGGATTTACCGTGGGCGGCGCGATAATAAATTAACGTGAAATCGGATTAATTGCGACGATTACGGCGCGGCATCGTAAAAACGTCCGACTTTATGAAATCGCGGGCACGAGGGATCGGTTTTTAACATTACGGATTTTACTCGGCGGTTCTCGTTCGATTGCTCAATCCACGGCACGTGAAATTCTGCGCCGACACGAATTTATTTCCCCGCGGTTATAGGCCATTTATATCCGTCCCGCGATCCTCGGAGGAAAATTGTGAGATCTTCGATCGCGAACGTGATGGCGATCGAGAATATTAACTGAGGAAGCGATGCCTTAATGTCTGAGATGCTGAAGGGAGATCTTTTTTTTGTAACGGATAAATAATTAATAATTAAGCCGTTGGAAGTAGGTTGTAATGGAACGAGTGAATATGTTGTTTGAATTGTGGATAGAATTCTGCAAAAGTGTTAAAAATTTGAGTGAACAAACATTTAAAAACTCATAGTAAGTTGACAAAAAGTTCCCTATTATTATTGGATATTCGTATTGAATAATAAAAGATATGTAGAATGTTAACCCTTTGGAATAGTAACTGTAAAGTAGATTTCTTTAGAATTTGTTAATAGAGTGAATTAAAGTCTATTTTTTACTATATTTAGTCTCTTATAAAATGTGAAAAAATTCTAAGATATTATCAAAGTCTCTACTCTATTAATGTTTGACATTTTTATGAATAAAAGCAAACTTTTAAGGGTTTTATACGTTCTGTTTATGCGATTAGCGATCCAGTTGCTTAAACAGAACTAAGTATAGCCTTTTTTAATATTTTCAATATATAGAGAATATATTATGATGCACTTAGTCAAAGAATTTTGGTTTTTTATAAAGTATTCACTTGTACTATTAAAAAAATTATGTAAAAGTTATTCAATTGAAAGTGTATTTATAATACTCGTGTAACGAAAAATAATCACTCAATCATTTTAATATCACTACTCACGAACCTATTGCAGTACTGTATGATTTATGGACTTCTTATAAAATTGCATTATCCATGGACCTGGTCTAAAACTTTACCATTCAAGGACTTATATCCTCTAATCTATCAAGTTGTTACTATACTTCATTATCCATTGACTTAAACAACTGCTTCATCATTCATGCATTCATCCTAACAGCCCAGTTATTTATGAATCCATCCTAACAATCGTTATCCACGAACCCAACTTTTGTCACCTACAAACCTTAAGTTAAATATGTCCCAATTATACAATATTATAAGTAGACTGTGAATTCTTATGCGAAATCAGAGTTTCAGAAACGTAAATATGAAATTGAAGTTAGGATAGCAAAGTCTCTTATTAACTAAGTATTACAATTCATATTATATTTTTTATATTTTTGTACTTTTAGTAATTACAACCGGATGGATTTGTTGCTTACTTAGAAATCCGCAGTCTAATTATAAGTTACAGTGTTATGCAAATCAATGTGAACGAAGGTTATTTTACTCGAAATATATTTCATTAATCATTCACACTGCTGTTGGTCGCCGAATCAGTCGCCAAATCGATCTTTGGTCGTTCGGCGACAAGTTGCCTGACGACTTGCCGTGTGCAAAGGCTCTAAATCGTCTAATACCGTAGTCGAATTAAGTAACCCCAATTAACATAGACAAAATGGACACTCTACGTATCCAATCCACACATCAACAGTCTCCGCTATCTCACGCCACACTCGAGCGCAAACCAACTTCAAAAGCCCAATATCTTTCGTCAGATCCAAGCGCGGATCAATCCCGCTGCATCGACGGCCCGTCGAAATTCCTGTAACCCATTAATCTCCATTTAATTGATCTACAACCTACACGCGTCCCGTTCGCCGGCGCACAATGCCCAAAGATAATCTCCGTCAGCCCATGCGCGCCCGCAGAATTGATCCGTTGTACAAGCCGGCCGAGCACGATACGCTCGGAATCGCAGTCAGCCGCAGACTGTATCACCGTCATATTAAATACAAATCACGAATTTCTCGCGGAAGCGACAGAGACGGAGAGATCGTTGTCGGCGAGAGAGTAGGGCCGGTAGTTCGGTGGCCGTGTGCCAAGCCCTCGACGAGGACAGAGGCTGTTGGAGCAACCCGGGCACCGGTTGTTGCAGGCCGGAGCCTCGGCTCATGACAGCTCCGGGCGATGTAGGCGTACGGACAGCTTTCGTCTCAGTTCCACCGTTCGCCAGGACAGCCGCGAGAGTCGGGACTTGCGCAAGCTCAGGAATGGGAGAGCCGCCGACGACGACGCCGTCGACGCGGCGCGGCGCGGTCGTTCCGTTTCTGCCAGGTCGGTCGTAAATAGGCTAAAAGCGTACCCGACTGGTATGTACCTGACACCGAGGCCGCGTTCGGCTGCAATAAAGTCGATGCTCTCTTTCCCTTTCTTCCACTCCCACTCGCTACCGGCCTCGGCCGTCCCTCAGCTTCCTCCTCGCCTGGCCGACCCTAACGGATTAATTGTCCCGCGTCGAAGACAGATTCCAAGGAATTCTCTCGCGTCACGGCTTTTCTTCGATCCAGTTTCGAAAGAAGCGCGCGAGCCCGACGCTGCTCCACTTTCTTGACCGCAACCGATCGAGACTCCGTGGAAGCGGCCAGAAGAACCGGCGTGCACGGGCGCCGCGCCGCGCCGCACCGATCCACCGGTATGAAGTCGTTAGAGTTTAATGGGTTATTAATGCGTTCCTTTTATTGATAGCGCGGTGCGTACCGGTCGACGCGTTGAGTAACTGCGGTAAATTGAGTGCTACAGTATTGGGTCTCGGTGTATTGTTCGATTAGGAGACATTGTAAATCAATACTCGATCATTAGTAACCTTGTAATGAACGTTTTTTGGACGCCGATTGCGTAGTTCCTTTGGGGATTGCGTTTTGACTGAGTTTTTTTGTCCTTTGGCAGGATAAAACTGTTGGGGATATTGGAGACGTTGAAGACAAGTGAATTCGGTGCATTAGATGCTGGGATAAGTCATTGTATTTAGTAAATTAATAGTCTTGACTAATAGTTAATAGTGAGGCTGCTGAGTACTTTAAATACACTTTATGTGTTCAGGAAAAAGTGATTGAAATCCCATTGTGTTACAAGTAGATTATTTATTTGACTTTCAGTACAATTTAGCGCGGGTTATTCAGTTTACTAATAACATTATAGCTGATTCGCAAACTAAATTAACGTGCACATACATATATTAATATACAGTGACTCACACATTCGTTCACAAAGTTTAATGTAAATTTGTTTTGTTTGTAAATAAGGTATTTGATTTTTTTGCACAATAAAAGTTGTTACGGAACTGAGAAACAATTAAATGGGGAATCTGGGACGATATAAACTCATAGAAAAAATATAGTACTGGGGATGTCATAGTCAATTAACATTCGGAGTACATGTAAACGAACCTGTAAGTGTGAGTCACTGTAGTTTAGAAAATTGCTAATAGTTATTATGTAAGTATGTATATAATGAGAAACTAAATTAAATCAATAAAATTGTTTTCAATAAATAAATAAGTCCATTTACAAACCAATTTACTATAACCACAAAATATCTTCATTTCCATTCAGTGCATCGAATCGTAATCTGATGTCATAATATCGTTGCGACATTTGCCCGATATAATTTCAATACATGAAGAGAAGTCTTCCAAGTTTCTCGTCTGACGTTCTAGAATATCGATACACTATTCGATCAAGACTTGTAACATGACTATTACCGTTCTTTTTTCACTGTAATTCCACAATTGCAGTTCTAATGTATGACAAAAATTCAAGTAATCAGGAAAAACAACAACATAATTTCCTAAACGTTATATAGAATGTATAAAATGCAGAATATACTGGATTCGTTAAAGGAATATCCACCTGCGAATTCAATCCATAGATACAAATAAATCGTACCAAATTACATCAATCAACGTCACTTATTTTGTACTTAAGTACCAAGAAGCATTACGATTCTCATAATCATTAAATTAATTTTTTAGACGATTGCAGTAGAAAACGTTCAACCCGATGAATCAGATATTCACATTAACTTCCTTTAAATGTGTCTAATTTGAACACACATTACCATTCTCAGTGGAGCTAGCTACACTCAACTCTGCAAACATTCCAGGCACAGTTTTCTGTCATTCAGAACGCAGTGACAGCTCTGAGGCCTCGGACTCAGCTGTCAGACATTTTCCACTTATTCTCGCGACTCGGACACCACAAACGAGATAAAAGCACAAGTGTCCAAGGCATGTACCTGACACTGTGGCCGCATTCTATTTCACTTCCCACTCAGATCTCTCACGTTTTGCCCTACAACACGGTTCCACGGGTAACCTAATCGAAGCTGTCCGCGTCGAAAGGAATCCCGCTTATTGGTTGATCTAAAATGCGGCAAATATAATTGGTAGTGAGACCGTAGAAGGCAGCCGATCGCGAGGGAACTAATACCTCCCTCTGTCACGTGTGGACAATTAGTACCGAATCAAGGACATTCTATGGAGGAACATTGGCGGCACGCTATTGTCAAGATGGAGTAATCTAGACTTGTCTTTCCTTGATTGGTACTTTCTTTCTTGAGATCGGTTCTCAATTTGAAATACAATGTGTACCCGTTTCGGAGAGACTGAATTTATTGTTCCATCATTGTTAAGTTTATCTGATAAGAATACAAATCAGGTGAAGGATGTTTCTGCATCTTGTTACTTGAAGCTTTTATATTTAATGTTGCACGACTTGTCCTTTAAAAAAAGAGAAAACTCTCAAGGCTTTTATTAAAATCAAGAAAGAATAAAATGGTTTTAAAGTATTCACAAAGATCGATGAAGATTGACAATTCCTAAACATAGAGCACCAGGAATATATTATTCATGCCTGTAGGAAGAATTATTTATAGACTCCTATCAAGAATAACCCATCGTTCTTTGTTTTCCTAAATTCTATAACCTTTCTATTTATATCTCGTTACGTAATCTCACGGAACAGTTACTTCCTCCTTCTATCCGCTAATTCAATTGAACTGAATTTGATCAAGATGGAACGGTTCTCCGGGCAAAAGGAAAGCCGTTGAACCGATTCCGTCGAATAAGAGAATCGTGGCCGATTGCCACAATTTCTCTGCCAGGCAGCGAGTAGTGTCCAGAGGCGAGCAAATACGAAATGACGAAACAACGCGAGAGTTTCGCCAGGCGTCCCGTGATCGATCGCCACCGACGCGACGGGCGCTAAACAAAGAAAAATGCATTACTGTGGGAACAATCCGCCGAACGGAGCGATCGCTCTTACCCTACATAGAGCCCGTGTAGCCTGCATTGTGCATTCGTTTACGCGTTTACTTCGCAGGCCCATTTATTATTTAGCTCATTAGAGCAGGCTTCCTAGGCGATTTCGCAAATTAACTAAGAGGAACATTTTCGAACCGCGGATGCTAACGCTGCGAGGAATCTTTATATCCACTGGAATCACAGTACATGCGTTACGGTTAAAGGGACTAGGCAGTCAGATTGGATAAAAATTATAACGTTCTGTGAAAATTTATTACAAGGATGGAAAATTAAAGTTGTGACTGTTGCTTTGGGATAATATTCATTAATATCATAAAGCGTAGCAATGTACTTAACTTATTTAAACTTTAAGGGAGGATAACACTAGTGGTCCGAAAAATGAAGGTATCTCTCGGAATTTATTAACAGCAAACTACCTAATGCATCGTTTTCAAACTTTCAGGATATTTTACTAGGTACTCAAATTACAGGAAAAGTTTTTTGTTAATTTATTTAAAACAGATTCATGAAGTTGGACAATATTTTAGCGTTGCGAAAAATCTGATTGATAGATTTCCTATCAAATGATTTATCTGAAATCAAAAAACCAAAAAGCTGTAGAAACTGTATGTATATGGTTATCGCATGACGTAGGATGTTTTTGATTAGTCAATTATTTCCCTTTTTTCTTTTTAATTATAGAGATTAATTCTTCAATGAAATTTTTAATTTTTTTCAAAATTCTCTACTTCATGCAATATCCATATACTGTAGCGAATGGCTTATAAAATTCTTTGGTTTTTTAATTTCTGATGAACCGTTTGGTCGGAAATCTGTCAACCAGCCAGGAAACATTTTTGTTGCACTGATCTTATCCAGCTTCATAAAAGTGCTTTAAATGAGATAAAAAATTGTGTTCTATAGTTTGAATATCTAATTAAATGCCCTGAAAGTTTCAAAAGGATTCATTAATTAATTTTGTCCCCCCTTAAACACATTTTTTCGAAATCATACTTCCTCTTCATTTTGCTGTGGTTACAAAAACACGGAGGTGTCAGTCCATTTGAAAAAAATATTAAAAAAAGTTCTGTTTTAATAAAAAAAAAAAATATATATAAAATAGCTGTTTTTTAATGAAAAATCACGTCTTTCCCGTTTCACAGCCGCCATTTCTACAATTTTGATTTTTCTTCTTTTCTAATAGGTTCAGGACAGAATAGAGACCTATACGGAAAGAATTTCACAAGCAGCATTTTATAGTTCCATTTCTGACGGCCAGGATTCACAGTGAAACCGCAGCGGTTTCAAGAAAACAGCCTATACTTCAGATGGCAACATTACTGCCATACATATGCAGTATTATTGTTGTGAATTTCTTGTTAATTAACCACTTAGAGTAATTGTAGGACCAGCATTGAATATCTGTAAGCAAATTGTCTTACGTTTTTTATCATAGACGCTAACTTGGAAATTTTCTAGGCAAAAACTATATCCGAACAAATTTTCTATTGCTAGATACTGTTGGTAGGCCAATCAGAAATACTACTTCGACATAAAACTTTAAGAAAGAAATTTTAATATTGTAGAAAACACAAGGAAACTTGGTCGTAGGATACTTCAGCGTTCACGTGAAAAATAGTAGCAGGACTGAAACTCGGGCAACGGAATTCGATTTCAAATTGATTGTCCGTGAGATGATAGAAGTTAAAAAGTTAAACGAATAGTTAGTTTATAATTGCGTCGAATAAAAGATTGACTACAATATATTCAAAAGTTTTGAAACTGTGTTTCCTTTGGCAGCCTTTAATCTTTAAGAATTCTTTCGACCATTGAAGATATTTCTTGGAAGTCTGACTGCATATTGACTTAACCCCTTGACCTTAAATGGCGTCTGTGAAATGTGAAACACAAATTTTTCCTGCCAAACTGGATACATTTTTATTATTCATACGGCAAGAAATATCTTCTACATTTCCGTTTTAAACATTTTTGAACTCCTTATACGGTGTCTCTTTCATATTTATAAAACTTAAAAACAAAACCTACAATATCTAAAATAGAAATCGCTATCAGTTTTAGATAGAGAAAGGAATATTTGAATTCCTTCCAGCCAATTTTACAGACTAAAAAATTGGATAAAAGACCTCAAATCTCCTTTCCAAGGTAGTCTATTCTAAACCTGAAGAAGAAAAAACAGTCTAAACCACATACTTCAGCAAAAAAGGAGTAGTATGAGAAAACGAACGAAGGTCAAACGGGAGTTGCGATGCAAAGTTATAGGCAGATATTATTGTGCGAGCAAAATCATTGTGATAATAAGCACCACCATATCCTCGTTGCGGTAAAAAAAAGGACGTCGGAAAAACGTAGTTTCCTTGTCGAGCAAAAGGAAGGTCGCGGGATCGCACGAAAAACGTCAGAGCGTGAAAATAAACGAAAATACTCCGGCTGAGAAAATCCGCAAGGATAATCGTAACGAGTCGAAGGTGTTAATACGTCGAACGCGTCAGTGTTGTTAGAGGTTTCGTGAATCACCGACGACCGATCGAGTCGCGGTTACGAAAAACGTTGACTTCTCACGTGGAGAAATTTTATATCGCTCGTATTTCATAATTATTAGCTGAAAATTTTATTATCTGCCGATGATCGTCTTTCTCTATCGCTGTTTCTGCTTGGGAAGAGAAAGTTTTCCGCCGATGCGAGTTTCAGTACTGACTGACACGTCTCGCCGCGTTTTTATGTAATTACTTGAAATACCAATGGATCGTTTTATTGTCTATTTGCAAGCGGAGTGATCATTTCGTGCAGGTAATTGTAGTTGGAAAATTGTTTCAAATATTAAATCAAACCAGTACAAGTTTTTGTTCTGTGAATTTGTCTATATCAAGTCAATTTAGAAATTGAAACAAATCATAATTATTGATAATTAGACCTCGGATATTTATGCATATTCATATTTTTGTAGACATAAAGGAATAAATGAAATTACGTAGCTTTGCTTCTATAAACAATCTTATTCGTTTTTACAAATTTAAAGTTGTCATAAATGCATGAAAACTCGTAGCTTATTAATAATCGATAATCTAGTGGCATTCGCTAAAAGTATAGTCAGATAAAAATATGCGAAATATTACAGAAAGGTGTTTTGTAATTAATTATTTTCTTAATTATGTTGAAAATTCCCCATTTTAGTAGACTTTATTAAGAATTGTTATTAATGTAATTCATAACGATAAAAATTAATGCATATCGTGCATAATTTTTATGACATCAATTTGGCATTAAAGTTCTGCTACCTAATGAAGTTTCTTTTAATTCGAAATTAGTTTTTTCATCGATAATTGAAAGATTCTATATTTTAATGCGACAAAAAATTGATATTACACAAATATCTGTAATGGCGAACTACGTAGTTCAATAACATTATAATTGCCATGTCATCTAGAAACGGACGATAGCCTTACACAATTATGGATAGCAGTGATTTACATATTTATCAATTAAATGAAGAATTCCTAATGGGACCATTAGAGTGAAGTGAAGTAACGATAGATAAAAAGCAGGTATATTTAAAATTAAAATCACTATGCAGGATTTAATAAAACTTCTGTCGAATGTAAAGTGACACTCAATATATTAATCAGAATCTACTAAATCTGGTAGCCATTACGACTATCACAGCGATAAAAATTAAAAATTGCAAAAAATTGTATGATGACTGATTTATGAAGAACCTGTAGGATTTATTTCAAGGTCAACTTTCACAGTAACATAGAGCTATAGTAGAACCTCGATTACTGATACGTTATTATCTCCATTTTTAATTATATAGGATTTCAATTAACTAGTGCACTAGGTATAAGAGTGCAGTGGGACTCCCAGTGAAACTGGAACTCACAAAAAATCCCGTAAAAATCCAGAGTAAAATACAGTAAACCTTTTTATTATTAAATATGATTTATTTCTGCACACATTAAATACATTCGGTCCGATTATTGAATCATAATGAAATTGCTGTTACAGTATTATACACTACTTTATACAGTACTTGACAGTATTATACAGCAATTTAATGAGTTTTTCTTTACAAATTTTCTTGAGTAAGACTTCTCGAACAAGAAACTGTGAAGCATAACATCGTATCAACTGGAAATAGTCCGAAAGCTCGAGTCCTATAAACGCAAGTCCCACAGGCCCCAAGTAGGTGAGAAAGTCGTTACGCGATTGTACGTGTCGATCAATGCGTTCATTGCGCGTCAAATTGACCAGGAAAAAGGGAATATTAGCGACGACGGGTGGGCAATTTGCTCTCAATTAGATTATTAGCGGTCAAACGGACCGGTTGCGTCGCGCCAGGCTTTCATGGACAGTGGGTTCGGGACCGCGGGGCCCATTCATTACGCTAATAATCATTATTCAACCATTATCTCACCTGGCCCGATCGCCACCAACTTCTCTCTCGGGCCTCACTTTCTCCTCGGCCGCGACTCGGGGGTCCAGTTCGATTTTAACGAGTCCGATTCCGCCGGCTTTCCACACGTGGGAATACATCGACGATACCATCGTCCGACCATAAATATCATCACGCTCCGCGGAGCTATTTACGCCCGCGACCATTTTCCTCCCGGGGCCGTGCCTTTTACGATATTTACTACCGACTCCGGCATGAAAACGCCGGAGTAATTAACGCGCGCGATTTCTTTGACGCGACCGCGTGGCTTGTTTGCGATAACGCAACCGGAGGCACTCGGTTCGTGACAGTTACGTTGAGCAGCGGAGTGGTGAAATTAAGTGCTCGTTTGGAAACGCAGTTTTTAACACTTCGTCGGCTCGGTGTGTGTGTGTGTTTGCTCTATGCAGAAATCGCGAGTCGCTGACGGAGCGAATTAGCTGGACCACTTCCAGTCACGCGAATTGTCATTATTGGCTGAGTCGATCAGATCCACTTCGTTACGTGATAGACTCGCGGACGTGGCTTAGGTGATATTGACGATTCGTGCGGCTAGGAGAGGTAAAGATCATTTGATTCGTTGGCGTTTCACGATTTCTGCGTGGTTCTGTACGACAAAAAATGTCTCATTCATTCTTCCAACATTCTTTCAAACTCTTCAAAATTTTAAATTTTCGGTTTTCAAAAATTCCTACGATTTCTTATTCCCAGTCACATATAAATCAGTTTCATCTACAATTTGATCATCATTATTGGCTCATCTCTATAAAATTAATCGGTAGATAAATATTTCCACAAAGTTCTGATCGAAAATATGGAAACCTAAAGGCGAATTTAAAAGATGTAAATGTTCGTCTCTGAAAGAATATCGTATTTCCGAAGACGTGTAAACGCCAAGGAAGATTGGAAAGCCTTTCAGGCTCGGAGGGACCAGATCACTTTCGGTTCGCTAGCGTTCCCATTCAATCAAAGCGACAGGATCAGGTTGCCTTCTTGCGAATTTTAAAATCACGTCAATCTACATCCGAGTCCTGTTACTTTGCCGAACGAATTGGAAATTTCCATCGATCATTGATTTCTCGGACAGGATTATTATTCAAGAATCAGGTTCTGATTCTTCTCAGCGAAGTAGACTACAAAGAAAGTTTGACGGCATTCTTTGGGATTGTTGAATTTTGGTTACATTTACTGTTGTTTAATAAAAGACTAACAATTTCCAGCAACGTTTGACATCATTAAGATTCAATACAAAAAGAAACCATAATGGTACAGCTTTTTATTAGTGACATTGAGACGATTGAACTTTTTAAAAATTGCAACTGTATGTGCAAAAAATGAAATTTAACAAGTACTGGAATTTTGTCAAGAACAGTGTTCTTACAGGAAGATTACTACATGAGAATAGAGGAAAACTTCAAGAAAACATACCTACTCTAACAAAATACTTAAGTGTAAAAATGATTCATCACAAGCAAAAACGCTTTATCATCTCTTTCCTCTGTCAACACTTCGATCACCACCTCGCTCGTTTTATTTACACAGCCGTGAGTCAAATTAACAGGAATTCAAGAAGATATACAACCCAGAAATATTATACAATACGTTTAAAAAACAATGACGTAAATGATTAATGTAAATGTAAAATGTAAGTGAAATTTATTTTAAAAACAATTTCGATTAAAATTCATTGAAGTGTCCTAAAATGATATCCTTCGTCATGGGTACCCTTAATCCAATCTACATCGTTATTTTCACTTCCGTTCCACCTTCAGTACTGCCAATCAACGGAATATTGCGAGGGCTAAGAGAGTTTCATTCTCTCAAAGGCTATTAAAAAACTGTTAATGCACCGATGATTCGAACCGACTACGTTGATGGACACACTGTTTTCGTTGATGGGAATTTTTTACGGTGTAAACCCCCTTCCTCAAACTTTTTGCTGGTCGAACCGTCACGGATGTACGACGTGACTGTAGCAACTAGGTCAGGCTATAGTTTCGTTTCCAGTGACGTTAGAAGAAATCGTGGAGATTAATTTTTAAATACTGCATTCTAGGAGGTAATTTCTCTTTATAGTTATTGTGTTGATAGCATGAAAGCACTAATAGTTGACCACTTAAAGCTAAAGTTGAATTAAGTGTACTAAAAAGAAGTAAGCAGTCAATGTTGTAAAATATATTAAATGCATCAAAGTACGATAAACTTATTTAATTATCGCTAATATTTCTTGTTTGTGCATGAAAGGTTTGGAAAAAAATCAATTAGCGTTAAAAATAAAGTATTTCTATATAACCTAAATTATACCATTTAAAAAATTTTTACTTTTATTTTTCATAAAAATAAATAACAACGTTCTCTGTCTCCCTGACTCTAAGTTTCTTTCATTCCGCACCGCCAAAGGTATCCCAGAGGAGAAGAAACCGCAGTTCCGCGAAGGTGGCGAATAAAGTCGCGGCACAATAAGCGAATACCCATATTTCCGCCAGTATTTATCGGATCGGTCACGGCGAGGGTAACAAATAAAAATTTATACGAACGTCGAAGACGCGCCATCCCCTCCTCCACCCGTAGGTGAAAGAAACACCGCAGGCCAGGGACCCCGCGCGCATCTCGTCGTGGGCATAAATCGTCGCGAGGACCGCGGTCGAAGGCGGTGCACCGGCCGAGCATCAAAGCGCGCGCGAAATATATTCGGCGCGATCGGATCTGCAGCGCAGATTTATTCGAGGCCTTATGCCGCGTCCGTTCTGACGGGGCTCCGTAACTCATTAAGCCTGGGAGAAGTGCCGTTCGCCGAGCGTCAATCTTTCCCCGTTACGCGCACGAAAGCGCGTCGTTGCACTGCTCGTCCGTACGCGCCGTGGCAATTTAAGGGAAGACGCGTGCGCGTTCAAATAAAGGCCGGCATTGAGTAATGCATCGACGGCGGAACGTATTCATTTTCCGCGACAAGCGTTATCGATTGTGATGGCCCGCGCTTGCAACTCTCTTTCTCCCGTCGCGTTCGTTTGCTACTGTTAGAGAACGCGAACGGCGAGGCCGAGGAGCGGACGGGTACGGCGAGATCAGGCATTTCTGGGCTTACGAGGCTCGTGTGCCTCGAGCTACCGGTGTTACGGAAAGAGGATGGAACCTCCTTACCGGCTCGGTTATTGATTAATTGGGGAGATTGAGAAAGCCGATAGGTTTGAACTGGGCCTGTAGGTCGGCGTCGTTTGACGCTCAAGCTGAGGCTCAGCTGGGAATAGAGCTGTTCTACTGTGGGGACTGTTCTGCCACGCGTTTCATTGATATTTACCCCTTAAATTGTAGACTGCAGAAGTTTATGCAAATTCAAACTTTTGCAGACTGAAATAAGGAATTGTAGATTCAATATGAGTATGATTTAGTTTTTAAATATTGTAACATTTGTTACATTTTTGATATTTTATAGAGGGTGAGTCTCGCAACATGATCACTCTGAATAACTGGTAAGTTATTTGCTCTATAAAAAAATGTGTCAAACAAAAGTTGCATGGTTGCCTGGAAGACATACTATGCTTTAATTGATTTTTGTTTGAAACATTTTTTATATAACAAATAACTTATTAGTTATTTAAAGTGATGATATTACGACACTCACCCTACATACAGTGGTTCCAAAAAGTATTGGCACACCTAGTTTTTTTGTAATAACTTTATTCAGACGAATGATATTTTGTTACAAAGTGTATTGTTACTTTACAACGTGAACAACGTGTTTCTTTTTATTCTGTATAATGAGATTATAAACATTCCATGGTTTTTTTTAAACACTCTGTATTTAGATTCGATGCGCTTAACACATGAGAAAATATCAATTCCTCTCAATTGAAGATCTTTAAACCGAGTTCCGATTTTGCAGTCGATCGACGAACCGTGTCTGATCGACCACGGTTCATTCCATTCCCCACGATCTCCTCGTTATCCGCGAGACGGAGAGGCCTCGCTCGTTATCAAACGCAACTAAGTACGTACGTACACACGTTGCCGCGATATCCAATTGATTTACGTTGCTGCCCGACGCAATCACGCGCTCGCTAATAACCCGTATTATAAACAATTTGAAAATTCTTTTCGATCCGTCCGGAGGTGATTTATCGGTCACTGATGAGCAGACGTCTAACGAAGAGCAACAAGATTTACGAATCGAGGATAGTCCTCGCGGGGTTGCGCGATACCGCTTCCAAATACGTCCACTCGATTTCTAATAAATCAATCGACGTCGAAGATAAATCGATTACGCTATATGTACTCGCATGATGTGTTCATTCCGAGTCTTAAGGGGGAAATAGGGACTCATATGGGGTGTACATTATAACTGGTTTCGGGATTTTTTTGGTGCGAGATGATTTATAAATGTAGCTTCATTTGATTTTGAACGGGCAGCAGTAGGTACATCGCAATCATACTCGCTTTGAAAATGGTTATTTGTTTGTTACGTAAATCATGCATACTTATAATGTTTAAACGTTATTAATGGTACATTAACATAACCGAATTGTATGATGTAACTGTGCAACAATTATTCGTAAGAAAATAAGTTGAAGTTTCAACAGTTTAAGCAACATTATATAATTTTTTAATAAGTTTAATGGCAAACTCTTTCTTTCATCAAACCAGATTTACTTATTTGCAGATTTAGTTATTTGTTGTGTTTGTACTTTGTTTATGTATGTAATAATTGAAAATATAATATTTGTACAATAATTGGGTTTAAACCAATTTAGTATTAAAAATGTGGACGATAAAAATTTTACTGGTAAATGCATCAAGTAAACGTACAAAATTTCCGTAAAAATTGATGTATGGCTCGAAAAATAATAAATACTGTAAATAATAGTTATATAGTGCGACAGTAATAGATTATTCCAGGTCACAGATGGTCGTCCCATATCGTATTTTTGAACTAAAATTCGATCAATTCTAACATTGCAATTTCTCTTTATTCATTTAAAACAACAATTCTTAAGTACATCATAAAATAAATATTTCCTGAACAAATTTTCAACTAAATGTAAAAAATGAAATAGGACTTGATATTCGCAACTCTTTAGTTATTTTTATCACTCAACATAATCACTAAAATTTCTTCTCGGTTCGTATATAAAAAATCTTATAAATATTCGTATTGTAATCTTATAAATCGAAATTTAATTTTTCGCCCGACTAAAATCGATCGTCACTTCGTCACACGCACTATTCGAAAAATCGATGTTCTCCACAATGGGATCAGCAATGGACTGACCTCCTTTATTAGTTAATTCTTTCGGTACCCTTGAGCTTACTGCTTGCAGGGCATCGACATTGTTTACAAATGTCTTGAGGTACGCATGCATACTTGGCCAGAAGCCAGGTATACGAAGTGCCGTGTTTATCCTTTATCCTTCATCCTATTGGGTAAAATACTACTGGGAATCTCATGGTTCGTGACAAACGCAAGAATTTTCTAGGAGCAATAAAGTTTTTACGCTAAAACGAATAAAATTTCTACGAAAGGAATTTACGCAGATTGCTGGTATTTCTAGCAGAAATTTTAATGAAAATACTTTCTAAAAAATTGTTGAGAACACTCCCTATTTTTATAAATATTACGGTATGTTCTTCTTGTTCTTAAAATGTAGTAAACTTTGAAGCAAAATTGACAGAATTCCCAGAAGTTATTGTTACTATTTCCTAATTATAGCCATCTTCCACTATAAATTATATTTCATATCGTAATTTAAAAAACTTTTTTTGTTTTTTGCATGAAAAGTAACTAAAATAGTAAATATTATATTTAAAAAGTTAATACTATTCTATTTCAGTTTAATTTTTTTGTTATTGCACATTATTTGTTTAAAAAATAGTTACCTAACTTCAGCTTTACCTCTGGCAACGATACGTATCATATTCCTAGAACAATAACTTAACAGGATAATATGCGAAGTAATTTTAAAATTATTCCATTACAATTGATTTCGTATCAGCTTTCACCCCGCAGTATTACATGAGATATGCATCGACATGATGTGGAAATAAATCAGAATCGTCGATCGATCACGACTGAGAAAATACCGATTGCAAACGATTGATATAGGACGCAAACCACGACACAGTAGACTAAATAGAAGCGTTCTTACTCAATCGATTTCTATATTGCTTTTCAATTTTTTAAATAATGTAAACAAATAATACATCTACCTTTATTCCATATTAAAAAAAATTTAATGGTCAACCTAAACCAGTGACTACAGATTCAACAAGCCTACAGATGCCTTTGTTTTGGAAGGGTTATGGACAACATTGCTTATGTTGCTCTACGCATAAAGCCCTACCTTACCTTAGACCTGCTTATTATTGTATCATAACTATACAAGTATCTATATTTCCCTTTGTTTTTGTGCAATAAAGCTTTTCTTCTTTTATTTTTGCAGAAACAGACGCATGTGTGCGTGCATTCGTGTAGAATCTGTAGTCACTGCCCGAACTCTAACCAATTTATACATATTTAGATATAATCATAGTGGAATAAGACAAGGTGAACCATTCCCGATGATGCGCAGTGATTCAGAAGTAGTGGGGAACCGTGAGCCAATCAGCTCGGGACGGGATCCAAATTGCAGAAATCCAATATGGCTGCTCTTCACGCGCGCGTAATAATACCTCCGAGAGATTTAAGGGGGTAGTGACATCACGTGACTTTTCAGGTTATGAAGTTTTTGCAAGACAGTATACTAACAATGATGACTATTAATTCCAAGTTTTAGCTAATAAATTGATCTGTTTAAACTTGACAACATAAATCAAATCATATTCCTTCTGAGGAGCCGAAATTAAATTGTTTGTTACGTTTGAAATACGCGGGATGCATTTTGGGTCCATCAACGATTAGTTGTTCTATCATCCAGCCGCCATTATGCGCAATGGTTCAGCTTGCCTTATTCCACCATGGATATAATATCCAGAATCCACATGCGTACGCATCTTGTTTAAAATAAAATAAATAGAAACGTGCTCATAAAAACGGCCAAAATAAATGTCAAGGGAGTGAAAGCTGGTTCGCTAAAAACGCGTCAAGTCAAAGAACAACATAACCTCCGCAATCCCTTCGCTTCAAGACACGTGTACGTATTGACATTTAAGATTCCCATAAATTATGACTAATAAATAAGGTTAGCCCCGCGCAAAAAGTCACCTAATGTTAATTAAATTACACCTAGCCATCATCGAACTGCTGCTTTCTTCATATATCATAAAGAATACAACGGCATACTGCTATGCATTATGCGGAACGCTGTGTAGATACAATTGCACGTTTCTCTTCCGAAAGCGTGCCAATGCGCAACGCACTGCGCATGCTACCGTGTCACGTGACACTAATCGTGCACACCCCACGAGGCGCGCAAATGAGAAGGATATTAAATGAAATGATCTTTCATATTATAATACGCGCGATATCACTGCGACTGCCAGACACATCATTCCCGAGTCTCATAAATTACCTATCGCTTACGAAGATTAGATTTCAGAACGATTTCAATAACACAAAGGAAACCTGAGATAAATTAACCTTTACATGTCAAACGAAACTAGATAAATTAATATAAAGGATCAAACCGTGACTTACGTATCAATTTTGCGATGATCTCTCTACGTTGCATGTCTCAAATATGTTCCTACTTTCCTACGTTCTTAATTTTTTGAGGCGTTAGATTCCATATTGGAAGACACTTTCCTAGGGTATTTTCCCGCGCTCCGAGCTTAGATCCAGGATCGTTCTTCGTATTTTGTAGCAAACAAAGTTTCCTCCAAGGAGTTAATTCACGCTAATGTTCCTCTTCTGAGTATCAAGAGACAAACTTGAGACGAAGTTAATGGGCAAATTACTTTTCGCGGCGGATAATGTCCGTGGGACGGGATTTATGTCGTCGATACGCGCACGCGAAAAAGAACGCGTCGATCCCCCTTTCTGCGCACGCAGACGCGCATGCGCGGCGCCTCGCGCGGGAGAAGAAGAATCTACAAATTGTTTCGCGCGGCGCGATAAATATTCATGACCGGTGAGTCGACGAATACCCCGGGCGAAACGATAAATCGAATTTACGGGGATGAGTCGACGGAGTCACCGTGTCGCATCGGTTGCTTCCTTTTTCGATACACGGCTCCGGAGACATCGGCTTCTTCGAACGTTGTCGCCATATCGTCGGATAATAAATAATATGTACCGTTCCTGCCGTGCGAGCGATATATATTTTTTATTGCTTCTTCGCGTGCTCCTGGCCTCGGCTTAATTAAATACCGTATTAACAGGCCGTACATTCGGCTCGCCTTACGAGACAATCGCGTGATTGCTTTTTTTAATAACCGACGATACATTCTCTGTAATACTGCCTCACGTCTGCGTTATGTTCGTCGGAGAGCCGAGCGACTTAAGGAATTGGGTTGGGAGAGGCGCTTTGCTGAAATTGTTTTCGAGAGTTCATCAAACGGAGGCGATTATCGTGAAAGATATTTTGAGATTTCGGGTTGGATAAAAGTTTATTTTTTCTTATTACCCGATGACATTCATTGCTATATTTGAAATATTTGGATAATTCGAATAACTGTGAATATGAATAATTTATTCGAATTATTCGAATTATTCGAATAAATAGAAGTATTCGAATATTTTAATACCGTGTGAAAAAATATTTTACGTAGTCGGTAGAATAGTACGGAATGCGAACACTTCGAATATTTAAAAATTCCGAATTATTCGAATAATTAAATACTTCTTTATATTCGAATACTTTCGAATATTCGTATTATTAGAATATCAAATTCGAATTCTATTAGTATTCGAATATTCACACATTCACATATTCGAATATTCGACTATTCGTAACAGCTCTAACTGTGATTACATTTGCTGAGATATTACTAATTGGATCAAAATAATTCCAAATTATTATGTATGTATGTTGAAATATAAAACGTTCTACAAAAATCTTTAATTGGTTAATAAAATAGTTGTAAATACCAGTGTATTAAACTAGTCTTTTTCTGTTGATTTTCTAATTATGATGTAAGTTTGTTAAATAAAGTTTGTTATTGCAAAAACAAACGCTAACTTGTTGATGTGTTATAAATATGAAATGAAATATACTACTCTAAACTCTAAAGGTTGTTAAAGTAGCACCTTATTTTTTATTGTAAACAGCTTGTAAACCATAATCCTTGGAAGGTATTTGAAAGGCAATTTCCACGATCACTATTCGAATATTTCACGCGTTTCAGAGCGTTCAATTAAACGTCAAATCAATCGACAGACCGTAAAGTACAAAACATTATACATAACTCATTCAAGGAAGAGTTCTGTTCCGTACGTAGCTAAACTCGTATCGAAACGCGGCGTTCGATCTCGATCCCACGAGATGATTATTGCCTGATTCATCGTTAGGCAACGCGACTAGTCATCGTCAGATGTACGCGCATGCTATTATAACGAAGGATTAAGGATAATTTCGAATGTCCGCAATCATGCGAGACGCGGATGCGCGTCGAGAAAACGGATTTGCGTGGTGACTCAAAAGGGGCATTTATAACTGTACATTATCTCCTCTCCCCCTTGGATATTTTTTCTTTTATCCGCGTATCTCTTACTTCTCTTTCTCAGCTGGGCATTGTTCGAATTAAGGGTCAACGAATATTCATAAAATTATACGAGGCCCCCTGTATCTGGAGTCGATTCGGCACGCAACTTTCACGTCGTTAGCTCTCTGTACCCTTATTTTCGTGAGCGGAACGCGTATCTGTTGCACGGTTAGAGTTCGTAATCATAAAAGGTTTTATCGTGCTGCGAGCGAGGCGCATAAATAGTTAAAACCGATTGCGAGGTTTAATTAACACACGACCTACGTGATGTGTTTGTTTACTGGGATCACTTGTAGCTTTAGGCTGATGCAGTAATAAATGAGCCACTGATGATCCATCATTTGTTATAGTGCAATTTCTCAGGATATATTTCAGTCAGGAATGTGAGAAATATTTTAAATCAGTTTTTGACTTTTGTGTGGATACACAATTCTCTGCTTTCTGAAAAAAATTTCTTTACTTTGACCTACAGAATTTTTACAACGTTTAATTTTGAAAAAGACTTACGACATTATTTCCATACGACTAATTTGAGTGTCTGTTATAAAAATAATGACAAATTTTTTAAGTCGTTCGTGTCAAGAAGAAGAATTGAAAAAATTGTATTATAAAAGCATTAAATAATTTTTTTTATATGGCAACAACTCAGTCATCTTGAGTTAATGGATTTAGTTTCAAAATTAGTAAACATTCATCAATTTGATATCATAAATCTTGTGAACACTCACTTTCTCAGGAAATGCAATTTTTTAAATCATCATTGAAAGTACACAATCATTTTTTGAGCCTAATCAGCACTCATCCATCTTCCCAAATGTTTATTTCAGTACACATAATTACGTTTTAAATTTAATTTTATATTACACAGCATACAAATTACTATAATTTAAAGTAACCTACCCACTTTATAAAAGAAAGTTCGCAATGCCTAATAACAATAATTTCCTGTACTTCTAATTCAAATGTGTCTCTTTTGTGAAAAGGAAATTCGAGTCAATCTGTACACACAATTATTAATCACTCAGTATGGTAATTCCGTAAAAAGATGGATTTCCGTTCATTACTTTGCCCATCACAAAACACCGTTACACGAATCAAACGGCGAATCGTTAAGGAATCATCTTAAACTCATCAAACATTATAAATTCGCGCAGTTTGTCGCAAGGGAACTGCATACGGGAATCGTAATACAACGAAAAAACTTAATACGCGGTATTGGCATGCCATCGCTCATTACGGATCGCGAGCGACAATAAATCCCCGCCTCGCGCCGACCAGACACCGCGCGACCTGATTTAATTAACCAACGGGAACAACAAAAGCGTCTTCGCGTCTCAGCTTCTCGCGCACCAACTCCCACCAATGGTTTTCCAAACGACCATAAACCGACGCTCGCGAGATTAGTGGCACGGATCCTTCTCGCCCCACGCCCTACTCTCCCCTTGTCTGAACAGTTTTTCGCTCGCGAAGTCGTTCCACTCCATTCATAATAACGTCTGCCGGAGACATGGGAAAAACGAGCAAGCCTGATGAGCGAGCAAGTAGGAAACATAAATCAATGCACGCACGATTCGCAGGTCGGTTAATTGAAAGGCATGCCAGTGTATCCATTGATTAATCATAGTTGGTCATTATGCGCCAAGGACACCATAACCATTTTACAGCAATTAAAATCCCAAGCTTAATAACCCGCGCGCCCGTGAATCGATGGAAAACGAGATATTTTCTTCGTGTTGCCGTTTTTCTGGGCCTTCGGGACGGCGTGACGCGGCTGTCACGGAATTATTCACGGAAATCCGCGCGAACTACGTTAAAGCTTGTCGATTAACGGCGGAAGGAGGTCGAGGAAATGCGGGTGGAGATGGGATGAAGGATGCTGCAATGACGTTTCAACTTCAGTGGATAATGTTGAACCTTCGTAGAGTAGGACATCGATTATCTGATTTAATATTTTTAATGTAAGATGCTAGTAATTAGTGGATAATTATAGAGTCATGGTTCCAGTTTTAGTGGAAGTAGAATTGTACTCTAATGAATAATACACTAAAGCTTTCATTTAATATACTAAAGTATAGTACAGATTTACAGACATTCTCTGCAGACGTGTGTCCACAAACAAGTTGTCGATGTCCGAAGTAATTTTAATAGAAAAATCGGGACAAGTAAAAAAAAAAAAAAAAATATCAGTCTTGCTTGCAACTTGCAACTTTGAAACACGAATGCAGCCAATTTTGGAGAAATAGAAACTGGACAACTTTGGGTGTAAATCTACAGTCTACAGTGAACCTCCGATTGTAGAATCTTTATCAATACAGACCTTTCTTTATTGTTGTGGTATGGTAATTTCAGATATAAACCTTTCACATGGCTTCACACCGTTTTTGTTATTGAGTTTTCTGGGTGTAGACTATGTCCTTTTGCAAGAAATATCCAAAGTCTTGCAACAGGTGTTGCAACTAGCTTCATCAGAAAAACTAGTAACATATTGATAATGGTCTTGTGGTGATCCACTAATTAAGTAAAACTTGCTCATGTTCTGGTTCATTGGTTACCAGTGATAGCATTTTTAATTGGCGACTTTGATGTCGACATCGATTATAATGATTATAATGATATACGGTCCAGGACCCAATTTCTGATCCGAACCCAATTCTTGACCAGCTCAGTATACAATAACTATCATAAAATAAATTAGCATGCTAAAACTGGATCCTAAATGCAATGCTTACTAAATAGTTATTAACTGTTTTGTATTTTAAAAGTTAAATTTGATAGTTAATATTAGACATACTTTGACTAATCAGAAATTGTTTGCTTGCTTTTTGTCTTTAATCCCTTGCTTTTTTGACTTTAGAACTTAGATTATTTAAATCTTTGATCATTTAATTATTGTTATTTTTAAATATGGTTTAGGGTTTACTCAAATATTATACAAATTTTGCGATTAGACGTTACAAAAACCATGATAGGTACTAGGTACTCTTACAACACGTATTTTTCTAACAAATAATAACAAGAATTTATTATTGTATTGTTATAAAATATTATAAAATGTATTATGATTGGATTATGATGCATTGATAGTAAAAGTTATTCACATTTTCAGAAATTTCTTGTACGATTTCATAATTAAAATATAGTTCAGTGGCCAAATGTCTTCGCATGTCACTACATCATTAAGTTTCCCTTGAATAGAAAAGACATAAGACTTTCTGATGAAGACTTTCATCTTCTTCTCGCTTCTTGTTATCTCCAATTCTGAATCGCCATGTACATTGAACTTGATCCCATCCCAAAAATACAGACCGCCATAAAAGGGCGACGCGTTCCCGAACCTGGCCACTGAAATATTCCCTCGCGGAAGGATGAATGGACAAAAACCATGCGCTGAGAGCCGTGACGGCGATATTCTTTGCTTTTAATTTTGTTTTAGTCTCGTTCGTCACCATTATTTGCGCGACCCTGTCCTTGAAACGGGTTTGCAGCCACGAGTTTCAGCAACGAGCCAGCGATTGAGTAACCATCTAGCGGTACCCCGGCCCTCTCCTCAACGTTTCGGTTTTTATCCAATCTAAAAATAATCCCGACGACCGCTCCTTGCGCTTTGACAGACTCGAACGCGTCGAACAAAACGATCGTTTTGATGGGCTCCGGAGATCTTGATCGTTTTCTGCATTGATTTATCTTTGAAACACGGAACAGGAGCTTCCTCTTTGGCTGAGGAAAAAGAGCACTAAGGACCCTCATTTCCATTCTCGATTTCTCTTTATTGATTGATTTTTGGTCCCTGATATCGCTAATGGTAGTCATTAAGGACGTTAGGAGCGAGTTATTTTAATTCGCTTCATGGACCTTGTTTAAACTTTAATGATTCCGTTTCGCTGTGGGAAGATTATTCTCGCTTGCGATATGGATGTGCTGTTTTTATGATTTTTGATGCGCTCTTCGATTCGGTTTATCTAATGACGATCTTAGTTGTTGAGTTTTTTTTTTAGAGAATATTTTATTGGATTTTTTCCAGTAAAGTGGCCAGGATAATCATGTTTCTGACATAGTAGAAACGATTTGCTAGATTTTTTCTTATCTTGGAAAGTAATTTACAGAGAAAGGAGGACTTCAACTGATTTTAAGATTTACAAACACTGAAATCATTAGTTCACTAACTTTTTCAGTTGTTTTGAATTTTAAAGTATCCAAAGTTTTCAATTCAGCATATTCATGGCATAGTTATTCGTAAGTTGGAACAAAAGAAGTATAAGTAGATGCTGAAAAAAACCTCGCCAATCCATTACGTAAGATATACGTACGAATTATTTCCTCCAAACTAGTCCTAAGAAATAAATTAGAGCTCATGAATAATTCCCAACAATTTCTAAAAGAATAAAGAATTAGGACAGTATTAATAGAAGTGTTACCGTTGAGGAACTAGTTTTTAATTATTTTAGAGGAATTCCCGTTTTAATATTGTTTTGTAACCCAATAAATATTCGAATGGGGGACGCCTTTACTACTAAAGAATTAATTAATCTTTAAACATCAAACAAACATTTTAAAAAGTTAAATATATGTGTAATTGAATTATTTATGAGCTATAGAATAATAAGGTAATTGGGAACAAGATTTGATTGATCTAAAATATTTAGAAACTAATTTTCTAATTTTCTAATTATCTAAAATCCATGAGAACTCTCATCTTCAGACTTGAGAAAGTACGATTTTGAGTGAGTTTGAATTTAAAGAACTTCAGTTTTGTCAATTTTAAATTGGAGAAACTTCGGTTTAAGATTTTAAACTGAATAACGAATAATGATTGATTTTAGTTGCAAATCAATTTTAAAATTAAGAAACTGTAGTTTTGAGAAACTTAAGTTTTGAACCACTGTTAATCTTAAGGAACTTCAATTTTGAATCATTTTTGAACTTACGGAATTTTAGCTTAGAACTTCAACAATTTCGTATTTATACCAGTTTTGAATAATAAGCTAATTACGCAATAATAAGGTAATAAGGTAACAGTCGTTGAGCATCTAAAATACGTGAAAATTAATTTTTGAAATGACTACCTGATTGAATATATATTACTTCTATTACTAAAATAATTAAAGTCTTATCAAAGTTTTACAAAGACCTACTCAACGAGCAAATTAAGCTTTACAATTAAAATAAACTCTCCTTCTACCCACAATTCGAAGACCACAACAATCGCGTTCCACGAAAGCAAACTTCGCGCTCAGGTAAACGCAAGGCCAGCTTATCGCGGACAGATTTTTATCGTGTAATGCTGGATGTAAATCGGGTCTACCTGTGGGTGTACGTACATCGTGCCCCCAGCCTGCCGACGGATATCACACGAGTGGCCAGAGTCGCAAGGACGTCGGGCTTACCGGCAGGTATCACAGATTTATGGGATCTATCGGATCTGCCTTGTATCAACGCTGTAGATCCACATCCATATTCGACGTGTATCGTTCACGGTGTATTACCGGTGCACGAGGATACACGTGTACAGCCGGCACGGGTGTGCGGAGACCTCTTTAACATCGCGGACGCCTTATACGCGCTCGCGCCACGGGAACACGGAACTCTTACATCACCGTCGATACCTCCGCTCGCAATTATCTGCCTATCGATACACCCTGCTATGCCAGGCTTCGTAACTTTGTTAATGCCGGTTCTCGCCGCGGCTTGTTTAGATGGATATTGCTTCCGCCGCGTACTCTGCGGTCGGACGCGGCGATTTCCCATCGTCGCTTGCCTCGGAGAAAGTGTAAAAACGAAATTAACTTTGAGGTCACTCGTCAAGGGTCAGCGGCTTCCTATCTATTTCGCGCGGATTGGTTAATGCTCGATGCAACATGGAGACTAAACTTAAAACGCATAATAAAATAGTAATTCTTCGAGGAATTTCGTTATGAAATATGCAAAGTGTTTTGGAATGAGAGTCGAAAATTTAGAAGCTTTTAGTACTTCTTGAATTGAGTAAAAAGTGTCTATACTTCGAATTAAGTTTATCCTTCGATAAGTGATCACCAAATTGGCCCATCCGTGATCACATAACGAGGGTTAAGAAAAATTAGCAGTTGGATGAATTTTAGTATTTAAGTAAAAGGGGACTAAGCTAATGTGACGATTGTTTTAAAATCTTTTGTATAAGCATTTCTTCACTGAGATTTTTCTAATCTGGTTTCATAAGGCGGACCTCTTCTAATAAAAAAAAAATATATATATATTAGGCGCATAAGGAAGATCTCGTGGCACAGTTTTATACGTCGTCTAATTATCCGCTTGACTTTAACGAGTCTCTGTAACGTTGTAAGTACGAAACGTATTCAACGCATTAAACATAAACTGTTAAGTCCGTCACGGAAGGTTGCGCGTTAATTGCGACTGTAGCCATTAGCCGTGCGTCGATATTCAATTCAGATTCATGAAATATGACGATGAAATTTTGCTTCTTTGCAAATTTAACTGGCTCGTCGTTAGATTCTCGTTAGAAATGTACCCATTTATATAATCAACGCGTTTCGAAAGTTTTTCACAGCTGTTAGGTCGATACAATGAATTATACCGGTTGCGCGTAACAATTTTGAAAGTTGCATAGGTTCTTGCGGTAAAACAACTGCAAAGAAAGCATCATTTTGTCGATTTTTATTATTTTGAAAAATGGATAACATCAATGAAAAGAGAAATATTTCAAGTATCAAAAGTGAATCTCAAATTAGTCATGTAACGGTAGTTTTTCATTGCGGCTGTAATGAGTATTGTATAACAAAATTTAAATTCTCTTTCTGTTGCACAATTGAAGCATAGTTTGTACATGTGGAGACACGGGATTATGTTACCTTACAAAAAACAGGAAGAAGGCTATAAACTGTCTTTAAATTGTTTATAAAACTTGGTTATTCTGCTCCTTCAGTACTGAATTTAAATACAAGATAAATGCTTGAAAATATCTGAAACGGAACGTAAAGCCGCGTTTCCACATGCATAATCGAAAAGTAGTCCAGAAAAACTGCTCGACATTAGATCGAAGATAAGAAGCGAGACCAGCACAGCAATTTCCGCTGATATTTCATATTCTATCTACACGTAAACGAACTAATGAATCACGGTACCAAGGTCCAAAGAAGTGGAATACTTTCCATATTTGTATCACGTATCGTTAAATTTTTGCGTGTCCGATAATTCTGGACCAATCGACGAAACCCACACTTCTAGATCGAGCCCCTATTTGTCAATGAAGAACCAATTAATTTTTTCCACGGAACTCGCTCAATTGGTCTAGCATTATCGAAAACAAATAACAGTTCGCTCGAACTTTTGAGGAACTTGGGGCCCGCCGTGAAACCGGTACTTATCTCGATATTATACGGCGCAGCGTGTACCGTTGCGCAACTTCGTCTCAGATGTGTAGATCGGCTGCCATTTATCAATTTTCCGGCCTCTTATGCAATGACCATGCACACGAAACGCCGTGGCCGGATTCGTTTTTCCCCGGTGACGAATTTTCGCGGCGCGGCCGTCGGCCGAGGAACCGAGAAATCGAAGCGATTCGCTCGAGAAAAGCGAAACTGATAGCCGTGGATAATGATAGGCGTCGGTAATGCGGATCGGATGAAAATACCGCGGGTGAAATTCAATTGCAAGAAAGCCAATTGGAAGGTTTTCTCGAACGCGGTGCTCTAATGGTCGTGGAAGTTTGAGGCCGATGAAAATGAGGCTGTGATTGCGAATCGCTGGGAGGTTTGGTTGCGGGGGTCTGATAGGTGCAGAGTGTTACGTGAGTGTCGATTTTTCTTTGACAATGGTTCTACCTCACACGTTGAGGTGGTTTTCGTGACCTTAATTATTCGTGAGAAACAATGATTTGGGAAATTGTTTGTCATTCGTATTGTCGATCTTGCGTGTTTGGTAAAGAATTATTGTGCTACTTAAAGAAATATTAATGATTACGTATAGTTATGTAATTGAACGTAATTATTAGTGAATACATGCACAAATGTAAAAATATGTAAAGTATCAGAACTATAATATTACAGCGTCTAGAAAATAAAAGATATTTCTATTGATGTTTGAATTCTTTATCCGTGTCTGCTAAAATACGAATTTACATAAACATTCACAGTTTATTAATTATTTTAACTGGTTTTAATGCAGTAACTGCTACGTAATACTGCTTTAACCTTGCTACGGTTTTCGGGTCTTTTTTTAACCAATCATTTTATTTCTTTAAATATCCATTCCAATTTTGTTATTATTAATCTATCCATTCTAATTTTAGTATTATTATCTATAATTTATCGTGCCTCGATATTCTAAAACAATTGAAGAATAAAGATAAATTCTCATTATTAGATTGTGAATTTTTATGCATCTATAATTAAATGTCAGTATGCAAACATGTCAGATTTAAAAATGTACATATTGTACAATATTGTTACCAATATTCTAATCTATTCTGCCTTTATTAATTTTTTTCTCATCAACATTCCTTCCACTTTCAAAGACGAAATTTTCTATAACTTCCCCATTTTTTTAACTTCCACTTGAAGTCCAAATTCAATTTGTTTTTCCTTAAAAAATCGAAATTATAATATATCATCTTGCCACACAAATTACAAAAAAAAAATTGATTCGAGGAAGATGCTCGAAAGTTCATCAGTCATCCCATCAAACAGTTCAATTATCATTCCAAATACGTCTTCGCGCCTTCAGCGACGAAAGAAACAAGCAGGATCATCGACGCGCCGTCGAGATAACAAATTAAACACAATGACAGTGTCTGAACAATGTCGCAATTTTCTCGGTTCGCCTCGAGAGGACGACGCGACGCGTCCGCGGAGCTTCTCATTAATTCACGCGAGCCGAGTTTTTCCTCCGCGCGCTCTTTATTCTGTTTCCACTGCGCTGGCCACGATCGCAAGACGACCGTTCGCATGCGGCTGCTAGCAGTTTTCTCGGATATCTATTTAGTGTTCACGGCAGCATGGAAAGTATTTCATGCCGTAACAGGTCGCGAGAAATATTTATCAGACTGGAAACCCGTTTGACGAAATTTTCGCTTAGATCAACCGCGGTTGATACCGCTGATAACGCACTTCCTAAATCTACTTAGCGACTGTTTCATACTGATTTCTCATCGACTTAAAAGGCGTGACAGTCAACTAACCATTATACTTAAGAATTTTATGCGAGAAAAGATATGGCGAAGTTGTTTTCTGTACAAGCGAGTCTCTTGGGGAGTCCTAAGATATAGGAGGCAGAGATAATACTGGAGTCTTTAATTTGTTGGTTATTTTCTGTTTTTATGTGCACTATCGCGATAGGTTTAGATAAAAGTGTTTCTGAATTGTGTTAAATATGAACAAAGTCGAGTCTGGAGTCGATAATAAATAAGGGAACATTATAGGCAACATTTAAGGCAAATGAATGCAGTAGTTTCTCTAAGTTTACCGCTCCAGCGAGTGTGTAGTGCACGGACCACACGTGGGTTAACGTACGAGAAAAACCACTTTACCGTAATTAGATGCACGAAGAGTTGGGAAAAAGGTTGAGGTTGGATTTGAAGAGTACAATGGGACGAGGGAATCACTTTCTAACTTTGGTATTAAATGGTGTCTACGTCACAAAATAATATTCGTTTTACGAATTTTATTAAGTTCCAACTCGAATTTTTCGAAACAGAAATTATTGTAAATTAGAGAAATTTCAGACAAACCACCACTTTTGTTTAACTTGTTACTCTTTAAATTCAAAAATTGTTAAAAATGGTTAATTGTAGTTGAAGTCGTACATAGAAGAACCTTTGCATTTCCTAAACCGCGTTGCAGCGAAACCACATTATAAGAGGGTTACCTCTACAATGAAGAACTAAATAATCCAAATCCCACATTATAATAAAACCTCGATAGAAGCTCAGCAGTGGAGCCCAAAATCGCGAGAGTATCAAGTCTCCCCCAAATCCTCCTCCAGCCGTCACTTTCCTGCAGCTCCTCTCCGCCTATCTTTATTGCCAAGCAGCTGCCTACTATTTCCTGGCAGAATGCGACCAGAAGAGATTCCGCAGGTGCCACTGAATGAACGTGTGCCAGCTGATCGCTTGAATTCCCGACGATTGAATCCGCGGCGCGCTAACCGTAGCAGAGCGGCTTACGCTTAACGCGTTGGCACGCGGGTTAATTCTAGAGGTAAATTGCAACGGCGGAATATTTTTTTTGCCAGTCGGCGTACGTACAACGTACAACAACGCGATCGCCCGACGATGCGTTCCCGCGGCGGTTTCCAACGATTACGTCTCACGTGATACAACTAGCTTACGCTTGCGTATCACGGTCCTTACATGTCCTCGCATTAGCCGTGACTACAATTATGCCGCGTCGTAACGGTATCTTCATTTTCTCAAATGTCTTTCCGCGGTACATCCACCGGCGCGCGTACACCTACTTTACATTCCTCGCTGTTTACAAAGACTCCGCGCAATATACATTTTAAACGATTTCCACGATGATTTCCTCAAGGCGTCCTCTTCACCCGTGGAACACGCCGTGATACGGGACGCTTTCGCGCGACCCGTAACTCTCCGTTCTGGCCTGCATTGCGTCTGGTATTCGCTTAATGATTGCCGACGACTTTTAAGGGAGTGTGTTTTTAGGGATTCCATATATCAGTTTTCTGCTGTCTGCTTTCTGCATTTGGTTCCGTGCGTTCTCAGAATTTTACGTTGGAAGTTTCGAGGAAATTAAATACTGAAGAAATTGAATTGGATTTTCAGAAATGCTGAAGACTAGCGCAATATTACTGCAATGTATTCGAGTTATTAAGAAATTACTAGAGATGTACCGACTAGTGGCCGACTATTCGGCCAGTTTTGTAGTTGACGACTAGTCGGCAAAAAGGCCGATTGATCGGCCTTGCATTTTAGTAACAATAATATCGTGATATTACAGAAAGAAAAAAATGCTTTTTGTCTATTGCACTTACATTTACTTATTTATCATACTTATACATATCTGTATGTAACATAATTATAATTATTATATAAAACATTACAAATAGTAATTATTATTTATTTAAACCAACTAAAAATATACTAGTTAACTATTACGAACTTTGGTTATTATTTTTTTATTTTATCGAAATAAAAAACTCTTTAAAACAAAAAACAGAATGCAATAAAATAATAAAATAAATGTAATAAATCGGACAATGTCACTGACATGAAATCACAACGATCGATTTTGGTCGCTCGACGACAAGTTAGCGGAAGGGAAAAAGGCAGTAAAACGGCGATCCCATGCGCGAAACAGTTGCACTCTTAAGCCTGATTTATATTATCCGGTTTAGACACAAACGGTTATGGAAAATCCAAATTAGTTTTCGTGTTTTTATATGTGGTGGTTTACACATGAACGAAACAAATGACGATTTTCCGTAACCATTCCGTGTCTGAACGGATAATATAAACCAGGCTTTATTTGGAACGAAGTTTAGGTAGGAACTGTATTAGAGTCTTTAAAATGTTACTCTCTTCATCTTTATTGTTGCTAAACTCTTCAAAAACATAACTGAGTTACTTGAAATTAAAAAATTAAAATTCTGAAAAAATTGTTCAAGGCCGTGGCAAGCGTGGACCGAGGAGCGACGGTGCACGCGCTATGACACTTGTTTCATGGAATAGCCGCGGCAGCGATTTAGAAATTTGCATGATCAATCGCGCGGGCAACACACACGCTCGCGACCCACGGAACGGCTCGTTTCTATCGAGGAATAAGCGGTCGAGTTTAGATCCAGACGGCCTTAATACGACTTTAATGCACGTCCAAGGCGTTCACCCCGGTCTATGCGTCCCCCCCTCTTCCCACCTTCGCGCTTTGCCTACGAGAAATATTACGCCGCGAATTTTTCGACGACCCCCGGTTTCGCCGGTCTCTTACGAAATCCGTGGAACGCGGTAGACGTAGCCGTCTCTCCAAACCGGAATTTCACCGTCGGGACAGGTGATCTGGACCGTGATTCTGTGAAATTCGATCGGCTTTGCCGGGGAATCGAAAAAGAGGATGGAAAGTTGGCTGCGTTTGCGACAATAACGATCAACGTTTGGAGTGACGTCATGCGACGCGCCGCGTTTTTAAATCCTTTGTCCTATAGCTTTTTGTCTTTTCATCGCTTTTTAAATGTAAATGGTGGGCGTTGATTACTCTTCCTCGTGGCTTCATCGTAGTCGAGTAATTAATAACTATATGTACAAAAATTTGCAACCCTACAACGTGAATACTTTCTTAGAAGTATAATAAATAAAACTAAATTTTTTTTTTTATTTAGAGGTTTAACGTCGCATCAACATCTAGGTCATTAGCAATGTGAATTATTGGATGACGTTTAAATAGATTCATATAGAAGTTTATTGCTCTGGATATATTTTAAGAGGGTTTTGGTGTTTTCAAGATTGCAGAAGAATTCTTTTAGCGTATTGGGAAGTTGGGTCAGGTTTCGGGTTGTTTCGGTTTCTTTGCAGGAGAATATTATATGTTCGAAGTTTAAGGGACATTGACAGGTATTGCAGTGGAGTGGAGTTGTTTTCTTGAGGAGGAATTCGTGCGCAATTCTTGTGTGGCTGGTTAGGATTTTACTAAGGATGAAAAACTGAAATTTGTCATCTTCCAAAGGTTATATGTAGACTGCGAATTTTTATGCAAATTCATATTTTCAAAGACATTGAAAAAGGAAACAAACTTAAATATGAGTGTCTTGTGCCTTCTAAATATTATAAACTGTATTCTAATTTCAATATTTCATGTATCTTTAACTCTATGCATATCCTTATGCATTTTAGCATATTTATAGCTAGTTATATCTATTATTAATATTCATCCCCATCTTTCGGAACATTAAAGAAAGAATCAACTCGGATCTTACGTATCATCAAACACTAAAAAATTGTCGTTTAATTGTGTAAATCGTATCTAAAGTGATTAATACATCCAAGTATGTAAACGTAATTGAATTTAAACGATCCTCCCCTGTGAGATGGAGTTTCCGGTACCCTTTTAGTGGCGGCGAATTGTCTAATTCCTCATTACAGGATCCCTGACTGACACCAAGCTGACGTATAGTCAGTAGTTACTACGTCTATGCAAGAAACTGTGAAACGAATTCCTCAAAGTAAAACGTCTCACAATATTTTCCAAGTAGAAAAAGATTTATAAACTCTACAAAATAATTAATCTTATCCTAGACATATTTGCAGAACGGTATCTGTTTTTTGTCTACTTCGTCTCATTAACATCAACATTTATATTTTCCGTTCCTCGGCGTTATATCAAAAGTTCATTGCCAACATTCATAGTAAAGTGTTGAAACGAAAAATTATACCTCATTAGGGGTTTCGAGAGGAACTGGCGTGTTAAAGAGAAATCAAGATCGAAATTCCTAACCCAGATTCCGAACGCCGCGATGCCCAAAAAGTCGAGTAGGCAGCATCACCCGAGAAGTTGCCTCGTTATCTCACGAGCGATCACAGAGTGGCAAAGAAGCAAAGACGCCTATCATTAAACGGTTTCGCCGCAGTCATTTAATTACGTCAAGATAAGCGCAGAATTCTCGCGAGAACATCGTTCAGCGTCGGCAGATCTCGAAGCTCTGGAAGATTCCTGCCCATCCGAGTGCCGCTTCCGGTAGCATAAAGAGCCGCGAAAAATTGAGACGTCGCGCGGAGATCAGCGACCGCGGCACGTCGAGCGTGCAAAATTGAGGATGTGCAGGGTTGTTGCGATAAATTCGTTATCTCAGGTGAGCTCACATCGTGGAGGGGTAACGGTACGCGATTTTGACCTGTGAGTTGGATGACGTCTTTGCTAAGTCGAATTTGTTGAGTCGAATGTGTTCCGTCTATTTACACAAACTCGATTGAAACGAACTGAACACTGTTCTTAATTCTGGAACGCTTAAAGTAAGATTAAATAATGTTCATGAAGCTTTAAACTTAATTTTTTTCGATGAGATGACTGGTGCATATTGTTCTACTTTGTTGAAATTCGATTCTTTAAATTTTTGAAAGAAGGAACATTTTGAGAATTATTTTTGCTTCGTTTGAACTACAATTAGAGATGAAGAATAAAACTTGTAGAACTATAAAATCGAATGCGACAAAACCTCGATACAAGCAATAGACGTGGTTAGTTAACCCCAGATTATTAAAATTGAATCAATGTTACGCTGTCATTTAATAAAACTTAAATGACACTAAGAGATGTATTATAAAAAATAAAGTAACAGTAGTCTGTCGTCTGTCTTCGTTGTGGAACTAATGTAATCACTCTGCATCGAATGCAAATATGCATATAACTCTCTTCTTAATTTATTTACATGCTAAAAATACATTTTAAATTCTATTTATAATACAAAGTTAAAATAGTTTATTGTGTGTTTAAGTGTTGGAAAATCAAAATATTTTATTTTTCAGAATTTCACGTTGTATTTCAAATACAATTTTATTTGAACTACATAAAACTTAAAATTTGAAATATTTTTCCTCTAAATGTTTTCCAGTTCCATCCACAGGTAAGGCACACTAAATGTCACCATAAATATTTTAACTACAATTTAAAAGCCACAGAAATTTCGATACAAGCGAAACCATCGCACGCATTTCAAGCATTTTTAACGCCGCATTTGTTTCCGTATTCCCCGGTTCCTTTATATGACAACGTCCACGCGGCCAGGCGGATGTTGGCCACGGTCACGCGTTCCTCGGCAGTCGAAAAAAGGAGAGATA
This sequence comes from Perdita meconis, assembly GCA_030770465.2. NCBI lineage: Eukaryota > Metazoa > Arthropoda > Insecta > Hymenoptera > Andrenidae > Perdita > Perdita meconis. The sequence goes on from JASKOS020000017.1 coordinate 1,015,296, forward strand.
ATCGAAAAAAGCAGAGGGTGAGACGGGCGACGCGTTCTTGCACGTAGTCAGAGCGACGAACCAGGCGCGTGGGGGATTTCGTATGCCAAAGAGAGACCAAGAGATTCCTCTGCTCTCCTCCAGGCGGACGCGGATCAGCCGGAGAGGAACGGATGTTGAGTCGACTTTAAATGCATCCCGCGTACCGCCTTTGCTTCTCCTCTTCTCCTCTTTTTTTCCCTCCGCCTTTTGTCCTCTGTCAGGCCACGGCAACCGTTTCGCCGTGCCTTCTGTATCAGCGGTTTTTGCTTTCGCTTGTTCGGTGAAACGCTTCTTTCTCCCGGGCCGTGTACAAAATACGATAATAAGTCTAACCCGGGGGATCGAGTTTTGGGAACTGAACTGCTTCAGCAAAGCGAGTCATGAAAACTGGGCGAGGAAAATAAAAAGAACAACCTCAGACAATTATTAATAAAACAATTTTAAATTAGAGGAATATCCCAAACTTCCATCGCGACAAATTGTACTTAGAAAACTTCCTGCTTCATTGTGTTATCACTAGCCTGCAGACGTTTATGCATTTATGGCGACTGTAAATGTGTGACAATGTAGGAGGACGTGCATAGATAAAAAAATACATGAATTGTCAAAAATAAAGTACATTTTATAATATTTAAAAGGTAACATACACTTTTATTTGTGTATCATTTCTTCTTCTGTACCTCCAGATATATGAATTTGCATAAACATCCGCAATTCAGTTATCACCGATAACTTATCAGAAGTAATTTTCTAATCACCCCCTTCGCCATTTGCCACGCCTAATTATATGCAACCCCTAACATGACCTAAAAAAAGGTTCGCGAAAGCCAAGACCAGTTCGGCTGAAGATAACGAAGCTCTTCTTTTTGCTGACTAGCAGACCAGTTGAAAGACAACCGACCACCTCCGTCGCCAGCAGAGTAGTAATTATTATTAATAAACTATCCAACGTGCTCGCACAAGTTGCGCATGTAACACGTACAATGGCGACACTCGAGACGAGAGGCGCGTCCAGCTTCCAACACGAACGACGATTAGGCAGGAACGCGGGGTTGTCAAAGAAGCTGTATGGCCTAGAAAACCAGCTTTGTCCGTACGTACGTTACACGCGGGTCTAATTGCTAATTAGTAATTAGTAGGTGAGCACCGACGAGCTCTGCGCTCGCCTCGGCAAACGACCCGGGCAATTCTTACGGTCATTTAAAATTAAGAAACGCTTTAAGCTGGACGCTATCTCGTGGAAGAGACATCTAACTTGGGAATGAAGAAGAAAACGGAAAGTTTCATTTGATTTATCAGGGAAAGAAATCTTACCGTGCTGGTTTTATTGTGAGAATTATGTTTATGAATGTTTGTTTCAAATGAATTTTATTGGCGAAAAAATGTGTTGGAATGATGATGCAGGATTGAGAATTATTTAAATAAAATATTTTTATGTAACAGATTCAGAAAATTGATTTTTTGTTTGTTCTTGAATTAAAAATATAACGTTTTAAAAATGTGCTTTCACAATTTCGAATCTTTTCGAAGTGTCAAAGTGTAAAATGATGTGGTTAGAAGCTTTAAACATGGTTTTCTTAAAAACAGACTGAAATTAAAATTTTAATTCAGTTTTCCTTTACAATTTTTTCTTTTATATCAGTTCATCTAGGGAAAACGTTGACTTTTCTTTTAAAAGCTACAAATTTGTGAATTTATTTCTTTTTGGTCAGAAAAGAAAGTTTGTTACTGAAAAAATGGATTAATATTTCTATTCTTATTTTACATTAGTTGTGAATTGATATAATGCCGTTTTTTTATTTACAATACTAGATATTATTATAAAAATCAAATACACGATTTCGAGCTATTCATTCGAAATATTTAAATGATATCACTAACTCAGACAGATTAAATTCAGTCATTATTCTCATTATTATTAAAGTTACTTATACTAAAAAATCATTTATGTTAGCTTATCTATAATAATAATAATAATTTAATTACATTTATAATATTTATAATAATAATAATAATAATAATTTCTGTTATTTTACAACAAAATTGAATGAGTCCTCCAAAACGATATCAAAGACAAAAGTAATAAATACTTAGGTACATTATTTAAAACTATAACTGTCTTCATCTGCATTCCTATCAGCAATTTGAAGACACAGCTTATAATAAATATACTCTTTAAACCTATCCGCTTGCATCTGCATTTACGTTGCCGACACTTCTTGAAACTCGATCCCTATCAACAATTTCCCCCATTCAATCCAATAACAAATCGAGTCGATCCTTCTCCCGATTCAATTATCGCTGGGCGACTGTCAGAACCCTAACAGGAGAACGCGGTATCGCCGCGTCGAAGGAAATTCATCCATCTATTAAATCGCGGACGTTTAAAAGGACCACACTATCTATGCGCCGATGTTTCGAACGTACTGCGATTATTTATTGCGACTGCCGGCATTCGGAAGGGTTTCGCGTTATCTGTCGTGACGCGGACGTTTAAAACGTTCCGGCGTTATCTATTACAACCGAGCTTCGAGCGTGCCCCGGTAAAAAAAAAAAAAAAACGGAGCCGGGGCCGATGAAAGTATCCCACCGCGAGAATATGAAAAACGTCCGTGGAGAGGGGAGGGCAATTGAAAACGGACCAGTTTCCCATTAAACGTCGCGCACTCGCTTTCTCTGATTTCGGACCCCGCCTCGAGCACGATTCATCTGATGAACAAGGAAATAAAGTTCGGATCGTAACGATGGTTAATTGCGATCCCCAAAACGAGATCCGGCACGTACCTGTCTCGTTCGAGGGCAGAAGGAAGAGGTATTTACACGAAAGTTTCTTGAAGTATTCCGAGATAAGCTATAAATAGTAGGGAATAAAAATTTATGTCCGTAAATTGCTGTTACGGTTGATTTCTTTTTTATGCTACTCGATTCCTCATACGTTGTTTCTTTAACCTTTAGATCACCGAGATTTTTGAAGGATATCGCAATAAATCGTGCCGGGTAAGAAATCATTTCTTAACGTTTTCTACACTTATTCTAGGACACCCTGTATTGCCATTCAAGTTCCAATTCTATATCCATTACTCTAAAAATTAAAATCTGCATAAACATGAACGGTGTACACATTATTCTCCACTGTTAAAAATGATTAGTACAGGAAATTAACTCGGCGAACAGCTTTATCACAGGCGTGAATTTATGAAGCGTTATGAAACGCTTGGAACCGTAAATCACAGTAAAACGAAATCCAGAACCGGACGTCAACTCTGAAAAGCCCCTACCGCAACTATCATAGTGGAAAATCTCTGTTTACTCGGAAAGTATTTATGAGTGAACCCCCACCGGTTTTCATTCGCTTTATCGAGCATTCCGCGACGGCAAACTTTTCCGACCAGCTTCCTTTAATGTTCAACGAAAAAATCTCCGGAGCAACGCCCAAGTGCGATTAACTGGCAGCTTAATCGCTGCTATTCTTTCGTCGCTCGTGAATTTAGCAATCCGACTGATTTACTACCGCCGAATGTTCGGCCAAATAATTATTACGAGCGGCACGATTTGTTCGTTTGCGGGTTTCGCGTCGCAGGAAAGCACCTCGGTACCGAATCGAACACGTACGTATCCTGCGGCTGGCAGGTATGCAGGCAAAAACCGGCGGTCTTGCGCGAATCAGTGCATTAGCGCATATCACCATGCACAAGCTAGGTGTGCACATGCGCCACGACTCCGCGATCCAATTAGCGCGCGGGATCGACGATCGAGTTTTCCCGTTTGGCGGCATTCCCCGAACTTGCACCGTCTCGGTTAATTAATTATTGGACGCGTGGGCGCGTATTCGGCGTGATTCTAGTAATGAAGCGAGACGCGCGCCAGCCGAACCTTATTCGTGTAAAAGGGAATGTAATAATTAAATTGATTAAAAATTAAAACGAACTCTATGAAAATGCATTGAAGCAGCTTTGTAATTTACAAAGATGTTTTATACGGATTTCCAACGCTTGAATTGCAGTTGTGCGTTCTTCACCGCAAAATAGGAGAACGCGAGAATCGCTTTAAGAATTGATGCCGTGGAAAGCAATCGCCGGAAGTTCTGGTCACTTTTGCTTATTTAATAGTTTATTATAAAAAGGGGATTGAATTATCAAAGCAATTTAATGTGTATGCAACGCCTTCGACACGAGGACGGAGTTACGAAACGAGGAAGTTGTGTCGGAGAAGCCATTTGACTAGAAAATTAGATCGAATTTTTACTGAATTTGCTATTGATTTCTATGGACCGGGTCTTAGTTCGTTGCGTAACTATCAAAATGACAAAAAGGTTGATTTGAAAGATACATAAAATGTTACAGGAATTTTTTATATTTGTCTTTCAAGTTGTGTTACGATTTATTTCAACCTCAAAATTTTCAAAAACGAAGTCAAAAGCGAACCACCACGTTCGTTAAAAAGTCTAAACCCAGAAGTCCCCCAGGTCTCCGCGGAACGAAGACGACCGCTATCCTCGAAAGAGAAAACCAGTTCGGGTTCGCGCATAAGCCTCCACTCGATCGTAGCCGCGGAATTGTGTAACAAGCGTGTACCGTTCGAGGAGGATCAGCACGCATCAAAATACCTTCGCAAGCGGAGCAGTAGGCTTTCCTCTTCGAGGTGGCCTACCGCAAACACATTCAGTAGCCGGCGAAGTATCTGTTGCAAACTACCGGTGCAGCCGCGTCTGCACCGATGGTACCGATATTTATACGTGTATCTAGCTGCTGGTGTACTCGCCGCGCCGGTTGCTTCACGCGATACCGTGCTAGATTTACCAGCGCGCTCGCCCGCTCGGCCTGCTCTCTAATAAATACTGGTTTCTCCAGGCCGACTCAAATATAAGATAAACATATATATGTATAATGTTAATACCTGGAACCCTTGTCGGTACACACCCACGAGTCGAAACGAACGCCGGGGCACGACTGATTGGCAAATACTTTCGTCGGTACAGATTTTTCCGCGTCGTTCCGTGCTCTCCAGTTAGAAAATACGCGAATTCCCAGCGAGCTCGTATCAATAACAGTCTTCCAGCGAAACCCGTTCCCTATGAATTGCTGAAATACCGATTAACGATCCGCGTCCACGAACTATACGTTCGATTAACGCGCGATAGCGTTGATACGCCGATCTGTGCATCTGCTGGTCAGATCGAGCGACCGGGGAGTTTCGCACGATCGCTTTTCGGATCGACAGCCTCGATCTCCCTAGCCACGAGGATCTTTTCCCATGAGCTTGCATATTCGGAACGAGGGAGTTTTTTCGGAGCCGGATCCTCGGTTCTGGTTACAGCCTTGGCGTCGACTGGGAATGCTGAAGTTTACCATTTAATGCCGAGGATGGTTTAACACCTTGCTACGTTTTCTGTGCGCGAGCTGGATCTAAATTACCTGGCAGATGTCAGTACATGAATGTTCGCTTGATTATATCAGATGTAGAAACTTTATGGGGTGATTCAAAGTCAATCCTGGTGTTAGGTACCAGGCTTTCTAGCGCAGGTTAAGGAAGACAAACTGTTTCTGCTTCTGATCAAGTGGACAATCAATTATGCGATTCTCGAGGCTGCTTTTAGAATCGAGAGTCACGACGCTTCTATCGCCGTGGATTCTTTCCCATGCGCGGCGGTTTTAGAATGAGGGAGTGTTTTCCAAGTGAAATTCAGGGTTCATGTGTTAATAGATGTTGGCGGGGACTGTTGGGACCTCTGTGGTTTAATACGATTTATGAGGTACCGGAGTGAGTCTAGAAATTCCTGCACACTTTATGCGTAGATAAAGTATCAGTGTTTTAAAAAATTTCCGCAGTAACTGAGGAAGACACAGATAAGTGACGTTATGGAATTTCTTCCTTGGATACTTGGATGGCTATTCTTCACAGACATTCGGAGAGACAAATGCAAGATAATTTCTCCATAGTCCTTCATAAACAACCTTTGGATATAATAAAATACCATGAGGGAAGGAGAACTGTTCAATTCGAATTACGATAAATAATTAAAACTGAATTAATCTGTCATCTATAACTCAGAAATCTTTCCAGCACTTTCAAATAAATAAATGTTTGCGATAAAATATTGCTACAGAAAGACAATTTTGATCAATTAAAACCGCCGTTCGGAATCCAGTAGAAAGAACCTAATTCGAAATCAAACTGGAAAAAGATTTATTGTTAATAACTGTAAATTCAGCTGATACGCTACGACCAATAAATATACTTCACACCCGTGAAACGCAAGTTCTTCGTTCGCGTAAAGAATTAAGGAGTAATACTGTGCCTACAATATCGTGTTTCAATTTATTACATCACCGTAACAAGTTATCAATAACCGTAGTGGTTGCGATAGAGCCAATGTTATTCACTGGGCTAAGTAATTTCAATCGTTTACTACATTTCCCCGAGTATCGATAGGAAATCGAATCCATTCAGTACCGACGCGTACGCGCCTGTGCTCAATGATTCATAAGCAAATGGATAATCAATTTTACGTGTTGCGAATTCCCGGGGAATTCAACCGCTCGGCGATTAGCAATTACAGAAACATCGTAGACGAAATTTAAGACTCAATGTGTCTAATATTTTGTGGATTTAGAATAATTTCTTCCTGTAACACATCGTAGCGCTTTGAGAGTATTGAGCTTGATGGAATGCAGTTAATAGTTAAATAGTGTTTCTAATAGCAGTATGTTTTATATTTGATTTTGCAATATGCAATTCTGCGTTATTTTATGAAAATATGGAATAGCGTAGGTAAGAATTATGTAGATTTTATAGTGGAAAAATATAAGGTATTTAAACAAATTATTTCTGATTGTAGAAATTGAAAATACTTCAGCTATTTTAAAAGTAACAAGAATAATAACAGCAATAAATAATAATTTCTGTGTATTGAAAAATGTTAAAGAAAAATATTAATGAAGCTCAATGTTAAATGAATACAAAAATTCTGTTGATTTTAAATGATAAAGACAAAATAATAGCCTTTAGTACTTTTATTCTGTTGGCTATTTAATTTTATTGCTTCCCATTATTATTATTTTTTTAATTCATAACTACTTTGAGCAGTGAAATTTCTGGTCTTCCAAATTTATGGAGTCAATGGTAAATGATTAGCATTCCTTTTCATTATTAAGTATTTAGCTATAAGTATAGAAACATTTCTAACACTCTTAATAAATAAAAATCTACTAAAACAATGTCTGCACAATTATTTGTTGTCAGTTTTGAAACCAACAGAACTGTTTGAATTTATCTGATGTTTATAGCATAATGTAATTTTCCTCCACAGTTTCCACTGCTCTAAAAAAAATGGTTTCCAACACATTTAACCAACTGCTACGGCAAAGATTGAGCTCTTCATTAACCGAAATGAATTTCTCCACCCACCAGAATCACAAGTACGCGCTCGTAAGAAAATCCATCGAGCACAGTGCCAGCCGAAGCGTGAACCAATTTCTCAAAAGACCGACACCGCGACGCGTCGGCACGTTCGCGCATCGAAATCGCCACCCTCGCAGTCCGCTTTGCGTAATCGTTCGGATTTATCCGTGACGGGGGCGAGCGGATCTATTCTCGAAGCGCGAGATCGCGAGATTAATGCGCTGCGTGTGTATTCACGGCGCGGCGCGGCGCGAGGACCGGCATTAATTCAAAGCGACCGGGCGATCGCGGCCCGCGCCGCAGGTACCCAGATGCACGGATAGCCGACGAGTGTATTTAAACCGCAGTCAACTAATTTCTTGATATATCGCCGTACCGTTCCCGTTGCGTTCGCGCCTTCCAGAATCGCGCGGAGCCTATTTAATCGTTGCGTTAATCGCTCGAGGAACGATGCGGGCGCCCGACCGATTCAATTGTCGAAGGGCCACTCGATCTAACGATCTTAGGGAGGCCGCGCGGTATTGAATTAACAAAGAGGTGCACACGTGCTGCGTCGCTGGAGAATGAGTATGTTAACGTTGAAATCTGGGTAAGGGTTGCGTTGCGACACGATGGCAACCTGGATAGCGCGCCATTTTAAAACTAGATGAGGAATTTTAGTGTGGAGGATTATTTAATGCAGCGTAGATATCAATAGTTCACTTTTTTTTTTGGAGATTTCAACACAAAGATTACAAATTTTAACAATTCACTCCTCTGAGGTGATTGCAATTTTTTTAGAATAATTACATACGTAATTATTATTTATTAATTAATTAATTAATTATTATTTAGAATTAATGCGATAGATATTAATTATTTAGAATAATTACAGCGTTACATTTCAAATATTAAGTTTATACTTTAATCCTTTATATTTTATATTAAGTTTGTATTAAGTTCCATACAAACTATGGAGTCTACAAAATCTAAATCATTCCTTCTCTGCATAAATTTAATACTTTAGCAACATCTGTACACTTCGCTAATAAGTATCTTGTTCTTCGAAAATAGATGCATCACCAATTTGACCAATTGCAGGGTCAGAACAACACGCAACTATGTTCAAAGTTCAAGGTGCATTATCTTAGCCAATCGCGATCTCGGGAGAAACGCGAGGGACCAATCACAGGTTATGTTACTAATAAGTAACTATGTTCAGAGCATAAAATGCATTACTAATTTCCCCAACCATGGAAGAAGCGTGTATGACCAATCGCAGGTTATGTTAATAATAAGTAACTATGTTCGGAGCACAAGGTGAATTAGTAATTCAGCCAATCGTAGAGATGGGAGAAACGCGTGAGACTAATTGTAGGTTATGTTACTAACACGCAACTATGTTCGAAGCACAAGATGCATTACTAATTCGACCAACCTGGGGCTTGGAAGAAAGGTGTAGGTTATGTTACCAGCATACAACTGTGTCCAGAGCGCAGAATATTTTTTCTTTAAGTATCCTACACTGTGGCAGCGCTAAATTTGATTTTTATCAAATGAGTTCGATCTTTGAAATTCTTACGCATTCGTTTTGGAGTATGAGATATTTTTTTTAGCTGAATGTACGTGCGAGCATTAGCGCGCCTCCAAGTCCCTTCCAACCAGCGAAAATTCCAAGTTACCTTCCCCCGACAAAGGAGCAATCAATAAACGTTCCCGGCTTGCAAAAATCACTAACTACAAGGTTTCCCCCGTCAGACAGCAGCCAATGGTGAAACAGCCGAGCGCTCAGACTCGAGGAGCGCATAGATCAGCGTACAGTTAAGTGCGTGGTACGATCCCGCGGTGTCTGTCGGGTATTTAGCCGGGGATACTATGATTGAAGGATAAATCGCGTGGACGCACGACCACCTAAGCGAAAGAGCTCGAGTAATGCTCGAGGAATCGTGAGCGCGCGGTGACGTAGTATCATTTATCTGGAGGACACGGTTTGCCGAGCGCGGCGAAGGGATGCTCGATAAACCGCGTTATTTATTGCTCGCTCCTAAAGGCGCAAACCCACAGGTTCATTTTTTCCCGCGCAGCCGTGTCTGAGAGCTGGAGGAAAAACTGTTTCGCCGAGCGGCTCGGTATGATTTATGGGTAACAATGGACGTGAAGCACGACTCACTTCATGACCGTAACTTCGCAATCGAATTCGGGGAAGAACCTGTTTTCATTAGGCCGGGTTCAGGCGAGTGCTGCACGCGATGTGGTTCTAATTTTATGGTCGTTGATTTACCGAAGCGGTGGGAGGATGAAGATGTTATTGTGAGATGCTGTTTGAGGTGGCGATTCAAACATATGGGTGCGGCTTTAGGCTATTTTTTTGTGTCACACAGTGTATTAAACAATAGAATGAAGCAAAAAACTGGAGTTTGAAATTTAGAATTTATTGTTAGGTGTTCCGCTTAATTTTGAGAGATTTTTTGCAAGAAAAACATGTTTGTCTAAACATACAAAATCAAGCATCAAAAAAAATTAATTACCAAGTTACTTATAGGCATAGGAGACAGATAAATCCATGAAAAAAATGGTAAAATTAATAACTCAATGTTTGAAAAAACTTTAACATATATTTTATATTTTATATTTTAATTAACTAGTAACTACGAACTTGTGTTAAAAGTTACAATGTAGGTTATTTTATTCTCTATTTCATATTCGTTCATTTAGAATTTTTATGGAGTAGTTATGAATTGTGGACAGAACTATAAGTCCCGCCAAAATTCCATCCAAAGCTCAAAGAACGTCATACCAATAAACTAAACTTTTCATACCGAAAATAGGAAACAACTTCTTCACAAAATCAGTCCTCCTCGAGTTAAACAAATTCATCCCATAGGATGTCCAGTTATCCTTATCAAACTGAAAGACAACTCTTTCCAGCACGGAAAACGTTCCACGCATGCACTGCCACGTGCGTCGCCACGCACGCGTACACACTAAACCCGTATGCACTTCCATCCCATTTCCATATACGTATGGGAAACTATTTTTTCCCCGTCCTTCTGGCCTCCCCCTTCTCCCTCTGGCCGATACGGCGTGCGTATACATCGAGAGGAGAGATTGCTGCGTCTGGTTGTAGGCGTTTCGCTATGTCGGCGCGCCGCATCTGGGATCGCTGTCCTCTAACGGGACGCGATGCAAATTCCGCGAAAGCTCGGGGATAAAGTCCTACAGCGTGGTTCGTGCTTTCGCGAATTTCCGAACGAACCCTCCAGTCACCTGCGCGGAGGGTGGAGGGGGTGTTCCGCGGAAATTGCTGGGACCGCGTTTTCGCGGTAATTGACCGAGAGAAATTTGTAATGCGATCCGGAGTGGCTCGAGCCGAGACGGAGGATCGAAGGCAGCCCTGAAACCGAGTGGGTTCACGATTTTTAGAGACGCTTCCTCGGCGTCGCCTTGAATATGTAATTTTCTTGATGAAGTGGAATGGCGGCTGGAACTGTACATGGCAAGGAGTTCAATTCCTTTTTGGTTTATTTTGTTAGTTCGATCTGGTTCTTATTTTGGGACTGTTTACTTTTATTCTTCTGTTCTGCGAGTATTAAGGCGGGATTTCATTGAGACGACTTTTGGACAACATGTAGCATGCTGCAATGACGCATACTACACGAAGTCTTTCAACCGAAGCAACAAAAAGCGACATGAACATGCGTAATCTTTTGTCGTCATCTTTTTCGACAGGTTTCAGCGTGTCGAACGATGTCGCACGGATCCGACAGTCAATGAATAAGTGCTTTATGTATCGTACGGCATTTCGCTTACTACATGTTGTCTTGTGTTGCCTAAATGGAATCCCTGCTTTAGGCCATTCGATCACTGCCGTTTATCTGACTATTTCACATCTAGTTTATAACATTCTGCTACAAGGAATAATAGCATATGGCAGATCGTTGTATTTGTCTTAACAAACGCTATCACATTATGCAGAAAAAACTACATAGTGTAGGTGATTAGCGCCTGACTTTGTGTTTACGTTTCGGTTATAACGTTTAGAAGGATCTGAGTTGTCGGTCGACCTGGATAGCTTAATTGGTTAAAGCACTCGTCCGGAAAGTGAAAGATGCGGGTTCGAATTCTGGTCCAGATAATCCGATCGGCCGACTCCTTTTCTCTCCTACAATAGTTCCATTTTAAAAAGTTAATTTAACTCTGTAATCTCCCCCACTACTCCACCCTCCCAAAAATTAATGATAATACGTAATGGCTTTCTTCATAACACAGAACTTTTGTAGATATATTTTTTTGATAGCTTTAATCCCTCCCGAGATATTTGTACGCACACTGCGAGGCTGCCTTGCGAGTCTCGGGTCGCTACTTTATTGTAGAATGTGAAAAAGAAGCGAGGCAACGTTCGCTATCATCTATTTTGCATTGTCTCATTTTTTTTTCGTACACCAAAACAAGATAGCAACGCGAATCTCGCGAAGCAGCCTTGCAGTGTCCGTTTCGGATCTTAAAAGATAAACGCGTTGTCCAACCCATACAATACACAAATATGAAAAACAAATGCAGTAGATCATATGTATAGTAAAAAATGTTGTATGTATTGGACGTCGCGTCCAGTCGCGACGGTTGGTAATTATATCGAAGATCATTACCGATAGAGATCAGCAAGTGGAACTAAAGAGAAAATGAAATCGAGACCTCCGTGAGGCTGACCGCCGTTCTCAGGCCCAAAGGCGCTCCCAAAAGAATCCATAGAGAGCCGTTTGCCCACCACAGTCTTCCTTTACGGAACTCTACACGGTCCCGCGAACGCACGATCACCGCGATGCGAAAAATCGTCGAACTAAATAGAAAGGAGCCTCGAATTCCTCGTAGATCTATCAGCCCGACACGTCCACTCGACTTTCTAGACGCTCGGAAATCCCGGGGCGCGAGATCCCTTGTAAAATCCGCCAGGCCATAGATTCAGGTTTATACGCGGCCCAGTCCAATTTAAATTTGTCCAGAAGCGAAAGGGTCCGCGGGTTGCCGTTTAACGGGATCAAATGCAAAGCAGGCGAACGTCGGGACCGCGAACACGTACACCGGTCGCGCGCCTTTGATAAATTTCGTGTTCCCGGTGATCTCGGGTTTCACAGATGTATACGCCCGTTTCTCTATTCGCGCGGGACCGTAAGAAACCGCGGGGCACCCTGTCTAAAATGGCGATAATACGGCGGATACGATAACGCCGCTTCAGATTGAAACATTGCCTGAAATGTGTAACGCGAGGCCGGAGGGAAACGGGCGCCGACGGGCGCGTGGAACACCGAATCCTTCCATATCGGGCCCCGTTTCCTAACGGGATACTCCTTCGAGAGCCCACGTTCCCCTATTTCCGATGAATTTCGCGATGCTATCCGCGGAACTGCGTGCGAATGCATAATACACGGCGTCAGATCACTCGGTTAGATTCCGCGCAGTAATAAATCCGCGCAGCCGGACGGTCGATGTTTTGTGGATCTGTGGGGAAGACGGAGCGGCTGAGGAGAACTGGACGATTTTTCGTGGGAGGAATTGGTTAACCCCTTGAGAAAATAGATGGGGGATATAATTGTAGAAACCTAAAGTTTGGGTCTTTGAAATTTTAAAAGAATTTCTACATTTAGAGGATTTACTAAGCGATCACTTTTTGAAAAAAAATTTTTTTTTTTGAGAAACTATTAGGCACACCATTTTGGAATTTGTTATATTGGTTTGTCAGTGTCTGAAGAATATTGTGGAATTTTGTTGGATATTGACCTTGCATAATAATTGAAACATACAAACTTCTTTTGGGACATGTTTTTGCATATACAGTACTGTTTCGATATAAGGTCAATCTTACAGTGTTGACTCAAAGAACGACGCCTGAGTTTGATTCGAAAAAGGGATTTCTCTATGCCCACCACTTCTTCGCTGGTGCGAGTCTCCTCGTTCCGTCGTGACCGAGATCAAACCCGACTCGAAAAAGGGCTGCATTCGGTTCTAAAACCCAGCCGTTTTCGAGTCAACACTGTACTTGCTACTTGAAATTTTTTGTGTGAAAAACTAGAAAGCATGGCAATTTGAAACTTAGTATATTAATTGGACCATGTTTGAAGAGTATGCTGGAATTTTGTTTGAAACTTTCTTTGAAAGCATGACTTTGCTCATAGTTGCCAGGATAGATGTTAGCCTAACAAATACATAATTGTTTTTATTCACATTTTAAAAATATTCTGGAATTTTGTTGGATAAGAATTTTGCATAATTGAAATATTCAAACTTCCTTGTGATACGTTCTTGCACATGGTTGCTAAGACAGATGCTTGCTTAAAGAATACATTTGAAAAAATTGCAGCATTTTCGAAATTGAAATCAGTTTTTATCGTGCATTTCGAAACATTCTTATATGTATATAGTAATATATGTGTAAATAATACCTAATAAATTATGATACTAAATAAAATTTAAAATTTTTTCTTTGAAATATAATTTTGATTAAGTTAGACAATAGTACTCAGGTCAAGACTGATTCAAATATAAATAAATTTATATAAAAACTTCAAGGTTCTGTATTTAATAATTAAAGAAAAACATTCGATTGCAATTCGTTCAAGTATCAAGCTGAAGCCTATAAAAATTTTTTCATTGACAATGATGAATTTACAACATTAAAAATCGCTTAGCTATTTTATAAAAAAACATGATCAAATAGTTAAACGCGGAAACCTGAATACTTTTCCGATTTTTTTTATTCCACTTCTCAATACCAGATTGAGTCATAAATAATTTCTAATGGATAGAGGGTGTAATTATTGTTCCAAGAATTTCATAATCATGTAATTAAGTTTTATTAATGGTTATCAGAAAATTGTCTCAGTTTTAAAGTCTCGATAGATATTACATCACAATCTACTGTAGCATATTTTATTAGACACAAATCTACCTATTTACGACTCAACCCAATAATTAAACAACAAGACTTTCTCCACCTCCGAGGAAACGAAAGATTAAAAAATGGGCCTTTTGATTGATTGCAGGTGTCGATTTCAAGAGGTCCGGATGCGAGAATGCGCTTGTCTGACGAAGTTTAATTTCCTTCAAGTAAGTTTCGAATTCTGTTACCATTATGGGCATTACATTCACTCGGGATCGAATTTCCGTAGCAATTTTTCTTCCGAGCTAACACAATAAAGTGGAGGTATGCGGTGACTCGTTACCGCTCAAAAGTTACGGATCACTTGTTACAAAGAAGTGAATTAGAGAAGGAAACAATTCATAATGCGCGGATAGGAGGCGTGCAAGTGAGTTGAAAAAAAGCGACCTTTCACGGTTTCATTCGCTGGATTCGATCGGTCGAGGTTTTTTCGCGCGAACTGATACAGGAAGTAGTCATTACGTAATAACGATAGTTTAATTTATAAAGGAAGTTTATGGATTCATAAATACGACGCAGAAGAGTGTCTTCGAAAAGAAACGAAGCTAATGAGTTTGTAAAGCAGAAATACTGTATAATTTAAATTCGCAATCCTATATCCTCTCGATATAAACTCTTCGATCATATTTTGAAATTTGTAAGTTGACCTTGCTGTTCTCCTCTTAAAAATTTGATTTATTACGACTTAAATTATCAACACATCATTGTAAATGTAGTCAATGAAATTTTTACAGAATGTCAAGGAACAATAAATATAAATATTACAACAACTTCTTCATATTTTTTTTTACAATTAGAACAATTATTTACTTTAGCACATAAATTGTCCCCCAAAATGATCACATGGCTATAAACCCATTCTAAATGCGATGGGAAACCATAATGATAAAACAATATGACTTCCTTCTTTCATTATTCCTGTTAAGCATTCTTAGAATCACCTTTCAGACCCCTAGAAATTACTCAGAATCTTCTTTCAATAAATTCCATCCCTCTCTCTCGATCGAAGCTCCACTCTACATGTACTATATTACCATTTCTCCAATTTGCAACTATTGAAAAGCAAATACGCGATAGGTACACTCGTATTTCCCTATAAAACGTCCCACAGTTGCCTAAAATGGTCAACGAATGGTACTTTGGTATTCGCTATGCGCCTGATTCGAATCGAGCGAGAGACCAAGGTGCAGACGGACCTTAAACAAGAGGGAAAAGGCTTCGCTGCTTCGCGAGGGATCGGGAGCGTCAGAAAACAGAAAACGGGAGATTTATCTAAATAATCTGCATACGGGTAGGCAACGTGTCCGTCACGGTCGCATCCCGCATAGCTATCATATCAGGCCAGAAAGCCTCGTTTTTTTTTCCTTGTTCACTTTAGCGCATACAATACCGGCGATTTCGTAAGTGTAGCGTGGCGATCGCCAAGTGTTTCAGCGGGTTTACAGCGCGTGCGCCGGAGGAACTGGGCCGAGCATCCGTTTCCTTCCACCGACCCCCTGTGATGAGGCTTCCTTATCGGCTTCGGGCTCCTAAACCCGGATTTTTTAATACGTGTAATCGCAATTCTTCGTTAGCGAAAAATGAAGGAATCCAACATCCACGTGAGAGAGAAGCTTTTTGTGTAATCAGGATTTACGTGAAATTAGCTTAATGGATTCTTTCTTCCTGAGGAAAGAATTGATATGGTTTCGTTAAAAAAAAAAAAAACAAAAGATCAAGATAACCTAGTTGCTCTTAATGAGGAAGAGTTTTTTTTTTGGTGCCATTTACTTTAACTCATTAGCGTGCAAAAAATATCATAATTACTTTTGTGTACATGTATCCTTCTTTTGTGACCATTGTTACTTATAGTAGATGTAATATCAGGACTCAGGACACAATACTATTGTAGCATTATTGTCATATTACGGTTACTATAGCTTTACAATAACTGATCGTCTGCCAGTTACGAAAATTTTTATCATAATAACAAAATGCAATATAAATTACATAAAAATAAAGTTAAATAATTCTACTGTATTTTTTAGCAGATTCTAAAATTAGAAATTAGTAAACAGAATTCGGTATAAATAGTATTATTATTCGGTCATTGTATAAATATTGAATTACACTGATTTATGTTTTGGTTTGAGAAGTAAAAAATAAGAATTGTTCGAAAAAGAGATCTTGTGTTCATTAATATTAATACAAAAAGTAGTATTTTAGATTTAAAAACGGGAGAATTTTTAAAGATGATTTTTAAAAATTATTTGAACAAATAGAAAACCGGAGAACAGAATATGGCGATCCCCAGTTTGGTATGCTTCCTAGTTTCTAGTAAGACCTTTAAAGACCACTCCGAGTCGCGTCTGAATCACTCGCGGGATTTCGTACCCAGACAATAACCCTATTTCCGATAATATCGAATTCCTGACTCGAAAAGCGCCTCGGCCCTGCAATAAAGTCACGCGATATGCAACGACATTCCGCGGCTCTATCCGCGAGGCGAACCTTTCCGAGACGGACTAGGAAAGTGCAATGTGGGTGTTGCGTTTCGATATCGTAAAACGGGAAAGCGTATTATTGGCTGCTAATAACGAGCACGCTCGTCGACGCCCAACCTCACGTTTTTCTTCGTCGGCGACGTGTCCGCGCTTTTTCTTGCGACTCCGTCCCCATTTGATCGACCGTTTTACGAGCACCCTGAATCAGCTCAATTGGCTCCTTTTAAATTCAATAGCCTCGATCCTGCCACGGGAAGGGGACAGTTCCCTGCGGCCAATTATCGTGCGGGTTTGTCTTTCAGCGATGCAATCGCGGCGCGCGGACCGTTTCATGCGGACCGCGTTGCAAAATTATTTCGTGCTCCGATGAAAACGTTCGCCCAAAGGCAACGATCCCCCAGTTCCTCGACGATTGATGCGTTTTGCCCACTGTTCAATTTTATGTCATCATTAACGGGTCTTCTTGCTGTCCGCGTGGGTGGTTTATGGCCCGAGAAATCTACCTTTCTTATTCCGCTTTAGCGCGAGACGTTCTTCAGCACTTTTTGCTTCGGTTTGATTACCATTTGTGTAATTGCTGTGGCGAATCTCGGTTTTTTTTCAATTTTTAGGATTTTCTTTTTTGGAAGGACTTCAAACGTTGAAACGATTGTTTAGAATTTGAAACGCTCTCTGATTTTCTTATTTTAACCCTATTACGTTCCCTTTAAAAATATAATTGATTAGAACTTTAGTTATTAGTAGACCATTATAAATCTGCACAATACAATTTGTATGGCATGTGGACAAACAATAAATGTAGATATAAACACAAACTTTCTTAAAATTTTTTATTTAAGTGGAAAAATTTATTTAAATAAATAAAATGCATGAGTGAATAAAAAACGGTACGAAGGGGTTAATTTAAAAAAATTATTTTACGGATTGTGCTAAGTTGTTAAATATTCAATCATTTACACTGTTTTATGTTTATCCTTTTATTTAAACAATCACAAACGTTTCTTTCTTCAAAGTACAAAAGCAAAGTCAGTTTTCAGTTTAGTAAAAAATTGTATTATTTAGAAACATAAAATAGACTAAAGAAAAATCGCCCAATTTCTCCAGCAGATAAATTCTTCTTCCCCAAAACTGATTATATAAACTAAACCTCCACTTATAAAACATTTGACATGGTAGTAAAAATTGATGGGCAGATTCAAATTCGACGGCTGAATCTATGCGTTTCACCGACGATTCCCGGTCAGCAAAGGGGGCGAGAAAGTAAAAATTAGAAACGCGGCGAGCGGCGAACTGGTCTCGCCGATGAGCAGCGTTGATATTTTTTCCTGGTCGCGATTTTAACATTAGCCCCTTCGAGCCCGCGTCCAATTGTTCGCTGTGGAAGTGGGTTAAGGGGTCTGCGGCTTAATTACGGCCAGTTTTATCATTTTTTAATTGAGGCGACCGGAGTTCCTTTAATTACACACGTGCAGCGACAGAGAAAGCTACCTCGAGAAACGACTTACATCTTCTCGGCCACCGTTTTTTACTCCCCTCTTCCTTACAAAAAAAAATTGGAGAATCGCTTAGAAACTAGCTTGGTGAAATTTCGCAATCCTGGCTTGAGGGAATCGCGAAATTCTTCAACAGTCTGTCCACCATTGTGGAACCACGCGATCGGTAGATTAGATTCAAAACTGAAGGAAAGTGAAATCAAATGGCTGGTCTTAAACAAAAATAAATATTCTAAAAAATTGTAATGAAAGCAGTTTTTATTTCCGAATAATGTACATTCTATTGTATTCGCATTATTTAAATCATCACAATATTTTATTTAGAGAATTTAACATTCTGGTTACTCATTTTTCTTTTGGGGTTTTTTATAAAATTTTGTTGAATTGTATACCACAGTAACTTCAATAATTCTGGTCAGCAACGCAGAAAATTATTTACACAGAAAGTTCTAAAAGCAAAGGACGGAAGATAATAGCAATAAATTTTAATTCCGTGAAAAATAAAGTTACCGAGTCACTTAAAAAAATATAGAAACAATCTTCAAAGCCTTCCATTCCAAACTAAAAGCTTCTACTTGTGGTTGTTTTTCCTGAAACCACTTTTACGGCCAAGAGAACTTGATATTTTGCTTCAAAGTGCGCGCGGCACACCCTGCATAAGCTGTCTATCCGCGACAAACGATAAGGCGACTCGAAAGGTACTCGATTTTACGATCCAGTCATACGATTCATAATCTAGCGAACGATAATAATAATAATCGTGCAGCGGGAGAGTCCTAAGATAAGAAAACATTGTCACTGGGGCTGAGACAAGCGCCGAGGCTCGATTTGCATCGCCGCGGCTCGCTGAAAACGACCGAACGAGAGGATCGCGGCGAGGACGACGATAACGAGGACATAAGGATCACGGGAATACAGCTCGGCCACTTTGTACGAACGATATTTATCATCGCGGAAGGGAAAAAAGCCGCTTCTTAGCACAATGACAAGAGAGGAACAATCGGCGGGGAAGAAAGCGGATCTCTGGGAAGGGAAAAAGAGGGACGAAAGGGGGCAGGACGAGGTCGAAAGAGCCGTGCAATTAGCAATTACCGGCCGCGGACTGAAATTACGTCCGTCGGGTAAAGGAATCGAAATACGACGAATCAGGATCGGAGGAGCCGGCACGAGGTATTAAATCAAGAAGGAGGAAACACCAATTTCTGATTACGTGCGACCCGTTCTCTGCCCGGCCAGCTAACGGCCGACTGACAGTCAAAACTGACAAGCTGTGGTCGCTAAAAATTCTTCAGGATTGATATGAAGACTCCACCTTAATCTTAGCTGCATTTAATTATAGTTTACAACGTCTTCGTTGCATTTTACTGAAACTTCGAATGCATCACTCCAAAAAGAAAAATCTTGAAGGTGCGAAAAAAGAAATGAGTGTCTTAATCGATTTGGTTTGTCTTTGTAATTTTTTATTTTAAACCTAACAGTATGTTAAAAGTATTAGGTTGGTGCAAATATAATTGATTTTTAATCTTGAACTTTAAAATAAATGACGAACAACTGTTAAATGGTCAACGTTTAATATTTTTGCAACTTCTTGAGGAATTCGTCATGAGCGTACTTCGATTTGAGCTTAATGAATTCTTGTCGATTACAGATAGGTGTGCACGATCTTCCTGGTATCCCTTATGAAATTTTTTTAATTAATGTTGAACTATGCGCTCATAAATAATCCTCTCGTTAAAGAATTCATTAATATTGAACGCAGTTACTGCTGTTTTATGGCTTATTTTATACCTACGTTGGTAATAAAATCGCTTGCAGTTGCTGTTAGATAACAATAAACTGTAAAAATAAAGTAATAAACACGATTCGATAGTGCAAACTTCACGTATTAAAATGTTCTAGTATCATACGAATTTATTCCAATCAAAATTCAAGATTAGGAAAAAAATTTGGTCCAAACATTCTTTGTATACGAGATATCTATACAAAAAAGTTGAAGAACCATTGTTTAAATTGCTTTTTATTTTTATGTGAATTATGATTATGTTAATAAATTTTTCCTTCAAAGTTTTCAAGATCGTTTTCAATTTGAAAGTTACTTTGTATTTTTTAAATGGAACCTCACAAATTTTGTTTTCATGTAATGAAACAGCAAAAAAGACAAATTTGAAACATTATTATTAACTTTGAAGTTAAAAGTAAACTAAGCGTGTGAAGAACGTAAAAGAACCTCAATCTTTGTCCTTTTGAATTGTATCTTTACTGTTTCGACGTTGCATTCATTCAGGGTTACTTAAAAATAGTGTCTTAAGTTCGTCATTTTTTGCTTTTTCATTATATGTGCAATAACATAAATATGGTACTCCGTTTAAAACATGCAAAGTGGCCTTCAAATAACTTTGAAAACTTTAAGAGAAAAAGTATTTGTCTAGAAAGAAGTTGCTAATTTTTTCCTATCAATTACTGTTCACTAATTCTTTAGTAATTCTGATCAGAAAACACTTATTACTTTAACAATTTCAATTTCTCAAATCATTAAATCTGTAATTTTAAACTTTCAAGTTCCCAACTAAAAATCTATGGATCTTCATTTTCATACCTTTAAATCTTTATACTTTTAACTTGCAATTTTCAAATGTTTAATTTTAACTCTTGATATTTTTGCTCCAAACTTTAAAATTTCTATTTGAAGCCTTCAAATTTTTAAATCTACAGCTTTGAACTCTCAAATCACCAATTCTACAACTTGAATTTTTCAAATCTCCAACCTGAAAAACTTCACATTTATGATTTTAATCCTTAAAATTTTCGACGCCAAACCTCTAATTTCAAACCATGAAATCTTAAAAATCTTTAATTTTTATTCTTCAAACTTCCAGATCTCTATTTAAACTTTTTAAATCTCCAAATCTTTACAATAGCCATTGTATTATAGAGTAATTTTAGCAATTTTTCAGTAATTCTTATCAAATTACAAATAAGTACACGACAGCCAAGTCATGTTCAATCGCTCGTAAAATTGATCACTCCTCAAAATTGATTTTCTTAAAAACCACGTTTTTCGTTTCGAACAAAGAAATATACTAACTTGTTGTCTTATTTTTTTCAGTAAAATTAGGGTTTATCTAGCTGTACAACCAGTTGGGCCTCGCCCTATTATATAAGCGTACCGAAATAAATTTGTTACTACTTTCATATTTTATTTCCTTATTTAAACAATATACTACACACACATCTCATTATCACTTAAATAAGTATTGTTGAACTGAACTATTCTTCAAAACAGGAAAAGATATGCAAAATAACAGTACTATCATTGAATCTCATTTTCCTTTAACCTTAACAACTATTTTTACGTATAAATTGCTTTCCCTTCAACGCACTTTAATTCACAGTTATTTTCCCTGCGAATAAAAGTATCGCATTTTTTACCCCCTTCGTTTCTCGTTTTTGCATAGTATCTCGCAGTTGTTTCTCGCAACTCCGTCTCTCTCTCCTGTTTCCACCTCGATTATTTTCCGTTGTCGTCGTTCAAGGTGCTCGGCTGCGTGAAAAAAACTCTCACGGCATACTCCGAACGATACCTGACGGATCTGACTTTGAAATCGCAACGTGTGTCAATGTCAACTCCGTCTAGCTGGCAGTCAGTGTCAGTGACGCAACGACCGACGGCTGCAAAGGCCGCGAATTGCTAATTACGCGCAAACCTTCTCAAGAATGACCGTCGATTGTTGATAAACAACGGATGCACAGTGCCTAAACGGATTTCTCTTTCCCGCGGCAATTTCGGATTCGTCTCGCTTTGGAATATTCACGGATCCACGGTCCGCGAGTCAGGACTTCACCAATTCTCAGAAAAAGTTTCTCACGTTGAAAAGGTTCAAAAATAATTACTGGTGTCGCGAGGAGCCGCAATTTCGAACAAAGGTGTATGCAAAGTACTATACAACGATTACTATAGAGATAAAAAAATGATTTCCTACAGATATTTCTTATGCTTCATTTTATTCTGCAATATCTAACAAAAATTGATGCTCCCATAAATTTCGATAAAAGGAATGAGTCATCGTGTTCTTGATTTTCAAAAATTGACCCCGATGTTACGTTGTATCGATAAAAGAAGAAACCAAAGCGAAAGTAGAATGAACAGCAATGCGGTTTTTCACGGCAGCGATTAACAGGGTTCCGAGTTACCCGAGAAAACACAACGATGTTCGGTAAATGAAGTGATAAATGCCTTAAACGTTTGAAGACAGAAAAACATATACACAGAACGAGGAACTGGTTGCAAAACTGGCGGGAAAACCGGTGATACAGATCCAAGATCTACGAGGTAACGGTATCTATTGCGACCGTGGTGGATCCACGGGAGATAAAGTGCAATCGATACCGTGGCTTTTGTCTCTGCAGTAGAAAGTTACTGTTTAATAGCTTTCAAGGAACATACAGAGACATTTCTTCCAAATTGTCCACCCGTAGGAATCCAAAGACCGCGATGAATCTGGAATTGATACTAGGGTTACTTACTTTACGAAGAATCAGGATCAGAATCAGTAGCTGAAAAACGTTCCTTTCCTGATGATTCTGGGAAGGTAGTGGAATTCCCAGGGACAGCGGGGTGGGCGTATTTTACGAGAAATCGACAAATTGTTCACTGAGAAAAGTAGCAAAGCTCCATTAGCCCTTACTTGGCCGACCGTATCGCTTCCGTGCGGACGAGAAAGTTGTGTCGCGACAAATTTTCGTGGAAAACCTTTATTGGAACACCTCAGGGACTTTAACGTAGTCGTGTTTCTTCTTTTTCGTTTTAATTAATTGAGCTAATTGAGGCGCGAGTGAATTTAAATTAACTTTCTATGTCTTCCTAGGAACTGGCAACCTTGTACAGTTTGGATTTAAACGCGGTTGTTTACAAATTAAGGAGGATACTTTATGGTTTGAAGCTTTATCATAAAGGAAATTATGCTTTAACACTTTCTACGCGAAACTACTTTCAATTTCATATGAGTCGTTTTAATATTAAATAAACAAATACGTACGCTGAATAGATAAATTAGGAAAGCTTGATACGAGAGTTTACCGCAACGGTTCGCTGAGCGGATGATTCATCATCACAAAAGAACAGTTTAGGAATTCTAATCGCGCTTTTCTTCCTCAAAAAAAAACCAATATCCTAATTTTTTGCTTTCGCGTACCAGTGAACTGGAACCAAGCTTCGGTATCAGTTCTGATAACTAAATCGACCATGATAGTCCTTCAAGCTCCGTTATGATGCTCCAATTACTGGCTCGGTAGGGGTTCCCATCGAAGACGATGAAACGAGACAGAAAATTCTGGACGATTATTTATTGCCCACGTTTCAGTACTGTTAATGTTATTAAACGTGTGTGGAAATGGACTGACAAGTTGTTGGTGAATAATGTAAACTCCTGGTTCTTGGTGCCGATGTAGGAAGGTTTCAGTGAAGAAGGAATCTTCGACCATAAATCATAATTTTCTTCAATAGAAGGAGCATGAAAACGGATCATCTGTTTGACCATTTTTGTAACCTAATTCGCATGAAAGCTGTGTCCAAGAATAGTTGAACCATGCACGAAGGTTATAAGTTATAAGATAAATGGAGAGGACATAACTTTATGAATGGATATTAAAGGAAAACTTTGAAAACTAGTGACGGAAAATAATTGATGGAGCTCACTATTGAGTTCAACAAATTATCCACAGTAAAAGATTATTGCATGAAAATGATTTGGGACACCCAGTAGATTAAAATTGAACAAGATTAAGACAAGGAAACTATTTTCTTTAGCGGTAGCATCAGCACAGTAAGCGAACAAGCTTTCTTCCCATGCAAAACGAATTTTCTATAAATATTGATCGTTCGGAGGCTTCAGGTGATTCACTCTTTTCTCTCCCGTGGATCGATAACCGATCGATCCAGAGCACGTGCGTGCGTTTCTACAAGGAGATGACTTTCCAAGACATCGGTTACGTTGTACGTGGAAAGGATGGGAAAGGCGTTCCGTGTATGCTTTGCAGTCGACTTCGATTTCACCTTGTTCCGAAGTCCTTTGACCTGACCACGTTTATAACCTGGAACGCGCGACATAACGTTGCCATGTAGCAATAAATATTAGATCGTGTACTCGCGATGCATTCACTGACACATCTTTTTATGGACCGCGTTTTGATGCACGATGGAAACGGAGGCTGGTGGAACTTCTACTCCTGCAGTGGAACTGGACGATCTTCGGGTCTGAGGTTGAACTCATTTTAAGTGGACTACTTATGAGATATTATATGCATAGAGCATAATAGATATTCAATATCAGTACAAACTAGCAAATGTTCTATTAAGTGTGTTGGATACTACGATTGATCTTGGTATAATATTTACTACTGATCTTTCTTTTACACAGTACACTCAGAAAATAATCAATGCCTCTAATGAAACACTTGGATTTATTTATCGATTTTCACCGTACTTATGTGTGAATTCTATTCTTTTATTATATAACCGGTCTCCATATTTTAATCCACTCTAATAGAATAGAGTGTTCAATATGAAGTTCCAACAGTAATAGCTTTTAAATCTCGTAAAAAAATCGTCACCTACTACCATAATAATAAACCTTTATTGGCAAGACTTAACTTATTAACGCTTGAAAACAGGAGAATCAGATTTGATTTGATTGATTTGATTCTGAATAACAAAGTAAATTGTCCTGCTATCCTTGAAAAACTTAATTTCAGTATTTCTACTCCAAATTTAAGCTGTCATAGATGTCATAACGTCAAGGTGCACCGATCTTTGTTCGACCACCACAATACTATGGATCGTTTATGTAATTTGGCCAATTCATATCTTGAAAAAATCGATTTACTTGGCGACTCACTCAATATGTTGTGAATTCACGAGGATTGTCAGACTAAAAAGTAGGAAATTCAAGGCGCAGATTTGAAGATTTTCAGAGTTTTAGGATTTTTCAAAGTTAAAATTAGAAGTTCAAGGATTTAAAGTTGAAAATTTGAAGGTTAGAAGCTGGGAAGTTTGGAGATTTCAAGATTTTTCACACTTAAAATTGAAGCACTTAAGGTTTTAAGTTAAAGATACGAAAATTTCAAGTTGAAATTAAATTTTTACTTCCAGATTTTTAACCTAACCCTGGACACTTAAAACTAAAACCCTAAAAAATAAACTCAAAACTAAATATAAATCTAGATCAGAAAAGAATTCGTAATAGAATAGAGGTAGAATGGAAAATAAACTATGAAGTAAAATAATGAACGCAGAACTGGTCTATAGGAGCAAAAATAAAGGAAGGAGAAATTAGACGAAGTGTAGTTTAAGTGGAGGATGTAGTTTATACAGGCATGTTTAAAGGATCGAAAGGTAGGGAGTTTACAGATCTCATCAGGCAGGGATTTGCAATCTTGATTCCTGACGTACATTATTCAAAAATAACTGAAATGCACGTTGATATTACCAAAAATCTTAACGGACACCCCGGGGCTCCCGATAATATGAAGGAACAACATTTTCGAGTGAGAAACCCACATCCTCAAACCTGCCGTACCCAGTCCACCTTGGAGTAACATTGTTGTGCATCCAAAGGTTTCCCGTGGACTAACTCTCCATCTTCGGTCTCACAACGCAGGCTTATTAATTCCTGTCAGTGGTAGGCAGCAGGAACACGGCTGCCCCGCGTCGCCGCGATTTCTCTTAACCGTAACAGAGACCCAGCATAGGAATGATGATGCAGAGGAATCAGTTAGACTCACCGCGGCACATATCGACTGAAATCTAACGGTGTTGTTTCTGGGTAACAACAACCAGCCTCGAGACGAATTCGTGGTAAGCCACGGTTTCTTCGTAAAATCTAGAACGATCGTTGGGGGAGGAGGGACAATTAGAAGCTCCCGTCGGAAGCCAGGGACTTTAATGCGTGCAGCAGGAGACTATAATGCGTACAGCGCCGGGCGTTTTGCCGTCCACCGGCCAACCGTTAGAAGAAAATCGTCGAAAGAATGCCCAGCTCGCGGAACGTTCTCAATCATTCGAGCGTTTTGTTACGATCGGCGCGTTTGTCACAGCTATGGTTTACCGAGCGTCTGCGGCCGAGTCCTGGACGACAATTATGAGGTCGTCACATCGGACCGCGAGCGACCGATCGGGCCAAACGGAGTCTCATTTGCAAGGTGAAACGTGGATTACCCGGACAAGTAGACGGGCGACATATCCGAACGATGAGATTTCGGCGGCGGGGCCTCGATTGAGCTGCTTACCGGACATCGAAACCGGCCGATTAAGTCCTTGTCTACCGAATAACTGACGTCCCGCTACAGTGATTAAAGTACGGTCAAACTTTCATTACCACAAGTTAATGTGGGGTATGTAACCGTACGGAGGAAAGGACATTCGCTGGTAGCACCGAGAAGACGACAGCCGAGGCATCTGGGTTAGCCTCTTGAAGGGATTGGTAGCAGTGAGCGGGACACATGAGAGAAAGGTATGACGGGTGCAAAAAGAATGGACGAAAGAAAGTTATGGATAGGGAATGCCGGCTACCCGAAGTCCCATCGGGTGAAAGAGTCCTCGTAAAATCGAGACACGGCCCTCGCGGCTCGCTATTACGGCTGTCCATCGATTTTTGCCGGTTCCCCGTAATTTTCACACCTGCTAAGGAGGAAGTGTCAAAGCGGACGGGCTGCGGCGTGTTTCGCGGATAATTAACCTCGAAAATAAGTGGAGTGATCGCGACGGTATCAAGCGTCGGTCGCCGAATATTCACACGCAGTATATCTCGGATCGATCGCAGGAATCGGGATCACGTCGTCCTTCACGACGGAACCCGCTAATTTCCTCGACGTTACGGTGACCGCGGGGGCAACGTGAGCGCGGTTCCATGGCGTTTCGAAGGAAAGGAAATCGACGCCGGATACGGGAATTATCTCTTCACGCTTGAGCCCTGTCGAAAACGTTGCCCGGGTAATTACCGAGTTCGCGATGATATCCGGCTTGATATTCGAATCGAGTACCTCTGCCTTCTCTCTCTCTCTCGGGCCGCTTCTCCGTGCCTCTGACCTCGTTCGGGTCCCGCGCGTCCGCGGCCCCTCGCGTCGGCTTTTTTCGACACTTTTGCGCGTGCCTGTTCGGTCTCGACTCAATTTCCGACGCGCGGAATAACTGACAGGCCGCATGACTGACGCCCCGTGCGTTTTCGTTTTGGGCTCGTTTATTTTAGCGCCTGTCCGCCGTGCCCCGTTTCGCCGCGGAACACGAACGCAGCGGATATTTACTCGGTCGTTTATACGGGATCACCCCTGTCGCTTCGAGGAATAATACGTAATGACGGTAACGAGACCTGGCGTCAAAAATACCGGTAACGATATAATATAAACGTGCGATGGAATGGAAAGGGGGAAGGGTGCAGAAAGTCAACGGTTTGATGGATATTTTGGCTCGGCTGCCTTCAAAGTTGGCGCTAATGCTGGGGTATAAGATGCAAATGAAGTATCAGAAGAAATGCTGATGGCAGCGAATAGTTTGCTTCATTCTTCAATTCATTATTTAAAAAAAAAAAACAAGCGATAGTGTTATGCATCTAGAAGTATCAGTTTAAAGAAATGAAAAAAGGAAAGCAAAGTGAGAAGATATGATGTTGACTAAGAGTCCTTTACAGCATCATTGAGCTGATCTGTAGGAGGTAGGTACAAGTATTGAAACCCTAAGAATCCAAGGTGTGAAGGAGCCATGGAAAAGTGAGTAATTGATTGTATCATTGAACCTGTGTAGGAAGTCAAGAAACTATGAAAACAGATGATACGAACAGTCACTAGTTTGTTGTATCATTCAACTGATCATCCAGGGAACAGCCACGAGTATAATGATCCTAGGAACTAAGCAGACTGTGAAAAGGGAGGGTGCAAGTAATGAACAGTTCATTATATTGTGAACAAATCGTTTCGGAGATACATAGGTGGGAATGTAATGAATCCAAGAAATAAATGAACGGTTTGTTCTGCTTGTTGAAACCATAGATTCATTTGATGTGAATGAACTGGAACAAGTGCAACAATACTACAAATCTGATGTTTGGATTCAACTTCATTGAGATTAGACTCTTGGATTCAGTCTAATAGACGGAGAGCTGGCTACGAAAATTCCAACATCATTTCATTAGTCAAATTTCTTACTTTAAACGATACAGGCAATGTTACTAATCACAAAACCGGCAGTCTGGCTGGTCGGAACTCTTGCGTTTAGCAGGGGCGTGCGCCCAAATGTGTCCAATTTCAAGGGGTAAAAACGTCATTTCATTAGGGCTGAAAATTTGTTTATTTGTACTACATGATGCTACGAAACACAAGATATCACTGCCAGACTATTTGGTCCTTGCCAGAGGACTTTTAATAGAAGAATTGAAGAAATATTTGATAAGCTTTGAAAGATCTATTTTAATAAAGATAAACGGAAATAAAAGGATTAGCTTCAGCAATAAATAACAAGAAGTTATAGATTCAAGGAGATTAAAGTAAAAGTTTAAAATGATGATATTTTAAGTGCGGATTGATACCAATTTGCTATTGAACAGATTGACAAGTTGAGTCACAATAGAAAAAGTGTTATAAACAGAAACCAAAATATAATATCCAATAGGCTAACTCTAAAAAATATAGAGAAAATTTTAACTCGATGTCTGTTTATTAAATTTTTATTTGAATTCCCGGCAAAAGATATTGCACATCTGTTTTCCACTCGGAGTAAGCAATTAAGTTCGTCATAAAAGTATGTAAATTTCCTGAAATGAAAGCCTAAACAACCCGTAGTTATCACCGGGGTCAGCTTAAGCATAGGAACAATATTGTAGTAAATCTTCTTGAAGAAGCAGAAAGACGTTTAGCACGCAGTGGCAGTGACGAGCAAAAATATAGCCACGATCTTTCACGAACAAGTATTAGTTATTGCAGCAACGGCAAACGGAAGATTGGCCTATTGGTAACTTAGCAACTCAGCTAAATGTCAAGGATAGTTTGAATTATTCTTTTACTTTTTGCGTCGCAGCGCTGCGAACATGTAAACCTTCCTAGGATATGAATCCTGATTGAAGTCCATGAGTAATGTTCACCCAAGGACATTCATGTCTTCCTCTAAGGAAATAGATCTTCTGAAAACACGGGCTAAACCTTTTGAAAGTTATTGTTAATTAAATCACTTCCTGATATTTTTATAGATAACTGCTTATTATGCTGAGTCTGCTAATATCTGTGTATAGTTTCCATATTTATTAAAGATGTCTTTCTGGGAAGTTCAAAGGCACATCAATTTAATGACATCTTCTCAGTTCATTCTACGTTACCGTATTAAAGTAGAAAATACTAAAGATTGTAGTATTCTTAAATGTACAACTGATTAATTTACTAATACTTTAATAATTTCATTGTCTATTATTAGCAGATCAAAAAAATGATTCCATTAAGGTGGTTCCCATTATTTTTGTAGAATTTCTGCTCAAAAGATGGAGCTTTGGTCTTTCTTGAATAAAACTTATTTGTAAATCTAATAATTAATACTTCTTCAAAAATTCGTCTACGTGTCCAATAATCACTCCACCTCCAACAACTTAATATTTTTAAAAAGATGTGCAGCAAAGTATGTACAGTAAATCATGTGCACAAAAAACCACTCCAAAGCAATCGAGCGAACAGGAATCAGCAAAAGAAGCCAATCAGGTCGGCTCGATCGAAAAAGAAGAACAAACGAAACAGGCATCGTCAATACTTCCCTCGGTCTGGATCGATCCTCGATCGTCCCCGGAGCGATGAAAGGGCACAATGGCCGCCCCTCCCGCTTCTCCTCGCCCGGCGTTTTTCCTTCCACGAAGCCATGCGGTTTGCGCAACGCGATCTAGTTTCGTAGCGACGATAGAAAAGTAGACGATGGAACGATCGGGGGGGGCCCGAAGTTTCAGCAACCGGGGGCTCCCCCCCGATCGCCCCGAGCCAAAGGCCCTGGTCGAATCGTGAAGTTCGACGGGTCTTGCAACGATTTCACGGAGCGGAAGAAAAAAAAAGTTTAACGAACGACCGTTCGGCGATCGATCTACCGTGCCGCGGGGATAACGACGAAATCGGCTAACGAGAATCGATAAACCTCATGGTTTCTTCGAATTCGCGGCCCTCTGCGGTTTCCTGGTCGACACCTGCTCCAGCTTTCCTCGCGGAGTGATTATTTCATGGACTTCCTCCTTCTCGTTTCGAATACTTTTCGTGAGAAAATTTGAAATCTGCTCGAGCAAGTAGAGCAAGTTATAGAAAAATTCATTTTAAAAAAGGAATTCATTGTTTACTAATAAGTATTAAGGATTGAGCAGATTTATGAGTGCAATAGATTAATTGATGGATTTTTGTGGTTCAAACTCGACTGTATCTAGTTTTAAGTAAACTCACTCACTCGCAATTTTAAATGAGTAACAGTTCTAAACTTACTAGTAGAAAACTAAAGTTTTCTATTGCTTACTAATAGAATATCTGATACTCGACAAGGATTTATCCCAAATGAATGAAATCCTATCCATAATTAAATTCTATTAGAAGTAAACTCTTGCATTAGTCACTACTTCAGGTTTACTTTTCGGAGCAGAATTCCAGTTGGTAGTAAATGTTAACCTTCAGCGTCCACAAAAAGTGCCTGATCCATTTCTTCCTGTTCACACAGAAAATGACTCGCTTTCTACTCGGCATTTCTCACCGTTACGCAAACGCAAACGACACGAGGCATTAATCAGAGAGACACATCGAGTTTAGTATTTCACGCTCGTATTAAATAACACTGCACCCCGAAAAAGTGTTGCCAATTTCGACAGGTTCGATCACCTGGTAGATACCAAGTGCGATTAATGACGCCGCTGTCCCAGAGACACGATTATCCAAAAGAAGGGAGGCGTTTAGACAGAACGAAAAAAAGCGATCCCGTCTTTGATGTCTGGCCCAGCGATTTATATCGGGATTGGTTCATTGTTGCCGAGGACAACGCTTCGGAGCGCCAATAAGGTCATCGATCGGGATCTACTTTTATTATCTACGGTGACGAATAGAATTCTTTGTTGTGGCGCAGTCAGACGGTGTCCTCAAGGCAAATAGAAACACTAAATTTTGAAGCAGAACACAGTTTACAGTTGTTCTACTTATTGTTATCAGGTCTGCAATTGGTTAACCTGAAATCCCGTATATCGTACAAAACATTTATTGGTCAATTGTGCTGCCAGCTAAGCTTAGGGTAACACGAGCATCGAAAGGACGTCCGTCAATCGTCCGTTTCTATATCCGTCGTAGTGTAACATGAGATAGAGGTAGCGACGGACAATCGACGGACGACATTTTGACGCTCGTATGACCCTAGACTAAAAGGACTCTAATACTAACCTTTGCCATGATTTGTTGTAAGATGTTAATTAAAAAGACATTAGACGTTAAGAACGTTCATTACCTAGGTCTTAAACATTTTTACTATAACACGCTTAAGAAATAGTATAATTACACTTAAAAAGTCAAACTGATCCCGTATATACTTTAATGAAAAATGTATTTCAAGCGTTCGGTTCTATCAATTAGCCTATCGCTTCAACTGCGAATCCAAGACATTGCATACCAGTAGCTAATGCACAAGGGGCTTCATCATCCTCATCTCCGGCGTCATTACCGCAACAAGTGGTCCATCTGTATCAACATTAATTTCAACGGAGTCTTGGGTAGGATCGATCCACGGCCTCGCGAGTTACGTCCGCGCAGCGTGCCTCGATCAGGACGGATGATCTAGTGCACGAGCGATTCCAGGACTCGGTTTCGCAACGTGGAGAGACCGTTCCGTCCTCGGACATCCGGGTGGCGGGCACTCGTAGTCGGAGTTGCAGGCGGCCCTCGATCAATTGTTATACACCGTGGCTGGCATTTAACCGCGGCGCACGAAGCGTGGCTCGCGTCTCTGCACACTGTTGCCGCATTAATTTGGTACAGTGCGTTGTAGTATGATAGCTCGCGGAAAAGAAGTTGCGCAAGCATTGCTTATGCCTCATACCAGCCGCGCTGCGCCTGTGCGCGGCTGTCGGCGTCCGTGTGCCGAGTTTCTGGTCTTTACGTGTGTCTCTCCCCTCCTACTCCTTCTGTCACTCTCTCTCTTTCTCTCACTTTTCCCCTAGCTGTCTTCGCGTCTATTCTCGTTTCTTTCTCCCTCCCCGTATCTCTGTCCCGGCTGAATCTATCCCCGTTTTCTTTCGAGATTGAGCCTCGTTCTCCGTCGCTTGCGCTCCCTTTCTGGATCCCTCTGTCTCCTTAAGATACGCGTCGGCCCGATCTCGCCGGCTAGCTCGACTCTGGCTGGCTAGCTCCGCGGTGAATTTATACACGGCCACGGTGCGTTCCCACGCCTAGAACATGCGAGAGAGGCCCCGTGCTCTTCGGCCTAATACCCGGCCGCGGGTGCCGATCCAATCCGACTGGCCCCCGTCGCGTAAGAAAATACTGGAAAATCTGGGACACGGTGTCGCGGTATGCGCCATTGTCCTCGGATTCTATGGGATTCGATCTGGCGACGGTAAATCGTCATTTTTCCTCGTTACCGGGGCGGTTTTGCAACCTTGCTGCCTTGCACCACGCCGCGCGATCCGGTTATTCGTCCAGTCACTGCACCGGCTGCTGCTCTACGCTTGAACTGTTGAACCCTCGTATGTAACATATGCGCTACTTGTTGCACCGAGCATTTGTTTTGTCAGTTCGGCTGTCTGTTTCTTTGCTAATTCCTCGGGGAGAACTGATTTTACTCAGCTTTGTGGTCTGTATCAATGATCGATGAGGTAAAGGACTGTGAACACTATAAGTGCACTTAAATGGATACGGTTTAGATTTCCACACAATGTTTTAAATAAGAAAACTAAATGGAAGCTAGGTACTTTTTTTAATACCCAATTAATAAGATTTCAGTAATGTCTATCCTCTAGAATTAGGATTTGAAAACTTTGAAAAGAATTTTGACTAAAAGATAAGTTGTGCCTTCTAATAAGCAACTAATTAAGGTTCCCAAATTTGTTTGTGCAGGTCACTGCCAGGGTTCAAGGATGAGGTGGCTGAGGAGGTACTTCTGCTAAACCATTTCGCCGTCATCGCACAGTGAGTAGAACCAGCCGACCGAGGCTACCGATAGCCAGACTGTGTAGAAGAAGCCACGAAAACGAAGTACTTAAAAGATTCCATGGATCTAACGGAGGCGTTCGCCCCCGGAGGGGGCGGAGAGGACCTGCCAAAGACCGACTTCTTCGACTTTGTCGTCTCTCCGCCGCCGCACTGCACATCCACAGACGGCGTATCCGACGAGGAGAGCTTCCTTCCTCGCACAACATGCAGAAGCATCGGGTACCTCCATCAGAGCCACGAGGACCACGAGACGAGTCGCGACCTCCATGGCTCGCCGTTCATCAAGGAAACGAATAACAATACTCTGACGGCGTTGCCGCCAGTATCGACGATCACCGGGTCGCTTAGCCACCATCATCATCATCACCACGTGAGAACTCATTCTAATGCGTGTAACGTTCAACAGAACAACGAACAGACTCCTATGGATCAGTCGGACTGCGACTATTGGGGCACCGACGAAAGCAAGGAGCAAACGTGCAATATACTCTTGGAAGACCTGAACAAATACTGCTGGTCGGCCCAGAACACGCAGACCCACACGAATGACAGTGTCAGCGTTCATCAAGGGACCAACGATCATCATCAAACAGTGGGTCGAGGATGCGCCGCGAACGATAGACAGAACACGGACGGAGCGATTTATACGTTGACTGTGTTGAATAATGAAGCCAACTCGATGGACGCGCTGGAGTGCTGCAAGAGTCCAGCCCCCACGTCCAGCGACTCCTGGTCCTTGCGGCCTAACTTGGACCTGGACGCTATACTGAGTATGGAGCCGGCCTCCGCCGAGCAGGACCACGACCAGACCACGAACGTGAACGACGTATCGCGAACGGTTAACGACAGGTTTCACCCGGACCGTTTCTCTGTCGCAACCTCGCAGTACGCCACCGACGACAGCGGTTTCGTCGAGAGCAAGGAATTATGCGGTCGAGGATCATCTAGTAGCGGTAATTGCGCAGGCGGCGACAATAATAACGACTGGAAGCTGTCTGATCAAAATCTACAAGAGGCTGCTGCAGTGGCGGCGGCTGCGGTCGGTGACTCAGCCGAGAGTCTCCTGAGAAGTGCCCTTCAAGGCAAGCTCTACACCGGTCCGACTCAAGTGGTGTCCTCCTCGTCGAACCAAGGATCCACCATGTCGATGCCAGTGGCGAGTAACACGGGTCTGATCGTCTCCGATCAACAGCAACAACAACAGCAGCAGCAACAACAACAACAACAGCAGCCACAACAACAACAGCAAGACGATTCTATGCACGCGTGCACCGACGAGGATCTCCTGCTCTCCCAGTTGGACCAGACTACGTACCGTCCTGGCGATTACGAAAAGCTGAAGAGCATAGCCAATGAAGTGGTGGAATCCTATTGTAGCCTAGAACCTGTTTGCAACGTGGCCGCGACGACCACAGTGATGTATACTCTAGACCCAACTAGTGGTAGCCTAGGCACCATCACCCTCCCAGCGGATCTGGGTCAAGTTAGTACAGTGACAGTTGTTACTGCGCCCCAGCAAGATGTTCTCCAGCAACAAGCAACTCCTCGAGCCGAGGTGGATCAACAGCAATCGACCAATCAACTTCAAATAGCGCCCTCGCGCGTGGCGACCACTAAGGCGCCGAAAAAGTACTGCAGACGCGCTAACAGAAACAACAGCAATGCGAATGCGACAAGCAACGGGAACAGTGGGTCAGAAGGCGGTGGTACCGGTGGTGGCCAGCAACAAGGCGCATCTGGAGGATCTCCTGGCAGTGTTCAACGCAAGGAACGTTCGCTGCACTATTGTAGTATCTGCAGCAAAGGCTTCAAGGACAAGTACAGTGTGAATGTTCACATCCGAACACACACAGGGGAGAAGCCTTTCGCGTGCTCTCTCTGCGGTAAAAGTTTCCGACAGAAGGCGCATCTGGCGAAGCACTATCAGACTCACGTCACGCAGAAGCCTAGTGTTCAGCAACCGGCGACCGGCAACAGTGGCAGCAACAACGGGAACAGCGGGAACCCGAGTCCATCGGCCGAGGCGACGACCACGACGACAAACAGCGTGACGAACAGGAGTCAACCCCATCAGGTGGCTGTCGATCCCACGGGAAACGCTTGTAATCCTCCCAGTTAGTCGAGTTGGAAGGATTCTGGATCGTCGTTCTGAATCATCGGATCTGACATATTAGATCGCGCTGCTCCACTTTATTCCTTTTTCTTCTTTCTTCTGTCTCGATTATTTCATCTTCTTTCACCCCTGCATTTTCTTGCTGCTCCTCGGACGATTAGAAGCTTCGTCCGCCGAGATCCGAGTGGAACGACGCGCAATCAACGAGAGCACAAAGCGAACCATGACTAATGGCAACGATCGCGGGATCGATGTGCATCCACGGACTAATTTTCGACGCCGTGTCCATCCCGTGATCGCCCGACTCGTTTTAGAACGAATGCTAGCGCCAATGATGAGCCCCGAGGTTCACCGATATTTATTCAATGAGTTACGCGCGGCGGAGCTCATAAGTTATGCGAGAAAGCGCGAGCTTGTAGCATGCAAACGCGACGGCTTAACGAGCCACGTCGCGGAACTCGCCGACGCTCCTTCGGACGCTTTCTTCGCGAGCGTCTCTGTTGCCTCCCTGTTCCGCGCGTAACGAAGTTTTTTATGTCAATCGTACGTAATGAAGTCCGTCCGTAGAGTCGCGTGTCGTGAATTTATCCACGAGCGAATAGAGAACTTCCGTGGCAGCTACGGTTGTCGTGTCGCCAGTCAAGCCTTCCGAGCGATCAATTAAATCAATTTCACTTGACTCCTGAGCGTTCCAAGCGATTAGCTTCCAGGACACTGGCCTCACATGGACGTTGCTCGCGGCCTGGAAGCCTGAACTGGCGACGCCCGTAACGAGGGAGGTCGAATTGACGTTATTAGGACCGTCGCTCCGTTGATAAATTCACGAGGTAATTTAACTTAAGCAGACGATCAAGGTCGCCCTTTATTTTTCTACTTTCGTAATTAATTAGTCGAATCGTCGTGAAGCGACTCGGTAAAAATTGTTGTTCCTAAGACGACTCATTGCTGTTCGACGAGAAACGACCGCATCGACGACGATCGCCTAC
Organism: Perdita meconis; assembly: GCA_030770465.2. Taxonomy (NCBI): domain Eukaryota; kingdom Metazoa; phylum Arthropoda; class Insecta; order Hymenoptera; family Andrenidae; genus Perdita; species Perdita meconis. Next base: position 1,051,892 of record JASKOS020000017.1, read on the forward strand.
GATATTTAATACCACTATGAGATATTAACGTTAAAGATATTTTATACCGGTGCTGTCCACAGGTCACCTCGAAACTGCTAAGTTAATGCTGCCTTGTGCGCATGCCCGAACCTTACAGGAAGCATAGTAATGACGCCTAAAAGGTGACACAGTCGCCGCGCGGAGCCAGCACCCGTGAACAGCACTGTTTTACAGAGAATTCTTCTTTTTATTGTTCTTTCATTTTTTTATATATGTATACACCGAAATGGTAGACTAACGGATGATAACATAGAACCAGTAAGTATCAGAGAGAGGTATATAATGTTTTAAGTAATTAGTAGCACGAGCTGTGATTTAGGTACATACTCAACGGGCGAAGACATGCGGTGTCTTTTGCTGACACTCACGTGTCTCGCTGTCTATTATTCGTAAGGGAGTGAAAGCAAGACGTTCGACGGACGATTTTAAGAAAAATACAATCTTCGCATGCTCGCAGACCCTTGAAATTTCACGAGCTTTCTTGGAACCCACACTTTTTTGATTTGAAATCTAGAACTAATTATCAACCAGGGTCCCAGAGGCCTCTCGGTGGCCAACGTTCGATGCAAGTCCTTCGCGATCTCCCATTGAATCAATTTGAAAATCCCAATGCTGCGCGTGAGATTCATGACCAGCAACGCCGTTCTTTTTCCACTCTTCCATTCGATTTCATTAGGATGTTAATGCACTCGTTTATTCTCTCATCAGTTCGACTCTCAAACAGACGGTACTCCGTTTCTCTTCAGCGCGAGACTGACGACCTTTCCCTTTTCGCGGGTTTCCCACGTTCCTTGCCAAATTTTAAACGGGGCAAGCCAAACAGAAGGAACGCAATTATATTCTCTAAATTGAATAATGTCGGTTCCCTCGGTATTTAAACCGGCGCTCATATTGTCCGTTTCACGGTCGTGAATACCGCCGATGCATCTTCCTCCCCGTTTCTCAGCCGCCCGGTTCTTCTTATTGCGTCATTATGACAGGATCAACTGCAGAAATGAGAAACGATCGTCTTCATTAATACACCGTGTGCGTAAAGTTCGATTTCCAATTAACGGCGCGCCGTTTCGCATCGAAGGACAGACGAGTATCCGCGCAAACTTCTTTCTGGAATGCGACGGGATCGAACAAGAATAAGAGGATGGATTAGAGACGCGATCCTGTTCCCAAGTGCTTCGCTCATGACTTGGGATTAGCGAAGAAGAAACATGCGATTGCAGAAATCGCTGATTGAAAAAAGAAAAAACGACGACAATTGGTCGGGGCAGCGTTGCGTCACTTTCTGAACTCTCGAGACCGTTTGCCAACTGATGAAACTTTTACGGGCCGATTCGTCGAGGCATCGATTCCTGGAAATTCCGTGCGAAACGTATCTTGATCGAAGCGATTTCATCGCGCATATAAACGTGGAATTTCTCTTTTGGATAATAAGCCGCGTTGCGGTATGGAAAAAGGGGTTAGTGAACTGTGGAGCGAACATAGAAAGAAAGCTACTGGGAAATTCTCCGGTTTGCGTGAAAACTAACAATTAGAGTCTTTTTGGTAATAGTCTGGAGAGAGATTGAACTTTCAAAATAACTGTTGGCGTTTACCTGTAATCTTAGGTGGATTCTGACTTATCGATTAGCCAATACCATAGAGCAAATCCTGGACAAAGGCATTCAGGTATCAGCCATGTCCAACTCAGTTTAACTTCGATGATCTGACGGGAACTGCTTTCTGCAATCAATCTATCTATTTGCCGGGATATTAATATTGTTCGCAATCGTGTAGGTGAACATGATTGTCATCTACACGTCTGGCTCACCGAGTCAATTCTGCATGGCTGACGTCATTACATTCTCACATTTCAAAGTTTATATCTAAATCAATCATGTTCCTTGCGTTGGGTTAATTGTACGTGGGATTCAGTGGCTCTTTAATTCATTGTTGATGGGTTACTGGTTTGGCTGATTGGCTCGAGTGACATTTGGACATTAGGAGACATTGAGAGCAAAATTGGTTTACCACTAACATTTTTACTACCATTCCTAACAAACAAAACTTATTTCTGAGCTGTTTCCACGGTTCCTTAAAACTATTCCTCCAAATCTTCTCATTACAATGCCGTCTAAAACAACGAATTCCTCCTACACAGAAAAACCTTGAAAACATGTCCCTCATTCCTAGCACTCTCTTTAAACTAATTCTGTAATTTCCCAGAGAAATGAAATTTTAAGTAAAGTATGTTCGAGGCAGTAACTATACCGTGAAATTGTATTCGAATATCGGCCGCGAGACCGCTACGCGATGCGTAACGCTGCGCAACACCGCCGCGAGGAAAAAGCGCGCGAAACGAGCGCTCGCATCGCGGAGGTCAGAAGTTTTAGAGAGAGCTCGGGGTTGTTACAAACCGCGCCGCAGTAATTACCACGTTGCGCGCCGATATTGCGTTACGTGCATGCATTACGCACATAGTTCGGCGTGCGAAGCGGCAGCTAGAAAAACGATACCCGCGGCGAACGATAAATTCCACTCGAAAGCGAGGCCTCGCTGGCTGATTGCCTGGGCTAGTCGCGACGTCTATCGATTCTCGCCTGGGATGTTTCGATGGCAGCGCGTTATACAGGTGAACGTGATAATCTACTCACGGGCCGATCCTCGAATTCTTGCGGCGCCTGCGGCAATTCCGTGTCTGGGAGCCGCTTTGACAAACTGTTTCGTTGATGAGGCTTGAAACTCACTGGAATTAATTTATGTCTTAATGGGGAATCCTCTTGAAATCACATGTGATGTTAGAAACAGGTACATGTACATGTGATGTTAGAACAGGTAGCAATGAGAAACCTTCTTTAGGAAAATTTTCCATTTCGTTTTTAGTTGGGAAGACAGACTCCAGAATTTGTAACGTTAAACTTGATCATTGAAGCAAGGTGATAGTAATTTTATGTCTCACAATTAGTGAAAGGACTTCGAACTGCCCAATTATGTTCACTAAGCCTAACCTACTTCAGAAAAAATAATCAACCCTAAACAAGTCCCAAAAACTTGTACATCTAGCACTAGAAACGTCAATATAGTTCTCCAGTTATGAGCACGAAAGAAACCTAATCAATACTTCATTGCAAAGTCTGTCAATCAATTTCCGACCACTATCTCCGCAGTTATTCGCAGATTTAAAGCACTCGTGGTTAAATAAACAATTTGGCGGTCTTTATAGAGCAACGTTATGTAGCTTCACTTGTGGTTAGAAAATGAGTTTGTCCCATAAAATGGAGACAGTCTTCAGTCAATATTTGGAACAAAGTTGCAAGGTTCTCCAGCAGTTTGTTCCGACTTCTTCCCTGGCGAACCATACTTGGGAGGCAATTTGACGAAGCATTTGTTTCTGAAAAAAATAGAATTTTTCTGTTGCAAAGGACGTCGCTCTATTTCTAGTCGCTCCTCTTGCGGTCGCGGAAGACTGGTAGCACTTGCGGTTAGGCGAACGATTCGGTGGATTCTTCGGGGCAACGTTATTTGCAGCCGCTCCACTTGTGGTTGCAAAATTAGTCCGAGGTACCGGCTAGGATTTTTCCTTCACACTTAACGCAGAATTATTGTTGCTGAGAATTAGCGTGCGTCTCGAGACGAGATTTGTGCTTACGTAAAATTATTTTGAGATTAGTTTTAACTTTTTCTGACAGGAATTGGTAAAGTTAATCGTTGGTAATCCTAGTGTAAAAGAAATAAAATACCTTGCTTTAGTTAATTAGTGTTTTAGCGTACCAGGAATGTAAATATTCAGATTACTTTATCATTATTTTGCGGTTAAAACAAAACCCCATCGAGACTTTGGTATCCACATTTTTCAAGCAACTTCTCTTAATTGAGTCTGATAGACGTGTCGTCCCACGTATCGATCGTTTCGATCCCTAATACCCTTCAAACGGAAGTTAGAAATTTCCGTTGATGGGACTATTTTCTTTTAATTCGGTTCTACTCAACCTTGTTACCAGATCTTCAGCTTATCAGGATCTTTATCTTACGCGTCAGATAGAACTACGTCCCAGCGATACCAGAGGATTTCCATAATCGCAAATCAGCCTAATCTGATACGCATCCACCCGAACACCCGCAAATAGCATCAACTTCAGGGTCTACCGTTTCTTTGACCGCAGGCGGCATGCATTTTATCCGCATTCGTAATGGAACCGGTCCACATTATTAGCTGTTGAAAATGTACCGTTTTCAATACTGCGGCCAAGAATGGTGTCAGAGGATTATTGCAAAATTCTTTTCGAAATTTCGAAGAACATTGGTTTTTATGTGTGTTTGATACTTTATAAGTAAATTGCAGAAAATAGGTACAAAAAATAGAAATGTAAATACAGTGTGAAGTAATAACATTTCTGTTAATTTGTAGATACTGGGTTTACAGGATAATCTGTACCGTAAGTTTAGCCCTGTTTGCCTTAAAACAACATTACAATTCTTACTAGATTTGATAGTTCCAGGAGTTTCAACAGAATCTACGACCTAAAAAGCTTCAACTCGGTTCGACCCCGAATCTTCTCAAGGAATACGATATTCAGACAACAAATTTTGAGTAATAGAGATTCTACCGTGCATCTCCGCTGCCTACTATTCATAACCACCGGTTCCAAAGTGTTGGCCAACGTGTTCTCGCAGGTACGCGTGATTTTATCGCTTTCGCCGTTCATAACTTCGTCAGAAGCACCCCATCAACTATAATAGAGCGAAACCCGCGGCCTCAACTACGCTTCCAGATCAGTTTCCATCGATCTTCTCGATTTCTTGACGCTCACCGGCACCATTAGTCAGTTTTATGAACTACATCGGTGGCAGAGGCCCGCGGAACGTTCGAAGAATCCGATAACGCTTGCCGCGCGTCAGAGGCTCGCCGATCACCTAGGATCAGCCCGCAGATACGATTTACCGTTTCCCATCGCGAAATATTATCAATAACACCCTACCCCTCGACGTCTCACCGATTCCGGCCAGATAATGTCAGGGTAATTGCTGATCGACTGATAAGACAAACGTTCCTTAAGCTCTTTCTTTCCATCATTCCGTTTCGAGCGTTACGAGACAACCTAGACTCTAATTAACCGCGTCCAGGGAGATCTCTGATTCGGATCACTTCGCGGCTCGTCTCTCCTCTTATTGCCCCGTGGCGCGAATGACAGAACTCTTTCGTCGACTACAATTCGTCAGACTGTTCAGCTACCGCTACCTTCAATTCGTCCCGAGATCTCCTTCTCTGCCTTGACTCCAGTTATCTTCGGCACTTTGCATCAGAGTTGTCATACGTAGGGAAACTAATACACCTAACCTAATATCTGTGGCTGCAGGCTGAAATCCTTGTTCTAGCCTAGAACTTCTAGGTGATCGATCCTTAAATTCCAGTTCTTCAGTAATTAATCTTCAAAATGTCCTAATACCTTTATCATATTCCGATAACGAAATGCAACCGAGAAGTGTCCAACACGACAGTGTTCTACTTCCCTCTCGCCAGTGGCATCGATCAGCCGCCCCGGCATCGATCGCTTCTCGTTCATCGGCTGCAAACGCGTTATCGAGGGCCGATGTGGTAATCCGCCGAGCCCGATATTAATGACGCGTAGCCAATTTGCAGCTAAAGCTGAGATGACGACTGCCGGGGCCCGTGGCGGCCCGTTAGGTTCGTTTGATATCTCTCGTAGCGTTAACGACGGGAAATTCTTTGATCCTTTCATCAGTTCCATCAGCGCGCGTCGAAGCGACGAGAAAAACGTTGCTCCTCAACGAGGACGATAAATTAGCTGGCGAGCAAGAAAGTGTTACCGGCTGATCGCCTCGGTTAGACGCTTCCGCGGGAGAAAACCTTCCGGATAGTGTGTTATCAACTTGTAATTTGGAAGCTAACCATTAGTGCGGCTATCGGTGATCAGGTTGAACCCTGTGCACGCCTTTCATTCAGTCGAGCCTTTTATCCTTGATGAGGAAGTAACCGCGCTTGGATCGGGAGTTGTTAGGCTTTGTGCGCCTGTTAGGCTTCTTGTATCAGGAAGAAGGTTGGGTGGACTTGGAGTCGGCTGTGAGATGGTTAGGTGCGTGTCTAGTTTAGTTGTGCTAGAATGGAGTTTTCTTTGGTTTGGGGGAAGTAGATCTTTAACCCTGAACGTTACTTTTGTCCTATAATATCTTTTTAGGCTACCAATTTTAAACAGTAGATAGACATCTAACTGATAATTGTATAAGACCAGAAAAATAATGAGCGAGATTTTCAATGATCGAAAACTGTTTCACCTTCTATTTTTCTTCACTTGCAATAGTTTAACAATGTCTATTCCAATACTTGAGACATAATTCGTATTACGAGTGTCACACGTTGTTATAGATGAAAGAGTTAGCAGGTAGGATATCTTTGTTGCGGAGTACATTAGATGATGTACTTTGAAGTACTCCAGAATTTGTGGAATCTGTTCTATAAATATCTATACCTAAAGTTTTGTATCTCTTTTGCATTTTGTAGTTCATATTATTTAAAACTAATGATTTCATACCATTAAACCACTTCACCAATTTTCTAAAACTAAACTTCCTTCAAGTACCGAGTTCTAAGTATCTCCAAGTAAACCTATGATTGCTCTTGACTCTCTGGCTGCTATGTCACTCATATACGGATGACAACTATTTATAGCACTGTGAATAATAACTTATATGCTTTTAAATAATATTATCAGGATTTTCTTCGAGGATCACTGCGTATCTTGAGGAAAATTCATTTTGGCAAAGTGTTAAATCAGATTTACCAATTGCCAATTACTCGCCAAAATTATAGTGATACAAATGAATTGATGAAAAGAACCTCCAGCAGGACCAAAACCAATTCTCATCTCACAAATTCGCGGTCTTCTACCTCGAGACTATCCATTCCGTATAAATTAGTCATGCATCCAATACAATCAAAGACGACTCCTCCGCAGTATCGAGTGCCGCAAGGTCGATACTCATTCATAGTTGATACGGAAAGCATTTGAAAGCGCATCACTGCGCATACAACTAGCGATCAGATACCGCGACTTCCTGAACGCCGTCGACGAGATCGAAACGGAGCAAACATATGGTTGATAGGAATATACTCGTAACAAAAGAAAACGCCGATTTCTTGACGCAATTGTGATCGAGCCCGATGTACAGAGAGGGAGTTCCTGGAACGGCTCGACGGCATAAATATTCTAATTAGGCCCGTGCATAATTAGCGGCTGCGGAACATGGAATTATCGTAATCGTTAGTCAGTATTTTCATACGTTATCGCGACAACAATATCTTGTTTCGATATCGCTTTATCGCATTAATTAAGCCGAACAGGGAACACGCCTATCGGAAAGTCAACGGGCACAATTCCGTTGCGATCGACGTTCACGAATCGATCCTAGCTGCCTGGTAATTGACTCATTCTTGGCTGGTACGCACACGCGAAAGAAATTCATTTGATTTCTGGGGAGCGATAGATAACGGGAACTTGTTTGAGCTTCTAGTGTTTGCGGATTTATGCGAAGGCTACTGAAATTTGGTGGTGCTTTGCAGGTTACACTGAGAAAGCGCGTAGAGAAAAGAAAGTGAGAAGCCTCGCGGAATTTTGAAGTATATGTGAATTTTCGATAGTTGAAGATATTTCTGTATTCCTTTTTTTTCTTATTTGTGATGAAGTATTGAGATTGAGATGCTCTGTGAATTTTTTAAAGTACTGTTGATATAAGAAGGTTAAGAAGTTATTTTAAGTGATTTGAAGAGGAATGAAATTATCTTAAGTAATTAAAGAAACTTTTGAGGAAGCTTTTCTTGTATTATTTCATTTAGATATTATTTCACGTAACAAAGAGATCAAAAACAGAATAATCCTCAAAGGTAAAAAATAGTTTTAAAATACTGATGCTATAGAGCTTTTATTTTTGTTCTACCGGTGAAAAGATTAGTGAAAAAGTGAGAATTTTTTAATCTAGGATTATATATGTAGGCTCAGAAATTTTTGCTGGTTAAAGATGTTTCTGTATCCTATCTATGATGTTATTAATTTTAACTATGATTTGTTATTAAGGTCCATAATTTGTAATGTGCTCTAAGTATTAGAACACATTGTTAGTATGAAGGAAATAGTATGAACAGTCTTTTCAGAATCTATATTCTCATGATACTTAAAAAATATAAGAATGTTCATTCATCATACTTAAATAAAGCATCATTTGTATTAAAAAGAAAGAATAAACATGACATGCAACAGCTTTGCAAGTAATTACAGCATTACTATCGATGTGCAACCGATATTTGCATCGCATCCTTTGTAGTGTACTTAAATCGTGCCCGGAGTTCAGCCACTAATTATTCAGGAATGAAAAGTGTCCTCACGAAGTGGCTCGTGACATTTGGAAGACTATAGAAGCACGAGGGAGTTGCCTTCTGCAAAATTCATCTTTATTGCCTGATACATTGATATAGGTTATAACAATTACTGTATGCAAAATAGTAATAGCGAAGCTTGATTCCTCTATAGAACAACATTCAAAGCTTATAATATTCTAATAAAGTATTCATTTTGAACAGGAACAAACGCGAAAAAAAATTTGTTTAGAAGAAGAAAATGATTTAGGCGATCATTATGTAAGCTCAGAATATTAATATTTAATAAAAATGACTGATGACATATCTTCAACCATTGAACGGCTACTTTTTTCATTATTCTCGATTGTATTTATTTTTTATATTTATATTTATACTAATATTTATTCCTTTTTTTCTTAACTTCGTGAAGAATGTACGTCAGATTTGTATAGCCTTTGAATAAATCTGTATCTATAAGAAAGGAATATCCTCAAATATTTAAGTATCTATTAAGTTATCATCAACAAGAAATAAAAGGATTTTGCTATTCTATAAAAAAAATGTGAATTATACTTTTTTATAATCAAAGTCTAGACTTAAATTTGTATACAAATTGATGATAATTTCTGACCGTTCATCCTCCAAAAGCAAATTAATTTTAAGAAAAAAACATTATGGGCCTTTTGAAAATAACTGTTGGACAATGTTCAACTTTTAACAGACAGCAATGAAAATCTGAGTCTTAAAAAATAATCAAATTTAAACAGAAAAACATGAATGCTCTTTCTCATAAACAAGTTTCCAATTTCCTCACCCAGCAACAGACCTAACCATCATCCAAAAGCAGCTCATCCGAAACGCCATAACGTAAAAGTGCTCCAACTTCCTCCTCCCAATTCCAACACCATAGAGTCATCTCTCTCACCAACATCACGTCCACAATCTGTTCCACCAACACAACTTTCCTGGCGTCGTTCTCCCGATTCCCGTAATCGAACAACAGCAACAGCGGCTCCCCAGGCCGCTGTTTGACCCGGTTCAGCAGGAGCGAAGGAAAGGAAAAACGCGAACCACCGGTGCTCTAATTAATGGGGCCAGAGCGAGGAGGCAGAAAAAGCGTCATCGGGTTCTATTTGCGGGAGCCCCGGCAGCAGGGCGCGGATAATCGCGTGGGCCCGTGATTACGGGGCCCCGTTCCTGCCACGACTGTTCCCTCTAAATCGCGTTATACCCCGAACCGGCACCGCGGCGCGCTTCCTCGGCTAGATATGATGAGACCTACCTTATAAAGTCCACAACCGGTGTTTAAAGTCACCGGTGGCGCGACTTTCACCAATTTCAAGTCAGATTGCGACCCGCCCGGCTTCTGATCGCCGTTAGCCCATACACGCCGGGAATTGCGACCGTAATCGATCCGCCAGTTTCGCGTAACTCGACGTCGTTACACGGCATGGGCAAGAAGCACGATCGACAAGAGAGTATCGTTCATTACTAACACTAACGCGACCGGTGTTCGGAACACGTGGGGATCAGTCGTGGGATTTCTTTGGCTAAACACTGTTTAGGCTCATTTTGTGATCAAAGATAGGGAATTTTTTGTGAGCCATGTATTTTTGATAAAATACTACCGAAGTGTGAGATACTTTTTGGAGGAAGACAATGGGTGTGCCTTTCATTAACGATTCTGGGGGTATGAGACAAAACGACGTATCGATTATAAAGGGTTCCGCACGCGGTCAATAATATTCATCAATCCTAGTTTGACAATAGTATTGATCAATCCTAATTTGACAATATTAATGTCAATTCCCTTCAATACTTTTCTATATAATCTTTCTAATATCCTTGTTCCTTTCTATTCTTCAATCTCAACATCAATTCTACCTTCAATATCCACTGCGCACTCTCAATAATATTGTCCATACCTAAATATTGACAATATGATTCACCGTGTGTGGATCACTTAATACCACATATTAGCATTTTTAACAAAATTTTGGTTTTGAATGTTTATACGTCCACTTATGATACTCCATCAAATTTTATTATGTAAGATAAAAGGAATTTCGTGCGGTTTTTTATACAATGACCTGAAATCACTAAAAATGCAACTGTACTGCACAATTTTATTTTGTGTCAGATACCGTCAAGGACCCAAATTCCTGATCTGCTTATTATTTAATTATCATACAATAAATTATCATGCTAAAAATTGATCCCAACCGCTTACTAAATACAGTGACTCATACATCTGTTCACAAGAAGTATGTTAAATTTTTTTAAATTTTAATAAAAATTTACTTTTGCAATATAAAAGTTGTTGAAACTGAGAAATCATTGACCGTGGAAGCTGAAATGACATAAATTGATAAAAAACAATATAATATTGGTGATTTCACAGTCAATTTGCACATTGTACATAAAAAATTTGAATAGGCTTTTCTTCGGATTATATTTTAGTCAACCTTTAATTAATTTTAAAAAATTACAAAACTCTAATTACAAGACACTCTGTATATGGGCACGAACTTTTTCCACCATTTCGTTGCGTAGTTCTTATTTCTTATCCTCCAAGGATGGCCCACTTTTCCGTAAACACCCTGCAGAACAAAGAAACATCCGAGAACGCGCCGCACCGGCCGCGTTTCACTTCAGCGACCACAAAAAAGCCGAAGCACTCAAGAAATTTAGGTACCGGGTGAAATTTCACGGAGATTTATTCAGCCGCGTGCACGCGGCCCGTGATTTTTCAGCGCCTCGGCATCCGAGCCGCATTGTGGTCGACTAATATACCGCTACACGGCTTTAACCTTCTGAAGGTAGAACGAAGGTGTGGCACACCCCCGTCTCTCCGTAAACACGAGGTATGAGATACAACAATGGTCGACGCAGATGGAAGATTGCACGGAAAGGTGCAATGTTCACGTGCAAAGGTCACCACGGTTGAATCGCGTAAACGAGAATAATGTCGCGGGGCAGACTGGCGATGCCTGAAATTTTTATCAACGCGATAAGGAAGGTGAAAAAGGCCGTCTATGCGCGGTCTGGTCTCGAGCGCGGGGGTCTGTCTCCTTCGGAGAATGAAAGTGATCTAACGGTTTGTCGAAGCGTTCCTTGACTTTTTCAAACGGTCGAGTTTTTTAACGCTTTGACTGCCACGTCACTCGTTGCTATCAGTTATGCATGTAATTATGAATAATAATAGGTTATCCAGTATCTCTTAACAGTATTTTATTTGCAAGGAAAGTTACTATACTGAAATACCAACATGTTAATCATTAGTTTGCATGACCGCTTGATCATTTTTATACGGTTCAATTCTTTTCACAACAAATTTTTGAACCCTTGAACGTAAATGAGATACATAAAGTATTAATACTTATGGGATGATCTAATATTAATTCACACAATTATGGATGATTGATGAAGAAGTTTCAAGTTGAACGTTATTAGAAAACAGAAAATGTCACATGAATAATTAAATAGAAAAACAATTTTACTTGAAGTTCGAATTCCTGCATATAGTGAAGAAAGTTTAGTAGATTTAACTTGATAGTCAAAGCGTTAAAGGAGTCACGAAAATTCTTATATTTTCATGGTGAAACCTATCATAAAATTGGAATCTTTATTCAAATCCTACAGTAAAAAGATGAGAAACGATTAGCCCAAATATTTTTCGCTCAAAATTTTCAAAATCAACCCTGGAAAAGTTCAAAAACTTGCAAACCTACAACCTTTTCACTCAAAACCATCTTCAATTACGCGAAGTTTAAGACCTGGCAAACATTGTCAAAGAATGGGTCAAAAATGGAAAATAATTTCAAAGCAAAAATATTAAAAATTCCAGAGGAAGTGCGCGGGGAACTCGAGTTCCTTTTCCCCAAAATCGAACGTGACCCGAGAGGAACGTGTTGAAAGTATCATTGATCGTAAAAGGATCAATCTGGATCGTTCGACCCGCGGATCGACGATGACACGTTGAGGAAGTCGTCGCGCCGAATCGTTCTCGTTTAAAATAATACTCAAGGTACCGTTGTATTATACAATCCCTTCCGCTTGCTCTACACGTGAGTTAATTTAATGTTACTCCCCTTGTTTTTATATATATAGAAACATATTTATATAAATATATATTTTTATCTCCCACTATTCCCTAGCTCGTAAGCCGATAGCGAGAGCGGCGATGTTGATAGCTCTTGTTTTAAGGTGACGACCGGATTCCAAGGTTACCATGGTAACGAGAATGTATCAGCTAAGAGTTACTTTCCAACGAAATGATAAATAAATTAAACGAATAAATAAATAATACTCAGAGGGCTTGCACGGAGCCTGAACGAAGCGATGGGCCAGGCTTGCGCAATATTATGTGTAACTAATGGGACGAGATAGAGTTTTTTTTTTATATATATAAAATATTTATATGTACATGGATATAAATATTATATATACGTTGATTAAATGGATATTATTGAAGGAGTCTCGACTATGTATATAGGAAACGTACGTGTTGGCCTATCCAGTACAAAACCAGATCGTTATAATATTATAGACCACGGATTATTGTGTTATGTGAATAATTACATTTTATGTTGTTAACATGTTTCTATACGTATACAGATACACAGATATATGTACGAATATATATATATGTATACACATACATATATAGATATGTATGCATGTAATGTTAACACAGCTCTCTGTTTCATTCCTCTTTTTTCGCCTTTCTTGATTCTGTTCTCTCGTCTTCGCTCTCTTCCTTCCCCCTCTGCCCCCTCCCACTTGTTCGCCTCTCGCCATGCAGCCGGAGAAGACTACTTGTAGAGGATCGTTTTTGTTTTGTACTTAAGTGTGTTCGTACGCGACCGAACTATGTTTTGTACCACGTGCAGAATGGCAATAAAGTAGTTGACCAATTCCTTTTTTTTAATACCATGCGTTTCAATTTACTACCAAACTACCCCCTCATTATGTCCTGGATCCGTATATACTTAATCCTACGCACGGGTTCAGACTTAATTTGTAATGGAATTGCAAATTAAATGACTCGTGCTAAAAGGACAATGTTTGTAGAAAATTTCTATGCGAGGAATTTATGTATCTGACAGATGAAAACATCTGAATGGAATTTATTTGCTCTTGACTTGGACTTGATAATCATTTTTTTAGTACAATAATGATAAGATCTCTCATTTAAATATTATAGTGAAAGAATATATACTACAAAATATAGTAGAACCATAGAATACATTCAAAATGATAAAGTATTCAAATTTCGAAATCAAAGGCTTTGAAAATCGAGTATAATTTAACTATCACTTCTATTTATTACGGTTTTAAATTAGTGTTTGTACACACTGACGATGACATAATTGAAATACTACAAATCTGCATTTTAACTATTCCCTTTCCATGATATTGAAAATGATCGAAAATATTTCTCTGATTCTGCAAAAGAATGTTTACTCAATGAATGATGATGAGAATTTTATAAATTATCATAAAAAACATAGATTTGATATTTCGTGTATTTTACATTATTGTTACATATTACAATAAATTAAATGGAACTTATAAAAATATTGTCTACTTGTTGAAACTAAAGTTCAGTTTTGCTCCTCTTAAAAATTATATTTGATTCGGTTACTCAATCATCCTTATTTTGTGTTACATTCCTTCTTTTTATAAACAATCATACTCGTATACCGGTATACTTGTGTGACAGGAAACGAGCAATGTATAAAAATTTGTATTACTTCAACCATATCATTTCTAACGCTTACAAACACTAATACGCAAGTAGAAGTGTCCAGTAATAGACAGACACGTCTGACAGGTTCTTAAGCCCACGTATACTCGTTGAATATTTTTCAATCGAATCTGTGCAAACATTTTGTCATCGTTCTGCGGAATTAACCAACACCTATCGTTGTTAATAATTATTATACAAATACTAAACGGTGGAAAATTCTTTTTATTAAAAAACATGAAAATTCAAATTTGCTTAACACGAAATAAGAGTGATTCAAAATGATGTAATAATTAAAACACCAATGTTAGTATCGACACAGGCAAACGAACAAGATTAACATTATAATAAAAGTCTGAAATCAATAAATCAATAATTTGTTTAGAGTAAATAAGTTTCAAAATACAACATTTCTTTCAAGAACAAAAGAGACAAGAATAATAGAAATTTTGATAAAAAATATATTATCAAATTCCCATAGACACGGATACTCATACCACCAAAAAACACACATACATACATCTCGATTTTGGGATAAAAATTCGTTTCTCACGTGTATAGCATTTCTTAAAATAATTTATTTACCAATATGAAACAAGTAGATCGTGTGCAACAGGTTGTCGATGACGATACGAGCGCAGAATCCCACATGTTCGCGGGGAATTATATAAACGGAGTCTGAAGGACACATAGATTCGATAAATGCTCGGCCACGTTGCTCGCGCGGCCGTATAGGACAAAGATGCCAGAAATTCTTCCGTGTTCCGTGCGAGTATGTTTCACGTCTACCGTTTAAACGCTACGACAAAGCAAATCGCGCTCCAAGTCACCGCGCATCCGCGCCACTTGATTATACAACAGAGCTCAGTAAAAAATATTCTTCGCTTTTCTGGTCGATCAGTAATTAGGATAGCCCTTCGCGTGCTTCAGAGTCTCACAATTAATCCGTAAAGCTCGAGGATCGTGGAACCAGAGAGACCCTCACTAGTCTACAACTTCTTCAAGCAACTTTTATCTCCTTTGCGAACGTTTCCGAACGAAATGTTTCTGAATTTCAAGTTGCAGCTCGTCGACGAAACGATTTAAAACTGGAAACCAATTTGTCGCGTTCGAAAGTGTTTTCAGCCGACACAGAGACGGTGATTTGGTTTTCATCGCATATCGATGGCGACTATTTGTGTCTCTAACGAATTCATTTTAAGGTCTTCGCGTTATTACAGCTTGGATCGTTTTCGAACGAGTTACAATCGACGTGAATCGTGTCAAGCGAAACGGAGAACGTCGTCGAAATAATGAGTTTTCGTCGAGAAGTATTGTTTCACAGAAATACGCGAAAATATCGTTGTTGCTGATCCCGAGAGAACGTTCAAGAGAGAAACGCTACCAGTGAGTACCTATCAAAAGCGTGTGTGCCTACATCGATGCGAATCGACGGTGCGAAAAAGAGGTTGCAACGAAAAACATTAAGGTACGATATCGACAATACATCATTATAAGTTATAAAAATCGCAGCGGTGCAAATAAGTTCGGTAAAATAAGAAATTAATTGCCATCTTCTTGGGTAACATGATCATCCTGAGCGTAAACGCAATTTCTTTTGCAAACGCTTCAAGCCTGCCAACAAAAAATCTAGCTCCTAAATGTCAGTCGACCGACACAAAGATCTTGCGTCATTGGAACGGAAAAAATGAAACAGAATAAAAAAAAAAGAAAATCAATAGCATAAAGTCAAGTACGTCTTCATTTTATACATTTCATTATCAATAAAGAAAACGTTCGACTATTCCGCGTCATCGTATCGCGCAGTCATCGGAGACGTACCGTTCAACGTGTCTCAATTCGGACGGCCAACGTCCTTGCGAGTTTCTAACCGCGGCTTATCAGATGTTGACACGCCGAATGACGCGGACAACTCGTCTGAATCGTTGTGCCCAGGTCAATAGACTCTTGTAAAGCCAACTCTCGCGGTACGCGTTTCCCGTCGTACTTTCCTCGGTCGATCTTAATACGCGATCGACCGTGCACATAGATCGCTTAACCCTGATTAGTAGCAATGCGGTAGAAAGTGATAGGAAGTAGCATAGGGCGACAACACTGGCATCACGAACCGACGCGTCAGCATGTTACGCAGAGAAGAGGCAGGGAAATCGATGCGAGTTTGACAGCCGGCTCCTAAGACAGAAGTTTCTCTTCGGGAATGGTCGGGCTAGTTGCCGATGGCGCCGCGGAGGCACGCCTCGCCGCCTCGGACTCCCGAAGAGCGTCGTCGAAGCTTTGCATCGAACTGGATCTTGAAGGCACGACCTTCGTCTGAAAATAATGCAGAGACGATTAAAATTATTGTGGAGGAAATCCATGGGACTTCAAAGTAGAGGAAAGTATAGACAAAGATCAGGAGAACGACTTGTTGAATGTTCATTTTCTTCTGGAAACACTTAGTCGAAGTTCTTGGATAGTGCAACGCTAACTAGACATGCAAAGTTTCAGTCAATTTTGTCCGTGTTTCACTAAATCTTTGAATAATCTGTCTTTAGGGATCCGTGATTGGGAGAAGTGATTTTTAGATACTAGGATTGATTCCCAGAGGGCGAATTCATAAACGATGAAGTCAATTCTGAATCATTCTTGATTCGGATTTCAAGTGATGAAAACTTTGAGTGATCCACATTCGCCATCAGAGAGTTAGAGTATATAGAAGCCGGTGATTGTTAATAGTTTCACCTAAAACCATGAGTTGTTGTTAGATTAACAGGTAAAGGAAAGTGATTCTGATTAGAAGAAACTATTAAGATTGGAAGGAAGTATTTTGAATCTCACTTACTCTGGCACATGCAACAATTATTCTGCGGTACATTCAATAACTTTATATAGTTTATAGACATTCATAACATTTCTGTAATAACTCATTGTTATATAGAATTCATTACTTACCTATCTACAATAGGACACCGACATCGCGAAGATCACACACCACTTGCACACAACATTCTTGCAAATCAAACACCTAGTGCGTTTAAAACGTACATTCAAGATTCTCTCTCAAAACACGACGAAGCATACTTATCAGCATTTTCTGATACTGTATTACCCACAGCTTCAGCACATTTTCATACAAACAGGTAAAGCTTTATTTCATCCAACATACGAATAAAATAAAGAATAGTTTCTTAGGTAGTTTAAAAAGAGAAAACAGTCTGGATATTTAACGTGAATCAAAATATTTATAATTGGAAGTGCGTATACTTAAAAATAGTTAGATCTTAATAAACCAGGCAATGTTCACCCTTGAAGTAGGCAAGTGAATTTGTTTAATCCCCAGAAATCCAATGCAGGGTAATTTTGACCCGCCTACGTTTCCATATTTACGTGTTTTATTATTTTTCATCGCTAATTCTTCACTATTGTGACACAAAATATAAAAGAAGTATGTAAACAATAATAGAATCGCAAGTCAGTCTGAAATACATTTTTCACAAAATTCAAATTGCTGACCGAAGTAATTCGACTTGCGAGGGTTGAAATAATAAATTTGCAAAGAACTTTGAAGTAATATGTCAGGATTTAAGGATCCAAAAAGGGGACATTTTCTCATCAATCTCCCACACACAACACATCGAAACAAAAAAAATAGAATCTACAAATACTAAAATAATAAAGCACGTACCTTCATATTCTCGTAGGCAGAACCAACTCGTTCCTCCAGCGAACGGAAGCTATCCGAATTGCGCATCTGGCCCAACTTCATGGACAGCCCGCTTCCAAAACCACCGAGAATGCTGGTAGTCTTCTCAGCCGTGGTCTTGAAGACGGATTCTGTCTTTTGGAATCTATGAACAAAGAAAACGGATAAATATTTGTTTCGCAAGGATTCATTCTATCCTATCCGATCGTTCGAAGTCACTGAAGACTCACTTAGCAACTCTTAATAACTAGAATCAAGCCAATGATACCGTTCGCTCATGCATTTACTCGCACATCGATTCTCACGGATTAGTCACAGCGCGCAACGTGCGCATCGTTTGATCGGCATTATATAAGGCTTATGTTTGTTATTGTTACTTTACCCAAGCGGTTGATACAAAATGCGCTGCCGCGAGTCGAGGTCGATATATATCAATCTTTTATCGGGAAACTAATCGGTTTAGTTGATCGGCGCTCTCGATACTCTTATTTCGTCTATCTTTGCAGCGGTTATTCGCTCAAGCATTATCGATCCTATGTACAGTTGTTTCCCTTAAGGATCGAGCACCATTTTGAAACCTGACACTTTGTATTCTTAAATGAAACTAATAAGTGTTCCACATTGAGAGCAATGTAGATTAGTTAGTTGATGGCGGAGAATCAAATTGAAAGAGTCTGTAGACGCTGATATGGAACAAATGTTATCACTGAATTTACAGAAATAACGACGAACATTGCGAATATAATGCATGAGGCATTCGATCCTTGAAAGAAGCAGCTGTATCGCAAGATCTGGTGCGCAAAAAAACGTAACGCGTGAAAACTGTGATCCAAAATTTCTCTCGTGCACGAATGGAACGTAAGAAGAGAGCTCTATGACTAGCTTAACGATTACTGCGACAGAAGAAATGTTGGATCCAAAGGAAAACACAACTGTATTGCGTACTTACAAAGTGTTCTCGGAGATCGCCTTGGTGAACTGACCGAGTTTCTCCCCGACGTTTTGATAACTGAATGAGAACCCAACCAAAAGTCAAAGAAAAGTGTTCTACATGTTCTGAGGGGCAGAAGTAGCAAAAAAATAAACGAAACAGGGCGTGGGAGTTTGGTAACCGTCACCTTACGCGAAATTAAAACAAAAACATTTTTAAAAAATGAATGCTGGACATGCGTTTCGTTTCTCGTAATAATGTTACTCAGATTCTTTTCTTTAACGATATTAAACATAAAACTGATCAAATCAAGGGACCCATCAATTTTCCACGAACGTCTACTTACGGTACGTTAAAACCGGGAACCCTTATTTATAGCAAACAAATGGAACTCGTGAATCGTGTAAAAATTATAGCAACCTCGATGTCTCTGTGGCAACAAGCTTTTCTGGCTGTTACATACTCCTAATCGCTTACTTATTCGCCAGTGGCGTAACTGTGTTTGTACTTTGAGGTGACAGCAGCATGTCGTGAATAGAAATGAGATTGAACCGCGAATGACATTAAATGGAATCCTTCCTCATGCTGCTGGAAACCTCGTGCATGGAAGCACCGGTGAACCCAGCGAAGTCTCCACTGGTGCAAGATGATAGTGAAGGACAAATACATATTTGCGTGCATTGCTTGGATGAATGAGAACGTACACTTGACTCTCCTTAACGTTTTTCAAGCCCTGGTTCATGTCCTCAGTGATCTCCTTCCAGACACTGATTCCTAGCTTCCTCTTTAGCTCCTGAGACACTCTGATCTTGTTCGCCAGCACGTGCCTCAGAGTTTGTATCTCTTCCTCGACCTAGGAGACAGAAATTTTGTGAGTTTCGTCGTAAATAATTAGGCAATAAAGCTATTGAAGCATATTTTGTTATAAAGCTGAGTGTATCTTAAATATGAAACCGTTGGCATGTATTTGTTTCCTTTTTCCCCGTTTTGAGGATTCTGATCGTTATCTTGTTAAAGTATAAAATTAGTTTATCAAACAGAGAAGATCTCAAGCTTTTCCCATCTTACAACGTAATTTCTTTCTCCAATTTAAAGACAATTATTTGTTGGAAACTGTAAATTTCTTCCTTCTGGTTTTGCTATTAAATTTTCATCGTTAAGAATCTCATTTGAGATTACTTTACTGTCCATTCTGTCAAGCATACTTCAAGATAAGTAACTTCCCGAAATTTCAAACACTCAGGTAATTGAAGCGACGTAAATTATTTTCAGTCTGCAGAGTGCATGGTTGATTTATGACGTAGAAAGTGAAGGTCTTCCAAGTTTTTCCAACGGCAAAAACAAGTACAAATCGCGGAACCGCGGAATTTCTCGCGGCTCATATTTCACGATCCCGGCCGTCCAACGTTTCTTGCGAAAAGGTGAAGCATACTATACACGTACTTTGGCCAGTTCTGCGCTCCATTCTTCCTTTTGACGGGCTTGCTCTTCCAGAGAAAGTCCTTGCAGCTCGCTCACCACGCTTTCCGACGAGGGCGAGATGTATCCGGACGAGTGAAGAGTTGCATCTTCTCCTGTAACACAAAGGATAAAAAAATGTTTAATAAACGACTGGAACAAATTATAGAAATTCATAAAATAAATGCGCGTCTCGAGGAACAACGTTCGACTTTTACAATTCATCTCTCACTCGTTTTGGGTTACGTTAAAAAATCGAGATTAATGAACGTGATCGAAGGATTCGAAGATATATCGATGAGATATGGTAGGATTACGCAAGTAATGGATCACTATAACCTCAGAAGGATAGATCTTTGCTATTTTATGGATCGGATTACTTTCAGCCATACCTATCACGTTTCGTTCATTGATTTCATCTTTTATGTACTTTATGTCTGCAAGTTGTTTGTCGTGTAACAGAACTATTAAATAGGACAATTTTGCAGAAGACATTTTAAAACATAAATATGTTAATAAAAATGTACAAATAATAATATTGGAGCGGAAAAAAAAGGAAATCAATTTGATCATGGCAATTTCTTTTTTGTAGCAAAGAAATTTTTCAATCTCTTTGTATTTCATGAAAATTTCTGTGCTAAAAGTAATTGACACTTCGATAAACAAATAAAATGGATATACCTATCGAAACATATTTTTAGAATTCATTTCATATAATCAAAACTCTGAGCGATTTTCTGAATATTTTTAACAGGCTTGTTTAATTGAAAATTCCATTAGTCTATGAAACTAATTGCGAATGCAATTTTTCTTCTTTTGGAAAATGATATTTTCTCATTTTTGCTAAATAAATATTTTGACCCTCGACAAGTTTTACAAATATAAAAATACTGGCATCGCTGCGCCATGCTTCATATTATTCATAACCCAGAAAATATAATTTCGAAAAAATCGATTTGCTCGAGTAATAAAAAACAAAGTTAATATAATCTCCTGAAGTCAGCAAAACTAATGATCTCCACACAACACGAGCTTCCGTTTCGCCTAACTGAGTGTAAACCACTTCCTCTTCGATCCTCCATGAATTAAAGTAACCGTAAAGATATTGCGCTTTTCATTCGAAACGATATTGCAAATCTGGAAGTTTTAATAAAAAAAACATTTCGACGCAAAGTGAAAGTTAGAGAAAATATTTCGCGACGAAAAGTAAGTAGTAATTGTGTAGCTGCGAAATCTTCGGTTAGAATATTCGCGAAACACCTGGCCGCCGTTTATGGCCGTCAGACACGTAGCTGGTTCGAAACAAAACAAGGGAAATACGGTATGTGGTTGAGTACTTCTCCTATTTCTTGCCGCTGGAAGCGATTAAGAGCGAAGCTCTGTGCTGCGGGCACATAGTTGATATCATAGATTCACTGACAGTGTGGAAACTTTCACGAATTCGGTGGAGCGAAACGGCGTGGCGAACGACAAAAACTTTTCGATCGGGAATGTTGTAAAGAACACTAAGTAGAGGAAAACTTCCGCGACCATAATTAGCGTTCGTGATGGGGCGTTGAAATCTCCAGGAAAACGGAGTTTTTTAAATATTTTTTCAGTCACTCTTTTCTTTTATTATACTGATTATATAGTTTGTTCATTTCTTGATCACACCGTATTCCTTTGTTAGATGATTGATAAGATATCATTAGACTGCGGATGTTTATGCATTTATGAGAAATATAAATATGCGAAAATGTATAAAAATGTGCAGAAATGCAGAAATGCATATAATATAAAAAATGAAATATATCTTGATACTAACTAATCACTTGATCTTAAATATAGTAATTTTACCTGCACTATGAAATTTGTGGATGAAAAATCGTGACTCGACAAGGTTTATCGATTCTATGAATTTAGGAAGGTGCAGTATAATTTACATCTAAATTGTGGATAAGATTTATGCTGAAAAAGCGTGAGAAAGTTTTATTTTATAACCAAATTGTACTCCTGAAGCGATTAGAACTCCAGATATAAACAGCTTTAATTAAGTTTAAATTTGAGAGAATTAATTTACGAATTTTCCAAAATAGATCTGTAAGAATCTTTCAAAAATAGTGAAATAGTGTAAAGCGAGTAAAATAAAGTTTTATAATTTTGTTACTTATTTATGGACCACCCTGTATCGTAATTTATTATTTCAGTAATACAACTCCGAATACTCATCACAGTGAAACATAAATATTCTATTTCGAATAATATAATAATAATCGCACGATCTAATAGTAAAAGCAGTAAATATTTGATATAATATTCGTAATTTGTAATTAGCGGAGAAAGCGAAAACTCAGCGGTGAGTCATACAAATAAAAATATTTTCTCTGCACCGTCGGAACTGCTATTCAATGTAGTAAAAAAATGTCTTAAAAATTTCTACACCTAAAATCTTCAGTACACCGACTGAAGAACACTTGTTCAAAATTAATCTTGACAATGTAAACAATGATCTGCTATTTTAAAAATGCAATTTTATCTGAGTCTGTTTATTATTCGAAGTACAAACACAAAAAAATTATCATATTTATCACTTGTTCACTTCAGTGGGATGTATATGTGCATAAGTGCATATACAGGGTGATTCTCTCGATAATAGACACAAATGAATTCTTACTTCCTAAAAGATTACAGCGGCAACCCCATCAATAAAAAGGCCCAAACCATTAGTGGGCCATTAAGGAGTCGATGACCAAGGTTTGGTTCTTTTTAGTAACAAGATTACCACTGTGATGTTTAGAAGGCGACAATTGCTTTATATCTACTAGCGAGAAAATCACCCTGTATTTTAAATAAACTATTACAAATTACAAAAAATATTTTTTGCACTTTCAATAAGTGTAGTAATACATTGACGCACCCTCATTTATGTTACACATATTGTTCACTGAAAAAAAAATTCCCAAAGGATAAAAATTTTTTTGCACAACTTCAGCGCCGATGCACATGAACGACACGAAGTCGCTGTGATCATCTGCGATCATTGCGATCATTCCTGTCAGATGTCAGTGACCGAGTATCAGTAGTCCGATTCTTTGCTAGTATGTGTAAAAATTTGTAGTACGTGTTTCATTTTGCTTGTCCCGTGCAAGGCTCGTTGATAGTGTAAATAGACCCTTATTTGTATTTGTGAAAAGTATAGTAATATGCAGAATCGCAGCGACTTTTTGTCGCTCGTGCGCATCACAGTAGTAAGACCGCTTAACAGATCCCCGAACCCCGAATTTCCCGAATTACATTGTGCACCTTTTACCAATTCGAGGAACTTCTTATAATTCTGACTATTGCTGATCCTGGCCAGGTACGGTTTGGAGAAGTCCTGAAATATCACTCTGACCGACTTCTTCTTCTTTCGACCGGTGGCGCCGTCCTCACCATCCGCATTCAGAAACTGTGTCTCCACGGACAGGTTCGCATCGTCCACGACGATCTCATCGATCTCACCGTTCGAATCGCGCCAACAATGAACAACGAGTTCCTCGACATCGTCGCTGAGCTCATCGATATCATCGAAACTCGGCGTGGCCGTCAAATTCGAGTAATAAACGTCCTCCTCATACTCCAGAGACTCAAACTCGTGGTCATTCTCGGTGTGACAGTCATCTTCAGCATCCTGACACACTCTCGATTTCGAGGCGGGCTTCGATCCCGACCGATCCTCGATCTTATTTTTCCCCTGTTTGACGTCCGGCATGTCGCTTCTCATGTCAGCGAATCCGACGGATCAGACTCTAACGAGGCCCGAGAGCCAGAAGCGTTCCCGACCGCGACTATCGAAACGAGGACTCGGTACGCTTGTCGGGGTTAGTTTCGAAGCCCAGTCGGGGCATAGCGGGTTCTTGAGAGTCCTCCTCGCTGCATCCGTGTCCCCGCTGTTGGAGGAAGCGTCTGCCTCGAGCCTTCCTTTGTTGTTAGCCTCCTTTCCGCGTCGCGGACCGTGGCAACGAGTTTTCTCGTCGAGGAAGCAGATCTCCGCGAGTTCCGTTGACCGAGGAATAACTGTCAACGATCTCGATGATAGAGATCGGCGCTTAGGATCACTCGGAAATGGCACTTCTCGAAGCAAAACCTCTGTTGGTTGCGCAACTCCGTTTCCACGAAGAAACGAACTCGAATTCCTATCGCGATGGATATTTTGTTGTGTGGTGGAATTAACAGAGGTTCACGAACACTCGCGACGACGACCGATCCAAGTGACCACGTGCACCGATCGCCGCGTGCAGACGACGATCACAGCTGGCACGATCGCTCTTCGTGATCCCGACGCGAGATCGCGGGTTTCCGATCTCCGCCAGCCGCGACGCCAGCGTCGGTGCCGCCACGTATCCAACGAAAGAAATCACGACCGCTCGCTAGTTCCTCCTCCGCGAAGGTGAAAGGAGGGGTCCTACGGCCCCCACGACTGTGCCTTTGTATCCGTTCTGGTCTGCGTGGGGCTTGTGAATCAAAATATATACCAATGAAATACTTAATGTTGATTTCGTTAATGTTTTTATTCGTTAAAAAAATGTGCAATAAAATGTATAAAGCTCTGTTACCCACTCAATACAATCATGAATGAATATGGAATCCCGATTTCAATTAAAATTTCGTTTAACATCTAAATTGAAAATTATAATGAACTCTTGAAATTTATATCCCGTGCCTTCTGGGGGTGGCATATATACCCAACTACCTTCGTTTAATTAAAAAACTGCTCCATATTCTGCTAGAAAAATTATGCTGGAGGACCATATTGCGGGAATTTATGCAATACAATAAATTATATTCAAAATTTTAATAGAAATACTATAAAATAATACATGAAATTCAATCGCATTAATGTATTATACAAAAATAAAATTCCCTTTCTGTTTTAATAAATTCACTTAATAATCAAGGCGCCAATTACAAAGGAATATGAATTATAAATTGGAGCTTTATCTTATAAATTGGAATAACAATCGCGCTAATGAACAATCCAATCGATATTAGAGCCTTCAAAGTTAAATAATTATGACTATATGCAATTATGAAGCATATTAACAAGCATCTATGGACAAGCTACTAAGGACAATTCTAATAAAACCATTTAATAAAATACTCTAGAAAAATTAATTGCAAGTAACTGCATTTAGAATACTTATCTATCTGCAATTCTTTAATTTTTCCTGCAAATATCAAAGCGAATATTGCTAATACGTTTACGTATCATAGTTTACCACGAAACCCAAAAGTTTCAAACCCGTTAGGGAATCCTCCAACGCATCTGACACTCATAACTTCCACCATCCCGCTCGCAACGAAAATTGCATCCCAAAACTGCACACTCCCGCAGGAAGTACCGTTTCCCCGAAACGAATTTTGCGTGAGAAGGAAAATAAAGTTATCGACCGCTCCTTACACTGATTAAATCGCAGATAATGACCTCTTTTCACTCCTGTCGCGTCACGCAACATCGCACCACACAGTATGCGATTTTGAGTGTTAATGGAAGATGAGACCGGCGAGTCATGCTCTAAACTCTCGATAAATCTTCCTTTGATTTCAGGGCGCGATAGCACGAGCCAAGTTCTCTTAATTTTCAACGTGTCCGTCGAGTGATTCGATGCACGTTGGCAGGCGAGAACGAAATTTATGAAGGGGCAAAAAGTGGATCGAGTTCTTAAAAAAAGAGAAGAAAAAAATTGAAAATACGCCTGTTCTTGCACGGAGGTTTTCGGTGGATGAGGATGACGGAACGGAATCCTTAAGGTTCATTGACCTCGACATCCGAAGTCTTAAGTTTCCTCTGACGCAAAAAAACGAACCAAATATGGTGCTAATAAGGACAGTATCTTTTTAATTATAGGTTCGTCACTATTGTACTATTATTTCTTACAGTTATTTTTTTATCTTCATTGAGTTTGTAAGAGAAGAAAAGTGAGAGTAGAATAACTTCAATATTGAAAATATTTTGATGGTCATTAAAACATTCCATAAATATTTTTTTTTGATGTTGATGATTTGCCAATTTAGTCACGGATTAAATAATATTGGTTTAGGTAATGAAATAGGTAGAGCTTTCTTGAATTCTGGAATCAATTTCCTTTAGATTTAGAAATTTCAAAGAGCAACTCTTCATTTTTTAAAAATAAATAAATCATAAAAAATGTGAGAATTTTTCATAATGAATGTCTGTTAAGTAAACTGAATTCTCCAAAAAATGTTTGTTAACAGAAACTTCTAGGTTTTTGTTAAAAGTGTTTTTAAATGTAGGAGAAATGTTTCTTATGATTTTCTAGAACTTCCTGAATACAACTTGATGGATAAAGTGCGATTGTAAATACTGATCCACCTTATACTAAATAAATATTTAAAAAAATAGTTAAATTTATAATCATATTCAATCTACAAAGTCACTAAATTCAATTCAGTAAATAAAAAAGAACAACGTAACGAATATTTCAATAAACAAAAAATAATCAAAAAGTACAGTCATATACAGACTTATATTTATTAAATAAATAAATAAATAAAATTATTAAGTAAATGACAAACAATATTTTGAAAAGTGAATAAACTGTTTTAATACATGATATGAGTACATGTATCCCTTTAGGAAAGCCTTCAGTTAAAAATTAGTTAACACAAAGTAGAAGAAGCAACTTCGATACTATCCCTTCCTGCAATAAAGTTAAATACGAAAAAGTGTCACCCGAGATCTTTTACATACGCCGCGCCGCATCAATTTCTCTCTACTCCAATTTCGTGCTGTGCCCCTCGTTCTATATTCACTTACTGAATAATTCAAATGTAGGGAGAACGAGTTTTTCATCGTTTCATCAATACGTCGAAGAGGTAATAAGCAATGCATCAACGACCCGGGTAAACTGCGCCGAGGGTAGCGTGAAAGGTGAATCGGAAGCGACGAAAAAGCCTACGGTATCAAGTCACGGACGGAACTCTGATAAGATGGAAACCTACGTGGAACCGGTTCATCGGCTTTCGGTTCGATGCAGTTCTAAATACGGGCCTACCCGAGTAACAGCAACTTCAAGGTTAACTAGCTGTCGTAATAATACGCGGATCAAGTGGCCAATCAGTGGGGAACGCGCAACTTGAAAATTTTATCGCCACTCCGAGATTCTGTACTCGGTCCATTACAAGCTATGAATATTAATTACTGTGTAAGTTGGTTTCTTTAATTCTTGCAGTAATTAATCACGTTTGGGAAACATGGTGCTATTAATCAATGATAATTAGACCGAAATTTTTTTGTATTTATGAGTAGAATATGGATGTCTATGCGTTTATGGCGAATTGAAATGAATCAAAATGTACCTAAAGGATTTGCATACATGCAAAAATACATGAAATATTGAAAATAAAATACATTGGTTAGATTACAAAATAGTTTAATAACTGAACCTCGCTTTTGCATTTCAACTCTTATTCGTTCGTTTTATGTATATTGCTGTGTTTAATGCGTGCGATAAAGATATAATAGTAATAATGATAACAGAACCACAAATAACAATAGAATTGACATCATATTGACAATTAAAACATCCAAAACCACAGAAAACAACACAGAAAATCTTCAAAAGAAATATGCGGAAAAAATACAGGTACAGTTTGACTCGAAATACGGTGGGGTATTGAGACCGAGAGCATCCTTATTTCGAGTCAGGTACTACGTTTCGGCCGCTTTGATCTTCGCCGCGTAACTCGATACGGCTGGGGTAGCGGCGAGGGGACTGTCGACCTCGCGCTGTCGAACAAGCCATAAATTTCGCTCGGCTCGTCGCGGCTTCGTTTGTCGAAAGACGGAATACAAAAGAGACGATTGTTCGGCGGCGCAAGTCCCCAAGCCGCTACCACAACCGCATCGAGTTACGCGGCGATACAAAGCAAGTGATGGGGATACGAAGATTCCTATTTCGAGTCAAGCCCAGGCACCCTATTTCGAGTCAAGACTGTATAGACATTACAGTGACGATATAAAACAAGTGTGGCATCAAAACACAGTCAAGATAGTACCACTAATTATTTTATCAACGGGTGTTATTCCGAAAGCACTGTCCATAGCACTTAAAGAGTTAAATTTACATAAACAAACATACATAGAATTACAAAAGGCAGTGATAGTCGATACATGCTCAATAGTGAGATTTTTAAACGCATCAAAAGACCCACGTGAAACAATAGAGGAATCAAGTGACTTGGCGTAAGTCCGTACTTGGTTTCGAAAATCCAGCAAAGAAAAAGCTGTATGAGAATGTAAAAGATAATAATAATAATATTTAGAAGATAAAACACTTTTATTCAAACTGCTTTTCGTTTTCTATGCCAAAACTGCCGAGTATATTAAAAGATAGCAGAAGAATTTTGTTAAAAATGAAATACAAGTTTCAATTTCCGACTGAATTTGTTTGCGAAAAGGTGTGTTTGTATACATATTCGCCGTCTAATAATATTTAATTCAGTATGAAGAACTTTGCCGCAAAGGTGGGACTATAAATATGTAGTGTCGATTAATTGTGTAGTTTACGGTGAGAAATATGTACAAAAATCGAGGCACCCTAATGAACAAAATAAACATAGTAATAATGAAAGTAGAGTTAAAACTTGTTTAGATATTTCCTTATTACTCACTAATAAGTTACAAAACAATTCATAGAAACGAAATCGAAGTAGAAAGTATATGCCTGTATACTTTTCTTTTCTTTTCTTAATGTTTGGATAGATTTGTGGAGACGAAAGTAAAGTTTCTACCACGAAAATATAGGAATGATTCTGAGGTTAACAATTTTGTCACAACTCCCATACCAAAATCTATTTTTCTACTATTTTTGTCACAAACGTTACCTTTGGCTTAAAGTACTTTTAGAATACTATTCAAAGTCCCCTTGGAGCGATAAAACAGATCGAATGCATTTTTATATCAAGTTTCTGAAACACAGGATACAGGAACCGCGAGACTTCTAACAGTCAGTTTGAGTAAAGATCGATAAAACTACGGTGCTAAGTATTCATGAAACTAACAGCTTAGTGCTAGAGCTAGCACTAAGTTAAGTGCACCAAGAAGTAGAGTTTCCTTTTGTTCGGTTATCCACGGAATTTGTTTGAAAGTATCTACCACTTAAAGTATCGAAACATGAGACTATATGCCGTATAAATTTACTGAAGCAGTATGCAAATGACCACATTGAACGTAATAATTTTGCTCTTTTGCTGGTTTTTATGGGAATATAAAAAAGATATCAATTTTAAGAGCAGTAAAGAAACATTGTATTTTTAAGAAAGTATAAAATATAGACAGCAAAGTATAATCTATACAAAAATTCTAGATGCGCATATATGACAGCTATATTTAATAAATAATTTACATAGTCACAAAACTGGCACAGACAGAAGCGTAATGGAGGTTGACGTCAAAGATGTTCCATAATTTTCTGATGGATTTTTAAACAATATATTAATAAAATAACAGAACAAAGTATTATTTTACACAAAAAATAAATAAGGAATACGTAATGTATTTGTAATAATTTTAAATTGTGGACCTATTTTACAGAATAATTGACATATTTTGTACATTTTAAGAAAACAAAATTATTACAGTAATTATTCCAATTTTTTTACACAAAAACTTTTGTCGAACTGTTTTGTAATAATTTGCCACTCAAGAACTAACCAGTTATTAATCTTGACAATGGTTGCCGCTTGTTATAAAGGAATGCAACTTTAAATGTTAAACTTTCACTTCCCCCTTTTCTGCACCAGTGAAAAAAGATCATGATGTAATGTTAAACGTATCGAAAATGAGTCATGCCCGTTTCTATAGGAAAGTCCAATCCAAAAAGCAGCTATATGTAGTCCACGATGTTACAAAAACAGTGAAGGAACGAAATTGCAGCACAATTTACGTGAATTTCTCTTGGATGAAAATAATGACGAACACATGGCAGAGTTTTTAATTAAAGTGGCGCCACTAATTTATGAAAAACGAAGAGAAGAGAATTTTCTACCTTCTTTGAAACAAAATGTGGTCACATACAAATGAAAAATAGACAATACAGAAGAAAAATAGAAAGTATTTTAGAGTGAAAGTATACAAAATATTTCTCTTATAACTTAAATTTAATTTTAAATAATTAACATTCTTTTAAAATGGACTGATTATGTGCTTATTGTTGAATAATTACTAAATATTGTAACTTTTAGTTCTAAAAACTTAGAAAGACTGGAAATAATTAATAATACATAATAAATTTGAAGTCTTCTAAAGTCTTAAATAAAATATAACCTAACTTGCACATCAGTTTCAATTTTATCTGGTATTTAATTCTACCAATTATTGTTAAAATACTAATTGGTTAAGTGACTTTAAAATAATACATTGATAGAAAAAGAAGCTTTATCTGATACGTAAATACAGCGATGCTTCGAAAAATGTACAAATTTCTTGTTTCGAAAAAGTTCTACTTCTCATATCATTACTTCTATCGTAATTAGCACATCAAGTAAGACGAACCAAAAGTCATAAAAGGTAATGCAAAATGAGTTCTGAATTTCAAAACCCTTTCAAATAATATAATCCACCTTTTAAGGAAAAATTTCAACCGTGACGCAACAATTAACAATCCTCAACGCTGCAACAAATTTTTTCGGTAACCGTACTCATATCGCGATCCAGTAAGAATATGTACACCTTTGCACTGTGTTCCGGCCAGTATAAAGTTGCAACCAGAAAGCGACTCGCGAATCGCGCGATTTCTGCGAACCCGACACCGGCGCCGTCAGCTTTTTAAACTTTCTCTTTTGAGAACTGTCCATTCTATAGAAATTATGCGAACTGTCCAAGTCGCGATAATCGATGATTCATTTGCTAATGGGACAGTCGATCGGTTTCGTGAATTCGCGTCGTAAAGGCTCGTATCCGGTTCGAGAGAAGCGGTTCACGGAAAGACGGTCTTTCAGTAAATCTGTCAGGGTTGCTTCCTCTTCATTAATCTTTCGAGAGGGGCGCGCTCGCGGCGCCCGAGAATATTTGCATTCAAAATAATGGGGCTGTTAACGTCGACGAGGCTGGATGACGTATACGTAAATGGGAACGGTAGAGCATGAAAGATAAAACTCCGTTGCGAAGGCGAATGCCTTCCACTGCTTGACGTAGGTCAAGTGAAAATAGGCTCATTAAGAGTCGAGAATTTCGGAGTTGAATGGACTTCCTCGTGGCCCTCTTATCCCCCTTGTCCATTCTTACTTCCCCTCGGCACTTACACTGCGATGCGCTGAATGTAATCTCTTTTCGTTTCAAGCTGATCGGTTTGTTTCATCTTAATGAATGAGAATAGAATCGCACGGTAGTATTTTTATTGTAACTCGAAATTGATGCGAATGTACGTAAAAAGTAACAAGCAGGAAGTTTATCATAACCCACATAACCAAATCCGTACAATATTTGTTATTAGACTGGCAGCATATCTGATACAGGATCTGTTATGTCCTGCTGACATAACTTGTTGGCAGGTTCTTCTAACATGATCTGCTCGGTTTTTGACTGATTTGCTGCCAATCTACTCGTAGATGGTTTATACAGAATGTATGTAAAAGGCATTAAGTAGATTATAATATACGTAAAAAACATTGAAACAAAATAAGAAAATGAAAATGAGTAACTAGTACTATAATAATTGGAGTATAACTGTTTAAAGCTGCTGAATTTTAATTTTTTTCTACGAAGTACCACAATTAAAAAAAATCTAAAAAGAAATTTTGTATCCATTATTTATTTATTTATTTCCATTTCTAACATTTTTTTTAGAATAAATTGTATATAAAAACGAGTTATACTCGTAATTTTTATGGTCTTCGTAGTTTTAATATTGAACATGAAACGACTGATTATTTACTACATGTACAAAAATATTTTCTGCCTAACAAATTGAAATGAGAAGAAACATTTGTTCGGTTCGTTGGCACTGACATTGTCCTACGTCACCCACATGCAGGTGACTAATTTGCATGTAATTTACGTGGAATAGAAACCGGGATAAGATAGTGAGTTTGCTTTTTTTTTTATCCCGTTTTGGTTTTAACACGGTCAAATATAATAGCACTAATAATGTAAGTACTTCACTCAAAATTCTTCTGTAATGAGTTATAGTACTTTAGTACTACTTCTAGTATTTTTGTATTGTTCTGGTGTAATCAGAGTACCGAAACATGTAAATTTAATACTCTAGTATTTGTTAACTGCTCAAGTATTAATATAGTTAAACTACTGAATATTTCTCATATACTCAATTATTTAAAAGATTAAAACTATTTGGCATCCTTAAGCACTTAATATAGATACTCTATATGGTCAAACAAATTCATTCAATGCATTAAATCATTAAATCATTAAATGATCTAAACACTCGAGTACTTATTTAAGTAGAATATTCCAAGTAGTATAGTACACTTCTTAGGAAGACAAAAATGCTTGAATTCTTGAACATCTAAATTCAACTAATCAGAAAATAATATACTTTTAGTGTACTAAAAGCAACTTTAATGCATTCAATATACTTAAGTATTTTAAACTATTTAAGTACTGAATTATTCTGTTTATTCTTCATTCTCGTGTACGCGGAGTATTCGGAGTAATCGATGTATTCAAATGCGTGTTAAATGAAGTACTTGATGTGCTGAATGTATTCAAGGGATTCAAATATAGAATATCCAAACTTGTCAATGCATAAAAATGCTTGTTAGATATTTATAATGCTCCGAAATGTTAAATACAAAACATTAAATAATAGTGATTGCTTATTTATTTACACGTCGAAGTACATATACCATTTATAATTTTAACGAACTAAAATGTACGTATCATATATTATTCGTAATAAAATAATTATTATCGCGATAAAGTATATTTGTACCGTGATAATACTAATGCACATATACATGACACACATACAAAATGATATCGGAAATGACCTTTATCGGAATTTTTATAAATTACTATCTTTCCCTGTCGCTTGTGAACATATATTTACGACCAGCTACAACTTTTACATATTTCTGACAAGTTAGTAAATATTTTAATATACGATACGTAAAACTTTAGTGAAAAACTGTAGTGAAAATTTAATAACCCACTTGAGCCCTAAAATATGATGCACCTCAGTTTTTCAATATTATCTACAATGCCGGTTACTATCGTAATAAAAAGTGTATACCGAGTGGCTAAACTAATTTATTATATTCCCCGAGGAATTTTACTACTATTCGACAACATAACAAAATCATTTTTTGCTTCTGAAAACAAAAAATATAATATCCAATATTTTATACATACTACCAAGGAATGCATATCTTTTTTACATTCCGGAATATTAATTAGATTCACGGCAATGATTCAGAAATGGAACAAGAATATTTATCCCCAATAACAGATTCAAACAAAAAAAAGCAACAAAAAATATACCCTTTCGGAGTATTTATAAACATACACGTGTAGAATGAGGATCCCAAAAAAAGTTCATTAGCGTATTTAACAAGAGAAATAGATTTTGGACACGAAAACAATACAAGTACTTTTGTTTAAACGTTTCGTTAAAAATAGTCTGTCTTACACGAAAACAGAGCAAATTCTAATCACGTTAACGCAATTAACGTCTGCCGAGCGACAAGAATAACGCGGCAGTGTTCTATGCAAAGTATTTATCCATTTAACTGTAAAGGTTAGGGCAATAATAATTCCAACAGTGGCTCTCGAATGAACGCGCCATTAAAATTCTTCGCGTAACAACGTCGCAGATAATTCTCGTATTTCGTGAGCAATAAAAAAAGAAACCGACCGGCGATACGCGAGTCAATATGTCACGTAAAATTCCAAACAGAAATTCGTGGACGCGCCGTGCTGTTGACAAATAAACGAAAGGCGCGATAAGAAGCAATTACGTTTATCGTGTACGATTGATCGTATCTCCAACTACCTAGGCGGCGATAAGTAGCACGAAATGAACGGTTTCGAAGGTTATTCGACCCACGAGTAATCAGAAAAAATCAGCATAGGTTAGAACGTCGGTTAGGAGTGCCTTGTCATCATTCTTGATGTCCAAAGTTGTTCTTGGTAGGCGCAACCATGAGCAAGCATGGCATTTTGTGTTGGCAAACAACTACGCCGAAATTACGGGACACATTGCCGAAAAGAACAATAAAAGTCGCGAAAAGTGGCGTCAATGATCTCTCACCTGTTGGTACGTTGGTGCTCATTTCGTCGAATGGATCCCCCTAAGTCGATGTTTCCTTTCGTTCGCACACTATCCACCACCCGCGAATAATTGGCGAAACAATAATATGCACACGTTTTTCCTCGAGAACTTTCGAAACGGGTACTGTGACGTGTTCTCCAGTACCGAACTGAGATCGATTCCTTCCGAATCGCTTCTGAGGAACGGCACGGCGGCCATGTTGAAAACACTTGAGTCGCAGCGACATCGCGCGACATCCGGGGAACTAATATGTTCGCAAAGTAGTGTTTCAAATTTATGGCGGTATATTTATAACTGATTTATAACCGTTGAGTAAATTTACTAGATTTTTACCATATAAGTTAAAATCATCTAGTAAATCTAGTAAATCTGTTGAGTGTACTGAACGCACCCTTTGGCTATGACAAAGATTAGTTTGTTTGGTTTACATTAAGAACAATTTTTATTTTTCTGTTTTAGATAAAGAACGGTGAAGATATGATGGCATAATGGTTACCGCAGACGCCATTTTTTAAATTGTCGTATGAAAATAGTTACTACGCCGCTTTCTCGTTGAACTTTTTAAAGACAAATTTCAAACTTTACAGATAAAAGTATGCCCTTTTCAATGTATATAAGGGCTTCTTAAAAGAAAACTTTTTCTGCTGACAAAAAACTTCTTTAAATGCGTCCTACTTTTCCCTTCATAAGTGAATGTGCACGGGCTGCACTAAGTGCAGAACGAACCAATCGCTATCTTCTTCTATTTTACAAAACAGAAGGAGATAGCAAGTGGTTCACTCTGCACCAGTTCAGAGTGCAGTCACATGGAGGGCGGAAACGCGGAAACGCGGATCGGCAAAGTAACTAGATTTCCGCGTTTGCGCGTTTCCGCCGTTCCATCAGTTTTGTTTCCCTCAATTTACATGGAGCACAACTTGCGCGGAAAAGTGGAACGGTATAGTGACAAATAGACATTTGTATTCATTTCTCTTCATTCTATTCACTTAATTCATTGCAATTTTTATGAATATGCTTATCTTTTCAGCTATCTATTGAATACAAGCATTTTAATCAATAAATACCGTTAAACATTAATATTTTATATTTCCGCGTTTCCGCGTTTCCGCGCTCCATGTGACTGCACCCTCAGCCAGTGCAGGTATAAAAAACAGACCTACAGAAAGGATCTAATACCTTATGGAGTTTCATGTTTCACGTTCTGAAATACCGATCTACTGAAATTACATAGGTTTCAAGCGCCATCTGCGCATTTCAAACGGTGAATGTAAGAAATACATTTGCAAAGGCGGTAAAGAAGAAAACGTTTCTACCTGAACACCATTTATATAGGGTGTCCTATTAATTGTAACTACACGTTCCGATTAAATTACAGTATTTAAGCATTTGCTTAAGTCTTCCCCCTACAATGTAATTTATGTAGCGAGGGGGGAACTTAAGCAAATGCTTAAGCATACTCTAGAAGTAAATTGGCAAACTACTGAAAGCAGAAAACATTTCATTCACAATCCGGAATAATTGTCAACAATTAAAAAATTCTTTTTTTGTTATGAAATTAAAAAATACTGGATTTTCACGCGTTTACTTTTAATCGGCTATTTAAACGACCTACTCCTTGTTGTTCAATTTTCTGTCACTAGTTGATACATCGAAATTCTCAGTTTCCTAATGTAATTACAATCAATGGAACACCCTATATAGTTGGTAGTCAGATAGAAACGTTTTCTCGTTTACCATCTTCTTATCGACTTGCATCAGTTTTTTCACATTGTCCATGACATTGTCGTTAAAACAGAAATCTGTCATCTTATGATTTGTGGAAGTCATCAG
Source organism: Perdita meconis (assembly GCA_030770465.2). Taxonomy (NCBI): domain Eukaryota; kingdom Metazoa; phylum Arthropoda; class Insecta; order Hymenoptera; family Andrenidae; genus Perdita; species Perdita meconis. Next base: position 1,088,177 of record JASKOS020000017.1, read on the forward strand.
GAATGCAACAGAGGCCGCGTGGAGTTTGAAAATACACGACCCTGAGGGTTTTAATGCCTTAGCCTTCATTCATGAATTGTTAATGAGAAACAAAGCTTATTAAATAGTCACTGATTCGTAACGCACACAGTGCTTGCATATTAAATTAAATAAAGGTGGAAGCATTTTCAAGGTACTTAAATAGCCATGGCAAATATTGTAAGCCTCAATCGACAATAGCAAAACATGTTTTTTATAAACTAATATTTATAAACTATCTCCGTTATTTTGCATTATCGTAATATGATCTATAAGTTGGATGCCACTTGCTGATCTGAATTGTCGGTTGTCTATGTCTATCCTCCCATCTTGATGTACCGGACCAAATTTGCAGCGTAGGTCTACGATTTTGTGTCCGATGTGGTGTAACGTTAATATCCAACTTCGGTAAACGCGAGGGAGTTCGATCTGAAAAATTATTTTTGTTTATCTTCTGTTGTCTGTTACAATCAGAAATTCTAAAATATATTTTTTAAATGTCTTGGCCATTTCGAATGAGTTCGATGACCTACTACACGTGGGTTTTCCAGGGTCAAAGTCACTTTATATTGTCCAAGGTCTACCTGTGTTCATGTAACTTCAAAAAAGTGGTTAATTTAGTCTTCATATTACCAATATTCGATGGACTGATGTTAGTCCAAACTGGTTGTCGATGGTGGTTTTCTCCCGGAAATCGAATACTCGCTCCTTGAGAGTGGCCAATACTTCCTATGCTAGTAGAAAGAGATGGATGTCCAGAACTGACAGAAGATGAGGCAACAGATGATGCGTGACCGATTTGAACACTACTTGACGACGAAGCAGAGGCACTGCCAAGGTTCAGGCCCTGACTATTTGCATTTCCTTGATTAGGATGTTGACCGATAGCTTGAGACAGAGAGCCAGAAATTCCGGATGAACCCGCAGCGAGGGACAGAGATTGACTATGCGAAATGCCTCTGAAAACCAATATTTACACAGTTTTTAATTACAAAATTATTGACAAGTTCAGTTGACACACAGTTTATAAACTATAAACTTCAACTGTTAAGGGGTCATATGCGTTTCTCAGGACTAAAACGTAGTCAATTTTTGTCATGAATTACTGACAAACTATCACATCGATTGGACTAAGTCTTTTTGTGTTATAAAGGTATTTGTTTGTAGAGTAAAAAACAGGTATGAAAAATCAGAAATCATTATAAATATGCCATCTGCATGCAGTCACGTAAAATGGTTTTTTTGACGCCACCCTAAATGGTGGGCGTGATAACTGACTCACCGTTCATCCTTCACACACATATTCTAAATAAGATACACTATTATGTCACGAGAGTTTTTTAAATCAATTGAACCATTCTTAAATAACAACAAAAAATGTACGATTTTTTAAATGAAAAGTTACCACTGCCGCAATTTTTCTTTCTTCAAAAAACCCCCTCGTGAACCGAGAACTATGATCCCAAAAAGTAACAAAAAATCAACAAATTTCGGATCACTAGTACGAGCTGAATCATGCCTACCGTTAAGGGTGGCGACAAAAACCGTTTTACGCGATTGCATGCAGATGGCATATTTATAATGACAAAAAGAATTAGTCCAATCGATCTAATAGTTTGTCAGTAATTCACTCACAAACATTAACTACATTCTAGTCCTGAGAAACGTAAATGAACTCTTAAGTGACCCGCACAAGGTCAATAATATTGTCAATAATAATAATAGTAATATTGTCAATATTTATAATATGGTCAATAATAATAATAATAATAATAATATTGTCAATATTTATAATATGGTCAATAATAATAATATTGTCAATATTTATAATATGGTCAACAATATTGCCAAAATTTATCGGTGTTGACAATATTATTAAGCATGTGCGATCGATATGAAAGGTAGGATTGATGTTGAGATTGAAAATTAGAAAGAAAGAAAGTTATCACAAATATTAGATAGAAAGGTATTGAAGTGATTTGATTAAAACATTGTTAAACTGAGATTGATAAATATTATTGACCGTGTACGGAACCCTCAATATTACGGTGAAACTTATTCAATATGGTAAAAACTTACGGATAGTTAAAACTATTGCTCTCAGAATAACTGATGCTTTGAGGGCCAGCCTGAAGGCCTAAAGATTGTGCATGGTTTCCTGTGTTCACGAGGATGTTGGCGGTAATTGGGATTGTTAATGATCGATCAGCCTTTGTATTGGATTCCTTGATCACTTGCTCTGGTATGAGTTCCGGTGGGGTATTCCATCGTCGTTCTTCTTCTGCCGTGAGAAAAAGACGATGATCTGCAGAATGACACATTTTTCTATTACTCCTTTGAATTAAAACATTTTTTTTTTTTTTTTATATGACTTTGTCGCAGCCTACTCTTGTCTCTGGAAAAGAGACACGGAAAACAAGGAAAAAGAATTTCAATTTATAAGGAAAAAATTATACGCAAATTTCGGATCCTCTCCAAATTCTGTTTAACAATATTAACACGCACTATTATAACACGTACTGATGTGATTATATTATCATTATTGTTTTTAAATAAATATATCCTGCTCTTCGTGGTAAAATATTGTTCTACGAGAATTCACTAAAGCCTCGGACGAGACGAAGTCATTAAAACGAGAATGCACCACACGATAAGCACATCTTCAATCGAAGCAAATATTCTTTTTTACCTGCCCACGCGACTGACAACACAAAACACAATAGTGCGAGGCAAAGAGTGCTCCTGGCCATGTCTCAAAGCGTTCTGACTTTCGCGCAACTCCTCTCCGCCCTTTTTCAAGAAGAATGAACGACCTTAGAGTCCTTATTGATATTCAGCGTGTGTTCCTCCACGTAATACTATTCAATGAGCTAAGTTAGAGTCATGCGATGATTCGTACGCGCGGGAAGAAATGCGATTTTCGGTGATTAGTAATCAATTTAGCACGATGCAATTTTATGAGCACAAACTACAGATGTTTATGCGATTTTTTCAATGTCTCAAAATGTGCAAGAATGTGTATAGATTTAAAAGTACATGAATTATCGAAAATAAAATAGATTTTATATTTACAGGGTAAAAGATACTTTCATTTAAGTTATTTCTCTTTTTCTATACCCTTGAAAATATGAATTTGAATTTTAACATCCGCAGAAATTATATTTCTATTTCTTTTTCTTACTTCTTTTTAGGAATGAATACCAAGTTAATAAATTAATTATCGATTAATAACCGGGTAATTAATAAGATTATGAATAAGTAAATAATACACATTTACCTTAAAAATCAAGGAAACAATAGTTATAAATAAATTTTATTTTCTTCTTACCGCAGTTATTTATTAAAATATCGTGTTATAAGAATTATACAGGGTGTTTCACGTTTCAACAGTCAAACATTCGGTATTTTCGTTCATGATTTTTAAATAAAGCGTTAAACAACTGTATATTGTAGCGAAAAATATTCTTTACACAATTAGGTAAGTCATTTAATACTTCCAAAATATTGCATTTTCAAGCGTTTCGAAATAGGTGGTCCATCTTCCGAAGTTACTCTATCTGTCTACTCTTATTTGTAATTGTTGAAATTAATGTTTAGTTTTGAAAAATACAAAAGTTCCTATTCACTGTATTAAGTTTGTATAAGACAACAAAAGTTGGTATAAGTGATGCTTTGTGTTCGTATGAAATAAAAATGGTTCAAAGATTATTTTATAATGTGAAAGGAGGTAATCCAAGAATATGTTAACTTCAAGTTATCTTTGTGTGAACATTTAAATGTATAAAGAACAATGAACAGTTTATTTCTAGAATTAAATCGTACCAAAGACAACAAAGTGTACATTAAAATTAACAATAATAAAAAATATTACCATGAAACTGCATAATGTGCCATTTTCCACTAGAATACGATTATACTATTAATTCGTGGCCGCATAATCGTTCCTCAAAGATTTCGCAAATCCTATAATGGATGCAATCACAGCGGCGCCCTCATTTTCCACTGTCTTATTGTCAGAAAGATTTTCCGACTGAATACCATTTTCCCCGGCTGTTTGATAAACCGCTTGCGGGTTACCTTCAGTCGTATCCTTTTCAAGGCTCCCAGGTTGTTCGTTCTTCTCCGGTGAATGCTCGAAATGGGGTTTTGTGAGTTCTTCCTGTGCGCCAGAATTTTCCACTTTTTCAGTCTTCTCTGTCGATCCTCCATCTTCCCTGTCCTCCCCTGCCGTTTTGTTCTCCTCGTTTCCATTCACCGACGCGTTAGTCTGTACATCATCGTTTTTCGGCGGTGCCGTTCCCTCCTTTTCATCCAGTTTCTCTCCATCAACGTTTGTTGCGGGTGCAAACACAGCGACTGCGTCGCCATTTATCGTCGCAGAAACGCTTTGCGCCGGCTCTTCCTTTGTATTTTTAACCGCCTCTCCTTTTTCATCGTCCGTGATGTCGCGTTCCTTCGACCCCGCTGTTTCATCCTCCTTTGTTTGCGTTTGTTCGTTGCTGCCCACAATTACTTTATCCGGTGAAACGCAAGGCGTTTTTGTCGCTGTTTTTAAATTCCATTTGTCTTTTAAATAAAATTCAAATAATATTTATTTTCGCGATTTAATTGACAAATGACAAAAATACTTTCACTTTCGCGAGAAGTCAGGAAATTATAAACATTTAGCACTTGGAGTAAAAAAAAAATATTTCTGCTCGATTGTGTAAATTTTCTCAAGTAATTTTTTATTTCTAAATTTGCTAAGGAAAAGGTTTTGTAGCAAAATGGCAAAGTTTTCATTGTCAAAAAAGGATTCAAAATCATTTAAAATTTTACTTTTAGAATAAATTTCTCGATGTTTTCTTTTTTAGTCTACACCACTTGTCAATTAACAACTCATAGCACATAATTTTGCAGAAGTTACCTGTAATTTCCTGTTTTAATAATTCAAATGCTTTCTGTAGTTCTTTTTGCGATTCCTCCAGCGTTGTTATTTTCTTTTTCAAGATCGCTAAATCGCCATCGTTATCTTTGAACAAACTGCTCACTGAAAGCGAAGGAAGCGACCAGGAAGACCAAGAATAATAGACATGCGGTTTATCGCGTAAAGTTGGTTCCAACATCTTTCCGTTTCGGAAGAAGTTAATATTATCTAACTCCTCATGGCTTGAGAACGGATTACCTGAAATAAGTACAGCTATATTAAACTTTGTAATTTCTGAGGGACATTTATTTCAGAACTACGTTCATCAACTGCTTACAATTTTACTTAAACATTTTCACGAATTTACAAAATATTTTTAGTATTAATGATTTACTGTGGTTTCGTGGGTCCTTAGCTAATGCTATATTACAAAACTGTTTGAAAAACTCTGCATCATTCAGCATCGACGAATTATTAAACCATTAAACACACCGTAGTAAATAGCTAATCATAGGAATGCCTGTTACATCATAAGATAATTGATATTACGTTTGCGAACTAATGTAAGTGATGCAAATGCATTTCTAGGTTTTTACTGGATTCATATGAATTTATTTCATTATTACTCATGATATTTGTGTGGATTATTAGGCTGCGACTTCATAGTGCAATGAACAATGGATGTATGTGAGACAAAAAAGTGAAACTAGTTCTAAAAAAGGATAAGAATACTGACAAGATAACAATATTGACTTTATTAGAATCCAGAAAATTGACGACCAAAATAAAAATCAAGATTGTAGATAATTTATAACTTAATTGACATTAGTTACTATAACGAGAAGATTAAGATAGTATACGAAGTAAACCTAGTTTTATTCATAATAGAAGAAGAATTTAAATAATCTACTGTCTATAATTATTAGCTTCTGTTCTAATTAATTTTTCATAGTTTGAGTCTAATTATTTATAAGCTCTTTATTATGTATATACAGGGTGTCCTAAACTCGACGCGGGAGCCGGATATGGAAGATTCCTGGGGTGATTCTAAACAACTTTTTCCTTTGCAAAAATGTCCTCCGAAGCATTGGTAATGAGTTATTAACAAAAAAACACCGACCAATAGAAGCACGAATACAGTGGGTGAATTTCAGCGCGCGCCCCACCTTTGAGTAGTATTGGTCCGCCATCGTCCGCGCCATCATTAATCCGCTCTACTCGTTCTCTGATTGGCCGATGTTTTTCGTTAATAACTCGTTAACAAAGCTTTGGATAACATTTTTGCAAAGGAAAAAGTTGTTTAGAATCACCCTAGGAATCTCCCATTTCCGGCTCCCTCGTCGAATTTGGGACACCCTGTATAAATTCTGTTACATTTAGAGCCCATGCACACAAGCAAGAAGAATCTGCAATTCTGCATACTACTATGTTCTTCACAAATACAAATAAATCGGACAACGTCACTGACATCGCAACGACTCCGTGTCACTCATGTGCATCGAGTCTTACTCTGTTAAATTTATTACAATTTGTGACACAATTACCTCTCACACTGTCATACTGCAGCACGAAAACGATCGTAACCGCATAAAGAGATACTTTCAACATGACTGCGCCAAAATATGTTACCACTTCTTAGCCACACGAAGCCTATGCCCTTACTGAAATTTCTTTTCCCCTATTACCCATTTATACAGGGTGTAACAAAAATGTTGCAGTTCCTTGAAAGGGGTGATTCCTGAGACGATTTCAAACAACTTTTTCCTTAGCGAAAATGTTAGGTGGAGCTTTGTTAACGAGTTATTAACGAAAAACATTGACCAATCAGAGCGCGAGTTTACCGGTGAAGCGGCCGCGGTAGCGAAGTCTACAACGCTAGGCGCTGCGCTTGTGCTTCGAACAAACAAGTCGACACGCATCGATGAACATAACATTATTATAAGAAATTAAAACGGCATAACAAATAAAGTCAAGTCCTTTACCATTTTTTGTTTATCACTGAAAGTGATTAATTATTTTAAATCGGGGGAAATCACGTGTAGCGTAAAAAGGCAAATACACAGTTTGTTTGTTAAGGTGAATCGAAAATAATAATTATTTGAAGCGAAAGAATAAGGAATACGTAAATTTCTTTTTCAAATAACGTATAAAGAAAAAGGCAAAGTAATAAAAAATGGATGAAAAGTGATCCTAGTTCGTTACTGAGATAAAAGTTTGTAGTTCAACAACGGTCAGCAGTGTTTTTTATAATGAATAAGTGTGCTTAAAAATCCCGAAGAAAAGTGTGCATATGGAACGTGGGAGAATTGTTGGGGAAAAGAAGTCCGCGTTAAAGTAAAAAAATAATAATCAACAATAAATTACATGCGACTCACCCTTTCGGCAATTCACCTGTAGTTTTTAAACCTGTGTCACTGGGTCACTGTACCGGTCCTGGTCATGGTTTATGGTAGCCCAGCGCCTAGACCACAGCTGATCGCAGGTACACGACACCACCCACAGTTAAGGGTCACAACATCAGGTGCATCCGGGTTAAGGCACCAAATAACGAATGTATTCACTTCACTACAGCCACTAATACACTAATCACTTGTCACGATCACTTCATTTTTGTTTTGCGGAATGAGTTGTTCCTACGTTATAACAATTGGTGGCTCCGAAAGGGGTTGATTGCTGTCAATTTAGGAAATGCTCCACATAGCCACCGTCAGGGTTGACGCACGTTTGTGCACGTAAAATAATGTGCCACTGCACGCGTTGGAGCATCGCTGGTATGATGTTCGCAATTGCATCATGTGTACGTGAAACGGCTTCTTCTGGGATGTCCACTGGTTGACGGTACACCTCATTCTGAAACGATTGTTGTACAACAAATACAAAACGCAAGTAAATAAAAAAATAATGCTTATAATAAATGTAACAGCAATAATCAAATTACCTTTAGGTGTTACTGGGCCATTGTACCGATCTTAGTCATCGACGGACGCAATGTCGCCGGGTCTAGCGTTCTAATTCGCGGATACAGCTTTGCGAGTACTCGCACATTAGCAATCGCGTTACCATCGCACCGAGCATGCACCCGAAACACCGTGCAGTACTCCTGCGCTGTGTGCATGCTGGATTGGAGATTGCTGACTGACTGACAGAACTTTTCCGAAGGAGCTTCTCCTACCCTCAAGCAGTTTCGTATCGTTTCACTATGGGTTAACTCCCTCTACTACAAGAAAACTTAGGGATAAAGAAACTAGCATTCGTTAAAAAGAAATACGTGCTTTGCTGAAATGCGCTACGAATGGACCATCGAGCAGTTCCAAAAGGCGCTTGATCCGCTAATTTACAACCTACGTACCCATTGCTTCGAGATAGAAAACAGACACCACGTGCATCGGTCCGACAGGGCCCAAGAAAAAGAAGCGCAGGGAGTCCTTTCTGTATTTGAAGGACAGGAGAAACATTTTCAGCGACACGTGTTGAGTTGACGCTGCTAGGGTCACTCCGACTACCTTGGCGAAGGCCTAACCGCGCGCTTGAGTAATTTATGATTTAATTGCTTCGCCTTTGTAACGGACACGAACGGAGGATATCGGAAATGCGAAACAGAAATGGATAGTTTTCATTCCGTTTCGTGAGGAAATTTTTGTGCCCCTTCTCACCCCTACGTACCCATTGCTTCCAGAAAGAAAGCAGACCCACGTACAACGCTCCAAAAGGGTCTAAAGGAAAGAGAAAGCTTACATAGGAAAACGCATGCTATTCTTTTTTTCCTTTCTTCGATTCTGATGAACAAATTTCGAAAATTATTCATTAATAATTTATATCAATTATAATTCATCAAATTATACAGTCTATCTAAATTATTAATTTATAATTTATCAATTACTTTTTAATAAGTAATTACACTACATATTAATCAGCTATAAATAACCACAATAAATGATATTCAAGGATTCTTACAATCGGGTAACTCGTTACTGTTCCACATTGCCAAAGATTATTTCTAGGCGGTTATGCGTCCATGCTTTTCTAGATTGTATTTTAAAACTTTTTTTAATACTCGTAGGACAAGAAACATTAGAATCGGAGGAAGCAAAAAAAAGAATAGCATGCGTTTTCCTGTGTAAGCTTTCTCTTTCCTTCAGACCCTTTTGGAGCGTTGTACGTGGGTCTGCTTTCTTTCTGGAAGCAATGGGTACGTAGGGGTGAGAAGGGGCACAAAAATTTCCTCACGAAACGGAATGAAAACTATCCATTTCTGTTTCGCATTTCCGATATCCTCCGTTCGTGTCCGTTACAAAGGCGAAGCAATTAAATCATAAATTACTCAAGCGCGCGGTTAGGCCTTCGCCAAGGTAGTCGGAGTGACCCTAGCAGCGTCAACTCAACACGTGTCGCTGAAAATGTTTCTCCTGTCCTTCAAATACAGAAAGGACTCCCTGCGCTTCTTTTTCTTGGGCCCTGTCGGACCGATGCACGTGGTGTCTGTTTTCTATCTCGAAGCAATGGGTACGTAGGTTGTAAATTAGCGGATCAAGCGCCTTTTGGAACTGCTCGATGGTCCATTCGTAGCGCATTTCAGCAAAGCACGTATTTCTTTTTAACGAATGCTAGTTTCTTTATCCCTAAGTTTTCTTGTAGTAGAGGGAGTTAACCCATAGTGAAACGATACGAAACTGCTTGAGGGTAGGAGAAGCTCCTTCGGAAAAGTTCTGTCAGTCAGTCAGCAATCTCCAATCCAGCATGCACACAGCGCAGGAGTACTGCACGGTGTTTCGGGTGCATGCTCGGTGCGATGGTAACGCGATTGCTAATGTGCGAGTACTCGCAAAGCTGTATCCGCGAATTAGAACGCTAGACCCGGCGACATTGCGTCCGTCGATGACTAAGATCGGTACAATGGCCCAGTAACACCTAAAGGTAATTTGATTATTGCTGTTACATTTATTATAAGCATTATTTTTTTATTTACTTGCGTTTTGTATTTGTTGTACAACAATCGTTTCAGAATGAGGTGTACCGTCAACCAGTGGACATCCCAGAAGAAGCCGTTTCACGTACACATGATGCAATTGCGAACATCATACCAGCGATGCTCCAACGCGTGCAGTGGCACATTATTTTACGTGCACAAACGTGCGTCAACCCTGACGGTGGCTATGTGGAGCATTTCCTAAATTGACAGCAATCAACCCCTTTCGGAGCCACCAATTGTTATAACGTAGGAACAACTCATTCCGCAAAACAAAAATGAAGTGATCGTGACAAGTGATTAGTGTATTAGTGGCTGTAGTGAAGTGAATACATTCGTTATTTGGTGCCTTAACCCGGATGCACCTGATGTTGTGACCCTTAACTGTGGGTGGTGTCGTGTACCTGCGATCAGCTGTGGTCTAGGCGCTGGGCTACCATAAACCATGACCAGGACCGGTACAGTGACCCAGTGACACAGGTTTAAAAACTACAGGTGAATTGCCGAAAGGGTGAGTCGCATGTAATTTATTGTTGATTATTATTTTTTTACTTTAACGCGGACTTCTTTTCCCCAACAATTCTCCCACGTTCCATATGCACACTTTTCTTCGGGATTTTTAAGCACACTTATTCATTATAAAAAACACTGCTGACCGTTGATGAACTACAAACTTTTATCTCAGTAACGAACTAGGATCACTTTTCATCCATTTTTTATTACTTTGCCTTTTTCTTTATACGTTATTTGAAAAAGAAATTTACGTATTCCTTATTCTTTCGCTTCAAATAATTATTATTTTCGATTCACCTTAACAAACAAACTGTGTATTTGCCTTTTTACGCTACACGTGATTTCCCCCGATTTAAAATAATTAATCACTTTCAGTGATAAACAAAAAATGGTAAAGGACTTGACTTTATTTGTTATGCCGTTTTAATTTCTTATAATAATGTTATGTTCATCGATGCGTGTCGACTTGTTTGTTCGAAGCACAAGCGCAGCGCCTAGCGTTGTAGACTTCGCTACCGCGGCCGCTTCACCGGTAAACTCGCGCTCTGATTGGTCAATGTTTTTCGTTAATAACTCGTTAACAAAGCTCCACCTAACATTTTCGCTAAGGAAAAAGTTGTTTGAAATCGTCTCAGGAATCACCCCTTTCAAGGAACTGCAACATTTTTGTTACACCCTGTATACCCTTGGAGCAACGTAAAACCCATTAACTGACCACCCCACCAACTTACCAAAAATTTCCAACCTTTCTTATCTTTTTAAAACTGTAGGATCTAGGCATGACCGGCGCAAGGCGGGTTCAACGCGTTCACTGGATCCTGGCACCCTGCGGTTTTCCTAATGCTTAGGGGAAATGTGTGTAAAACCCTCGAGGTAAAATGATCCCTGGTTATCCTGCAGCTATTAGTGGTGCTATCTCGTCAAACCGATCTGTACACTTCTCCCTACACGTCAGTAAGTATTATTCGAAGTGCTATGCGAGTATCACCATTGTATGCGTTTTCCAAAAAAAAAAATTCAAGACTGCTACGTTACTTCTAAGGTAAGTTACGTAAAATTTTAAACAGATAGTGAGAAAGTTGAGTTAAAAACTACTATAGGCGTAGCTAAAAAATGCAATGTGGTATTAATTATATTGGATGTTTGAACTGACCTCACAAAACTTTGCACCGGCCCTGAACTTAGGCTAGTGTAGTCCATCGAGGATATATTCTTTCCCTAGAGCCTCATTGATGTCCTGAAAGGATTTAGGCGACTTAATGATGAGTCACTGCGTTATCTGGTCCCATCTTTCTGGACACTGAGAACAAGTGTTCATAATGGCTCAGGTATATTGAAAGACTCGAAATTGGGGTTTGTCTATAATCTAGAATCTAGGCTGTAATAGCTCTGAAAATAAAAAGCTGAAATAAGCTATTATTACATTTAAAGTTTCCTAAAATTAAAAAATTTACAACTCTAAAATTTATAGATTAAACGCATACCACCAAAGTCTTCTTCAAAGTATTTCTTCCTCAGGCTACAACGAAATTTCGAAATTTCCAGACGACGAAGCATACAATGTCGCAAACTCCGAGAAAATTGAATTTCTAAGTAATCGATACCCACCAAGATCAGACTGCTCATTCAATTATATGTAGAAATCGACTCTCGCGTTAATAAACGTTCACAGTTATTCCCACGGATCCATCTCAACCGTGAAGAGCAAATAAGTTCGTAGAACGAGCGATTTGTAGTGTGGAATAATACGGACAGTCGTCGTTTTCTCCCGAAATTGAACCTAATTCAAGTAACATTCGACGAAGAAAATAGTTTTCGCGCGAAAGCGACGAATCGTGGTCGTGTAAATAGTTACATAATCGGGACGAAACAATGAGCACACGTACAAATCGTTTCGCAATTCAGCTAGTCGGGCCAAAGGTAGATGACGTGGTTTGACATTGAACCCGAAGAAGGCAGATACACCTTGCCTTCAGAGACAATAGACGCGTCTGCGAAACGAAACGTCTGTCTAAAACCTCCGAACAGATTAATGCGCAGAAGGTAATCAACTTTCGCGATTGGGTATTCCCCGGCAGCGTCATTCGTTCGTTCACAGACAACAAATCCATCCAGCGGCAATCTGATTAAGGGTTTACGTAAAACGTTTGGCTTTTGCTGCGATCTGCTGAAAATTTGTTGGAGATGCTTTTACTGAAAGCTGAAAGCTGATTATAGTTCGAATGGTGTTGGAGACTTGAATTCGTGAAACTTGTCTCCAAAAATATCAATTTTTTAAGGAATATTGTTTTATGAAGATAACTCATTTTGCTTTAAAGAAATAATGATGCATATTAATAATTTTTAAGATATTACCTTGTATACAGGGTTCCAGGTTTTAATGGCCAAACATTGTCAGTATTGTTTACTTTCTTGAAAATTTATAAACAAAAATACGGAATTCAAAGGTAAAAAAAGTTAAGCGATATTTACATGTTCAGACAATAAGAATAAATTCCATTTTGAACTGCTCAATCTTGTATTACTAAAAACGGTGGAGATTTTGAAATGGAATATTAGCTGCATCTACGGATTTAGTATTAAATTCAATATTAGTAGTAAGAATTAGTGATAATTAGTGTTTAACGAAAATTGGTATTAATATAATGACTACGGATAACAAATACGGTTCGCCTAAAACTACAAGTAAATATCGCATAACGTTTTCTCTTAAATTCCATATTTTTCTCTATAACTTTTTAACACGCGTTAAAAAATCTATGTTTAAATAACATTTTTTTATTGTCTAGTGCCATAGAATATACTGACAAAGTTTGCCCGTTAAAACCTGGAATAATGCAGTAAACAATAAATGCAAATAGAACAAAAAGGTACAGACAAAAAATATTCACTTGAATAACTTTGCAACCTAACCGAAAATAAATCAATAATTATTCAAAATTTACTTCAGTTCATTTTTGCGTTCCCTTTTTTAGAAATCCCAATTTTTTAAAGACAGTTATTTTTTTTATTTTCAACATTCAAAAATCCTAATATTCTAAAGATAATTTAGATAATTTATCAGTTTCTTCTTCAAGAATTTTTGTTTCCATTTTTTTAAGGATAGTTCTATAGAATGTTTGAGTTCTTTCTATGTCAATTGAGTGTTTGAAGTTGCAGTAAACTTGACTAACAAAAGATAGCACGTTCACTTTTTTAAAAAAGAAGATAGCGAAGAATTTGCAGCAACAGAATATTGTACGCCATTCAGGAAATTTTCATTGACTATCTAACCACGAACTTGTGCAACAACATTTCAGTTTATTTGTCATTTACAAAGGCTGCAGAAGAAGTTCCACGAATGCGTAGAATCGAAGGTACCAATTTGCTACTTGCTACCCAATAATCAATCGACCGCAGAATTAATCTAACGAATGCGTGGATCGAGCCATTCAGAACATACGTGGTTCTTTTAAATCGTCCGTATGAAAAATTTCGCTATTTTCGAGAAAAAAAAAAAGATGATTACCCTTGATCGATTACCAGGTACAGCAGGATGCAAGAGCGATTATGAATCGCTGTATCGATTATAAGATATGAGTAATGTGATTCTCACTATCGACAGCAATAGCGAATGAAAAGGTGATTTATATCATGAACCATTTGAATAATTTATTTTGATTCATCCTTGTGAAGATCCCGGTGCTTGAATATTCTTCACTGAATATTTTTTTTTCAAATACTCCTACGAAACGAGTAAACATCTTTGACAGGTATTCAACAGGCGAATTTCGTGGAAGATTAATATAAATGGAAGAGTGAAAGCCTGAATGATGTATAGTTTCTTTTTTAGGGGACTACGAGATATGTTCCAAAACAGTGTTTATTTCTTTTTGAATCACTGAAGAATGACCAGAGCTTCTTTTATATTTAAATTTGAAACTATTAATTTTCATTAGAGTGTCCATGTGTATATTTTTGAAGAATATAATAGCAGAAATTATTTCATTTTAAAAATGTGAACGACCTTTTTTTTTGCTACTTTGGAAGTTCGACAAAGTATTTAAATTATAAATGAATGCTTCCTCAATTTTCAGAGACAATTAGCAAACAGATAATAATTGACTTTAATAATTTCTATGGTTTGATATTCCCTCAGCTTATTATTTTGAGAAAACTATAAATGTTTCTATCGTCCATGTAGCATCAAAAAAATTCGATGGCTTAATAGCGTGGATTACTGTCGACTGGCAGTTTACGATGACGTGGGTAATGATTTGTGCCTCTTCTAGAATCGAATGGGGTCTCTGAACGAATGATTCGACCCATCGCGTTTCGTAAATCGAATAATCATCCTCGATGTTTCGAGCACTGTTTTATAACTTCGCATGTTTTTCATTCATTGAAACAAACTATTAAAACTATGTCTTTTTCTCTTTTTTGTCACGAGGTTATCGATGCAAACGTAACTTGATTCGTAGAACGCATTCCGAGAAACGAGAAACATAGTTTTTTACTTGCAATATTATGTATGCGAGTGAAGTAAAATTATTATTATTATGAGGTAAACAATTTCTGTCAAGAGAAAAATTTGTTTTCTTTTAATTCAAAATCTTGTGATTTGGATGGAACTGTAAAATATTTGTACATAAAAATTATTTATGGATCAAATATTTATATATTAGGATTGTTTGAAAGAAAAGAATTGGTTAAAAAATTATATCTTGAGGGATATAAAATTAAAGTAATCGGAAGAATAAATTATGAATATTAAAGTTCTAATTTCATAGTTTTTCTAAAATAGTATTATAAATTATTTGATTAAACAAGGTTATATTTTATTAAATTCATATTAACAATTTTCGTAATGTAAGTATTTTAAAACCTAAGATTTATGAGTAATTGTTCCTATGAACTTACATCAAATTCCCTAATTGAATAGGAAAAACCAGTTAGTGATGGGATGAATCTGAGAATGAAGTCAAAGAAAAAAAATTTCTTGAATGTTATATTGTTTTTATTCAAAAATATCTGTAGAAGTTTCTTTTATTTATGTATTACAGTTTAAGAATATACGCTACATCCTCTAAAATATTGGCTTGGATCTTAAAAGAAATTTGTATTGTTTACTTACATATTTGTTAAACTTCATTTTCAATCTTTTTCATAAACTATTTGCTACCCTTTTAGGAAGTTTCAAACATCATTCTAAATTATAGATAAAAATAATTTCATCAAGAAGCATACAATTTTCCAAGATTTATGAGTATAATGTTAGTTAAAACAAATGCAAAGAAACTATTAATTCTAGTTAACAAATCTATCCATCAGAAAATCTACAGTTTCAGTAAGAAGCCAACATAAAGTCCCAATCATTTCTAATAAATTTTGTACTAATTGCTTGTGTAATCTAATTAAAGTAAATTAAAATAATTTGTGACAAAAACTAACTTTAATAGATATCTACAAACAAACCTAAATTAATCTCTAAATACTTTTTTAAAATACTTTTAAAAAGTGTTTCTTTTTTTTTTCATTGATTCTGCATAATCACGAATTTAAGATCTCTGTTCTTTCAATACAAAACGATTCAATAGTGTACGAATTTTACAGCGACTACCAAAGCCTCAATTATTAATTTTCAGACTGTCATGTCTGATTTTTTACACGTGCACAACGCCGAAAGGAGCGGAGGCAGCGAAACCGATGGGAGCGAATGCTATATAAGATGACGGAACCGGCAATGGAGTCAGTCATTCCCTCACAAACAGTCATAACCGCAGGAGTTACTCGATTCGCGCGTTCGGTAGTGACAACAACTCTTTATCTGTCCATTAACTGTTCCTTACCATCATGGATATCAGGATCTTAACGTTGCTCCTGTTAATCACCATAGCGGGATCCTTTGCGGATCTCCGCTCGCCCTTCGTCAGGATACGCAGAAGTGAGTAGTAGTCGCCAATCACGCACAGACAACCGACTCTAACAATTAGTATAGATTGCTATCAAAGCATCGTGACAGTCATTAACACGTCGACGCACGAATTTGTTGTTCGTTGTTCGCACTGACTCACGTTAATCGTTTTTCTTTTTTTTTAATTACGCGCTCGTGGCTAACAATCTTGTCGATCTTGATGATCGACGCTGCTTTTAAATAGAATCGTGACGCGTGTTATTTGAATTTGACACTTTGTCCTCTTTGTATTCTTCATGATTGCACTCGTCTCGTTAATAATACCTTTTGGGAAACTCGTTAGACCCGTGTGACTCACTTGTACACGCGAGTAGGCATTCTTCGCTTCGGCGGCAACGCGTTATAACTATCGAATATTATTTTTAAAGAAATCGTCCTTCGTTGCATAAGCCAAGGATGATAAAAATTATATCCAACAATAAGTTACGTAAGGTTCGTCGTGCATTTTAAACCGGACTTGCTAGATACGGAGATTTCAGGATAATTGCGAAACCGGCAGATGCGTCTACTACACCGAGCCGTGAATGGTTAATAGATTTTCGTCGGCTGCGATGTTTCCGTCCATTAATGAAATTGTTTTTGCGTTTATCCGATACGTGCAAAACCGCGCGAGGAAAATTGCTGCGAAACTAGGAAACAAATCTGAAGTTATTTTTAATTAATTACTTGTTTCCTTGATTAACGAAGTGATCAGTCATGTCACAGTCCAAGTAGAAATCGCTTATTTAAAAAAAGGATTAAGTTAATTAGATTATCACTTATTACAGTAAGGAGCAGTCTACGAAAATTGGGATAAGAAGTTGGAATTTGTTTCTTTATTTTGTGTGTTTATTGTTTGAATATGGTATTTCAATATCTGTTTAGAATATTTGAACAATAAGCTAATAAATAATCTTTATTAATTATTCAAAGATGTTATTATTTTGATTATTCAAAAATCTGTAATTTTTTAGATTGTTGACTGTTTGCTAGAAGAAATAGCTTCTTACATTAAATTATTCAATATTTTTTAGCTAGATAAAAACATCTTTGGTATATTATACATAGTTAAAAATTATACGCAAAATACAGCAAACAGGGCGAAAAAAGATTTGCCATCAAATTAATGATACAATATTGCTACTATTTTTCTGAAATTATACTGAAAGCAATTTGCAGCTACGAAATAATATTCGGTATTTAAAATGATTATTACTGCACATTGTACATTTAATATCAAACATGCATAATTCATGCCACATTTTACGAGATATAAATTTGAAAAGGACTTTCAAACAGCAAACTATTTTTTCATCAGTGCCAATCACCAGGCGTTTGAGTTGATGTCTAAGCAATGATATCGATAATCGATATTTTTCCGTGTGTAATATTGTCGCTTCCACAGTCAATTTCTCTTTGTATGCAACTGCCAGTTACGTATATGATGTCTCACAAGTGAAGATAACTTGACGCGTCGTTTGCGAACCATGACCTTATTTTGTTCTTTACCTTGACCCCTACTGAGAAACATGCTTTCTTTTTACTTCCTTCAATCTCCTTGTGATGGGTTAGACTGATGTAGCGCTGTAACCATCTTCGAGACACGAAATTGTATTTTCAAGGTAAATAAATTTTATAGAATATTCGTAAATCTATTAAATAGAATATAGATACAAGCAATAACTTTCAGTAGAAACTATGTTGATGGTTTTAACTATTTTATGGTTATTTGAAATTAATTTTGAGTTTATACTTCTAATATTGACGTAGAATGTGTTGCGAAATTTCGATGAAGTCACGGAGTGAGTCATTTAGCAAATTTGGGAAATGATGGCAGATTTTTATCTTGAGTTCCGTTCCATTTAAGAAATTTAGGGAGTTCATTAAAAAGCAATTACATAGCATATATAAACAGTTAATTCATTAATATAAAATTTAATTTATTGTCGACTGGTATCATATTGTCATACAGTCAAATACTAATCAATAAACTACGGAAGTTTATGCATTTACGGCAATTTTAAGTATGCCAAAATGTATAAAGATGTGCATAAATACAAAAAAATATCGAGAATGAAATACATATATTATACATATAATATTTAGAATGCAAAATACATTTTAATTTAAGTTTCATTACCTTTTCTATGCTCTTGAAAATACAGATTTGCATAAATACATCCGCAGTTTACTCGTCAAGTTTCCATTTTTAACATTAGATTTATGGAGTGTCTGAATTTGACATATAAGAATTATAGAAATCATTAACACTATTTTTCAAAATTTATGTTGACGTTTATCATTATGACGATATAAACTCGTGTCCTAATTTATTTAAAACTGCATCTTTTAAACAACCATCAATATGACGCCATAAATCTAATGTTAATCTAACTATGCGCATCTACTGTGTAATTTAATTGTGAAAACCTGTTCCTTTGTGAGAATATCATTGTCGATAAAATACTCTGTGTATGTATATTTTATCTAAAAACCATTCCTGCATGTATGTATGTACATATGTATTGTCAATCGATCGTCTGATGCAAATAGATCGCCTGAAAACCGATACAAGCAATAGAATTAGAAGAAGTATCGAGCTCGACTCCACGAGAAAAGGAAACCTGAGCAGCATTAACATCTAAATGTGATTGTCGAAAAATTGACACCCTCCTTGCATGGAAGTACCTCAGAACGCATGTCAACAGTAACACCGGGATGTACAAAAAGCACGATACCGCGCAAGCATTCCCAGAAACAATTAACGAAACGAAAAAAATGGTATTCTGTTTCTTTTCATCGACGAAGACGGATTGCAAGAAAGTGGTAATTCACATGTCATGGAACTCGCCGGAATGCCAAGAGCGAAACGGGAAACCGCCGTTGAAAGCACAACTAAAAGCACCGCTACTCCCAAACCCGGCACAGGCCCTGCCCCTGCACGTGGCACGAGTCCTGCACCGGTTGCAAGAAAGCCGGATTCCAAGCCTAGCCCCGCGTCCAATTCGAATCCTACAACCAGTTCCACGCCTGATTCAAGTTCAACACCCCAAACGAGTCCAACGACCGGGTCTACGCCAAAGTCGGTTCCAAAAGCCAAGCCTGCGTCCAAGCCAAAGTCTATTAGGCCAACCACTACGACACCTAGGCCAACAACCACTACCGCTAAACCACGCAAGCCAGCTGGCCCACCTAGGCCGACAACTCCTCCAAACAGGACACCTAGGCCCGCTGTTGCTGCCACTAGGACTCCTAGACTGAACGCTACTCCTCCTAGGACACCCAAACCGACCACCGCTTCTACTACGCCTAAGCCTGCCACAACTACCACGAAAAAGCCTGCAGATTCGGAGCAACCCGAGCCGGAAGCCTCGTCCGAGTCGCCTGCACTAGGTTCCAGGATGGGTCCCGTTGAGGAGCCCCAGGAATCCAACCCGACCCAGGAACCATCGGCCTCGAGGCCCGACGCAAGAATGGGACCGTTCGCGGGAAACCCCAACCAGTCTGGAGGCCAGAACCTCCCCTTCCCCTCGTTCTCTTCTTTCATGCCTAGCTTCGTTCCAAACTTCTCGCCTTACACCCCCAACAGTGATCCCACGTTCAACTCTATCCCAGGTCCCAACAACTATGCGTGGACAGGAACCAACACCGGATCCGGTGCAGCGTCGTCCTTCGCCAGTGCGTCTGCTGGGTCCTTCGCTGGGTCAGGATCTGGCAAACCGTCGCTCGCCAATCGCGGAGCATTTGACAGCGCACCCAATGCCAACACACCTAGCTTCAATGGACCCAGTTACGGCGGCGTACCCAACAGCAATTATGTGCCCAGCAACAATTTCGTGCCCAACAACAATTACGTGCCCAACAACAATTATGTGCCCAACACGGGGTACTCAGGGGGCTATAATAACCATCCAGGAGGTAATGTTCAGAGGGCAGAATTGACCTTTCGAGAATTCCGTCCCGAACGCTGTCAGATGGATGCATGCACTCTGATGGTCCACCGTTTAGGAAAATTTAGTCGACCCTCCTAGAATTGGGAATGATAATTGATGCTTGGAAGTTCACAGATATTGTGGAATGTTAAGTTTCCTGCATGTGCATATGATTTGGGGATATTTGGGTTTGGAAAGAATGAATTCCTCTTGAGGTACTTTGGTATTCTTAGCGTGTCTTTCAATTTTTACAGACGTGCAGTTCGATCCGAACTCGTTTGCCTTCCCTGGATACAATTTGGATAGCTTCCAGAGGCAAATGGAGGAGAATTTCAGGCAATTGCAGGCTCAGTTCCAGCAACAGCAGCAGACGTAAGTTTAGAGACTTTGATGAATGTATGTTTCATCACTAGATAGCGGATCTTTATGCAAAATAAAATTTTTACAAGCACAAATAAAGAATTGTAACTGGGAAAATAGTATGTTTAATGTTATAAACGTTCTAATTTCAATAATATTGCTTATATTTTATATATTAGCATTAGCATAAATGCATAAAATCCACTGTCTCTTCATCATGCTTGGCATTACTTCATTACTTAGAATATACGTGCAAAATAATATGAAAGCAGGCTATTTTATTCGAAATATACTTCATTCATCGTAAAAACAGTTTTGTATTGAAATTATAATTTGCATATAGGCTCACAATACTGTGTGCAAATATTCACATTAATTCGTACAACACTGTAACAGTTCACTGTTAGTTAGAATCAGTAGACTGACCTTCTTCTAACACTGAAACATATTGAACTCGAAAATTAAAAAACAAATGAAGCTATTTGAGCAACTGCGTAACCAAGTACTTCCCCCAGTGTAAAAAACCAGTTGAATAATTTTCGGCTAGAATTCCAAGCCGTTTGCATGTCGAATACTGCCAATCAGTTAGCTCTCGACTACGGGATTTCCCCAGCTTGCTCCTCGCCGCTGTGTACGTTCATGCGCGTCACACACACGAGTCTAAAACGTCAAGTAAAAGGCCACAAAGTCACGCGAGAGAGGCTTCCTCCGTAGACAACATTGATTTAAAGTAGCGTCCATAACCTTGACTCTTCTGAGAAAACTTCGAGGAGAGTAATTTTTACTTCTGCTCGCAGCCTTGACAGGGTTTTAACATCGTTAAGGAAACTCCGGCTCTACAGCTAACTGAACAGTATTACTTACAGTACGGTTCGAAATGTTTCCAGGCAGACTCGATTTTATGAATATCATTTTAGGTCCTTATGGAAATAAATTTCGATGATTAATGTGGGTTTTTTCATAGGCTCTTCGACACGGCTAATCGCATTGGAAGTGATGGGTACTCCGGTGCTCCTGGCGTGAACTCCGCAGTCTCCAGCATTAATTTGGGACCTGGCGGTGGATATCGGGCTGGTGCTATTAATCCAGTAAGTTTTCAATTACAGTAGAATTAATTTTAGATTTTAGTAACTTATTTGCGTCGTGTTGTGTATGATATAATTTTGTGACAATCAAGGATTTTTTTATGGCGGCGCAAAACTGAGACACCTGTGCATAGTATGGTTTTATAGTCAGAAAAATATGTCTTCCATTTTTCGCAAACAAAATATTGCCATTTTCCTTTAACTCCTCAATTTTTGCAGTATTGTGAAAATCGTTCAACTTAAGGAGTCATTTTGGTTTACACTCCAAGAAATAAAGCATTCTTAGGGAATTTATTGTGTGCAAAAGAGGTGTGAAGGTGTAAAGCTTTTTTCTTTGCCTTTTTCTTAAATTTCTACGGTAATTAAAAAATATAAAAGTACTTAGTTAATGTTTTTTAAAATGATTTTGAAAGCAATTTTTAGAAAGCGTTTGAAAAACTATATTTCGTTAGCGCAGGTGATTTCAGCTGTTAAACTGATCTAAAATGAAAAATTCAAACAGATTCTTGATCAGTATGACTGTCACTATCGTCCCAACTAGAATTAATGATTTATCTTCAAAATTAACAAAGTGGCGGACAAAAATGTGAGAAGATGGCTTTTGGTCTTTTCATTTTGCTTATTTTAAATTTTATGTTAAAAGTAGGTTTACTTCAATAAAAAAACTTGGTTCTACTTCTGGGGATAGCGACATACTGATCAAGAATCTGCTTGAAATTTTTGTTTCAGATAAGTTGAAAAGTTGAAATGACTTTTACGCCAACGAAGCGTGGCTTTTCAAACACTTTCTGAAAATCGCTTTGAAAATAATGTTAGAAAAAGTAACTTTAATACTTTTATATTTTTGAATTACCGTAGAAATATAACTCTTTTGATAGAAAAGCTTATTACGCCTTTACTATACCTCTTTCCTTTACAATTCTTTACTTTTCTTTTAATTTCTTGGAGCGCAAACAAGAATGAGTCTGAACGTATTACTGCCTACGTAAAGAATGTGTAATGTGTATCGCGCTCGTTACTGTTATCGGTTAAAGCTACTGACGGTTAATTCTGTTGTCGGTAAAATTTGAAGTCTGTGAATTCCTGATTTCTATGGTAAAAATAGTATCGGTGAAAGCTGTGTTGCTGATTTCAATGGGACCTTCCACGTTAACTCTTGATCTGTCTTTAATTTTATCTATAATTTTGCAGGCTTCACCAGGATTGGAGTCCAGGTTCGGCGAAGAGATTCCTCCACCGTCTGGAAACTCTTACGGAGTGTTCGCCGGTTCTAGTTCTAGCACCGTGGTCGGGCCAGATGGCAAACCAGTCTCCCACAAGATTTCAACGACCGGGGTTAATGACAATGGGAAGCTCACCTTCCGCACCGTTCAGGATTAAAACGTGTAAACGTGTGCCGTCGATCGGATCAGCACCGTCAATGACCGCTTAACTGGAACCAGTGCCTGTTGCAGTTTGTTGCAACATCTTTTTGTCCTCTTCTCTTTATCCCTTGTAAATCGAGGCGCTCTGTAACTCAGGGTTATCAACGATATTTTTAACCGTTTACTTATCAAATATACTGACATGAATGCCATAAAAATACTCCATCTGTTTAAGTGTAAAAGCATGAGACGTATAGAATTATCTGTGTTTCGATTATCGACAGAATTATCGACTGACCTAACTACTTAAGGGATGATTTCTAACTACTTTCGAATCGGAGGAATAATGTGGCTGCGCTGTAGAAATTTCGATTTCATAATTGATAATACCGAAGGAATTGATTCCCCGATACTTCCTTTATTCCCGTTAGTCGATTTTTCATGGTCGTTTTAATTACTCGCTAATTTATTTAAGACGTGGCGATTGTATTGTTCGCGTGTATTTTAATTTCAGCACGTGCACGCGGTTTTTTGCGTGCATTTTCTCTCACTTAAGACTCGTTTTTGTAAAGAGAGACCGCCAAATACACCACTGTTTAATAGAATGTCTGTTTTATTCGATTTCATGGTAACGTTCAGAGCAAAATACAATGGTAGTGTTTATTTGCCGCTTTCTTGAGATTTGCTGAGTGGTGGATCGATTTTATCGTCGATAATGGGTTTTCTGGATGTCCATCTGCCTTCATCTGGATACCAGTTCGCGACTTGTGCAGGACGATGGTTGCCCCAGATACCCTGAGAATTCTGGAAGGTTCTGCGATTTTGGTACCAAGGCTCTTCGTCTCTATAACGAGTCTGAATCTGAAACATTTATGCATATTCATATTTATGAAGGGTAAAAAAAGTTTATGAAGTATGGAGATAAGAAAACCTTGGAAAAGAATTGAGCTATTTGAATAGTTTATATTAAAATTCTTTACCAATTAGCAAAGAAATTTGGTTATTTGAATTTTTGTTATGAAAGCTTTTTTCTGGGAAACTGAATAGTTTAATTTTTTATATTGGAAAAGAGTAGTGAATGCCTTTGTGCTTAGAACTAAGTTAATAAGACTTCAAAAAAAGTGTATAACATTTTATGAAGGACGCAGACATACAAGTAATAAAAATATATACGTGGACCTACAATTATAATAATATACTAGTTTCATTTTTCGATTATATACAATTTTATATTGTCCAGAAACTGATTTCCAACGCCTAAAGAATGGCAACCTGTTGTGATTATCTGCAGTTCTAATACATACTGAGTTTATGATATTTTTGTGCAGATATAATACTTGAAAGATAAAGTAAAATTAAGGTCATGTATTATCACCAGATTGCGGATGTTTATGCAAATTCAAATTTTTACAGACACAAAAAAAGAGCTGAGCCTTCAATAAAAATACGTCATGTCTTCTTAACATTATAAAATATATTTTACTTTCGATATTTCGTATGTTTTTACACTTATGTACATTCTTAAAGGTTTTTGCATAATGAAAATTGTCAAAAATGGATAAACATCCGCAGTCTAATTATCGCCGACATTAATATTTACCTCTGGAACATTATTACGTAAATATGTCAGTGGACGAAAAGGATTCGCAGGACGAAAATCGGTAGATTGGCTGTTAGTGTCTTCAATGCCACGAACTCCGTCGACGACTGGAATGTCATTCATTTCGGGATCGTGCTCTACTTTTCTTATTATTTTCAGGTGCACATCAGTTACGATATTCCCTTCGTCGTCCCGTCGGGATGACACGGACACTTCGCACGCGCCATTTTTGCAGATCGCCACGCCGGGTTTCGTTTCATTCCCGCTTAGAATGATTTGAATATCACCACAAGCATTCGAGTTTTTCGCTGAGTTATCCTAAGAATGATAGAAATATTGCAAAATTTTTATTGAAATGTGTATTATATTATTTTACAATTTATATTAAAAGTATATTAAATTTGTATTCTATAATAGAAAAATATTTGTAGGTTCCATTTGACGTATGAATACTTTCTACTCAAGGTTTTATTAGATATTGAAACAACAAAAAGGTTTTATTTACTGCGCAATACGATCACAAGAATCTATGTGGTGAATTTATTTTCCTGAATTTATGGCCAGGAGGCTTCTCATATACCCATTAACGAGCCATTTTACGACCTTGTTTGTAAAATAGGAGCGAAGGTAGTTCTACGTGCTAGCAGGTTCTTGTATCTTTGGGCATGATAAATTTTGATTGTCGAATCGACGTGAATTTTCGTTACAAACTACGTTTACCTGCAGGCAATTTTGATTAGCAT
Organism: Perdita meconis; assembly: GCA_030770465.2. NCBI lineage: Eukaryota > Metazoa > Arthropoda > Insecta > Hymenoptera > Andrenidae > Perdita > Perdita meconis. The sequence continues at coordinate 1,113,596 of JASKOS020000017.1, forward strand.
CCATACTAATGAAGAAGAACCAGGTTTTCTAAGAAAACCTTCGTAGTGTAGTAAATACTGGGATGGGAAAAAGAAATACTCATGACTAAACAATCTTAAGTATGTAAAAAATCTACGCGATTGTTAACATATACCAAAATATACAAAATATAAACAATATTACTCAAGTTAGAATGTTTAGAACATTAAACATACTGTTTCTCAAGTTCTAATTCTTTATTTGTGCTTGTAAAAATTTTATTTAACATAAAAATCTACTGCTACTTCAGCCTTCTTATATTTTCCAATTTTAACAAGAATTGATGTAGAAACATGGAAACGGAAAGATTTAAGTACTTTGAAGCTATAAGGATCCCGCATAGTCAATAATATCGATCAATCCAGCTTCACAATATTATTGTCAATCCTCTTCAATGCCTTCCTATCTAATAATATTTCTAATACTTTCTTTCTTTCTAATCTTCAATCTCACACACTCAATAATATTGTTAATACCGATAAATATTGACAATATTATTGACCGTGTGCGGGTCACTATAAACAGTAGCAAGATTAATAGTAACATTTACTAAGTTATTTACATCTAATATCATTTTCTAGAAACTTTTCATTGCTTTGATCCAACGAATACTTAAAAATTCACTCACCAAGGTGATCCGTTTCTTCAAATCGCCGAACTTAAGAAAGACATTGTCCCCATTTTGTCCATCGATTCGGTCATCGACTTCGTTCAAATTGACAACAATCTGTGAAAGCGCATTATTCACAGTCAAACCATCTACTTGCGAATTTGATTCCAGACCGATTTTCGAAGAAATTTTCGTGCCTAACGCGAGATTCTTGAATCCAAATGACATCAAAAGAATTGTGAGAATAATCCTCGCCTGTTTCTCCATTGTTCATTTAACCAACACTGCCGTTTTTCTTCGCCAACGACTTCGACTGCCACACAAAGAAATAGTTTCGAGGGAGGGATAAGTATTGAAACAGGATGTGTAAGGTACAGTAATGATAATGATTGTCGTATTCGTGTAAGAAAATTACAATGACCTCCGTGGATGCGACTGACAGGACACGAAAAAGAAGTGAGGAAGATCGCGCTTGGAACGGATACGAATCGGTGATCTTAATTGTTTCCTGAAGCGTTATCTTAAGCACGATCTGAGCCATTATCGAGCGTTTTGATATTACGACTAATTAACGCGAATATACGGAAGCGTCGGGTATTGTGTGCAAGTCATAATGTGAGACAGGATAGTTCTTCACAATAATTTATGTTCCACTTAGCATTGCAGGTTTTTGGCATCATATCTTTTGTTATGAACTCGATATCATGTTCCTTATATTATAGAATTATTTAGAGTAAGTGAGTTTTGTTTGCATACATTTTCAGTAATATTTTTGGCAAGAGAAAAGACAATTACATATAACCTTTTTTCTTCTTTTTTATATTTCCTTCTACTACACGAATTAGATAATAGATTTGTTACAATGTTTGGTAACCATTATGTCAATCAATATTTATTTTCAGTATGTTATTGCACATGTAAGGAGATTAATCATCCCCTAATTATCATTATATTAATTAATTTCTGGAACAACACATGGCAGTTTATAGGTATTTCAAACTCAAATTGCATACCTTATGGATTATCTCCTAAATTTCATTATTAATTGTGAGTAACAATTTTGCCATTTTATTCACAAAAATGAAACAATCGATTGAAAGAAATAAAAGACGACAAACGAACTATGAGGTCATTCGATAAGGAATGATTCTGCAGGTTATTTTCTATACAAAAAATTTATCTTGACATTTGATCATTTATGTGCTGATTACAATTTTTTATGATCATCATCCATGTTCACAATAATTTTTGGGGTTTTTCCTTTAAAATGTCGATACCTTTTGAGTCAGAATATGAAACCAAACTTGTTGGTTTCTAGGAAATGATTGACCGAATAAATTCGTCATCCTCATTGCAAAGCATTTACTAATAGCGCATAGACTGTTGAATTTCCATGGCAGCACAATTTCAGGACAAGAAGAGCGTGTAACATCGCTTTCGCGTTAAAAAGGGAGCGCGTGAATGAACTGGCAAAACGCGCAGGACGAGTAAAGTGACAGCGTGTTGCCCTTTCGACGCGAGAAACAAAGAATATGACTGCTCTGAAATGCACCCTGCTGCAGTGTGATCACAGCGAGTACACAGAGGTTCAAGCAATTTTAAATTCCCCCGTTCACGTTTAACGTTTGGCTAAGCCCCTGTGTGAACGAGGGGTCGTGAAAGCTCATTGAAATTCATTAAAACCCTCGTTGCAACTATCCACCCCTGCAGACTACGATAATAATAGATCTCTTAATCATCGTTCTGGCTTTCACCGAGCGACACGATTATATGACTTCTCTCGATTTTAATCCGCTGCCAATAGCCAATATTACAAAACTGTACAAAATGGCAATAATAATACAAAGTTATAGCTAGCTCTGTAACTAAAATCTGTTAATTTAAGTTGGAGATTCAAATTTTTGTCTCATTTTTCTAAATGTAGATGCATTTTGAAAATGAACATGAAATGATTAAATAATATTTCGAAATTTCTGTGTTCATAATTTGAGAAATTTCTGAAAAAGTAATAAATTTCAAAGCACCATGAATCTTCCTCGTTTTTTTATTTTTTTATTTTAGACGGTGTTTCTAGGCTTTTTGTCACATTTCACGAAATTCACTATTTTTATACAAATACAGCTATTTATAGTGAGTCTCAACCATTTCACATCGTTTCGTTTGTTTGTAATTTTGTGAAGATCGGTATCACTGCTACTTCCTTTTTATAGTATAATGCTCAAGCCTATGGTTATTTTTCTTAATTTCAATTACGTCAGAAACTAATTTATATAATAATGAAGAAAACGTTGCCTTGCTTCATAAAATTAAACTGTAATTTATGACTTGAAAACTTCTTTCTTACCGTTTTTTCCTATGTTTCTTTTCGATGGTACAACGCCTTCAAATTTAAGGATCAAGTGTTCAACATATCCATGTTCAAGTAATCCATAAATATTCGTTGACATTACTTACCTGTCTTCGAAAATTGCTTTCGAAACGACTTGGAAGTGGAAGCAATGTTGCTATAACGTTCAGATCTAGATTTTCTTCCATTTTCGCTATTAAATTCAACCCAACGATCCACGCGCGATGTTTTTCGCGCTCTTACACACGCACGATGGTCGGGCATCCGGTTTCCCAAGAACCACGGAGGCGATGCGTTTCCAGACGCATTCACTGCTGATGGAGCGTAGAAAACGGAGTGGCTAATGTACCGTGCCTAATCGGGCCCGCTTTATTGAGGAATCACGAGGGCAGGACACACGCTGCTCACCGCTGGATCCCAACAATGCAAATATGCGAAAAAATTTATGTTCTGGCGCCCCGGTGTACTCATGTCGTTTCCACAACGAGCATCCTGCGATGAATCGTTATTTATGATCGCCCCGGTCGCGCTTATAACACTGTGTGTTCCACAGGCTCCGCGCGTTTCGCGCACAGCGGATAAAATTATACCATTAATCGCGACAGTTTATGGCAGCACGGTGTAATAAGATGCAATAAATTTAGATCTAAAGAGAAGAAATAGTATGCAGGGTTCTGAGACTTGCCGCTCTGTGGTGAATTTCAAGACAAATTTTATAACCGAGGGGCTGTTTCATTAGAGAAGATGAGATGTTCATTAATATTTCATGTGAAGCTTTTTGTTCGAGATGACAAGAAGAGAAAGGTAGGACTTGTTAGCTTTGAAGAAAGCTTCAGTATCGATTATCCTGCCAGTGTTCTTATCTACTTCCAATTGTCTTGAACTTCATATCTTAAGATACTATGAGTAAGCAATCCTGAACTTACCGATGTTATTCAAGAATACGATTCATCCATCTTCGAACTAGATCGATTTATTAATAGACGTGCCGGATTCGAGAATAATGTAGTCATTTTCTGAATGGGTCTGCCAACCCTCCGCTACCTTCATTTAGCAGCAAGAGGGTCGAAGAAACAGTATCGCCTGTCAAAAAGGAGGAAAACGTCGCCGGGGAAGACGATTTAGAGGTGGCCCACGGAACTCGTTCTTTATCATGCTCGATGTATCCGATTACACGCGAAACAGAGCTAGCGCGAGACACCAGAAAATTAGACACGGTGTCATCCATCATTTTAAACAAGACGTCAGGCCTGGGCGCCATTAATTTTGTCACCCGGCACGGCGTGCACGGTGCACGAATTACAGGAGTCGTTTACGGGACGATATCTCACGGTTTGATGAACGATTTCCGAGAAAACAAAAACCCCTTCGACCCTCGCGCGTTCTCTCCCCCCATGTGTGTCTGTTGCTTCAGGCACGCCGAGGAAGAATCTCCGAAAATAGCTGGTTCAAAGGGAATCGGGAGGTCTTCGTCGGGAACGAAACAAGGAGGGCTTTAGATGGCGGTATTTCGCCCCGGAGGAAAACAATGAAAAGCAACGATCCGTGTGTCAATCGGTTTATTGTGCTCGAGACGCCTGGTATTTGTACACTATATCGTTTCGCGTCGTCGTTCCTTTCTGACTATGTACACAGAATTCCTCGCGGTTTGGCGTATTGCGGCACACTTTATTTATAGCTAACGCGGTTTATATGTACGGGGTTTCTGGAGAGGTTGAGGTCAGGCCGATACAATATATTTTGAAGGGATGGAGGAGATATGTCTATGGGGAGCCATGTTCAGGAATTGCAAAGGTTGAAGGATTCGTTATTTGCTGATTTCACGTTTTTGAGGTCCTCAGAATATCATGAAAAAATTTTGGCAGTAATTACTGAGGATTTCTTAACCTCCTGCGCTGGAAATTCATTTAGCCCTTGCTCCGCGTGTAATAGAAATTTTCTATACTTATTTATTGTACACTTTGATATGTGAAAAGGACAAAAATACTGTCAACGTGTTTAGAACATCTTTTGGAACTGACTTAATGGATGTTAAAGTTTGAGCATGTGCAGAAGCTTATTCCAGCGCAAGTGGTTATCAATGTCTTTAGTTCACGAACAAATGATTATTGCTATTATCAGGTACAGTCTTCGGAAAGATTTTAGTCTTATGTAAAGAAGCTCCAGTAGTTGGAGCTATTATATAGAGTCCAAAGACAGACTTTGAGACTGCATTCTGAATACAATCGGGATTCTTCATGTATCAGCAATACTTGAACAGGTCTTAGGCAGTAAAGATCAAAAAAAGGACCATCATCTGTTCATAAACCAGTAGTTCTACATTCATGCTTAACGCTGATTACTTCAGTACAGCTTTCTCAGAACGCGGTTCTGGAGTCCAACAATTGTGGAATAACTAAGGTTAAGTATTCTGGCAGCAGTTAAACTGATCCTCGTCCATTCACCATTGTATCTGACGCCATAATTATTAGCATAACATAAGCCTACACATTTCACAAAATCACACTCATTCCTGGATTTTCAATTCACAGTGTTGGTCAAGCTAAATCCTTCTTTGATAGATTTTCTAACTCCATCTAGATATTTCACACATTTTCTAGCATTAAGCATACTTTTTTAATAGTACTACATCTCTCAATCCTCGATGTTCTATAACATTCTATGAAACATTAATTTTAAAAAACAGAGTCTCGCATAAATCTTTCTCATCCCTTCAACCTTCCGGAAGCTGCATAAACGTAGCTTCAACCTCTCTAGCCACTCGGTACATAAGCACAATTAAATATGTACAAAAATACAAAAAGGATTATTGGCACACTCGAAACACTCACGCGGCAAGCGAAGCGCGTATCACATCGTTCGAAATCGCCGTCGGACAGTTTTCTGCCCAATTGCACAGCTTCCTGAGTACAAGATTGGCAGTTGACGGTGACGCACGAGTTCGCCGGTCCTTTAAGGAACACGATCACATTTCGCTCGGTGAATATTCGATTCAGTCTTAACGTTTAAAAATGGAAACGTGCGGCATGCATGTCAGCCTCCTCGCTGCCAACTATCGGGAAGATTACACGCGTTACATGTGCGCGTCTACTAAATGCTTCTTGTAAAAACAGCAGCAGTCTCTACGGGGAACTGCCGCTGCAACGTCTTCGTCTCGTTAATATACACAGAGCTATGCTTCTACCGGTCACAGATAATCGACTTTACTTGACTCGACCTTAGAAATAACTTTAAGTACTACCATTATGTACACGTCTTTAACACTCACGTACGTTCGCAGCCGCGTCTCTATAATAACATACCGGGTTGCTGTTAGTGTCTCTGTGATTTAAACGTATCTAGTCAGCTGAGTGTGAAAATCCTGGAGGCAGACGATCAACTGGCTAAATGTCGGTCTCTCGTCCCCGGACATCGCCCAGCAGTAAGCCATAACCGCGAACAGCTCGTCGGGGCAATTTATCGGCTGCGCCAGTCTATATCCATCCCTGAGGTACGAGGCCATTTCGAACGCGTCTACCTCCACGTACGGTTGCTGTGCCAGCGTCGTTAGTTCCCATAACAAGACCCCAAATGCCCACTGGAAAATCAGCAAAAGCACATCGTCTCACTTTGATGATAACTGATGATCCCTTCGGTCTCGCCTCGGACGAGACAAACACGAGTCGTTGACAAACACGAATGGGCCTCAGAAACATGGTGTTCGCTCTCCATAAACCCATTACTGAATCATCGTTACTGACTCATTGACGCTTTTGACGAGATATCTCGCGACCCAATTCGTTCTAGGGATTTTAAAGAAATTTTAAGGAAAATTCAAGGAATTTCAAGAAAATTTAATGAAAATTTGAGAAATTTCTAGGAATTCGAAAAACATTTGAGAAAAATTCAGATAATTTCAGAAAAATTCAAGGAATTCCAAAGAATTTCACAAAAATTTCAGGAAACTTCAAAAACTTTTAAGAGAATCTAAGGTGCAATTAATAAAATTCAAGGAATTTCAATAAAAATTTAATGAAAATTCAAGGCATTTTAAGAAAATTGAAGGAAAATTTAAAAAATTCGAGAAATATCTAGATGATTCATGTATAATCAATCAATTTCAGGGAATTTCAACGAAATTCAAGGATTTTCTAGGAAATTCAAGAATTTTTAAGGAAAATCAAGAAAATTCCAGGAATTTTAAGAAAATTGAAGGAAATAAAAGGAATTTTCATAAAATCACTCATCCAAATCCATACAAAATTCTGATATCTCGTCAAAAACGTCAATTGGCCAATCAATCGGTCGCGAGATATCTCGTCCAGGGATACGAAAGGGTTAAGCGTGTATTAAAATTCAACAAGGGCACACAGGAGAGTCTTCTTATGAACCTATAACAGTATCTAGCATAACCCTAAGGGTGTAAGCCATGCGAGGTAAGCCATAGACCCTACTTTTGATCTTTAGACATTCGTATTTAAATCTCTGATCAACAATACCTTATCATGATCTTAAATTTGATTAAATCCCCATTTCGAAAGAAAAATATTTATCTAGACCTTAACTAAACAATAAATTCAAATTTTTAGAAAAAGTGACTTCCGACAATTCGCTGTACAGGTACAATAATTATTGTTTATTGACCCATTGGTTAAAATTAATAAAAAGAAAAGAAACCGTGAACTCACCACATCGGAGGCAGTGCTGAACGTCTTGTTGAGAAGACTTTCTATCGCAAGCCACTTGATGGGACGGTTTTCATTATCGCCAAGGCAGTGATAATCCTGGGGGAACAGGTCCCTGGCCAAAGCGTTGTCCGTGATTTGAACCCTCAGATCATCGTCGACGCTAATGAAATACAGAACGTCGATCGTTTAGCGTTCCCGAGGCGTTCCGTGGACTGATATAAACGTTAAGGGCGCGAGGCACAAGCGGCACGCACAATAAACGTGGCCCGGTTTAAATTTGTCGACTGGTTCGCGTGGGCAACGCAAAAAGTCAGGCGAAAGGGAGTTGCCGCGAGTCCGTATTGAAGTCATCTTCGCGAGACGGAACAGTAGCAGCCCGGTAATTAAACAGCCTCGGCCTCCGGTTGTATTTATTGTTAATGAATGCCACATGGCCAATTAATTTTGTAACGAAACGTAACGACCTTAGTTTATGAAGCTTCGACCAGTGCTTGCTTGAAATATTCGGAGCAAGGTGTATCGATTCTGGAATAGGGACTTTACTCTTTTAACTCGAAACGAAATTCAAAAATTTTAATTTCAATATTCCAACTACTCTGTGGATTTACATTTTACCAAAGTGTTCCTCATATATGTATAAGTTAACAGTTTTGGTGATGGAGTATCTCCATACTAATTAAACGGTTCGTTAAAGCTTCCTGAATAGACCCGTAATCCCTTTTCTTGAATACGAAGCGAAATGTTTCCAGTGCAGAGCGTGAGGCATTATTATAAATAATTCCTTGATCTACTTACACGCAATTCCTAGCGGCCAAGTCCCTGTGCACTAATCTTTTTCTGTGAAGATACTGGACCCCTTTGGCAGCTTGAAGTGCCATTTCCACGACTTCTTGCGTAGTGAGGGCCCTCGGTGGTCCTTCGCTACTCAACTTACACCTCAGCAAGAACCTCTTCATGTTCTTGTAGCCCGTATGCGGATACAAAAGGAACGGCGCGCTTCTGTCCTCGATGGAAACACCCAAAACCGGGAGCAGGGCGGGGTGACTTAAGCCGTACAGTGCTAATCCCTCTCGGAGGAGGAGGGCTACCTTCAGGAGCAACATTTGAGGACACGTTACTACGCTGAAGATTCTATATTACTTTAGATTTTTCGTTTAATAAGATACTTTTATAGAAGGCATTTTATTTCACTTTAACGTTTCAAATTATCTTTTCGTTTCATCTTCACTTGAATACTGTTTTGCTTTGTTTATTTTTTTAATAAGTTTATTGTACTTTTGTTGTTGTAGTAAACATTGTTAAAGATTTTCATTTCCATTTTCAAAGTGATTAAATTAAATAGAATATATCGTATGACTTTTATCAATCAAACTCGTCAAACTCTAGAAGATAAAGTAATAAATAAGGAGGACGAAAAATAATTTCCGCCTTCGACGGAGCGAAGGAAAACAGTAATTCAGAAATAATGCATATTATACGGCCAGAAATTTAGAGTAATGCTTTCAGAAAGCAAACGAGTTTCTTCACGCTTCCATAAAGTAGACAGGAAACACAAAGTACACGTAATTACACGTCGATGTTATGGCAAGATTGCAAGTTAATTCGGAGGGAACCGCGGCTAATTGAATTAACAGTGTTTAAACAAGTGTTCTCAAGTTTCGCGGTCGAAGGAAAAGTTATTTACTTGCGACTGGGATGCATGTTCAGCAGCAGTTTTCACTAGGACATCCCTCGAGGAAGACGCGCCCTCCTCGTGATAACTGCCTCTGTACACGCGACCGAAGGTGCCCTCCATTTCGATGCTGAGAAGGCGTACCCTGCATCTGTAACAAGTGCGAAGGCAGATTACTTCGGGCTTCGTGACGCTCGGCATCAACGGAACCGATAATTATTCCGCACAAATTCCGAATTCCGCTTTATGAGATTATTGACAGGTTCGTGTTAACGTTGAAACAGACTTCAGAGACGGACAAACTTAATTTATGCAGTTAATTTTTTTTTGTGTTCGAGAATTTCAATGAACCCTCGACTTTCACCTCTTCGGTGTCAATTTTGGGAGCAATTTTAGGTGTAACAAATTAGTATCGAAAATACTCAAAAAGAAACTGTGTTTTTAAATGAGTTGCGCTCAGATTGAAATAAACGAAATGTTTTAATTCTAGAAGATCGATCATGCGATTAACGCCTACAGGCGTTGATAAATCGATATATGCAAATCGTAGATGCAGTCAGAGGATTCACGCATACAGAGCAAGCAAAAAATTCGGTTTTCAGCAGTTAAAAGGGTTCTGAGAGTGGGAGCTGTTCAGTGGACAATTCTTGAGTCGATCGATCGTGAAACGACACGTTCCGTATAATAGAACTTGCTGGATGCTAAGATTCTTTTGTTCTGGTTTTACGACAATCCACTTGACCCGAAAATTTGTGCTAAACTTGCGTTCGAGTTTGTCAGCATTTCGCGAAAAATTCTTTGAACCACAAGATTCGCAACACTAGATAACATAGACTGACACTTCTTTCGAGGCCGGAGTAATGCTAATTGAATTAAAATTCTAAGTACCTTTGGACCGTAATCTCCTGAATTCTTTCGTGCAACTCGCGGCTGGGTCGATCGTCCAGTCTCCTGTAAGCAGAAGTGGAAGTCGTGGATGTCGGCGGTGGCGTTTCAGAAGACAAAAAAGTCTGTGCGGGTCCAACTCCTGTGCCTCTCTCAACACTGCAAGCTGAGCTGAGTCCTCTAGATTCCCTGCAGAATAAATGGAACATCTCCGGCTAATAAAATTATAAACACCATTTTTAAGAGTTTTAAATATTTCGCAATTTATCCGTTCCAACAGTGTTTTCTCGAAAGGCCACTTTGCTTGGCTAGTTACGTTTCAGTTCCAGCACTATAAAATCAGGTTACTCACTGAAGAGGATCACGATGCCTCCTAGTCTTCTTATCGCGCACGTAGTAAGCAATAACCAGCACAAGAACGGCAGCGATGAAGGCACAGGCGCAGCCAACGGCGGCGTAGAACACTTGTCCGCCGGAGGAGGATCCGGAAGCAGCGACCAAGACTTCCTCCGCGCCGATGTTGCTCTTATCCTTCAGGCAGATTTTCTTCCGCCTGAAGTCTAAGCTGGTTGTGTTCCTCCTCGACAAGGAGACATTTATTCGGAGGCTTAGGTCGATTTCCGCGTCGTAAGGCCCGCAGTGTAGTGTCAAGGCCCAAGTTTGCAGCCCACCCACAGGGATTTCGCCTGCTTTGGTGATGTTTAGAGAACTGCTTAGGGCTGACGGGTTGCTGATGTCCACCGACATTGTGTAGGGCAGCTGAAAATAGTAAAAATGTCTCTTGTTTAACCGTCTGCCTAATTACAGATGGCATTAGCTACTTGGGCCCTCGTATGGATTCATCAGCTCAGATCTGAACCACAATTAGCTTGGGTCTAACCTTCTTTGAGGCGTCCTTTGATAAAAGGACCTAGCCTAGTGTCTCCTGATACCTCAGTGGTCCTAAGGAGTTCGAGAAGAAATGCAAACTGCTGGCGACTCCTAATCTGCATAGAGACGTCCGCCAGGGGAACAAAGGGAATGGGGAGAAGGAGGAAAGTTGGAGCAGTGCAAGAGTATTTTTTCGAGAGCATCGAATCGACGAAGGGAGGAAAAGACGAGGAGCAAATGAAACAAAGCCGAAGGACGTAAGGGACCAGGGCAGCTACTACTCGCTCGTAATCACGCGAGCGTTGAACTCTTCCTATAATCTGAAACGTACCATTCTCGGAAGACAATTTGCGTCCAGCGGAGGGCAAAGTGAATCTAGAGGACCGCGGCCAGGTTAAGGCCCGGGGAAAGGAGAGACGACGAGGAGCTGAGGCTGAGGGCAGAAACGGCGGGGAAGCGGAGGATGGGAAACGGAGGAGCTAAAGAGCGAGGGATTCAGTGGGAGAAGAATGGCTAGAGATGAAAGAGAGAGAGAGAAAGAGAGAAGCGCAAGCGGCTCGGAGAGCTCGGAGCTGATTACCAGCTCGCAATGATGATCGGTTCCCAACTAGCTGCGGAGAAGGCACCTCGTCAACCTGCTGGCTTGTCGCTACTACCGCTACGCTCGGCGATCCTCCTCTGCCTTGCAATCTTTTATCACCGCGAGCGGACAACTATGTGCTGACAGTGGGTCCTCTGTAAACTGGTTAACCGCTCGGTTTAAACTGTCAGGGGGTTTTGTGCTTTTTGTCTTTCTTAGTTTTTGAAGGTGCGTGGTGTTTCAAGCTGACAAGGACTCATTTAGATGCTAGGAATTTATTTTGAATACTTGTAAATGAGGTTGTTGATGATTTGTATTTTATATCATTTGTAAGCTGCGGCTAGTGATATCTGACACTAGCAATAAATAAACCTGACATGTTTATAAATGATTTTATTATTTTAAAGAATGTAAAAAAAGAGCAAAAACGAAAACTTGCATGATGCAGTTTACTTTAAACAAGTTTTAAAGAAACCAAAGTTTTCGGATTACTAAAGTTCCCTCATTACCGGTCAATACAAGTCACAATCGATTTTAAACACGTTAACAAAATGTTCTGCCAATTTAAAATTGATGATTGGGTTTCAAAGTAACCCGCAAACACGAGCAGATCATTAATCCAAAATACACAGTGAATTTGTCGAAACGAGGGACCGACGGAGTCAAAAGCAGTCAGTTTGATTGGCAGGTAGCCGGTGCGTCAAAGTAACGTTCGGGACACTCGGTTTTGTCGCTGAGGTGACGGATGTCTCCGCGCTGGTCATCAGTCTCCAGCTTTCTTCTTCTCCTTCTTCCTTTTCCTTCCACCGAGACAGCTCGAAGAAGTGGCTGGACCACTTTGTCCTACTCTTGGATCTGTTCTTTTTTCTACACATTGTCGACGAGTCAATCCGACACCGTGCCGCATTCTGCCCACTTTTCGCCGCCACTTTGTCAAAGTACCTTCATCCACAACTAACTGTCTAATGCTTCGTTTATTGTCGAAACGAGTAAAGCTCGTTCAAGTGCGAACGAGGCTTTAGGGTCTCTCATTTATCAGTGTCTCCTCATTATAGATTCACCACTCGCTCGTGATAAACTTGCGGTGAGACATTTGTTTCTGAGGTCAAGTCATTTACTGATAGCGCGGTCGTTCGTTTTTATGATAGTAATGGGGGTGAATGACAGCAGAACTCTTATATAATTCTAGAATGGTCACCATAACGGATCTTAGTTCATATCTAAATGACTCAATAGCCTTCCCAAGAAGGCTGTATTCAATTCATACTCTGAATCCAAGAATTCTAGGCATCGTAGATTACAATTGCAACTCCAGCAAGAAGAAATTACTTAACGAGACCGAGGCAACGGATAAAAGGTAATAGAATATTGGCAGTGCACTCAGATATTAAATTGCTGCGTTTCATCCGCTAAAACGTGCCTCCAGTTCACTTCAAACGCTCTACTAACAATAAGCGCGGCATTGAGCTACTCGTCGAATAAATCGTGAATCCGGCGATTCGTTATTAAGAATTCCCTCGAGCGGATGCCGAACTAGCGAACTTAAAGTGATCCCACTTCTGTCGAGGAGAAAGCCCCTCGGCGAGTTCATCTCGGTTGAATGACGAATATCGAGGGCAATGCAGCCTCGCGTCAAGAATCTGAGAAACGGGAAGGACCGAGCCACGGCTCGGTAATCCGGATAAGTGCGTCTCAGAAGGAAAGATACAGGAAAAGAAGATAGGAGGCGAAGGTTTCGACGCTGCGCTGGTTTGTGTGTTCGTTCAAGCCTGAAGCTCGTTGCGGATGCGACCCGCGGCTCTGACGGGTCTCGGAAGCGCGAACACGCGGATGCCCTTCGTTAACGAGGGGATTCTCCTTTGGTCTCCGAACGACTTGGAACTTCGCCGGGAATCAAAGAAACGCAAACGAGGAATAAACTAGGCGAGAGACACGGCGAGAGTTACAACGTTTCGAGGACCCATGTCGCCTTTCCATTACCGTTCCCGGCGTCTCCTTGTACCTCAAAGTCCGCGCCCCGCTTTTTAATCCCCCGCTACTCCGCCGTGGATTTACATCAAAAAGAACGCCTTCGAACGTCCACAAAAGTCTTTATGGAACTCACCGGTCTGCCAGCCAGGTTCTCCCAAGTGAAATGCAGCTTGTGGACTTGCGCCGGCACTGGCACCACGAACTTAATTGCGTACTCGTTGATTACGCCTTCTCGCACGTAGAACAGTTCCGCCTCCAGACCTGAAAACAGAGAGAAATGGTTTGTTTAAAAGAAATTCTTTGTTGCATTGTTACTCTGTAGTTAGATACTGTATCGTCTATGGTGGGGATTCTAGTTCGGGGGAAGGGAGTGTTTTTCAGGGTAATTCTTTTGTAGGTCTCGATTCTGAATCGTCACCTTAGATCGAGACAAATTTATAATATATGCATATAAAAAATACAGATTGCTGCATACATTTAAATATCTTTGAAAGTATCAATAATACTTAAACGTGCTTCAAATAAATGGCATAAGAAAGTACATTATCTTATATTAATGGTTTTTCTTTTTAAATGTACACTAAAGGACATTCAAGTCATTTTAAAAATGTTAAATGCAGTCCACGTTTTGTAATATTATATCTCCAACAACATTTGATACATTACGCATCTTTTTTTTAAGTAATAGTTTTATTTATACACATAGGATTTGGCCGTCTTTGGTTTAAGATTGGAAGTACGAGATTTCGTGTCCACGTAATGCAGAAGAAATGACATTACAACGAAAGGAGGGTGAGGCTATTTATTGGTGGTCGATTCTGTGCACGAAGATAGTTCCCCGATACTCGTCTAAAGATGACTCATACCGGCCTGTTCGTGTCACGACCAACCTGGCGTGTGTTCCTTCCACAAATCTAGGAAAGTGATGTACGATGACACTGATTGCGATACAAGCGAGTTCGATACCATGAAAAAGTCAGAGGAAATCCGGGGAAAATATATGTCCCTAATCTCAAAAAATATTACAGGTGAGCAAACTTTTCTTCGCCATGAACCGACAAGTAATTTGTGGTAATCAATTCTTTTTATTTGAAAAAAAATGTTTCATTACACCAATTGATTTGGACAATTATCTTAAATAAATATATTTATTATTTTAATATTATTTACTTTATAGTTTTCAAGTTCAAAGCGTCTGTCTTGAAGGATTGTAAAATATTAGACTGCCTGACAAATGTAAATATGCAAATTAGACCAAAAATGTAAAGATATAAAGAAATAACAAACAAAAATACATAAACAATTTTAGGAAAACAGTAGACTGGAGTTAAACCAAATAACCCTAAAGTTCACATGTGACTGAATAAAAGAGGCGCAGTCAACAGAGAGTAGAGCATATTACTAAGCGCGAATCGCATAGCTGATACAGGAAATGAAAGGAAAAAGCAACCAGCAATCAGGGTAAAGCGTGGAAAAATGAATCCTTGAAGTAATAAGCGTCTACCTAACTCTCGAGGGACACGTGATGCAATGTCTACAAGTCTGCGTGAGAAGCAATCGACTGCTCCAATACAAATCCCGTGAACCGATGCGAAACAGGAAGGATTCTATTTTGTCTTGCAACAATTTACCCAGCGAGAACGAGTACCTAAGTAGCGTAGGCAGAAACACATTGTCTAAAGGAAACAAAATGGTTTCGTTTTGTTGTTTCAATGGGCTTGTTACTTTCTTGCCTACGTACAGCGTTTACTTTCGTAACGCTACCGTCGGGTACAACAAAACGTTGAAATACTGGTTCCTTTGTCTCTACAATTGCAAAAAAGGTGTTTCCAAACCGTATAAAATCAACTGTTCCAGTTTCATTTGAAGCGAAACTCTGATTTTGCACATTTTGGTTTTCCTTAGAAATTCTGGATGCTAAACGTGGTGTCAGTTTCCAATGCTAAACAAAGGCGAAAGTTGAATACGTAAAAGTCAAAAGGCAAAACATTTTTCTGTTTCGTGCACCCAGGAATCAGATGTCACGGTTTGTAAGCGATACACCAGCCTCCTCGGGTGCTTCTACACGCTGAACTATGGTTTAGAAAAGCCTGCAAAGGATTTTAAATGCCGTGCAGGTCGGAGGGGTAACGGATATACCCCGAGTCGACTCGGACGTCCACGAACACCGTGGCAATTCGATGTTACGCTACCAAGTAATCCCCCCGGCGGAGGAGTTCGCATTCAGAAGCCGCAAGGTTACGTGGGCGAGTCGAGTCGAAGTGGAAGATAAAAAGAGGAGAGCAGGAGCGAGGCGAGGCGGGTGGGAAAAGGACGGAACGGGCGCACGTCGTGTACTCCCTTCGAAGGTCTATGCTCGTTATATCAGATAGGACGGTTAACGAGGCACGAGTTGGATTTTTAAGTCACCCGAAGACAATGTGCCGTGCCCCCACAATCGTGTCTTTGCCTTTGGTCCTTCTCCTTCGCCTCGCCTTCCCTCGCCCCCGGCTCCATCGGCCTTCGGCCTTTACCGGTTTTCTGCATCAGATATCGTATACCCACGACCCCAGAGCGCGCTGGCCGTTCCTCCAAGCCGAAGATCTCTCGCCTTCCCTCCTGGAGACCTGGCCCCGCAGTGTGTCCGTCGTAAAAAAGATACCGGGGTACACTGTGGGATCCTCTCGGAAAATAATTACCTTTGGATCCACGAAACCACGCTGGGTTATCGCCGGTAAAAATCGAAAGGCTTCGCCCCCCCCCCCCCCCCCCCGCCCCCATGAGCAGGACACTTTTATAGGTACCCCAGGTATCGGTGATCCTGACTTTCGATCGGAGTCGCTCCCGGTGAGTTATTGGAGAAAAGATATTCCTCATTGAGACGATTGGAGGTGAGCCGTAGGAGGCTTTAAAATTACGACGCAGTCCGGACGCAACGTTGTCGAGCGTATTGAGTTTCCGGAAAGCCGGCCCAGTCTTCCCCTTCATTCGTTTTAACGAGAGATCCTTGATATCGCAAGGGCGATAAGCCCAATTATCGCCGTGTGCTAGGTGCGACAACTTAGGCGTGACCTCGTTACCAGCTTTAAGGCGTCCTTAAAGCCCCTTATCTAGTCAGGCGCGGCGCAGTCGCATCTTCTTTCACGCATTAATGCGGGAACTTTGCATGTGGGTAGCCGAGGGGTTGGCGAATACCAAAGATCCTTTGATGTCTGGTACGACTGCAGCGGGCCGGGGCGTGCGAGCAAGAGCAGCGAAAGGGGAAAGAAAAAGATGAAGGAAATGCAGAAAGAGAGAGAGAGCCCTTTCAACGAAGGCGTCGACCCTCGACAACGAGTGCCAGACACAATTGTCACGAGGGGGTTCCACGGCAACCTTTCCTCTCTCTCAGAGCGTGTACGATCTCTAACTACAGCGAGGGACGCGCCTGCCAGGAGAACTCTCAAACTGTTACGGAACCCTTACCCGCCCTGCTGACATCCGGAAAACGTGGCGGGATCAAAGATAAGGAACCGAGGAAACTCAGACGGCTAGTCGGACCGCGACTTTGTCAACTCGCCCACAAACAAATATCGATCAACATCATCCAAGAGCCGGCAGAGCGGAAGGGGAGTCCTTATGAGACTGACGTGCACTTTCTTCTGTGTGCCTATGACCTCTTTGATAGGCGTACTGAACGTGCTGGAGTCAGGTCAGTTACTTTGAAAGAACAAAGACGCGAAATACCACCTTGGTTGAAGACTTGGGGTGTGACGCGAGGTGCTGCTGAGCCTCCGAAGAAGCTGAAAGAGCTTTGAGGTCTCTGGAAGAATCGAATCGAAAAGGGGATGTTGAATGCGAGTAGCGGGGATGATGAAAATGGGAATGAACGGAAAATGTGGGATTCCTTAAAGGTTTATTAATATTTGGGAGTGAACAAATGAAATAGAAAGAGATACTTAGTCAAAGAAAGTTGAACAAAGACAGTCGCACACCAAACAACACAGCGCATGAATGGCATAGGACTCACATCGGCATATTCTGATTATTATACATATGTAGTTTAAATAGAAATGCGCACGCTTATCAATAACAGCACCGCATCGACACTCTTCCGTACCGTATCGATAGCGGCGACATTCTCGGCATGAATGTTTTGTCGATTAGGCGACGATTGCATGCCGATTGTGTGCTACTAGTTACAGAGACACTCTGTACTACTAGTACAGTGGGTATTCTTATGTACCCAATACCTTCTCCTTTTGTCAATATTTTCATTCTTATGAAGTAATAATGCTATCATAGCTAACTCCTCAGTTATAAAATTTGATATTGCTGAGAAATTGCTGATGTAGTACTAATACCGTATCGATAGATGTGCGGCAAACAGCATCAACTCGTGAACACCTAAATGTTGTTGTTCCGATGCTGTGCTGTTTGGTGTGCGACGGCCTTTAGTTTACTAGACCTCACAAGATCAACGTATAATTGAAACAATAGTACTAAGTCTACTTTTGGTTTCAGATAGTCATAACATATCCTAGCCCTAGACTATTACGCAATAGAACAACTTTCATATCGATGATGCTTCGCGATCAACATCATTACTTGTATATAAAAAAATATTTGTCTGTTTCCTTAAATACGTATACGCTATATAATATAGCCTGGAAGTTGCAAAAAGATTGCATCTATAGTTTGTTTAGAAAAAATTCCAAATATGACCTAGATTCCGCTTTCACTAAAGGTGATTAGTTCAGCTTCTGTGAGGCTGGACCAAAACCACCGAACTGCCGCGAACCAGTACATAAACTTAGAGATCGCTATGATCAATCCCTGGAGCAGTAAGGTGTTCGGCCGTGCATGGGACAAAGGGCAGAAAAAAGTGGTCGCCAAAAAGGACCGGGTGGACAAAGATGAGAAACGCTTAGCGTCTTCGTTTCGCGAGGCGCGAAACAGCCGGCAAAATTTCGCAGGGCACCGTGTCCCCCGCTGTCAAAATACGGCATAGAGGCGAGTTGACGAGCGAAGCTTCAAGAGTTGCGGTATAAAGGGGGATCCTGAAAAAAGGGCCCGCTGAATTGCGGTGCTAGCCGCGGGGGCCCCAGTTTTCTGACCCCCCTTTCGTCTCCCGCGGGTCCTGAGGCTTTGGGTCAGAAACCCAACACCTTTCGAGCTGAAAACCCCCGGTACGGTTATAACGAGGCCTTCCCTCGCCGAGGGTTTGAAAGAGAGATGACGGCGGGTGGCTGGGGTACGAGGGAGGGACACAGAAAAAGGAAAAGGCAGAAGGGTGAAGTGCAGGTCGAAGGAACAGGAAATATTAGATTTACACATCGTGACGCCTGTTCACAATGCAACCGTCCCGATCCTGCCCCGAACGATTTCACTGCGACTCCGAAGCGACCGACCTTTATGCACCACCATCTTCTCTCAAGCAGCCTTTGTGCAATTGCAAGGCTTTACTATGGTCTTGGTTTCTGCGAAAAATATAAATTTTACGGCGCGGTTCGCGGAACGAAACACTTCCTTTCTTCGGAATCGGTTAGAAAATTTTGACGAGCTTTTAATAAAAGATAACCCCTTTGCTGTTGGAAGGTACAATGTCTCTTTCTGAGTTGACGTTCATGTATTGTCAGTTGAGGTGTTGACAACTCGTAGTTATTTTGTCAGAGGCAAAAATAGATTTCGCCAAAGGGACACGTGATTCCCTGAAATGAAGTATCTGCAAGTTTGCAAGAAAATCGAGTCCAGTTTTTGCAACCCTCGCATGTGAATAATATTCCTTGTTCTCACGAAACACCTGCGCAACATAGAAATGGTTAGGCTACTTGTTCGCTCGGGGACAGAGCCTGGAAACAGGCTCCGTTTCTTGGGCGTGTTCGGGCAAACCTCGAGTTGCACTTTCTCAAGCGGCGTATGGTCAGAGTCGATCGGCGACCAGCAGAAAAATTCTGAGCTAATCTACGACGAAGGTTACTATGGAAACTCGAACTCATCAGGCACGATCCAAAAATGATACGCGGAGCTGAGGTGAACGACCAGTTCGGGGCAGCTGGTCTTCGCCGATATCTCGACACGCGGCCACGCCGGATCTAATAACGTATGCGAGCACGCTTGTACAAACGAGTTCGCGTTCGCGTGTTCAGGCGCGCGTGCTGCCGCTGCATGGGGTATTTTTCACTTTCGCCCAGCGCGTACAAACGATGTGGGCGTGCGTACATACTCGATGCACGTATACACACGCGATCGAGTACTGTTAAAGTCTCACCCACGTGCGAGTTCAGGATTGTAGGCGCACACGAACTGGGTGTGCCTCAGCGTTTCGAACGACTCGCGGCGAAATCTTGCAGTAACCACTTCATTTGGCTTTGACCTTCGAGGGATCTGACGGGAGGTATTATGATCATGCTCGTTAAGCAGAAAATTCACTATTTATAGCCGGAGTGGATAAATGAAACGGCTGAAGAACTAGTTCATTTAGTTTTTCATCACTGAGGAGCCTAAGGCGAGGTCAGGAAATACGTATGAAGTTGTGAGTTGTAGCGGTTTGTGTAGAACAGCACGTGTAATCAGCTACTTCGTTTCATAATTAACTCTGCTACAGTTCTTGGGTATTTTTCCGGCAACAAGTGTTTCAATCTTAATAAAAATGTGAAAAAGTTAACGTTATTACATACGTTTCTTCTTCTATGATATTCTCTTAAAATTTTAGTTGTCTACCTTCATTATGCTAATAATTTAAATTCGTATAAATCAATTTTTTAAGAGAAACGTAGTTTGGTTAAGCCTATAGGTAGGTTTAGTAGGGAAAGTATTATTTTTAGGATCCTGCTTTGTGAGACCACCAACTGACCTTCTCTTGGGTTGACCTTAACTCCAATAGCTTGGTTTCCTAGGATTAATGAGACATAAACTAATCAACTGCATAAACTATCATCAAAGAGGTAGAGTATCTAAAGGGAGTCTGCAATTACGCTTAACTTCAAGAAGCTTGTAAAAAGTGTTTAAGAAACGAGAAATAACGTATTATTTGTCATAAAATATGCAATACAATTTACCGCTTATTCCTTGTTGTTGCTGCTTCATTTGTTATAGATATACTTTTAAATATGTGTTGGAACATGTAGTAACATGAGATGACAAACAATACCTTGTTGTCGTCTTAGTGTGGCTATAGCTTTACGTTATATGCAGACTTTTTCGACGTAAATTTCTCTCCGGATAGACCATTAAATTACATAACTTCTGCACAACTTTTTATTCACTATATCTCGTGTTCTGTACAAACAATATCCCATAGTTTCTATACTCTACAAATTAGATCAGTCACGTTGACTCATTGTACACTCATTATGACACCAAAGGAACACACCAGTTCAGGGTTACTGTTCCAAAATCCCTACGTTACTATAACCAAAACCATTGATGCAAAACTTTTATACAAATCCGGCGCACAATTATTCGTTTCCTGACAAATACCAATTACACCATTCATCCGAGTTTGACGACGAAGTTAATTGAGAAGTGAGGGGCCGCTCTAAAGTTCTCTTAACCAGAGGCGCACCTGCGATCGTTTGGCCATATTGCTGCCATTGTGAACATGCTTATAAGAGGCATGTGTGCTACGTTAGACCCACCCTCTATATAATACAGAAGGCTGACTGCTTAGCATATATCGAACGAATACGTGGGCTCTTCCTCCGCCGACGGGGGTCTCCTCTGAATAACCCATAAGTCCTGGCCAAGTCCTGGACGTCGTTTGTACTCGCTTCTCCTTTTCCCTCTCGGTTTATCCTCCTCCATTATTGTGAGACCGATTCCCCTCTTCGTCTCTCCTCGCGGGCCATAGGTCACATCCAGGAAGGCGTAACTTCACGCGACACCGGTTATAATTCACTCCGGAAGATCGTAAGTAACGAGACGGAAAGGGGAAACGGGAGGAAAAAGAAGGAAGGAGCAGAAGCGTGCACCCGCTGAGTTATTTCGTCGCTTCAGGAATACCTTTTCGTGTCTTTTCGAAACTCGAACACGTTCTCTTTATGGCCCTAGCGGAAGGATTAAGGGAACTTTCATGCTGCATCGTTGCCTTCAAATCCTTGGCATCCTTCACTGTCGATCATAGAGGATTGCCCCATCCTGACTTAAGTTTCCAACCGAAAACGGTGGAACATGTAACTTCGGCAACCCTGTAAGCTGATTTCTGCAGTGTTCTATGCATTACTATTCCTCCGGTTGAGAGTTTGCGTTAACAAAACTAATTTCCCTGTGTTCACCCCAATTCCCCCTTTCCCCCATAAGGATCCACCCATTTATCTCCCCGCGAAATATGCTTCCGCGTGCTCGTGGTTAAATCTGGTTCATTGTCCTGTGACGAAGAGCAGCGACGGAGCATAGATTCCCGGCACTATAGGTGACCCAGCGTCTCGTTTATTTGTCGAGGGCAGGAAAGCGGCGAAACGAGAAGCAAAGCAAACTTGCGACGCGGTCGGAACGTGATTCTGGCATCGGGAGCTAAAATAATATTGTTCCCGGCGTTGCACCCTCGGAAACGCGATTGCTGAGCCCTGGCTAGAGCCGCTATATCGCTCGATGGCGATAGCGAAAGCCCAACCGAACAGGGACTGACAGATGGGTGGGTTGATTGAGACGTTGTCGCCACCGCGGAGGGGACATATGGCGCTGCACTAGCAATCAGAACGCGGACGTGAAGAGGATTACGTGACGACTGCGAGTTTATCGTGACGTTCGATCGGGTGTCCTTTCGTTGTAGCACGTTCGTCCGCTTCGATCGACAGTGCTCGTTAAGAAGGATTCGCCAGGAAAGCCGACTCCAAAGAACCCCGACCGTCCGGATCCTCTCCCCGGCTTCTCCTGTGAACAATCTTCTCCTCTTTTTCAGCTTTAATCCTTCAAGCTGTCTGCTCCGCCACGTTGGGCGATTGGTCCTTTTATTTTCGAATTATGCGGAGGATTGATTTCTCTAAGCCGGTGACTTCAATGGGGATCTCCCTTTCCCGTAGGATCTTAGTACATACTTTCCAAAGTATTGCAATTCCTGGAATCTGTGAATAGCTATTCACTGTTTACACTGACGTATGCTGAAAGGTGAAAAGTCACCGAATTTTCACACTTACTGAAACCTGTCAACAGAACATTAAATACATCAAATTGGATTTTCGATTAGTCAGCACGTGATGAAAATAAACACCACTAACGCGCGTTCACAAAACAAAAAACTCCATCACCCTTTCTTCGACGACTGTGGGGGAGAGTTGTATCCCAAATTCCAAGAAAAGAACTGACCTACGTGTACACGTGTTCCACGACAACCCAGGACTTCTCTCAATGTCTCCAGAGAGATCAATCTTCCGTCAGGAGTCCCGCTGCCAGGACGGAGGGTTTGTCACGTGCGATTTATTAGGAAAGCCTGCCAAGGGATGAGACCTTCTACAAGGACGATTTCTCCGACGGAGAAGGAAGGACATCGAACGTAAAAAGGCAGGCCATCCCCCGCTGAGGAACTCGCATAGACCCTGGGGCTCAGATGCTATCTACGGTTCGAGGTCTTTGAATTTTTAAATGGACCTCACCATGTGTTCCTTTTCCCGGCGCCGATGCCTTGATAATTCGAGGGACGCGTTCGCAATTCCGTCAGCTGCCAAGAAGATGACACAGAACAAGACACGACACTTTCCTGACTCACAAACGCGTTCGTTCTCGGGTAACATTCTCATCTAGCTCTATTTTCATGCTTCGGGAATTGACAGAGGGTTTCTTACATACACTCGTACAATTCCAGTGGAAAGTGTGTGTGTTGGTAGTTATCAACATTCTTTTTTCTTTGCTTTGTCGTTTAACATTTCTTGTCATGTTCATTTATGACACTGTCATTACGTGACCGTGAGAGTTTCAGAAATACAAAAGCCGAAGTCAAGGACTTTTAGGGACCGACTAGCCCCAATGCACTGAACAAGATTCTCGCGCGACTAGTTTTCGTGGAGTTCAGTCACGAAGCGTCGAACCAAAGGCTTCTAAAACGGCAGCGTTTTCGAGTTTCCTTCGCCACGGTAGTTAGTTCTAGGTAGCAGGTAAAAGGCGAGGACGGGTACCACTTAAGGACCCATTTGTCAGGAACTGTTTGTGGTCGTTCGAAAGAGTACGAGTTCCTATTTGCCGAGTCACCGTATATAAGGGCTCCAATGCTTTGAAGTCTATACGTCAGAAAAATACCCACTCCCAGGCACGCAGTTAGTATCGGAGTGAACGGTGTTTATGGATAAAAAGAAAAGGACTCCCTCAGAGAGCCTGAATCACGATCTTATATTGAATCAAGGGAAAGCTGCGTGGCCCCTAAGTACTCCAAGTGCGCGAGATGTTTTTCTCAAAGGATCCAGGAGGAGGAAGAAATGACGACTCATCTTCGAGAAGCAGATGCTCGTTAAGATTCTGTCACTCAGGAGTCCTTGTGTGAAAGCCAAAACAGACACAGGAACAGGGATTAAAAGATCCTTTATGTTGATAACGCTAAGGAATTGATGAATACTCTCGTTAACAGAGCGCAGGCGGCTAGGAAAAGGCGAGAAGAGCAACGTGATCAAATTTATGTTACTTAGTTCATAAGTGTTGCCTCCGCTCTCAACCTGGCAGACTCTCTCGGCGTTAGTTATTCCAAGGTCCCGGTACATTTACGCCCTTAAGAATGCACTTAAGTAGTTGCGGAGCCCTAAATTTACAAAGTGCCGTATAGCAGTGAATCCCACTCGGGACGTATTTCTTTTTTCATGATATCCCTTGACAGAAAGATCTCCCAAGCGCCCTTAGGAAACTAGGGTACAAGCGTGTCCACCCTCCTGCCGCGCACATCCTCCAAATCTCCAGAGGAATACAGAGCCTGAGAGTCAATCTCGTTACAGCTTCATCAACGTTTCGATGTCCCTCCAGTTTTATTACCAACTATTCCGTATCGGCGCGAAAAGAGCATCGACGGTTGCCAGGACTTAATAGTATCTGTTTGAACGTAGAATATTCCAGACCGTAGGACTTGTTATGACAAGGTACTTCGGGAATCAGTGTACCACTAGGGAAACACGACCAGCCACTTGACTCTCGCAGGGAAAAGTTACACGTGTCGCGCATCGAAACTTCTTCGGCGTCTCGGTCGCCGGCGTTTCCGTCTCTCCGACATAAATAAAGGACGCGAGGAAAGGCGCGTACGTCGCTGGAAGGAAACCCACGGGGACCGGAGCGTTGCCTCCGACAGCTCCTCATGTAAATGTCCGGCCAACACATCCCGCAGAGTGTCCCTGGCACGTAAGCCGAACGAAACGAGTCGACGCACACAAGCGAAAACTTAAGGCGCGGATCTTAACGAGGAGTCGAAGATTGATGCGGACAACGGTGCAGCATCCGCCCGCCGGTCCATCTTGAAACCGTACACGAGAATTTCTTCGCGGCCTTTCCCTCGTACCGCATCACTCTCTGTCATTTCTGCATCGACAGATACCATCTCCCGGCTTTCCGCCGCCTCTGCCCACTCGTGTCTACGAGTTCTCTTCTCCCTCGATCCCACCTGTGTCTATTCCAGCCAGTCATTCGACCCAGCAACTCCGGAATCACTCTTGAATTCCCCAGGATTTCAAACGAATAACCCTAGTGAACTATGGGATCCTTCACCGATTCCATTTTATTCGCGCCGTTAAAATCGGCGAGGGTTGGCGAAGGTATTTAGGCAAACAGGTAAAACCGCCGTCGATTTTGCGGTGAATCGGGCAGTAGGCTGGTGTTTTAGTATTTTGTGGAGCCGCCGTTCGCTACGCCACTGCGCGTGCATAAACGTTTTCACGGAGCCCTGGCGGGACCTTTGAGGCCACCCCACTCCTAAAGTAACATCACGAGGGGCCTGTCAGGCCCTAACTAGCTAAGGTCGGTCCCGAGCCGGACTCACACGAGCAGAACACCGCCTCGGGTACGAGATTGTTCGAATGCACATTACTTTCGTGTTTTGACACGGACTTCTGACGGATGATGCTCGCGCGCATCATTTTGCTGTAACGTTTTCCTGATTGGACAGATTTATTTTACTGGGGGCCCTTCTTTCGTCCGCTGCTTCGACCAATTGGTTGATTATTGAACCTAATGAAATTTTCTATTCAAGTTAGCATTAAAATACACGTGTCAAAACTTGATTGTAGATTTTTATACGTTTACGACGAGTGTGGCTGTGTTTATAACTACGTAGATTCTGATTCTCCATGACGAAGTCCATGTTAGAATGTACAAAACACATTCAATAAATTTTAATCTTAAAAGCAATACAGCGTCATCCACGTATCTCGGAACCCGAACTCATTCGTATTTATGTGCGCGGGTTCCGAGATACGTGGATGACCCTGTACCTTCATTTAACTACATAGTCATTACGGAAGATTACTATTATGTTAACGGTACACTTAATCCCTCGTTTCAAATGTTTTCACCTGAGTCAACCAACTTTTCCAGAGAGCCAACAGAAAATTGAACATGCAAGCGTGAATAACCACCATAAAATAACTTAACGAAAGGCAGCGCAAAAACGGCGAATGCCACGCGTAGCTGGATACCCAGCTGCTTTGCTATAGCAATTAATTATATGGATAATAAATTAATCACGAAACAGTTGAGATACACTGTAATCTGCAAAGTATACGGACGTCAGTCGTTAAAAATTACTTATTTCGCGTAAATATTAATGACACTCGATAAACAGAGAATCATTCAGGGCATAAAAACTGTCCGCTAATTGCCGATACACGATACATCGTCAATCGCGACGCACGCAGAATTTTTCTTAGGTGAAACCATGTATTTTTGTACGCAATCGAGCGAACAATCTCCTCGAACGTGTCAAATCTCGAATGTTCGATGCCCGGCCATCAATTTGCTTGTCCATTGAAAAAGCGAGAAAGCGGAGAAATAGGAATGTAAGTTGGCACCGATGGAATGTGGAGTTATCTTATCCGAGGCGAATGCTACACGATACTGGAGTAGTAGCTAACTGGTAGGGTTCCAATACCTTCTGATAGATTTGAAAAATTTGAATTTTATTGCGTCTTTGACTCGACGTTATGGCTTTAAATAGACTCGCATCACATTAATATTGATTACGAGATAGAAACTAACAAATCTTTTGTTAAAAATTGAAAACCAAATTTATGTAGATGCATTATTTTTATTTAATTCTACGTAAACATTTCTAGACATACATTTTAAACCAAGAAGATACAAATTTCAGTTACAAGTTTTTTATTTCATGTTTAAAAACAGAGGATTTTTAAGTGAAGAAAACTGCAGAACGTTTTTTCACTTGTAATGTGATAGTGGATGCAGAGAGGTCTAAAAAAATTTCCGAAGCAAATTAATTCGATTATGCTGACCACCCCAAAGCTGAACTATTATGTATATTATCTGTGAAACGTTTTTGGAGGCTAGCTTCGCTATTTGAAACCACACCTGCAGGCTACCTTTTGTGAATACTGAATTGCCAGTTAATTATTTCGGAAACCGGGTTTTAAGACATGCATTATGTATTTGAATACCTTTTTGAGAATTCAGGAATCTATAGCAGTCAACGAGTAAATAGTAATTTTATTAAAAAGATAGACAAAATTATCAGTTGAAATGAAACTATCACCACTGTATTAAACCTTACAATTCTTATTCGACAATGTTTAATATCGATATCCAATTAGATCTAACTATTCTATCGTTCGATAGAAATTTTCATAGAGTGTATTGACACTTATTTTGGAGTGGACAATGTTAATCTCTGCAAAATCGTAAAACTTTAAACTCTGAACTTTCAGGCCAGGACTACACGCGCATTTACATGCCCGCGTGTTGCAACGTCGCATTTTATCCGTCGAAATAGGAGCTGCGTGTTTTAATGCAATTGGCTACATGAACGTGGAATATGCTGGTGTAGTCAATTGCATCAAAATACACAGGTCCTGGCCCAAAACCCTAAAAAAACTCGTGCAAGATCTGAGGATTGTCTCTACCGTCCGATTCTTACAACAGTCTTTGAGCTTTATTCTTTTACCTGCTTCCAGTGGAAGCCTTCCACTTTGAGCACGTCTTATCTAATTACCGAAACATGGCTAGAAAACGTACAGGAGTACAACCATGATTAATATCTTCGTTAGAACTGCCCCCATTACGATTACTCCGAACGAGACAAACGATCCGGGTACGTTTCGAAGATCGATTTCTTGCGGCGGTCGAACGTGAAGGAACATAAGCGAAGACGAGGAAACCCTATAGTAAATACCGAAATTGGAAACCTTCCTGTTCCAGGAAGCGTGAGTGCAGCTCGAAAAAGCCACGGTCCATATGGAGAGCGACCCGGAGAGGCCCTCCGAAATCGGTATCAAGAGCTCTATCTAAGGAGGCTTGCAGGGGCCGCGGCAGCAGCATGGCCATCGGACCAAAATGAGAAAGCAACGAAAAAAGGCAACAGGACCGAGAGGTGGAGGAGGGCGACCCCGAGGGCAAGAAAACCAACAGGACTATCGATTATTCGGTGTCTAAACAAACTAGACCGGTCCTGGGGCCTCGGCACCCCGCGCTGCATTTGCTTAACAAGGACCTCGTTATAATATTTTATTGCGTTCCTTGGTATATTGCGCCGTGTTATCCTGCCGAGCCTCGTCTCGTGTTCGACATTCTTTCCTTGTCGCGATCTATGCGTTATCGCGTAACGGCGTCGAAACAGTCGTACGGATAAGGACAAGGACGGAGTCCGGAGGCAATCTTGAGTCGGAGTTGAGACTTCACATTTGGCAGAGAAGTGTTTTAGCCAAGTGCTTTTTTTATTGAAGCGAAACTGTTTCAGGATGAACGTGTGTGTAATCAAAGCTCGATATGGGAATATACTATCAAAATATTTGTTTTAGGAGAAGTATGCAGTTTTCTTAGAACTAAAGGTGATCTACACTTTGACTGAGGTGATGGATACATTAAAATGACTTCAACCTTTATCGTGCACCTTACCTTATATCGAGGCAACCCCACAATCAACCATTCTATCATCCCTACTCTACACAATTAATAAATTCAGCAATAAAGATGCGTCTCCACCAGCGTCGCAAACCGTTTACCAATAGTATAACAGTTGAATTACGTAGAAATCATCTGTTGTGTGACCATGAAAGCATCATATGTGTGCAGGGATTGTGCAGTGTTTATAGAAAGCTTAACCAAAGAAGAAAGCAGTGCTTGCGACCTGTTGACAGGTGTATACGCAGCTTAACAATCGCTTAATTCACTAAAATTGAAAAAACTTTAATTGCGCCCCAATTTTCTTCACCTTTCTCTTTCAAAACAATCATTTCAACTTCTCCAAAGCTCCTTTCGACAACAACACAAAATTTCCTCAACATTCGCTCCTATTTTCCAGAAAAGCCGATATCCCAACGGTACGTCCGACAGCCACTTAACGGCCAATATATCGGCTCCGAAGCATTAAAAGGGTTAATTCAGCATGCGATATCCGATCGAACCTAGTCACGATTCAGCGATGAGGCAAGGTACCCAATAAACCTGCAAAATTTTTTTTGACCGCGCCGGTATACAGGCAGGCGTCGGGGCACCTAACACGCTCTGAATTTATAGGCGCAATTAATAACGCCGCAGCTGAATAGCGAAGCGTGCAACCCGATTCCTTTCATTCGGTCGAACACGGCGCGCCACTAGGTAGGCACAATTCGATTTCACGCGAAGCTCTTGACGCGACCACGCTCAAGTTGGTCGGAGAGGTTCCACGGATGCATATGCAGGGATCGAAACCGAGAGGGGCAGAGGAGAGGAGGGATCGCAAAATGTGAGGCTGGAAACGCGCAATCCCACGCGCGAGCGCGTCTGCCTCGCGAATCGCGGCCGCTTCAGGTGTCGTCGAAGCTCCCTTCCTCGCCTAAATGCTTTTTCGCGGATCAACGAGCCGAGAGCGCCGCGTGCAAGTTATCGAGGAAATATTGGAAAGTTCGCGGCGTCGAGTGGCTTTTACCCCGTTTCCGGTACACGGACTCCCCGTGCAACAGCTAATGGCGATTACAAATGAAATCTGGTCGCGCGCGGGTGGAGAATCGAGGAAGCGACGAGTCGGGGATTTATCGGGCTCGATGTCGCTCGCGGAATTTTCAGCGAGTAGTTAAAATCTGAGCGTCGCGTCGGCTCGTACACGCGGATCGGCGTGTCTTCGAGGACTACGAGGAACACGTATGTAAAAGTAATCCGAGGCTCCGGAAAATGAAAATAGAGGGACGCGTTGAAATTATTCGCTTCGGGATGGAGAAATTCAGTGTTTCAGAGCGGTAGACTCCTGACTCCTGGGGTTACTGCTGATGAGATGGGAACGCGTTTCTGGGGTCAACTTGGGTACTTGGAGCTGAGGCTTCCGGGTTCGAGCTGTGTCCACGAGGAAATTGCTTCCGACGTTTTGACAGCATTGCAGCTTAGCTTCGAGGTCTTTGAACACTATGCTATCGATACTGAAAGCTTACTGTTGTCTCGCTGGGGCGTGGAAGCTCAGCAGCGAAGCTCGATTGATTTAAACGGTTTCGATCAGGTTTAGCAGTTCCGGCCATGCTGAACCTCTCAGTCTTTGCATTATCTCTGTATTTATTTTGTAGTATAATATGGAAAATACGTAAATAAATAGGCAAGTGATTCTTCAGATATGATCAGTATAGCAAGAAATTTATAACGAGGGTATAGGTATTATAGTGTTTCAATAGAAGCACTTTTTTATCTCAAGACTAATAGCAGACCTTTTTATCTTTGAGCAAAAGTTTGCTACTTTTTTTGAAAGTATCTGAAGCAAAGAAGTTGACGTTCTTTTGTCCTTTCATATTTTTGACGGAACAAAAGCGAACCATTAATTGGAACAAAAGTTTCCTCCAGACGTACCTTCTTCGGGGACAGCCTAAGCAAACTTCAAGGAGAGAAGTCACTAAGGAGGAGAACCTAAAACAGAACAACCGAGTTTGTGGGAAGATTCTCAGCTGTCAGCTATCCAAACTCCAGCCAATTAAACAGGTGCTCATTCAATAATATTTGTGATTATTTAACCGCAGCTTCTGGTAGATATCCGTGTCATCATTTTAAAACAAATGAAGCTAATATTTAGTGGAATGTACAAGACTTGTAAGTATACATACATAAATTTGCGGTGATGTAAAGCGTAGGATGAATTGGAGCACCAGACTCTCTTTTTTATTCTTTTGACTGAATCATCGAATCTGTTTGAACGAAGTACACGTCTTGTAAGCTCGTCGCTAATTTAGAACTGTGCACTTACAATGGAAGAATTGTATATATGATTTCTATTATTGTATTTCTTGAGGAATATGATATTAAATATTATAATTCAAAATAGGATGATCGATGTAATTATACTTTACGTACAGCTGTACTACTTTAAAGAAACACTTTCCAAATGCCTCCGAAGGTCTACTTTTATACCTGTTCCATGAATTACAAAGCGATCTTTTAAACACATAAATGAGAACGACTATGTAACTCTCTCCAATATAAGAAAATAAAGGTATATCTGTCAGAGATTGGTAAATTAATCTGTTGAGGTAACTTGTAATTTTCTAAACTAGTGAACTAAGTGTAAGTATTACCACAGAAGTTGCAGATTTGTCACTGTAGCAATGAATTTTATGTGTGTGAAAAGATAGAATCAAATGATAAAAAAGAAAACAAAAAAAATTTTAAAGTTTGTCATTTGCAACTTTCTACTGGCCAAAAAAATAATTCTATAACGATGAATACAAATAAAAGAAAGTAGATCAGTAATTAAAATAATCTTTAAGAATTTAATTTAGTGTTCTATACCAATTTTTTTATTACAAGTCTTTAGTTTCTTAGTACCTCAAAGTTTATAAATGTATCTAAAAAAATATATTTAGAAGTAATAAGTCATAACATTTCCTATCGCAGAATAATATTGAACTAGTTAATTCACACTGAAAACTGATTGGAAAGTTAAATATCGTTCATAAATGATGATTTGTAGACTTTTATTAACAATAATTTTTCATCAGTTTTGGAGAATGTCATAGTATCCAAATTTCCCAGTTTCCCTTGCAAATAGTTCTACATATAAAACTCGCATGAAACCTCGATTAGTTCACTGAAGTTAATCGCTTTGCAGTATGAATTTTAAAGTGCGCGATTCTTCACTGTCTGTTAGTCAATTATAATGCTGAGCACTATTTAGCTGCTTTAATGGATTCGACCGCTGTTTAAACTTTCAACGACGAGATACTTTAATGAATATGTCGAAATGCTTGGACGACAAGATTTGTTGTAATTATGTGCGAAATGTGCATGTTAATTGTGTACAGTTATTATGCATCGGCGTGCGAATTACAAGCATTTGTAACAAATCTTTGTTACACGAGAGAAACCAAATTTGTGTGGAATTTGCAAGTCTGAATTATGAGGACTTATAAGATAAGTTTAAATCCGTAATTTGTGAAATTTAAAATATTAACGTGAGATTTATATGCGTCTTGATAGAGAATTAATTGCTTTATTAATTAATAAAACATGGGGAGATAAAATAATAATTTGAATTATTGCAGTGAGAAACAGCACGATACTTTTTAATACATAAAATCAGTATCAGACCAACTTCACTTTTCGAGATTCATTCAAATTTGCTATCAGCACACTTGATTCGGTGTTTAGTAATAAAATTAGTAGAATTTTAGAAAGTGGAATTAATCACTTTGGCTTCTGCACGATTCATTAGTAGACTGCAGTTTCTTATGCATTTATAATAAGGTTATTATGAATATTCGAATATTTGAATGTTTAACTAGAGAAACTAGTAAAATTCGAATTTGATATTCCAATATTATTCGATTAAAAAGAAGTGGTTATTCGAATAATTAGGAGTTTTCGAATTTGAAGTTTCCAACTACAAGTTTAATCGTGAAATATTTTTTCACTCTGTATTAAAATATTCAACTAATGTTCGAATATTCGAACACTGTATTGCATTTTGTATTCGAAGTTCTTCAAATTATTCGAATATTTCGAATAGTTGAATATTTAAAGCCGTAGTTTATAATTTTATTTACACAAACATGTAATAAATGTTACAATAGTTAGAAAACAAGACATAAATCTTTATATTTAAGCTGCAGTGATTTCTTTGTGTCTGAAAACACTTGAATTTGCATAATACCTGCAGTCTATTTATCATATTTTAATACTTCTAAACAGTGATATCATTAAAACTATTAAACTAACTATATACTAAACAATTGCATTTATATTTAATTCTAAAACTGTAATTGTTTGCCAAGGTCTACTTCCGTTGCTCCATTATTTCAAATTAAAGAATAAATAAATAGTGATTGTTAAATCTCAGACAGTTTCTATCTTTTTCTACATTTAGATACTTTTCCAAAGAATGGAAAAAGTTATTGATATAAACTAGAAATTACATTTAGGCTGTTATTTACAGTTGGCAACAATTTTTATTTGACTGTAAGAAACATAGATAGAGAATGGATTCAAAATTTGAAGTTGACTGCTAAATAAATCCTTATATACTCTTAAAATTATTAGTCTCAATAAATTATAATACTTTTGAAATCATCTGTAAAAAAATATTTTGAAAAAAGTTAGTTCTTACAGAATATTGAATACCTACTGTTACAAGAATATAAAATCATGTCGGTCGTTATCAGCTAATTCATAAAGACTTATTCTACTCCAAAAGCGATCTGTCTTGAAAAAAGCACTATCATAAGTAATTTCCTGGTCAGCAATTGCTATCAGCAATTGCAATTATCACATTAATACATTATTCAGCACAAGCACTCGTACTGTGTACAAACACTCAAAGTAATCAAGAAAAATTAATAAATACAAACACAACTCCATTTCTCTCGACGATATAAACAGCTTTTATCATCGACCCATTATTACGACTACAGATAATAAGTTTCTAATGAAAAGTCATGGCGCAAGATAAGAACAAATGACAATCACTTCCCCAGATATGTCTTAAAATCAAAGGAAATAAAATCTATGGTTGTGAGAAAAAAGATTTGAGAAACACACTCGAGACATAAAAAATTCTTAGGTCGTTAAAACACATGCAGCGATTTTAGAGTTTAGAATTCAGTAAAAAGGACACAACTCCACTTACCCATTAGTTTTCGTACTTCTGCCTGGCTGAGGAAGAGGTTGAAGTAACTTGCACCTGGCCGCACGAGGAACAGCAACACGGCCAATTTTAGGAGCATCGTGTCCACACCACGTGCTTAACCGGTCCGATCGTCTTGAGCAGCACCCGTAAACACGCGTCACGTTACGCCGTAAACAACGTTAAAGTCTTCTAACTCGGCTCATGGTCCATGGGCGATCGTAAATCGTCGATTTCACGGAGCGTACGCGGGGCACGTGACAGCACGTCGCGTCGCGGCGACTGCACACCAGAGCAGACGAAAATAAGCGACGGACGCGAAGATCTCCGGGGAATCTGTTCAGCCTCCGCCGGGTGCCTTTTGACAGTTCCTCGCGTCAAACGACGGCTTCTCTATCGCGTAACGGCACTGTGTACGTCGCGATCGACGAACGTCCGAGATCAGGGCATCGACAGAGCCTCGTTCCTGCCCAGAGAAACGAACCGGTGGAACGCGCAACGGACGAGACGGAACCTCTGCGGCGAGCTGAGAATTGCACGAAGGAGCGCGCGACGCGTACCTGCCTCGTGAAAGCCACGACCAGTTGTGTGCTCCGACCGCCATGGGTCGACCGAGGTCGACGTAGCTTCGCCGAGCCGAAACCGGCCGAGCGCGGCCGAATTCGGCCGAGGTCCACCCACGAGAGACGCTCGCACCAAGCGTCACGCGGCCGACTCTTTCGAAGCACCGGCGCGGCGGCAGACGCGAGGAATTAAAATTGCGATTCCTCAACGAGCCGATGAAATTTACGACAGGCCCGCGCTCTAAAGAGGTTTTCGGGGATTCCGCGTGCCGAGTGTAACGCGGATCTCGGCGCGTCTTTCGTTTCGACGCGGAAGAAATAGGAGGAACGGAAAGAGGTTTGCGATGGTGCAGCGCGCGCTTTTGTCTGGTTCGTTCGGATGTTACTTGTTGCATTTTCCCCGGTGCATGCCACCACACATGCAACTGTTACGGAAGGACTTTGCTTTTGAATTTACGGGGCGCGCTGTGCGTTACGCGGTTGGATAGGACTTGACAGATGTTATTTAAATGCAGACTGGGAACGGCGATCCTTGCGTTTTGTGGTTAGAAATGGGGGAAATGAATGTCTTGCAGCAGTATTTTGCAGTCTTTTGTATAGTAATAGAAGCGGGGGAAAGTTCATGCGGTTCTTTTGTTAACAATTAACTTAAATTGAGACTTCTATAATAATGGAATTAACTAGTTTATTGGAATATTGGAACGGAGTTCTGGAAACAAATAATTACTGCCTTGTTAGATAAAATAACGTTTCAAAATAGTTCAGAATATCTTAATATTGTTTAAATATTATGTTTTTTTCCCCGGAGAATCTGCACGAACTTTTTCTGGTACTTACAAGAACCTTTTTTTTTTTTTTATTTGACACTAAAATTATAAGCAAAAATAAATACTTTTTTTTTTACTTAATTCAAGAGAATACTATTTATATACATAATTCTAATAATAACTATAACGTTTTCTAAGAATAAACAGCATATACATTATACTGGTTATTTGACTATTTCAGACACATTCAGACAAGCATCATTACAATATACAGAAAAAACAGCAACATTCATTGCAGAAGAAGTCAAATTAGCCATTTTCTACATTTCAATATCAAATGATTGCCTATTATCTACATTCATCGTATAGAGACCTCATATTTAATCGGCGTAGAATCGACTCTAATTTCTGTGTTCATTTACATAATTTGAGATCTGACATGGATAGCAAGAACGCCCACGTAGGCTCTGCAATTCGCCATCTTTTTTTTTTTCATTCTTTTTTTTTGCCCTGCTAGTCTATCAGAACACGCTTGATTACCAAACGTCGTTATTACGGGCCAAAGGCTAAAACGAGACGGTAGGCCCTGTCCCATGAGAAAAAAGGATAGACAGAGATCGGGTATAAAAAGAGGGGAGGGAGGCAGAACGAGCAGGACTCGTTTTGCAAATTTGCGGTTGATTGAAAAGCTCGCGGACGCGCAAAAAGAGAAAATTCCCCCGCGGACGAGGAGAAAAAATATGATTGCTCTGTTGTACACTGCGTGGTATAAAGAACACTGGTCGGAAGCGTTCATGCACCGATCCGGAGCTGTTAGTACTTGATAGCTCATAAGAAAGGCAAATTCGTTTCAACATCTTTTTTTTTTAGTCTCCTTTCTGCCTCCCTTAAGTGTTCGCTGTGCGTCTATTAAATCTGGCCGATTTTATGACTGGAGTTATTGTTAGTTCATATTTTATTGATACTGGTGGCGAATTTCAATATGTATGAGTATCTAACTGTGAACCTGGAACATGGCATATTTGCATTTATTCATCATTATCTTGTAACTGCTATTTATCATTTATTAAATACTCGCAGTGAATTTACTTTTAAATGGTTCAAAGATTTTTAGCTTGTTTGTTTAGTTTGTTTTACGAATAAGTAATTTTTAAGTAATCATAATTATAATTTCAAATATTCAGTAGCAAACATTCAGCTTTGTGTTTTTATTATTGTACTAAATCATTGAACGTTATTATTATGAAACTTTGTAAAGTAATAAATTATAGTATCGATGTCACTGAAACTAATCTTATTAATGAATAAATCGAGCAATATTGCGACATTAATCAAAACTAGTACAAAAATCAAATTTCTGTTTACATTGACAGCAAATATACTGATAATCTGAAGTAAATAATCGTCTGTCAATATTGATTATCAATCCAATATTGTCAATAAATATTTCTGCTTCAAGAAACCTTGAAGATGCGATGTCTTTCACTTTTGATATTTATGTTACGACTTTTTAATTAAGCATTTCAAAAGCTACCTTCACAATTCAGATCATTTTATTTTATTTTGTTCCACCCCATATTAAAATTGCAAATTTACGACGAAACTAAAAAAATACATTCACGAATTTTCATTACTTTTTTTGTCGAATGGGAGATTCGTTTCGTTACAATTTATGCGTTATTACTCAGTTACGATTGCACACACGATAGTGGAAGTTTTCATGGCGATATTTTTTTCCGGCGTACGCTTTGCGAATACAATGTACATTATGTATAAAGGATTGTAATGTACGGTAGCGGATATCGCAGCGAGGACGCCTGGAGCCCGTGCCATGAAGCTCCATTTAATCTAGAGCAAATACAGGGCGCTTCGCTTAAATTAAGACAGAGTCAAGAAGAGAGAACAGTTTCCTTTGTCGGTTCTAATCTGGACAAACAGTCGTATATCACGATGGTATCGTCCGGATTCTCCTTGTATCCATATTTATCCCGAACTGCAAAGAATTCGAGGGGAGTAAAAATATCTTTGATATTATTTTTCATATTTTAGCGTATCCATGTTCCTTGGTATTCAATTTCACTCAACGAGAAAATGTGACCATTATTTTAGTAACGATAACACAGACCTTAGTTATAGCGTTAACCTCGATTAACCGACTCTATATTTGAATTTAAAATATTAAAGATTAGTGAATTATTATTAAATCATAGTCCAAATTTTACTTGAAGTCCTATTTTACTTTTGCACCTACTGCATTAAACGATTGATACTTTAGATATTAAAATTATGGGATAATTGTGATTCGGATAATCGAGGATCTACTGTACTGATGTGTCATTTTTTAATTTTTGGAAGAATGAGGAAAACAATTTTGTAATATTATAATTACTGTAATTTATTATAGACATATTTATTTATTGTACATAATATTATAATTACTACTTAATATGTGCTTTAACAAGGATAATCCTTTCTGTCTCGATACAAGGTGACGGTTCAGAACTGAATGCAATCTTACATCGAGGTAAGGAGCTTTTAGAAAGCACTTCTGTAGCTTGTCACTGTTATATGCGTACCTTCTTAATTCTCTTCGGTCGTCTAGTTTGTCAAAGTAGTTTGCATAAAATGTTACAGAAAAGCGACGAGCACTTTAAGGATATGAACTTCAGTAACAATCTTAGTCAAACGTTATTCAATTTCCAAGATATTAATAAGATAAAGGGAATTTTCGCATTCTAAAATTAGATATTTTCTCGTACCGTTACAGTGGTCCCAGAATCAGAAGACCTAACCGATTTTTGAATCATCATTCTACTTGCATTATTTATTCAACGCCCGCATATCTCGTTAAGATCGCCGCGACACTTTAATCCCGCACAATAAACTTCGTCAACAACAGCTCAAAAACTCTCATCCATAGACTTTCCAGATGCTCTGATTCTGATCGCGTTTTCCCTGAGACGCTTCTCGCGGTGCATCATTAGAGGCGTCCGCATAATGACGCGACCTTTCAGTGGACCGTCATTTCGCTTCGACGCTTTGATGCGCAGTTGATGAAATCGCGTTAGCGCGTCCACGTGCAAGAAGGAAGAAACCTAGCGTTCCGTTTGTCCTGAAAAAGCTATAGGCACTATCGCGCCGCGGGTTTCCGCTTTGAAAAGCTTCCTTTGCCCGATCGTGGCGCAGTCTCCAATTAACGCTTTCCGCCCCCTGTCAAAAGGACCGACGGCGTGCTGTAAAGTGGATTAAAGCGTGCTCCGTTTGCTACCGCCTTTTACAACATTCACAGACGCGAACGGCGTGCACGTACACGCCGTTTGTTCCTTGTCGCAGCTTCTTGGTGTCGGCTTCGTCTGTATTCTTGTCTCTTCTATACTTTCCTAGGCGCATTCAGTCCACTGACATGCAAAAACCTTCCTCGACCGGCTGTAGATAGCGCGACTCAAGGAAATACGTATCGTCCAGTTTAATTTCAATTAATGAGACGGGAATGTTTTTACGTTTCAGTTGTGTCTTTGTGCACTCTTTATTTCACTCGCGCGCGTTCTGTGTGCGTTTAGCTTGCCGACTCTTTGACATTCAGAAGCCTTTCGGTTCTTTTTGAATGTGACAAACGACAGCAATTAAATATTACGTTTCTGTTGCTTTGGGATTGTCAGGGATTTTAATTAAAGGCTCGTTATTGGCGCGGATAAGTATTCGAAGCAATGGTTCAGCTAACAGTAAATAATGATCCTAGAAAAAAGAGGGTTGTTAGCATAAAGTAGTCATAAATGTTTAAAATACAGAGTACAATCGCAAATCGCTATGCATTTGGACAAAGGGTGATTTTACATGGGCAATAAGAAAAAAATTTGGGACAGTTTTTTTATTTGAGACTTTATTTTTTAAAAGATTGCTTTTTGAAGAATAATTTATGCAATATTCTTCAGTAAATCTTATCAAACTGCTGCTATTATAAAATTAACTCTACAAATTAGAATAAGCTACTTATTCTAATTCTAATAAGCTACTTATTCTATATCTAAATATGCTGTTAACGCGATAAATCTTCGCGTTTTTACAATTACAGACTTTTGACTTTTCAAATTTTAATAGTAAAAGTCTTTAAATATACAACTTGACATTTCCTAACTTCAAGCTTGAAATGTTTAAATCTCCAACTTAACAAATTTTCCACTTTAAACCTTTGAATCTCTAGCTTCCATTTTAAAAATCTTCATCTTGAAATTTTCAAATCTCCAATTTCGTATATTCAAATCTTCGACTTTAACTTTTCAAATCTCCAACTTTAAAATCCTAAAGTTTCAACTATAATCTTTAAATCTTAAAACTATGATCTTTAATCTTTAAACTGTATATCTTTAAATGTTCAACTTGAAAATCTTCAAATCCCAGAAGCAAAATTTAAGATTAAATACTACATTTCATGTAATCAAATTTCAAACTTCAACTTTTCAAATACTCAATTTCAAAATTTCATGTCACAATTGCACAAAATCGATTTTCTCGAAAACAATATTACGTACGAAGAAATATTTATACTAATTTGTTTTATATTTTTTCCCCTTACAATCGTACTTTTTTTAGTTGTACTATAATTTCCGCGCCACCGTGTATATATTGAGTTGAAACAAAAATTCGTAGCGTTTTTCAATAAACTGTATTTGATAAATTCCAAATTCTGTGACAATAGAATCACAAAACTACCCCAAAGATGATGAAAAATATTAGAAGAAAAAGTACATCTGTAGCAAAAACAATATGTATAGAAGTATTTCTACATTGTTTTTAAATTTCAATTAAAAACGCTAGGAACATTTGTTCCAACTCAATATATTATCTTGAGAATTCTGCAAATGTTCGTATTATCTGTTTACGACATTTGCAGAAGTAAGGATCTCAGCAATTAGGGTTCTAACTAGCGCAAGTCCGGATCGTTATTTGGTTCGTTCGTTGCCTGACCTCATGACGGGAACGAAGGGGTGAAAGTAGAAATTACAGTAGGCCAGAGATACAAGGGGGTGAGTCTGAAAATAAGAAGATATAGATAAAAAGAGCTGGTTCCACGTTGGACTAACAAGACTCAGGACTCAGAAGCTATTATCATAATTGTGGGCTGCAGGCAGCGGCTGTGCCCACAAACCAGAATGCCTCTTGTCTCATCTACCTTCGTCCTCTCTTTCTTCTTTATTGCACCCTTCTTTCTTCGCGTCTTCCTCCCCTTCTTCTTCTGCCTCGCGTCCTTTTGCTCGTGCCTCCCGTACTCTCGTATTTTGCGCGTCTCCTCGATGGTCTTTTGCATGTGCTAGAGACAAATGGATCGACCTATAACACTCAACTTCCACGCTGTACATTTCCATTT
Source organism: Perdita meconis (assembly GCA_030770465.2). Taxonomy (NCBI): domain Eukaryota; kingdom Metazoa; phylum Arthropoda; class Insecta; order Hymenoptera; family Andrenidae; genus Perdita; species Perdita meconis. The sequence continues at coordinate 1,154,076 of JASKOS020000017.1, forward strand.
AGATTAAAATAGCTTTGCAACGCGTTAGATATTCTCGGTAAAGAAATCCGCGACTTATTGTAATGCGTCAAGATGTTTATAGGTTTCAGTCGCGGCGCTACAGCCGCGGTTCTATTTTGCACCAAAACATTGTTCCGAAATTTTGGAACGAAGACAGGACGTGGCTGAAAGTATTGAGGAAACGGAGAATACGTACACAATGCCGGTGTCTATTTAGGAACAATGCTAAAATCCACGATGTAATGTCTGTCGACCGCCGTTCCATTCCCTCGTATCTTTACTCTCCTTGATTACATGGCGGACTTTTAGATCCTTCCAGGCTCTGCGCGCGCATTTCGGCTTTCATTTTAAGAAATGGCGAAACGATACAGAGCAAATCGACGCCAAATGTCAGGAGTACAATTCCTGTAGAGTTAGACCAACATCTTGCAGAAGACTATTGTTGTCTTTCAAAAACTCATCGCTATTTAATTCACAGAATACCACTTATCCACGCGTCCTGTTAAATAAAATACTATTTTAGCTGAACAAATTTCACTCATTCACGTACCTTAGAATCGTTAAATGCATTTCTGCCGGTCTCATTTTGGAGTAATTGCTCCAAAACGATTTAAAGAACGCGAGCTGGTTACGTGCACGAAAGCTCATTCCATTCCGATCGAATTCGGAGAACCAATCACACGGAATGGTATACACACGTGTCTTTTTCTTTTAACCGAATCACCAACATTGGGGAAACACATTCGCGTTACAGAAACGGCTCGAAATTAAGAAGTTCATCGTGTAGTTTACAACTTCTGTCGAAACCCACTTGGCAAATTATTCCTTAACAAGTGCGCCTTCTGCTTCGAGCAAGTATCGAAACTTCGATCACATGTTAAAAATCGGGAAACTACCTTTAAGGAACTAGTTTTTGATCAGTTCGTGAAATAATTCGCTCCTTTAAGTTTATGTCAACAACTTACTCGTTTGAAATCATTTTTGAAGTGAAGAATGACAATTAAAAAGTGTAAGTACAGCATGTCACATCAAATAACCTTACAGATTTTCGTGAAAATAAACGAGTATTGTAGCATACAGTACTGTTTTGATATAAGGACAATCTTACAGTGTTGACGTTGACTCAAAGAACGACGCCTGAGTTTGATTCTAAAAAGGGATTTCTCTATTCTCACCACTTTTTCACCGGTGCGAGTCTCCTCGAAATCGAACCCGACTCGAAAAAGGGCTGCGTTCGGTTCTGAAACCTAGCCATTTTTCGAGTCAACATTGTAATTGCAGAAAGCCTTTTCTAGTTTATTAAGAAAGTAACATCAATATTACAATAGATTTGTATGATACTATAGCAACTATTGAAAATTATTATCATACATTTCGATTATTAAATAGTTTATTTACAATGTAGTCGAAGAATTTTAACAACAGATATAATTTTTATTTAAAAATTAGTGATCAATTACTTAGTTCCAATTTTTTTTCGTATAAATAGTTTCCTGGTCACCTAAATAATAAATAGGTTGGAACACAAAATTACAAAAAATGCATTAAATTCTTCTATTTATTTTGGTTTCTTTTTAGTTAGTATAAATGTTAGAGTTAAGCGAAAGTAGCAAGTAAAAAACAAAATTTTAAGAAGCTTTATGAAATATAAATTATAATACATTCTCAGTGGGTGCTGCTAATTGTAGGTACAATAACCTTTCTCGACTTTAGTGCGAAAATGCAAAGAGAAAACTCATTAAAAGACTTGGTTTGCACACAATTTTAAGTTTTAAAGAGGAGGATTTACTAAAAATTTAAGTGCATTAAAATTTTGAGTATATTTTAGAGGATCAAAACTTAGTTCCCTGTCTGATAAATTAATTTTTTAACACTAAAAAAATCGTTATAGGATTTTATCAGGTTAAAAACAATATTACGTCGGGAAGGTTCCTAAAATGATCCAAAGCTAGTTCCTTGAGAGTAATTGGCTCTTCGTTTCTCAGGGTTTATTTGAAATTTTGCCGGACGATTTTCTGTTTAATCTTTCGGTACCTATCGTACTTCACCCTGCATCCTTTAAGTGGCGTGGCTAAATTGTTTCTTTTTTTTTCTTCCTTACATTTCTTCTCGTGTGTTCTTTCAACGAGAGATGCCAGGGGCGTGTATGTTTGTTTATCCTCGGTGTACCCTATTATTAGGGGCCGGTGCTCCTTGAAAACCGAAGGGCCCACGCGGATATTCGGGGCCCGGCGAGACGATCGCGCATCCCCTCTGTCCTCTTTCCTGTCTCTCCTTCCGCATCGTCCCTCCTCGTTCCTATCTCCCGGCGTTTCCTCTTGCTTTATTCCTCCGCGCAACAGCGACCTCCGAGATGAAGAGGATAGGCAGATAAATTTGAAAGGGGCCCCTCCACGGTCGGGGCCTTTGCGTGCCTTTCTGAATTCTGATTTAGCCTCTACCGCATTTTAATTTATCGCCGGCGATCGCGTCAATTACAGAAACGCCTATCCGCAAGCTAGAACACGATCCTCGTCGTTTGTAAACGGTTGATGTAGTCGCGGACGAGCGTGCCCCCGCTGAGACAATCTAAAGTCCCCCGCACCCCCTGGGGAACAGTATTTGCTATAAACTCGTTCTTATATTTATTATATTGTTGGCATCGCTCGGAGCGATTGAAGCGAACCGATTTGAAGCAAATCGTCTTCGGAAACTCGTCCTTCGTTGTGAGCTCTTCGCGTCTTCAGTCTCTCGCATCCTGCAAAAGTTAGAATCGAGCTACGACAGTTATTGCTGCCCAGAAACTGCCCCCATGAGAGGAATATGAATTAATCGCGGTTGAATGCTGCTTGTGGTTAGTTATTCACGCGTCCCCCTTTTTTCTTGCGATCCTGTTTTCGTGGAGTGACTCGTGGGATCCTTCGTTTCGTCCCCCCGTGATGCACAATGCGCTGCTGATGACATATCCCGGAGGTCTCCTGACTGGATGTTGTCTGTTTGCCCAGACGACACGTGACAAAGCGTTGGGGACACCTAACGCATTGCCACACCCTGCGCGTGCTATTTGTTTAATTTAACCGTATTGTAGCCCGATGTTTTCGTTAGTGTACGCTCGATTTATTTCGCTCGTGCCTATTTCCTGCGTTTTTAACGTGGGAGAAACCGGCGACGAGAGGCGAGGACCATTTCCGCTTGTGTTTGCTGTGGGCTTTTGGTGTAGCCTCGTGTGAAAATTGAAACGAGTTCCCGCCGCCTGCTGCGTTTAATGACAAACTGAAGTGTGCGCAAAAAGAGAAATTATTTGGGAATGAATTTGGGAAACGAAGTATTCGGTTGAGCAGAAAGTTCGTGCTGTTTCTGCGGTAAAGTTAAAAGACTATTTTTTTACATCAATATAGATTTGTTCATTTTGAAGTATTCTTCATTTTGTTCTATAACTTTTAGCCATTTTTCGCGTAACGTCATTATTCTATTAAAAAATTGTACAAACAGCACGAACTTTCCACTCAACCCAATAGTATTTGGTATTTTTTATAATAGATCAAATCAAAGGTAGTTTAAATCTGAAATTGTAGAAGTTGCTACTTTTTTTGAACTTGTGAAACCTTCTACCATTTTAATGTCGCATTCCACATTACCTACTGAGTGAGTCTAAAATGAGATTGCAATGCTTCCACTAGTAGGAATTAAAATTAAACATAACTGGATTTGAATGTTCTTGTTATTGTTGAATCATTTAATTCTTAATCCACTTTAAAAGGGAGGAGGTTCTCAATTCGACCCGAACTTTATAATCATTCATGAAATGTAGTTTTATACATTTGCGTTCTAAATGCACATGGAACACAAACTGAATCTCATTTTATTCCTTATAATTTCTTTTAATAAGCAACAGTTCACTAATATGAATACCGAAAGGTAGCAGAAAAATCAACAAAACACGGTCGTGGAATTTAGGCATTTTTTGGTATCTGAGAGTGTTTTGAGCAAAATCAGAATCAGAGCACACCAGAATGTACCTTTAGCTACAAACTAAGGTGTGTTTTTGTCCTTATTTTGCCAGAAATAAGAGCGTAAAAAGGATTCCCGTGAAAGCGTTGCAACGGCATCGTTTGCAGGGCTAATGGTAAAACAGAGCGAAAACGTAGCAATTATCGACCGCCGAATCTCGAAAAGTCACGTGACTACCATAGCCCTGATTGTAATTATGTAAAAAATATTTAATCGTCGCGTGTCGCGTCGCTGTTTCAATTACAATTTCTTCCATTTCAGTATCGCGTATCGTTGTTGCATTATTTACCATCGACGAGATATTCTCGATTGTATTCCTAATCGGTAATGTCGCATTTGACACGACATGGTAAGAGGGATCACGTGTATTCAAACATAAATACATTGTTACTTAGTTTGGTTAATCGGTCGAATTGACAGAAACGTCTGCTACATATTATTATTTTCTTTATATACATATTTTTTCTAGTTTCTAGAGTAAAATTAAGTTCATGCTGTACATGTTCCGTTGATCTGTAGAGTATTTTTATATTGTGTGTAAGAGGCGAGTGATAGAAGACCCTAAGTGAACGAGATTCGATAGTATCGAATATGAAGCGATACACTTGCGATTCTCGAAGGTGCGCGCGCAGTGTACTACGAACGGAGGACGCCGAAGTACATAGATCGCAGAATAGGTAAATTTGTTACTGTTTTCTGTGGTATTATCACAGAATTGATTGAATTCTCAGCGTTTTAGATAGAACTAAGATACTTTTGCGTTTTTACATAGTTAAATGATGTCTGTCAGTCGATACATCCTCAAATTACTTGAAATAGTCAACCTGAACCTTGAACAACAAAACGCGTATATCTGAAATGCGAATAACAATGAAAAAGCGCTATTTTGTCCTTCATAAATAAATTAGTTTATTATTTTCGAGTTTCTTTTACTGTTTTAGTGTCTTCAAGATTTCTGGTTTCGTCGAAAATACACATTGTTGAAAATATTCGAAATTATTGTTAATCACTGTTGATACTTCTAATTATTGTGTATTGAAAATTATGTATAATACTATCATATATTTTATTACGAATTCATACTTTAAAAAATTTTTAGTTATTTTTTAAATATACGTGACACTAAGAAATATTTTATTAAAAAATTGGAAACAATTTTAAATTACAATTTATACATGATACTGTCGCGTATTTTATAAAAGATTTACACTTCGAAAAATTTTGAATGATTTTACGGGACTATATATATTCTTTCTTTACTTGAGTTAATTTTATTTTATAGTTTAGTTCTTTCTTTTTCCATTTCTATGTATATATTTTTATGTTTCTCAAAATTAATACCAAAACTTTCTTCTATATTCATATCTTTATTTACACTGAAAAATACTATACAATTTAATTTAATACATATTCATGATACAAGGAAATTCATGGCATTTCAACAAAGATCGATGTATTATCACACACTTTATTACTTTTCAGTCCATTACATTAAACAATAAATAAATAAATAAATACAATAAAATACAATACAATCAATACAAAAAAACGTAAGAGTACAAAATATAAAATAGAATATAAAAATAGTTGACTTATGAATTCTTACAATGCCAAATACAAAGTGATAATACTTTTCATTTTCTATAACTAAAAAATTATATTACAATATGCTTTGTAATGTAATCAAACCACTTTCACAGAAAATTTAAATGCATACATGAATAGGAAAAGGTGGAGAACTGATGTACACGGATATTAATATTGAATTCTTATACGACGGCAAGGAAATTAAGCGCAAGAAAGCATTCTAACAGTTTACTTTATCGACGCACGATAATGTCTCGTAATTGCAATATTTAAATATGTGAAATTATTAAAACTTTGTACAAACGTCATGCGAATTGTTACATCAGATATCGATTTCAACATTCGTTGTAATTTACTATCTTAAAAAATTATTGACTTGTAAAATGCTATTCACATCGAAAAGAGGTCTACTGTTTGTTACGAAAAATGATTTAATAATAATGCAAGTTTGCTTAATTTCCTGCTGGGCAATTTTTCTGATCTGTGCGAATGAAATATGCTCTGCTAATGTTGTTTCTATCTATTACTTGATATGCTTTCTCCAAAACAGAAACTGCAGGTTTTGGTTCTCTTGTAAGGATCCAAGCATTTCGTACGCTAGAACATAGAATATGAATTTATTTAAAGCATATTTTAATACAATACTTGAGTCTAATTCAGTATAGTTATATAAATAATTATTTATTACTAGTAAAGACTAAAGTATAAAGGATTATTTAAATATAATTATAAAGACGTGCTAGAAATGTTAAAATAAATAAATCTCCTCAGTACCATTTTGTTGTATGACGTAATAAAATTATAAATTTGTAAGATAGTGTAATAAATTATTTAATTGATTTCTTAAACGCCTGGCAGGATGCAATTGGTCGTACATCTGCTCCATTTCATGGGAGTATTATTCGTATAATTTTTAGTATTATTCGTAAATTATAATGAATAATAAACGTCACATTCGTCTTAATTATTATCGTGAGACATTGAATTTTGTACTCAGTTATGCTTCACAGCAAATTCTAGAAATTTGCAAATTTTATCAATAGAAAGTTAAATTGTTATAAAATTAATTTTTTTTAATTTTTTATATTTTATTACTTAAAACAGAAATCTGATTTCAAAGATTAAGAATTTTGTTATACGAAGTTCATCACAATGTTTCTGAAGGATTATATTGATTTTATCATCTTTTAGTAATTCTTTTAAAATTATATTGTTTTATTATACATATATTATTATTTGCTATGAATATTTACCTGAATACACCAAAATTGGAACAACTCCACACCACAGCATAGGATTTGTAATCAGTATCTAAAATCCAGTAGGGTGCATCTAAAGGTAGGGGTAGGGATGGAAATGTGACACTCAATTTAGGATCTTCTGTCCTGGCAATTATTCTTCCAATTCCCTCAATACTTGAAGAAACTCCTGTTCTGCATTTATAATACGAAATTTTTATATATTTTAGTAAATTGAACATTGGCTAAACAGTAAATTATTTTTAATACAAAGTGTTTCTGACAGTTAACACCATTTTCTTAGACTCGATTATGAACATCAAAATAATAAATTAACTACAAAAGTAGTAAATAAAATTAAATAGTTGCACATAGCTGTGTCCGTTTTCTTTATTATGCATGAAACACGAAACCATTGCACTCATGTCTGAAATTATTAACTTCGAATCAAAGGAAATTTTAATACACTAATTTTTACTATTTCCAGAGTATAATAGAACTTCGAGACTTAATTTCAGGAATTAAAAACAATTGCGTCTTGATATTTCTAATAGAATAGAATAAAAGTTAACAAAAGTGTCATTGAATTTTATTGAGTGTAACTAGATATTCGTAATTCATTTTGCTTTGAAGAATCGATCAGCTGATTCAAGCGATTTTTACGATTTTATAGACGTTCATTTTTTTCGGCGAGAGTTTATTTAATACTGTCTATAAAAAATACAGTGACTTCCGCTATGAGATTCATATAGGCATTTTATCTACTGCAGTTTGAAAAGTTACTAATCATCTACTAAAAAAGTCCAACTCATGACTAAATGTTTCCGGAATTGGAAAGTTAATCTACATAGAATTAATACATACACGATCTTCATTTCAACATTTGGAGGTCGACAATCGAGTCTGAGCAAATGCCCCACATTTTCACGAACACCTTGCACATCCTCTCAAAGCGTATAATTTCACTAAACCAAATGTAGAAACCAAAGTAGACTAATTATACTCACAGAGCAGATATCTGCTTATTCAAGATTTTGATCGCCCCGTTTTCACCTTGGCTGTAATTCGCAGTCACGCACTTCCCACCGAATTCGAAAACGGCGAAGTACCTCTCCGCCTCATACCATTTCCCTAGATACTGGAAAGCAGGTTAAAGACGCGCGCATGCTTATTTAGATAATGGAACGAAGTTTATCGGGAAAAATGTAGCACGGCTCGAAGGCAAGTCTGAATGAACTTCCTTCGAACTTGAATGCTTTATGTGCCCCTTCGCCGCGTGTCGCGCGTATATCAGTTCCATTGAGGACAACTTTCTAAGCGGTGGTCGCGTTGCCTCATAAGTAAGTCAATAACACAGGAAAACACAATAAATTTATTCCAATTTCTAATATACAACGCTACCCGCGCGATGAATAATATAATGGGTGGAAAGCTGTTCATTCGACGTACCCATTTCAGTTCGAAGTTTGCCATTGTCTCCGGATTGGGGCACGTCCCTAAAAATGGCACTTGTGCCATTGTCACGCTCGCGAGGATGAGAACTAGACCCACCCCTAACATGTTCTTTTCTGTAAACAAAGTAGCAAATATTCATACATTAAGAGAGTCGTACAATACCGATCGCTCTAAGATTTTTGGTAGATCTTGAGGGTTAAATTTCTAATAAAAATAAAACTTCACAAATGGATAGAAATAGAAATCAATTTTGGATCAGACCAATCATTTAATTAGCAGATTTTTTGCTCTCTATGATTAATAGTAACAAAAAAAGACATTTAGATGTTAGAATATGAAATTTTATTCAAATTAGATTTCCATATGTATCGCAGATCTAATAACATGTTTTTAATGTGTACATTCGATTTGTGCTTCCAGAAATGTTTCTCTGCAAGTGACATATTGAGTTATACTCTTATATCCCTATTCTTTCCTATGCTTTTTACATGTTTTACAGATTGAGCTTATAGATAAACAAATTTTGTCTGTATTGTCCAAACGTTGGCTGGTTGATACTGGACGATAAACATGTGGGAACGTTTTAGATTATAATATGTATAATATACAAAGAAAATTGCAACACTGAGGCAGTTTATTACATCTAATAAATTATACACAATGTGCATAATAGAATGAATTCATTTACTTACACGAAAAATAAAATATTAGGCCCAGAAAATAACTTTTGAAACTCAGAATATTAACGTATACGTATAATGCGTTAAACATCGCTAATAATGAAATAAACATTATGGTTCCGAAATATGTCGTACAAAAATGTTATATTCATTTTTTTTATCCAAATAAAGTGCTACAATTTAATTAAAGAGACACTTAAACCAATTATGGTCGCTACTATGCACCAACCGGTATTGAACAACTCTCCCCTAAATTTTTCACAATTTTTATTCAGGACTTGTTGGACAAAATTTGTATGGCCATGTTACTTATTGCGGCTATGAAGCAACTCACAGACCAATTAATTATTAATATTTGAAGATATATTCGAAGATTCACATATTGACAATAAATATTTCGAAATAATGTCGCTAATTACCCAGAAGTAAATGAGACGATAAATCCAGAAGGAAAAAAAAAATTAACATTGATAATTAGAGAATTTTTTTAAAAAGATGTTAGGACAGTGGCTTCTAATGTTCCTTTATTTCAACATTGATAATATTCTTTAATTGTATCGTGTTTAGTATCAAAATATAGTAATTGATGTAACATTAATGACGTATACAGAATGAACATTTTTATTATTTCTTAAAATTTATTTTAGCAGTATGCAACGATGCGCATATTGAGTGTTTTTGTAGCAAATGTTCGGTGCAGAAAATCGCGATCGGAGCACGAATCGAGACACGTTTGAAAAGAACAGTTACTTTTCCAACAGTAAAACGTTTATAACCATGCAGTTATGCCAGTATTACTGCTACAGTCGTCGTTTTGAACACAGAAAAATATGATAGTCCCAATTCATATTACTTACAATGCAAAATCGATTAATTATTAGTGCACTAATAAGCTCATTAATAATTCATTTGATCACAATTTAGTGTGAAACTAAAGATTCGTGTCATCATGTTCAATTCAATTTACTTTAGTATTAAAAAGTGTTCTTACCTTTTTTAAATAAACAAATAAAATATTTATTATGTATTTTGCTAATGCACTTTTCACTTTAATGGAGTTTGTACATTTTTATTTATTGCTTAATCAAATCTAGGTTCTTGTTTTGTTATTCATATATCTTACAATAACACTTGCTTCGAATCATTATAAATTACATCACGGATTGAATTAAAAGTCACGTTGCTGTTAGAAAAAGAAAACAAGAATGATAATTGCCAACATGCAAGAAATAGTCAATTTATTTTTATCACCCGAAGGATATTTATTATTTTCTGTAGCATGAAGAAGCATAAACAAACCTTGAACTGCATAAACATTTTTTGCAATGTATGTTGCATGTTTCTTCTAATAACTTGCAAATCAATGATATTTAAATTTTCCACGAACAAAACAGTAAATCGAACGTAAATACCGATTTGCGAAAATGTCCTCGTTTAAGTTCAATTTCATTCTTTATTTCTAAATAAAACTTTAAAAAATTATAAAAGGTATTAGGTTGTCTAAAAAGTTCATTTTGTTATGTTCAGTTTATATTTCTTAAATATCAAATTTTTCCGGGAAAGTATCGCGAAAATAACGAGGATCTATTAGTTAATTTTATGACTCCTTTTTCATAAAACTTGATTTTGAATTTTTCGAACGTCCCAATAACAATTAAATAGGGAATTCGTTTTCCAAATAAACCATTGGATTATTAAAAAAGTTCGTAGTACTTTAAAATTTCTATTTTTCGAAAATCGAGCTTTGCTAAAAAAAAAAAAAGGACTCGTAAACATGACTAATAGATCATAGATCACTTACTTTGACCTTTCTACCAGTAACTTTCACGATTCATTTCCAGGAAAACTTGAAATTTCAAAAATACAATCTGCAAAACGCTTTTAATTTTTTAGTCAGTCTAATATTTTCTCACATGTCATTTTTCCATATGAAAAATAACAGGGATCAAAATAAATTGTCCACTGCCTGCGGTGTAACACTTTATGGGCAATGGCCTTTGGTAGCAGCGAGTCCTTGAACACTTCAAGGTGCTTCATTTCGAATGCATAGTGCCGCGCGGTACTGTAAACTTTGACCAGGCCGGAACGAAAGCGACGAGAGTCACGAATTGAATTGATTGCGTTGGACACGTACCGTATCGAATAATTGTCGTACACACCGAGAACTTGGCAACTCGTGGGACCGATCGGGGTTGACTGTTACACTTCTCACGCAACGAACTGTCCGTCAGTGACTGGCTTTCCTGAAGCCTTCCGCGGGTAGACACTTGAAGGCTGGACTGGGATGCGTTCGAAAAATTTCTGTCAGTTAGTGGGTCGCTAACGGTACGTCCAAAGTTCAAGAAACCCGGGTCTACGATTCGGTTTCGCGATCGATTAATAGCTGGTTAACCGAATGCACGGGCGGAATATCAACTTTTTTAATCGTTCTGCTCGAGTTTCCTTAGAATTTAATGTCTAACACGTTCTACAGTTATGGTTTTTTGTACGACTGGTTAGGCTTACGTGGCAAACGGGTTCGGTGGTGAGTTGAGGTACAGCATATTATTTGGTAGTGTTAAGTTTATTAAATGTGAAGAGAAACTTCAGTGTAGTTCAACAATTTTTTTAGTTCTTCGAGTAGCTGTTAGACTGATCAATTGTAACTTTTATCGAAGGACACTGAAAATTGAGTTCAATCATAGTTATGGAATAGTTTAGGCAATATTATTTATAAGACCATTCTATGTATAACAAGTTGACAATGTTTTAATGGAATTATTTTTGTTTATTACAAAATTTTTAATATTGATTAGTAAAAAAGATAGTGATATCTTTACTGAAAGTAATGGTAATAAATAATAATGTAATCTACTGTAACATAGCATCAAATGTATTAATTCAAACAGAAGATAATTGATTACATATATACGATGTAGATTATGATTACATAAAAATTGATTACATTCCTTAATCTTTATTAGTACATATAATGAATTACATTCCTTCAACTCAAAGAATACATTTGCGACAAAAAAATGTAGTTCAGAAAAAATTTGCAGTAAGTAGTTTTTGAAATGACCAATACAACTACACGTTTGAAATAATCTGATTCAATTATTATTAAAAAGTGCAGGCTATCTTTTCTTTGTGTTTCGTATAAAAATGAATGTAGACAAAAGGGAATAACAAATTCAGTACGTAAGATGGAAAACAGTGCATTGATAATTTTTTAGTAAGTTATTTCTATACAGTGTCAATATTGTGTAATAAAAACGTAGCTACCACAGAAAATTATAAATTCAAAAATAAAAATTAATTAATTACAAACATTTCAATTTAAAATTCTCATGTCGGATACTTTTCTCTTCTGAAATTTTCAAACGAAAAATGCATTACTTATAATAAATTATCGGTGCAATATTATTCATCTTACATGTTGAATTTATTATACAATGTTTGTGTTTAATTTTTACATGAAATGCATAAAATGATTGCATGTATGTACAGTTAAACAAATTAATAAACTATATTATTTCAGGCATACAGTTTCACAATAATTATAATTCCTTTTACTACATATTTTAAATCACATTATTATTAATTAGTGTTACCTACTTTCAAAAGAAATAATACTATCTTTCGTACCATGTAATATTTAATATTGTTGTTAAGTTTTTTATCAGTCATCATGGTAACAAATATTATTTGTGATGATTATAATATAATTTGTAATTTGTAATTATATTGTATTTATTAGAGATTTTTAATCAGTCAATTTCCAAAATTGTATCTATCTTCTGTAGAGGAATTTGGAAATTTAATCATATTTTGATTTCCAATATGATTTCTAGCATGATTTGATTTTTTTGTACCAATTTTCATATATCACTTGATATCATTAGCCTATCTCAAGTCTCTTGAAATTCTGTTCAACATCAGGTATTGTGTCTCATTGCTTAAGTTTTAAAGTTTCCTTCAACCATTAAAACTTTCCCTTTGCTAGTATCTACAACTATCAGATCCTTTTTATTCAACATTCTCACAATTCCTTCAACCATTCACACACAACAATAGCTTAAAAATCAGGAATAATAAATCCACCGAAGTTTCATAGTAATGTTTTCTGTAACAATTTATTCGTTTCTTCTTTTTTCACATTTGTACATAACAAAAAAAACCAGCATCCCCGAAATCCCTCCATGAACCGTGAAAGTGATTATTCTCAAAGGGATAATGAACAATGAACGCGCTGCTCAGGCGAGACTGGCTTTACCACGAAAACCGCTACGAGCCCGAAGTCCCTAAACTAATCGTATACCATCTACACGTATGTTCTCCAATGAGATGATAACATTCGCCCTCAAGTGTCACCTCCTCAGGCACCCTTCTCCATGTCCTTCATGTTCTCCGCGCTTTGCTCTTTCGTAGGCTCGCTTTGCTTCTCGTCGCTCGATGCTTTGATGCTTTCCATTTGCATTTCGTCCTTCATGGCGGCGTCGGCTGCCTCCATAATTCGCTCAGGAATAGAGTTCACCGGTTTCTTCTTCTCAATGAAGGTGGCTGACTTCTCGGCTTCCTTCGCCTTGTTCGATTCGATAATCAATTCTGGCGCATCAGGCACCAGAGCAGATCTGACATTCTGTGGTACCTGTTCCGCACTTTTTTCTGGTTTCTCTTCTGCTGCTTCGGCTGGCTTCTCTTGGGAACCATCGGGCTTGTCTAGGAAAGCGCAGTCTTCTTGGTCCGTCTTCACGAAGAATGTTTTGGAGATCTTGTACTTGTCCAGCACAGCGTAGGCCTGGTTGAGGAAAACGTGGTTTAGATTAAAACGTTGTCTTTGAGATGAAATTTATATTTAAATATAAGTACTACAGTTAGCGATAAATCCATAACAAGGAAATAATGCATGTCTTCGTTAATTAACACTGTACAAAATTCTACTAAATGCAGTGTTTCCATCACTTTGAAAAATCGCTTTTTGTCTCCCTGCAACTATTATCTTTAACGAAACAGAAGATGGCAACTCCCGACTTTGACTAGGATACAATGCGGAATGAATCAGTCTGTTTGGTAGAGTAATTACCTTTTGCAAAGCGGGTCCAGGCGCCGGTCTTTCTCTCGTCATGAGCCAAGCATTTTGCGTGTGGACTGGCCCAATGCCAGAGCAGCTCCATAGAACTGCGTAGGAATTATAATCAGTTTCCAGTACCGAGTACTTCGTCTCCGGTGTCAATGGTATCGTGTACTTCACCACCAATGTTCCTTCTTCTTTCTTTGAGGGAGCTTTCTTGATTTCTCCTTCCACTACCCGTTTGATGCCAGTACTACAAAAGGTGTTACAATGTGGTTGATAGACAACTTTTCACAAAGTTATTTAAGGAGTTGAAATTTAAGGAATGACATTTTTCTGAGAAATTGCATTAAAAAATTCAATCATGCTGTAAGTTGAAACAAAAATTTGTTAAATTGGTTACAATAAAGACTAGTCTTTGTTCTTTCGTTTTTTGCTTTACATGACACTCTTTGTCAGAAAGGATGTTTTAAGTATTTTTTACTGTTTATTATTTGCTGTATCTGTTACATGGTGAAAATATTCTTGAAATCATAAGTTTTATTCCGTATCTTGTAATTTTTTGTTAATACAATTATTTAAGAATAAAAATATTGTAAAAGTAGTAGGTTCAATTTTTCTCGATCATTTACTAGGTAAATGGTCACTCAATTTTTATTCCTCTATTTGGTATTAACGTTTAATAAAAAATAGTGATGAATAATATTTTATATTATTTTGGTTATTATATTGGAACAAATACAGTCGTATAAAAAATAAAATACGAATAGAGGGAGAATTGCAATTTCTATGTGCTTTAAAAATTGCATACTTAGTAGATAATTAATTTACGAAAATAAAAGCCAATAAGCTTGACACGTATAATTTAAAAAAAATTGTGAGTCAAAAGGTTAATTGATTTAATCCTTCGAGGACGACATCGATGCTATGTGATAAATTGGTGTTTTGTGAAGTAATGTGTAGAACATTAATTTTTAGTGAAATTACTGTTTTATGTGTCAAACTCTTTTATTACTTTAAAATTTAAATTATATATTAATGTATTAGGTAATTCGATATATATTTAGGAAAATATTGAAACTAAAGCTAAATGCACAAAAATTTGCAAGATTGTTGACAAATGCTCAAATATACATAATATCTAAAATATACTTCAAATTACAGCATTTAAAAAATTTAACACACTGTTATTCAACTTCAAATTCTTTATTTCTACTTGTAAAAATTTTATTTTGTATCAAAATCCGCAGTCTAAAGTTGAACTAGAATGGAACTAGAATGAATTCTCTGTAAATACTATTGTTTCATGTATCATTTATTAATTTCACTTGGAGTATTAGAAGATTTTGGATAAAGAGATGAAAACATTATCTGACAGTTGGAAAACGGTTATACGGAATAATGGCCAATGTATAAATAATTAAACATAACTATAACCAATAATATTTCACCAAGTAAAATAATTTTGACCTAAGTAACCCAATACATAAATTTTCCCTATATCTTCTGTCAAATATTCGAAACACAGTTGAAATAAAGAAACACTCCTAAAATAATATCACAATGGAGCATCTAATGTCGTCTTTGAAGGATTAAAAAAAAAAAATTCTAGTAATTGAATCCTTATTAAATCTTCAGTATACTCACAATCTATTGGTAACCTGATTGCTGACTCGGAATTTGCCATCAGGACTCAGCGTGTAGTTAGCCATAACACATCGTGAAACTACCTCTGTCAGCTGGAAGTACCTTTCAGCTTCGTACCAGACACCCACAAACTGAAAAGAATCAAAACAAAATTAATACCTCATCACCTTGAAAATATCAACAAATTTCAATTTTTTAAATTTCTGAATATTTCCAAAGACTGAAGAAACCAAAAGCAAAAACCCCTCATAATATCGAAAACTCAACAGAAACTCTACGAATAGCAGCTCCATTCTTCGGTTCTACTTTCGAATGTCAATTAGGATTCTAATAATATTTCTACACCATTAAAGAGAAGCGCAACGCGCGCTGAACCGATATTTACCTTCTGCATGTTAAAGTCCGCCATGGGCACGTAGTCCGGACAGAAGCCCAAACTGGGCACCTGAGCTGTGGCCAACGCCACCGTCGTTAGAACCAAAAGAATTTTTCCGATCATGTCTGCTGTTGATCTGCCGTGAGCATAGTTCGGGCCTCTTGCTTTATATACATTAACCGGAGAGGGCAGGAGCGTTGACCGAACATCTACCCCCTCTGTGTTACCCGCACGTGAATATTCTTACGGTACTCCTCGTGGAGGCCGAGAATCTGGTCAACAGTCGTTGGTCATTGGTCAATGTTGCTAGCGATTTCTTGACAAGAGGTTCAGGCGAGGTGGTAACCGACGCGACCGACTGGTGAACAAGAAACGCAAGCTCCATTATGCAATTCTTTTACAACGGTACTTTCCGGACGATGAAGACGAATCCCTTGGCCGGCGAATCGGTGTCAGCCAATTTGATGGGATGCCAAGATTTCCTGGATGTACAGGTTGTCTGGTAACTGGAAATACAATCGGCGAGGGAGTAATTCTATATAGAAGAATGAACCGAAAAAAGTAACGTTTTCTTATTTGAGCTTCATTTTTAAGAAGATAAAGTTTGAAAATATTTTCTGTACACGGGCACTCATTCGAATCTTGGCTCATTGTCAGTCTTCAATAACGCCTTCACTGTAGTCTTTATTTATACATATCAATAAACATTCCTAATGATAGCTAATAATTTCGGATAACTTGATGACTTGGGCAGTCTGTGAAAGAAAGTTTACAAGCTTACAAGGTTAACGAGAGTCTTGAATGCATGTGTACCGAAAGGATTTTCAAAATTTATTTTCTCAGAAACGAAAACTTGATTAAAAAAATTTCTTTGTTTCTTTTCGACTCATTTTTTCGTGTAGAATCATACAACTTACCGGTTGTAGCATCAGTTACCAGACAGTCGGTATATGGCAAATGGCAATTGTAACGGACCCAACGTGATCTCTCTGGACCTTCGGTCCCTCGGGGTCGCATGGCCGGTTCTGCACTCTGTTCGCTTCACGTGGATTCTGTTTTAAACAACTGACCTTCTTGGTGATGGATCTTCGGTGCCCTTAAATTATCTTCATATTTCATTCGTTGATGGGTTATGAGTAGACTGAGGATTTTTATGCAGAATAAAATTCTTATAAACACTAATAAAGAATGAAAACTTGAATTATAGTATGCTCAATCTTTGAAACATTGTAATTTGAACTGTACTTTCGATATTTTCTATATTTTAGCATCTATCAACAGCCTCGTAGATTTGTGTGCATATAAAATTGTATAAATGAAACTTCCACATTATACACACATTATAAATTTATTTGCATCTACTTACTCTAATATTCATCCTCATCTACACAGTATTATAAATAAATTAGTTTCCAAGGGAAAATGAATTTCTCCTGTACATCAAATAATTTTTTTAAAACGCTCTCTAAGAGAGAGTAGGAAAATTTTGAACCAATTTCCAATGGTAAATACTCTAATGCTCATTTATTCCCACGTTCTGTAACATCAAGTTCATCGAAGACTCCAATTCAGCAGTTTGTCGCGACTACTTGTCCACCTGTTGTGTTCTTCCTCTTCCTGTATCCATTCATGAAGCCGGTTCTAGTCAACCTCGACCTTCAACGAGTCTGCGTTTATGCTCGCGAATGGAACAGGTAGATGGCAAATGCGTTTGAATTCTCCTCGGAACAAAACAAGAATCGACTATTACTTATCGCATTGTAATTATGCAATCGACTCTCTATCGTATACTCACGCTGACCGGTCGCGTGCGAGCACTCTCTAAAACGTAAACCCACCGGTAACGGGTTCCCCGACGAGTTTTCTTTTTCTGTAAAATCATTGAAGCCGTCAAACCGTTAGGCTCAGAGAAGCTATGTCTTCGGCGATACTTCAATAATTCCATCAAGGCGAGAACCGTTACGAAGAATTTGAGCGCTTCGTTTCAAGTAGAGATCCTTATTTCACGCGTATCCGAATGCACGTGTATACGTGTATTTCACGGACACGTATTTTAGTATGTGTCATTTTAAATACACGGGTAAACGTGTACTATTTCACGTACATTTAAATACACGTGTATTAACATATCTGTATTCCGAAACAACTGCTATTGCTGATTATATTAAAATATTTCATTGCAAGCTCCACAATTTTTGGACATTTCAATTTCCGTATCTTTGATATTCATTTGAGAATTCGAATCTGGTTGCATCGATTAGGTATAGCTAAATATACATATATGTGAAATAATACACGTGTATTTAAATACACGTGAAATAGCATGCGTGTACCCGTGTATTTAAAAACACGTTCATAACCATGATCTCTAGTTTCAAGTTTCAAGTGCTACTCGGAGATAACTTCCTCTTAAGAATTATTAATTTATTCCTGAAAGATTACACTAGAATGGAGATATAAAACTAAAATTTAATTTATGTTTATGGTAGGTTAATATAAATTGTTGCTGGAGTATGAAAATATTTTTACTGTGTTGAAAATTGATACTTTTATTTACTTTTACTTAGTTATATGAAGAATTGTACCTTTTTATTGGTGTAAGTGGATTTTCTTACCCATAAATTTCAAGGAAAGATTGTTGTTTGTTTTAAACTGAAATGAAAATTTCAGTATTTGATTATTTTTAATAAAAAATCAGCAGTCAAGGAAAGCTAGAAATATTTTTGTGTTCTGTCTAATAAAAAAACAAATCTTTAGATGATCTAATTGAGCATAATTCTTAAAGTATTAAGATTATCAGCAGTGGTATTTAAATAATTAAATTCTCTAATTACGATTAATTTCTCCCGAAGAGGAAACGATTTTTAAACCGTATCACGAAACGTGCGTCGTGGCTGCATGTAAAACGAGGCAAAGTGAATGTTTCCCTCCGAAGTTTCCACAGCGAGTGGTTTACTTTCAATTAATTAAACGATTCTTAATAGCTTCGTTCGGTCTGAAAGGAAAAGGAAAGGACATTGATACGAGACAGGTTGTTTTCGCTCGCTCGTTTATCTTCTCTTACACATTTCTCATCAGAATTAATTTATTTCTTGTAAACCTATGAACACTAAGAAAGCACGCGGAAAACGCTTTCCGCTCGGAAGATGCTTAATATCTACAAAGCCCTGACCAGATGTCCAAAGAGCAGAACAAGTGTAGCGTTCAAGGAAAATAAAGAAAACAAAAAAACAAAAAAAAAAGAGACACAGGGGTAACAAAATATATTTTGGCCTGTAAAAGGTGCAGCAATTTTCTTTATTGATAGACGTGGCTTTCGATGAGCCTCGAAATCCAGGACAGCCAAGCTTATCGATAAATATAAAATTTACCGTACACGTTTATCGTCGTAAACGCGCCCGCGTTCGAAAATATATCTCTCCTCTCTTCTTCTATATACATTTCTCGTCGCTCGTAAAATTGCACTAAAAACATTTTATGATTGAAACGCTTCGCTGGTCCTAGGAGAAACTGTGCGTCCCGTTTGGACATCTGGACGCGAGCGTACACGGTAAACGTAACTAATGAACGATAAAATAATCTGTATACATAACCCTAGTGCGCTTACTTCTGAAGAAGAGGGGGACATGGGGTTGGGGAAGGTTCCTAGGGGGATGGGGGAGAAGGGGGTTCGAAAAGAGAAACGACAAAAAGTTAGTTGCTAAAAATTATTTAAGCGGCTCTCAGGAAAAAGGGGATCGCCTTGAATCGTTCTTTTCACTGAAAGAGCCACGAATTCACGCTCGTGCCATGCGCCGGAGCATGCGTCGCACGCTAAACAATAATTACTTTATCTTTATTATCATTTAGTATCACATTGCGTTCACTGTTTTGTGCTGGCCGTTCTTGCCTGGCTTAATGAGAGCGCACACCACCCCTCGAACCTCTACTCACGTTCCTTTCCGCTCTTTCATAAAGCCAATTCATTTTCGGGAACGAAACGAACGATCTTCGAGAAATCTGTCACGAGAAAAGAGAAATGTATCTAATAGTAGAAACAGCGATAACTACAATTTCGGATGCGCCGCATGAAACAAATTTTCATTTTTATTTGCAGCGAGCTTGACACGTCCACACTGGCCTGACCCACCGGCGGGTCAGAAGTGGTTCAAAAAATCGAGCACATGGATGCGGACATGTCAAGTTCGTAGGCGCACAGTGCTTTCTCGTTGTAAGCTCGTCGGAGCGAGTTTGACTATCGTGTTGCTCCACTCGCTCTTTTGATAAGGCAAAAACAAGCCGCCTACACGTAAACGGTGGCATAGTGCTTATTAATTATTAGTTTGTCCGTCTCGTTAGCGAGAAAACACTGTGTTTGCCTAAATCGTATAGAGCTACGCGGAATGTACAAGCATTATTAACCAATACAAGATCGTTCGGAACGAAAGTTTAATCATGGTCAAGGTCGCTCGTTTCACACTCGAGATAATCGCGCGAGGAGCTAAAGCGAGGTTCGAGGCCCTTCTTCGAGGCACCTTAGGTAATAATACCTACCTAAAAAGATGACGTCCTGCGCCAACAAAATAAAAATTAGAGAAACAAAAAGCTACTACTTACAACGTTCTATCTAGGTCCTAACAAAACTTGTATTAACTCGGTTTGTAATTAAAACGTCCTACGGTGAATGAATTAACGGTTTTTTCTTCAATTCCTAAGCGAGCTCGTATCGTCATCTTACGCGTATACGTATCTTAAGCCTATGAACACATGAAATCACTGCCCAATCGACCAATTTGGACCCATTTGACAAGGCACTCGAGTCGCTGAGATACCAAAGACGTTCCAATGGAAAGAACACAAAAGAGGGGGGTATGGACCGAGGACGGAAGGAGAAGGAACAAGGATCGACGAAGTGGAAGACAAAGATTTTTGTACGTGGAAGAGCAATCAGCAACTTTTATTCTACTGATTCGGTAAAATTGGTTTGAGCTGTTCGCGAAAAAATTATTGTCGCTTTTCCCCCCTCTGGGATCAGGTCTCGCCGATAACGTTCATCCTCGTGTGATAAGGCGAACGCCGATGTCTTTTGTCGTTTTCTTTGGCCTTCTAATCGAATTCATTTCGGTTACGCTAATTTCGAAGCCGTTCAGCATTCTGCGAACGAATTTTGTTCGAGGCGATTAGCGGGCAGGACACCTAACATCTACCTAAGACAGAAATCGGTGGAAAATCGGTTGGTCCCTTTGCAAAGTGTAAAATAAATAAATTGTTATCCGTCCGCTCGGTTTTTCCTACTAACTAACGTTAACGTTATTTACATGTGAGATTGCTTTGCGCGCGCTGAGGTAAACAAGACGTCTTCATGGATGTCACGCGACGCGAACGAAACCGCTAAAAGCTTCTTAATAAGTATCGCCCGCGACGGGCGCGGAGACTCGTTCGCGCGTGACAATAATTGACTCTCGCCTCTTTCATTGCTACTTCCTCCATTCCCTCGTTTTCCCTCGTATTTTCCCCGACAAAGACCGTCCACGTACCCCGGCGCGCTTCCGGCTGACGTCGATCGTCGGAAGCGCGCCATTTGGTCAAAATTACTGGTCATCACTTACAATAATAAATCGGTAGTCCATTGTCGCACTGTCTTCGAACGTCTTCCGGCCGAAGAATCGCGGCAGCGACGATCTAATCGAAGGCCATCCCGGTGCTCCGTGTCCTCTTCTCGAAGAAAATGCGTCTCGCGAAGACTCTACATCGGTAGATCTTACAGTTAATTTATTCACGAAGGTACGAATCGCGCGGCACGCATTTTTCTTTTCGAAGAAGCGACACTGCGGTTGCAAGCGCGCATAGGTTTTGGGCTCGAGACTCCTTGAAGCGAAAAGATTCGACATTCTTCTTCGAGACACGAAAATTTTACGAAAATAGAAAACTGATATTTCTTTGATAGCGTCACAGCTATGACGTCCCGGAATTGATGCCCGGACCGAAGACATTGCGCTGAAAGTACCGAGAATAGAGAAGCGGAAAACGGCTTGCGTGGCGTTTAAAATTTTCGAAGGCACTCCTGTTTTAAAATTCGAACACCGGAAGCGTGTTCCGAATCGACGCTCGAGACGCGCGTCGCGACGTTCGGTCGAGACGCGTTCGAGATCTTCGCTTGAGCACCGGTCGGCCTTAATCTCGTCGCTAGTCGTGCAGATTTTTACTAAGCAGAAGGTTATTGTGCGGCCCCGACAAATGCCTGATCAGCTCTTGCAAACTGTCGAAGCTCAACGAACAGAAGCAACAGGTGAACGTGTTGTCGGGCGCGGCGATGACGCCTCTGTGGACCGAGCAGAGGTGCTTCAGCAGGTGAGCCTTCTGCTTGAACATGGCGACACAGAGTCTACACGCGAACGGCTTTTCACCCGTGTGCACTCGCAGATGCGTCTTCAAGTTCCATGACATTCCGAACTGTTTGCCACAATAAGTGCACCGGTATTCGCGGACGGGAGTCGATTTCGGCGGGTCATCCGTCGGTGGTGGGGGAGGAGCTCGGGCCGGAGGTAGGGCCCACGACCCCCAAGGTGGTTCCAGGCCCGCCGCCGATGCTGGGTCGGCACTCGGCGGTCTGTGCGACGCTCCTGGAGGTGTCACTGACCTGTCCTGCTGCGGGAAATAAATTAAATTGTATCAAGGTGGGATTAAATATTAAATATTATGATGAGACTTTGGGTTAAACCTTTCAATTGAGGAGCGATTTAAATGTAGATCATTACTGCCTTTAGGATTGATTATTAATAACAATAATGTCTTTAGTGCGATTTGAGAACAAAGGTATGCATGTTTATATGTGTGTATGTGTGTAGTGTGTCTAATCATTTTGCAACGAGCGAGATTCTGTCAAATGTGACACAAGAACACACTATAAAATAGGTATAGAATAACGGATAAAAAGAAAGATGAATGGCAGTTCGAGACTGTCATTACGCTGAATTGATCTATATATTTTCGTATAACTTTACAAATTCTTATAAGAGCATGTAAAATCATTTTTTTTTAGGTAAAGTTGAAGTCCGCTATAAAAGCTATTCAAGACCACCAAGTATTCTTACATCAGTTTTTCTTTATTAGAGTATAATATAATTCTTTATTAGCGTTGTGTATGTACATGTTTGTGTATGTTTGATAGTATTGTGTTTGAGTTCTCTTCGTCAAAAAGCGCGAGAGCATATTAAATTAGAAAATGAAGTTCATATCGTACCAGGTACGGAGGTGCCGAGACGCTGAGGGGATGTGGCGCTTGTAACCGCCTCGGCGTCTCGAATCCAGGATTAAACGGTACAAAAGCCGGATTCTGAGCGGGCGCATTGTGAAAGCCTGGCCTTCGTTTCCGATGAGGCGTTACGACGTACGCCTCCGCAGGTGGGATAGGTATTTCCTCGGGTTTTCGCTTTCCCGGTTCTAAGCCTAGCGCTAGTCGAGCGGCCAACTGCCTCCTTCTTTCCTCAGCCTCCTCCAGAGATTCTCGTCTCTCCAGTAATTGCTTTTCTGGCCTGGTTAGATCAAACGAAGCTTGTAATTCGCTTCAATCAAAAGCAAACACGAATCAGCATTACAGAACAGGGCAACATGTTTGAAAACCAAGTTTCAGTATGCGAAGCAAAGATTCGACTCAATCTATTTGTGATAACTATTTTTCACCGACCACTAGGGGTTCTTCTTTAAAAGTTTTGAAAGAGGAAAATGGAAATTGTCTGGAAAAATATAACTATAGACTCTCGGCAGAAACTTTCAGTTTACCCAAGACGGGGAAATGTAATACCTTTACGTTGCATCGAATATACAGGGTGTAACAAAAATATTGCAGGTTCTTGAAAGGGATGATTCCTCGGTTGATTTTAAACAACTTTTTGCTTGGGTGGAGTTCTGTTAACGAGTTATTCATGAAAACTACTGACTAGTTGCAGAGCGAGTACACTGAACTGATTCTGGCCCAGATGATGGCGAGCCAATAATATTTACAGTTAAAGCCCGCGCCAAAATCCGGCCACTATACTCGCTCTGATTCGTTGGGGATTTTGTTAATATCTCGTTAACAAATTCTCCGAAGATATTTTCGATAAGGAAAATATAATTGTTTAAAATCATCTTAGGCATCACTCCCTTCAAGAACTTGCAACATTTTGGTGACACCCTGTATAGTGCCTTTTACATTGCATCGAATCTTTACTGTTGCTGCTAAACAAGATTGCTGAATGCAAGATTCATCTGACTAATCTCCTTCAAAGTTCGTTGTACGAACAATTCTGTTTGTATAATCTATGCCAAGTATTTGCATTGATGTATTCTTACCTAGGCACAATGTCGTGCGAGCTCTCGCTGGTAGTGGAGTTCCCCGAATTCAGACTTAAATTCACAGGATCGGAACTATCCCTTCTCCGGGGTGGTTCTATACTGCTCTCCCTGTTTTCCGAGAGTAGCGCCTCACCCTCGATGCCCTCAACGTCCACTTCCGGTTCCTCCTCGCAACCCTCCGTCTTGATGAGAACCGAGCAACAGTCCGCGGGATTGTTGGACTGCCTGAAATGTCAGGGCACGCGCAATGTAAATAGCCTCATCATGACAGATTAACCGTAATCTTCGAATTACGATCGGATATCACGCGTATCGATCTAACATTGCCTAGGACGAATGGCGAAAGTGGTGGATAAACGCGCGAAGGAGTGACACCATGAGAATCGATATCTTGCACAAGCTCCCCGGCGCAGCAAAGATCAAGCAAACGGAGAAATTAATCTTAATGGCTGCCCATCTTAGAGATCACGCGGTATCTGTTTCGCTGATCATTTTGACATTTCACGAACACTTAACACCAGCCTCTACCCACCTGCCGTCATACTGCGACTCGTAGCTGGAGCTTTCCTGGCCATCGGAAGGCTGGGGGGTGGGTATCCTTTCGGGATCGGAGTTGCTGGAGGTCTGGGGCTGGTTGGGCTCGAACAGCTCCGACTTGATCTGAAGAAGCTCGAAGAGTTCTCTCAGAGGAGTAAGTTCCGTCGACTGGGACAAAGCATGGTGTCTCGTTAGCATCAGAGTAATTAAATATTCCTTATCTCTGCATGAGAGAATTAGGTGCTCACCGGTATGAGAGCTTCTCCATTATAGAGGAATTCCAGCAGATGAGTCAGCTGAATCTTCCGGACCCCGGATAAGTGGACCACGTGGTCCAGCGCAGGGTTACGAAGGAGACTAGCCAAAAGGGGACTAGCTGCTGCCAAAACTACACGATGGGCTTTGACGACGGAACCATCGTCGCAAGCCAACGTCACGTCCACGTGACGGTCCCCGGTGTACCAGGCTCCGACCTCTGCGGCCAAGGTCGCTGGATGCTTTCCATAATGGAGTGTTAGGAGACCGTCAGTATACATTGTCTGGAAAACAAAAATATAGATATTATTATCCAGGAGAATTTTTTTAGATTTGTGATTAACCTAGACAGAGATAATTTTTGAGACATCAATCTTCTATCTAGGGTTAAATTTTTTATTTACTGGTTAGGGAGAATCATTTTAGGGGCAATGAAAGAACAATTGTGGAAAGAAATTAGAGTAGGTGATCAAATTAATAAAGCCACCTGCATACATACACAATTTATTGCTAAATGAAGGCCTAGTTACATTGAATTATTACCTTTTTATGAAACTTTACTGTCCACGAATAGGAAATATACAGTGACAAATCATGAGAAAAATGTTTTTAAACAATAGTAAATTGATCACCTACTGCATACAATTAATATTTGCTTAAAAATTTGCAACTAATTTATTACTATTTGCTATGTTGTTTCATATTGCTGATAATTATAAATTATCCATAGAATTACTAAAATTATTTATAGAATTACTAAAATTACTATTCAAATCCATGCCAATTACAATTTTTCTTTTAATTTTGAAATTAAGGTGTCAAAGTTATAAATTTGAAGGTTTGAAACGGAAAATTTAGGAAGATAAAATTTAAAAATTTTTAAGAATTCGGGTTAGACATCTAGAAATTTTTGCAATTGAAATTGGAGATATGAAAAATTAAAGTGAAAGACTTAAAGACTTAAAAAAGTTTTTCAAGATTTCTATTAGATCATTTCGAAATTTAAAATTGATTTCAAGATTTCAATTTAAATGTTTGAAAATTTAAAGTATTGGATTTAGAACTGAAGATTTGAAAGTTAAATATAGTTTTGCGGAAAATTCAAGGAGTTAAAATTGAAAATTTGAGGATTGTAAATTCAGAACTAAAATATTTGAGATTGAAGATTTTAAATTATCAAGTTGCAAATTTGATGGCTCTCAGAGTTATATTCGAAATTTCAGAGTTTCAAAATAGAAATTTAAGGATTTAAAGTTGGAAATTAGAAAAATTAAAATTGTAAAAGTGATTTGAGTATTTTGGTAACGATTATTAAAATTACTGTACCAAAAATACAAACCCACTTTTATCAGAAACGAAACCTCATGTAACAAAAATCTTACATTAAACTTTTTTCGGATATTTTGAAATAAAATAACCCCGTACCCAATTGTGCTATGATTCCCACCCCACCATGTATACGATACATTAAAAAAAAACAACTCCGTTTGTAATTATATTCATATACCCACGCGTGAAGTCCAGCGAAATAAAAAAGTCGTAAGAACTATGGTTATACTAAAGCCGCATACCGCAGCGTACTCAGAATGATTTAACGCTTCTTATCGGCGCAGTGAGATCAGAGAAAAAGCGAGCAGCCAGTGTTTCCGTGGAAATGCTTTCGCAATGTCGGAATAAACGAAACATGTGTAACGTCCTTAACCCAATAATGCGGTCTTGTCGCTTCGCGTCATGGAAAGACAGCTTCGTTACACTAATTTCATCTTTGCGTGCCCCGCCTATCTTAGACACGGCGGAAGGCGGTGACGTGTCGTAAGATTATGTTTCTCACGTTTCTCTGACATTCGCTCGGCTTTCTGCTGATGACTTGAGTTGCATCTAATGATAGCTCGTCTGTACAATTAAACGAAGGATTAATTTGTTCGCGAAATTCGACGTGTTTTCGGTGCAAGTATCGGGTCGCCAGTTTGACTAGGGAAACGGGAAACTCGGAGAGAAGTCGAAGATAATTGCAATACCTCGAATCCGGTAAGTTGCTTGGAAAAGCGAAGCGATAAACTTTTATCGTTCTGGGAAGAGAAAACAACTTCGCGCGCCCACAGGCGTGATTGTTCCCCCCTCGCAATCCTGCATCGATAAACATAATAGAATTGCATCTCTTGTGGATGCAATAGGTTAATTAAGCGGTTGCGATCCCACTGATTAATGATCCTGCCTTGCCGGGGAAATCCTGGAGACCTCGGCGATTCCGCGCGAGAGACTTCCTGTTAAAGGAGCAGCGCCGAAGATCGGCAACGAAATGTTACCGTGACTCATGTAACTGCCGCGCAATTTTATTCGCGATTAGAAAATAACGCGGTAACGTAGTTACTCGTTGAATAAATTGCACATTTATACAGAGATCGCGTAATAAATTGTACGTGCCGTCGGATATGATTTATTTATAACAATCCCTCGGCACGTGTCGTTTTTTTTAAACGGCCAGTGACGCAACGACGAGAGGAAAAAGAAGAGAATAGAAGACGCTTCTTCGATTAGTCATTTTTCGATGTTTGAATTAATTTTGGCGAGCGTCGATCGATCGACCGTCTCCTTCGTCTCTTTAGAGGGAGCCACGGAAGAGAAAGTTCGATTTCACGTTGTACTCTCAAGAAGCAGAAGTATAATTAATATTATGAAACCAATGCCGTAAGCATCGACGCGTTCCGCAATGTCAAACGTATTTCAGGCACAATGAGTTTCACGCTCAAACCTCACGAACGACGGCGAAACTTTCGTTTCTTTTGCTCTAGATTCGAGGCTGGATAGTGTTCCTTGTTCTCCTCTGTTACCTAAGGATACTCGATATCGAGTGTCTAAATATATTTGGAGCAGCAGCCCTTATATCAAAATCTTATTGTTTAAACAACTTTTTCAATTATTATTCATGTTATTCATATTTTGTTGAGCTACATTGTATAGATCTTTTAAGTATTTCAATGTAGTGCTTACTATTACTAACTTCAAGAGATATTTTTAAGTTAGAATTTTCAATAACATAAAACACAGAATCATTAACAATGAAATATGCAAATTAAAATTGAAAACCCGTGTCTGTATCTATTCACCAAAAGAGTTTAGGGAAAGTTTTAAGAAACAAATCCATTGAAATATGTATAATGAAGCTGAGAATAATGTGTTTCTTGTTGTATACACATATTACTAATAGTAACATGTTACGTGAAAACAATTTTTAGTCTGACAAAGAAAGAGCACTCACACTTCTTCAAGCCAGCAACAAGTTTTGCCACAAGGTCGCACATACACTATGACAATTCTCCCACCTTGTTTTCTGGTTCGTGACGTCATCTGCTCTTGACATTGCTCTTGGCTCTGCTTGCGAGCTGCAAAGAGCGCTCTTACTCATGAAAGCTTAATTCTACGAGTGTACAATAGATTATACAAAACTGAACAAATCTTGTATCTAAAATTTTGCTGTGTGTTGTGAACTTGCTTCTCTTTAGCATAAATTTTGCTAGAATAAAATGTGTATTCTGTAGTCAAGATTTCCTTCACAATAGTCAGAAAGCGCAAATCAACTGTAGCTAAAATCGAACCACAATCCATTCCAAAAAAGTTTTCCTCGTTATTCTAATGTCCTACTTGCAGTATAAATTCAACAAACTCATTTATCATATCACAATTCGAATCGTTCCACCAACAAAATGAACCATCCGATTCCACAAATCCAACAGAACAATTCTGGAAAGTCAAACGGAGGATCGAAGTTTAAATGGAAAGAAACGTTCCAACAGACAAGAATCATGGGCAGGACGAAGCGGTTACGCGGCGAGCACACGTAATGGCTCGTCCGCTTACTAAGAAAATCGCTGAATAAGGAAATCGTCGCTGATACGTCTCTGCGTCGGTGTTGCTGGTTGTTAACAAGCGCGGCCTGAAGTTCAGGGTCAATCGCAGGCCGACCGGCTGCATTACCTCCAAGCTTACGCTCGCGTTCGTCTTTCTTCTTCTATTTGGGCCTTGAAGACCTGCCGGGCGGGGTCTCGTGCCGTTCGTGCATAGTGGGAGCAAGGCCCCTTATCGATAAATGCAGAAACTCCTGGCCCATTTGTTTGATGGAGGGGACAATACGGCCCCCAGACGCTGCCGGTGTTACCGGCCAACACCGTTTCTTACGCTTTGTCGGTGCTGCACTCTCTCCGACGTCGACGTGGAACTTCCACCATTTCTACCGAGTCGATAAATGGGCTGCTTCTGCCTTGTCGCTGGTTGGTAATTGCGAAATTAAGAAGAGATATTTGATAAACCCTGTTTGCGGGATGGAAATGAATTAGGATCCTCTACACGTGACTCTAGGATTTTTAGTTTAGAAATTTTTTGAATATTCTGAAGTTTAGGTATGAAATGCATTGATTCTCAGAAGAAAACAGATTTGATTCCTATAAATGTGTTGGTAACTCGATTTTAATTTGTTAAGGAGGAAGCTGAATAAAAATGAGAAATTGTTGTTTATAACTTAATAAATCACGGGAAAGATTTCGTATTTGGAAAACTATGTTATCTAGATTGACGTAATGATCTCATAGAAAATTTAGGAATCATTCAGTCCAACCGTCGATACCTTCTACTGCTCTATTAAGTATTTTCCGAACTCAAAACTTAACTAAAAATGTTAAAAGTGTTAAAAACATTGAGCTCTATACTTTATAATCTATACCTACTGGGAACAGAACGGAGCGATCTTAACCGGTCAGATAAAGAGGTCTAAACGCATGTGTTGCTGTTGCAGTCTCACTTCAAACCTATAAATTTATACCAACTTCACCTTCCTCCTCCTTCACTCCTTGCTCTATACTCTATTACATTCAATTTGAACTTCGCGCCCCTGAAGTTAGTCTCTATCCCCTCTACACATGAATTTGTTACAGTAGGATCGTACAGTAAGAGAGAGAGAACAGGAAAAACAAGGATGAACACATATGCATTCGGAAATCTCTGTCTGATCTCCATCCCACCTCTTCTTTCCTTTGGCCGTTCTCTCTCCAGTAGGTATAGAGCTCAATGGTTAAAAGCGATTCCCCTTTTCGGCTGTTCTGTCATCATATTTAGTTCCGAATCTTACCACCAACAGCGTTGCTGAATCGGTAACCTAAAGGTGGTAACCTAAAAACGGAAGACAAAATCCCATTTTGGGAGACGGGGTTGATTTGGTCCATCGGACCGGGGGAAATCGTGGTGGAAGACGTGTGATTGGCCGAGTAATTTGTGGGGAACATATACAGTAAAATACACATAACACTAATGAAATTTTCCACCCATCACCGATCTTCCGCCAGTATCATGTTCCCTTCCCTACTTACGCGAGCTTAGAACCCCCAAGCTTGTATGTATAAAAAAATGTTGTATCTATCTATTGAACGCCGCGTTTAGTCGTAATGGCTGTCAGTCATACCGAAAACCTACTTTACCAATGTTCCAATTTCTCTAAACTTCTGACCAAAGCTTATATTAAGTAGTAAGTCTATCCCATGGTTCATCTATGAATCAACAAACTAATTTTGCATTAAGTAAAATTCTGAATTTTCTCTAAAACTTCCTAAGTTGATAGCTTGAAAACACATAAACTCTGAAATTTTCTTCAGGTACCAGTCATAGAATAATGAAAGAGGGACCTAAATATCAGTTCAGAAGGTTTATCTACCCACTATTTCGCAATTGTTTCCATCCGTGACTTCGTCTCTCTCGCACCCAGCCTCTTTCGCCGGTGGATCCCTCATTCGGCGGGACTTGCGAACGCAGGCAGATGCACGCCGGTTCCGAATTTCTCAATCGCGCGCTCGCTTTCCACGAGAAAGGAGGAAACACGCACGCGCATAGTTTGTCGCAAAAACACGCCCACACCGGGGCAGGTTGTGAAATAAACGCGACGGAGAAGTCACGCCCGCGCGGGCGAGAGAATCAACCCGTGCACCGTGAACAATTATTTATTTATTCAAGCATGAATACGGGGAAATGAAAAAGGCTGCTCGGAGTTTCTTTAATTTATCTCGACATTCCGCGGGCTATCAAGGGACCGTTTACCTGCTACTGGACCAATTCTCGTATCTCCGACACGTGTCGCTTGGCGCGCGAAATAGAAGCGAAGACATTCGCGGGGCCAAAGGTGGGGACGACGACGACACAATGGGAACTGGTGCAGCGAGTTCGTGAGGTCGGGATAAGATAAGATAAGAGGAGAAAGTCGGTGGAATTCGTAAATTTTGTTGCGCGAACTCTCGGTGGACGTCGCCAGCTTATCGCCTCGGCATACTAAACGCCGCCCGGAGCTTCTGTGTGCGTGAACACTTTCGGTTTGTCAGCACGCGCGCAAGAACACTCTCCAACACACCGGCGCGAGCTAGGCGCAACGATGCGCAGTACCATGCACACGCGAGCATTATAATCTTCTATCCGGATGGCGGACGTTACGATCTACCATTGAATCGAACAATGGCGAAACTGGGTTACGCAAATGTCGAGGCTGGAAATTAAAGCGCGAGACACCGAGGGCCGAGAGAGGGAGGCCTGCGCCGGGGTCTCGCGGCGAAAATAATCGAGTTCTCGCATGAAAACCGAGGTCTTAATCGAGGAAAACGCTCCCAGGTATTGGGATTGATCCCCGCGAACCTTTCTCGACGCTCGATCAAAAGACACCTTAATTCCGTGCACGCTGTTGCTCGTAAACTGCGCTGACGAAACGGTAACGACGTGTGACCTATGGCTATCGGTCGCGTTATCAACTTGCACTTTTCTTTCTTGGGAAGAAAATTGAAGAAGCTCGAATGGTGTCCCGCGTGAAAGTGAAATGTTCCAGGAAGAGTCTTTCGGTTTCAAACGACCGCGACTGAAAGGAAAATCGGCCTGACGCCGATTCTCGGTCACCCGGATTGCACAGTTGTCGAAAATAATGGAGCAGTTTGGTATTTATCGTGAAGAGAATAGATCGTGACTGCGCGGATTAAGGCGAGGCGGCTCAAACCGCGTAAAGCAGCCAGCGAGGATTGAGCAACGTGGAGAGAACTCGTTACGAGGCCTGTAATGGGGTCCGAGCGTTTCCGCTCCATTTTTTGTGGGCCCAATTACGTTTCACCAGCCTCAATAGGCCGTGTTTCGCGGTCTCATAGGGCCTCTCTTGTATACATGCATTCTACGCTCGTGGGTCTCGAAAAGCAGTCGTTTGGAACACCATAGGAACGTCACGGGGAGAACTGCGCGACGCCGTGTTACCGCAAAGTGCCATAAAGAGAGGAAAAAGTTCCCTTGAATGCGTCCCAACCGCCGATGGCATACTCAAGAGCGGATGAACAATTTAATAAGTAATTTGTAATGTTGAAATGCCTTTTTTTAAGTATGACAGAGTATTGTTTCAATATTTCTGTGGCATGATTCTCAGACTTTTCTTCTTGGAGTTTTTGCAGTGTAGTAAGTCAGAAAATTTAGGTGAAGTTTATGAGTTAGCAATATTTTGTTTTGTATGATGTTATTTATGTATTCATAGGAAATAAAAAAAAAAACATTTTTCAAAACTAATACGTAAAAGAAAAAGAATACTTGTATAAAATATTGTAGGAACAGTGTTATAAAATTGTTTTCAAGTTTAAATCTGCTACAAACTGAGCTACAAAAATGAATTCCTAAATTGTTTATCATAGCACCATCGTTAAAGAAAAAAATTGTCTTTTATAATCTCCTGAAAGTAGCGTTCCAGCTTTAGAATTTTAGTTTAAAAATGTATTCCCTATACTCTGAAAACTGGGTTAGTTTCAGCTTGGAGTACGCCATAATTGACTCCCGGGGCCCAACGTTCTCCAACTTGACAATCCGGCTGAAATCGAGAGTCATTTTCTCCCGGTTAGAAATAGCTTCGTGGCTCGTTAATTCTTCATCGGGCAGACGCCGTATTTCACATTTTCGAAACTAAAACGTGTAATACGAACCGAGGGGCAGGGTTATGACACCCCGTGAAACCCGTGACTCACACCTTTCCCCGATTTCGAATCGCTATTTTCCACCTGGTCTCCCGCGTTCTCCTACCCGCGCTTCGTCGACTGTAACGTACTCTCTCCGTTATTCTCTCTCTATCACTCCATCTCGTTTCCACCGTGCCTCTTCGTTGCCCGCTTTTCAATCGACCTCACGAAAATCCCGCGAGCGCCATTTCACGGTGCGAGAAACGCCGACGAGGAACACCTGTTCGAACAAGGAGATCATCCGGCTTGCCACGAGCTTCTTGGTAGTATGTACTTTCGGTGTATCGTGTAGGCAAATTTTCTGGATGAATTATAGTATTATCTCGATATAAGGACACTGGTAGATTGAACATTTTGTCGAATTCTGTGGGCTATCCTTTTCTCTTTTGACATTGATGATGAATCATGAGGTGGTTCCACAAATTAAATATATACATCTTGTTCTTTTTGTATAATATTAGGAATTTATGTCAAGTATGAGTTCATAGGATGTAGTAGATGTTTACTCTGAATAAGAGCCACCGAGCCATGAAATTGTTTTACAAAAGAAGGATAGTCTTTATTTTCTGCATTATTAGAAGTCGATTTCAATTATGAGCTCAGTGGATGCAGAGGACTACCATTCCCTACTTTAAAGAGGCTAATAGAAGCTACCAAGCTGTGAAATGGTCTCACAAAAAGAAGATACAGTTCTCATAGTAGTCCACGTCCAGCATGAGCTCATAGAGTATAATAGACTCTAAGATCAATTCACACATTGATAGTTTCTGTCCTATTTTATTAACCCTGAGTCTGAGAGAAAAGTGAGTGTCAGTGAAAAGAACCTATGCCTTTCATGTCCTGTAACCTTCCATTATAACTTCTATCTGTTTTTCGCAAAACGATAAACTGATGAATATATCTGAACTGTGTTTCGCTAAACGCTGGAACAGTTTAGAGATGTTCGTCAGATGTTCGTCGCATCCAGCGTAACCGCAGCCTAAGTACAGCATTTCGCGAGGTATGAAATGGTGGCAATCCTCAATCACTTTGGAGCAAGAATAATAACCAGAGGACACCTCGACGGATCGTATCCCCGATAACCGCGGCGCGCCACGGAACCTGTTATTATCCCGTCCACTTGTTCGCGGTGGCAATTAAACCCGGAATCGGTTCGCACGTCGACACCGTGTGCCGGTCGGTGCGTGAAAAATAACGACGAGCAGGAGAGTCGAGGAGGACTCGTCGCCACACAGGGGAACTCCGTCGTTCCCTCAGCCGATCGGCGGTCATCGAGTCACCGGATACATTTCGTTCAAGGCCAGAAAGTAAAAAGCCTTTTCAGCTGCACTTAGGTACCAACCTAGTCGGCTCTAACTGGTACGTGTTCGCACACGGTCTCGCGCCGCGGCATACACAACGCGTGTACGTGACACACGCCGGATGGCCTTGTATGTGTACGCGCGAAGGCGTCTCTCTCCCTCTCTCTTCTCTCTCTCTCTCTCTCCGCTCTCTTCTCCTCTCTCTTTCTGTCCCCCGTTCCTCGAAGCGAGTCCGTGAAGCGGCTAGTTACATGATCCATTCATTATATAAGAACAATCGCCTCCTCTAATAGATGCTTGATCATTGTGGATCTGAAGGGCACGCTTATTATGCGCATGCGCGGTGTACTTCTCCGTTCTATGAAGCAATCGTGGCGCACGTGTGTTATCCCCCCCCTCCCCCCACGCGGCAGTGTTGCCAAAATCGGGGAAATTCGCCCGGTACGGTGGGGAGTAAATTCCAAGGTCAACGAGACTTTCCTTTTCCCTCGGCTATTACGCGTTTATGGTCGCCGGTCGAATAGTTTCGCTCGCGGAGGCGTTAAATGAAAATGACGCGTGGACATTTCTGGAAAGAAAATTCGTCCGAGTAATAGTCAGGAAAAACTCGGCGCGACTTTTTCGTCGGATAAATTCGGCGACTTTTTGGCTTGGCCTCGGGCGAGCCGCCATTGAGAAACCGTGAAAGCGTTCAGCTTTCGGTCTTTCTTTTTTCTCCAGCAGCAGCTGATTGGTTTTTTTGAGGATTTCTCGCGCGACAAACATGATGTCAGACGTAATATTGAACGTCGGGCACTTTTAACCAGTTGCATAACCAGAAGGACGTCCGACGATGGCGGTGGCGAAGCCGCAGGATCACACGGAAACGCGGAAACGTGACGAAGGAGCGATTCCACGGAGGAGGAAAAGGAGAAAAAAAAATGTATTTCTGCACGGACTTTGGCAACGTTGCTCTCTCGATCCTCGACGCTCGTCCTTTCTCCCCTTACATCGACGGGTGCGCACGTTTATGTGTACGTGCGTGCACACAACCTTGGTGTCCGCATGTGCATGTAACAGCAGCGTATATGTCGGTCTTTATGCCACGACACGCGCGTCTCCACGCTCCATTCTCATATGGAACAAATGATCGTTTCTTTCGAAAGCATCGCAGCATCATCTAACACGAAAGCTGTCCTCAACTGCTGCTACCTAGGCAGATCTTCTTGATCCTCCAAAATCAAAAACACTTGGTTGTTAAACTGAACATCCATGATTGCTTTCTCTTAAAAAGAAGTCTAGGACTACTCTCAAAGTCTGAGAGATGGGGTTCATGTCTACTTCCAGAAGGTTGGTTTAGAACATCTAGGCCTCTCAGATGAGTCAACTCTCTAAATGAGGTAAAATGATAGAAAACTTGCTTTCATGAGCGTAGTCCTTGCTGAACATGAAACACTGGTGCCCCTAATAATTCTCTAAATCAGGCTAAGTCGGGAATAAGTTCTGAAGTAGTTCTGGACCTTAGAGGGCACAATTTAGAAGGATCCATGTGTACTGCAGCTAAAAACTAGCTGTCCTTTAATTGCCAGTACCAGTACCCCGACTCGTAAACCCCAAAAGTAGTACTCTATTAGAGTTTTTTTTACCAATATACTAAATAGCTTGAATAGTAGAGACACAAGGAGCCCTTAAGCCAGCTCCAGATAGAGAAACGGAAGCAGGGTTGCGCAATTAGTGTCACGCGTGCATGGGAGCGATTAGCGAAGAAGTTCGAGGAAAACTCGTCGGCTAGCTCGAGATTTCAATCCGCTCAATGTCAGAGCCTGGGCATCATGTGACTGGACCTTTGACTGCGCATTGGCAGATGCACCGTGCGCCGTCGATGTTCGGTGAAGCCACCGCTCGCGAGTTAGTCATCGACTGGCGGAGATCCGATCGCGCATGCATCTGTTTGAGGACTATTAAACGGATGACCTTTCACTACCTAGAAGATCTACATACACCTACGTACGGGAGCATACGCGGCCGCGAGATACTCGCGTGCACTTCTGTTACGCAATCACGATCATTCTTCTCTCCCTCTTCCTCCCTTTTCCGCTATTCCTCTACGCTCCTCTCACTCTCTCTCTCTCTCTCTCTCTCTCTCTCTCTCTCTATCACGCTCGGACTGATACGCATGATTCGCCGTTTCGTATTGGAAGGGCGAGTCGGTACACTTTTGTCATTGAATGGAAGTTTGGAAAGTTTTAAGTTGTTTTGCGCAGTAGGAAGTCCCAGTAGTGTAGGATGAAACTCAATAGAAAAATTAAAATTATGGTATGATAACTATAAACTTTCTAAGGAAAAAGGAGTACAAATCTTTTAATAAATTTTAAGGTGCTGACTTTTTAATACCGTCAACTAAAAAATACGGATTTTCTGGTAGAAGCACTTTAGGATTATCAAACTATAATTTTCCAGATTTTTTTAATACTAAATCGTCGTAAAAAACTTAAAACTTGATCATTTGAACACTCCTCATGCTTGACATGAAAAAAAATGTCGTAAATGGGGATCAATTTTGAAAAATAGTACCCTCTGTTTAAGTAACAAAATTTGCGAAAATAATAATTGGAAAAAATGTTGCATCCTCATGCATTTTATTAAATCAACAAAAATTGCCCAAAGAAATGTTACTCTAAAATTTTCTTCCAACCTGACAGACACGACACGATGTTTCGTGCAACAACGCAATAGCGTTTTTACGAGACGCGTCGATATGCATTTCGTTTAGAACTTCATAAAAATGAATCAATATGCAAGTATTCCAGTTTTATTTGGTTGCACGGATGCTCGCTACCTTGTAATCGCCTTGCAGTCATATTTGAATAAAACCAAGATCACTGCTTTTGGCTCGGCCTTGCAGCAGCGTATAAATGAGTCAGACGGAAACGAGAAACGTCAAGTGATGACCAACGTTTTACGAGAAGTGGACTCTCTGCAATTTCATATTTGCCCTGAGACTAGCTTACTTTCTCGAAATAGATCTATGGATGGTAACAATTGGCAAACGAACTGTTCAATTAACATGTTAATTTCGCTCCAATTTCTTTAAATTTCATACGTCGTGCAGATGCATATATCATTAAAGTTTCTTCGACGACTGAATCCATTTAATAATCTTAATCCAACGGCATTCGTTGAGCAAAACTTTCATTCGAATTTTGTTAGATATTACTAGTCCATGAGTGGGTGAATATTTGCGATGATATTCAGGCTTCGGTTATTTATTGAGTTAACGTTGAGACTAAAAATTTAGCCAAAAAAGGGACCAAAAAGGGCAATCTTTACTCTAAGTAACGTAAATCCATGGGTAAAAATTTCTGTTACAATTGGACCTTCAAATTTTTAGAATTACTAGTTTTCTTTCATCGAATGCAACATGTCTCCAACGCAAAAGGCCTGACCTAAATGTCTCCCATTCTGTGTGACCTCGTTTTTGGCAGCAATCGCCAAGCCAATAGAGAGCAAATCCTTTTTATTCTATGAATTACATCCTGACTGGTCCATCGCGATCCTATTGCACCGTGGCTCTCCCACAATCGCCGTTTTCTCGTTTGACGTCAGTGGAAGAAGTAAATAGTCCATGTCCACATACGTGTCGCGTACTATTAAAGCCCTCTCTCCCCCATCCTTGTTTGTTCATTCGCATGTATTAATGGGCGCTCTTTAAACTCGTCGAGACTTTCATCGACATGGCTGATACAATTGCGACATACCGTAGCCTTGAATAATTATTCCCGATGCCTCGTTACGATTGTCAATCGGAAACAGACACGCCAAGCCCTACTGTTACCGTTTACCAACAAAAAGAAAACGGAAAAATAAAAAAAGAGGAAAATGGAATGCCCAGAGCGGACGAAACCCCGAATGAATCGGTGAACCAAACGCATTGGCCGGTTATTCATTTGTTTATTCACGCTTGGTCAGTCGTGACGGGACTGTAGCCGCAGTTAACGACGACTTCCGACAAGTTACGTCGACTTTTCAAAATGTTACGCAAGTACCGCGTCGCGGCTGATCGTGCGCTACCTGTGAATCCTGCCACTCCGTGTTGCATTCATTGATCTACGGTGACGTTTAGAAATTCTAAACAAACTCGATTCAACTATCTATGACCAGTTTCCCTATTTTTGAGTAAATTGTTTCGGTGAAAGTTCTTTGGTGGACCTGTGTAAGTACCTTCTTCGTACTGTAAAAGGCTTTCACGCAAGGATTGGCTGTTAGAGGAAAGCAATAGGAGTTGGAAGTTGTTAAAGGATACTTGAGAATATTGGAAATGTCTTTTGAAGTCAGAATTCTTCATTTCAGAGTATCTGTTTGGTCCGAGGCTCCAAGGTTCTAATCTGAACTTTTTGCTGGTCGGTGGAAGCTTTCAATTAGGTTCAAAGTTCTTCAGGATTTTTACCAAACAGAGATTTGATAAAACATGTTCTTTTTTATCAGAATAACTAAGGATGTGAAAATCCCACAGGTTTTGGACTTATGAACCTAGCCTCATCGACTCCAAACTGAACTTGTTTCTATGGCGATAGAAACTTTAAACTGCGATGGAAGAATGTTTTATAAGGATTCATGGCCAGCAAATTTTTGGCGAAATGTGTCGTTTTTTCATCTGAGTAACTGAGATTTTTTTGAAAATCAAAGACCTTCACTTTTAGTATACCTCTGGACCAAGTCTCGTGGGAAATAAACTCAACTTATTGTTGTGGTTATTAAAGTTTTGAATTAAATTTCAAGGAAGATTTGTAAGAAACAGAGATGCGGCAAAGAATACGCTTTTTCGTTGGAGTAACTAAGACTTTTCCTAAAAATAGTCTCCTACTTTATGATACTCTTTTAGGTCAAAACTCATGTACTTCAAATTGGAAGGACGTTTCACGAGGAATTCTAGTAAATAGAATTTGGACAAAAACTGTCCTTTGCTATTAAAATCATTAACATCTTTGTTTAAATTAGAGATCCTCACCTTTTAGTGTTCTTTTAGACCAAGTCTCATAGTCTCAAATTGAACTTATTATTGTGACGATGTAAGCTTCGAATTAGATTTAAGGGAGAATTCTCCAGGATTTCTGGCAAACAAATGTCCCTCAAAATATGATTCTTTTCATCACAGTAATTGGGATCATTTTTAGAACCAGAGGACCCCACTTCATGGTACTCTTTGGGGCCACAATACATGTACTACAATCTGGACATGTTTCTTTGACGATGGAAGCTTTAAATTGTAATTAAGGGAAGTTTCATGATGATTTCTAGCAAACAGAGTTATGGCAAGAAGAGTCACTTCCCTCAAAGTAATATAACTGAAATCTTTTCTCAAGCAAAAATTTCTAATTTTATGATACTCTTTGTGCTCCAAATTAAACCTGCAACTCCAACGACACAAGCTTTCAATTACGATCAAAGGAAGTTGCATTACGATTCCTAGCAAACAGAGTTCCAGGGAAGTGTCTCGAAATCGACCGGTTCCCTTTCCCTCAGTAACTGAGACCTCTCGTAAAGTCAGAGTCCTCCTTCACGGTACCCCATTAGTTCGAATCTCACGTGCTCCAAATTCAAATTATTTCCCCGATAGAAACTTCGAATCGCCATTAAGGGAGATTCAGTCGGAACAGATTACATCAGAATTCCGGCGAGAAGTGTCTGAAAACAGCCGCGATCCCCCTTTCCCTCGAAATTCTAGCGCAGTCCAGAGCTATCCGGAACGACGCGATCCGGCGCGGCGTCCACTAGAGCGGCATGCGCCCGTGCTATACGATACTTTTATGCGCGTTCACACCGCGTACTGGACACTTACGTAATCGCAATGATCTCACATCGTGGGTGGGGACTTGTCGCTAACGTGCGCCTCCACGGGTGTTGCAGCGTTGTCCGCCACCTGAGGATACGTGCGCAGCCAGCGCGCCGCGCGTACAACGGGCGCGTACACCGTGTCCGAAATGTCCGCGCCGCGGAAAAACGTGCATTGTCTCGCTCGAGGAGAGCGGGACGGCCGGCTTTCCAGTTTCCAGGGCTCGAAAAGATACTCTTGAAAAGAGGCGTGGGGAGGGGAAATATACCGCGGCTGATATCGTTTATCTCGAACGGAGGCCGGCTACCGCCGCGCTGAGGGGCCCCCCGCCGTATCGTGCAACAGTAGTATTGTTCGTCGAATGTGAACGCGGGCGAGATTACCTCCGGAACACAACAGAGCCATTCAAATTTTTTCTGGAACGTTTATCTGGGTCATTACGTTGATTGATGGAGATCAGCTCCACCTTTCGGGATTATCTAACCCGATACCGCTACTTGCAACGCTCGCAACATGCGAGCCGTTTGCAACGCTGCACTCTGGCGAGACTGACAACTGGTTCCGCTGGAGAATGCTACTTGTTTCACGACGATGCTATAGTTGTTCTACTAGGACTATCGGTTCATTTTTTAGACAGGTTGGTCTGACTGATAAATAAATAGTTCGCGGTGAAGATGATCGAGAAGGGGTTGAAATTAAATCTGATTCAATATTTAGAATAACTGACTTGGAAAAAAATGATCAAAGTGAATCCAATTTTTCTAAGTATGAAATTTCATTCTACTGACAAAAACAAAGATATATTTATACAGAATCTTAATGAAGCTGTTTAATAGGAACTTTGAACTCAAAATTCATTATTTTCGGTTTTTTGGTTCATTAAATATTGTCTGAAAACATGTTTATTTTCTACTTGAGTCAATGCCATCTAGCATTGAAAACTTTTACTTGCATTTCTCATTTTCTGCAAATATTGAGCATATAAACACTGAATCAAAAATTGATAAACAAAAAAGTATAAACTAAAATTTCACTACACTATTCTGAATAGATAACAAAAGATTACATATTTTATGTTTCATTTATTACACTAGAAATTCATTACTATTCTCCTCATTTCCTGAAATTGCTCTTTCACTTTCTTTCACTTTCACTCTCGACGGAAAGAAAAATGTGTCAGCATGAGGTGGGTGTAGAAAGATGATGGGATTCTCCATACTTTATAAGCTCGTTGTTCGTATCGTGTAATGAGCCTATAGTGAGTAAACAGTGTATATGGGCCAGTGGTGTCGTAGAGCGACGTAACAAGCTTCGGGGATGATTAGCGTGTCACGAGAGGGAGACGATTGCGAGATCGTTTGAGAGTAACAATAGCGAAAGAGAAATTGCGCTGCCAGTTGGGTGTACACGGGTACCTAAAGACACATAAGCGACCACGTAAGTATTAGGTTGAGTAATAAGTTTGTTTGCGTGGCTTCGTTTGAGCGTTGAATGTTATTACTTACGCATAAACCCTATCTAATTAATCATGAATCCTGCGTTCTCCACTATTACTTATCACTGTCTTTCGGAATATTTTTCTGCATAATTTAAAACTATTCCCATTTGATTAAAAAATTCAATATGTACACAAATTCTTAGGTTTGCAGTATGTCTGAGTTCATATTGGTTAAAATCATTTTTTGAAGTTTGGAAAAAAAAAAAGCAATTATGATAAAGGTACCTGGATCACGGAAAAGTTGGTATTCAGGTTTGACCTTTAATTACTATAATTGTAAACATAACATTTGAATATTGACTAAAATGATAAATCAACTGTCTCTCCTTCGAAAATTGTCAAGGACAACACATATTTCATTTTTACTATTATTTCTGCGACTCTTCTTCCAATTTTAAAACAACTTACATTTCAAAAAAGTTGAACGAGAACCTTAACATGCCTATAAGCTTCGCCTCTTTAGATAACGCAGCTCGAAATTGCTGTGTGTCCATTTTTCCAACAAATCATTTTAATTACACATTTAAATACTCGAAGCGCGCAACCATAAAGGGTTAAAACGCAGCAATTAAATCGATAACATTTTTTAAGCTTCTTCAGCAAAATTTATAGCTATGCCTTGGCAACGAAATACTGTTCGCTGTTCTAAGAAAATTGATAGAGTCAGAATGCGCGAGAAATGGTCTGTTAGCGACAGTGACGAAAGTTACCACCGAAGTAAATTTAATCGTTCTGTCATATGCTAATAACAAACTCTAACGTAAGCAGATATATTTACACGACTTGAAGGAGGTACATGGAGTAGATAAATAAACGTCATGTGGTTCAGTTAACACCTACAGATATTAGGGAATGGCGACAGAAACTTTTCTGAAATAGGAGGAAAGTGACGGAGATTGCGTTAAAACCTCATCTAAACTCATTCAATTTTTTTATAATCAACTACGTAATAACGAGACATTCAGCACAGAGTCATTTGCAATATTAAGTTAAAGTATTTTTTTTTAAAGCTATATAAATTCAAAGACAAATGTAAATTATGGTGGAATTGTTTGGACTGTGATCTAAAATTCTTCTATTTTGATTACGAAATTAACAGACTCAAAATGAAGTATGTAAAACGTAAAATGTATTTTATAGAAATCAATTCTTAAGGTCCCATTTTCTATCAATTAAAGAGTACCTATAATAATGTAACCAACAAACCCATAAAGTCCAAAGAGACCAAAAATTCTTCTAATTTGATTAAAAAATTAAAAGATAAAAATTTAACATATAGAACGTAAAATGTATTTTATAGAAATCAATTTTTAAGGTCCTGTTTTCTATCAGTCAAAGA
Organism: Perdita meconis; assembly: GCA_030770465.2. NCBI lineage: Eukaryota > Metazoa > Arthropoda > Insecta > Hymenoptera > Andrenidae > Perdita > Perdita meconis. The sequence continues at coordinate 1,197,169 of JASKOS020000017.1, forward strand.
GTACCTATAACAACGTAACTTATTACTAACCTACGAAATCTTTATTAACTGAAAAGTCAACTGATGAACTACGTAAAAAAATTGTGGAAATTGTGTCAAACGTGTATGGAAAGAATATTCCTCATTTCTCCCCATCTCCGCGTAACATTAATTTATGAATACTTGTTCAACCACCTAATGTCGTAACAAAAAAATTCTTCCTTTGAAACCGACATCCCGGATACGCGAGCGAAAGCACGCGAGGAAGTGAGGACAATAAACAGCGGAGGAATCGCTCCTTCGCGGGCAAACTGGCTCGTTGAAAAGGCAAACGTGAAACGTGGATCGCAATGAAACGGATTTATCCGGGATTTTTACGGTTTCCATGACACCAGCGCAACGGATAGTCGACATTCAAGCCAGGCTATTTTCAAGCCGAACGACACCGTCCGCTCTCGACCGGTGTACTTCGCCGACCAAGGAGATTAATTAAGTAACGAGCAAGATCGATGGAAAGTGATTCAAAGGTGAGTGAAAGAATCGGATATCGATCGTGAGTAATAGCGAGGACAGGGGCCGGTGCAGAATAAAAGCACAACAATCGGGACAGTCACGGCCTTTAATGAGCCGCGGTTCTGTTCCTTTCGACTCAAGTATCAATTGCGGCAAGAGCTTTCGACGTTCGGGGGAACGAGAATTATTGCAAAACGAAAACGTGGTTATGCTAAAACGCTCCCCCGTGGGCGAACGCCGCGCCGGCGTACTCGCGCCTTGCCCGATAATTCTTATCGAAACTGCAATTTAAAACATCGCTAGAGCGCACCGACGTCAACGCGAGTTGGCATTGAAATTTCTTGAACATACTTTTTTTTTTTGCGAAAACGATTTCAAGCAAATTAAATGCTTCCTTTTAGTAAATACCGTTTGGCCGGAGATTCTAGCAGCACGTTCGACAACGGTTACGTGACCCTCCTGTTACCGTTAATGTTACCCGAAACTCTTTCTCTCCCCAAAATTGGGACACTTTCACTATCGCATGAAAGACCCGGTGCCTCGGTCGGCCATATTTCATTGAGGCTACAAAGGACGCCAATGCCGTTTATCTGCAGGTCACTGCTTTAAATTACGCTGCTCCTCGCTTTGCACAGCTTTTGTCGCACACGTTTCGTGAGACTTAACGAGCGGGGAACATCCAGGAGGAACGATCGGCTTGTTCTTCTTAAATATGCAAGCTTCTTCGTGTTTCCACTCTGAGAGACGCGGTCTTTAATCGTTCTGAGTTCACGACATGGCGACAGGCCTGTGAGAGAGGAAATATATTGCCCGAGAAAGATCATTTTCAAGGCAATGCTTAAGCTGGTCAATTTCCTTTTTCATCACTTTTATTTTCTTGTATGATTTCTTCGTTGTAACGTGTCTTGTACGAGCTTCTGAAAAATGGGAGATACTTTCCTGGGACCAATTTCAGTCTTATCAAAGGCGAACAGTAGGGAAATAAGAAACTAACCACAGGAAGAGAGATTACTTTATTACGAACACTACAGTATTTTCCCTGTTATAAGTTTGTCACAATTTTCTTTATCTTCTGCAATTATTTTCCCACTTCCTCATTATCAAACACTGTATAGTATTTCCTCGTTACAAGCTCCTAGTTATCTCACTATATTCAGGACCGACTTTCCCCATTTTCTTTCACTTTCGCCATTGATAAGACAGAAATTATCCATTCGCGTGCAGATTAATCTCAGAAAACTGTCTTATACTTCCCCACAAGCTCGCTTTTACCACCTTTCGAGTTCGCAAATAACGAGTCGCTGAATTGAACAGATACCAGGAATACAGATGAAAGTATTTAAGATAGAGGAAAAAGTGTCTGTAAACTCGTTATTGTGACTTGCGAAAGAGCGCGTTATCAAAATGCGTCGCTTGTCCAAGCGTTAAATTGATCCTAGACGATTCAAGGCCAGCCCGACCGTTGGAACAATTCTTTCGTTGCACATGGCATACATTTTCTTTCCTATGTTCTTTTTTTTTCTGTCTCACTCTCTTTTCTCACTCTCTTTCTCGCGCTGCGCACGCAGAGAGCAAGTAGGTAGCAAAAGAGTAGGCCAAGCGAGCGAGCGAAAAGCAGGCGAGTCCTGAAGGGGCCGCGAGTATACGCGATAGATGAAAGTGAAAGGGAAGGTAGAAAGGGTTAGCGGACGTATATACTCGTGGCCGCTGTTAGTCGGCAATGTACTCGGCCGCGGGGGCCCAGAGCGCAAGATTTACAATCGCCACGAGCCAGAACGGGCCAGAAACCGAGGAAAATACCACCAGCCGGTACCGAGTACCTGCGACGACTAACAAATCAACTATGGCAACTGTGATAACGCGTACGCGTCTAATTGCCGATCCGTCGTCCTCGGAATTCTACTAAAATTCCATTGTTAATTCTTCCAAAAATCTTATTTAAAACATTAATCATTGCAACTAAATTTTGATATATCAGGGAACAGGAAACGTAGATATTGACACTAATCTCTACACGATTTTCTTAAAATTAAAACGATTATAAAAATAAATAAGAAAGACTTGAAGCTCATATGGAACAAATAGACAAAAATTATTAAGATTTTATCAATTTCTTAATTATAAGATAAGGTTAAGGTAGTAAATAGGTGAACCCAAGATTAGGTTCCTCTTTGAAGGTTCAAATGATTCAGGCGATAGGAGAATGAAATTCGAACGAAATCGAGAGACCTAGGAAGATCGACGTGTTTCGTAAACCTTTATCGAACGTCGAAGAATTTGAATAGTATTCTATTGAAAGACAATCTTCCGAATATTTCATAATCGCATGTATGTGACGCGTCGACTGAATTCTCGGCTCCCTCTCAAAACTCAAATATCCAAGGTTGCGAAATACATGGCCAAACACGTTCGCTATGGAAATATCGATTAGACCCGAGAGATTTCTTTCTATCGAGCCTTCTCCGCCAGGGACGTTAGACCACGAGTTACGAGAGCGGACCTAACACCTTGCTCACTTTCTTAACTCGCATTGACTACAGTATTCGTTTAGAAATTTAGCATTCTAGAGAGCCTTTTAGATAAATGTGTTTCAAAAAATAGGTGCTTGAAATTTAATTATATTTTTTCTGGATCTTTGTTCACCATTTTTAAGAGATATAAAAATGGTAATAGTTAGGAAAATCAAATCATGAAATAGCAATGTTAATTATTACTAAATACTAGGTTGCAAATGTTTATGCATTTATGCCGAATATGCATCTATGTATATGCACAAATGTGCAAGAATGTGTATGAATGCAAAGTTGTTTAAAATATTAGAAATGAAATACAGGTTACGACATTTAGTAGGTGAGAGACAATTTAACTCTCTTTGTATACCTTCAAAAATATAAAATTGCATAGCCATTTGCAGTATAATTATTACATACAATATAGTCTTTACATGGTTACTAAAATTCCAATTTTGTAATTTCAAGATGCTTAACTTTTGAAAGTAAACTGGACTGCATAAAAACTGTTTCTGAAATATTCATGTTTATGACAAAATAAACTGACATAAGTCACACTTTAATAAAAATTGAATACATTTCTTATACAAAGCCTAAAATATAAAATCCGTCTCGTGGTCGAAAGTGTAAATTACATGAATTTTTATCCTGCAAAAAAACAGAATGTAACTCACAATCCAAACTGAATATTCTTAGAACTTTAAAACTGTCAAAATAAAATCATACGACTTTCATTACTTGTACCTTGCAGTCATTCTTTCGTAGAAATTGAAGACTCTAAAGATGCATTAACTTCGAAATTGAAAAATACCGAAAAAATGAAACTTAATCGGCGTGATTTCTGAGAAGCTCGAATAGCGATTTTCACGACAAACAAGAGGCGAGTCGCTATTTGGAAGATCGAGGCAGAGAACGACCGTGTTTCGCACAATCGACAGAAATTTCATCGCGCAATGTAACCGTATCTGCCAATTCGGCGAGACGGCTCGAGTGAAAGTGCACGCCGCGCCGGTGAAACATTTTCGCCTAACGTCTGAAACCATTAAAATCGCGGCGGCCGAGTTTTATCGCGGGACGACTGCGACCGATTTTTATTTCGCTCGGAAACAACGGTTTTCAGTTCGGTTTCTTGCATACGCCCGCGGTTGCGCAATCCGTTTACCGCAAACCCGACAGACCGCCGACGAATTTTAACCAGCTCCGGGTGCTTTGAGCCACTTGTTGAACACAAAGAAGCTCGCTTTTACATATTTATGCGTGGGTGATTAATTGCTGTCTTGTTCAGCTCGCAGTTGTAACAATGTTGCAGAATTGACTTGCGTGCAGTAGGTCAGTAGGGTTACTTAATAATAATGGCATTTAGTAGGTCAATGGATGGGAATTGGGATAAACATTTTCTAGATAAAAGTTGATAATGATAAAAGGGAATGCATTTTTACTTGTTACAGTTTTTTTTGGATTCGAACGAATAACTTGCTCTGGAATACAGAAGTTTAATGGTTCCAATCGACAGAATATTTGTACGGTATTTTCTCAATGTAAGCTCTCGCGAATCTTGAGTTATGCTGGAAGCATTTGTGCGTGTCTAATAAATGCATTCACTCGCGTTCGTTTTGTTGGAATTGGAAAACTCTCAAATATTAATAAACAAAGAAATATAATTTTGTTAGTTCAATATCTTAATTCATAGCAAAATTGGTTTTACTTGGAAATAAACAATAAAGTTGACTAAAAAATAGAGATGTATCTACATATTCAAGATCATAATTCCAAAATTCATTAAAGATTGATGTACATGGAGAAGTTAATATAGTAACAACTTTAAAATATTTTTACTCATCGCGTAGCAGTAACAAATTTCTCTTACAGAAGGAAATACTTAAAAATGTCCCTTGCTAATGTTTCTAATTATTTTTGTCTACAATACATGAAATCAAATATGACTCAAACATGAATAATTTGTTATAGACAAGTCTAAATATACAGGATGGGGCAATAACTACTAGCACCTCAGATATCTCGGAAACTATAAGTTTCATAGAAATATTTGCTGAAATAAAATTGCACAGTACGAAGGGAGCCATCCGGTGGCGATAATAGTTCTTTTGCAGGTGGAGGTACTTCTGACATTTGAAGGTCACCTCCATTTTTTGAAATGGATCGGTATGTTTTTGCTTCCGTATCATGATAGAGGATCTTAAAACGAGTTCAACGACCTTTTACATAAGGTCATTGAAGGTCATGGAAAGTAGAGAAAGGCGATAATACTTACGGTTTTGGTAGTAAATGAATCGCCTTTCTCTACTTTCTATGACCTTCAATGACCTTATGTAATAGGTCGTTGAACTGGTTTTAAGATCCTCTATCATGATACGGAAGCAAAAATATACCGATCCATTTAAAAAAATAGAGGTGACCTTCAAATGTCCGAAGTACCTCCACCTGCAAAAAAAACTATTATCGGCCCCCTTCGTACTGTGTAATTTTATTTCAGCAAATTATTTCTGTAAAACTTATAGTTTCCGAGATATCTGAGGTGCTAATAGTTATTGACCCACCCTGTATATTCAGTATAACATGGCTGACACAAAATTTGAGAATAAAAATAAACTTTCACAGGACACATCTTGTATCTACCTTCTTATTACATTGATCGTTTCCTCCAATTATCTCATCAACTTTGTCACTGTCATCTTCCATAAACCAAAACCAATCTACTAAAATTAGGATTGGTTAGGAACATTTTCTTCATTAAGTTATACACCACACTTTTCAAATGAATCATGAATGATTCAAGCACAGTGAAAAATGCAAAAATTGTTACCATTTGCATTTCATCCAAAGCAAACAAAAGTTTCAAACAAAGCAGAGTTAATCTCTACATCTGATGAATTAAAATTCACTGTTAATGAATCATTCATAATACGCATCCAAAATGTAAGCGTAAATTAATAAAAGAGTAAAGAATGCGATTCTTGTGTTAATTTCGGCTGTAGTGACTCAGTTTTCTTAAAAGGAGCACGTCACGAAATTTTGAGGAAACAATTCTAGGAAGTGGTCGTGATAATAATTACATACCGTGTAGCCAAAAAGTACTATGCTTTGCGGAAGATTAGGTTCTACTTTCTTCAGAAGTTTCGTGTTCTCAAATTAAGATACAAACAAACCACGTACTTCCTAAAGCCAATAACTGCAGTTCTTGAATTTTATTAAATTTAATTATAACTGCCTTTAGATTCGGTACTTTGGTAATAAAATTTAATCAAATTTTAGAAATGGAGTTAATTGCTTTAGCTTGAAAACTGCTCAAATATCACATAGTTTATACTGAATTAAATAGTCCTTCATAGGCAATCTTTTCTACTAAACTAAGTACAAATATAATTTAAAAAATTGTGCAACACTCATTACAGTAAATGCTGCATCCTACAATCATTTGTAAGGTGAAAAGCCTGAAATTTTCTGCAGTAAAAATACAAATTCGTAGGATTTTTAAGTCCTGTTTGCACCATGGGCAACACAGGTTGACCACGAAGAGTTTGAATTGATCTATTACAAATATCTACAATTTAATACACATTATAAATCCGTTAATAGCAATGAATCGCGAACTTATAACGAGACACAGTAGCATATAAAAAGTCAGCAATCTGCATTGACAAATATGTACTTCCAACGTAAAGCTCATATTAAAATCATTCAAAGGAAATCTCTAGTACGCGAGTTGGCCTCAAGATCATCCCTGCCAGCAGCCTCCCCCTCGAAGTCCATCACGGAGAAACGTCCTCGGAAAAGTCAGAAGAAACGATCCGAGCGAGCATCCATGACCAATGGCGCGCCAAGGGCCGATTATCAAGATCCAAAAGTAGAAGACTGGTGGCTGAGGAACGAGACTAAGGACTTCCTCTCTCGGTGTGCGAATCGCACGCGCGGATTCCCACGGTACGAGATAAGGCCGCCACAGATAAAGCCGAAGCACGAAGAGAACACGGTGGAGAGATGGCCGAGGGGGAAGCGAAACAAAAAGAGGAGGAAAAAAGGAAAGAGAAAGAATGAACGGTCAGAGGACAGGGACGAGGAGCAGAAGTAGGAAAAGGAGGGAGGGGCGGGAGACGGTGAGCGAGGGGAGGGGGAGGAGAGGGAGGAGAGGGAGAGAGAGAAAACGGCGAGGACGATGTGGGAAAAGAGGAAGCTAATCAGAAGCGGAAGTACGCTCTGGCGAGGCCCGAGGCCTTGAGAAGCATATTCAGCCGCGCAGCTTTTAGCTCTTTTAATTGCAACTTCATTTAACGTGCCCTACACAACGGAACGCACCGCCAATCCGAGGTCTCCGCGACGCGAAACCGCGTTTTAATAACCCGTCTTGTCGTCGACCGAGAAACCGTCTGAGAAGGGAGCAACCGCAGCCGGACCGTGGAAGGTGAAAATGTGTGTTTCATTCAGGCTGCCTTGGAGAACTGCAGAAAATGGCAACACTCCTTTTTAAGGGTGTGTGCCCATTTGGAGTTCTTAAGGGAATTTTTGGAATTTTTTCCCGAGAAAACAACACAGATACAAAGGTTTGAAATTGGTAGGGTAGACTTTTTTTTATAGTTGAAGTATGTTTTGGAATTTATTTGTACAATAATATTGAATAGTGATTATAATTTCAAACCGTGGATTTGTGGGAAATTTTTAGGATTTAAAAAAAAAATTATAGAATATTCCGTTTAGAAATTTTGTAGGTAATTTATAATTGAAATTTTTTTATATTTTTACAGAGATAAGTAAAAAACTAAATTTTATTATCTAATTTTTTAAGTAATGGAGTATATCTTTCAGTTTTGTAGATTTATCATAGATTTTTGCATACTTGCGGTCTAGCAGTAATATTGAATAGTAATTACGTAGGGCAGTTTTGAGAAATTTTAGGCTTTGTGTGAAAAAAAACTATAATGCTTTGCGCTGTGAAATTTTTTAGTAGACTTGGTTATAGTTGAAGTATGTGTTGAAATTTTGCTGCATAATATTTAATATTAATTAGAAAGTTATTAATAATAAATGAGTATGGTTATCGTCGTTTCTGTAACTATAAGGAAAAGTTTTCACCGAATTTTAATCTAAACGATAATTATGTTTCCAACAATTAACCCTATTGTATTGTTCGACCGTTTGGATCCAATTATACCTTTTAATTTTTTTCTTTTATTTAAGCTCAGGAATATACCTTTTAATATTTCCTACAATTATTCTAAATAAAATTGATACTAATATTAATATTTACTTCGTAATACTTCTTATTCCGTGCCTTTTTATCAAAACATTAAAAGTAAAAATTAATATGTATATATCAGGGTTTTTGAGAAAAGGAAAGAAAATCCTCTTATAATCAGGTCTTTTAATAGGATTGTCTGATCTTAATTACCAGATAATTATACGGAGTACAATACAGAAAAGTGGACACTCAAAAAAGTGAAAGCATCATTATAAAGGTGCTGAAATTATTTAAACTTGACAAGCATTGTCCGCAATAATTAATAAAAGTTTTTTTTAACTTTTCTCACGTTTCTCATAGTTTTTAAATCACGAATTAGTGAATAGTGAATTAACATAATTAACTACAGTTGTTGGACTACTCAAAAAGAAGAAACATCATAAACTTTGCCAATCTGTTATTCGTACATTGATTAACATATGTTTACAAGTTTATGCTTATCAGTGAAGTCAATATTTATGTCTTTCAATATATCATTAGAATTATATTAATTAAAATCCAGTTTCTTTGGTCCAAGAATAAAATCCTACGAATTAAATTCTTTCCATATTACATGTCAAGTTTGTCACTTTCTTCCATGAACTGTCAACAATGACACTTTTTAAAGAAAAACCAGATTGAAGAAATTTCTCTCCACCCTTTTCAACATCAATTCAAAATAGTATTATATTTTTTCTAAATAAATTCCATACAGAAAATAATCGCTCTGTTTTGACCACCCTAGTACATAATTCTATTTAGTGTCGAAGGCCTTCGGAGTCACGTTTAGAAGAAAATATAGCGGTTCCCCGGGAAAGTCTGGCGTTGGTGAAAATTGATGCGCCCCCAAAATAACGACCCTATCAACAATGTTGATCAGTGGGACAGAAGTGTCTTTGAGTAGCCTGCCAGCAGCGCCAGCAGTAGCATTGAATGTTGACATCACTATCGTGTAACTATTCGAGCACACTCATACGTCAAAACATTTGAGGAATTTCCGTGACGTAATCGGCAATTATTCCACAAAATAAAGCAGAGCACATTGATGTAAAAGAAAAAGTCGATTCGAGGGCACAGCTCGTTTACGCGTCCACATTCAGCTAGATACAATTACTGGCACGCCACATTTCCATAGACGTTAGACACGAAAAGGGGGAAAAAAAATACGAAATGCGGCGGAGGTAAATAATACACATATCACCGTGCTACACCCGCCCCTGATTACAGTTATCTCGCGACACCTGTATTAGTTATAATCGGCTCGCGATAATCGAGTTTTTACTGTCAGCCGACGAACAGTTTCGCGACTATGACGCCGTCAATGAACGCGAGACAATCGCGCGAGATCGATTCGCGGGGATCGACGAAACGTCTATCCGGCACGAAAACGACAATCGAGATGCCTATGCAAATCACGCGAGCAAAAAGGCTCGTAAAACCGATGAATAGAGAATTAGAAAACGCGCCGATCCACCTGCTGATTGCGAGAAGAAACGCAAAGCGTCGTTACGTAAGAGCAATTGGGCGTGATTCACGACCGTGTATCGATCATCGGAGACGATCGATAGCGACGTACTGGGGACCGGGAAGCGTAGGAGATTGTTTTCGAGGAGATATCGCAGTACCTCGGGTATCCGACGCTCGTTACCGGCTTCCGCTGTTAATTAATCGTTTGTAAGTCGTAATCGTCTCCCGGTAATGAAACGATCAACGATCATCGATCGATACCCGATCAGGATTCCCGCGCAAACATCGTTTGCCGAAGAGCGCGCGAAAGGTATTCAAATGAGCGCTCCGGCCGAATGTGAGCGCTAACCGCTGTTAAACGTTCGTTTGCCGATACGTTTAATGATTTGTTCGCAAATAGATCCTCCGCGTCGCGAAACACGAGACGCATTAAAAAACATTCTCTGCCCCGAGGAGTGATCCCGATGACTCAAACTCTCGGATCGTCAATGCGAATCGACGTTATCGAACACGTTAAAGCACTTTCCTGATTTCTGTATTCTTATTTCGCGTGTAGATACCGCACGTTTCGCAATCGTGCGAATTATTTTCCCGGAAAGCGAGAAAAGCGAGGATTCCTCGATCGTGACGTTTCCGATGGAAACAACGCTCGGATTTAATCGATCCCTCGTCGCTTTTCTGTTATAAATCGATGCAAGAATGTGACCCAGGGACAAAGAAATAGGACTGACCCGGAATTTCGACCGGTTCACCTTTCAAACTTGACCGCGCGCTTTTGTTTTCCGCTAGGGACGCTGCATGCGACATTCGCGACAGAAATACATTCGTCAGATAAGGGCGATATGAATGCGAAACGACGCGAAGACGCCTTTCGACGAGCCCGACCTTGACTCAAGATCGCTTTTTCTTTGCGATCCGTCATCGCGAGGCATTGATGACCACATCGGGCTCGCGAGCGCCTCCTTCGTATTTTTTTCTGAAAAACGGTTGCGCAACTAACGCTCGTACGGCCATGGAGCACCTGAACTTGAATGATACGTTCCAAATGAGTTTTTCTATCGTTGCGTAATCGAGCAATATCGATAAACGTGCTAAAAATTCGCCGCGAACAGACGAAGACGACTGACAGTCCGAGGATCGAGGTGAAAGCTGCATGGTATTAACCTGTTATCTCTTCTCCCCGCGGCGCGCGCGCGATCCCGGTGTATTTCGAATCCGACCGTCTGTTTTCAAATTCGCCGCGAAAAGAGGACGTGTATAGGTCAGTTCGATTCTATTATTAAGTGCCCGGCGGTGGAAGTGGGAACCGCGGTTGCAAAAGTCAATAGTCAGTCTGCTGCACGACCGACAGCATCATATTTTCTCATTGTCGGCCCGTCGTAATTTATCTATCCGTCTCTAGGTGAGCTGGACATCACGGCCGTTTTTGCTCCCAATTACGTCGCTCCCTTAATTTACGCTGTCTCTTGCACTCGCAACGGTCCACCAGTCGCTACGTTATCTCACGCTCCGAAAAATCTAGGCTTTCCCGGCCCCGGTGCATTCCGTTATCAACACTCTCCTAACGCGCATATCTAGACTCATATTACGAATTCGTTACGTCTACCGAGCTCTATGCAAATATTATCAGCTGCGCCGCACGAGCTGCGCGCACGAAAGCGCAGTTTATCAGCGTCGGTAACGAGATTTGCGGGAGCCGCTCGCCGCGTATCGTGATCGAATTCATTCATCGAGATAACCGATACGTTGGAATAACAGACGGATTGGACGAGGGTCGGAGAACCTAGTTACCCACGAGCTTAGAGATTAGGTTAGAGAAGCGGTTTCCGTGTCCTCACCTTGCGATTTTGATCGTCCGCTCGTTATCCAATATGGTATCCAAACTGGGAACAGGTTGGCGGGCGGGTAAGCGTTTCCTTAGGACTCTCTCGAGGAATCACGAAGCATCTCCACGAGCCGACGACCCGAAATCCCGTGATAGCGGCGACGAGAACGACGATGCGTGCACGTGACGTACATTGATACACCGGAGCGTGGATCACCACCGGGCACGAGAAACAGATCGTCGCAGCGCGTCGCGGTGGAACGCGGACAAAACGATCCAGGAACGGAACGCTCGAAAAAAACGCGGGACGACGTCGGAGGATTGGCACTTGGAGCACTTCACACTGGCGAACACGACCACATGGACCCCGAGAAGGTTTCGGCGGGCCAACTTTCGGAGGGATCTTCGACGGACGATCGAGAGATCGAGAGCGATAATCAAGTCGGCACCTCCGAAGCAGATTCGAAAGACTCGGCGGCGCCTTGGTTACGCGGCTGGACAACACTCGTTCTCGACAAAACCCCAGGGAACAGGGGAGCCGAGGGCAGGCGGAGAGTTGTACGCGGATCGCAAGCACGACGGCGATGACGACGACGACGACGGAGAACTTTTTTCCAACGGGGTCTGCTCCGTTGGCTGTCCAGGGTCAACCGGCTGGCTCCGCGCGCGGCACTTTTACCCGTTGGGTACTCTCAAGGACTCGGAGGTGGCTCCTATTCCTTTCTCTTATCCTTTCGCGCGCGCGCCTTTTTTATCCCGCTAACCTTTTTAAGCGCACTTTTAATTCCGCTCAGCCGCGTGTCTCCGCGGAGCGCTCGTATAAGCTCGGTGAGTCTGATCGTGCGGGGTGCCGGCGCGGCGCGGGATCGACGGGAAGGGGATGTTGTGTCGATGCGTCGAGAGAAAATCCAGTTCCACAAGGCGCGGCGTGGCCGGGGGGGATTAGAAAAGCGGCAGGGCAGCGGAGGCAGGGAAGAGGACAAGTGGATCCAGCCACATCCGGATCGCCTTTCAGACTCGTCCTTCGCGCCGCCGACGTTCCCGGGCTCCGCGGCTCCGCTTCTCTCCTCTTTCTCCGCAGCGGGTGCCTTCGCGCGGTCGCAACACCCGTCGTCGTTCACCCTCGAGGAGGATCCGTGCTCGAGCACCGTGTCTCCGCGCTGCGTGCCTCGTTTGTCTCTCGCGGCTCCCCCGGATCACCGTTCGCTCCCTGTCACGGTCGCTTCTCTTCTTTCTCTCTGCCTCTCCCTTTCTCTGTCTCCTTTCTCTTCTGGTTTTGTAATCCGTTTTACGAAACTCATATAGCCCGGACAGGCGGCGCGGCACAGGCGAGCGGGGCGCAATCGAGGAATCAAGAGACCAGGGGGGATCTGGTGCCTCCGTCGCCGGGAGATCGAGTCGCCGCGGTTCCTCCTGCAGGCTCTCTCCGTTCCTTCTTCGTCCCCCGGAAGTGGATTACCGGTGGTACACAATCGACGACCTTGAACACTCACGTTCGATAGCGGGACACACGGACCATACGCGAATCATCGTTTCCATCGCTTTCTTCGATGGATTGCGCGCGATCTGGTCTTGAGCGGGAAGGATCGCGTTCGAGGGCGCGTGTCCGCCGTATGCGCGCGCTCTCTTTCACCTGTTTTCGTCAGCGAGAGGCCGGATGACACCTCGCTGCACCGTGTCGTCCAATCGAAATTAGACACAGATTTCACGAGGCAACGGACTAGAAATGCCGTTGCACAATACCGTCGCACTTCTTTCCTCCGCGCACGTTTCCCCGTCTCGATTCGTTAAATCGTCCCGGCCACCGTTCCGAGTCCCCGAGACCAGTCACCGTTCCTTTCGCGGGAACGCTCGCGATCCGGGCCCCTTGGTTACGAGACACACTGTCGAAAAGAAACGACTCCGAAGGTGGGACCGAAATCCGAAAGCAGTCCAGAGAAAGAGGGAGAGAGAGAAAGAGAAAGAGAGATAGAGAAAGAAAGAGAGAGAGTGTGTGTGTGCGTGTAGGAGGGATCGAGTGCGTGGAGGAGAGAGAGAGAGAGAGAGAGAGAGAGAGAGAGAGAGAGAGAGAGAGAAAGAGAGAGAGAGTGAGGCAGAAATATTCGGCTATGCCCAGCCTACGAGACAGGATCGGATTTTAGCGCGCTCCGCACGCGCTCCCGCGAGCCCAAGTCGGCGGTTTCAACTTTTACTTTCAGCTCTTACACAACGCGGCCCGCTCTTGCTCGGTACGTAAGCGGCGATCGAGGCGCAGCCGTGAGTCCTCGCTCTTCGTTTCGACGCTTCTTCCTTTCCTCCGGGCCCTTTCTCCACCCGCCGGATCGGCCCCCCTTTGCCGTCTTCCTTCTCCCTCTCTTCTGGAAATGACAGTATCACGATATCGGCCTGTGGCTTTGGACTCCACGGCGGGCCCTCGTCGATGTTGATCTCTCCCTCGAATTTTTCGAAAGTGAACGGGGCGGGCGACCTGACGGTGAGTCTGACGGGCCGTTCACGTTCTCGGCATTCTTCCGGGACGCGGAAAGGACCGTCTCTCTCTCTCTCGGTACACAGCCCCCGGGCCCTGTCCAAACTGCGCACGTGTTGCGACGAAAGCACGTGCGGATGAGCACGTGTCCCGGGTGGTGTTTTCGTTCGAAGAGCAGGAACGGCGCACACGGGGCCGCGCTCAGACGACAACACGGTGAGGCCACCGGCTGTGGCTCTGTGTGGCGGACGTTTCGAAAAGTCAACGGGCGAAGTCGTCGGGACTCGCGGCGCGGATGTGCAACTGGGTCGACGGACAGGCTCCCATGGGGGCCCGGAAGCGGGATTTCGGAGCCACGTGGGTCCCCCTTTCGGAACTGTCGCGGCGAGAAACTGTGCGACACCGTATGTGCGTGACAACGACGCAACGTTGACGGCGACGTTTCACCGATTATTTTTCGCACTGCACACCACGCTGCACCACTCGCGTACGTACACACTTGCGTCGACACGCTCTCGATCGGAACGATATATGTTTTTCGCGCGCGGTCTCTTTCTCACTTCGCCGGAGGACGTCTTCAGGGAGAGAGGGTCTCTTCCGGTCTCCGCGGTGTGTCTCACTGCTCCTCGATCCGTCGTAACTTTTGCGCAAAGCCGAGACCCTCTCTTACTCTTTACCTCTCTCTCTCTCTTTCTCTTTCTCTCTCTCTCTCCCTTTTTCTCTTTCCCTCTTCCGTCGCCTCTTTCTCTCTCCTTCACCGCTGCTCTCTTTCTCTATCTCTCTCACGCCTCGTCACTCTTTCGCTCTTTCTCTTTCTCTGTCTGATCCTAGGTAAACGCGGAGAGAGGTAGACTGGGCAGTCAGTGAGAGATGGCAGTGGTGGTGGTGGTGGTGGTGGTGCTGGTGGTGGTGGTGACGATGGTGGTGGTTACTGCGATTCGTTGGTAGTGGTGGTAGGTACACGGTACTGCCCAAAACGTGTGTACACCATCTACCGATTGGAACATCGGGACGGTGACGATAACAGCGACGGTGGTAGTGACTGTGGTGGTGGTGGTGGTAGAGAAGAGGCCAGGTGGGCCCCGGTGGCTTGTAAGGTTCGCCCAGAAAGGGTTGAGGGTCCGAAAAGCGCGGTTCTCTCTCTCTCGAGAACTCCCGGTGGAATACTCACGCTAGAGAGGAGGCCTCTCGCGAGCCTTGCGAGTTCGTTTGTAAAGGGATCGTAGTATTGGTTCCTCGTCGAGTGCCACCTATTCCCTTCTCCCTCGCGCTCTCGCCCGTCCCCGCTCTCCCATCTCTCACCGACGCTTACTCTTTCCTCCCACCATCGCCCTTCCACCTACCCGCCCGCCATCCACCACTCTCCCTTTCCCCACTGGCGCGCTCTCACTATTACATTACAAATAGCTCTCTTGCCTAGGCCTCGTTTGTCGAGGTGTTGCTCCTTTCGTGTACGTTCACTCGCGCTGAGCGTGTGCGCGCGCCCGGATCGATCTACGTGTGTCCCGTCGGGACGGTGTGTGCGTGTGTGTGCAGCGGCCGCGAGAGAGTCGCGTGTGTGTGTGCACACAGTCGTCGTGCGTGTCTCTCCCGCGTGCACATGCACGGACACCGTCGCGCCGATAGGCGCGGAGAGCCTCGTCTATCCTCCTTCATTACCCTTTCCTCCTCCCTCTTTCTCCCTCCCGCCCGCGTCCCGTCTTTCCCGCGTCACTATCTAGCCGTATGCATAAGTCTAGCCTCCCTTGGTCGGTGTGCGCGCACGCACACGCGGAAAACGCCGACTGTTTCTATACGCGCGACGGCTCTCCCCGTCCTCGTCCTTCGGACGCGGACGCGACTGAGGGCCTCTTTGTCACGGCAATGGTGTAATACAAAGCCCCGCTCGTGCTCGTGCACGTAATACGTAAGAATGAAGCGAGACCCCCATGCGCGCCTCTCTCTTTCCCCCTTTCTTCTCTCCATTCCTCCGTTCCCGCGCGGCGACACTCCCCGCCCCTGTCCCTCCGTTTCCGTTCTTTCTGCTCGTCCTCCTGCGGAGCCTTTTCTTCCTGTGTCCCCCGGTCCGTGTGTGTCTCTCTATAATTTCGATCTCCTACTCCCGAGCTCTCTTCCGTCTCCCTTTATCGCCGACACGAACGTCGTTTGCTTTTTCACCTCTCTCTCTCCCCCCGTTCACCATCCTCGCCCCCCCCTCCCGCACGGTATGCTTCCCTTTCCCACTCTTTGTCTTTCCCGCTTCTTTTCTCGCTCCGCCACGGCTCCGTTCGCACGAGCAAATGCGCCTGCGCGGCTCCTCAGTCTCTTGCGAACCGAGGAGAGCCGCTTCCCTCTTCCTTCCCTTTCCTCGTCCCTTTCTTTCTTTCTTTCTCTAGAGCCTAGAACGCTCCCTGTTCCTCTCGCCGACCTTCCAACCTCGCCAGCCCTCCCCCTCGTCCGCATATCACTCCCACGTGCTTTCTTCCACCCGAAAACGCCGTTGGCCCACTCGACCGGCCTCAGCTGACCTAATCGCTGCGCGGTCGACGTCGACTCGCCCCGCCGCCAACGGACCTCTTCTTTCCCATCCGCAGGAATTATTATGCCGTTGCTCTAGTTATGCATCGGACACGCTCTCAACCGTGATTGATAGTGAAATGCTTGAATGGCTCGCCGGTAAACACCTTCGGGCTCCAGGTTCCTCCGCGTTTACTTTAATCACCGGAGCTCAGCTCATGGATACCTACGCCTTTAGCTCTTATCGTCGCCACGCGGCGCGGCTTTAAAGCGCGCGCTTTACGCTTCGCAGGCCGCTCGTTTCCGTTTAAATCGCGCACCTTTCTAGCGCCACGCTCCGCGTCAACAATGAACGACGACGATCCTGCCGATTAAAACAACGAAATCCGATCGAATCTCGACATCGCGACGCGCGGCTTATTCAAATTCGCAGGATGAACGTTTCCGTATCACAGTTTTACGTAATCCCCCGTCGTGCCGAAAATTCTTTCATTCACCCGGTGGGGGAGAGCGACGCAACGTACGTTCGTTTCATTAACGTCTGCGAGCCGCTTTACTTCTTGTTCGAACTATTTATAAACATTCTTCGAAAGAATTTCATGGCCGACCGGTGGCGGCTTTAATTCGAGTCGGTGCACCAGATACGCGATTGTTTCTTTGTCCCTCTTTCTCCGAGCGGTTCGCGCGTGCATACACCGACGATTCGCGTGTGCGTGCGTGTGTACCCGCAGCTATTGCCATTCGTAGATTCGGTCAACGATGTGCACGCGTCCGGAGATTACGGCAACGGCCGGCTATACTTAGAGCGGTAGACGAATTTCGCTCGAGGGTCGCTCCGAAAGGAGGTCGAGGAACAGCTGATGCGATATGCGCGGAACGCAATTCGTTGATAACGTCTTCCTCAGCTTTTCCCGCTCGACGGGCCAGATCGATAAGTGGGGTTGCTTCAATCGACTGATAGGCGACTTCAATTGGGAAAGATGTAGAGTATGTACAGTGCTTTCTCGATATTGGCTCGGTGACATGTTCATCGTTTTTCGGAGTTGAGGGGGCATTTACATTCGAAGCCGTCAGTTTCGGGCACTCTAGAAAATAAATGATTGTTAGGTTCATATGGATCAAAGATTTTGAAATGTTGCATCTGATAACATTTATAATTTTTGTGCAATTGTCTTTATTATTGTTTGTTATTGCATGTTTGTTGTAATATATGATGTATATATGAAGTAAAAATGTATGAAATTTATAACTTCTGTAGGAGATAATGAAAACTATTATACAGGGTGGGGCAATAACTATTAGCACCTCAGATATCTCGGAAACTATAAGTTTCACAGAAATATTTGCTGAAATAAAATTGCACAGTACGAAGGGGGCCATCCGGTGGCGATAATAGTTTTTTTGCAGGTGGATTTTTTTAAACGGATTGGTATGCTTTTGCTTCCGTATCGTGATAGAGGATCTTAAAACGAGTTCAACGACCTATTACATAAGGTCATTGAAGGTCATAGAAAGTAGAGAAAGGCGATAATACTTACGGTTTTGGTAGTAAATGAATCGCCTTTCTCTACTTTCTATGACCTTCAATGACCTTATGTAAAAGGTCGTTGAACTCGTTTTAAGATCCTCTATCATGATACGGAAGCAAAAACATACCGATCCATTTCAAAAAATGGAGGTGACCTTCAAATGTCCGAAGTACCTCCACCTGCAAAAAAACTATTATCCACCGGGGGCCACCGGATGGCCCCCTTCGTACTGTGCAATTTTACTTCAGCAAATATTTCTGTGAAACTTATAGTTTCCGAGATATCTGAGGTACTAATAGTTATTGTCCCACCCTGTGTAGCTAGTGAAATAATTTGATATTTTACAAGATAATCATTTTCACACAGATTAAGAGCATCTTTTATTTCTTTTTATTTAAAGTTACAAAAGTATAATAATTTAAATAATAATACAAATAATTGCATGAAAATTACATTGTGTTGCCTTGAAATATGATCAAACATGTGTACAAAATTTCAAAAGCATTGATCCATGGTATTCTAACAACTTTTTATTACTGAAAAACGACAGCTTCAACTAAGGAGAGCCCCATAAATTTGACTTTCTTTCCTCTTTTGATCCTAATTTTGATTAAAACGGAAGGAAATCGACTAATTCCGATATTAGATATTTGTTTTTATTCTTTATAAGCTCATTGTTTTTAAACTGCTAGTATATAAAACCAAATCTTACCATTATTTAATTAAACGTGAACATTATTTGAAGATGATATGTATATTCCGTTATTTTGATGACACCAATTTTTAAATAATTGCACACTCATTTCTTCAAATAAGTTAATGCTTTTCTTCTGAATTACTTAGGTATTTCATTACTAATTAAATAATGCATTGTTTCATTTTATATTGAAGTAAATGCTTCCTGAAATACTCATATTAATACATTTTTTATTTTAATAATTTGAACTATGATACTTCAGCTCATATAGAGAAGAATTTCAACGTTAAATCTCTCTTTTTTATTGTTTATTTAAAATGAGCGACGAATGTAAACTAATTCTGATTCATTCATTTGGCCTTGCTGCGAAGTAAAGCTGCTTTCTCTATAGTCGCTAGAAAATAAAAAGATACTAAACTAATTCAATTAATTTGTCTTTTTCTAATAGTATAATCTACTTTTAATTTTTACTACTAGTAGTTTAGACATTAACATGGTTTAGATTGTTTCAGTTTGAAGTAATACTGTAACTGAATTAAAATACTTAATATTATTACTAATTCTACTAAGATATAAATACAGTTTAAAATAAAACAATATAAAAATATAAAAACAAAAGACTGTAACTGATATGAACACATGTAATCAGCATCAAATGTATCTTATAATAATCGTATTTAAAGTCCTAGTCATATTTACAAATCGTTTTCGCTAGCAAATGTATATTTAAATTACTGATCTCAATCAAATTGATATACATATAGCATGGGGGTCAGATTTAATAGCAGCAAATAATTACTGAATCTCGCCTTTTACACACTAAGGCGGTATTAACAAATACATATTTGTTTTAATAAATAATGTATTCATATTGTAATAACACTTAGTTGTGTGCAATAAAACCGTATTATTATTATATTCTATACACCAAATTATTCAAATAAATATATGATATTTTATTTCCACTTTAAACAACACTTATTGTTTAAAATAGTACGTAAAACATTCCATCAAATTTCAGCCTGACTTATTAACTCGCTGCTCGAACTTCTCCAGCCCACAGTGATCCCGTTTCGAGACATTTAACCAATCCTACTCTGAACTATTAAAAATGTCATCTCCCCCGACTAATAATTTAATGGCTAATCGATGAGAAATCGGTAACCTTTTCGGCCAATACGATCGCGCCAGTAAACTGTCTTAATCAACATAACCTCGCGCAAACTGTATTCGCGATAATCTCTCCAACGTTAATTAAACACTCCGTTATTTACCTGTCAAGTAGTCGTAGCGAGCGCCGTTTGAACTTCGTCGCTCGAATTTTTCTGCGTCATGAACAAGCGCCGCGCCGCGACGAAAAGTACGCGGCATTCGAAGGAGCGTACTACGTTACGTCAAATATTTGCGCGCGTTATCAGCGGCGGTAGTAGTAATTGCGTGAAATTAATTAATTCGCGTTGCAGACGCGTCGGCTTGCCCCGCCCCGAAACGGGGCGAGTTATCGTACTCGATACTATTTATTTATTTACGGTGCGGTCTAAATTAAAAGCGCGCGGAGAAGGCCAAGCGCGTTGCGTAATCGTTACAGAGAGCGTACGGCTGTTTATCATTACGCGCGAAAGAGAAGCGCGACGGCGCGCGGGGGAGGAGGGTAACATAGACGGGCGGGGGAGGAAGGAAGGAGGCGCGGAAAGGGAGGAGCGAGAAAGAGGAAGAACCGCGGGCGAAGAAGGGAAAACTGTAAAGTCCTCTTCAACAGTGGCAAAGCGTGCAATTAAACACTTAGCCGCTCTTTTTACATTCCCTTCTCTGTTTGCGCACTCCGCATGACATCTCCAACGTATCGTTATTAATTCCTTCGTCTTGTTTTGCTTCATTTGCATCTTCCTCGTTTACTATTTACGACGAGGTAATGTATTCCTGTCGGTTTTTGCCGTATCTCGAGCGAACGAAAGGCAATCGGTGGGAGTGACGGCAACGTCGAAGAAAAAAAAAAAAAAGAGAATAAAAAGAAGGAAAGAGGAAAAAGGAGAGGAATTTTGACATAGCCTCCACTTTCTAGCGGGAATTTTATCTCGTCGAAAGCTGCGTTAGAGGCTCCGGTTACGTAAAACGTGTAGGTGATACGCAACATTTCTCCCGCTATCTGCGCAATCTTATCAACGTGGATGTTCTTTTCCTTGCCTGACTCATGCGACACTATAATTAGGGCAACTTACTCGACGCGGTAACGAGCGCCTGCCCTCCTTTACTGACGTGCCCTTTTCTTACTTCTTCTCTCGCTTTCTAAGGCATCTCAAGACATTTGGAGATCCACACGCTTGTCAGTTTTCGGAGCGAAGGTGAGAAACTTTGGAAATTGTTTATTTTCATCCCTTGCAAGTTGTTCCAAAATTTTCGGACAGTTCAGTCGAGGAGGACACAAAATAGAGCAGACTACAATCTCTTCTAGACCATAGATTTCAGAGGAGTTTAATACGATTTCAACATAATAACTATAACTTTTCAAAACAAATATTACGCAATACTATTTTCCTCCAAGACAGTTCCGAGCTCATCAAATCCATTAGGGTATCATTTGTCACCATAAGACGTTAGAACTGTGAAGGCTGCACAAAAGCGACAACAATCACGAACGAAAGTAACGAAGGGCAGTTCAGAGGTCCGTCGGCAGCGTGCCAAGAAATTATGGACCAACACCCCTAGGCCACTCGGTGTCTCGTGAGACAGTCTCACCCTCCTCCAAACTCTTTCATTCTCTCTCTCTCTCTCTCTCTGTCTGTCTCTTCTTTTCTCTCTCATTCCCTCGTTGACTCGCCTTTCTAACTCTCCTTACCTCCACCTCGTCCCACGAGGTGACCGACGACGGTCGTACTTGCACCTTTCTCACAGCGCGACGCGGAGCCTAGCCATCCCTTCTTTCCTCGTCCCTTTCACTCGGATCACGCGGGACGAGGAGAGAAGGCCGAGTGAAATGCGAGAAAGAAGGAGCCCCCCGAGAGGGAGTGAGAGCAAAAGGGCAGAGAACGAGGCCGGATAGAAGGTGCAACGGAATGAGATAAAAAAGGGGCAAGGATACGAGGAAGAAAGGGGAAGGGGAAAGAGCCAGGGGGAGAGAAGGGAGAGAAGAGAAAGAGAATGCAGAATGAGAAGTAGAAAGATGGAGATCCAGTTTGACCGTATAGGTTAGATCCTCGTTGGTCTCGTGTATTTCGTGGTGACTCGTTTTATTGCGAATCCGGTTTGCTCCCCGTGACGGGAGAGAGAGAAAGAAAGAGAAAGAGAGGGAACGCGCGTAGACAGGAATGAGGGAGCGAGAGGGAAAGGGCTGCCCCCGAGGATGAAGGAAGCGGAGGAGGAGGAGTCGTAGGGAAAGGAAAGGGAGGGATCTTTCTTTGGTCGTTCCACCGGCACCGGGACCTCCCTTTCTCCTCTCTGTGATTCAACTCTAGGCCCCGTCGTTGCTGCGCTTCGTTGCTAACTCGCCGCTTCTGAGGTGCTACCGTCGTTGCTGCCAGGACTCCGCTTCTTGCAGTCGCGTCAGGCCCACAAACGGGGCCTCGGTCCACCGATGCGAACTACGAGCACCGGGCGTCGTAGGTGATAGCGGTGACGAGGCTACGAAGGTGGTGGTCAGTTTCAAGGTTACCCTCCTCCTCGCCGTCCCGCCGTCGCGACTTGCACACACACACCGCGTGCGCACACGTTAACTAGGCGTATACCTTTTAAACCATCTCGCTTTTCTACCGGCACGCTGGGTTCCCGCGTTCACCCGACCGCAGATAGACTGCTCGGTCGTCATCGATAAATTTTATCGTCCCGGTTGCATAACGACACGCGGAAACGCTGGACATTTCAAAGGCTTGGGTCTCGCGGGAACCGACACCATTGTCCGCGTCGTCCGTTTGATAGACTCCTCGGCGACGAGGTTTGGAAGTTTACCTGGGCCTAGCTTGCGTTTCGAGTCTGCAGTTTTTTTCTTCGTTGTAGAATCTTTATTGCTTTTCTTCGCCGGAACGGTGATGCAATTGGAGGTTAGCCTGTTGGACTACCTCCGTTCGTCGAGGAAAATTGGACTCGCAAGGTGGCAACGGTTTCGGTGAACCAACTTTCTGAGGAATTTGTTAACCATGGGGTATATTCGGGACCTACAGTGACTCACAGTTTACTTATTTCTAGTTTAAAGAAATTTTTCGTTGCACGCTACAAGTTAAAAAGTAACTGGACAACAACAAAGGAAACGGAGAAAAATTTAGTAGTGAATGGTCAACAGATTATAGATAACGTTGAAACCTTAGCCCAACAGACAGCGAATTTGGTTATCCGTGAAATGATCTTACCAGATTTCCTTCGAATGCCCCACGAATGACATTCAATTTCCTCAATATAACACTTCCTCGATATAAGCTCGTCGTAGACTCCGTCATTTCCTGGAATTACTATCTCACTTTTCCTCGATCTCACCTTCGACAAACACAACTCACCATCTCACTGACTCTACCTCAGTCACGTGTCTCTTATACGCTATAACCTCACTACTGATAACGAGTCACGATACTAGAGCAAGTAAACACTACAATGCAATTGAATATGCAAGTAGTCACAGATTATTTTAGATCGCGTTCGTATAAAAATGTAATTGGTTTCTGGAAAAGAATTTAAAGGATTGATTATATCTTAGTTACATTTTTATTCAAATTAACCGAGGGTAACTAATTGGTCAGAACATTCCGTAACATAATTGTATTGAACGAGTTACTATCGTGTCATCAATATGATTTAAGAAACGCGTACCTGGAATGACTGTAATCATATCGCGATGATTCATGTGTAAATGAGCATTCTATGGGGAAGAGAGTGGGAGGTTTGTTTTATTAACACTTTATTATACATCATTTTCTATTGCGTGTTATTTCACTGACAAATTGATAAAATTGTTTTTGTTCATTCTATGATTAAATTATTATTAAAGTTACATGTACTATTATGTCATTAAAGTTTATTATTAAATTCGATAGTATTCAATTAGTTATATTTCAATTAAATAATAGATATTATTTTTAGAGGAAACTAACTGTAGGTGATTTAAAGTTACAATATTTTGAAATATGTAATCAAAATGATCTAAAACTTCTCAGAAAAATCATTGTATTGTATAATAATCAAGTCCCATGAATATTTTATATCTTTCACTACAGGATGTGGGCGATGAATTTTTATATTTCCGTTTATTTTTTCTAAACCATTTTACACTTTCTAAAATACGTGTAAGTATTGTAAATATCGAAAAAGAAAGGTAAGAGTATTCTATTTCGTTTTTCTCGTTTTTCCCCAGACATCGTCGTCGCGAAAGGACGATTTGGAAAAAATGAGAAAAACAAGCGTTTCCTCAAGAGTCGGCTGGAGCAGCCGCGCCCCGGCTTCGAGGAAAAAATCTTTCCATCATATATGCATACAACTTCGATCGTCGAGCGAACTTACGTCATTTACGGCGCTTTGTCTTCCTGCTCGAAGTATCGCAGTCTCGGGTTTTCTCGCGATTGATTACGGACTTTAGCATAATACCATCTGCCCGGTAGAGATTTTAATTATACATTCGCCGTGTCGACGGTATGAAAATTGCGCCGCGTCCGCGCGGAATCCGCGAACCAGGAACTGCCGTGGCGCGCGAACATTGAAATGAAATCAAACGGATTCCACTAATTGTCGCACAATGCCAACGATAAGTATCGTGGCAGCCGCTGCCGATGGAAAAATGCTTATGTTTCTTCGCGGAAAGATACGGCTCGCTCTAAAACCAGAACAAGGTTGTGCAAGCGCATGCACAGAGTGCTAACATTGATAGGTAACTATTTTTGTTCCTTCGTGGACGCGTACTTTGATAAAATTTAAGGTGACTGGAGACACCTTGCGACGCCGCGCCGCCTCGTTAGACTCACTCATAATTCATAATCGATGGCGGTGACTTAAGGGGGTACTTTAGCGTAACTGGTCATTGTTTCAACACTATATTTGGGAATTTATTACCAAAAAACAATAAGTTTACACTGAATGACGCTTTGTCCGTACATTAAGACATAAGTGAAATAATACTATAGGAATTTTCATTAACTTTTTCATCGTATATACACATAAATATAATCGATAGCACAAGTATTTGTTACATCAAAGTCTATGAGATAATGAAAAAAAAATGATTTTCGAACCTCTATACTAAAGTAGGTAAAAGTGTACAATTTTAACGATGGAACTACTAAAATGACTGATGCAGTTTATAAAGTAATGTTTATTTTTAGTTTATCATAATACAAAATCCTAATTTACTTTTATAATACAGAATCCTAAGTATCAGGATGGAAAAATAAATACTATTATGAAAAGCAATATTTATGACTTAATGAAAGCATAAAAGGAGAAAAATTCTAAGCTTGTACATACTTCGTTTTAATCTAGGACTAAATCAGATTATGGAAATTACTCAAAAAGTACTATTTTTGATCATAATGGTACTTTTTCGAGTTTATTAACAAAATCACCGAGACATGGTATTGTTTCGATGAAATGTCTACAGTTTATTTCAATTTCCTCATCGTGATAGTCAATGCGGATTAGATTATCAGTGAGTTTAATTATTATCTTGATGATCAGTCTCTTTCTACAATAGCCTATATAAACTATCAATGAAATTCATATCTGGAATTTTTTCAAGCTGTAGTAGCGTGTTTACCTATTTAATTTTCGCTGACACACCTTACAGATTAGAGATGACAATTGATAATTAATTGATAAGATTTAAAGACTTAAAAAGTTTTGGTGCTAAATCTGAATTTAATTACAGATTATTTCATATCTCAATCTCTTTAATGTGAATCATAATTTCTTTTACGGTAAGAGTATAAATGTCTACATGTTATATTTCCAAATCCTATTCAAAGAATCGCCCAAATAAAAAAGTACAAAACCCTAAAAAAGAGAAACCAGAAAATTGTGATTTCTCGCTGTAAACAAAATAACTCAAGAAGTGAAAGTTGGAAAATAGAAAACAGAATCCTTTTTCTCCCTTATTTAATTCAAACGGCCACAAACACATGTCCTCAAACTTCGTCACAGTGATAAAAAAAAAATCCGTTATCAGATCCAAGACCAGAATCCACAAAACCGTCAGCCGCTCTTCTCCGCGGAAAGATTTCGAAGTAGAACAAGCCTCGTAAGCCGCGCGTCTCCATAGTTGAATTACGTGTTCAACTTCTCCCCGGTTAGAATAATGAACACTCTTTCATAACTATTCTAATAATAGCGAGAACACGAATGGTCGGATCTATTTACGCACACGGTTTGCTCCGTTCGTGAAACCACGTGTTGTTTTTGTCATGCAAAACGATTTTCCCTTTTGAGGCGGCTCCCGCGACATTGTTTTCATTTTCCGTTTGCAGCGAATAGCTAACCAAATAATCGCGCGCTTCGGCACTGTAAGCCGGCCGAATTATTATTCATAAATTCATTGAAAGTCGTAAAACTATTCCCGGTACAGCGGCATTGTGCTCGTATCCATCGTGTACGTATCTCGTCGGTTCATTCAATCCGCTCCTTGCATTTGCATTTCACTGAAAGCGACCGATACAAAAATAATCTGCTCTCGGCGTGTTCCTCTTCTGCTTTGCACTTTTGGACTTGGACTTTTGTTACACTGCCATTTGGGATTTGTAATTGGACTTTGACAGGATGATAAATTGATGTCGTTAAATAGTTTAGTGCAGCCTAATAATTAGAATCCTGTCAGCATCAAGCTTTACATAGTTATATATTGATTAGCTGTCAAGTTAGTCTCGTAAAAAAAAAAACACATATACAAAACGTAAAATATCTTGCAATTTGCAATAGAGTATACAGTATGCACTACCATACACCTTCATCAACTTTCTCCCAGCTGCACAAAGGCTGCGGACTCTAAATCCCCCAAAATTGGGTCCCCAGCAGCGAAAGAGTCAGGCCGCCTCCCGTTTTCGGCAAGAGAGAAACCCGTGACTGCGCTATCATCGCTCGGAGACGGAGCAGGAGAGTGCAGTAATAGCTTAGTTGATGTCATCCGTTAACCTTCTACTTTGCACGTACAGTTGTTCGCAAAAATGCTACTGCGTCGTCGCGCTCGCGGTTCTCATCGTTCTCCCGGCTCGCGGCGCGGCGCGGCGTCGCGCCCCGTCGATCCGACGAGAGAGAAAAAAAGCCCTCGCGATCGTAAAATTGCCTAGGAAGTAGCCAAAGAAACGTCCAATGCAATTACCGGTTACGTAATTAGAAATTCCGCGGTTGTTTCGCGGCTGTTATTGTTTCGCTAATTCTTGCGCCGTCAGCTCCGCGGAGCCACGCGTTGCGTCAAGCACCGAAACGATCGCGCGTGAAAAGAGCTGGCAAGCGACGAATCCTTTTAACGACCGAGTTAACGCTAACAGATAAGGGAGTACTTTCCAAGTATTTTCCGCGAACGTGTCTGAATAATGGTTGAATAGTACCGGGTGCTCGCGACGCGACGCGACGCGACGCGGAGAAACCGCTCTTTTGCTCGCGTCGGGGAGAGGGCGATTCTGTTCGCGGAACGAGCGGGAAGGAACGATCGAGCATGAATGGAGCAGCGGTTTCGGGAAAGACAATGGCCCAGGTCTCGCGAGAGGATCGAGGAAAAAATCGATGCGAACGTTGATGCAATCGCGGCGGCGAGCCCCGGGCTCGCGTAACGAGGACTCGGATCGAGTCTTTCGCGAAAAATGGGAAACATGATTCCAGATAAATGTTGCTCTGCGGAATTTTCATCACGATAGTCATCGCCGGTGATGTATGATTTGTTGCGCGATTGTACGCGAATCCGAGACTGATACGCGGAAATTATGTGCGAATGATACGTGCTGCTGTGTACGGAGTACGGAGCCGCGCGGGTCGTTAGAGCTGTTGGAACGAGAAACAGGAAAAGTTTCTTCAAGATAATGCTTTATTTATTATATTTCTTTTACATATAATGCTCTTAATTACCGCGTGATACGATTTGCTTCACTTTCGAGTAAATCAGCTGGATTTGGTTTAATTATACGGGTTTCTGGGATTGGAAACTGGTTTCGTTTTCTAAATCTTTCGTCATTTTGTGTGGTTCGAAAATTGGGAAAACTAGGGATATAATAATAGACCCCATTAGCGAGCCTGTACCTGTTAGTGTGCCTTTGAAGAGTAGAAGAAGTGAAGAAGAGTAACTCTAACAAATAAAACAAAAATATATTTCTCGATTAAGTTAAACTATTAAACTTAATGAAAAGGAATGGTTTCCTTTTATTTCTAGAGGCATTCGTTTTTTATAACTTGCAAATTACATCCAAAATGAACGTTTCTAAACGAAACTGTAGTTATTTAGATAAATGCTTAAAATTATTATTCAAAATTTATAAACTATGAAACAGTAAAAAGGAGAAAGTTAAGGTAATTTAACAGAAACACTTTAACGGGAACAAAAATAAAATTATATTACAATTATTGTATAATAAAAATTAAAAGTAAGCAAAAATAAACAATCAATACTGGTATTCATACTTTTATATTTCCTTCGTGAAAAATATTGCAAGATAATTACAAATGCTTTCCTTGCAAATAATTAAAAATTATATTTTCGTACCTAAAAATAGCAAAGCTGTATAATAAAAGCTCACTAAAAAAATACAAAACATTTTCAAAACTTATACAAAACTTTTCATCATGTAATTGTAATACTAAATAAATATCACCTTGTATTTTTATTAAATAAATATCACAAATTTTTTTTACATATATGCCATACATAACGGGTAGAAAACCATAGGAAGCAGAGGTTTTTTAAACAATTATAACTTTATTAAAAAAACATTCTTCTTTTATCCAGTTTGGCTTGTTTTAAAGGCAAAGGATCATACTTTTTGATATTGTACGCCAAAATCGTGAAACATTTTTTTACGGAGTAGATATTTGCATTTCCAAATATGAACAAATTTTTGCAGTATGGCGATCTCCTATACAATGGAAGATTTAATCTTTTGAGTTCCAGCTTAAATAAAATCAAATAAAAAATCACAAAATAGAAGGTTGAAGCTTTAGTTTGCCTTCCATTTTAGCTTATTTTTATGAATTTTTACAAAGCAATGGAATATTAAATTTCTACAAAGTTTCAGTAATACTTTCCTAGTATTTTATATTTTTGCCAGTAGTATAACCTTAAAAAGACTATGCTGTCAAGATAAACTGAAATCGCTAATTACAAAAATGTATTAAAATGTATGTAAGTAGATTGAATCATTCTAATCACTAGCATATCTCAGTACAAGCACCGGAAAAATTAACCAATTAATACCATATTAATTCAAACTCTATTCCTCCCCTCAAGGTTGCATTTAGTCAGTCTTTCCTACTTTACCAAACTTTATTACACCTCCGGCAATCCTGGTTCGTTACCACAAAGTACTTTCATCTTCACACCTTGTTTAATTCGTGAGTTCGTTACATCTCTCCCACCGTCAGCTTCAGATTACCAGATTAGCGCGAAATTATTCTCACATTCATTCCCCTTTATTTTAATTAGCACGACGTATCGCAGACTCCGAGCTGTAAAAACAATTTCCAGGCGGAATTGCCTAATTCGGATGAAAATATCTTTGGAGCCACTTACTGCGCAGTGTTCTAATTTATCGAAGAAAAGTGATCAACATTCGAAATACCTGCCTCCTTGAGAAATCATCAAAGACGTTATGTTATCTCTGGTAGGAATTTGGAGTGCAGATCGATAGAGAGCCGCCGAAAAAGTTTCCTCCAACGGGCGATATCAGGAACGAAGTAAAAACTGTTGTTCTATCACTGGCAGCGAGAAAAGCGACCGGAAAGAGAGGGAGTGATGGGGGGGAGGGCGAAATTAATCCTCCGCTTTGGAGAAAAACAACGCGTCACTTTTCTGTGCCGCTTGGAGTAGGCGACCTATCGGTCACGGTGTTTTCACGTGTTGCCAGACCATCGTGGATTACATTGAGATAAAAGCGTGTTTACTCAGCAGTTGAAAATGTTGTAACACCATTGACACGTAGGTTGCGCTACTGGGTGATCGCATTCTGTAGCAATAGGTGGGCAACGGTTCGTAAAATTTCCCCGTCGGAATGACGCCCCGCATTAATTGCCGGCTGAGGGTCGACCGATAAAGCGAGAAAAGCCCGCCGATAAACGTACGTGTCGCGCGATCCACTGTCACCTTGATCGTCCCGTCCCCGTCGCCGTCGCCGCGCCGTCGTGGAAACTCCGCGCGCGCCTTTTCGCCTTTTTCTAGGCGATCCTCTCTGATCCTTCATCTGGTCGCCGGGCACGGCAGACACGACATTGCAGCGGCATTACAGATCATTATGTAATGTCATAACGTTATGTGAACGTTTTACATTCGATGCCTTGCACCATTGCGGTTTCAAGGTCTTTACATTGTTGTTTGTACAACGCGTTAACGCGTCGCTGTGATCCAGGGACGTTTACGCTGGAGAAAATCCCAACGGCACCTCGTGACGACGATCGCTATAAATTTCATTTCCACCTAAGCGGCTGCGTACCTCGGCGAGCTTTTTTCGCGAGAGGCTCGATTGCTGAAAGGAAAGGCTCTCGATAGGGTATTCCCGTTTGAAGCTGGAGAACTTTTGGGAGGAGAAGCTAGACGGCGTAAAATATTACACATTTGTGATTGATTTATTTATACTCGAAGTGTTTGTTTTATATTAAGGTTTTGCTTAGAAATATTTGTTTTATG
Organism: Perdita meconis; assembly: GCA_030770465.2. NCBI lineage: Eukaryota > Metazoa > Arthropoda > Insecta > Hymenoptera > Andrenidae > Perdita > Perdita meconis. Next base: position 1,227,673 of record JASKOS020000017.1, read on the forward strand.
AACAACATTCACACGCTTTTTACAAAAAATGTGTAAATATTAAGAAAAAAGTAATAAAATTAATTTATTCAATCATAAATGATGAGAATTCTATTCATAACTTGTATAACCAAAAGATGGACGCTATTAAGAAATATTTTTTCACATTCAGAAAACACTTTTATTGAAAATGTTAGATTTCTAATGGCGTGTTTATCCTAAGTTAAGTTTGTAAGTATCCAGACAATATTTTAAGTGAAAAATAAAATCGAACTTTAAAGTCTCTAAAGACATTCGTAACAAAGTAAAAAGCGTCTTCTGAATATCTTAACCAAATTTTCTCAATGCAGGAGGAGATACCTGTATAAAACAACCCTAAGAAGTTGTAAGGAGCATTTGGTTCCAGTTTCCGAGATATAAATTGTTATAAACGCCTGAATTTCTATTGAGGAAACCATTCTTTTATAGCTTACTGTTTCTATAAAAATCTGTACAGTTAGTTTTAAATAGAATGCATATTTTTACAGAACTTTTGAATTTCTAGAGAAACGTATAGAAAGGAGTACATTTAGGATAAAAACTTATAAAAGAGGCATAACTACAAAATTACTCAAAATGGGGAAAAAGTGCCTTTTGTAACTTTTTAAGGTTAACATACGTCCTCCTACATCTAAAGAAAAACTTTATTTAAAAAATTCAAGAAACACTAAACTAATAATTCAGCTTAAAATTAATGACAAAAATTGTTTATCTCCTATTCTGATTACTTAATATTTTATTTGGTAAAACATAGTAACACATTCATACTTACATGTGCACTTTGTTTCCTAAATAATAGATATAATATATATAAAGATATTTTTAATACATTGTATATTTTTATTTCTAACTTTTTTAAACTTCTGCTAAGTGCACAATTTAATTAAATTAAATTTTATATCTTCAATTTCGACAATAATTATAGATCTCAAAAATGATAAAGTATTGTCAGAATCCCATTGCCAACATTGTAATTTTTAAATTGTTTCAAATTTTAGTGTTTCTACAATTTATCAATATTTGAATATTTTTTTATTATTCCAAAGCATTTCTCACAAAAATTCAACCATGATTAAACAATATATGCACGTTTAACATTTTTTTTTTTAAGGGACGAAGTTAGGGTTCCCAACGAACAATATTTACTCAGCTTGGAATATAATAAAAGACTCCTGACCTTGGTAAACTTTCAAATTTTCTGCAGGATTTCGGAGATTCCTTAAAATCGGTTATCCTTGGTCATCTCTAAAACTCTTTTCTTCGCTCGAGTTCGTCGCAACTGGTCCTAGTCAAATAAACACATCAATAAAAGTGGAAAGTGGCAAAGCGAACAGTAATTTCGTCGGGGTTAAAGCTCTCGATCCCCTCAAGCAGGAAGCGTCGTAAACGTTAATTACTCGAGTAGGTATAAATAAGGGTTAACGACGGATCGTCTGTTTCCTGAACTGCGCTGCCGTAAAACTTACCCCGTTCACAAAGGGGTTTATTCAACGCTGAATTTCGCTCTTAAAAGCGCTTCTCAATGTCATCCGTGTCTCTAGAAATTATTCTCGAACGTTTCGCTAAGCTTCTGCGAGATCTTATCGCTCTCTGAAGTATCGTTAATAGAAGTGCTTAATTATTCGATTCCATTCCTGAAACATGTTTTTGATTAATAGTGTAAGATAAAGAAGCCTTTCATTTCCATTCGCAACGTGACTGAAAAAATTCCAGTTATAAGAACTAGTTAAAGATGATTTTTAAATTAGTTTTATTAACAAAAATTATGCAACTAATTTCAATTTTGTTATTGACGAAGAAAAATCGAAAAGCATTTCTCTTAATGTTTCTATTATTTTTTATAAAGTAATACAAAATGGATAATCGGAGCAGAATTGATTTAGAATTTCAATTAAATTTCCATCAATTATAATTGATCCGTGCGAGACAAGTGCATCCGTCATCGTCTGTTCTTAATTACTAATTAAGCATTCTACATTAGCTCTTGAAAAAGTAACTTCTCGATTAGCAGGTTAATATAATCCGCCTTTGGACTGTGACGTATATATTACCATAAATTAATTACGATGTTACGTATTCACTCTCGAATTTTTCTAACTATTCACAATCTACATACATTTTCAAAGAAAATAATCAGTATCAATCATTAAATGATTTAACTTTCAAACATCAGTTTCTACAATTCAATACTGACATTAAAATAAAAAATAAATTCCTGCTTATGATTTACTTGGTTGCTTCAATCGTTTATTATAAAAATAACACCAATCCAAAAATGGTGAATTTATAGGAGCAACAAAATGCTTTGCTATCTGTATATTGTATTTATGATATTTTTATTATTTAACTAATCTCATGAAAATTTGAATATTAATTCAAGTAAGAGCAATGTACATATATTTGCCAAAAACCTGAACAAGAAATTTTCCACGGTAACTGCAAACGATTGCGCACAGACGCTAGATGGGAAACAATCGTTCTACAAAATTGTTCAAATTAAACATCTTGTCCGATGATTATAGGATTACGTAAGTTCTATCGCGTCCGGCTTTTTCCTCCTTAGTCCGCCTAGGCGACGGCTTATTCCGTAAACACAGTTCTCACTCGACGGTACCAGAAGAATTATATCCTCCTTCCTGTACACGATAATTACGAAGGACTAATTGCGGCGGCGGCGCCGTTCTGCCAGTATTTTAATAAACTCTCCTACGCGGGAACGCGATGGAAAGCTCCGGAGGATCTTCGATCCTATCGGAAGCGCGTTGTCAGCGACACACGAGGAAAGGGAGCAACGGAGATCCTTCTCGCTTCAGGATGCTTTCATTCACGCGACCGGCGCGGCGGCCTTTACGATCCCTTGATTTCGCGTGGGAAGGATTCCATCGCATCGTCTGCGCAGCTGGGTGAAGGTAAAAACTAAACAACGCTGAGTAAAGGACAGATTGGGCACTGGATAATACCCACTACTCGTTACACGCTCGTTATTGGGTATGACGAACTTATAAAGCGAAAGAGACATGCTTTTGGGGTTGACTCTTGCGTAGGTTATTTTTATCTTGGCATAGGTGAAACTGAAGAAAAATGAAAGAATTGTTTTCAATTATTGTGGTGTGCAGGAGCTTACAATGAAATGTACATGCGACTCGACGGTATAGTTGTAACATAAACTGTGATTGGTTTGACGCATTTGATGGAGCATAGTGTATCTGTGGTGGGAGTCATTGAAGGTCATAGAAAGTAGAGAAAGGCGATTCATTTAATACCAAAACCGTAAGTATTATCGCCTTTCTCTACTTTCTATGACCTTCAATGACCTTATGTAATAGGTCGTTAAACTCGTTTTAAGATCCTCTATCATGATACGGAAGCAAAAACATACCGATCCATTTAAAAAAAATGGAGGTGACCTTCAAATGTCCGAAGTACCTCCACCTGCAAAAAACTATTATCGCCACCGGATGACCTCCTTCGTACTGTGCAATTTTATTTCAGCAAATATTTCTGTGAAACGGAGCTACAATTAATTCAGAAGTTTATTGTTAACAAATGGCACCAATGAATCAATATTAAATGAAAAATAGCCATGTATAATGTTACGTCCCGTGACGTATCGCTCCGACTGTCATGGCTGGCGGTAGTTTGTGGGTTTGCCGCTAGGTGTTCGGACACTCCAAGAATTCTTCAATTGTTCAATGTTTCTTGCAAGAGGTAAGTCAAGTCCTCGTTTGTATAAATATAAGTTCCGAACATTAGTTGCCATGCATCTGAAGCAGGGGTCCTCAGTCGTAGCCCTATTGATGATGAGTCTTGACTGGCGATCGTAAGACGAAAATAAATAATATGCACAATCTTCGCTCTCGTCCGTGTATTCCTCCGGTGTGTACGATCTCCTAAATTTTTCTCTCTCTTTCTCAATTACGTATATCGTGTAAACCTTAGCGGGCACCGGGTATGTAACAATAATTAACAAAGAAAAAGGGGGGAGCAGTCCCATATTCCTCTAAATAACACACGAATTGTATATGAGTATAAAAGTATAAGATAAAAAAAAAATGAGAGTTTGAACTAGATAGATAAGCACACAGATCCATTTTCTATAGTTCCTAATTTTATCATTAATTTAATCTGATTATCTTTGATTCAAATCAGTGCAAAACCATCTAGATAAAAAAAAGTTTAAAAATAGGAAAATGTTACTAATGTTCTACATTTTAGAAGATTATCTTTTTTTCTGACCACAAAAATGTTACAAAAATGAAATTGAAATACTGATGATGCATTAGGTTTCTATAAAAATAATGTATAAAACTGTACGAACTTTTAGTTTAATCCAGTATATTATAATTGGCAACTAATTTCATAGTTGTGAACAATATTAATTTATACGACTGTAGATATTATTAATTACAGTTTTTAACATGTACTATTAAAAGAAAGGGAATGCTATAGAATAAATACAAACTAAATGTTTAAGAATACTTTTTATTTCCAATCTGAAATCATATTGCACATCCTGAAACAATTTCAGTGAATCTGTCATAACAGTCAAACTGTCGAACATTCTCCAAAAACCTAACGTATAACGTAATTGTATTAGCCCAACTACAGCACAGAAAAGCGAAAGAAGATTCCAACGAGAGTGAAACCGGAGCGAGATATGTACTAATTGGGACGATGAGAAATGGACGGAGCACAGTTGGTAAGAAGGGGGCAGAAGAAAACATTATCGAGAGAAAAGGAACGTCCTGGGACAAAGCGGCAGGTGGGGCTCGAAGGAAGAGAGCCCGCAGGATGAGAAAAAGGGCGAGGAGAATAATTAAATCGAGACAGGAAGAGGGAGAAAGGGAAACTGGTGGAAGGAAATAGGAAGGTCGACGGGGGGAAGAGGAAAAATACGATAGAAACGAAGCCATACGCGTACGGTGTGATAAGGTCTTATCGTGTGAAAGCACCGTGGCCTACTTATATCTTCATCCGCGGCTATAACGCGTCTCCGGCGCGTTTACGCGATCGCACGCACACGCGTGCGCGCGCATCTCGTCGGCGCATGCATGCGTGCGCATCTGATGCGCGCGCACGTTTGCAAGGAACGCGGGAAACGAGCGCGTCTGTGTACGGCTGAAAATAAACTTCCCTTTCTATTTACCGCCGTTTTACGACTTGCTTTTCGCGCGTTTTCATTTCCATTTATTAAAGTTGCATTTCTTTAGCTTTACCGCCGATAATCGACGGTGTTATACAAGCAGAGGATAGAGACTGACAAAAGAGTTACTCAAAGTCGTTACAAAAGTGCGAACCTTGTTGTATTGTAATCAGCATGAATGCGAAATGTACAGCATTATGTACGACAGATGCAAGTACAACGCATACTCATGGACGTTCGAAATTGTTGCAAGGAATTTTTAAACGACTCGCGAGAGTTTGAAAAGTCGTGATCTATAATTGCAGAACTGTAATCAAATTTTGTTTTTAACGTACGTCGCGAGAGTGCCAAGTGATTAATTATCGTTTCAAGAAATCGAGCAAGGAATTCTTCCAAGTTGCAGCGAGTCCCGCGTGGGTCTGGTAATAATAATAATCGATGGACTCGGTCTAGCGGCGAAAGCAACGCCGAAAGAGGAACAATGAGCCAGCGATTCGATAGTTCGTCACGGCGGGATCGCAGCCGCGTGCATATGCACGCGGCGCGTACGTACGGCAGATTGCGAAATTGGGTCGGCCAGAAATTGAAGCTGATCCGCTTGTTCTTCGCGGCGATGACGGCAACTGCGAAGGCGACACGTGAAATTTTACCGATAACGCGGCAACCCGAATGGACGCTTATCGCGCCTACGTGAAACGAATCTAACTCTCTTCAACCTCTTTCTTTTTGTTTTGATTGCAGTGAGCTTGAAACAGATAATTAATGATCTAGTTATGTTTCATGAGATGTGAAATTATCAGAAATTTTTGTAGAAAAAGTAGCAAATATTAGGTAATCAAGCTAGTTTAGTCGTTTTTCAAATTATAATCATAATACTAATAGTAATTCAAATAGTATGCACTTACTAAGTTAAAGTTTTGTTTATTCATCTTTTTGTTTTTTGTTTTTAAATTCTGTTACATTAATGACAACTATAATTTTTTTTCATTTTTTACTTATACAGGGTGTTTCGTTTACAACAGGCCACTTAAATATTATGTTTGCCTCTGGAAATCTCAAAAAATGTTTGCAATCTATTAATTAAATCTAATAATTAAACACTTCATAAAATGAATCAGGCGGGAAAATTGTTTTTTTTTTTTTATAAATGTTACGTTTTAACTTTTTTACAAAGTCAAACGGTTTTTTACGTATTTACATTCTTAGACGGCCTGTTTTAAACGAATTATCCTGTATGTCTATTTTAATTACATATTTAAAATTAACTGCCCTCGCTAGATGAAGTATTGTTTTTCCAGATATACATAAAAAATATTGCGACTCTATTCGCAATAGAATTCCTTCGCGAACAACTTTGTAGCCAACAAAGTAGACTCCACCATTATGCAACTCAGTTTTGATAGCATTTGTCCAGCGATAATAGCCAGTGTTAAACGAAGTTTAAATTCCGCCTATTTCATCTCAAAAAGTCTGAATATTTATCACTAAGCTAAACGTAACTTGCTTCCAACAAAGATTTTATTGAAGCCACTCGTGACTTCTAATTGCGAAGTTTTCATAATGACTTTTATCGGACTTTTATTTTTAGTTCCTACAATTATAAACTACCGCGTGTCTTCGCCACAATGCGCAGCGTTTAGCGCCTCGGAACTTGTTTCGCAATGTGTCCACTAATCCCGAATGCAATTAACAATGAAATTCAAATTAAGGTAACAGCGTGGATATATCTTAAATTACTCTGAGTAATCTAATTGTATTACAAATTTAACATTTCTTTGTCACAAACTTTAGTCACCTTCGACGATTATCTATAACCAACGACTATTTTTTTTTCTAATGATAATCTTCCCGCATGCAAACACTTAAAGCAGGAAAATGTCAAATGAATCATACATCGGGTCGCCTTTCTTGACGTTAGAATTCCGTTGAATATGAATCGTTTCCAAACACGATTTTTTTTCGACACGCTTTTTTCCTGCTCGACGTACAGTTATCGTCGAAACTTTCCATTTTTATCAACGAACGTGAACAATGCCGCTAGTCGCCCGCCTCGCGCGAACGACTGTAATAAAATTTAACAGCGGGATAGAGCGCCGCGCTAAAATTCGTGAATACGTTTAACGCCTGCTATTTATGCACGCGATGCTAACAGAGATTATGCAATATTATAGATGGGACGTGGACTGGGAGTGTGATTTCACGGACGGACGCGTTCCGTTTGTCGGACCTTTTTCCTAGGGGATCCGCGCCGAGCGCACAGGCGCTGTCCACCTTGCGAATTCCTCCTGTCGCGTCTGATTAATTATGCAATTAGAGCCCCGACGATGTATCGATGTTTAATAACGTGGAAAACTGATTAAGGATTTCCATGCGATTATATTGACTTATCCTTGCGAAATCGACGTCGATGCTCGATCGATTGTGGCGCAATGTTAGGAAAGTGTAAACATTCTTTGTCCAGGTCGGTGTAGTTCCATTTAACGAGACAATTTTCTGCTTTGTGCCGGCGCCTATTAGATATTTACGTATCGTTTTGATTGACGGTTTTGCCAAGTTGCGGGTGCGACGGTCTAACAATGTGAAAATTAAAACTGGAAATGCCGTTGCAAAAGTGGGAATACGTGTGCTTATTAGGTATTTTCCTTAGTCATTTTTTGCAATTACACATTTCTTTAAATAGCTGTTTCCTTTGATGGATGCAGCAATTTTTTTTGTCGAATACAGCTATGGGGTATCTACTTCAACCTTTTGTAGTTAGTAATGACTTAGTGTTTAATTTACAACTTGAATGTATTTACACAGAATGCAAAATTCATACCTGTAAAAAATTAATCGATTGATAATGAAATCAATGAAAGGGAAGAATAATTCTAAATAGTAAAACGAGTAATGCAGAGATTATAACGAGCAAATACTGTGAAAATGCAGGTGTATAACGCCTTTGTAGTAGGTATTTCACGAGCCTTGTTCCAATATTGCCGATTTTCCATACGACAGTCATTTTCTGAGGCAACGTGTCGGAATGACATGAGCGTTGAAGGTAATTGATTTTGCAAGCAACTTTTCCGTCTCGATGCACCGCGGAAACGCAAAAACCGCGTTTCCATGGGAGGGACACGACCATTGGGAGAAACAGCGCGCGACAAAATTGCAACCTTGAGAAAATAGATAGGAGAAACGACGCATAGATACCAAAGAACCATCTGAGACAGAAACGGCGTAAAACGTAGCCTCGGCCAACTTAGACGTGGCCATAAATGACGTTCGTGGTAATGTTAGGTACACTAAATAGGTGAGAAGAGTCTGAGACTAAGAATCAGAGATGGAAAGAAAGAAGTTAAACTAGAAAAATCTGTTAAATACGTACGTGGCAAAACATTAAACGTAATTCTGCAAATTATGTAGATGGAATTCTTATTTATAATTTTTAATTAGTCTGTGTCACTGTCACGTGATTCATACATGACTGACGATCTTAATTGTAAATTTATTAATGATATTACATGATTAGAAATGATATAATATTATTATGAGAAAGGAAGTATTACAAACTATATAAAAGAATTAATTTATATTACTTTGTATATAATGAAAATGACTGAAATTACTCCAATTGTAAGGATGTGAAATTGCAAAGATTATTTAAAGATGTGAAATAAATATCATACTATTTTAAATTGATAATAAATAACAAAGTATTATTATTGTATTTTTCAAGATACGCTTTAGTATGTTCGTAAACACAGTTTTTCTATGATTATACAAGTGTAGTATTTATTTGTAAGGACACTTGAAGACTTTTTCCTCTTGTTTTACATCGGAATAAATGTTACTTATGGTAATCTTTGTTTCACTTGCGCGTAAATTATTACATGTAGCTGACAGACGGTCGTTTTTATGTACCGTAACAAGTACGAAGATTGTATTTCAATTTTCTTGAAGTTTCAATGTCTGTTGAGTTACTCACGTGACTCTCATAGAAAACAAGGAGTGTATCGCAATTATTAAAACGCGAAGAATGTTTTTCCTGCATTTTTCATCGATTTTTGCGGAGGAACTCTTTTCATCCTGCTACGAGACTTGATTACTTTACCTTGTTAAAGCAGTTTCTCGATCGGGCTAAAAAGTGAAATAAGAACTGCCGGACCGAAGACTGTACAACTGCAATAGATTAAATTAGAGTAGGAGTTGTTACGACACTGCTTCTGTCATTTCAAAGTAACTTAAGATTCCTTTTCCTATATTGTCATTCAAATGTCAAACTTCAATGAAATATATTTTCTGTACGTTTTTTTTAAATTATACAATTTACAAAATTTATATCAGTAACTATATAATCATTTATGAAAGTTTATTTGTAATTCAGGTGCTTGTGATATGTATTTTAAGAAATATAAATGTTTTTAAAGGAAATTTTAAAATAATGCAGATATTAAATTGTGTAATAGTCGCAGCTAGAGTCATTGTGAAACTGCAAATATTGATTTATGAAATATTAACATTTTAAGACTTATTTTTAAATGCAGAGAATTAACATTCAAATTCGTAGTTCAAATTACAAATCCTCAAAAATGCAGCTGATTAAATTCCTAAAATAAAACTCCCAAAAATTGATGACATCATGCATATACAGTATTTTTTTATTCAATTTGAAATTTGCAAATAGAAAAATATGAAATTCAAGATGATTACAGGTGTAGATTGAATCGTAGAATACTTTTAAAATCTTTTCACTGTCAATTCATGTTTGTTATTCGATGCAAACTAAAGAAACTATTTGCACCTGCTTAATCCAATTGCCAAACACAGAGAAACTAAAGTTGACCAGTTCAGCATTTGCTCATCTTTGATGTGACATCCTAAATAGAACCGTAGGCCTAACACGGAACCTGGAAGAAGGAGGCTTACACCGAGAGGCACAGAGTCGTAGAAGCTAGCGCAGGGCCTTGCGTCCAGGAAAATGGCAAACGACCCCTTTTTTCGTAAATCCGGCGAAGGACTGACCAAAAAGGTCCACGGTCGTGACATTACGAGGCGTTTACGAGAGCGTTTACGAGCGACCGGCTAGAAATTATTCAGTCTGTTACCGGTCACAATACCGAGATTATGAGAGTTTTTATATCCCGTAACCCTCTCCTCTGCCTCCTCCTCGAGCGTCTACTTATCTTTTTTCTTTCTCTTTATTGTTACCACTGTCAAAGAGGTTTGAGGAAGTTGCCTGAGTTTTTGCGACGTCGCCTACAGAGCAAGACCCCATTTTTTCAGCCCGGATGAAAACCGCCGTGTTATCCAAGACCATTTTCACTCGTTCTCGTTCCTAGGACCTTTTCTTCGCCTACTTTTTCGTTCGGACTTTTTGTCCGGTCAGACACAAGGTACCCGCGTTTCTCTTATCCTTGAGCCTCAAAGGGGATTAGAAATTGGCCTTCGACGCGCGCCTATTAAACGTCTAAAGTCTAAGGGCACCGCCATCGCAGCGACACGGAAAAACGTTGAAACGATTTTATTGCGTTACGAACTCTTCCTCGTGGGAAACTGTGTCAGTGAAATCGGCCTTTCGGCAATTTCGCTTCGAATCCTTGGACACACGGAGGACGTATCGCAGTTGCAACTGTTTCGCTAATAGCACGAATAGTTATTTCTTTTTTTTTTAGGTTTAGAGTTCTGAGCGAACATATTTTTTCTATGATTAGATGCAGTGTTTATTGTAACGGGTGGTGTCATTCAATCTGAATATTGAAGTGTGAAAATCATATCTTTAGTAGCATGAAAACCACGTCTTAAGCAGCACATTAACCACACCTCCAGAAGGAAAAAGACCACGCCCTCAAGAGAACGGACACTACATCTTCAATGGCATTAAAGTCAGGGGTTCAAAAATATGGATACGACAGATTTAAGAACATTCACACCATGCCTTTAGAATAGAAAAACCACGCCTTCAAAATTACAATAATTGCACCTGTAAGAGTAAAAAAGTTCCCCTTTCAAGAGGATAGAAACTGAGTCTTGGACATCATGGAGGTTACGCCTAAAGCAACAAAAAACACACATACCTTCATGCGTGCAAAGCCAAACCCTAATACGTTCGTTCAAGGACATGGAAGCCACGCCTTGGAAGATGTCAAAGCCACACCTTAAAAACATAGCAGCCACCTTTCAAAGTACATAAACCACGCCTTCAAGAACATTCAGGCCACGCTTTCAGTTACGCTGAAGCACGGCCCTCTGTAGTACAGGCCGTAACATACGAAATGGCAACAGCGCTTAGAGACACTGCATCAGTCCTGATCACGTGGTTCTGGTCAGTCGTCAGTCCTGATTCCTGATCGTCAACCTGTTATAATTTTACATTGATAGGACCGATGACAGCGTTGCCAAATTTTCTATATTACGGCCTGTACTAGAGAGTGCCGCGGCTGAAGCCACACCTAAAGCAAAAACCAGGCGCGCCTTCAGAGTATGGAGGCTCTTGGAAGATATAAAAGCCACGCCTTAAAAGAACCAAAGTCCGCCTTTCAGAGCACGTAAGCCACGCCTTCGAAAGCACGCAATAGCATTTTCAAAGCTATGTTTACACTGAAGCAACAATAAGGAAGCTTCTGTTGGCGTCGTATGTATTTTAGAAAAGTCACCGGTCGTTTATCGTTCTTGCTTAAGTGCAGCTATAACTATAACTATAGCTATAACTTTATACTTGTTTTAAAACTTTCGACAATAGGATGTAAGAAAAAGTTTTTATGTTGCTGCAGTGTTGTAGCAAGAGTACAAAAGCCTGTCTTGTAGAACACGTGACTTATACCGTCAATAGCATTCAAGTTACATTTTGAAGAATACGGAAGCCACGCCCTAAAGAACATAGCCACGCCCACTGGAGCCCAGAAGCCCCGCCTTCAAGAGCAATAGACCTGTAATGTACAGCAGTTCGCGCCTATAGTGTGAGTCTCAAATTCCTAAAGAATGATTGCGATCTCCGCTATAATAGACAACATTCAGACAATGACAGTTCCCTCATTCTGTTTTAAGTCTCGTGACACCAGTTACTTTTAAGTTGCTCTTGGCTAAGCCCGCTTGCAACTGATCACTGTTGCTCTTTTCTTGTTACACAAACAAACTGTACTCCGTTGTCGCATTGCATCGACGTGACAGTTTTATTTACGGCGCCGTTGCAGTTTTTCGCTCGGTCGGTTTCGAGTGGCCGTTCCTCGAAGCTCGAATCTGTTTACACGGCCTCATCTCGGCTAGAGAAATGGGAGCAAGGTCCGGAAAGTTAGGAAGAGGCTGCTAAGGTGCAATATGTGGCTCGTCGCCAACGCTTTGGTCAAGTGACTAACTCGCAAGAAAATAGATCGGACCGAGGAATATAGTCGCATAACTCTTTTTGCCTCGAGGAAGAATTTCGGAATTTTCACAGAACCGATTCGCGGAAATTTACTATTCTTAAAAATGTATTCTTGACACTTGTTGAGCAACTCTGTGAATGAACTTCTATGATATTTATGATGGACTTATACTAGACAAAACGAGCCTGTGAGATATTTATTTTAACAGGATTTCCCTTGTTTTTATATTTTATCTTCGAGAAATGGGTGTTTTAAATTTTATTAATAATTAAATTTTATTAATTTTATTAATATTTAATTTTATGTTGAATTTAAATTTTATATTGTTAAATATTTGCTATTAACAGTCGTTTAAGAAAAATCTTCGAATTCCTACTTGTGCTATTTAATTTTCTCTCGTCTTATTAAGTACAGTAATTGATATATTATGACAAATATTAATGTAGCAGAATGATAACAAGCTCATTATTCCATACGTTGACTTTTGTAACGAGTTCTATTTCGAAAACATTTAAGAATATTGGAGTCAAAATACTCTTTCATTTAGAAATATATATTTATCTTGTTTGAATATGTTACGACATTATTTACGGATCAGAGAGTACTGTGCATTTTTAATTGTAATTGCAGAAGAAAATTTTTTATGTTAGTGCAATAAAGATATCAAAATATCAGAAATATTGGAAACGGTAAATATGCCCCATTAATGTTGACTCAATTTGTCTATGGTGATTTGACGTCAGCATTTCTGAGAAATTAGTATTAGTTCGAGCTATGTACATGATGTTAGATTTAACATATCAACTTGAAATGAAGTAATCCAATTTTTTAATCTATTCTGACAAGTATCAGTCTCTTTTTATAATTCTTAATCAAACAGAAAAAGATACACGTACATAATTATATCACACGTATGATTAATATGATTAATAGAATTAAATATATCATTAAGTGTATGACAATTACTATAGAACACACACGTAGATATACTTACATTCATAACAGTAAAATACTATCAACATCGAACGAGACTATTTTTGGAGTCGTATGAGTCGTACGAAGACGTTAAAATTAAATTCAGAAGTGAAAATATCTGCACAAATTTCTCGTTATAGATACTCTAAGTCATTATACGAAAGTATTCGCATTGCAGGAAGCATAAATATTGACCATATTTGAATAGATCTTTGAAAAAATCTTTTTTACATGTTTATTAATAACAATGAAAGTAACAATTCTTTATACACTTTATACTATTCTCCTGTTTAAAGATGGGATAACAAAAGTATGCTAAAAATTTATAGTATAACGAAATACGTCAGATTTTATTTCTTTATACTATTTATTTATTTTAATAAATTCAAAAGTATGTGTCATTTCTTATTTGATGAACTATTTATTTGACATTATCAATACAATATCGGGAAACAAGTGATTCATAAAAAGATTACGGCACTCTTAACGCATTTATCTGTCTTAAAACAAAAACCATGAAAATATTTCACTGACAAATTTCTGTTCTAAAAACAAGATCCAACATCAAATAGTATTCGAAATGACAACCCAAACAGAATACTACTTCATTTCTCCGCGTTCACGTCCACAAAATTACACAACCTACTATTTACTATTTAAAACACATGTACTTCACCCCGATTATTTACAATGAATATAGTTTGGAAGCTATCCAAAACCGCCTCCCGACGAATTGATAAAAGAATGCCCGACGAAACGGCAGCGAGAGAGATTTTTGCTCGGCGACAAGGCGAGCAGGAAGTCATCATCCATGGAAGGACGCTTTTACCAAACAAAGGTCTCCCTTTCTCGGCCATCCGGTTCGCTCTCGCTATCCTCGCTCAGCGCCCGGTGGCAGCGCCGAGCTGGCCCAATGTTTGGTTACTTTACTTTCATTTTCATTTTGTCGGCGTTCGTGGCATGTTGGCGGTCGGGTAAAATTACGTAAGCAGCAACGCGGTCCGCCAAGCCGTTGCTCGACCCGAGCCACGTCAAAATAATAGTGGCCACTTTGCTGTGTATCTGGTCTGCACCGCTGTCACTGCCTTCGGCCCTTTGTTTTCTTATCGGGATCTACTATGTCTGGGCAATGGGCAATCGATATCTCGAAGTCGATTGTCGAATACTTTATTGGAGCATTGGAAGGAAAAGAAGGAAAACGCAGATGATTATACGTATAGATATTCTGTACAGATACTCTTATAATTGAGGCGTTGGATGGAAAAAGGGCACATGGGCTAAAATGCCATTTTAGAGAATCGATTTCACAGGTTTTATTACAGTATTTTATTTAATGGAAAATAATGCAATTATATTCAATTTTTGAATATATTGATCTTGAGTCTATGAAAACTTTAAAAACTATTTCTTTTCTTATTTTTCATCCTAAAATATATTGATTTTTAATGAAATTTTAGAACTTTTTATTTCGAGGTCTCCTGTTTCTAAAAAAAATATTATAATTTAATTTCCGTACATTTAACAGAAACTGCATTAATCCAGATTACAAAAATGCTTTTCTTTTTTTGCGATGAACTAAACATGAATGGAGTGTACAACCATAAGACACAACGACATCTATATATAATGTGCTTGAATACATATATTTTTCAATGAAAAAATTCTCAAATACTATCCAATGTCTTGCAGTTTTAAATCCTTAATCAATAACATTTCTACGAAATATGTGTTTCTTAAAAATAATTTATAAAGAACACTCTTTTCTTCAGACGTCAAAGGATTGTTCCCCCTTAAAATAATATTAAAGAAATATGTAATGGACATTAAGAGGAATAAACAACCAAAGAATAAATAAGAAATGCCTTCTAAATTGAATGCATATAATTAAGAAGCTAGTTGAAGTTATTTTCCCAATTTGAATAAGTTCATCCCCGAAAAGGTAAACACGGAACGCGCGTTCATTAGCGGACGCAGAAACGTAAACAAGCGGGTTTGCGCGCGGACGAGGTGGTTCGAAAGGCAATTTGAATTTTTCCGGCATATCGCGGCGCAGTTCGATTAGTTCGTTTACCAGTATTATTACGAAATACGTAGGGGAAGAAAATGAATACGAGCTGGTGCGCGTGTGCATGAAAGTTGGTGCGCCGCGGCGCGGCGCGGCGCGGCGGCAGTAACTGGTTCCGCGGCCACGATTAGGAAAAGTGTAATTTTTGCGAGTTAAATTGATCGACGCTCGTTTCCTTCTTTTTCGCGGTGGAAAACGTGCGCGCGTCAAATTGGCACAATTTTCGATCCGACCGGTCCCGCGAGTGGTAAAACAAGGTTAATTTAGTCGACGACGGTCTGTGGCACGGCGTTGCTTGCAGTGCCGCTAACAGGCCTCAGAGTGTCGCGAACGACGCATTTAGAAACGATGCTCTCGTTTCGAGACTAGAGTTAAGGTCGGCCTCGGTACGTCGTGATTCGACGGCCTCTTAGAAACCCAACTCCTGTGCGCACTGCGCACCCTTTTCGACAAGTTCGCATGCCACGGTTGCATCCACTTCTTTCTCTTTTCATTTTCATTATTTATGTATTCAGGACTATGATTTGGGCAAAATCGATAATTGCGATTTCATGTCAGTAACATTGTCCGATTTATTTGTATTTGTGAAAAACAAAGTAGTATGTAGAATCGATTGTTTGTCGCTTGTGTAAAATGTAATATTAGGCTACATATTGCAAAGCGTTTTAAAATTTTTTAACCAACATTTTTTTAAATATCAAGGAAAATATACAAAAAAAATCCCAGAAACTAGCATGAACTTCTCTTCAGTTTTCAAGAAATCAATTATTAAAGATCTAATATAGCTCCGTTTAATATTCCAACTAAATTAATAAAATGTTAGTATGGTTTTCAATAAAAAACAGTAAAACATAAGAAAGCGTCTTTGCAATAAAACATAAAGTAAATGAAAAACACAAATTAATTACCCTTATTGGACCGAAAAGGAGTTCTATTTTTTCAGCGGATACGACGATTTATTAAACAATTTATGTTTCAAAAGTGGAGGTGAAACGCACCTTGTAATTTTTGGAGTTGTTTTGTACTCCTTTTTGTGTATCTCAAAAATTTTGGTCGAAAAATATAGGATACACTGTAAAGAATATTCTCTAGAGATTCTAAAGAAACACGAACAAAAAATGTTGGAGGATTAAATTTAAAATGATTTTTAACGAGTTTTATATAAGTTTCATGTAATTAAATTTGATAAGGAAATAAGAAAAGAGGAAAAAAGATTTGGGACCAGTGAAAGTAAGCCAAATTTAAGAATTAAATCAGCTTGTTGCTCACTAATTGAAGTCTCTTACTATAAGAAGCACTTTATTAAACGATTTATAACTTCCTTTTTATATTTTTCAACAATTATAAACAAAAATGTTTTAACACAATATCAGTGTGCATCAGTTACTGATTCGTTAAAAGGAACAGTAATCGTTAATAAAAATTATGGTGACTACTAAAAATCTTCCAATTTATCTTTTTACTAAAAAAAGAAGTTTAATTCATATTCATATACTTTCTCCTCACACGTTACGCGAAAATATTTGATCTCCCATAGAAATTCAAAATCAATTGATAACCAATGTTACAATGATATTACATGGAATTATTAATAAGAAGTACTTAAAAACATTAAATTACCACACAATGGGCAATAAAATGTTGCAGCTACACTTGTCCACTATGAATGCCACTCGGAGAAAAGTGTCGTAAATATTTAAATAAACCATGGGCGATGCATATCATATAATTTACTATCCTCGCTATTTCTGCTATAATTGTTGTTGAGTGAAAATCCACAAACAACTTCTTTTCCAACAATACGTACACTTTCAAATCGTGAAATGTCATGTGTGATTACAAGCATGTTCTAGGCCTGCGATTAAATGTTTCCTACGGTTCATCGAATCCTTATCTAATCCGATTGTGTCCAATTATTAGTGCCACAAAAACACACTCAAGGCTACAATCGGTAACGTGTAACACTTGTTGCACGTGAATAATGTGCGCGCTTACCGAAAAAGGTGATTGCATTTTTCGTAGAAGTCGTGACCTCGTCGCAGGTAAACGCGCGATAAGTGCGGTAAATAAGGTTTTGTCAATTTATTTAAGGAAAATGCATGCACTCGAAAAATATCACAGATTCGTAAATTTTTATCCTTTTGCCACATGGCAGTCATTTTAAAGTGAAACGTAAAGTTTCCCGTACTTTCTATAAATTTATAAAAATAGAAATTTCACTTTAATTTGCACAGAATTGTAGTCTATTAAAAAAAAAAAAAATTTAAAAAAAAACAGGAAAATGTAAAAGTAGAAAAAGGGTGACTTCAACTTTTTGAACCAAATTTCCATTCAAAATAAAAATTTCTAAATTTTTTCCTTTCTCTGTAGTATAGAGGAAAATTTGTACAAGGCATAATTCATGATTATATTTCTTTGTACGAAAAATGAAGGAAGAAAGTTGCTCTAATACAGAATACTTTCCTCCTTTCCCCACCTTTCCCCGATTTAATTTTTCCTGATCCTGATGCAAGTGCGCAATATCTTAATCCAAAACGTCAGCAGCCGCTGACCTTAATTAAAAGCTTTCGCAACAGAGATCTTGAAAATAACACCGGCAACCGAAGAGGGAAAGTCTAGAATTCCGCCACCCAAGAAGCGACACGAGACCAAATCGCGAACGAGCGATGAAGGGGAAGAAAGGTGGAAGTTTTCGCACGTGGATCACCGATGAAAATGTCGGGATCGAGGAAGAGGCTCCTCCTCCACGCATTGTACGATTCTGTCGCAACCGAGCTACGGGTGTCGTAACTGACAACTCGTGCAGGGCATAATCGCGGGCGCCATGCGTGCGTCCCCCGATACTCCGTTACACGCACTCGGCACGCGTTCGAGCCGGCGGAACAGTGTGGCCAACTATTTATAAATGGGAGGACGAAAACGAAGCCGAAGCGAAGAAGTCAAGGAAGGTAGAAGGCCACGAAGAAAGCCGCCGATGACTCGATTTTTCCGCGCACCGTGGTGCTCTCTGACCTATATTCCGCTTGGTACACCATGCCGTGCGCCTTCGGCGCCTCTTCTGACTCTTTATAACCTTTCCTTACACTGTCGAACGAGTGCACTTTCTGGGTGGCATTATGCGGGATCTCTAGGGACCACCTCGGATACCTTCGCGAAGTAAACGGTGGGGAAAACTCGGAATTTTTTGCTTTAACCCCTGGAGGATCGAAGTCGTACGTCCACAGTGTTCTGTGAACCACGCTGCACGAAACTTATTTTCAGTATAATCAGGTATTGCTTTCTATACTCACATTTTTCAGTATTTTGTAAGGGAAGAGCATCAAGTCTTTTAAAACAGAATACTATTTCACTATTTCATTTTCCTGCGTTCACTTCTACAAAACAAAACGAGTTACTATTTACTATTTAAAAGTCATGCAAGTATTGCTTTCTACATTCAATTGTTTTAGTACTTTGCAAGTGAAGTAATCAAATCATTTGTTGTATGTACAATTTTTCTAAAGTGTTGAGCAAAAATGTTAAGATAAAATGCTTTTGAAGTAACTGACAGCATAAGTGAGAAAATAAGCCGTCCTCAAGAGATTGAAATTGAAATGTCGAAAGTAGAGTTATTTGGCATGTGGTACAGTATTCTCTCGCTATAAGCTCGCCGTTTTCGTCGCTTCATCGAGCCAGTCTTCAATTTCACTGTAATCATTGACGACGGAAAAAGCCATCGATTCCATTATTCCATTACCTTCACGAACATGTGCCTTACACATATTATTGCTCGATGAAGTGACGAAAACGGCGAGCTTATAGCGAAAGAATACTGTAGTACGAGGATGATTGAGTAGGTCGTTTGCATTTTGAATCTAAATTGGTCTAATCTATTTATTAGTAATAAATAGAAGTTATTTTTATTCCCTAAAGAATCATTTTTGGGGGTAATTAACTTTCACTTTAAAATCTTTAAAAGACCTTTTACAAGACGTCCTCCATATGTATGCAGAGTGATTCTATGTAAAAAAAACTAAGAACAATTATTGGTCTAACATTTTTTTATCATACGTTGCGTTTTCGAGAAAATATATTTTGAAGAGTAATTTAAATAATATGAATTGTATCGTATAGTAATTTTAGTTATCTAATCGTAGATTACTTTTCTAGATTCAGTTCTGCAAATCTTCGTCTTGAGAATTCCAGATCTTCGAACTCAAGTCCCCAAGTCTTCAATTTTAATTCTCAATCTTTCAATTTGCATTATAAATTTTCAGATGTCTAATCTGGAATCTGCAAATTTTCAACTTGAAATCTTCAACTTTAGCTTTTAAAATTTGCCGCTTTAAATCTTTTAACTTTTATCTTTAATTTAATCTCTTTAAATCACTAAATTAAACTCTTTAAATTTTATATCTTCCAATTTATGTATAACTTCAACTTTTCAAATCTCCGATTTCAGACAATCTAATCTTCAATTTCAACACAAATCTTGAAATTTGTAGCTTGAAATCTTGTAATCTCTAGTCTACAATCTTCAGTTCTCTAATCTGAAATCTTTAAATCTTCAAATTTAGCTTTTCAAATTTTCCGCTTCAAATTTTAAAATTTTTAAATCTCGTACTTCAAGTTTTTAAATCGTCAACTTTATATCTTGAACCTACAATTTTAATTTTTCATATCTCCGACTTCAAACCCTGAAATCTTTAATTTTGAGTCAAACTTGTGAATTTGCAACTTGAAGTTTAACTCTTTAAATTTTCAACTTTAAATTCCTAAATTTTCAATGTAAACTCTAAAAATCTCTACATTTGAAACTTGAAATCTTCAAAAGCCTAATTACAACTTTTCAAATCTCTTGTTTGAAATCTTCAAACTCCTAAACTGAAATTCAAAACATTTATCGCGTCTTCAATTGGAACCCTTCAAATGTTCAATTTTAAACCTTTGAATCTCTAACTTCATCTTTCTAGATCTTGTATAATAATTTGAATAATTCATCAGTAATTCTTATCAAATTACTCGTATTACAAATATAAGCCAGTGAAGTCTCATTCATTTGCTTGTAAAATTGATTAGTATTTAAAATCAATTTTCTCGTAGACAACATTTAAAATTACCATTTTTAGAAAATCCAGTTTTCCTGAGTAAAAAACCATAAAATTGATTAACAAATTATAATTCTTTTAAATCGCTTTTCGTTATCTATCAGTTAATTTCAGGATTCTACTTCATAAAAACTTGACATTTAATAAATATAAACTTAGAAACACCATAAAGTTTCCGGAAAACCTAATATTGTACTAAATTGTCTTAGTTTTTCATATATAGAATCATATTTTTCCTGATTGTACTATGATTTCCGCACAAACTCTCTATATTCAAAAAACTTCACTGCCTCCCAAATTACACGTCATCGATGCGCAATCATTTTCGGAGGCAAACATCCAAAACTCCAGTTACCACAATGTGGAGTTAAACAGTAAAACTTTATCAAATTATCTATTCCAAAGAGTGCGCCGAGAGGAGTTCAGCGTTCTCGGAAGAAATTTCTTCTTCAGTTTCGCGATGTTGCAACCGGCAAAGAAAGAGGCTGTTTTGTTCGAGTGGAAGCCTTCCTGATTAGAGCCGCTTGAAGCGCACGGCGGTAAACATCGGCGTTGCGAACGAGTAGCACAATGTCGCGCGGAAAAAATGCGAGAGGGGAAAACAGTCTGTTGCTCGGCCGTGTCAGCTCATCTGTAAACAGGAAGAAAAATCGGAGGATAGCGAGGCGGCATTGGCGATAAAATAAAACAGTCTTATCCACGATAGCCTGACCTATTTTACGACGGACAATTGCATAAACGCAGTCGCGTAAGCTCATACGTATATTTATAGACGAGGAAGGTTGGGAAGAAAGCGCCTAGACCGTTTGACCATTTGGCAGAGGCAGCTGCCGAGCAATCATCCAGACGGGTCACTAATAATATCATCTGCGCGTTGTGTAACGTTATTCCTTGCAAATAAGGATGTAAATGGTACTATTCGTGCCTCGTCGTCGACGCGGAATTGGAAAATTATATACATATAGTCGGTTAATAATCTGTTTACTGGCACAGGGAGACAGTACATGCGTGTTTTATAGCGGGGGGAATCGATGATAGATAGCAGTGATAATCGCGTGATTTACTAGTGCCAATGTGAATTTTGAATTTTCGCCTACTTTTGGCCGAACTGGCGCGAATTTTAAAATAGTACCATAAAAATGGTCAGAAGTCGCAATAAAATCGGAGATAGAGTTTAAACTGTTGATTCAGCATTTTTTTCGTTACACACTGACTTTATTTTACTGTTAAAAGCACGTCAATTTTGTTCAATTAATGCTTGAGGATAGACTTCCAATTATGTAATTTTGAAACGTAGCACGTGGTTTTGTAATAAATCAATGCATAAGTAATTGTTCGAGTTTTGCCTCGTTTATTCATAAATAGACGAAAATACTGTTGGTCAGTTATAAAATTTAGCATTTACTACCATTTTTAGACTTTTCTCCATATTTTCTCTGATTTTTCCCTTTGATAAGATTAATGAGTTGTCTGCGCATGAATTAATCTCACAATTAAGAATCTGTCACTTACGCTGTATAAGCTCATTTCTAATAATGAATCGCGGATTTAAGATAAGTAAAGAGCGTATAATGTTCAGATAATTGAGTGACGATGATTCTATGAAAATAAGTATTTATCATGCATTATTCGTGGACAGATATTCTTAATAAGAATGTGCATAATTGCTTTTCTAGGTTCGCGCTTTATTTTCGCAATCATTCTGAGTCACCTCTTCGCACATCTTTCTTAATGTTGTGGTACTCGCTGATTTCTCAAGTACCAAACATCGCGAAATGAAATAAAGTGTTGTTTTGACCACAATATTATTCCTTTTCGTCCACTTTATATGCGTTATCGCCCTTGTTTACTCTTCACCGATTTCTCCGTCACTTGTTTATTGCTATTTGTAAACTAATCATTATTAGAATTCCTATTTCTTCGTTAGACGATGCATATGCAGATCGTCAAAGTGCTCACATTAATTCACATTTCTTATAGCATGTTTAATTCATCGAACTGACAAGCGTAGCTTGCTCAATCAATTTATTTCAAATTGACTCTTCTTCGTATATCATATATGTATTTTTATAGGGAAACATAATTTCTAAGCGAATAGTGAAAATTGCTTACTATAATCTATGCAAAATGGAGAGTATTTTCAACATACATGAATTTATATCATTCACTGATTTATTCTAATTAATGCAGTCTTCATTTGCTATCATTCTGCGACTACTTATCAGGAACGAACTTGTAAAGTATAATAGATACGCTTTCGAGTTTGTCTTGTCGAAGACAATGATTCTGAGAAATGGCGTACATAACTGCATGTTTATAGCGAATATTCTGTAGTATTCTATTATGGTAACGTTTCTTTTCCATCATTTGATTTTTTCTGTTTTGAAAACAACGTTTAATGTTGCAAAATAATCTACATGCAATGTTCCTGCAATATTCCTTGCTGGCCGGGAACTTCTGCAATTAGAGGAACATAACAGAACGCAATAAATTTTCCGGAATGATCTAACATGTTAGATCGCTCCATAATGTATGCAGTCCCACAAATAAACAATACCTAGTTGTACATTTGTACGAAATAGAGATTGCAAAATTAGTAGGTTGTACAGAAATTATTTCAGAGATCACTAGAAGTAGATTCAAATGATCGGTAGTTGCAGATAAACTATACTTTACTTCTCTACAATGATGATTTCGGGGATGGCTTGAGGCTGAGGTAGTAGAATACTCCTACTACTTTCATTTTAATTCATCTGGGAATCGAAGCATCCCGAATATTTGGAACTCCAGACGAAATCTGCAAATGGTTGGAGAGAAATGACTGTAAAGCTTAGGAATCAGTGGAAATGGGAAATAGACACGAGCGATTAGTTACAGATCAACTATTTCAAACCACACTCCGTTTCAATTTATTCTAAATTTTATAATACCCCATCTGCAAATTAGTAGTTATTTCCAATAATAATAAAGATTTTAATACAGATTATTTTGATAGGATTATTAACAAAAAATTTTTAATAATACATCCACGTTTGCAACTATTTTTTAACTAATTTGAGAAACCGATCACTTTAGATCGTTTCACTCATTTATAGATTTTCCACCACGTTTTATTCAGAAATTCGTCCTGTTCGACTTAGAATCAACTAGAATTCGATTATATTTTGGATATTTATGTATATTTTGTCATATCTTAACAGTCTTGTAGATTTTTTGCATGCCTAGTATCGCGATAAATACATAAAATCCGCAATCTAATTATCACACATAAATTTTAGTTTAGCTAATTGTAAACGACACTTGTGTGGTAGAAGATGTGTTTCAAGTCTCAAGTACTTTTTGATACGACCGTGAATCGATGTACATATCAGTATTGAAGAACACTGAAGTTGTCTTTTCAAATGTCGAAATATCGCAATTGGCACCGTAATTGAAACTTTGTTTAGCAAAACGGACAAAACCTTTTTAAAAAAAAGCTCTCAAATTTCTTGTCACCAAAATTTCTTTAGAAAAAAAACTCTTAACATTCTTTTCATCAAAGGAACAAATTTCAACTGAACTCCGATTTACTCATTTCACAGTTATGATCAAAAGTCCAAGTGGATCAATCTTTTTGTTAAGCGCTGTACTTCTGTCACCCCAAATCAACCCGAGAATCAAATCTTCCCCGAACGCTTCGACTTGGACCCCTCAGACGGAACCCGCGATCAGATTTTGGCTCGCAGGTCGGATCGCAGCCGAAGTCGAAAGTACCTAGACTACCGTTCGGCGCCGACCTATATTTCGCTTGGAACAATTGTTACACAAACGATACGCGGTGGTAAGCTCGCACGCACCGTTGTCTCTTTCTAACAGTGCGCACACGGGCTCACGTCCACACGTACGCTTATTTATAGACTAGGAGGAAGGTCACGAAGAAAGCGCGGCTAGACGAGCGATTCGTTTCGACATGGTTTCCGGCGCTGACCCATTTCGTCCTCGATTCTTTTCGACATCGCCGCTTCCAGTACTCTGACCTAGTTCCTGGCGGCGTGATAGCCTCTCACGCACTTTTGTTTGCCGGCCGACGTTGACAACGGACGACGAGCTCACGCATATTTCTGCATACGAAACGCGTCAGAGGCCCCCGTTAGCTCCGTTGCGTTTCCAACTTTGAAGTTTGACCCCTCGCGCATTGTCCTTGTACTCAACTATCTCATTTCTTTCGATAGTACTTGAAAATTTTATCGGACGCTCGACTGTTCAGGCGAGGGGAAGTGCAGTATCGCGGCTTTGACCTTTTCGATTTTCCTGGTGAAAGGAAAATCACTGTAATACAAGAAGTAAAAAAGAGTATGAATATTATGTTTGGTTTGCAAAATTATATTAAGAGATTTAAATAAGTTACCTAGTACATTTTGTGTTATGTATTTATTTAGTTGGTATATATTTGAATTTATGCACATTTCTCTTGCACATATAAAACACTATCAATATTAATTTTGTTGGACTGAAAATTGCTCAAATATGAAAGTAACTATTTACTAAATATGCAAAATGAAAATACCTTAAACTTTTTTCTATAATTTAATAAGGTTTACATCTTATAAAATAAACAAACACCTTTTTCATAATCATTATAATGTTCTTATTGCAAAACAATAGTCAAAGCAAACCTAAGAAAGAAGGTAAAGCAAGAAGTATTGTTGCAGTGTCAAGGCGAGGTTCAATCAGACTGCGTTGCAATCTAACCTCAATTTTTACTGCCCTCTACGTATAATAGACATTTTTTCGTATGGCGCGTTTCATTTTCCGCTCACTTATCAAAACTCGTTTTCGTTTTTCAATGAGCCTTCGCGTAATTATGAGAGCTACGTTCTCGATGAGAACCTATGAGTCTGATAGCATCAAACGGGAGATTTCCGAGCTTTCAGCGGAGACACGGAGGCATCGTGGCGGCACAGGAAGTGAAGGAAGTCAAACGTGGCGGCTTTAAAGTCGCTCGAACGAGCATTACGCCGCGCCGGGGGCAGGTAAACGTTGTTGCTGCGTGTACATAGTTCGCGACACCTTCCACGGCGAATGAGAAGGAAAGTGGCTAACACGATTCCTTTTTTTTTTTTTCTTTCAACGGCGTCACCACGGCGACCTATTTCCGTGACAATCGCGAGTCGCGAACACGCATTTGCACGGCCACGAGGCGCGCGTATTTCTCCCTCGATCAAGGATCCGGGACACTTTGAATCAACTGTCCCACTGCACTGGCGTTGCGGTTCTCCGATGCTGGGGAACGTTGTTATTCGAACTAAATACCGAAGATATGTCACACCGTAAATAAAATAGTAAATAAAAATGTTTAAATAAATAATATTCAATTGTTTAGATTTTGCAGTGATTTTGCAGTGCAATGTTTACTTTTTGCAGTGTGATGTAAAATTACATTTTATGGCCATCGAACGTGTTTTAACTAGACTTTGCTCTTGTTCGTTCCGATGCATATGTATGCGACGATTTCAATATGTTACAAAGATAACATTAAAAACGTAGTAAAAATGTAATAGGATGATTCTAAAATTACTTCAGTGAGGCTTTCCAGAAAAAGTTTCTAAATACTCCAATTTCATTAAATTTAAAAATTCTCTACATTTTCAGTTATGATAATTAGGCATTACTTAATTGAAACTATATTTTCGAAGAATTGTAATAAAATTCATTATACAAATCTGTAATAAATAACATCAAAGGTCAAGCAATTAAATTTCAATTACGTTGAATAAAATATAAAACTGATCGAGAAATACAAATATGTACCTACGCTGCAAAAATAGCTAATGGGAAACACAAAGTGCTAATAAAAAATGGAAAAAGGGTAATATATACGGTAACAAAAGTACAATTATTATAAAGTATAATTAATAACACTTGGAAAATAATATGTAACTCTGATAAAAACAAAGACTCCTCATGAATGACAGCTCATTATTACAGTCATGTACGACGATACCGCGCTGATAAGGTAACGCTTCACTAATTTTGCATTGCTATCGAGCTTCGCTCGCGCGAAAGTCACCTCGAAAGTGATTCGATAATTACTGTAAACGACAATTTGTCCTGTTTTATTGCTGTCCAGCTAATCTTTGCTTCACACGCAAGATTGATTGCTGCTCATTTGTATTTAATTTGTGCTCTTCGAAACTTTATAGCAGAAGCACTTAATAAAGATTATAGGTTTCACTACAAATTACATTCTTTGTATTTTCAAGGAACTTGCAATTTTTCTTTCGTGTTTATTCTCTCTGATTCATATTCTTTCAATATTGTCTGTACATGGCAGAATTTTATGGGTTCCAGTAGAATTTTTAATAGAACTTCTGAAAACTTCTCTCATCAGCCATATCCCCGTGATTTTTAGAATAATGAAAGGCTTGATAACAATTGAAATAAAAAATTTTTACTAACACAGTTTCATTCCTCTGTCATATTTTAACAAGTAGAAAAAACGAAAAAAATAATATTGTATGAAATTTTAAACAGGGTCAAATGGCATTTTATCACAAATTTCCAGTATTATTTCAAAACATTGAAAAGATTTTTGTTTTTATTGACGTTTCTCCTAATATTTTGAAGAATAATTTATTATGTTACTTACTCATTTTTTACTGAACTAGATATTAGTTGTTTAATTTATTTTCTTACTCATTCAATAATTTTGGTAATAAATACTGAAATACCAACAATAGTTATGATTGTTTAAATTAAACGTGTAAATATTCGAATAATCGAAGCATTCGAATAATTCCAATAATTGTGAAGACGAATAATTTATTCAAATAATTTAAAGTATTTGAATATTCGAACATTATTGGAATAATTAGGAGTATTCGAATATTTGAACATTAATCGAATAATTAGGAGTATATATTCGAATATTCGAACACTATTCGAATAATTAGGAGTATTCGAATATTCAATCATCAAGCATTAGTCGAATAATTAGAAGTATTCAAATATTCGGCGAGATCAATTTTTCTTCTAACTATTCAAATAAAGTTAAAAGATTCGAATACCCCTAATTGTTCGAGTAATATTCGATTTGAAGTATTCAAAACTCAAATTCGAATTCCATCAAATATTCAAATAGAATAGAACATTCGAATATTTTTAACAACCGTAGTCTAAATGTCCTTTAATTATTCATATTCATATTCAAGGTCCTCTTACTCACTATCAACCTATTATAATAAGCTATGTAACCATAAAAAACTATTAGAAAAAAACTATTATGTGTACAGTAAAAATAGCAAAGAGAATCAAAAACATTTGTCAACAAAGACTAAATTGAAAACAGATTTGCAAACACAATTTATCTTCCCGTCACAAAGTGTTCGCAACGCGGAACAATACATTTACACGGTAAACTGCACATCCCCGTCGCGACGCCGGAGATCAGCAACAAACGTAAACACCACTGACCTTGTTTCCCTGAAAGATCGCTCGGCAGATTTGCAAAGCATCCGAAAAGCTTCCATCTCGCTCCCACCGTCCAACTAATTTCAGTCCATGCTGTGTAACGGACCGCGTCGGTGAAAATAGAGGTAAGAGGGTCTTGGGGTGTCTCGGTGTCACGGGGTGTAAAGGTTGGAAATAAAATGCAAATCGGCTGTAAATCAGGTCAGACGCGTGGCACTGACGTGGGACCGTTTCACGATGACAATTCCCCCCCGAGGCACGACAAAAGGAGGAGCTGACCCCCCTCTGGCCGGGGTTAATTGTGTTTGGAGCAAACAGGTACCCGGATCGAATCGGGGCTCAGGTGCTCGCGAGCCATTACCCCTGCTCTTGCTGCCCCACCTTTTGGGTGTCTTCTTCGGGAACTGTTTGCCCTGGTGCTTCTTCGCAATTTTAATTCGCGAAATTCGTGGCGATCTGCACGGGGTACCAAAAAACTGAATGGGTGTATCGAACAGAATTGGATATTGAAGTCAATCACTTACAATTAATTAATATAAAATACACGCCTAATTCTATGCTAGGATTGAGCAAATTTTTATTTAAATAAGCAAATACTAAATAACAAATGAAAGTATGATTTTAATTGTGAATAATGAGTAAATTAGATATTTAAATAAAAATTGGTTAGATTTTAGATAATACTAAAAATACTGTATTTATTATTTCTTATTTGCAAATGAAATACTAGGTTTTATTTGAATTTAGAAAAAAATGAATAGTTTTCTGTCTTGCTTATTTTAGGTTGTACTATAAAAAACTCGGGATATTCATATTTTTTGCATTGTGTCTAGAAAACATCAGGGTAAAATTTATACAACGTGTGAATGAAATTGAGTAGATAAGGAAAATTCATATAAACTTATGTCCAATAATGCTTCCATTATGTAATATTATTTATTATTTCAACCCAGTTAATAATAAAACATGTATTTGTAAACAACAACAAATTTTATTATTTCAAATCATTCATTTAGATTCATCCAAATAAAAGTAATTATTTTGTCTGTTCAATTTTTTAAATTCTAATCCTTTGAATCAAACTACAAATAGAGAAACCGCATTACTTATGAGATGGCTTTACTTTTACATAATTTTGCTTAGCTACTAAGTTCAGTCATCATAAAAAAATTGTGTCTCAACTTAAACAACAATATTCCAACTAGAATGGAAAGATAAATACTTCCTAATAAAAATATATATCTAACCCATAGCAATGAGGTGAAGAAAATCGATAGGTACCCTAAGTTGGTTTCTAAATTCCTCAATTAGTTGAATATTTAATTCGATCAGATAAAATCCGCCGTGAATCGGAGATATCAGAGCCCGCCGCTTGCCACAGCGTCGAGTTCAGGAAGTAATTAATATAAATTGAATTGCAAAGTTCGATTGTACGCTCTTCTCAGTCACTGACAAACTTTCGAATCGGGTAGCGCGCGGACGACAATCTCTAGGATAGGTAGATACAAAAAGCTCGTGCAGGCTTATCTCCGGGGGTAATTAACAACCGTACAGAAAAAGCAGCTGCCCTTCCGCGACGTTGAGCTAACATGTGCGGACGCGCTGCACGGATTAGCGATATCCTTGAATTACGAAGGTGCACCACAGAGAGAACGTTATGTCTATTTGAATCGTTTCATGTGCTGCAATGTAGGGTACGCTCGGCGTTATCGATGTAGCATCGACATTGAAATATCTCTTTGCATATTGTGAAAGACAATGTGTGATAAATTATTCGAGAGGAGAGCTTCTTCAAGTTGATATCTAAGTACCATGGTACATTCCGTACGCCATTCTATATCGTTTTACCATGGAGAGGAGTGAAGAATTCTGAAGTAATGCAAAAATTGCAAGGTTTTTCTCCATAATTCTAATTTTGAAGAAAAATTCAATGCGTTCAAGACGAAGATGAAATGAAAAGTGAAAGCGAATTCAGAAACAGCTGCGGTAATTTTAGTAATAAAAACAGAGTGATGAAATATTTCAGTAAAAATGATGAATCAATTAGGTAAATATCAAATAAAATTTGGTTCTAGGAAATTAAATTGGATAAAATAAAATGTTTTTCTTGCAATCTCAGATGCGGTGTTTTGTTTTTGAAAGTCTCAGGTACTTTTTTTTAGAAACAAAAAGTTGTAAAAACAATTAACTTCTTACTTTATTATTTATTTATAGATAAACATTTTTTTCGATTTATTTAAATGCATAACAGCACTATTTTCAATTTTTTTTCAATTATTTTAGAAAACTGTCATAATAGTTTAAAAATGATCACCCAAGTATTGATAACAAAATTTTGTTTTAATGCACAAACATTATGCGGGCAAAGCTCATCATTTCGGCTTCATTTTTCATCCGTTAGTAGAATGAGACATTTTTATAGTATCAACATATTATATTATGCATTAACTCATAAAATATGTGACGCAGCTTAGTTTTGAATTTAATTTACATCTAAAGTGTCTCTGAACTTATTCAAGAACACAATTTATTAAAGATAAAATAAATGTTTCTTCTTGTTCCACAGGATGCCTTTTAATCATATGATGAGATTTCAATGTTTTCTCTTTGAATATTATTATCATGATATATCATGTCTTCCTTGTATTTTTATATTAATATTTTTCAAAAATATTCGAATGTGAATAAAAAATGAAACGTATACATATGTGTCAGAATTTCTGAAGATGTCGACCTTTCAGTCTGCATGTTTCTTAATTAGAAACGCCTGGAGCACTATATTTAGGTATATTTACAATTAGTTGTGTATTTACAAAAGGTTAAAATTTATTTTACGATTTAACATTATATTTTATTTTTTCTTGGACGAATTATATACATAAACTAAGCAATAAATGTACTTGTTTCCAACAAAATCTTTTACAAATTTAATTATGTAAGGCTTCTTTACAGAAACACAAAATTAATTAATTAGGTTTAATTTATTCAATTCAGTACAGAACTTTTTATAATTTTAGTGCTTTGAATTTAACTTTTTAAAAACTATGTCTCAAGCATAAAGTTAAAGGAAACAATAATTAAAATATTTAAAGAAGCAGGAATAAAAATCTATTTAAATGATGAAACATTAAAATTTGTTTTACTTTAATGCCTATAGAAAAAAAGGTTTTAAGGTGTAGTTATTCCGATTTTTTAAATCAAATTTGCTTACACTCATCATTAAATTTATTGCGGCTAAACCCAACGACTTACAATCCTAAAATTCAACATGAAACTTGTTTAAGCATCTGTTATCAACATTCGATCCTAAACAGTTAAGTCAAAGCAAAATTCGTTTTTGTCAAGCGTTAATTTCCTTAAAAGTGAAAAAATTGAAAGTCGCCAATAAACGCTTCACTGTCGCACCAAGCGAAAACAGTCCCAGTAATTAAGAACATTCGCCCGACTAATTACGTAATTGAACTCCGAGCGAGCATTATCAGATCAAAGTTCCCGAAAAAAGCGGGAACCAGTTTAATTGTTCTCGTTCGGCGAATCCTCGCGAACGGCGCCCCGAACGTTTCGATCGCATCGGCGCGGTGCGGCGTCTGGTAGCATTGCCGGCGCAAGAAGCTAGCGCATTTATTTATAACGTTTAAAGAGAAACAGGCAGACAGTAATGGCCATGTGCACGAATGTGGCGTATGCCTACCTACATTTCCCAGGCAGGCTCTCGGCAGCTTTCTTCTGACATAATCGAATGAAGGCGCGGGCCGCGGTTATGCAATTCGAAAGTGCCCGCCTTACTTTACGTATCGCGGCGTGGATATGCGGTATCTTATGAAGGAGCGCACGCTTAGGCCCCGGGTGCTTTTACTCGCCATCGTCGTGGCCCGTAGGACGCGGAAAGGGAGGGGGTGGATAAAACACAAGAGAAGTGAAAATTACCGAACGAATTGCACGCGCGAACAGCTCGCGTTTTCTAGACGGGGAAATTCATCTTCCTGCCCCGAATTTTCGAGCGCGGAGAAAACAGCCGGACCCCATGAAACTCGGGTGTCGGTAAGTTTTACAAGCCGGTAGAAAGTTTCTTTGTGTTTTCTGCGATCGGTGACAATTGAAACGTGTCGTACGCATACCGGTGAAACTTCCGTTATCTGATTGATCTATTATCTGAATCTACTTCATCCGTGAAACGGGTTTCTGTACCGAAAATTCAAACTGTCTTTCTTTTTATTGTAATGATAGTAAATTATGCTTATGTAATGCATAAAGTGGAAGTTCACATAGATATAGAATAGGCAATCGTGGGAGTGAAATGTAAAGTAAACGAAATGACTGAAATGATAAAGTTAATGTGAGGTCAGGAATGACATAAGGTATTAGGGAAAATACTTTATTAAAATTTTTTGAATTCTTTTAATGCAGGACGTTGAAAAATAGTTAGGAAATAGACAGCGGTTTTCTATGCAAATTTATATTTTTATATACAGATGAAAATAAGGAACAGAAGCTTGAATAAGAGTATGCCTTATTTTTAAATCATATAGCATGGACTTTATTTTTCATATTTTGTGTATTTCAGAATTTGCAGACATCCCTGCAGAGTTTTGCATATCGGTATTGATCATAAATGCATAAAAATTAGTAGTTTAATGATTAACCTTTTTTTATATGTATTTACTATGAATGAGAAAAAGTATAAATACTTTCACATACATGTATTTATTGAATATAAAATAGTTATCAGAGTTTAAAATAGATAAAAGTATTCAGAACTTTTTGAAAAAATAATCACATCCTTTAATATTTACCAAATTAACAAAAAGAGAACTATACATATAAATCTCAATTTTCTTGAAAGTACTAATTACATTTGTCATGAAATATTAAAAAATGACTATGCGTTATCTAAGTTTCATTAAAAATACTAATTACATTAGTCGTGAAACGTTAAAAAATTTCATTTTACTTTAGAGTAATGCCATTTTATATTTTTCAAAACCAGAGTTTAACAAAAGTATTTAGCGCAGACAATAAAAAAAAATTAAATAATAACAGAGAAAAAATAAGAAATGAACCACTAATTTTATTTCCGGAAATTTCAGATGCAGATAAATTACACGAACCTTGATACTTACATATAGTTTTAGTTAACTTTGATGCAACAATTACAGTTCCGCAATCAATATAATATTGTTTAGTCATACTAAAAGCATAAAAGATTGACGAACTTTTTAATTAAAAATTCTCTTTACTTGAACAATTGGATCTAAAAAAAAATAGTCGTAAATTTTTCTGAACACACTGTACATTTCTAAAAACCGTGCCACGCGTCATAATCAAGAAACAATCATCACAGTCGCGGCTTTAAATTTAGCAACGAGATATTACGTGACCAGCTAACGACTCACCATTTTAATCGCGAGGCATTGGAGTAAAAGTGAAAGTACAGTTAAGACAGCACAATTTAGAGGTCAATACGATCGGAAAGAAGTGAAAGAAAGCAGTCTGAAAAGCACAAGGGAACGGGCCGTTCGAATATCTTCCGGCGTATTAAAATGTCGCCGAATATTCGATCTCGTAATTTCGTCAAAAATTTGTGGCGAGTGAAAGATTTTTTGCGGTTCCGAGAAGAAATGTCGGGGACCAATGTTCGACGGGCATTGCGTAAGATTGATGCACGTCGACGCTCGAGAGAGTAGCGGGGGGCATTATATTAAACGGCAAAACGAAACTCTTGTGCACGGACAAACGACTGTAAAGACGCGGGGCTCCCTGCACGCGTGCCTTACAATGTAAAAGCCTGCGAAGTGGTGAAAGTGAGCACTGCTTTCCCCCGCGGGACAGCTCGCGTCTCCTCGATGGTCTTCTTTAAACGCATGCATTACACGGGGTTATGTCATAACCGAGGCTCAACGCGAGCGAGAAAATGCAACCCGCGTGTCTGCGCACATGTTGCGGCACGACGTGTTCTTATCGCGGATTTATATTTCAATCTGTTGATCATTTTGGGTCTATATTTAGCACAGCAACAATTGCCTTCGTCTACTGGGTGTTGGCGATGTGGGACACTTATGCGGGATCAGGCATCGAAATGAGAAAACAAGTTGTTGCAATTTCAAGCAACGAAGTGTAGCGAACCGAAAAATGGTTTGCGTTCTGAATATAGATAGATTATTAGACTACAGCTGTAAATATTCGACTATTTAAAATATTCGAATAACTTCGAATACGAATAAGTTATTCCAATAAATAGAAGTGTTCAAATTGTCGAACAATATTCGAATAATTAGGAGTTTTAGATCAGTATTCGACTATTTTTTATTATTAGGTTGCGGATTTTTATGAAAATTTGTATTTTTTAGGACATGGAAAAAGAAAATCAATTTAAATAAAAGTGTCAGGTGCCTACTTTCTAAATATTATAAAATATATTTTATTTTCGACATTTCATGTATATTTCTGTCTATGCACATCCTGATGCATTTTAGCACATTTACAATCGCCATAAATGTATAAAGATCCACAGTCTACTAATTACTCTAATAGTACTCGAACATTCGAATTATTAGAATGTCAATTTCGAATTCTAGTGGTATTCGAATATTCAAATATTCGAATATTTATAACAGCTCTAAGTTGGACCAATTTATCTCTAAACCTAACTTATGATTAGTTTTATGCTTATATTCCAGACATACGATTCCTTGAATTACACAGTCAATTATTTGTGCTCTGAACTGAGGATATATAAAAGTAGGTGATAATAATTTAAGATCTATAATTTTGTGTTGGTTTAAAATATTGTATTTTCTATTTTTTTTAATATCGTAAAATCGTTACAATATTCACCATGCTATGGAATTATGCGAAACAAACTAATTTTATGGACACCTACTTCCATTTTTGATAAGATACAAGTGAGCTGCCAGTACTTAAGTTCCTTTTAGTACCTAACATATTCTTTGCTAATAAGTTCGTCATTATATTCACCATATTTTAGAATTATGTAAAACAAACGAGTTTTTCATGTCATGCACTGTTACTTCTGTCGTGGATAAGACATATATGTAACCAGTTTAGGCGTTGACCTTAGTAATATGGCCTTCGTTATAAGCTCGTTGTTAATATTATAATAGTTTATAACGAGGAATATTGTATTTCGTAACATTAACAAAAATTTTACGTATGGTTTTACTAGAAACTTGCCTTTTTATTGTGAAATAGATTTTTATATAAACTTATATCTCTTGAAAGTAAAAACAAATAGGATCACTAATTATCAATAGAAAAATACTAATTTTATTAAAGTCAGTTCTACATTCTATAATAATTATAGAATATGAGAATATCAATGCATCAATAGTGTTCCAATGAAAAAACATTAATTTTAAATCATCTGAGTTTTATTAGTACCTTTATTGCTATTTTTTATGTTCACACTATTTGAAGTCACATTAAATTGCGAAGTATTTTTCTTCTTTTAAAACCACCATGACACAAGCAACCTCTAATTATTCAACAATTGCTATCTCTGAAAGCTAATGCAAAAATTGTTACTTCAAGATAGACGTTTATCATTGTTCCTCAGAATTTAAAATTTTACGCGTGAACAAGCTTGTAAAAAGAAACATATTTTAGTCACATATTGGTTTTTATGTACAGAAGTCAATTACAAAATTAATACTAACGTGTTATAGCTTTAAATTTTTTTACTCTAATTTTTATTGGAAATATTATCAACAGTTATACAATATTTTTTGTTAACTTTCATCTGCTACAAAGCTTATTCTAAAAAAAAAATACGAATCCCATGAACGTAATAAATGAAACAAAAAGGAATATTTCTTCTTATATATTCATATAAGAAATTACGGAAAACATGACATAATTGAATTAATAATTACAGAATACGTGGATAGAGATAATTATACACAATAAATGATGAAATCCAAGTACCAGCATAATTACAATAGAATTATAAATTATGTCGGGATATTTTCCTGTAAATGAGGAAAAGGTACTCGCATGTTAGTTAAGCACATTCCTCCACTTTCAATGAGGATTTTAATTGAATTCGCAAAACAGTTTTTATTGACTACGATCAAAGAAGGGAGTAAGTAGGACAGTCGAGTTCAATGAAGAAAGCAAACAAATATTGAATATGGAATATCAGGTATTGCATTATTGACACATGTTGGATTACTTTTTTATGCAAAACGAGAATGCGTATTTGCCTTGTTAGTCATCGATGTTAATGAATCATGAAAAAATTTTTTTTTACACCGTTTTAAAGCAAACTTCTACTTAACAATCAACTGGATATTTTAAAAGTAAATAGCTAAACTTAAAATCTTATTCTGTTTTAAACATTTAAGAATTTTTTAAAATGTTTTTTTAGTAAAAATTAGAGACTAAATTCCATTTAAACCCCAAAATTACCCTTCAAAATTGGATCCAATTATTCCTGGGATAATTAAGCAAATTTTGTTCATTTATTCCTGAGGATGTTGCACTATTATGGCAAGAGAGAAACAAGTAGTATAAGTAGCAGTAACATTTCGCAAACCCTTCTGCTGCGATGTCGAGGTTGGTAATAGGTGATTGGTTAAACAGTCATCGGCCTTAGAAAGTGAACCAGCCTGGACTTTTTTCTTCACGCTGACAATTTGGAAATCGCCAACGATTCCCACTATCGCGTCAGTTCGTCTTGGTAAAAGTTCTTCAAAGGACTTCAACAACCCAAAAAACTGAGTATCTTATTTCAGAATTAATGAGTTTGACAATCCAGTTCAGATCATTTTTTAGATTACTATACAGGGTCATCCACGTATCTCGAAACTCGTACCCATGATTATAAATGGGCTCGGGTTCCGAGATACGTGGATGACCCTATATGTTTGTCTCATACAAATAAAGCAAATACAATATTATTCACTCATTGTAGATTCTAATTTAATTTTCATTATCAAATATTAGTATCTCCATTTAGGGTGGAGATCTGATGAGATACGGAAGTGAATCATGAAATTTTGTTGATGTTATAAGAGTTCTCTTGTCGAAGAGACATTGCATCTCATAACTTAATTACACTTTCTTAAATCTGAAAGTTTGAGCTAGAAAGATTGCACTTATAAACCGTTGATTATGTCTTTCAGGGTACAATATTCTCAATTCACAATCAGTATAATACGTTTGAAATACTTTTATTTCTCTTCGTAAATTGGAAATATATTTAAGTAAATGTCAAATGAATGATATCGATATACGAATGAACTCGTAGTTCATTGACGATGACTTCATAGCGAGAGACACATTCCTCAGATGAACTAACGCAGTTGGACAGTGCATCATACTCTATTGAAGATGATAGTGAAAGTGAATGAATGCAACGCTTGTTTGGTTCTAATAAAAGTATTTATTAATTACGATATGATAATATGACGAATACAGCAATAAGCTTGTAAGGAGACTTTAGCTCATAAGGAGAGGGCCTCAACTTCGGGTCGCAGATTTTAATGAAAGTTTTTTACATACATATACATGTAAGAGCAGATACTAAAAAGTTTTTGAGTTGTTTGATGTTGAAGTTTTCTATTATCCTCTCATTCGCAAATTTGATAGCGTAGAAACAGTTTTACTGGTTTCCTCCGTGACGATCGGTGTTTAAGTACGACACTTCTCAAGTCACTTGCAAAAAGCCTAAATCCTTGGCATAAATACTTTTACGTTCTCACGGAACTTCTATTTCATTCAATAATAACATTAGCAATGACTGCGCGTCCCAAATAACAAAAAAGAAGGAACAACGACTCAGAAAAATTGCACAAGCAATAAGATTCATCCTCAAGATTCCTAAGCCAAGTTCAAATATCGAATCAAAAGCTATGTTCATGCAGTTTGCCGGAAGTGGCACGAAACGTGTTAAAAACGTGGATAACTTAACACTGCTTTTCATTGTTCGTCACGTAGGATCTACACGCTTCTTACGAAGCTGCCATTGCGTGTACGCGTCTGACACGCTTCGATGTACATTGTATACAGTTTACGATGCGTGCAGGTGTGCGTCGGGATAGTCTGAGCGAGCAGCAGGACGCTATCGACGTTGCTCGGGGCATGGCGACCTTCGTGATATGCGGACAGTAATCTTAATCGGAATCGAACGTCTCGAGGGGGAATTTATTTTCTACGTGGAAGGTTAGGACCATTGCAACAGCGTGCGAAGATCAGTATCTATTTTCATTAAACAAATTTTGATGAACCGCAGGTGCATCACCGGTCATCTAATTCTTAAACCGTCCAAATTCACTTTTGATCGCCTTTCCGACTTTCCGGTTGCGCTTTTGGAACGAATAGACTGTTTGGGCTGTAGACTTATGGTATTAGATAAGACACTAGATAAGATAGTGCGAGGAGGATTTATCAAGGGTCTATCAAGGAGAAAGTATGGAGATGTGTACGGCTCTGTTTGGATTCAGTGTTCTAATTAGTGCGTTTTAACGATTGAAAAAAATGGGGGTTTATCTTCTTTTTTAACTGAAATAGATAAAGTAGATTGTTTTTGGATACCTACAAGGATTTAATGCTTTGCGATTCAGATGAATGAAAGACATGTCATGAATTATGGGGAAATTAATTCCACTGTGAATGTTATTCATTCACAATTATATATCATTTGAATAAACATGTCCTTGAATGATTATTATTAGTTGAGCAAAATAAAGGCTTAAATGCTTTTAAGGTGCCATCTTTTGAGTTAAGACTATTATATACGTATCACTCAAAGAGAAAGAAAAAAAAAAAGTACAGTATTGTCCCGATATAAGGACAATCTTACAGTGTTGACTCAAAGAACGACGCCTGAGTTTGATTCGAAAAAGGGATTTCTCTATCCTCACCACTTCTTCGCCGGTGCGAGTCTCGTCGTTCCGGCGTGACCGGGATCGAACCCGCCTCGAAAAAGAGCTGCGCTCAGTTCTGAAACCCAGCCGTTCTGCGAGTCAACACTGTACCTTGCTGGCCGAAAATATCGTAAAGTTCTGGAAGATTAAAGAATAAAATTCATAAGCGTTTTTCAAATTATAATATATTAGCTAAAGCGTAGTATAGGATTTTTAAAAAATTCGAAAAATTACGAAAATGTATCACTGTATCGGACTCTGTTCCTTTTCCAGATGAAAAATTACTATGCAGGAAAATTTTACATTGTTTAACTTGTTGAATTTTCATGCATTCAAGGTGGCATCCCTTCCATTAACTTAGGCTACATAATGTCGCTGAATCTATCACAAAATGGAATATTGCAATATGCAAAATACCTATTTCTATACTAACTAAAAATTTCTACCGCAATAAAACCGTAGGTATTAAGCACCCACGGTTCATTCAAGTTTGGTCAAAATCCAAGATGTCCACTTCGCCTGTCACACTATATCATTCTAATTGAATTTGAATTCCCGTCAGACCCCACACACGGATTCCAATTTGAATCCCGTTCCGCGAAGGCCACTTTCTTCGATCTAAGACCCCCAGGAATTTCTCTTAATTCAATTCACAGTTGCGTAAATAGGACTGTCACCCCTATATGGGCGACGCGACAATCAAAGTACGAAAGGAAGCGTTCAGAATCTCGGAGCCCGGTTTCTTTCGTCAGAGGTTATCGCCAGAGTACGAAATTGAGCCCCGGCTTGTCCATCGTCGGATCGTGGTCTCACAGTTTCACGTGTATTTTTACCCTATGCCAGCGACACGAAGCATTGCTCGAAGCCTGAATATTGGGTAATCTAACGCGTCCAAGGCTAACCGAGCCTTGAGCCGCCTTTCCAAGTGTTTCACTAACCCAACCGTTCGCTCGATCGCGACGATTTGATCCGAGTCTCCTTCTGATTAGATTTTGGATCCCTCATCCGTTTGTACAAGTGTGTCGGCTTTCAGGTGTCACTTATGTCCTCGGCTCTCTTTTGACCTACTAACAGAAATTACGGAAATCAAAAAATGGCACCTACAGGGCCCCTTTTTTGTTCTTTGGCAATCCCTTGTCAGTGGATAATGTTGGTATTAGGCAGGCTTCTTGAGTCTATGGATCCGCATTATCATTGTAGTGTTAGTTGAAAGCTGTTAGCTCATTCTACAAACGGGTCGTAAAATTGGAACGCAGGTGAATGCTCTGTTCTTCTACCCCTTTTATTAGTTTCATGATGACTGCTATTAAAATTCACCTGGGTTTAATGCTATGTTTTCTTTATTGAGATTATTTTTCATATTCAGCCATTTCTAAATGATTAAGAATTAATATACATAGGTATTCAGTACGATAAAATTTATCGGGGTATTTTATTCTACTAGTTAATTTTTTATACAGTTTATTTATCATGACTGAAACTAATACAATGACTCATAAATTTGTTCATAAAGGTATGTTAAATTTATTTAAATTCTGAAAAAAATATTTGTCTTTGCACAATAAAAGTTACAGAAACTGTGAAACAATTAAACGTGGAAGCTAGAATGACATAAATTTATGGAAGAAATATAATACTATGGATTTCGCAGTCAATTAACTTTTAGAACACATGTGAACGAACCTGTGAGTCATTGTATATTTTTCACTCTATACATTACCTATTATTTTTAACATGTAACTTCTACATAATTTAAGATAGTTTATTTTCTGTATCTGTACAGTAAAAAGGCAATTGTTAATTTAAAAAGAAAGAGCTGAAATTTTTCAGTTAATTTAATAGATAAGTACATAGTAAATTTATATTTTCATGGTCATAGAAAAAGAAAACCAATTTATTTAAATAAAAGTGTCTTTTATCTTCCAAATATTATAAAATGTATTTTATTTTCAACATTTCATTCCTTTTTACATCTATGCACATCTTGATGCGTTTAAGCACATTTGAAGTCGCTATATAAATTCCTAAACATCTGCAATCTAGTAATAATATACGGTATTAAATATAATTATCGCTTAATTATCGTTACTTAAAGTAATGCAAGGGTAGTTCGACGAGAAAGGTGGCTTTCCAAAATGAGCTTGAAAGGAGAAGAGAATGGGGCCATGCAACCAGACCCATAAAGATTAAGTTCCACCTCGGGAGATCGATTCGTCGATTTCGGTTCAATCTTTCTCTATATCAAGGCGACAAAACGTCCGTTCGTATTATCCCTTTTCTGAGTTTGTTCGTCGCAGTTCCGATCTCCGGTTCTCCGGTTGCGGAACCAGTTTTTCCTTGTCCAAATAAGGACCGGTCGGTTCATACTCGTTGGTTTATGTAGCCCGAGAGGGTCGATTGTTTTACCCAGTCTAACTGGAAAGCACGATAATTGCTGTTTAAGATGAAGACACAAGAAGCGATGTTTCGTCAAGGGATCGTTCGGTTT
This sequence comes from Perdita meconis, assembly GCA_030770465.2. NCBI lineage: Eukaryota > Metazoa > Arthropoda > Insecta > Hymenoptera > Andrenidae > Perdita > Perdita meconis. The sequence continues at coordinate 1,269,124 of JASKOS020000017.1, forward strand.
CTCATCTTTGAACGTGAAAGCTCTTCCACAGTTGACGATAATTAAATTTTTGTGGCCGATTCTACTTCATCCGAATTGCAAAATTTAGATATCTTTATCATTTATTCATTATTGCCTTCACTGCTTCCATTTTTTATCGTAATACAAATTCATTTTAACAAGTCAAAAATTTTTATATCCAAATGAAAGAATAACAAGTATTTCATAGAAAAAAATATTTCAAAGATTCTAGTAGTAATTATTAGCTGATGTAACTAATTTGATAATAATAATTACTTGATATTTTAAAACCAGCTCTTGAGTATTTTAGTGTTTTAGTTTACTTAAGTATGAAGGAATGTAAAAGCATTAAACATTGATTTTTACGCTTGAAAGGTATCTTGATACATATTCACTTCTTACAATAAAGCACTCTTTATAAGAAAATCCAGTGCTATTTGTTTCGCTTTTCTGCAATTTATGCTTCATGTTGTTGAAGTTAGCAAGTAACGAGAGAAACCCTTGTATTACAACCTCTGCAAAAAATTAGTCTTGACTTTTGCAATATTCTAATATTCTATTTAGTAGTCTGACTGGAGTGGCAATAAAATATTGAAAAATCTTTTTTCCCTCTTAATGAATATTCTATGAATTCCAGAATTTTACATTAAAGGTGTTGTGAAGAAACGAGAGAAAAGAATACGATTTTTTACACTTCTAAAGGATTGATTAATTTACACTGTTTTTCATTTTGTCTAAGTTACAATATTTTAAAAAATGTAACAGTGTCCTTTATTGTTAATAATAACATTGTTGAACTGTTAAATAGTTATATTATATTTTTAAAGACATCAATTTTCAAAGTTTATGTTGACTTTTACGAGTAACTCTTTTATTTATAAGGTTAAGTTTAAAAGTATATCATGTGTGTAACACTTACTTGCTTTGCTATTGAATATTTTGTACTATTACAAAAATACTTTGTTCATAAATTTCTCTGTTTAAAATATTAAAGTTTATAGAACACATACACAATTTGCATTTTACAGTAATTCAGTAACTCATAAAAAAAGCAGAGTATCAAAACGTAATATTTTTTGTTACGGGGAATCTAAAAACTTTCCAAAACAAGTCAGTTGTATCAACATAACAAGCAAAACTTAAACTCAATGTTTCCTTTGCGTATAAAACAACGTTAAAGTTAAATCACTGATTTATCAAGCGTGATTCAAACTTTTTACAAGAAAAAAGTTGAACGTGACAATCCAAAATCTCTTCGCTCTGCCTAAAAATCGAGGATCCAATTTCGTGGAACAGATGTGGACCGCATTTTTCAGGATCTGATTGGACGCATCAGTAAGAAGAAAATCGATTCCTCGCGCGAGCCGAGGCTCGTAAAAAGCGACGTCAGGTCGAAAGTGACGTTCCGTCCGCTCGACAAAACAATGTAATTAGCTTCTTGCACGGTTTCCATCCTCGCTTTTTTTTCTACAACTGTCGGCAATTCGTTCCCTACCAACCGGACGCGAGGACGAATGTCCCGTGCTCGAATTATGTAACGTCGCACTTTCGTCGGCGCCTCTTATGTCAGTAGGCCTTTACCGTCGCGGTGAAGCACACTATCGCGTCGATTACACACGTAGCTGTACATATAAGCTGTTTCTAAACTGAAGAATCGAATAATTAATAATCTACATGCGTCCTGAAAAGGTATTCTACCTTCTGAAAATAGTTTCAATTTTTGGAATTAATATACAATTTGGTCTTATGAATTCTAGGCCTGTCATTGGCTCTATTTAAGATGCACGTTTTTCAGAATTCTCCTGAATTGGTCCTACATACGTATTCATTAAATCAGTAACGCACATTCCACTCTAAAAAGAATAATCTGAGCTCGCAATTGCTCGAATTAATTTTTCATTCGTGATCAAGAATGTCCACGAGTTTATAACCAGTAGAGATTATACTATTTTTGATGCAGGTGTTTTGGTTCATCTTTGGAAAATAAAACATAAGAAAAATTCTAGACAGCTGATTGCAGAAACTAAAAGAAATTATTTTAGCACAGATCTTTATTTTCGACTTGCTAACTCAACAATGAGAAGTTTATAGCGAATAAAAGCTTTAGATACACACCAATACTTTAGCCATTTAATTTAGAAGTCACCTACACGAAATTTTGTCCTTTCTTTTTCGAACTAGGTCTTGTAACAGACATAGGTAACCTTGTCGCAACGGCGCGGCGGTTGCGACGCAAGTAAAAACGGAAATTAAGTAACGAGAAAAGAAACTTTTCCACTTTGTTATTACTTCTTGGAAGAATTAATACGACAATCTACTTGTTGGACCACTTATGATCATTTCTTTATTTTTGCTTTCTATGTACTTTCTTTCGTTTCTTTAATATCACACCAACTGGTATCTGTGATTATCAGTCATTAAATGATTTAGTTTTTTCGAGAAAAATTATATGGCAATTTAGATTAACAATGTAGTAAATCAGGGGAAAATATACTTCGTCAAACGCAATATTTTAAAATAGGTATAGAAATTTCAAGATCTTTTAGTAGACTCAGTTTCTTTTCATTTAAAATGAAAAATATTTTAAGCAAATGATAGTGGATTACAGTAGAACCTTGAATATCCGACTTAATATTTATAAAATTAAATACTAATAATTAATTCATAATTCAAGTTTTATTCTCACTGAACTCTTATACTCTAGACTCTAGATAATTAGAAACGACGATAATTTTAATTCGGATGACCGAGGTTCTACTATATTATAAAATTGAATTTATTAAATAATTCAGCATTTATTTTGCTACTCACTCTTTTTCAATCTTTCACGTTCATTTTGTTATGCACACCATCGCTCCTATTTATTTAATAAAATGAATAAAAAATAATTTCACATACAAACATGGAACAGATTTTGAAGAAAATAGAAGTACACAATTTAAATTTAAATTAGTAAAGTCTGCAACTTTACAATTCACAGTGGAATTAGTGTGAAATTTTAACGTTAAACGAATTTACAAGGTGGCGCAAGTAGCGCTCTTTCACGACCGATAATGCGCCGATAAATAAATTGCACGATAAGCCAAAAGTTGAACAATTCGCATCTATTTTTGAAACACATAAGTCACAGAGCGATTACCATTTTTCACTTTATCTTCTCTCTAAATTATTCGTTTCAATTGCCTCGCAATTATTCCACTTAAAAAGGTAAAAGGTTGATGGATTTCGAAGCGATTGAACGTTACGTAACATTACGCGGGCCGAAACAATCGTTAAAAGTTACACGGTTTTAGATAATACAAAATGACCGACCGTTCCTTCAAAAAGTTTCTACTTTTTCCGGCACAATGGTGTTTAATAATCTATTATGATTTATTAACTCGAAGGGAAAGTTTCGAGATATCGTAATACCAATGATCCATGGTGAATGGCGTAACTAGCATGGGGGAGGGGGAGCTCCTTGGGGCTTTCACCCTGCCAAATATTCGTAAGACGCTTTTGGTAATGACAGGCCCACGTATAAAATCGATAACTCGAAAAAATTGCTTGCCGCGGCCGAAATGTTCGTGATATAGTAGACAAATGTTAATGAAAAATCGACGTAATATCGACGTAATATTTATTTAATATTTTCAGTATAACATTCAGTGTAATCGAGTATATTTTAAATATATTCTATGGAAAATGTTTTTATTCTAGGAAAAATGCATTAATCAATTAAGAAATAATTTTGTTGTATCAATATATATTAAGTACCACATTGTTAAAATAACATTAACATATATTTACAAAATGAAATGCTTTATAAAACAAATAAATACTTCATTTTAAAAGAAGGATAATACGATTGACAAATATTTTATAGACTTTATGTCGTTATTTAAACTTCGTTTTTAAACTTCATCGATCAGGATACATATCAAAGAATCTTAGCAAAAAATATGAGGTTGAATTTAATCCTACAGTCATATATAGAAAAGAAACCATAAAAAATATAATTTCTTGTAGATCTTTTTTATTTTAACTTCGTATTTAAAGTTCATTGATCACAAAACATAAAACAAAATCTTATTAAAAACACAAGGTTTTACAGTCATGTAAAGAAAAGGAGACCTTAGAAAGTATCTAAAATAGAAAAGAAGTAAATTTTAATTAAAAAAAAAGTTCTCAATCGATAATGGGAAAATTTTCGTTAGCCGACCCTGAAGCGCGCCCTTACGCAAAACCTGATGAAGTTGAAACGTAAACGAACCAGTTCGGAACAGATCGTGGCCAGGATAAAACGTGTCGTTGGCAGCACGTGGCCCCTTCAGTGGAATGACTATCGCAACGCGTGCAGGCGAATCGAGACCCGACGGTTTCAGAGCCCGCAACGATCGTCACACGCCGGGCTTTACGCTTCGTAACAATGCCCCAACTTTCTCCGTCACTTTCATTTTCGTTGGTCGGCTGGTCGGCTCTCCGGCTTCTCTCCCGCTTGGATTAGGAAATAGTGCGTACCCCTCCATTTGGCCGACTCGGGCCCTCTTTTTCATTCGCGTTTCCCTCTCGCGCCGGGGTCGTTCTCTCTCCTTCCCCACCCGCCTCGCCCTAACGCTCCCCCGTCCCTCATCGCTGGGCCCTCGAACCGCTTCCGGTCGACTCCCGCGATTTTAGAAAGGGTCTCCTACCAGCGCGCAACCAGCGTTGGTACCTTCGCGGCTCTTTGGAGAACGATCGACGCTTGGATCCAATAATACTTATTGAGTCTCTATATGGCTTGCCGAACGATCTTATTGTTCTTTTGTTGATGTCTGTTTTGTTGCAACGGTGTCTGGGAGTTTGAAATTGTTTGAGTAGAGATGAGACGCGAGAGTAAACTGATTCGGTTTATATTGTACTTTTGTGATTTAGATTTCTGAGACTCTAAAGACTTTGAGATATTCTTGTTGTGCACAGAATAAGTATTTGATTGAGAGGAAGGTAATGAACATTTTTGATGAATATTTTTGAAATGGTTAACTTTTATTGGGAGGGAATTTTCAAATATTTTAATAGGTGGCAGCAGGACACGATGTACTCAACTTTGCCAACTGTGTTATATTAATGAAACTGAAACATTTGCAATAGCTTTGCATCAATAAATTTTAGTAGTACATAGATTGTAGTAACTGCAATTACGGCAGAACGTCGATTATCCGATTTAATTTTTGTAATATAAAATCTAAATTCTAAATCTTTGAACTACATATTTTAATTATTAGCGTAACTAAAATTTTTGTCTAGTATGTGCCAAATCTTTCTTTTCTATTTTTTTTTTTTTTTTACGTAGAGAAAATCATAGACATTCGGGGTTTTATAAAATGAAGTCTTAGACATATTCTAGAATAATTATTTGAGTATTTATTTAGTACTAACACAAAGAGTATAAAGAATAAACAAAATTTTCAAAAACAAAAAGGAAAAGTAGAAAAAATAAGTTGAGATTTCCATAAATAAAATTTATATAAGTTTTAAATTTCGGTTTTTTCCTGTGAAAATATTTAGTATTTGTGGTGTAGTTCCACTTGTTAGTAACCGTAGACGAGATACTTAACGATTTTCTTCTGAGTAACCACGCATTCCCTAATTATCTGCGTGGAATTACTAAAGTATATGATTAAAAAAATGTTGCGGACTTTATGAAATGACATTACGTACGTCTAAGCTGATTATGTTCTGATCAGAAATCTGATTCTTGACGGTAAATACTTCAATTTCAATGAAAATATTAAATTAGATAATCATGGTTCTACTGCATTTTACTTTCTTTGAAAATTCATAATAAATATTCAAACATTCCACCGTTGGATCCTAAACATTTTCTTATCCTTTTCTTAATTTTTTTAAACAATTATTCGTAGTCGTTTCTTTTCATCTATCTATTGAAGATAAAGATTGCAAATAAATATTATTTTTCAAGAAATTTAAAAGAAATTCAGAGAATTCAGTAACATGATAGCTACGTAGTGATTCTAATTTAATATTAATGTTTTTGTGTTTGTAGATAAAAATGCCGTTTGTAACGCCTGAAGTCGAGCAACCTGCTTCACACTATTTACTGAAGACACAAGCTGGACTCCCCTCTCGTAAGTCTGCGTTGCATTATTCATTGCAGTATTAAGTAGTAAGTAATATCAGCACGTACAAATATCATTTCTCTCTCAACTTAACATTTTATAACTACTAAGGGGTTAAGACACAGAAATAGGTCAATAAAGTTTATGGGTTTTAAACAAGAATTCAAAAAAAGTAGACAGTCTACTTATATAACATTTTTTATTTTCTTTTACAATAATATGAACTTTAAAAAATATTTGTAATATCTAACGAATAGGTTTTTTTATAGTCTACCACGTGTTCACTCGAAATATTTTTTCTTCTGGATAGTCAACTGGTGTACAGGATTCCAACACATCGGTTCTATTGCAACAAAAATCACAAAAATTAAATAAACCGTAATATATTATTTAACCATTGACGATAGATTTTTTCTTTAATTTTCTCATTAAACAATTAACAATTTTTCACGAACTTCAATATCTAAACTTTAAACATCTACCACTGTGTAAATTTTCGCTAAAATTGAAATTGTCAATGCTTAAAGAATATATGTATTACAGTTTATTACATTTGTGAGATTTTTGTAAAAGTTGAAGCGATTTGTCGGACTCCTGTACACCAGTTGCCCGTCCAGAAGAAAAGATATTTCGATTGCAGACGGTGTGGACCATAAAAAAACCTATTTGTTAAATATTACAAGTATTTTTTAGTTTACATAATTATAAAAGAAAATATAATCCTTATATCAATCGAATCTTTACTTTTTTTGTATTTCTGTTTAAAAACCGAAAACTTTATTGACCTGTTACTGTGTCCTAAATTCTCAACCTCAGTCCTAATATTTTTTAAATACAGGGTGTCATGTAACTGGTGGTACAACCAGGCAGGGAGTGATTCTGCATGAAAAAATAAGTCGAAAATATGGAATAAAATGTATTCATATAAGACTTTGTTCCCAAAAAAATTGACGTTGAAAGTATATTGAACACTCGATCAAATCTCAATTCGAATTTCGCTGTATACAGCGTTGACTCGAAGAACGGCTGGGTTTCAGAACCGAGTGCAGTCCTTTTTCGAGTCAGGTTCGATTTTGGTCACGGCGGAACGAATAGACTCGCACCGGCGAAGAAGTGGTAAGGATAGAGACATCCCTTTTTCGAATCAAACTCAGGCGTTGTTCTTTGAGTCAATACTGTAAGACTGTCCTTATATCGGGACAGTACTGTACTACTTTTACATCATTTCCAACAAGTTTCGTCAATTTCTCGAAAGTAAACACTTTATTACGAACACTGAGAATATTTATGAAGTGCACGCATATTCGACAAAACTTTGAAAGTCAATTTTCTTAGAATTAAAGCTTTGTATGAAAAAATTTTATTCCATATTTTCGACTTATTTTTTCACGCAAAATCACCCCCTGCCCAGTTGTACCGCCAACTATTTGACAGTCTGTATAGCAGTAGCCAACATCTACATTTGCACTATATGCCTCTGTATAAAAGAAGAAAAATATTTCCATGGGAGGGGTGACGAAAAAAGGTACCACGACGTTTCTTTTTTTAACACGTATATTTCACTTTCCGTTGAAAAATAATGCCGTAAATCGTCGTAGGAAATAATAGAATCTGCACAAATCAACTCACTCGGCGCACCACTATTATTCGCTAGTAGATATTTACAGTGAACTGGAACTGTCTCACGATGAGGTCTTCTGGTTGCGTTCAGAGGGGGTTAGGGTGGGTCGTGGGGAGGGAGAGGCGGAATATCGCGTGAAGGGTGTCTCGACCTCTCCTCCTCTGATCTTCTCTGCGAGAATCCTCGTGGAAGAAGGGAAAAAGAGGGACACATTGGCGCGGAAACACGAGGCAATTTCCATTGTACAGCGATAGCGAAAAAGTGTGCAGCGCTAGTCTACCCTGTTCCTCCATCAATAAAAAGAAATGAAAGAAAGAAGAGACATAGAATCGGAGAATTTTAAACGGGCACACACCCACCAACGGGAGGAGGGGGACGACGATTTCGTGAAATGAAGTAGATCCCGGTTAGGACGTCGTTGATAAATAGTTTGAGAGAGCGATAGATTACTTTAAATAGTAATATTAATTATTAATAGTGGAATGCTCGTAGCGATAGTTACGAAGTGAGACCGTAGAGTTCAGTCTTATTACTTGCCTTTTTTTTTTTTTTTTCTTTGCTTAATAAATGTTTCAAGTATAGTTGCGAAGGGGGATAAGGGTTGAGGGAGGGGGGGACCGGGGGAGAGGGACGAAAAAGAGAGAGTGCGATAAAGTTAATGGTCGTAGTCAGGAACATGCGACATTTACACATCGAGTACATTTAAACGTGTGTCTTACGTCATCTCGCGTCTTTTCATGAATTTTTCTGCCGCGATCCGATCGCCGCTTCCAAGTGTCCCAGAGAAATTCAACAACTTTCTTCTGTCGTGCAAGAAATAAAACGGGCTCCTTTCTTCATTCTTTACGCTGCTCGGACGATTCAATTTCACGCTTGATCTCTCGCGTTGTTGCGCGGTGGCCGGGTAGATTTTCGTGAGGGTGTAACATGGAATGCGTCCCAAACGCACCACTAAATTTTAATTAATATTTTCCGTAGGGAATCGTTTCTGCGATACACTTGATTTCTTTAACAGCTCATTTTCTTCTTTTAAACGATCGATTAACTTTGTAGTGTGTAATATGTAAATTATAACGTATTGTAACTCATGGCAATCTGTTTTCTTGCTTCTCTATCACTTTATATTTTGCTTTATACCTATGTAATAAAGGGTCTCAACCCGTTAATATTCAATAGGTATTATTATTATTATTGCACATGATATATTTAAGTATTATTTAAAATTTTAATGTAGTCAGCAAAGGCAAAATAAATTTTGCTTCTTTTCTTACATGATTGGAAAGAATTTATCCTCCGACAGATTATAATATAAATGATCAAATTGTGATTTACTGCTGCATTTAAGAAGCATTTCATCCCTCAAACGCACCCTGAGACCGTCTCGCTGGGCCTTTTCCATTAATCCTTTGCGACCCCGGGTTCACATTTAATAACAAACCTCTCCAGCAATTAATTTTACAGCCCAGCCATAATTAATCCAGTTGAAGTGTACAGTAATTGAATTACGAGTACATTTCTTCATGAATCATGCACGCATCCGTCATAAAACGGCCACACGTGTAGCCATTAGAATACATGTATAAAATGGTAATTGCGCGGTTTGATCAAACGAAGTTGCTCGATGCGCAGTTAGAGGAACGGGAACCGCAAAGGGTTAGATGGCTATGAAAAACCACGACGTCGCGAACTTGTCTGACATCCTGCATAATTCGTGCAACCTGACGCGAGACGTGGATATTTGAAGTGACTTGCGCGGTGTGGCTAATAAATACATAACTACGGAGTACGTATAGTTCGACCGCCCATTTACGCAACAGTACAGCACTGAAGGTCAAACACGACAATAAGATTCCTATGTATTTCGAGGTTCGCTTTTGCTCTCCCCGTCGTCGTTCCGGTCACGATTATCTCCAGGTTTCGCAATTGTTAATAAATAACTATTGAGCGGTCGCACTATCGCGCAGACGGATGACAGAAAATGATTCCGACGGCTCCTCAAGGAGAGTCGCGATTTCATTGAAATCACCGACGGTTAACGACGCCATATTGCGCGCGCGAATATTTAGAATAATTTAAGGGATTACGCCTCGGTGTGATAAAGAAAAGAGTTGATTATGAAATTTTTAATTATAATATTAATCTATTAATGGATTTTTTATCCAATTTTTCTTACGCTTAGCCTTTCAATTTGTTTAACACTAGATTTTCGAACTCCGTCGAACTGATAGATTTAAAATTTTATACACAGAATTATGGAATCTGTGTACATTATTTTCTAAAAATTCAAACCGATGCTTATTAATGTAACAGCAGGAACTTGTAGTTTTATTTATTTGAAACTGAATTTTGTATACTCATTAATATGACGAGCTTCAGCAAAAATAATTTTTAATGCACCGTAAATTTGGTATTAATATTACTGAAAACGAGAAAATCTTGTATCTGAATGCTGTATTTATTATTTTATATTATGTTATAAAAGTAATACTGAGGTTCATTTACTTTCAGTCATGCACGAAAATTGAATGTGTAAAACTACCTTTATAATGTTTAAAATTTTCTTTTTATATTTAATGAAACATTATTAAACTAAATTTTAGTAGAAAGTTTTGTCTACTGAGATGAGACAATTGTTAGTTTTTCTATTTTAACGAATAAAATCATTTGTGAAAAGCTTTGAATATTGATAACTTCAAAAAGTTGAACAAAGTATTCTTCAAAAAATTATAATTACACTTTAAATTTCACCTTCAAAACTTTAAACTTGAAAATTCAGCTGTATTTTTTAATAATTGAGTTTCAATTTTGGAATGTTTTACATATAATTTTATTATTCGTGGAGATTTCAGTAGAATTTTGTAATTATTTAAGAGTTTTTAAAAGGAACAAAAATCGACCTCTTTTTTTTAATTTTCAAGAATAATCCCTTAAATGTCTGTGGCATGAGTATCTCGTGGTTTTGCAACATCCTTGTAAGAAGCTTAAGAACATTTAATTAAATATGTCATAAATTTCAACACAAACATTTTCTCAAAATTTCCTTAAATTTCTGAAATAAGAAAACCTTGAAAAATATGTTTTATGTACACTTGACATACTTTCTCCATATTAAAGTAAAAAAAATAACTATAAGTAGTATTAAAAGTATTATAACATTTTATAGTATTTTTAATTAATACTATAGACCAGATTAGACTAGACAATTAATTCTCGCTTGCTTTCTATTCTCCCTCGACTACAAATATTCTTTTTTGCAAATTTCTATTACTATCTTCAATTTCATATAAAAAATAACTAAAGTTATCAATATCTCTTAATCTTGTTTCATTCTTAACCCTTTGCACTCTGGAATTCTGAATTTTCTTGTATTTTGTCTTCTTAAAAGAAGCATCGAAGTACAAAGTGTTAAAATAACATTAGCTAGATGTTTTTCAGTTACATAAAAGCTTCGGTAACTATTTTTCACTACAGTTTTCTATAATTCTCAACCAGGAGGCAACCGAATAACCAAACAATTGGAAACATAAAAACCCAAGAAGAAACAAATTCAAGTAACTTACTCGCTTAATCAGAAACTTGTAATTAAACCTAAAGTACTTAAAGCTCTAAAGTACCAGTAAAACGCTCCACCAAACCCATCAGCCGAGGTGTCAAGTTTGTCACGCGGTATCATTCTGTATTAAAGTTCCGAACAGCTTCGTACAACGGAGTTCAAAACCACGACGATTTCCTAATTACATCGAAAGGACATTTGCAGCGGAGTTATCGTAGCCAAGCAAATCTCGGTGCGCTCGTTGGGAGGAGAACTTCGTTCACTCAATAAAGTATAAGATTCGCTCGAAACGCCGTCGCTCAGCGGCTCTCAACTTCAAAGAAGTTGCCGCGCGCTTTCAATCAGAAAACTTTTCGGCGACGCGCATTAAAACCGCTTCGAAGGGAGCTGAGAATCGCCGCGATTTTCCGGTACGCGTTTCCCGGTGGGTGGGGGGCTAGATTAATTGCAAGAAGGATTGAATCGAAGCGAAGAGCCAAGCGTTCGCGGTGCGCCTGTGCGACGACGATGCAGCGACGGTTGCGAGGTCGCAGGCGTCGCGTTTCCCTGCCACTCGCGCTATAAAAACTGTTGTGCGTTTCGAGTGTACTCATCCTCGTCGGGCATTCGGTTGATATGGACGGATGTATTCGCCGATCTCTTTTCATCGCCTGTTCGGGGCCGCTGGATCACGTCGACTCGCGAAATTGTGGTCGAGCCTCGGTCAACGATCCCTCGTTTTGATTCTCTGGGCGTCCTCGAAACGAAATTTCGAAAACAATGCGCCCACCCCAGTCCCGCGGACTCGGGGCGAACGTCGAGTATTGTCGTTGACAAACAATAATCGCAAATGGGCAGTGATTTTCAATTCCACACGGTTTGATTTCCACTTTTCGTTTTGATCGCGAAACCGACGTATTCCCAGGAAGCGTCCTTCGCGTTGCGTCTCTGTCTTCATTCTCTCGGGAGAGACAAATTATTCCCCTCGTTTTCTTTTCTATCTCAATTGCATGCGAGATTTTGTTTGGTGTCTTCGTGGTGTATTTTCTGGCGATACGATACGTTTCAAGGTGTCGTTTCACAATGTTTCCAGGGTTACGAGATCTTTGGGGAGAAATGTTTTAGATGAAACCACCGAGGGCGTCATGAAAGTCCTGCAAATAGGCCAGTAGCTGGGGCATCGTCGGTCGATCCCTCGACAGGCCCAGCCAACAAACGGCCATTACTGCGAAGAGTTCGTCGGGGCAGGGCCTCGGCTGGGCCAGTCGATAGCCGTCCCGGAGACACGCCATCATCTCGAATGGGTCCACTTCCATGTAGGGCTGCTGGCCCATGGTTGCTAATTCCCACAGGAATACTCCGAATGACCACTTGAAAAAAGAGAAATGGAAATTAATTATTTATAGAACTGCAGATATCAATGTCTTCGTTTATGTCTACGGTTTTAAATTGGATGCTTTGTTTAAAATAAGATATCACATCGTCGATTTGTTTTTAACTTTGTTATGAGAATGAAGTATATTTGGAGTGAGATGAGAAAAAAAAAGAAAAATTAAATGCTCACGAACAGCCGGGAAGAATGAAACACGTTCATAATTGTCTAGTTTTTGAATAAAACATGATTATCATTTTGCAATTATTCGTAGGAGCAAATAATAACGCAACTACGTAATGTAATACAGTTATGTAAATTTCTATAGTTAGATAACACATCGTAGTACAAAGTTTGTACGCATGTAGGCAATTAAAAAGAATTTAATTAATGATGCTTTGTAAGCGGTTCAAGTATTACATTTTGTCAGAGTTTATAAATTACCTGCTGTTTGTTGCAGACTTTACTTACACTATATGGATTGTAATATTTAGACTGCAGATGTTTATGCATTTATGACAATTATAAATATATAAAAACTTATGATGTTCATAGATGTAAAAATATATAAAATATTGAAAGTAATATACATTTTATAGTATTTAAAAAAGAAAACACACTTCTATTTCAGTTAAACTTTTTCTTTTATTTCTACAAAATTATGAATTCGCACAAACATCTGCGGTCTAGTAATATTTTTAATTATAAAGTATCATAATATTTCTATGCAAATCCGATAAATATAACTGCTGTAGATTTATAGAACGTTCTTTTTTTAAGTATAAAACTCTGGATAAACACAGAAACATCTCTGATATTTGAAAAATATAAAGATTTGAAAATAATAAATACATTAAATCATTCTGTATGTAATTTCTTGTAACAGTTCATAAATTAAAAAAATTTAAAGGACATTCTTTTTGAGTTTTATAAAATTATTGCTCCATTCTACTACAAGAGCGTGGAGCAAGAGATTTTACCATGGTACCATTTACGATTACTTAACTAATGAAAGGCTGACTTCAATGAAATAAGTATCTTGAAAAGGCCAACAACATATCATGTTCTAAAAATTAAAAATCGACTACTCTAGATCTCGCCTACATTCTGAATTCAGTACATTACGTAATCAATTACAATTTGCCGAAAGATAAGAATTCTATATAAATCTACAAAATACATAAACTCGAAGCAGTTTTCCTCCATTCACAGTGTATGACGATCTAGATTTTAGATTCCAGACTATAATTCCGAATCACCAAGGTAAATCCTGCGTACCGGCGGAGCGCAGCTTACTAAAATACAGACAAATGTGTCCTGCTTGAAAACACGACGAGCCGGAAGGCAGTTTATTAGAATAAACTGTTGTCGTTCGGGCCCTCGCGTTTTATTGGAATCCGATCGGCGCGTTGCCGTTGGCAGATAGTCCCGGTGTCAAAATTTTATTGGTATTCAATTGAAATTATGACCGTACCACGTCCGTCGCCGTGCTGTACTGATTGTGCTGGAGGGTCTCCAAGGCCATCCAACGAATCGGTCTGTTCTCGTTATCGCCAAGACAATGGTAATCCTGGGGGAAAAGATCTCGCGCCAAGGCAGTGTCAGCTAATCGCACGCGGAAGCTGCTTGGCTCGATCAAGCAGTTCCGGGCGGCAATGTCCCTAAAAAAATTTGATTCCCTTATGAGTACTTTTAGAGTTTAGTTTAGTTAAAAAAATATATTTGCAACAAAATTAATATACTCTTAATTACTTCGTTAAGAAAATATCAGGGTAATTTGTATGGATTAGCGAAGCTTTTTAACTTCAGCGCAGTGCAATTTTGAACTTTCTTTTTTTTTATAATATTCATTCAAGAGCTCAAAGTCTATGACGATTTTTGCAAAATTTATTTTAATGTGCCTTTCATCTTTTATCAAAGCCTATCAAAGTTTTAGTTTTAAATTTTAAATATTAACTTCTCTCATAAGTAACTTGGAAAAATTATTATTTACTATTACAATTAATACAGTTACCATTTTTCAATTTTCAAATAGTATTTGAATCTTTTTTCTAAAATTCTATAATTATTGTAGAAGTAACAATAGTTATGAACAGACTACGGATTTTTATGCATTTATGACAGTTTTAGATTTGCAAAAGTTTACAAGGCTGCAGATAAATATAAAAATATACAATATTACAAAAATATAATGCAAGGTATGATATCTAAAAAAAAAAAAGATACTTTGTTATTGAAGCTTCAATACTTTATTTTTGCGTGTAAAAAATTTGATATGGTATAAAAATCTGCAGTCTACTTATGCGATAACCAACTATTTTTCAAGTATTTCAGAATATTAACCCCCTATGGGCAACGTTAATCGTTTATGGCACAAGCAAGGCTTAAAAATCCTCCGAATTTATGTATCCGTGATTGTAAGGTAAAACAATACATGTCACATATATTAAAGTTTAAAGCTTTAAACATCAATACTGCCTTATGTACTTTAATTTTCTTATATTCCAATTTTTAATGGAAAACGTTTTCTTAATGCATTTTTCTGTTTTTATAAAAATATGAATTCTATTTCAAATTTTTTGAAAATGTAACAGACATCGTTTTACCTTACAGCCACAGATATACTTTCCTTAAAAAAAAATGTTAACATATTTGCAAGATTTGTATAATGTAATAAGGACTTTAATAAGTTTTCCAGAATTCTTTCGAATTAATTAGAAACATAAAGCAATAAAAAGTTAGTCATGGATTTAGTTTGCCTCCGAATTATGAAAAAATATGCTTATCCATTAATTTCAGACCAGTAGAAGCAAGAATATTGCTAATTGTTTCCAACATCGATACTTGACTCCCACAGAAAGCGCGTTTAAAAAACAGAGATAGGAACTTGAAAGATACCAATTGAAGTATTTTTGTTTACCGATCAATGTGTTCGTAATTTTCCATACCGAATAATATTACATAAAACAGTCGTTTTCTGTAGGAAGCGTCTCGATTAAGAAAGCAATCAAGTCCACCAGATAAATAGAGACAATCACCTGTGTAGGAGACCCCGACCGTGCATGAACGCCCCTGCTCTGGCAACCTGCGCGCCAACATGCACCAGGTCCCTGGTCACGGGATGATAGTTCCCGTCGGTAAGGTACAACTTTAAATTGAGCTCGATAGGCGTACTCGTGTACGCCAGTAACGGGCAAGAACTATCCAGGCAGGCGGCTGCGAGCGAAGCTATGTTTGCATGCACTAATCCCGCCAGCTGCGAGCCCTCCACCACCAGCAAAGAGGCCTGATAAGCCGATGCCACTGCTAGAATTTCAAACCCCTTGCGTTAGTTTGCTCGCGCTTTTCGGCTACTCGGATTCAAACAGAAACTTGAAATCAAATTAAACTATTCCGCGAAGGCTCTCGGATAAACTTTGATGTTTTTGGCCTTTCGTCGATCGAACTGTTCTTTGAACGAGGGAAGATCTGAGTTCTTGTGGCAGGCTTTCGTGTATTGGACTGTTTTATCGATGCGGAAATTGGAGATCAATTTTGAAGTAATGACACGAAATTTTTTTAATAAAGGGGTCTGAGGTTTGAATAATGTACTGAGTATCTAATTTTGTAGAGGTTGTTTTTGATTTTGTGGTTCAGTTAGGGTTAGGTTGCAAAGCAGTCCTGGACTGAACCTCGCTTTTGCATACAACGATTCATTTTTATACTTTTTTTTTATTTCTTCTCTGTGTATTTTTTCTCGTAATATTTGTGTTTTGTTCTCGACGATGAAGACGTAACAATAATAAAAATAAGTTTTATGAGTTTGAGAGTAAAGTTTTGGGTAACATAGACGTGATGATAGTGTTGATCTGATTTTATTGCATGTTCATGACTATATTTTGAATATTTTATATTGATTTAGACTAGATTTAGTTTTCTATCTTTATATTGATTGGAATCAACTGTGGGTAAAAGACTTTCTGCTTTACCACAAGCCGTTAGCCTAGGACGCTGGGTTTTAACTGTCGAGTTTGAAGACAAATAGCAATAGAAAACTAAAATTATTGCAATTGTTAGTGTAATTGTATTGAATCACCAAATGGAGTGTAAATATCACAGTAATGTTAACGAAAACTATGTTAGTATAAGTTAGTAACATTACAAATTTGAAGTAACAAAATACTTACAATAATAATAACATTGAAGTAACAAAATACTTTAATAAGGAATTTTAATAATGAATTTTTTACCAATAATGAATTTTTGGTAGAGTTATGATTGATGGTAGACCTATGGAAACTGAACTGTGAAATTGGTTAAAAAGAACTGTAAGCACTAAAGAATATGATACATTAGTATACCAAAAGAATAAAAAACGGTATCAATTATTAATATCAAAATAATTTGTAATATACTAAGCTGTTTAAAATATGTTACTGAACACAGGAAATATTAAATTAATTATTAACATTTATAAAAAATCATGTTAGTTATAAATTGATAAAAAAAACTATTATGTCAGTTTTACATTTAGCTTATATTTCGAAAGTGTCCAAATATTTTTGTAGCCTGAAAATTCATTTTTTAAAAATATTACTTCTAATATTTAAACAATGGTATCGATTAGGTGACAAATTTTTTACTCTTTGTCATCATTATGCTACGCTTTAATATAGCTGTTAGAAAAAATTGTTGTTGCATTATTTATATTTGTTCTAGACACAGAGTATAGCAGTTAAAGTTATACTAGTGTCTGAATACTTTTGTGTCTCAATGTAAACATGCATGATATCATTATTTGCATCATTTTGATTAAAAATATTCATGTTTAACAAAAATTACACTGATAAAAAATTGTAAATTGTTTTATTTGAGAGATATGAATGCCTACAAAATAAATGTACACTGTGCACTTATCGTTAGGATTATTGTACAGTTAAAGCCAAAAGTATTACACACTCTGGAAGAAAACTTTCAGAAGAAAATTAATAAAACTAGGAAATTATTCAAAGAAATTACGATGACGTCTTTAATGTAAAAGTTTTACGACAAAACATTACTGTCACGTTTTCTAGGTCTCTACTACCAAAAATGCGACCTAACAATCCAATTTCAGGTTTCTTTTTGAAATGAATACGATTAGCCAAGTACTTAGTATATCCACATCTTTATTGAATACATCCAACACCATCTTATAGGTGGTGTTGATACATTCAAGTATCCAAAGATAATCAACTATGTATCTAGACAGTGAAAATGTTAAAAATGTTAAAAAGTTCGAAATTTCAAATTTTCTGAAGTTCCACATTCCAGCCTCAGCCCTTAAATCTTCAACAGATACTCGGACGTCTCATAAGAGGCGTTCAAGACCCCATATAATCCCCAGATCCACCCCAAATCATCGTCTCCCCGACTCGTTCCCGAATTCCCAAGCGAGCATATAGAATCCCCATCACCAGAGTCGAGCGAGCATTAATCCACCTCATCGCTCTCTGCATACCTGTGACCGTCTTTATGATGACTTCCTGCTCGCGACCAGCCAGTTCCAGGGTGCCTTTGTAGACGCGGCCGAATGTGCCTTCCTGCACGAGATTGCGACAGTACAATGCGGACCTGGATATAGCGAGTGCCCTGGCCTTCTCGCAGGGATCAGTCGACTGTAAATTAACAGAGACGACACGGTATTAATATTGGCGCGCGCGGATACCAAAGAGATTCCTAAACAATTTGCTACCGAACCCCTATCCTTTAGGCTTGCAGGTCGTTACGTCTGCATAATTCGTCGCGGAACGAAATCCCATCAGCGGGAGGGGGGAACTCATTAAAAAAGCATTTGTCGCCTGTAACAGGACACGGAGGAGTCGAGATCCCCGAAGGACGCGGGGGAAGACGGAAGGAAGGAAGCGAGGGACATCTCCTCGGCGCGGTCCGTGTTCCCCTTTGTTTCTCCACGGTTTTCGTCGGTTCTGCTACGCCTAGGAGGCCTCCGGGTCGAGGGGCAAGCGGGAACAGGGGACGACGGTTATTCATTAATTTCAATTTTCCGCAGTTTTGCCTCCAGCCCCTCCCATTCCATTTGCACGCGTCTACGCGTACACGCGCCTCTGTACGTGTTCCTGCGCGCGTGAGAACGGAGGCAGAAAACCGGCGAAAACCGGCGCGAAAGGCATTAATACGGCGCGAATCACTGGACGATGCGTCGGATTCGAAGGGGGTGCAAGGTGGCGGCGAGGGGTGAGGTGATTTGGATTCGGGGAGTCGTGGAGGTAATGGGAATCCTGACGAAACTCGGGGGAGCATTTTCTCGTTATATGCTACTTGTTTTGTTTACTTTTTGTATAGAAGTATAGTAGTAGAGTATAGATTATTCGAATACTGCTTTTAGGGAAGAGATCTCTCTATTCGTAGATGGAACAGTTTGAATTACTTGGTGTCTAGACTCCGTTTCATTATGAGAACTTGATGAATCTATTAGTTCCACTTCCATGAAGTGGAATTTTTTAAACTAAATTTTTAAATGTTGATTTCAAACTAATTGAATTAAAAGAACTAAAAGAATCAACAATAAAAGTTTGCTTTTTGGTCATGAAGTGTCTGCATAAGACATTCTTTAAAAAATACATACTTCAAGAAAATTATGTTTATTTACATATTCCCTTATTTCTTAATAATGAAAGTGTATATTTAATAATAAATTGCACATAGAAAGTATTGGAGTTAAAACTATGAACAGCAGCAGGGCTTAAATATTGTAATCCTCGAAAATCTGATTGCAACGCATCTCTCTTGAATAACGAACCTCCCGATAATGAATGTATCTTGAATAATGAACCTCGAAAATCGCGCAACGATAACGAGAAACGGGCGCAAGCGTGGAAAAACGCAATTTTCAGAAAATAAGGGACCAACGCGATTCAATGTTAATCACTGTCGTCTGTTGCATGTTTATTCGTCGCGATTGGTTTCAATGGCCAGAAAAGTTTATCGGGAAACGACCAAATAAAACTCCCCAACATTCACGGCAACGTTCGCAGCATAATTAACATCAAGTGCTGTCATTAGCGTGAAAGAAACAGATTGGTAATTGCCACGGTAAATGAATGGACAGCAAAATTAAACCCGGAGAGCGTTTTTGTTTTAACGAGTGTAGACTGACGAATTGCATTTCTACAATTACAATCGAGCTATTGATTTAACAAGTTCTACAGTCGCGATGAAAATTCAGTATCTCGACGAATATCTGGAAAAATCCAATTAAAAAAGAGAACCTCGATATTTGAATGCAGGAAGATATCAATTCATGCATATTTTTTCATAACTTTTTTCTTATTTTGTTTTACTTTAGCTTTTAATTAACATGTTAATCGGTTCACATACATATATGTATATGTATACAGAGTGTTTCGTTTTTTATATTTACCTTCATTCATACCTTTATCACTTCCGGTGATATAAAGTAGTATTATGAGAACGTTGTTTTTTGTTGAACAAAGGACATACTACGAGTAACAATTTCAATCCTCAAAATGACTTTTGTTGCTTTGAAGTTATTACTTTTATAGCAGTAACATATTTATGTCACCATACTTTCTGGGTATACATGAAACATAATTCAGACATGTGTCATACGTTGAGGATAACAAATATTTTCGACTAGGAAAGAAATATTTGTAGTTTAAAAGAAATGGAAGAACAATTTTGTATTTCTATATCTAACAATCATTTTTTTAATTCTTATTTTTTAATTGCCATTGCGACGTTCTGTCTTTTAAATTTCCTTTTGGTGGAACCATTATTTTTGTAAATCTTTAACATTAAAAATAAACATTCACTTATAGCGACAGTTTTTTTATAATTGTCAAATGCAGTAAGTTTGAGGGTTTATATTCTTTAAAAACTTTTGTTCCCCGAAAGTGATAAGTGAAAACAGCTTTCTTAATTTCTAAAATTTCTCTCATCAAGGTATAAAAATATTGTTCATAATTTAAAATTCTATCTGCAAATTACTTTTCCCATAGAAATTCAGAAAGAGAAACAAAAGAATCGAATTTTTGCCGTTTCACACGGTATCACTCCCTTAAACTTTCCACAATTTCAGTTTTTTTCCCCTTTGTTTTGCTCCGACTTCGAATCAAAAGAATAGGGTTGGACGTTCAATGAAAGAGTCACTTCCGGTGGGCACGGTGGCCCACAGATGACCCACGTGGCGCGGAACGCGCTAGCAGTGCCGGGAGCAAACTTTTTGCTGAATGCACACAAAACAGCAATTCGATTTGTTTAGGGGTGGGGACCTCGTCAAATATCGTCGTTTGTTTTCCGTGGAAAGTGCTTTGAAAGCTTCATTTTCACCGGTTGTCTCGTCGAGGGCGACGGGCGACGGGGTAATTTTCAAGGCGGATCAGGGAATTAATAATACAGTTTCCGATTTAATTCGATTAAAGTGCTGGCCGTGAAATGAAAGACGATATCGCGGGGAGTAGAGATAATTAAATCGAAGAAATCGTTTCACGTCGGCGTTGCTTCTGTGTATTTAACGTTTCTGGACTTCAGTGTTGATTACGCTTTACTTCAATTATTATTTCGATATAATTCTCATTGAGGAAAACGTAGGAAAATCGTCCGAATATGGGTGAAAATATTGATACAAATCAGGTAGAGAAAATTGAGAACCATGAAGTCAAAAATATGGAATTCCGGGACATCGCATTAAATTCAATTAATTATTCCTGATTATTAGAATTGGAGGTTCATAGAATACGTGCAATATTTCATTTAAAAAGCCAGTAATACTTTATTAGTTTGATCGAAAGTTATCGTGGGATTCTCGTATTAAAAATTAGCAATCATTTTTTATTACTTAAGTAAGAAAGAAATTATCTATTAGTTAAAATTTAAAAAAAAATTCATTTTTCACTGTTGAACTTAAACATTTTTTGAAAATAATTAGAGTGCAAGCAAATCAACTTGCATTTTCTTAAAATAGTTTAAATTAAGGTAAACTGTAAATTATTTAAATTCTATTCCGTAGAATAATATTATAAGAAAATTCTTGTTTCGCTAAAGTTTCTTTACAAAGTCAAAGTTCACTGTAAAAACGTGAATTAACGATAAACGGAGGAAAGTTGTGCGTGAGAGAACAGCCTGTCTGGTTACTTGCTTATCTTTCTTTGGCAGGGAGGGTAGCCAAAAGAGCCGCGCGTCTATCGGGGAAATCCAGAAGAAAACGCGTTTATTCTCGTACCGAGGATGTCCGGCAGACAGGAACAGTAATGACTTCTCCAGCGCTGGGATCTCGAGCGTATCGTTTTACAGGGGGGGATAAGACGTTGCAGGATTACATGACTGGGTGAGTCTGAAGAGATCGCGCGAAAAAAGGGGATAGGTATAGTAGACAGGTTTCCCTAAAACACTTGATTACATGTACCTATACAGACGGCGTGCTAAAGAAATGTTGTTATGTAAAATCTGGCACAGCTAGATAAAATATCTTATGCTTTGAACATAGATATAACACTAATTCCTCTAATCAAGGATCTGTAGTTCGAAATAGAGGCACAGAAATAATAATAAATCAGTTTCAAATGCAGAAATTACAATCAGAATATTAAATATTTATTCGGTGTTTGTAAATCGAAATATTCAACACTAGGCAATTTAAGAAATCATTCAAACACGAAAATTACGAAGGAGATTCTGAAATTTGGTTTTCAATTTAATGATTTTATTCCATTCAATGATTTTTGATTTCCAATTTTTCAAATTGTTTTTGGTCCACGAATGAGTTAAGATGCTGTGAATTTTTTTAAGACTGATAGACCTGCGATGAAGGTTTCGGTTTTAAAATAATCAGTCAACCTTTAAAATTTTAGTCAGCAGCGCCTAAAACACCGCAACCTGTCAATCAGTGGGCCGGTGCAGGTACAGTCCCCATCAAAAACTATCACATGTAATATTGCGATCGGTGCTTCAGTTTTTAAATAATCAGTCTTGCTTCAAAATTTTAGGGAAGCACGTAAACATCTGGAGCACGGCAATCTGCCAATAAAAGGATAGTAGGATATACAGTCGCTGTCAAAAAGTATCAAAGAGCGTATTAAGAGGGATAAAACTGGAATCGGGGTTTCAGTTTTTGAATAGTCAGTCGTGCTTCGAAATTTTAGTGAACAGCGCTTGAGGCACGACAACCTGCCAATCAGTAGACGGGTGTACATACAGTCGCTGTCAAAAAGTATTAAAGAACGTGTTAAGAGCGGGTGATTTACGATCGGGGCTACAGCTTTTAAAAATGTACAGTCGTGTTTCGAAATTGTTTGTATATGGTGTACAACACTGGAAACATGGTAACTTGTCAATCAATGTCAAAAACATTGATCGCCGAAAGTTACAGAATTTTAGAAAATAAACTTTTGATGAAAAAGTTACTTGAAGAGGAATATTATGAACAATGCGACTGGAATATTTTATATTAATCACTAAACAACTGATATTTATGCAAATTCATAGTTTTACAGATATATACATTACACAAAACAAATGGAATTTGAAGATTGCTAATTTTTAACTGAAAAATGGTTCATGTTTCAACTGCTATAACTTTAAAAAAAAATTATAGAATAGAAATCGGTACCATGATAATACATATATTTCTCAAAAAGCAACGTCACTCGCAATCCAAATACTACGCTCCTAAAGTATAAAGAACAATAGGGTCATTCGGGGTAAAAGGACGCACTTTTGCTGAGTTTGCTTCACTGAGCCGAAACTACCATGATATTAAGAACACTTTTTTGCGCTATCGGTAGCATATTTAATAGACTCATAAAATGTAACGAGTATTTGACGATAGGTCAAACGGTTTTTTTTAAATTAAGCAAAAGAGTGACTTGGTCAGACTGCGTACCTTTACCCCGACATGTGTAGTAAATAATACAGATGGAACATATTTTTATATTATTTTTAATAAATGAAGCTAAAGATGACAAAAACAATAGAAATTAGTAACTTCAAATTTAGGAAACTATCATAAAATTATAATTTTTCATAGATTCAACTAAACGAGATTATGCTCAAGCCTTTATCAGAGCAGTTTTTACTTCAAATATTATTAAGAGTTCAAAAACAAGTAGACAGTAACCTAAATACCAGTGCGTACTATTACCCCCGTCCTTTTACCCCATTTGACCGGTAACCAAAACAATTCTTACTAGTTCGAATTCCAATAAAGGTAGGTTAAAATGTTATTCTGGAAAAAATCAACAAAAACAACTTACCTCTAAAAATACATAAATAATACGTCCACAAACTTTTCCCTGGTAGGAAAAAAAAATCAAAATAACACGACAATTTTTAATTTTTATTTTTAATTCAGAAAACGCGACTCGCACCACTCAACAGGCGTTGACCCAAAATGGCGGCCCACGCGCACTCAATCCTGACGAGCCAGCGCCCCCGCCCCCCCCCCCCCCCAGAGAAAACGGCACTGCGTACTTTTACCCGTTGCGTCGTTTTACCCCGAATGACCCTACTGTAATATCTTTTTTGGGAGGTGAACCCAAAACACGTTGCACAAATACTGCGCGTCATTTCGAGCAAGCGCAAGCCGATATGCTTGACGCAAGTGCTGGCGTTTGTGCGCGTCTGTGCCACGCTCCTCTGCTTCATCACTTTGACCCAGAACCTACGGCATTCCCTCATCAGCGCAATCAACGGGATACGCAATTAAAATGTCCGTAAACGTAGCAGATACAGCCGGCGCGGCGCACACCGTCGGAGCGCGCGAGAAACGCGAGAGCAGGCCGCGTTTGTATAAACACTCCTCTCTCATCTTGGTTCTTCGTGTCGGTGCGCGGCTGCCAGTCCGAGGGCGGCGTTTCAGACGACACGGAGGGTTCAGCGCATACGCGTACACCCGGTAAATTGATCCAAGATCAAAGCCGAAACAATCACAGGACCCACTTTCAGTTTCCCTCTGCCTTTCACCTGCCTCCCTCCGTCTCCTCGTCGCCCCCGTCGCTACGGTTGCGAAGGGTTCCGCGTGTGTCGGGGGAAGAAAGGTAACCGCGTGTGTAACCTCCTCCCTTTCGCCCCCGCGCGTCTCACCATCGGAGACCTCTCTCGTCTTTGAATGTCGGAGTGCAGGTGGTGGCCGCGCAGTTTCTTTTCCCTCGGAAAATTAATGTAAAACGTTCGTTCCGAGGCGGAAAGTGGCGGCCGGACTTTGTTACGCGAACAGAGCCACGCTCGGTTGCCCTTTCCAAACTCCATTGCATATTTATTCGACATTTTCGCGATCTCTGTTTTTTCTACACCCTCTTCCTACGATTCCCGCTCCCTCGCGGAACGTTGCCTTTTTCTTTCCGTCGCTTTCGCTTTAACCGCGAAACGGGGAGGCGAGTCCTGCCGACCATGGAGAGAAGTTATTATTCTGGTTGCTTCGCGATTCCGCTGCGTTGCGGTCTCGAACCTTTGAGACTTTTTTTTCGACGGTGTTTGCCGCGCGATAGGTGGCTATTTTGTTCCGGCGTTTTCATGTATTCAGTAATTTATGCAAAGGACAGTCTCTTTTCGACGGCGGAAGCGTGCGCAGCTTTCCCTTTTAGAAATTGTATTCAACAAGTAATTATCTACACTCCAATGATTCAGTTTGACCATGAATATTAATTTTTCTAGACCAAAATTCACTTTTAGAGACGATAGTTATGGGATAGCCTAGTGAAAATACAAACTTTTTGTCAATTCTATGTGTACTATAAACTTTTCCAAGAATTTAACTATCGTTTATAGACAGTTGAGGTTTATAAGAAGTAGAATGTAATTATAGCAATGAAATATTGAAAGAATGTATGTGAGACCGTAGCAGGTGCGGGCATTGGTCAGTAGTCGAGTTACATGGGTCGATATTGTGTTATTGTGTATAAGCTTTGGAATTAACAATTTTAATTTCTACGTTTGTTGACGTCGACTTTTAAATTATTATCAAAAAAAAGTTTTCCAATAATTTTGTTCAATTTTTGATAAGAAACTATAAAGATTCTAGAGGTAATAGTATATTTCCTGCCTCTTTTTAGATATTTTCTATAATTATGTGCGACATATATTTGTTCCAAACTTCTTAATAAGTTAGTATAATTTTCTTAGTGTGAATTTGTCGAAATGTTGAATTGAAATGACAGAGGAAATAAAATGCAGTATTTCTCTGAAAACAATAAAATATTTTTATTGTACAATTGTGCAGCTTAAGTAACAAGAATAGTTTTTTTCCATACAAATATTATAAGCAATATGATTATAAATAGCGAAGTTTTAATGTAATATTAAAGTGTAGTACGATATCAACAGTAGTGTAATAATTCAGTAATAATTCCTTTAGATATTTCCAAAACTAAAAAAATAATTGAAAACATACAAAGGTTGAAATAGTCACAGAAAGTCGCAGACGATAAACAAAAATTTGAAAACTCCAATATCAATATTATTAACAACAGCATAACATTGGCTCAATACTCAAATAAATACTAAAGACGTGAAATAAGCACCTCCATCGCTTCAATAACATCAGTCAATAATCGCGCAGCAAAAGAAAGGCGGGGGGAAACGAATTTATCAAAGTGTCTACCTTCACGAACGAAGAAGCATCGGAAAAACGGAACGCACGTGAAACGTGGATTCTCTTCTCACTGATATCATAATTCTTCGATAAGTCGCTTGAAAAGAGCCGTTCTTACCAGACGAGAGTACACCGCCTCTTCCCATATATCCTTCCTTCTATCTATTGAAATTTGAATTCTAAGCGTCCAAAGAGATAAACCGAGTGGGCGTGCACCGGTTCGAACGCCCGCGGAAGCGAGCAAGGGGATCGTATTCTTCAATGGAGAACACAGGAAGGTAAAAGCCGAACGGGGAGGGAATGAAGCTCGTATTCGTCCTTTCCTGGTTTCCGTCTTGTCTTCGAGAGGGATAAAAATTGTAAATCGTCGATTTACCCGCTTTATTAATTATTCACTGGAGCGTCGATCATTGATTATGCCTCGGCTCCCTTTGTGCTGCTGTGCGGGGATGTAATGAAAGTCTCGCATTTGCATTCGCGAGGGAGAGAGCATTCGAGAGTCAAATTGCAAAATTGAAATGGGCTTCTTAATTGAAAGAACAACAGCAAAATTGAAGGGTGTTTTGGAGAGGGGAGACTATAGCCAAATTCTCGATTGGCTGTTCTTGTTCTCGATTCGCTGGTGAACATTGATTATTAAATAAGAAACTAAACTAAAATGCTGGGAATTTATTATTTTTCAATTACATTAAATTCATTTTAAGGATGTAGTAACAGTGTCTTTAAAACGTTCTGAAAACATAAGTAATGATTTGAAAATGATATTTTGTTTTTATTTATAATTTTATAAATTTTAAGAAATTGATTACGTGCTCTTTTTCCACAGAAGTGATAAACTCGTAACAAAATTTGTTTTTCTTTACTGATTTAAATATAATTTTATTACTTATTCAATTATACATTTCTTCTATATTGTTGAAGTAAAAAATATAAAACTAAGTAGAAAAATAAATAAAACATATAATTTCTTAAGTATGTATGTATTTTTACCTTAGTTGAATGTGTAATTGATGTTACTTAATTCCCATAAATTCCCATAATTCCCATAAAAAGGTATATTCATAATGTTTTTTCGAAACTGTTACAAATTTACGGATGTTTATGCATTTATGGCGATTTTAAATGTGTCAAGTTGCATACGAATGTGCATGAATGCAAAAAACATGAAACATTGTAAATTTAATGGATTTTGTAATCGTTAAATGGTAGAAGACACTTTTATTTAAATTCCTTTCCTTTTTCTATGCACTTGAAATATGCCCATAATTTGCTCTTGGTATATTATACATATGTATAAGCGTATGTATGTGCCGTTTTATATGTATATGTGCATATGTATATGTGCCGTTTTTCCATCCAATGTCTCAATTCTCAAGTCTTTCTTCTCCAGAGTGAATCAAGTTTCCCCTTTTCCGTCACCCTGGAGTATTGTGTTTGTCATGATGTTTGTGACGTTTAAGTCAGACATAAAACATATTAAGGAACTAAATTGTGAGTTTGAATATACCACAGTGGTATGAAAAATGAAAGAGCATAGCATTGAAGTTCCTCCAAGCTCATCGAAGGAACGAAAGCGAAACATTCCGCCGTCTCAAGATTCCTCGGATCACAAATTAAACGATGACCGGCTCCAAGATCGTCCAAAAGCCGCCGCCGCGCGCCGTCTCCGGGGCTCAAAAGAAAGACCTCAAGAAAGAGCCGCGTTCCCCGAGGGGTAGACACGCAATAAGCGCAACAAGGGTCGGGAGGGAAGGAAAACTAGGAGGGCGAGGCTTCCTACGCGTGTACCTTCTTATGGACGGGTGTACGCTCGGTTGAAAGAAGGTTGTAGGTTGACGGGCTCGGGATGGCTGAATAAAGAGCCGAAGGGTTGGAAAGGGTGGAGAAAGTTGTTGGTGGAAAGCGGCCCTTACGGCCGCAAATTTGATAAAGTTTCGAGCGCGCCTCTTGTCTTCCACGCAAGACCAGACGACGGGGTGGAGGGAGAGGCGGCGGAATTGTCTCGCGTTCGCCGCTTCCGGTGCTGAAAGAAGGACACAAGGGGGGAGAGGAGCGTGAGGAACGCGAAGGGAGAGCGGGGCACCGCGATGAAGAGTCAGAGAGGGGGACAGAGTATAAACGGGCCGAGAGGAAATCGGATTTCCTGACATGCGACGAGAGTTCCTTTGCCTTCGACTCCGTTTCGCGGACTGTTTTACCACACTTAAGCCTGTCCCGTTATTCGAACGCGCACAATGGCAGACTTTTGAAAAAACGCGGAATGCTGAGTGGTCAACTCTTTAAACGGCGCATTCTATGGGACTGATTATGTCGTCGCGAATCCACGATAACGCCGAGACTGTTTCTCGCGTAATTTTATTTAATATTTCATGCCGCTGAAACTTTTGCGATTCAAGCGTCCCGCGAACGCTGAATACTGAAATGCTGGGACGCCTCGGCTTGATTATAGATATACGGGGGAATTAGCATAATCGCCGGAGTATTAACTTTTCTGGGGCGAATACCTGTGCAGGGGATACTGTAACAGTTTGTGCTAGTTTACAAAGTTGGCAGAGAGTGGATGGTGTAATCTTGGGGTCGTATTCTGCTTTTCTATATTTAAACCTACTATGGATTTAGCAATGATGTTGATCTGATTGTTAAATAGGCGTTGAAGGGAATTCATGTCTGTTATGCTAATTGTGGGAATATTGAGAAAAGAGACATTATGCAAGGTTTAGCGTGCGAAGTTTTGCAAGTTGTCTTGCAAATCGTTAGAAGTTATGAGACAATGAAAGGCTTTGTATAAATGTTAAATTTGCAATGAAGTGATTTTAGAAATTAATTCTCCTGCAATTTTTATTCTAAATATTATTTTACTTTTTTCTGGTCGATTAGTTGTTTTTGATGCTTGTTGGTCCTTTATGCAGACCTCTTAGTACGAATAATGTCCATTTTTCTGTTGTCTAAGCCAAAACCTTTCTTTCAGAAGTCTAATTTTCATAAACATGTTACATAACTTTCTTTTAGATCGGTTAGTTTCTTTTCTCAACACACGTTGAATCTGCATAAAATTATGGACAGTCACAACCATCACTTTGTTAATTCTGAATTTATTTAAAAAATATAAGGCTTAGAATTTTATAGTTTTTGTCTATTTTTATAAACGACAGTTATTATTACGAATTTCCATTCTGGAAACTGTTGATCGTATTTTAATTCACATAATTATACTTCTTTAATTCATTTACATTAATATAACTTAAAAACGAATAATTCAAATAAATAAATTCTTCTACGTTGAAACAAATAACAGTTAAATTCAATACAATAAACTGTTGCCACCATAAAAATTCATGAAACATCTTCATCTTCATAGCTGCAAAATAAAATCACAAAACTTAAAACTCTCTATTCTACAAATAAATTCGACGATTTAAACTTCTTCTAATATCAAACAGACTATGTCATATTTTATTACGACCAAAACCTCCGACCATAAACGCAAAAAGGAAAGCAACCGCAGAATCCTTGAATCTACGATCTTTCAGGAACATGTACAGAATTAGTTCCAACGAAACGTGGACAGCACGTAGAGCGGGGCCATTTAAACTCCTGAAGGTTCCCAGCACACCTTCTTAGGCATTCATGCTCCGAGCCCCGAAACCGGCGGGAATACTTAATGCAATATCTTCGGTGAAGTTTCCGTAAAATGATTTTGGTGCACGGTACCTGGCTCAGATGCGTCACATGGCTGGAAGCGTAGTAACTCGCCCTGGAACCGCACGGTCTCGCGTAGAGTGGCTCCAGGTCCGCGATGGTCGCGTAACTTCCGGAATTCGCGCTTCCGGGTCGTGGATCGACCCTAACAAGAACGGAACTTCTGGCGAGGCCGCCGGTGTCTGCCGCCGAGTAGCTGCAGCAGGGCAGTGTTTTCCTAAAAGGACAGACGATCCTGTAGCCACCTAATGATTATACACGGGGGTTAATTATTTCTGTAATGCGTGACATGCTCCGCGCCATTGTCCCTTTCCTTCCCTTGCCGGAGTAATAATCGGGGACGGTACGTGCCGCGGCTATACCATTGCTATACACCGTCTGACTTATCGTTTATCTGTTCCACTGTTCGCGCGGAAACCTGAGCACAGGGGCGGAATTTAATGCGTGGCAGACCTGAGCCATTGTTTGCATACGATTACTTGGGGCCGACTGTTCGAATAACGGATTAGATTAACTGAAGAATAATTGGTTTTCAATAATTGCGGATTTCGTATAGATTGTTAGGGATATCTGAAAAAATTAAACTTTAATATTTCAGTTTGTAAATAAAGAAACAAGATTTAATGAATCTATTATAAAATACTAAAATAGTATTAAAAACAACTAATTATAGATATAAACTGTGTCAACATATCATTGGCTTCCTGAATGGTATTAGACAGTATTAATACACATTTCATACTGTGGATAGAAAATTTATTCACCCAATATCCGGATGCAATAAGATTGCAGAGTGGCAACATTATGCAGCCTTAACGAAGACCTGCAAACGCACTTTTCCATGTAATAAAGGGGTACGAAAAAAGGCCGGGGAGGTCTGGATGTAATCATATTTCAGAAACTACTCCAAACTGCGGCACTTGGCCGCATAATTCTTGATGAGAAATTATCTTCTGCAAAGATACTCTCGACTTTTTCTATACGCAATGAAATTTATATTGCCCTCGAATGAATCCAGGATTGCCATTTTATTTTAGAGCCAGTTCTTACTGAGACAACAAAGATAGAAGTACGGGGAACTGAGATTTTAACTTTTACAAGCGAGAATGAAGTATACTTAAGTACTCAAAGCTCAATGTTGGAACTTTATAAGCAGTTCGTGTTTTATTACGTATTACAACGTTCTTGCGAGAGATTGAAATTGAAACTCGTTTGTCAATTTTTTATAAGTGTAATACTTTTTTAAATGTGTATTAAATTATGCGAATCACTATTTTGTGAGGTAAAAACAAAAGCGAGAACAAGAATAATATTGAAAATTTAACATAAGTTGAAAATTATAGTTATACTATAATAGTTCAGTCATTAGTTGAAAATATTGGCCAACGAATTTGAAAAAGTTCGGACTTGAATATTTTTAAGGGATGAAGCGATAAAAGCAGGGAAAGTTCATAATCATATTACAGGATTTCTCGTTTATTTTATTTTAGTTCCTTTTTTTCGTTCTGTTTACTTTGTTGTGCAATGAAGACGTTATTATTATTAAAAAGTAGAATAAAACTGCAAACATAGAACACAATAAAATATATGTATAAAAATGACAGCTTTCTATTTCAGTAAAAATTCATTCGAAATATGAAACATTCACTCCAAAAATGATACTTCTCTCTTTTTGTCGAAAGAAAACTAAATCACTCAAAATCTGAGGATCAAATTTCCAAATCTTGTGGAATGTCAAAACTTCAGCAACCGAGTAACAGACGCAGCAGTTTCCACTGAAACTCAAGAAATCTCTTTCCTCGGACTTGCGTCCCGACATATCGGAAAATTTCAGGATACATTCCGCCACGGTATCCCGTTTGATCGATCCCGTCGAAGGTCCTCGCAGCGTGTGAAATTACCGCTTAGCCCGCGGGGAAAAATTTTCAAAGAGGGTCTTTTCCCCCTTTGCCATGCGATATTAGAACGGAGGAAGCCTCGGAAAAGCTAGAGACGACGAGGGACCCGAGGAAAACGAAGGCGGAGATGGCGCGGCGCGGGAGGAAAAGGTAAAATACTGCGAGAGAATTCGTCGAGGAGCTCGAGATATTTTGTCGGATTTATTGGCCGTTTCGCGCATGTAAATCCGACCGACGCGATTGGACAAAAAAGAGAAATGCATCGCGGCAACGATTTCAAATATTCCATGATCGATTTTTCGTGAGTCTCCGACATCCGCGTTCGAGGATCTCGAAACTGTATTTCATGACACGATACTTGTTTGGATTTGTCATGGTTCCGTTTATTTTACTTTGATTCGCGAGGCGCATTTCTGGATAAAAATAAAAGTGGAAATATGCTGTAACATGAAGTAGGAGAGATGACGATTTTTGTTATTGGAGACTCAATTTGCAGGTTCTAATTAGGTTTTGCTTGGTAATGACTCCATTTATGATTTTATATTGGGTCTTAATTTCTTAAAAACCTGAAAAGTGAATTTTTTATTTTATAATAAATCTCCCAAATCAAAATTCAGATCTGTTCTACAAGATGAACCAGAAGTAACAGAATAGTTCACAGTATTTTCATCCCTCTACAACTTCGCAACCTCTAACTCGCTCTGTGCTCTCCACAGTCTGTCGTAAACCCGACCTCTGGAGGGCACGAAATCTTTTAGGACAGAGAGTGACACTCACGTAAGTGCGAACAAGATAAGCTTGCCGTGATGCTTCCTCGGTTCCATTCGCGAACGGAGCATTCGGCCGCAAAAGAGTGCGACGCTCCCGTCGAACCCCAAAATCGTCCTTTGTGCGTCGGGATTGGCGTGGTAACGGGGCAGGGCGAGGGCGTGAAGGGTGTACGAGGTGTTTACTCAAGCGAACAGATGTAAAATCTGCTGCCTCGCCTTCGGAGGGTGTTTCAAGGGGCGAAGGGGAAAGGAGCCTCCCACCGCGCGTTATCAGCCTCGAGAGCCTCAAAAGAGCTAATACATCCCTCGAGAGACAATTGGCCCAACGCGGAAGAACGAGAGATGGAAGGACGAGGTTGGAGGACGGAAAGGAAGCTACTTTAGCCTTCCTATCACGACCTTCGCCAATAAAAGTTCGTTCCCATAAAAGACAGCCCTTTGGGGAATGTTTCTGCATACATTTGATAAGTAAAAGACTAAAACTTCAGATTATTACTTTAATGAGAACAATTGTAAAAACAATAATAAAAGTTTTAAAGGTCGTTTCATTCATAAACATTATTTGCAGATCATTTCATATAGTTAACAAATAAATTTCTTTGGTGGCTTCGTTTTAGATTTCAAGTCCAGACTAATGCAAGTT
This sequence comes from Perdita meconis, assembly GCA_030770465.2. Classification (NCBI taxonomy): domain Eukaryota; kingdom Metazoa; phylum Arthropoda; class Insecta; order Hymenoptera; family Andrenidae; genus Perdita; species Perdita meconis. Next base: position 1,302,342 of record JASKOS020000017.1, read on the forward strand.
CTCTGAAATTCTACTGATTAACTAATCGATTTTTATATTTTAACAGTGTCCTATACAAATTAGTTTTTTAAAACTATTTTTCTTGATAGTACTGTATGCAAAAAATGCTCAGATTATTATTGCCTAAAGCAGGGATTTCCACTTCAAGGATCGAATTTGATGCATTTCCTTTCCGCCAGAAATATGTAGGCCAAGAGGCGCAACAGTCAACAGGGAAGGAAACAGAAATGGTTTCGCATTGTAACCAGAGGTTTCGCAATATTCATCGTCAAAGGAGGGATCCGAACTATTTCGCTCTTAGGAAAAATTCACGACGGGAGACTTCAAAAGATTTAATAATACCCGCCACGAGACAATTGGTCTACTTCGGGGGGCGAGTTGGGAGCGCGCTGTGCAAAGGGAATGAAGATGAAAGGTTGGAGGAGAGGTCCTCGTCACGGATTTCATTTTTATAATTTTATCGTGCCAAAATTCATTCCGCTGCTATCGCGTAATCGCTCAAGGAAGCACGTCAAATCGTTGATACGTCGGGATAACTGCCGTCCCACTGAACGTGTAATGGAAAATACATAAACAAGGGGATCCACGGTACCAATCCTTATTAATTGTTGAAGATTTCTAGTGCGAGCTACGAGCCTCTTTTAATTACAGTCAGGTTTAATAACGCGCCCTGTTTCCTTCATGGGATATTTGCTAACAGAATTTATTTTGACGTCAATCTTCTCTTTGATTACAGATACTGAATCATTTCGAGCAAAATAATCCAACGCGATTGCTTAATTATTGTTTTTTGAAAACTTAGTTCTCTTTTTCAATTTGATTATGTTTTCTATTTTGCGCGGATTACAAGAATTAAAATTCCTCAATTTATGTTAATCACATGAACATTGAAGAGAACATATATTTTTAAGGAAAAGCGAGAACAATTTACGTTATAACTAATTTTCACATTTTGAGTATAAACTTTGAATTTGGTCATTAGAAAAACTGCAACATCGACTATAAATTTTCCAAAGTGAATAAAGCCTCATGATTAATTAGTTTTCTAGAGAAAACATATTAAGTTTCATCGACAGAGTTATAGATCTAAAGAGTTTCATCCCCTTTACTTTCATATCATAAATATCTGAGGATAATAGAGCTTAATTAAATTTATGTCCGCATACAGCAATTAAGCAATATATCAATACACAGCCACGATAAAGATAAAATACGGATTTAAATATCTTTTCTACGTAAATCGCCCGTAAAATCGCACGCCGGAAGTCTCGTAAGAACTAATATATTCAAAGGAAGTATGACAAGTTTGCATAAAGAGGAGAAAAGACAGGGGACCGAGGGGGATGGGCAGAAGAAGTAAAAGTTCTCTTCGCCTTGAAACTTTGTCTTGGATCTTCTTTTACTGGAATTTCTTTGGATAAGATCTCGGGGATGTAGTTAATAATGTATGCTTCAGAAAATGGATTATATAATCTCGTGAAGAAAGTTACCCTTGCGGGTTGCAAAAAAGTATCCGCTGTGAAATATTTATAACGATATTTAGAAGAACTTGCTGCAACTTGTTACACCGAAGTATAAGAAAATAATTTACATAGCTGTATTAATATCTATTACAACTCCGTTGCTGCTTGTGGCATGTCACTTTAATTAAGCTATAATTTTTTCAATAATTTTTTTTATATCACTGAAAATTAAATTCACGAACTCATCGTAGCAAAAATGCTTCATGCCTTTTTGCTGAGATTCACTAGTCATCATTAAAGTGGTCCTTCTGGGCAACTCTTGCAACTCTCTAATTAACTTTGAGCGTTGTAAGTTATAGTTTTAACACTGTCACAGAATATGGTTAACATCTTGAATGTCCTTTCTGCATTCACAATTCATATTATTTATTATGCTTATGTATATGAGCGAGTGAGGCGACGAGGTTATAATGGTTTGCTCTACAATGATTTAGAGTTACTATAATTTCGCGAGAAAGACGTATATCAGCACACCATGGCTTGAATTTATCATTATAAAAGTTTTTAAAATATGGTCTATGTTAATGTTCCTTTGCCAAATTTTGCTGTTATATAATGACTCTAATGTTTAAATCTGCTATTTTTCTAAAATCTTCAAAAAAATCTGTATAAAGAATTTTCAAGCCACCATTTTCGTTCAAGGCAATTTTCGCTGCAGCATCTACATCCTCGTTGCTCTGACATCCGCTGTTGTATTGTTCATGAACAGTTCGCGAACGCTAGTGGAAACGCACCTTTATGTATACAGGGTGTCCCAAACTCGACGCGGAAGCCGGAAATGGGAGATTCTTGGGGTGATTCTAAACAACTTATCCCTTTGTAAAAATGTTATCCGAAGCTTTGTTAAAGAGTTATTAACGAAAAATATCGACCAATCAGAGAGCGAGTACAACGGATTAATGATGGCGTGGACGATGGCGGGCCAATACTACTCAAAGTTGGGGCGCGCGTTGAAATTCATCCACTGTATTCGTGCTTCTATTGCTCCGTGTTTTTTGTTAATAACTCATTAACAAAGCTTCGGAGGACATTTTTATATAGGAGAAAGTTGTTTAGAATACTATGAATGCAGATAAATCAATGACTTTCAATACTCACAAGTTTTTATTTTTTTAGCCGCTTATTTCTTAGATATTAAAAATCCCCCAAAAAACTGGACATTTCGAGTCAATCAACATTAATTCCCTAAAAATCCGTGGTCAACCCCTTTCACGATCTGCCTTATTGCCAAAAAACCAAGGCACAAGTTCTAAAATCGCCGAAGCAGTTAAGCAGTTCGCCCACGATGCGGGCGTAAAAGATGAGAGCCGAAGAGAAAGGAATGGAGACAAGGCGCAGAGGAGAAGAGCGATATCCTTTCCTCCAGTCTCTCCCTCCTTACATCTTCTGCCGAGGGAGTTCTCCGAAAAGAGGGGGTGTGTAGCCGCGCAATAAAATGTCGGCTGGCGTGCCAAGCGACCGACGGATCACCGTGGCTTATTGAAAGGATATTTCATGCGGACGAGTTCCTATCCAGCTTATCCCACGAATTTCCCGCGGGGGTGTAGAAATCTTCCCTTTCCCGAGCTTCTCCGTCTCTTCCCTTCCGGTGAACCGGGTCCGGCTCGTCGCCGGGTTTTCACAGCCAGCGGGAGATTCACGTGACAGCCGGCAACACGCGCCGACGACTTTTCACTCCGATTCACCCGCTCGCGACGAGAATGCGCCCGGTGAGTGGGTGAATCTTGTGACCTAGGCCAAACCTAGTTCTAGTTCAGAAGACAGTGGGAGGGGTGGATGATTCCGTCCTCGAGACACTCCTCAGAAGCTGTGGGTTCCATGATTCTTGCGTAATGATGGGCTTTCATCTCCGGAACATCAGCCTATGTGGTGCAGAACTAGTTCAAACTTGAGCTAGATGGTGGACCTAGTTTTGGTTATGAATTTGACGGAAGTAGACAATTGCGGTTTCAATGAACCTCTCAGGATTTGTAGGTTCTGAGATCCTTATGCGAGTTTTCACTCATAAAACCTATTTCATCCTGGAAATTAGACCGACTGTTAAATCTATTTTTGATTATCTACATTGACCACAACTGTCCGCGAGCTGCTTGTTAACAGAAACATTGGTCCTGTTTTCCTTGGGCGTATCCCTACCCACGCACCCCTGTAGGGCTCTTAAAAGGGTCCCACCAATTTTGAGAAATGTCCTTTCTTGACAATTGAGCTGTTCACTAATCCTAGTAGGAAAGTTACTTGGGACCATTAAGTCTACTTAAACATGAGACAATATGTTGAAGATGTTAATGAACTTTGTATATTAAATACTAATGACAGATGTGGTGGGCTTCCTTTGTCTTTTGGCAAACAATACTTTCGAACCCAATCTACGAGCTTTTTCACACGGTCCGTTTTTCGCCGGCCAAATTAAGTTCAATAGACTTTTTATAGTTACAACAAATAAATTAGGCTGACACCAGAATTTTGCAAAGTGCAAAGAATCTTTTATTTTCCTTTAAAAAATGAAACCTATGTAGGGTTCCAAAATATCAGAAATTAAAAACAATGAGAAATCGAGAAGTACATATTTCAAGTAAGAAAAGTATTGCCATAAATTCGTGCTGCTCCAACCGGTCGAAATGAAATTGTGGATTTAATAAACGGAACACTCGGTCGATGCTTAATCGCAGCGGGCTTTTCCCGCGAGAGGAGCTTGTTACCATGGAGTCGCGAGGCTCTCGTTTTTGTTGGCTCGCTTCGTTTCGGGTTCGATAACTTGTGAATATTTTGTTAGCTTTCGATATCGGTTGCTATCGCTTCGACTGTGTATAAACAAACGAGATATCGGTACAATTGGATCATACGATACTGGCTTGTGTTGTCGACGTGTTTCATAATTATCTACAATTATGTAATGCGTTAATCTTTCACTATAAAGGGCGTATAAAAAGTCAGGTAAATATTTTCTGAATGGAATGGGACATCGGACAATTGTTTATCCCTCCTACGTTCCTCTTAAATGTCTAAATTGATAGAACATTAATTATTACTATATAATTATTGGGGAACGCAGCGAAACTGTGATAGAATGTTAAGCAACAACAAAGGTTTATAGTCAAACTAATTGCTTTATATTTTTCTTAATATTGAAACATTTATTGACTGAAATAAAATACATGATTGGGTCAAAAGAGACCCAAAAACCGTAGCAGAGTTAAGAAAATTAACGTGTCTGTTAAGGACATATTTTGTTAAACAAAATTTTCTTAAATACAATTCTGTGCTTTTTAGGTCAATCTCAGTTTCTTGAATGAAATAGCTTTATTGTTTTTAATTATATGTATAAGAAAGTAGGTAAAGAAGAAACTGAAGCAGAGAAATGCACCTAAATATAATAGTAAATAATAAAAAATTCTTACTAAGTACCATTTTCAACGCTAACTGTTATATAAAGGTACTCAATTCCATTTAATTCTTTTACCTACCTTCATTTTCTTGTGCTTGTTACAGTTATAACAGCGGCAGTGCCAACAAGTTTTAACTTTCTGGATCGTTAAAACCGTTAACTTTCAAAGTGCGCTCGAATATCAGAATAAATATAAGCCAATGCAGGCAAGAGTAGACTCCTTAGTTAATTTGAACACGAAATTAGAACTTCCGAACTAGGGAAATATAAAGTGAAATTACTTACTGCGATTCCTGAATACGAGCCTTGCTGTTACGAATATACAACGCGCTTCCTACGCTGCCGACGACTAATATGAAGGCGCATGCACATGTAGCTGCGACGTACAGTGCTCCAGCTCCATTTACGAGAGGACCTGGTTCCAAGCGAACCGAATCATTCCTCGGAGGTGTTTCCACTCCTGGAAACCAAATAAAAACATTTTTGTTGTAATATTTGATTATTATCGGAAACACGCTGATATCACTTTCATGAAAATCTAAGAAGAATAAAAGAGCAAAACCTGGCATGTTTTCAAATGAGTCGCTGATCTTGATTTTCATTTTTATTTCTATATTTCTTGGTATTCGTAGCTCTCAAAGAATTATAATTTTGGATCGTTGCAATATCTGATTCAATATTCGGTTTCAATTTTAATTTGATAGTCCTATTTTATATAATAAGTAGATTGCCGACTTTTATGTATTTATGGAGAATGTAAAGATGCAACAAATTCTACAAGACTGCTCATGGATTCTAAAATACACAAAATTATCGAAAAATACAATACATGTTACATTAGTTTTAAAATGAGACACATTTTCATTGAAACTTGATTTCTTTATTTGTGTCTGTGAACAAATCAATTGGCACACATTTACAGTCTGTTCATAATAAGGAATGTTACCCAACTGACTCATGCTGAGTTTGATTAAATTCAAAAGGACGGTGAAGCATTTGAAAATATTGTTTCATCCCCATATTTAGGGGATGAAACAATCCTTCGAAGTTGAAGATTCAAAATGTAATCCAAATAGCTCAAAAACTAATCGAGATAGAAACAAATAGTGCACATAAAATTTACTGGAATTTTTGTAATGAATAAGATTACTACATAATTACAGTATTATAATTATTAACCATTTTTTTTACCCAGGTTTCTCGCAATAATATTTATCGAAGCATCAAATTCAAAAGCAAAATTCGCTAGTAAATTAAACCCTTCAATACTCTGACTTTGAAATCCCCATCAATTTCGCGCAATCAAAAGCCCATCGCTCACGGAATTTAGATAGGTACGGAAATTTCTTTCAATCAGCGCGGCGCGCGTTCAACGCTTCAGCTTCCGAGCGCAGCACTTCGAGGGTCCGTAATAACAGAGGCACGCGGCGATTAACATAGATTCATGCGCGATTTAATGAGCGGACTTCGGTGCCGCTGTAAAATAATTGCATTACGTCCACAAAGCGCGCGGAAGCCGCATTACGCTATCGACAATCCATTTTGTCGATTGGACCGTTTCCCGCTCGTTCAACGAGAGCCGATTTCGCTGAAGAATCGTCGACGCGCTGATCCGTCGGTCGTTTACATGTATCGCGTCGCTATTGAATCGACGTTGCCGCGCTTGCAACACAGGGGAGAGGAACTGTGGAGGGTGGGTAACCGCGGGGGAGGGACGGGGGTGGCCGAAAGAAAGGAAATCCCTTTGAATCGGTCCTCCTGGTCTGTTCGGTCCACCGCGAAACGACGAGATTTTTTGCGATGCACAGTCACCGCTCGAGGCCCAGTTGGATTTCCTTTCACGTTCGTTTGCGCTTTCCACCCTACATAATTCTTTGCTGTTTTCTTCCCCCGTGGCCGCGGTATCCCGTGCATTAAAACTGGAGTTTTCCTTTGGGCTCCCTCCTCTCCGACCCGCTCCCGTCGCGTAAACTTCTTGAGGATTCGCGAGAGGGTTCGTGTCTGCCGCATTTGCATTTTCTGCATCGATAGCTTGTCCGAGAATATGGGGCAGGGACCGATTTTTTTTCTTCCTTCTCTTTGTGCTTTGCGGAAGTCTTTTCAATGTTTTTATAAGTCTCTGCTCTGTTTTCGTTCCTCCATTTTTATAAAAAATCGCGAGTAGATGGTTAATGCATTTTATGAGAATTTAGGGTTTATCGACTTCGAAGGGTCTGAAAGTTTGATGAAGATGAGAGCTTTCAATCCTTTGACTAGGGAAACGTTGTGCATATCTACACCTGAAGTAGTGCATTTTTTGCATACTTGCATTTTGTTTTAAAATCAGTTTTCAAGTATTTTCCCAGATAGTAAATTCCGATCGAGCAGATTTTTACAGAATCTGCAATTACAACATGTGTTGCTAGATTGGCAGCATATTTGATGCAGGATCTGTAATGTACAAGACTGTTCGCAGATTGGCGACAGAAATCCTGTTGACAGACCTGCTGCCTGGCGGCAGATTGGCAGCAGAATTCAAACAGAATTTAAACCTGCTGCCAATTTCGCAACAAGTTGTGTTAGTAGGATCTGCTCGGTTTCTGACGCCAATCTGCTTCCCGATCTGATAATACAGGCTCTGTTTGCAAAATGGCAGCCTAATGCGGAAAGAGATGGCGGTTTTGATGGCAAGGTCTGTTTAAATCTGCTGCCAATTTGCTATCACGGTTCATTCGTTGTTTATTTGTCTTATGATACGATGAAGATCTAAAATATTACAACTCCTTGCATTTAATAATAAATAATCAATTAGGATAATATAGGAGAATTTATTATTTTATTTAGATAAACCGAGACCCATTGTCCTACATACTGTATACCGCTGGTAAGTTGGCAGCCGCGACGGCACAGCCAATACCGAAAATGCGTGTGATCCGTCTGCTTGATCGTGTTTCGCGTAGACTGGCCTATTTCACTTCGACCGATCAGATCCGCATACGTTCCGACTGTTAAACTTAACTTACCAGCGATACACAGTACTTTGGAAGGCTGTTGTATCACTAACCCTTTACCAGCGACCCTAAGTTCCTATACATTTCTTGTAGAGGACATCATAATCTACAATATACGTGAAAATCATCCAATTTCACCGGTCTCCAAAATTCTATATGTAGAGACCGTGCGGAATCCTTTGAGGTAAACTGGAGACAAACGCAAGACAAACTTGAGGAAAATTCAAGGCGAACTAAAAGCAGACCGTTATACAACAACGCGAAAAAAATAATTTAAAAAGTGGAAACTAATATTTTGAAAATTATAGTAATTTAATTCGTCCTCATTATATACGCTGAAATTCAGTAAAGTAATTTCCGTTCGATTTGCGAACACGATTCGCGCACAACATCATTTCTGATACCGACATTTCCAATAATCATAATTTCATTTCGTGCTCGATCTAATGATGTATGTATCAACTTATTAATTGTAGAAAATGCACAACTGAAATCCTGTCGAATTGTTTCACAAGCTTTCATTATAATTATCAATCAGCGCTCTTTGGAATTATTACACGATTCTGTGCACACATTATAGTTATAATTTTCTCTTTGTGTCTTGTTCGATATTAATAATGATCCGTGGGAACGAAATTAACCTCAGATTTAAAGGCAAACTCTGAAATTGTCTAAAAAACTTTTATCTATAATATGCTTACAATATTAAATGTGATCAGAATAAATAGATAACAAAAGTCATTCTAATTTGCAATCATTAAACTTCATACTTTTAATGACAAAACAAACATCAGACAGTACTGTGTACATATGCACATTTTAAATTTTTAATGCGGGCTCTCGTTCTTTTATTTTTTGATATGGAAATGATTTAAAATTGCTTAAATATTTAAGAAACAGTCCGTTCTTTACTCTAACAGTCAGCATTATGTGGAATTATGCGATAATTACCTATTCCATTATTGCAATGTTCGTTGTTATATCCAAACAGATTTATCTAAAGTAACCAAGTTTCTCTTTGATGCATTCTTCCTTTTATCATCATTAACGGAAACTATAGTACTATGGTGGTCTGCAAAATATAGAGAAATTATACATTAAAGTACCCAGTAGCGGCACTAATTGTTGTAAACACATAATGCAGTCCTGAAAGAGACCAAAATCCCTCTCCTAATATTTCTATTATATCCCTTTGTCCTTTCCCTCGATTCATGTTAACTGTGCCATCCCAGCGTCTTTAGAATTTCGTTACACACACAGAGGCTCTGCTCTTTGTAGCTAAAGTATCTCCAATGTCCTAAAATATCCTAATTATCAGTTTTCCATATTAATTGCAGTTCCACATTCCCCTCATTTCTTCAACAAAATTGAAACAAGAAAAGAATGTTATATGAAGGTCGACCACTAGGGCTTTATTACAAAGTTATTACAGGAAGAAATTTCTAAAATAAAAAATGTAACCCCTTAAACTAAGAAGAACAACACAATACGATCTGATTATTTGTTGAAACATGTCCCCCGTTATAATCTCCATTATTCGTCCCGCGAGCTCATAGCGGAGAAACGCTATTATTATAACCAACTCTGCATGAAGTCTAAAACGTGACAAAAACGCGAGCCACACATCACCACGGGCCTCAAAGGGTGACGGGCACTAGGTTCAGTCGCGCTGCTTCTAATTTGTCAGAAAAAGCAGAACTATAATCACTCCTCGTGGAGCATGAAGCTCCCCAAACAACGTAAATTCGCGCCAACCTCTAACGAGTCGCATTCTTTTTGCTCGTGTCTACGTCGTCTCTAGCTAAGCAGGAGGAAAAACAGGATCCGTGCCGTTGCCAGGACAAATAACGCAAACCAGATGGATGAGCGTAGCGCGATAACCGACGAAAATGTTGGCGAATCACGGACGAGGAAGGATTCGTTGAAGCGCGACTGGATAGGCAACCGGAAACGACAGCGGAAAAAATTAAATAAATCGTGCGAGCCTGTAGCTGCCTTTAGGAAGGCTGTTCCCAACTTCTTACAAGAATCTTTGCTTCTTTACACGCGGGGAGGCGACGTCTTCTTAAATTGTCCTCTTCGCCACGGTACAATGACCGTCTGGTTCACGAAAAGTTTTTAAGTAACTTTGCTTTTCATCTTTTCCACCGTGTAATTGGGATGAGGATATTGCTTTCACGGATGGCGTTGAATTCTGTTGGTCCCAGCTTTCTCTTATCGCAGAAACAATCGGATTCCTCGGTCATATTGTTTGTTTGTTCCTCGCTCGCTTGGTTGATTAGTATAAATGACGCGCATAGAATTAAGCACTTTTTAAAACTGGGGACAGTTGATAACTACTTAGCATTAATTGTTTATGAAGTCGGGGGCAGGGCGAGGCTACTTTACTTTCGACGAATTTATGATGAGGATTTGGAGTGAAAAAGGATTCTCACGGTGGCTGTGTGATGTGGAAGGACTGTGTTTGGGGATTGAATTTGGAGAGTTGAAATCACGGAGCTATATTGTGCTTGCTGAGTGATAGTTTACGGGCGTGGGAATGTTTGGATGTGGCAAGCAAACCGACATTACTTTGCTGAAGAATGGGTACAGTTCCTAGAGGATCTAAACTGGAGTGAGGAAGGCGATGCCCTTTGGTAAGACACCTGTAAAGGATAGCTGGACAGCATAGTACTTATCGTAGAACCTAAAACCGCTAGCATATTCATGAGAACCAAATATATAAATTGTATCCTCAGAAGAGAAATATTGTCCGCCTAATGAAACTCTTTTACCCACATTATGTCCGTGCCAAAGAGAAGAGAACAAGCACAAAGAAACTTCGTCGCTCAATTTTTATTATAAACGGTGGATGAAGGTCATCGGGTGGCAGGACAAAGGAATCAATTTGCTCTTGGGCGGAGGATCGATTAAAGTTTGCCCCCTGGTCGTTGACGGGGAAGTTGCTGATTTAAGAAGCACAAAGTCGAGAAGATGCGACGAAGGTTGGAGGTGTATCTCGGTTGAATCCCGGCAGGCGATGCTATCCGACGCTATCAAACAAACCTTAACCGAGATTTATGGAGGTCCAGAATTAAGTCCCGGCAGGATTAATGGAATGACCCTCCTCGAACCGCATTCTCGCGCCAGGTTTTCCTCCTTTTAAGGGAAATTTTACTGGAGCGTGGAACACGCATAAATTGCGGTGTTTCTCGCTGGACGAGTAATATTTTATACATAATCCGCGACAATTTCATTCATTGCAGCTAATAGTGTGAAAATTGAGATATGGTGGTGTTGGCAAATGTTGTATTGTTGTTTGGTGATGACTTTTATCAGACGTGAAACTGTGAAGAGTCTGATGTGGTTGATTAGGTTTCTTGGGATTTTGTGAATAGTGAGTTCAAGGATTATATTTTGAAGTGATCTATGAAAAGTAATTATGAACACTTTATTTTGCTACTGCTTTGTCTACCGCACATTATACATTTTACACTTCATTGTGAAACATAAGGTTAGAAATTATTGAAACTTTGACGATTATTTCTTAACGATTGGATTGCGATCTATGGTGCCTTTGAGTTGAGTAACAAGTAGAATACGATAGAAAAAAGAAAAAATGTTCGACCCTTTGACCTTGATTTTCAGAGTCAACATTAATTCAAAATAAACACCTACATTCATCAAGAGGTCAAGTGACACACTAATACTAGGGTATTTCTTGTGGTAATCCGCTACTTAAATGGACTTTGCTCATGTCCTGATTCCGTGATCACCGATCAGACTTTTGGTAATCGTACACTAGCTGGCCAGGTACTAGCTGCAATGTCTGCGAAACACATCAAAGTAGTTTCTCCAAAAGAACGTGGCTTACATCTGAAAACCTCAAGGCTAAGAAAATTTATCGCGTTAGGGGAGGAAATCTGAAAATCATACCTTGTAAGTATAGCAACACTCTAAGCAGTTGACGTAATCACGAAGCTACTATGTGGGAAACAAAACCACAAAGGGCTAACTCTTGCACACAATAAAATCTCTATTGGTGATTGAATTAGACAACGAAGTTCAACCTAAACGAAATCAAAGTTAGCGAGGACATCGATAGAATCAAAGTCCTTCCCAATTTCCTTTACTTCCTACAAGGATCTGCCCTACTTCTGAATCCTATTAGATGAAAAACCGCGCGGAGCATTCTCCATCCATTGTGCCAAATTCCTTTTACCGTTCATCGGCCCTCGGGAACGACGACGGAATCGAACAATGTCAGCATTAGAATCGTTCACGGCACTAATATTTCCCCTTTCATGGTTCTCCAATATTTGCCAGGGGACCGTTATCAAACCTTTTTAACCTACTACCGCGCGCGCGTAGACCAGGATACGAGCACTTGAGGAGCCGGCACGGGATTCGATTATTTTCGAGTGGTCTCCAGGCGATTTCGGATTTCTACAGGAGCTCTTCAGAGTCGGAGGACCCGGCCCGTCCACACGGGAGAGGAATGAGAACCAACAGCGGGTCAAGGAGAAAGCAAATCCCGCCGAAAGAGGGACTCCCTGTACACGCGAGCCCTCGTCGACGAATCTCGCTTCGGATTACTTATTTTCCTCCTTTCCACCGTCGTCCGTCCGCCTTTCCACTTCACCTTCCCGACCCGGCCCACGATATTCTCTTCGTTTTCATTAAATAAGCCGACTCTTGACGAGATTCAATTTTATTCGGATTGCTTTTCGCTGTAATGTCGCTTGCGCGGGTAACTGGATCTGGATCACTGTCAACCTCCTCCGTTTCATAGTTGTTAGCGCGCACCCGCCACTCTTTCCCCAAGTCTTTTATTTCCTTCTGCTTCTTCATTTCTCTCGTGTACATTCCCCGCAATTTATTTCCTCGTTCCATCGTTGACTCTCTGCTATACACACAACTTCCAGCGGAGACCGTGGACACGTATAGTTTCCAGGAAGCGCGGCGACCAAGTACGAACAGCTGTCTGGCGATATGTTGCCTCGAGTTCCCGATACTCAACGTTCCTGTTGATTTCCGGCGAAGGAACGAAGTCTAGAATCATGTTTGAACATCGTGATCTCTTCTTCTGGGAAATGATCGGAGACTGTTATCATCGGACTTGGGACCTCTAATATCCGTTGGTGCAGCGATTAATCAAAAACATGGAGACATAATCTGATTTAGTAATTTCTCTTCGTTCTGCAAGTGTTTTCTGTATTATGGTTCGTGTCCATTTAAGACTAAAACTGTCATGAGGTGCTCTAGAGAGCATTTCTCGCAAGTGGACACTGCATCTAAGGGCAACTGCCTACGTTGTAGTTGTTACTTGTCTATGTCGTTTGTAATTCTCAGAATTGTTTAGTATTATGAGAGAAGCTGTCACGAGTCTGATCCGAATCTTCAATTTTCTATCACTGAAAGAAAATGGAAAAACCGTGAAGCGAAAGTCTGCGATTAATCGACGGAAACAGATCTCACAGTTTTAATGACCGACTCGAGAAGAAGGGATTTTACTTTTAATTGTAATTTACGATTGACTTTCCTGAAGAAGTCCCGCGCACTATCATTTCGTCTTCGTCCTAGCAAACTAGCAAGAGTCATCGTCTACTATGTCTACCGTGATCGAGTGGTTATTGTTCGCCGCTGCTTAAGAAACTTCATATCTCCATGATTCTTTCCCATTCCCCTCTACAGTGACGTACAATAGAAATGCGTTGTTGAAACGAACGTTGAAGTTCATCGCGTCGAATGAAGTGGTTACACGGTGCTCCCGAGCATTTCAGAGTTTTAATGATCTTAACGTTTCACGCGCCTGTCCCGCGAGCACTTCGTAAACGTATTAGAAAGTTCACAGAATTCACTGAACTACTTACGACGGATTTGCGAATGCTTCTCTTTGATATTCCTCGAAAATTCTGCTGGGAGCAAGGCAAACTTTCTCTCGCGCGGAGGTTTCAAACTCTTTTCGACTCGTTCAAGTCGGCAGTTCTTCAGTTGTGTTCATGTATTACATTGTGTGGAAATGCGAACAATCTTTGGTAAATTTTTTGGTTCAGTTTTTAGTTTTTTTTTAATTAAAGGGTTATTATATTCCTTAAATTATAAGCTGTAATGTCTATGTTATAATTTTTTTTTTTTATTAATACGACCATTATTTAGATATATGTTAAAGAGATTAGTAAAAAGTTTAGTAAAAAGAGATTATAGTTTTAATGGTGTAAGTAATCCGTTAATGTTTCGGATTCCATAGGATTTTCATCTGTAAGGCAAAGTTAGAATATTCTATGCGCTTTATAGGGTTTTAAGTAATTCTCTCCATATACGCACAAAAAGCTAGGTCCGAGTTATATTCTAAGCCAATCCAACAGGCCGTTCAAGGTCACCATTTTCTATCACTGTTTTCAGAAGGAAATGATCCTACTAAGGTTTCTGTACCTCTGTAAAGTATTATCTGTTTAGAAGTCTTCGTGTTCACAGAAGATACCGTCGTGGAGGTTTCACTATTAGAAAACTACAAGACGAAAATCTGACCTTGAACGGCCTGTTGAGTTAACACTAACTGACTTTTCTTCTTATATATTTTTTTAATGGAAAATAAAGATCTTCCAAAGAAATCGATGAAACATTTTTGCAAGGACGTTTAAAAATATTACATGAAAAATTAGGACAGTACACTGAAAGTAGAAAATTTTACCTGCTCAAGGTTATTGAACGCTGCTACGCTCGGCTACGCAATTATTCCGTCTCTCGTTTCATCAGTTCGCCCCATGGTTGTGTTTGAAAAACTGAAAGGGCAAACCCGCGAGCACACGCTCTGTCTCTCAAACAGAAAGGCGGGCTAACGCGGTGAAAAGTGGGTGTCATGCTTCGCGTTAGCCGTGGGGAACTTTGAGCGACCGATAAATTTGAATTCTGAGCGCAGTGACACACCTCAATTACCGAAACACTGAGTCTTTAATAAAAAAAAAAAAAAATGCTTATTCATCATTAGTAGAAACGCTATTACAGTTTCATTAAACTCAAAAACATAACTGTCAATTATAAAAATTCATTGTCAGATATTTTGACTTTCATATTTGAAATAATGCGTTTCTACGATTACAAAAGCAAAAGGTCTGACTTCTCGTTGCTTGCCGCAATTAAATGATATTAATTGGCTAGCCGCTCGAACCGAACTTTAATCGTCGAATTTTCGCGAAGCAGCCAAACACGGCTGCGTCACGCATTCGCGAAATTCTTGTTTCAGAAATTATGTATTGACGGTGCTGCCGATTGTGCGTTATACAAAGAGCTATAAATTGTGCATGGAACTGGCGCTCGTAGGGGGCTTGGGACGAATGCGCGGCTCTCTGTTTTAATCGCGAACGCGTCGAAATTGTGTCGCCTGTAACGAAGGCATTCATCGGCCCCCGGTGAACGTACTAATTAAATTCGCTATTACGTAAACCAAGTAATTATCGGCAGTCCGCCACTGTGTTAAAAGTAGTTACGCGCGAACGTGTTGACGTTGTTTACGTTCCACGCACGAGACACACGAATGCCATTTTTTTTCATTGATGTCTTAGCAGCACTCATGAAAGAGCAGCTTTGAATTGCTGTTGGCTGTTGCGCACGCGTGGCTTTCTTATTCGATAAAGTGATCTCGCAATTGAATGGATATGTCAACACTGACTGCTTAACAATCACTGTTAAAAGCATGTTAAAAACACTGAGAATGTGCAAAATGTTCAAAATTACTGTACTATAGTAACTACTAAGGTAATGGTTCCTATTAATGAGCTTGTACCTATGAGTGTGCCTCTACACTCTACACTTAAATAAATTGTAAAGAAGAATATCTCTAAAAAATAAAAGAAAAACATTTTTTTAAATAAAGTCAAAGTATTAAACTTAATGAAAAAGAAATGTTTTTCTTTGATTTCTAAAGGAATTCCTTTTTTATAACTTATTTAAATGTAAGGGCACACTGATAGGTTCAGGCTCACTAAGAGATGTTCGAACTCATTTTAATCGTGAGAACACCACAAATCCAATGATATTCATTTAAGGGTGATCAGAAGTGATGTAAGTATATTTGATATCTCAGCACAACGAACATTTTTTTTACTCACCTTCGAAGCAAATTTTGTTCCTCTTGAAAACCAAAATAGTGTCGTTGTACCTGGTGCCAGGCGGGGCAGTGACGTTCAATCTTAAAGCGAGAAGAATTTCGGCGCTGGCAAGACCAGAGCAGGGTAATCTGATCCTGAAGACTTGTAAGGTGACTGGTACCTCTCCTTTAGCCGATACGTTTACTCGCGGTGGAAGCAGCGCCATCATCCCAGAAGCACCACCCGGAACACCCATCACGTCATAATCCAGCTCCATCGAGTACGCCAGCTGTGCGCAAACAGAAGAGGAAGAACAAATCTTTATAAGCTTTCCTTGCGCGCGTTTATTCGCGTGAGGTGACCGATAACCGACATGCAATCAAAATTCTTTGAAAATCGTGACCCTCCCTACATACCGTCACGGAAACTTAGAAGTTAACCCTATGACGCAAAGTATGATTGCGGACATGCGACATTTTATATTAAATCTAGAATTTTTGTCCATTTTCTACCCACTTTCTTTAAGAAGGTCCTACGGTTTCAATTTATGCGGATAAAGTTTATTTCCCGCAAAAAATTTATCAGATTAATGTTTTAAATAACCTTGAATCGGTGAATTTTTTTTCATTGCTGTAGGTTCAATAAACTGATATAATTTTACTGAATCCGAAGATAAATAATAATGTAAAATTAAGTGGTTTCATAGTTTAATAATAGGTGTAATTTTATTTGCCTGTCATGAATAAAACCACAGTAATCTTCGCTTGGCAACGGCTATCTCTCGTAGGTCCACATCCATCAAGCAAACTTTCCCGTGCGCAATAAAAATATCTCGGAACGAGCCCCTACATTAAAACAGCGAGGAACCCCTTTTAGATCGCATATTATTATACGCATGCAATGTTTCATATTGAATCTATTAGAGCTGTATTTCACGGCTGTTGAAAGTTTATTGCGTTGTGATTAAATTTCTTAATTAATGGTATTTAAAGAATTTAAGCTACGGTCTTCGTGTCTTTTTTGACACACTAGAGTGTTTCATTTGACTTAATAACTATTTTATTTTTGGGAAATATAGTATTAATATTTAGGTTTTTTATTCCTTAACAATATTTAAAAAATACATTAACTATGGACTTGATACATTAATTTTGGACTTAATCTGTTTATGCTTTATGTTATTGAACTAATGCAATAGATAAAATATTTAGGTTCTCAGTTTTTTAGTACTAACTGTTAAGTTATCAATTAACGAGATATAGCCATACATGACAAATTCTAAATATTGATGAAGATTGTATCTCTGACCTATTATTTTTGACACTAAACAGTTTAACTTATTCGTGTTTAATAATTTCTGCAGTAATTTTTTTTTTTTTATTCTGCAAATTTACAATCTACTCCAATTTATTACAGAGTATTAAGTCAAATTGATGAGAGCAACTTGACTTGATGTCTGATGTCCTTCATATATGATCCTTAGGCCAATTTCTTTTGAGTCTTCTTTTTGTTGTCGATTATTCTCTCAGTTCTCTAATTAGGTCATGTTCTTCGTTGCGATTTTCATGTTTCAGAATACGTTGCGCAATCACATCCTTAATGAATGGTATTTTAAGATTTTCGTGGAGTGTTTGATTAAAGATGTACTAAGGGGCGTTTGTGCAAAGAATTTTTGATTAGAACGTTTGTAGAATTTTTGTTTTCGATAGCTTGGATCATCCCCAATTTCTGAAGTAATAAACCATTTTCAAAGAATCGTAATTAACATGAAGGACACCTACGAAATTTGGCATATCGTGTAACATCTCATCCAAGACTACCCTTTCACTTCCCCAGTCCTGCCTCCAACTCAGGCCTCGTGTTAAGATCACGTAACGTTTAGTCTCCTTCAACCATCTCTGATATAAGCGATTCCGCTATCTGAAGGTAGTGGACTCAGCAAACAACCGCATTCCCCTCCGTCCGTGTGTAACTTCCCAGCAAAAGGGAAAGGGGTGATGGCATCGACTAATGTGCTTAGGCACGCCACAAGTTTTACGAGATGGCATAAATAATATGGTTAATGCTTCGTGATGCAATGTCAACCGAGGCGATTCCCAACCCCTGCGAACCCCTCACGAGCCACCGACGATCGTCGTAATCGTCGCGTCGGGGGGTCGCGATGGCGTGACACCTGCCTATCGCATTCGTTCGGCTAAAATTTCGCCGATTCTTTTTCAACGTTCCCTTTCTTTTTCTTCCTTTAAGTAGCCCAATTCGTACGTTGCGAACGATACGAACGGGCAGTTACCTCACGATGCTGGTGATTGCAGCAAGATTTACTACTTTGCTTCTCGTGTTTGTTTTTATGAAAAGTTGTTAGTAGACACTTGGAAATGAGTTTGATTTACGCGAGGATAAAATGATATTCCTTAATACTGCGTAGCCAACTCCTATCGTCATCCTCTTTTTCTTTCTCGTTTTTCTTTTTATTCTTTACTTTTAAATTTTAAATTGAAAGAAAATTGTTTTGAGGATTTTGATTTCTGTTTCCAGTAGTTTGTAGATAAGTTAAGCTAATCAGTTTCTATAAATTATTATTATTATTTTTTTTAATACAGTGCTGTCCCCGGGTAAGTGATTACAAATGTGTCAGTTAGGTGATCCATCAACGAGGGTTCAGTATTTTAAAAGATCTATTTTGACTTCGCAATTTTTAGACTGAAAACCTAGTACAACTTCCAAGTATATGCATTTATGACAATTGCAAGCATTTTAAAAATCGTCGAGGTTGTTGATAAATATCAAAATATACAAAATATCAGAAATATAGTTCAAGTTATTTTTAAAAATAAAACATACTGTCAATGAAGTTTCAATTCACATTGTATGCGTTTCTAAACATTTTATTTGCATAAAAATCCGCCGTCTAATTATAATAAATTAAGTTTTAGACTTTTTGTTTTAAAAATAAATGAAATATTGCCTTAGACGTATTAAGTTCCGCGTTACGTTGGTGATAACTTAAACTCTCACGATGTCCTCGAACCAAGTATTTAAAAAATAAAAACTCCATCGACAGCAAAAAGTAATCCTATTAACCGCACATCACTTGATGGTGATCTTCACTATAATTTAAGTTGACTGCAACCATTGGTTCCTCCAGAATTTTCAAATTACAGGGTCAATTAATCTCAACCATTTCACGCGCATAACCTCATTACAGAAACACTACTTGATAATTGTTCATCCCATTCATGACCACACCTCGTCGAGCGGCCGATAGTGATGAATGAAATTCGCTATTTCTGTTTTAACTCGGAACAGCTCGACGCTGTACGAAAACCGAGGAAATTCGATAACAGTTAGTAAATGATTTATGAGAGCATAATGATTGCGTTGAGTACTCGAAGCTTAAGTGTCTAACGTGCCGTTTATCGCTGTTCACGGATGGATTAGTCTGATGCACGCCAAACACGCCCGTCGCGATGAGACCGCAAAAATCGTATGACAAGCTTGTGTCTACCAGGGCTCTCATAAAAGATGAAGCAACTGTGTCACCGCGAGCGCTAAGGATAAAAAAATTTTGTTCGACCGTGACACGAGGAGGAACGAATTAATGTACACCAGGCCAAAAAATATGTGTAGCACTAACACGGACGCACCTGTGCACGCGGACGCATGCTGCTACAGCCAGCATACCGGTGGCACCGTAGAAAGGGAAGCCTCCGTGTCTGCGCGTCTGTATTAGTGCGAACATATTTTTTGGTCGGGTGTACATTAATCCGTTCCTTCTCGTGTCATGGTCGAACATAATTTATTTATAAAATGTGAGCGAACGCTATCGCGCTATTTATCGCCTGAGGATATCGAGTTTCGTCGCTGTGAATTTCAGAGTGCACTGTCAACGAATTTATGGTAAAAAGTCACTGAACATATATCTGTAGTTGTAAGGTAAAACCACACAAGTCACATGTTTTCATTTTTGAGATACTGATGTTTAAAGTTCTGAATTAGGGTTGTTACGAATATTCGAATACTTAGAACAGAATTTAATATTCGAACAATTCGGGGGTTCAAATGATATTCGAATAATTAGGACTACTCAAATATTAGAAGTGTTCCAATTTCGTAGTATTGTACGAAATCCACTACGAATCTGAGCGGCAAGAAGTTTGCAGCACTATAACAAGTGGTGTTTCAATTATTCTAATAATCTTAAAATTTTCAAATATTCCTAAGTATTCCAATAATTGGAATATTTACAGATCTATTCTGAACGTCAATACTATCTCATATGGTGAATTTTATTATATTCGCGTTTTTAAAATAGAAATTAGTTTATTGTTCTTTTCTTCTGATAAAAATACAAATTATTATAAACTCTCCAAATTTCAATTCTATTTCAATTTTTTCCGTGCAGCCACAGATATTTGGTAAAACCTTTACTCGTTAAGCTTGTGCTACTTGGTACCGAAAATCAGTTTTTGGAGTATAAGAGACACATTTTTAATATCAATTCATGAGTCGATCACAGTATTTTTCTTGTGATATATTAGATTCGAAGAAACTGAAATTTTAAATGACTTGGAATAATTGTTCAACACGACGAAAGTCACGAAAAAGTATTGCAGTTTACACTTGCCTTGTCGATGATCTAGCAAAATGTTGCGCTGAATAATTCAAAGATATTCCGAGTCTAACGAGCTTATGACACGAGACTACTGTAATTACCAGCGTTATCCTACAATTCGATCATGATATTACAACATAAAATAGTTCACTAATAGTTTCCCATTATCCCATTTTCCGTTTTTTAATTGCGGTTAAATGAATGCGATTGAGCGCACGTCAAGCTCGAACACGAATATCATGTCGAGCGTGATATTTCGATCATAGCTCAGCGCCCTTCCGTTCATAATTATTGCGAGGGTAGCGATGACACGACATCAACCCATTCACTTTACATCTCTGTCAAGGGGTGGCAACTTGTTCCTGTCACCCCATTTGAACGATACCAGCAATTGACTGGAGTACTTCGAAAAGGGATTCGTCTCTAAAACTTTTACAGTTAAATTCTGAAAGTCATCTATTTCCTTCCACGTTAAATTCTGTGACTTGAACATTTTATAATCGATATTACTTTCTGTTCTTTTATTAATTAAAATGTTGTGTGACGTTCTACTTAATAGACTATTAACAAGATGTCAATAATATACTCATATCGATATTATTACAGTCTGAACTTGTATTCCATTATGCCAAATGTAGTATATTCATGTATAAAGAAGAAAACAATTTATACCATTTATATATTATATACTTTTTAGCCAACATCACATTTTTAAACGAACGACACCCATTTTAGTTTTTGGAAAACACAGTGCAATAATTTTCAACGACTAGTTTTTCAAAACAAATTGAATATTGGAATACCTATCTAACTTTTGACTTGTAAAAGTTAGGAGAAAATAGCTCACTAATTAAACTACATAACCGAACTGAAATTATAATCATATGTATTGATTGGAAAACATTACTTATTAACGTTTTGTAGCGAACGAATGAAGCTTGATATGTTTAAATAAATTATTCCAACAAGTCTGAATAAAATACTTTAAATGTAATAAAACCTTGACTCATTCACGACAATTCTTTTGTTATATCTTTATTTAAAACTATGCAAATAACAGAAACGTAATGCTGATAAATGTGACTATTCCGTAGCGTTGCGTTGGCACGAATGGACTTTTACGTAATTGAGGAAAAGCGTCTTTACATAATCTGCGCTGCTCCCCTTATACATATTCTTAGTGTGTATTAATTACACGGTAATTGAGGTTTACAGTCACGCGAGTAATTAGTAATGCTACTTACCACAAGTATAAAACTTCATACTGTCTTGATTAAAATATTCTTCCATTTCAAGAGTTTCTTTCTTTTCTTAATTTCTTACAACTTATTTCTAATCTAATAAAAAACATAATAAATGCAATTGTATACAAAAAAAGGTTTTGGGAAGTCTCTTCGGTTTACTCTTCTTGAAAGAAACGGTAGAAACTGACTTTCAACGAATCAACACCTTGTTTTAAGTACTCTACCCCGAAGATATGTTGGCGCACCACCCGCAAGTTAAAACTGCAATGGGGAAAAGCTAATCGTCCACTCCCATTACCCGA
The DNA here is from genome assembly GCA_030770465.2 of Perdita meconis. Taxonomy (NCBI): domain Eukaryota; kingdom Metazoa; phylum Arthropoda; class Insecta; order Hymenoptera; family Andrenidae; genus Perdita; species Perdita meconis. Next base: position 1,324,467 of record JASKOS020000017.1, read on the forward strand.
TTCTGGGCAGTGACACCCTATAGTTAGACAGATTGTCATTATTGGTTGAGCTGATCACGTGGTACAAGATTCTCATTGCCCCCCTGTTCGTGACGTCATGATTACAGCACGGCGTGTTCTGTTCGTGACGTCACGTCTCAACTTTCAGGGACAAACTTTCATTTCTTTACGTTTATATTCCACTTCCACCGTGAAAGTGGTTCCAACTTGTTCTAAATTTAGTCCTTGTCTAAAAACATTTTGAAAATTGTATTGTAATAAAGTAGAAAAGAAACCGAAAAATTACTAGCATATGTATACGTATAGGTAAATATTCCTGTATTCGCATATATCGGTATGAGGTCATACCTACGTCAAGATTTAATAAAAAAAAATACCGATATTTCACATTCCAGTATAAGACTCTGATTGCTACTACGTTCTCAGCCCTTCTCATCCACCACAGTAACAAATAAAGAATCAGCAAAGATAGCGTTTACCTTGAATCGAGTTACGAACTACGTTCTTATATCGAGTCAATACAGTTCAATGTTTCCTTCCCGCAGGCTCACAATTCAGTGCCGCTAACAAGCTCGAAGGCAATGCCTTTCCAAAGTCAGTTTACGCGAGCCACTTTCCCATAGTCAATTTATGCAAGAAGTAAGGAAAAGCGCAGAGAGCTTATAACGAGAACATATTGTACACGCGGTTTCTTCCCAGTTGCCGCGCGCATAAAGTAGTCGCCGCCCGCACCCCGCAGCTACATTCCCATCGACAACAACAATGCCGATGGTGTACGGGCTCTCATCGAACGGAAGTTTGTTCCATACACACAGGCGAAACCGCACCGAGGCTGGAAAGCGGTTTAAGCGTTCCTGGCAGCTGATTCGAAATCCGTGGGGCTCGAGGAGCCAGACTGCCGTACGGAAGCAGACGGTTCCGAGGCAAACATTTTTATGCAATTGCAGGGATCTCGCGGACGGATATTAAAGAAAACGCTTGCAATTCAATTCGGCCGGCTATGATTCAGCGCTACGAAGGTCACTATCCGTGAACCATTTGCCTAGGGGATTCTGACTCGTTTGCCAGTGCATTTGGGAGATTAGCCTCGTCGTCTCGTTCTTGCAATATGGATTTGGTCCGTTTCGAATCACTTATCTTCCTGCAAGGGGTTATGCTAGCCTGCCGAGCTCAAATATTCATGATTTATTACGAAATTTGTTGAATTTCAGACGCAACTCCGACAAAATCTTTTTCAATGCGCGAAGTGCCTACAGCAAATCAAACCTTGGCACCCAAGTGTTTCAACTTTGCAATGTTCTTGTTCAGTATGATAACAAAATATCGTGTTATACATTGAATTGTGGAATGAAATGTTTAAGTACAAGTCTTAATTCTTCCGAGAACCAAAATATCTAGAATATTTATTTTAAATAAAGTGAGCAGTGTCAAGAAACTGACGAATTTATAATGGAACAATAGTGTGTCTCCATAAACTAGTCTATTATTTAATTTTCTTTTAATTTACTTCAAGGTTTGCATACTTCACTTAAATCTAGCATAACTGACGTTAAATGGAGCCAGACACGCGATCGATCATTTCTAATCGTTTATTACTCGCGTTCTTTATGCTGTTCCAGCGAACGGAGCACGTTAGCCGATCTCTATTGGCGCGTTTACATACGTGCCGAGGGGCGTGGGCGTTGAAAAGTGTGCAACCATGCAAAAAGCGCAATGATAAACGCGGCACGAAGCGTGGAGAAAAAGATTACCGGCGACTGTTATTTTGGTGATTAATCGGTGTGCATGGTTTATAGGATATATTTCAATATTTTACATCGGACAGGTATAATCGGTTTTACCTCACTGCTCTTTCGACACCCTTGTGATCTAATTTCGTAGAGAGTGTTGCTCAGTATACTTTACCAATACAATTACTTAAATTCGATTCAGAGGCCCTGTTTTTACTGATTCTTTGAGAACGTCCAACTTTAGTAATATATTCCTGAAATATTCTAATTTCATTTGCTTGGGGGGAAGATTCTTGGGAAATAGAAAGCAACCCATCCAATTAGTTAAATGATTAATATACAATATACAGAGTTAGAAATTAATTCAAAATGATACTAAAAAAATAAGGAAGAGCAGAAAATATTTATACGTGGATCTAAATATTCATTTTTTTCTTTATATTTGTAAGGAAATGTTTTTGAATAACATCAATGAAGTGATTAGTTTGAATAAATATCGATCCTCACTGCCAATTTAGAATTAGTCAATCATCATTAGAAAATCGTTCTTATATTTATATCTAATATCAGGGGAAACCTAAGTTTAATTTTTGTGATAGTAAAAAGGAGTTCTTCAAGAATTTATTAAAAGAAACTATTTGATAATTGATTGATTGATAAATAAGACATGAAATGCACACATAGTTGGACTTTCTTCATGATTTATGATCTAATTATGATATATTGAAGATAGAATCTGAAAGTTTTAAACAGTTGGCAAAACCACACTATTTTAAAAGAAGAACTGATCTCTTTATAGAAAATAACTACATGTATAAACTGTAACTATATTAATAATATTAATACTATATTAACTTTATAGAAAATAACTATATCGCTATACAAAACTAACTTCCAGATAAAATATCAGGTTGAAATTTTTATTCCATCTAGCTACATTCTAATATTTTTAATCCTGGTCGAAAAAAATGACTATCAAAAAACTACCAAGTCAGGTTAGTCTGACATTATTATTTACATGCTGCGAAGCGCACAGGTCCAGCTAGTCGTTTAGTATGTTGAAGATAATCTTATCAGGCACATTTACACCAAATTTCGTGCAAAAATATTCCAGCTTCATGAAAAAAGAATTAAATCAATTCATGAAATAATTCCTCTCCAATCAGTTTTTGAAAAAGGTTTTTCTTTTGACACAATGACAAATTCATCAACCCTCTTAGTTGGAACAAAGTTAGAATATTTTCAAACTCCTAAAGTACGTCAAGATATTTAAAGAATTGAGTCATTAAAAAGCAAATAAAAACTTGGAAATTAAACAATTGAATTAAGGACACCCATCAAGTCACATAAAACATTTTAATATTAAAGTATGCCTTAAATTTCCTTACCATTGCCAAAAAATGTCCCTGATACTCCGCTTAAACCGCGTTCAACCCATAATCGCCGTCCTGCACACCGTCGAACGTGTCGAACTCATAGAAACCGCGTCTTGCCTTTTTTCTCCGCCGCGCCGCCGCTCATTGTCAGAGTAGCTTTTTCATCGCGGACAAAAGGCCGGCGCATCGGTGACCCCGATTCGATCGTGTGCAATCAATTGCCAGATTCAGTGGGAATAAGCCGAGCCGCAAAGAAAAGTGGAACGCGATTCGTCACGTAACAATCGATTTCGGAACAGTCCTGAGCAAAGCGACACGAGCGTGGAGAAAGGACGAGACGTTTCCTTGTTTTCCCGTCTCCCGGCGCAATTATGAAATACCATTGTTCCCTCGCCCATCCGAAGCCCTCGAGGAAGAAAAAGTTACGCGTTTACGTTTCGATTTGATTTTCCCTCCTTTTCTTCAGTCAAACCGCTCAAACCCGCCGCCCCGCGAAGTTATCCATCCC